>JAJOZX010000503.1:0-1302500 GCA_023014485.1 Bathynomus jamesi
TTCAACGATGTCGATTTTAGAAGTATGTTTAGTTTAAATGATAACCCAACTCGCAACAATGGTTGGAAGTTGGATTTGAAACGGTTTAGGACTAGTGTGTGTGGGAATTACGTTACGTATAAGATCTGTGACACATGGAACAGGTTACCTTCGGAAGTTGTGAACAGTTCCTCTGTGGATCAGTTCAAGAAAAGGTTAGACGAAATCTTGCACACTATTTGAGTGTGTAAAGACATTTAGGACCTCAGTCTGCGGAAATTTCTTTTCCTGTAAAATAGTTGATATCTGGAACCAACTTCCCTCAGAGGATGTTTCCAGTCAAAGTGTAAATCTGTTTAAAAATAGGCTAGACAAAGTACAGAACACACTCATAGTTTAAGATTAAAACCTCAGAAAACTCTGCAGGAGTTCGCTTGCTCGGTGTCTCTGTGAGCAAGCTAAATATAGAGCTATTTATATATTCTCCACTTTCCTGTAAAATTTCCTTGGCTACTTTTCAGGGTCAAGGTATTTTCTTCAACCTTTTTCCGTACCTGCCTCTGGCAGGGAGGGAGCGGAGGGTGGGGAGAGCCTTCTACTTTTCTATCCAGTTTTCTACTACTGCTAGCATAGTTTGAAAGACAAAATTTTCCCTGGCACCCGTTGCCATTGGTACCTCCTCGGTATGGGCCGCAAGGCCTTTTGAGGTACTTCTTTTCCTTGTAACTCCTTGTAACTCTCTCTCTCCTCTTAACTCCCCCCACTCTCTCTCTCTCTCTCCTCTTAACTCCCCCCTACTCTCTCTCTCCTCTTAACTCCCCCCTACTCTCTCTCTCCTCTTAACTCCCCCCTACTCTCTCTCTCTCTCTCTCCTCTTAACTCCCCCTACTCTCTCTCTCTCTCCTCTTAACTCCCCCCTACTCTCTCTCTCTCTCTCCTCTTAACTCCCCCCTACTCTCTCTCTCTCTCTCCTCTTAACTCCCCCCTACTCTCTCTCTCCTCTTAACTCCCCCCTACTCTCTCTCTCTCTCTCCTCTTAACTCCCCCCTACTCTCTCTCTCTCTCCTCTTAACTCCCCCTACTCTCTCTCTCTCTCTCTCTCTCTAACTCCCCCCTACTCTCTCTCTCTCTCTCCTCTTACTCCCCCCTACTCTCTCTCTCTCTCCTCTTAACTCCCCCTACTCTCTCTCTCTCTCTCTCCTCTTAACTCCCCCCTACTCTCTCTCTCTCTCCTCTTAACTCCCCCCTACTCTCTCTCTCTCTCCTCTTAACTCCCCCCTACTCTCTCTCTCTCTCCTCTTAACTCCCCCTACTCTCTCTCTCTCCTCTTAACTCCCCCCTACTCTCTCTCTCTCTCCTCTTAACTCCCCCCTACTCTCTCCCTCTCTCCTCTTACTCCCCCCTACTCTCTCTCTCTCTCCTCTTAACTCCCCCCTACTCTCTCCCTCTCTCCTCTTAACTCCCCCCTACTCTCTCCCTCTCTCCTCTTAACTCCCCCCTACTCTCTCCCTCTCCTCCTCTTAACTCCCCCCTACTCTCTCTCTCTCTCCTCTTAACTCCCCCCTACTCTCTCTCTCTCTCCTCTTAACTCCCCCCTACTCTCTCTCTCTCTCTCCTCTTAACTCCCCCCTACTCTCTCTCTGGGAGTGTTCACCAGGGAGGATACCCGCGTCATCCCCGAGCCAGCTGTGAGGCACGAAGGTGCTGACCTGGATAGTGTTAGATGTACCGCGACAGTCGTTGCTCATAGAATAGACAAACTGAGCGCGTTTAAGGCTCCTGGGCCAGACCAGTTTCTCCCCAGTGTTTTGCGAGAAGTGCGCGACCAGGTGGCTCCCCACCTGGCTACAGTCTTCAACAAATCGTTGGAGATGGGCCAGGTGCCTGGTGACTGGAGAGAGGCCAACGTGACCCCTATCTTTAAGAAAGGGGATCACGAAAGTCCAGGGAACTATCGTCCTATTAGTCTCACTTCAGTTGTAGGTAAATTATTAGAAAGGATAATAGCTGATAGAATCGTTGACCATTTGGATTCCTACAAGCTGCTTGGGGACTCCCAACATGGGTTTAGACGGCATAGGTCGTGTCTCACCAACTTGCTCGAGTTTTTCCACGTCATGTTGAGTGAGTACGATAAGAGTAGGGCGATTGATATACTTTATCTCGACTTTCAGAAAGCCTTTGATAAGGTACCTCACCGCCGGCTAATGGCGAAAGTGCGCGCGCTGGGTATCGGTGGGGAAATAGGTAGGTGGATTGAAAACTGGCTAAGGAATAGGCGGCAGAGGGTGGTAATTAAAGGGCTAGTTCGGGTTGGGCCTCGGTCACTAGTGGGGTTCCTCAGGGTTCCGTTTTGGGGCCACTGTTGTTTACCATTTACATAAATGATATCGACGGTGGCATCGTCAGTCGGATCGCCAAATTCGCTGATGACACCAAGCTTGGGGCCAATGTTGGGACGCCCGAAGCGATCGAGGAACTGCGTGCGGACCTAGGTAGGATAGGAGAGTGGTCCGAAAAATGGCAAATGCCGTTTAACTTGGGTAAATGCAAAGTGATGCACATTGGCTACGCCAATCCCAAGTCGGACTACTCGATGTTGGGCAGTAATATCGAGGTGACTGATTTAGAAAAGGACTTGGGTGTGCTAATTAGCAGCGACCTTAAGTTTACGAAACAGTGTGTAGAGATGGAAAAGAAAGCCCAGAAACTATTGGGTTATATCAGGAGGCAATTTCAGTTTCGGAACAGGGAGATTGTGCTCTCACTGTACAATTCCCTTGTTCGGCCGTACCTGGAGTATGCTGTGCAGTTCTGGTCGCCCACCCTCAGGAAAGATATTGAGAGGCTGGAGCGAGTGCAGGCGAGGGCCACAAAGTTGATCCCTTCCGTTAGGCATATGGGCTACAATCGACGGTTACGCGCCCTGAACTTGTTTTCGCTTGAAACTCGGAGGCTGCGCGGTCAACTGATCGAGGTTTTCAAGCTCTTACGAGGGTTCAACGATGTCGATTTTAGAAGTATGTTTAGTTTAAATGATAACCCAACTCGCAACAATGGTTGGAAGTTGGATTTGAAACGGTTTAGGACTAGTGTGTGTGGGAATTACGTTACGTATAAGATCTGTGACACATGGAACAGGTTACCTTCGGAAGTTGTGAACAGTTCCTCTGTGGATCAGTTCAAGAAAAGGTTAGACGAAATCTTGCACACTATTTGAGTGTGTAAAGACATTTAGGACCTCAGTCTGCGGAAATTTCTTTTCCTGTAAAATAGTTGATATCTGGAACCAACTTCCCTCAGAGGATGTTTCCAGTCAAAGTGTAAATCTGTTTAAAATAGGCTAGACAAAGTACAGAACACACTCATAGTTTAAGATTAAAACCTCAGAAAACTCTGCAGGAGTTCGCTTGCTCGGTGTCTCTGTGAGCAAGCTAAATATAGAGCTATTTATATATTCTCCACTTTCCTGTAAAATTTCCTTGGCTACTTTTCCAGGGTCAAGGTATTTTCTTCAACCTTTTTTCGTACCTGCCTCTGGCAGGGAGGGAGCGGAGGGTGGGGAGAGAGCCTTCTACTTTTCTATCCAGTTTTCTACTATTGCTAGCATAGTTTGAAAGACAAAATTTTCCCTGGCACCCGTTGCCATTGGTACCTCCTCGGTATGGGCCGCAAGGCCTTTTGAGGTACTTCTTTTCCTTGTAACTCCTTGTAACTCTCTCCTCTTAACTCCCCCCTACTCTCTCTCTCTCTCCTCTTAACTCCCCCCTACTCCTCTCTCTCTCCTCTTAACTCCCCCCTACTCTCTCTCTCTCTCTCTCTCCTCTTAACTCCCCCCTACTCTCTCTCTCTCTCCTCTTAACTCCCCCCTACTCTCTCTCTCTCTCCTCTTAACTCCCCCCTACTCTCTCTCTCTCTCCTCTTAACTCCCCCCTACTCTCTCTCTCTCTCCTCTTAACTCCCCCCTACTCTCTCTCTCTCTCCTCTTAACTCCCCCTACTCTCTCTCTCTCTCCTCTTAACTCCCCCCTACTCTCTCTCTCTCTCCTCTTAACTCCCCCCTACTCTCTCTCTCTCTCTCCTCTTAACTCCCCCCTACTCTCTCTCTCTCTCTCCTCTTAACTCCCCCCTACTCTCTCTCTCTCTCTCCTCTTAACTCCCCCCTACTCTCTCTCTCTCTCTCCTCTTAACTCCCCCCTACTCTCTCTCTCTCTCTCCTCTTACTTTCTTTTTCTCTCTCTCCCTTTCTTTTTCTCTCTCTCTCTCTCTTTCTTTTTCTCTCTCTCTCTCTCTTTCTTTTTCTCTCTCTCTCTCTCTTTCTTTTTCTCTCTCTCTCTCTCTTTCTTTTTCTCTCTCTCTCTCTCTTCTCCCCGTTTTGGGGCCACTGTTGTTTACCATTTACATAAATGATATCGACGGTGGCATCGTCAGTCGGATCGCCAAATTCGCTGATGACACCAAGCTTGGGGCCAATGTTGGGACGCCCGAAGCGATCGAGGAACTGCGTGCGGACCTAGGTAGGATAGGAGAGTGGTCCGAAAAATGGCAAATGCCGTTTAACTTGGGTAAATGCAAAGTGATGCACATTGGCTACGCCAATCCCAAGTCGGACTACTCGATGTTGGGCAGTAATATCGAGGTGACTGATTTAGAAAAGGACTTGGGTGTGCTAATTAGCAGCGACCTTAAGTTTACGAAACAGTGTGTAGAGATGGAAAGAAAGCCCAGAAACTATTGGGTTATATCAGGAGGCAATTTCAGTTTCGGAACAAGGAGATTGTGCTCTCACTGTACAATTCCCTTGTTCGGCCGTACCTGGAGTATGCTGTGCAGTTCTGGTCGCCCACCCTCAGGAAAGATATTGAGAGGCTGGAGCGAGTGCAGGCGAGGGCCACAAAGTTGATCCCTTCCGTTAGGCATATGGGCTACAATCGACGGTTACGCGCCCTGAACTTGTTTTCGCTTGAAACTCGGAGGCTGCGCGGTCAACTGATCGAGGTTTTCAAGCTCTTACGAGGGTTCAACGATGTCGATTTTAGAAGTATGTTTAGTTTAAATGATAACCCAACTCGCAACAATGGTTGGAAGTTGGATTTGAAACGGTTTAGGACTAGTGTGTGTGGGAATTACGTTACGTATAAGATCTGTGACACATGGAACAGGTTACCTTCGGAAGTTGTGAACAGTTCCTCTGTGGATCAGTTCAAGAAAAGGTTAGACGAAATCTTGCACACTATTTGAGTGTGTAAAGACATTTAGGACCTCAGTCTGCGGAAATTTCTTTTCCTATAAAATAGTTAATATCTGGAACCAACTTCCCTCAGAGGATGTTTCCAGTCAAAGTGTAAATCTGTTTAAAAATAGGCTAGACAAAGTACTGAACACACTCATAGTTTAAGATTAAAACCTCAGAAACCTCTGCAGGAGTTTGCTTGCTTGGTCTCTGTGAGCAAGCTAAATATAGAGCTATTTATATATTCTCCACTTTCCTGTAAAATTTCCTTGGCTACTTTTCCAGGGTCAAGGTATTTTCTTCAACATTTTTCTGTACCTGCCTATGGCAGGGAGGGAGCGGAGGGTGGGGAGAGAGCCTTCTACTTTTCTATCCAGTTTTCTACTATTGCTAGGATAGTTGAAAGAAAAATAACTTTCACAAAATTTTCCCTGGCACCCGTTGCCATTGGTACCTCCTCGGTATGGGCCGCAAGGCCTTTTGAGGTACTTCTTTTCCTTGTAACTCCTTGTAACTCTCTCTTTCTTTTTCTCTCTCTCTCTTCAATCGTGGCATCGCTTCGGCTATCCGAAATAGGAAAGTAGCGTATAGGAGGGCGAAGGCCAATCGTTCCCATGAGAACACTTTAGCGTATGTCCGCCTGTGTAGGGAAGTGAAGGCGAAGGTTAGGCTAGCGAAACGTAACGAAGAACTACGGGTGGCAAGCCTCTGCAAGGGGAACCCTAAGGAGTTCTTCAGTTATGTTAATAGTAGAAAGCCCATTAGAAGCATGATAGGTCCTTTAAAGGACGGAAGCGGCGTTCTGCGGACCTCCGACGCGGACATCGCTAATGTGCTTAATGAGTACTTTGCGGGAGTGTTCACCAGGGAGGATACCCGCGTCATCCCCGAGCCAGCTGTGAGGCACGAAGGTGCTGGCCTGGATAGTGTTAGATGTACCGCGACAGTCGTTGCTCATAGAATAGACAAACTGAGCGCGTTTAAGGCTCCTGGGCCAGACCAGTTTCTCCCCAGTGTTTTGCGAGAAGTGCGCGACCAGGTGGCTCCCCACCTGGCTACAGTCTTCAACAAATCGTTGGTGATGGGCCAGGTGCCTGGTGACTGGAGGGAGGCCAACGTGACCCCTATCTTTAAGAAAGGGGATCACGAAAGTCCAGGGAACTATCGTCCTATTAGTCTCACTTCAGTTGTAGGTAAATTATTAGAAAGGATAATAGCTGATAGAATCGTTGACCATTTGGATTCCTACAAGCTGCTTGGGGACTCCCAACATGGGTTTAGACGGCATAGGTCGTGTCTCACCAACTTGCTCGAGTTTTTCCACGTCATGTTGAGTGAGTACGATAAGAGTAGGGCGATTGATATACTTTATCTCGACTTTCAGAAAGCCTTTGATAAGGTACCTCACCGCCGGCTAATGGCGAAAGTGCGCGCGCTGGGTATCGGTGGGGAAATAGGTAGGTGGATTGAAAACTGGCTAAGGAATAGGCGGCAGAGGGTGGTAATTAAAGGGGCTAGTTCGGGTTGGGCCTCGGTCACTAGTGGGGTTCCTCAGGGTTCCGTTTTGGGGCCACTGTTGTTTACCATTTACATAAATGATATCGACGGTGGCATCGTCAGTCGGATCGCCAAATTCGCTGATGACACCAAGCTTGGGGCCAATGTTGGGACGCCCGAAGCGATCGAGGAACTGCGTGCGGACCTAGGTAGGATAGGAGAGTGGTCCGAAAAATGGCAAATGCCGTTTAACTTGGGTAAATGCAAAGTGATGCACATTGGCTACGCCAATCCCAAGTCGGACTACTCGATGTTGGGCAGTAATATCGAGGTGACTGATTTAGAAAAGGACTTGGGTGTGCTAATTAGCAGCGACCTTAAGTTTACGAAACAGTGTGTAGAGATGGAAAAGAAAGCCCAGAAACTATTGGGTTATATCAGGAGGCAATTTCAGTTTCGGAACAAGGAGATTGTGCTCTCACTGTACAATTCCCTTGTTCGGCCGTACCTGGAGTATGCTGTGCAGTTCTGGTCGCCCACCCTCAGGAAAGATATTGAGAGGCTGGAGCGAGTGCAGGCGAGGGCCACAAAGTTGATCCCTTCCGTTAGGCATATGGGCTACAATCGACGGTTACGCGCCCTGAACTTGTTTTCGCTTGAAACTCGGAGGCTGCGCGGTCAACTGATCGAGGTTTTCAAGCTCTTACGAGGGTTCAACGATGTCGATTTTAGAAGTATGTTTAGTTTAAATGATAACCCAACTCGCAACAATGGTTGGAAGTTGGATTTGAAACGGTTTAGGACTAGTGTGTGTGGGAATTACGTTACGTATAAGATCTGTGACACATGGAACAGGTTACCTTCGGAAGTTGTGAACAGTTCCTCTGTGGATCAGTTCAAGAAAAGGTTAGACGAAATCTTGCACACTATTTGAGTGTGTAAAGACATTTAGGACCTCAGTCTGCGGAAATTTCTTTTCCTGTAAAATAGTTGATATCTGGAACCAACTTCCCTCAGAGGATGTTTCCAGTCAAAGTGTAAATCTGTTTAAAAATAGGCTAGACAAAGTACAGAACACACTCATAGTTTAAGATTAAAACCTCAGAAAACTCTGCAGGAGTTCGCTTGCTCGGTGTCTCTGTGAGCAAGCTAAATATAGAGCTATTTATATATTCTCCACTTTCCTGTAAAATTTCCTTGGCTACTTTTCCAGGGTCAAGGTATTTTCTTCAACCTTTTCCATACCTGCCTCTGGCAGGGAGGGAGCGGAGGGTGGGGAGAGAGCCTTCTACTTTTCTATCCAGTTTTCTACTACTGCTAGCATAGTTTGAAAGACAAAATTTTCCCTGGCACCCGTTGCCATTGGTACCTCCTCGGTATGGGCCGCAAGGCCTTTTGAGGTACTTCTTTTCCTTGTAACTCCTTGTAACTCTTAACTCCCCCCTACTCTCTCTCTCTCTCTCCTCTTAACTCCCCCCTACTCTCTCTCTCTCTCTCTCTTCTAACTCCCCCCTACTCTCTCTCTCTCTCCTCTTAACTCCCCCTACTCTCTCTCTCTCTCTCTCTCTCCTCTTAACTCCCCCCTACTCTCTCTCTCTCCCTCTTAACTCCCCCCTACTCTCTCTCTCCTCCTCTTAACTCCCCCCTACTCTCTCTCTCTCTCCTCTAACTCCCCCTACTCTCTCTCTCTCTCCTCTTAACTCCCCCTACTCCTCTCTCTCTCCTCTTAACTCCCCCCTACTCTCTCTCTCTCTCCTCTTAACTCCCCCCTACTCTCTCTCTCTCTCCTCTTAACTCCCCCCTACTCTCTCTCTCTCTCCTCTTAACTCCCCCTACTCTCTCTCTCTCTCTCCTCTTAACTCCCCCCTACTCTCTCTCTCTCTCTCCTCTTAACTCCCCCCTACTCTCTCTCTCTCTCTCCTCTTAACTCCCCCCTACTCTCTCTCTATTGGGTTATATCAGGAGGCAATTTCAGTTTCGGAACAAGGAGATTGTGCTCTCACTGTACAATTCCCTTGTTCGGCCGTACCTGGAGTATGCTGTGCAGTTCTGGTCGCCCACCCTCAGGAAAGATATTGAGAGGCTGGAGCGAGTGCAGGCGAGGGCCACAAGTTGATCCCTTCCGTTAGGCATATGGGCTACAATCGACGGTTACGCGCCCTGAACTTGTTTTCGCTTGAAACTCGGAGGCTGCGCGGTCAACTGATTGAGGTTTTCAAGCTCTTACGAGGGTTCAACGATGTCGATTTTAGAAGTATGTTTAGTTTAAATGATAACCCAACTCGCAACAATGGTTGGAAGTTGGATTTGAAACGGTTTAGGACTAGTGTGTGTGGGAATTACGTTACGTATAAGATCTGTGACACATGGAACAGGTTACCTTCGGAAGTTGTGAACAGTTCCTCTGTGGATCAGTTCAAGAAAAGGTTAGACGAAATCTTGCACACTATTTGAGTGTGTAAAGACATTTAGGACCTCAGTCTGCGGAAATTTCTTTTCCTGTAAAATAGTTGATATCTGGAACCAACTGCAGGAGTTCGCTTGCTCGGTCTCTGTGAGCAAGCTAAATATAGAGCTATTTATATATTCTCCACTTTCCTGTAAAATTTCCTTGGCTACTTTTCCAGGGTCAAGGTATTTTCTTCAACCTTTTTCCGTACCTGCCTCTGGCAGGGAGGGAGCGGAGGGTGGGGAGAGAGCCTTCTACTTTTCTATCCAGTTTTCTACTACTGCTAGCATAGTTGAAAGACAAAATTTTCCCTGGCACCCGTTGCCATTGGTACCTCCTCGGTATGGGCCGCAAGGCCTTTTGAGGTACTTCTTTTCCTTGTAACTCCTTGTAACTCTCTCTCAGTCCGGTTGACTGCCAGTTCCGGTCGGAACGGGAGCTGCTTGGCGTCGATCTGAACGTGGGAGGGACGAACTATAGGTTAATCTTGGTGTACAGACCTCCGCATCTCCTCCTCGAGGAGGATACAGCCATGTACACCGAACTCAGTAGCCTGCTAGGGGATAGGGTGTGTGTAGTTTTAGGAGACTTCAACTGTCGCAGCATAAAGTGGGAAAACAGGACTGCCGATGCTGAAGGGAGGAGGCTAGTTGACTTTGCTGATGAGAACTTCCTCACTCAGTGGGTCAACGAGCCTACACGAGGCGAAAGCGTTCTAGACTTAGTATTCACGACCGAAGACAACCTCGTCACTGGCCTCACCGTTGACGAATCATTGGGCGGGAGTGATCACGGTATTATTAGGTTCCGTGTGTGCGTCCCTCGGTGAAGCGTAGTAACTCGAGAGGCAGTAAGCTCGATCTCCGGCGGGCGAACTTTGTTAGCCTCAGGGATAGCGTAGCAGAGATGGGGTTAGAGGTTGGCGGCGATGTTGAGGGAGTGTGGAGTGCATTCCGGGATGAGTTTATGGTGCTGCAGTCTGCTGCCTACCCTCAAAACTGGTCACCCCTGCTTCAACGCAGCCTAAGTGGTTCAATCGTGGCATCGCTTCGGCTATCCGAAATAGGAAAGTAGTGTATAGGAGGGCGAAGGCCAATCGTTCCCACGAGAACACTGAAGCGTATGTCCGCCTATGTAGGGAAGTGAAGGCGAAGGTTAGGCTAGCGAAACGTAACGAAGAACTACGGGTGGCAAGCCTCTGCAAGAGGAACCCTAAGGAGTTCTTCAGTTATGTTAATAGTAGAAAGCCTATTAGAAGCATGATAGGTCCTTTAAAGGACGGAAGCGGCATTCTGCGGACCTCCGACGCGGACATCGCTAATGTGCTTAATGAGTACTTTGCGGGAGTGTTCACCAGGGAGGATACCCGTGTCATCCCCGAGCCAACTGTGAGGCACGAAGGTGCTGACCTGGATAGTGTTAGATGTACCGCGACAGTCGTTGCTCATAGAATAGACAAACTGAGCGCGTTTAAGGCTCCTGGGCCAGACCAGTTTCTCCCCAGTGTTTTGCGAGAAGTGCGCGACCAGGTGGCTCCCCACCTGGCTACAGTCTTCAACAAATCGCTGGTGATGGGCCAGGTGCCTGGTGACTGGAGGGAGGCCAACGTGACCCCTATCTTTAAGAAGGGGATCACGAAAGTCCAGGGAACTATCGTCCTATTAGTCTCACTTCAGTTGTAGGTAAATTATTAGAAAGGATAATAGCTGATAGAATCGTTGACCATTTGGATTACTACAAGCTACTTGGGGACTCCCAACATGGGTTTAGACGGCATAGGTCGTGTCTCACCAACTTGCTCGAGTTTTTCCACGTCATGTTGAGTGAGTACGATAAGAGTAGGGCGATTGATATACTTTATCTCGACTTTCAGAAAGCCTTTGATAAGGTACCTCACCGCCGGCTAATGGCGAAAGTGCGCGCGCTGGGTATCGGTGGGGAAATAGGTAGGTGGATTGAAAACTGGCTGAGGAATAGGCGGCAGAGGGTTGTAATTAAAGGGGCTAGTTCGGGTTGGGCCTCGGTCACTAGTGGGGTTCCTCAGGGTTCCGTTTTGGGGCCACTGTTGTTTACCATTTACATAAATGATATCGACGGTGGCATCGTCAGTCGGATCGCCAAATTCGCTGATGACACCAAGCTTGGGGCCAATGTTGGGACGCCCGAAGCGATCGAGGAACTGCGTGCGGACCTAGGTAGGATAGGAGAGTGGTCCGAAAATGGCAAATGCCGTTTAACTTGGGTAAATGCAAAGTGATGCACATTGGCTACGCCAATCCCAAGTCGGACTACTCGATGTTGGGCAGTAATATCGAGGTGACTGATTTAGAAAAGGACTTGGGTGTGCTAATTAGCAGCGACCTTAAGTTTACGAAACAGTGTGTAGAGGTGGAAAAGAAAGCCCAGAAACTATTGGGTTATATCAGGAGCAATTTCAGTTTCGGAACAAGGAGATTGTGCTCTCACTGTACAATTCCCTTGTTCGGCCGTACCTGGAGTATGCTGTGCAGTTCTGGTCGCCCACCCTCAGGAAAGATATTGAGAGGCTGGAGCGAGTGCAGGCGAGGGCCACAAAGTTAATCCCTTCTGTTAGGCATATGGGCTACAATCGACGGTTACGCGCCCTGAACTTGTTTTCGCTTGAAACTCGGAGGCTGCGCGGTCAACTGATCGAGGTTTTCAAGCTCTTACGAGGGTTCAACGATGTCGATTTTAGAAGTATGTTTAGTTTAAATGATAACCCAACTCGCAACAATGGTTGGAAGTTGGATTTGAAACGGTTTAGGACTAGTGTGTGTGGGAATTACGTTACGTATAAGATCTGTGACACATGGAACAGGTTACCTTCGGAAGTTGTGAACAGTTCCTCTGTGGATCAGTTCAAGAAAAGGTTAGACGAAATCTTGCACACTATTTGAGTGTGTAAAGACATTTAGGACCTCAGTCTGCGGAAATTTCTTTTCCTGTAAAATAGTTGATATCTGGAACCAACTTCCCTCAGAGGATGTTTCCAGTCAAAGTGTAAATCTGTTTAAAAATAGGCTAGACAAAGTACAGAACACACTCATAGTTTAAGATTAAAACCTCAGAAAACTATGCAGGAGTTCGCTTGCTTGGTGTCTCTGTGAGCAAACTAAATATAGAGCTATTTATATATTCTCCACTTTCCTGTAAAATTTCCTTGGCTACTTTTCCAGGGTCAAGGTATTTTCTTCAACCTTTTTCCGTACCTGCCTCTGGCAGGGAGGGAGCGGAGGGTGGGGAGAGAGCCTTCTACTTTTCTATCCAGTTTTCTACTACTGCTAGCATAGTTTGAAAGACAAAATTTTCCCTGGCACCCGTTGCCATTGGTACCTCCTCGGTATGGGCCGCAAGGCCTTTTGAGGTACTTCTTTTCCTTGTAACTCCTCCTTGTAACTCTTAACTCCCCCTACTCTCTCCTCTCTCTCCTCTTAACTCCCCCCTACTCTCTCTCTCTCTCCTCTTAACTCCCCCCTACTCTCTCTCTCTCTCTCCTCTTACTCCCCCCTACTCTCTCTCTCTCTCTCCTCTTAACTCCCCCCTACTCTCTCTCTCTCTCTCCTCTTAACTCCCCCCTACTCTCTCTCTCTCTCTCCTCTTAACTCCCCCCTACTCTCTCTCTCTCCTCTTAACTCCCCCCTACTCTCTCTCTCTCTCTCCTCTTAACTCCCCCCTACTCTCTCTCTCTCTCTCCTCTTAACTCCCCCTACTCTCTCTCTCTCTCTCCTCTTAACTCCCCCCTACTCTCTCTCTCTCTCTCCTCTTAACTCCCCCTACTCTCTCTCTCTCTCTCCTCTTAACTCCCCCCTACTCTCTCTCTCTCTCCTCTTACTCCCCCCTACTCTCTCTCTCTCTCTCTCTTAACTCCAGTGCGCGCGCTGGGTATCGGTGGGGAAATAGGTAGGTGGATTGAAAACTGGCTGAGGAATAGGCGGCAGAGGGTGGTAATTAAAGGGGCTAGTTCGGGTTGGGCCTCGGTCACTAGTGGGGTTCCTCAGGGTTCCGTTTTGGGGCCACTGTTGTTTACCATTTACATAAATGATATCGACGGTGGCATCGTCAGTCGGATCGCCAAATTCGCTGATGACACCAAGCTTGGGGCCAATGTTGGGACGCCCGAAGCGATCGAGGAACTGCGTGCGGACCTAGGTAGGATAGGAGAGTGGTCCGAAAATGGCAAATGCCGTTTAACTTGGGTAAATGCAAAGTGATGCACATTGGCTACGCCAATCCCAAGTCGGACTACTCGATGTTGGGCAGTAATATCGAGGTGACTGATTTAGAAAAGGACTTGGGTGTGCTAATTAGCAGCGACCTTAAGTTTACGAAACAGTGTGTAGAGGTGGAAAAGAAAGCCCAGAAACTATTGGGTTATATCAGGAGGCAATTTCAGTTTCGGAACAAGGTGATTGTGCTCTCACTGTACAATTCCCTTGTTCGGCCGTACCTGGAGTATGCTGTGCAGTTCTGGTCGCCCACCCTCAGGAAAGATATTGAGAGGCTGGAGCGAGTGCAGGCGAGGGCCACAAAGTTGATCCCTTCCGTTAGGCATATGGGCTACAATCGACGGTTACGCGCCCTGAACTTGTTTTCGCTTGAAACTCGGAGGCTGCGCGGTCAACTGATCGAGGTTTTCAAGCTCTTACGAGGGTTCAACGATGTCGATTTTAGAAGTATGTTTAGTTTAAATGATAACCCAACTCGCAACAATGGTTGGAAGTTGGATTTGAAACGGTTTAGGACTAGTGTGTGTGGGAATTACGTTACGTATAAGATCTGTGACACATGGAACAGGTTACCTTCGGAAGTTGTGAACAGTTCCTCTGTGGATCAGTTCAAGAAAAGGTTAGACGAAATCTTGCACACTATTTGAGTGTGTAAAGACATTTAGGACCTCAGTCTGCGGAAATTTCTTTTCCTGTAAAATAGTTGATATCTGGAACCAACTTCCCTCAGAGGATGTTTCCAGTCAAAGTGTAAATCTGTTTAAAAATAGGCTAGACAAAGTACAGAACACACTCATAGTTTAAGATTAAAACCTCAGAAAACTCTGCAGGAGTTCGCTTGCTCGGTGTCTCTGTGAGCAAGCTAAATATAGAGCTATTTATATATTCTCCACTTTCCTGTAAAATTTCCTTGGCTACTTTTCCAGGGTCAAGGTATTTTCTTCAACCTTTTTCCGTACCTGCCTCTGGCAGGGAGGGAGCGGAGGGTGGGGAGAGAGCCTTCTACTTTTCTATCCAGTTTTCTACTACTGCTAGCATAGTTGAAAGACAAAATTTTCCCTGGCACCCGTTGCCTTTGGTACCTCCTCGGTATGGGCCGCAAGGCCTTTTGAGGTACTTCTTTTCCTTGTAACTCCTTGTAACTCCTCTTAACTCCCCCCTACTCTCTCTCTCTCTCCTCTTAACTCCCCCCTACTCTCTCTCTCTCTCCTCTTAACTCCCCCCTACTCTCTCTCTCTCTCCTCTTAACTCCCCCCTACTCTCTCTCTCTCTCTCCTCTTAACTCCCCCTACTCTCTCTCTCTCTCTCCTCTTAACTCCCCCTCCTACTCTCTCTCCCCTCTTAACTCCCCCCCCCTTCTCTCTCCCCTCTTAACTCCCCCCCCCTTCTCTCTCCCCTCTTAACTCCCCCCCTACTCTCTCTCTCCCTCTTAACTCCCCCCCTACTCTCTCTCCCCTCTTAACTCCCCCCCCCCTACTCTCTCTCCCTCTTAACTCCCCCCCCTACTCTCTCTCCCCTCTTAACTCCCCCCCCTACTCTCTCTCCCCTCTTAACTCCCCCCCCTACTCTCTCCCCTCTTAACTCCCCCCCCTACTCTCTCTCCCCTCTTAACTCCCCCCCCTACTCTCTCTCCCCTCTTAACTCCCCCCCTACTCTCTCTCCCCTCTTAACTCCCCCCCTACTCTCTCTCCCCTCTTAACTCCCCCCCCCTACTCTCTCCCCTCTTAACTCCCCCTATTCTCTCTCCCCTCTTAACTCCCCCCTACTCTCTCCCTCTTAACTCCCCCCTACTCTCTCTCCCTCTTAACTCCCCCCTACTCTCTCTCCCCTCTTAACTCCCCCCCTACTCTCTCTCCCCTCTTAACTCCCCCCTACTCTCTCTCCCCTCTTAACTCCCCCCCTACTCTCTCTCCCCTCTTAACTCCCCCCCTACTCTCTCTCCCCTCTTAACTCCCCCCCTACTCTCTCTCCCCTCTTAACTCCCCCCCTACTCTCTCTCCCCTCTTAACTCCCCCCCTACTCTCTCTCCCCTCTTAACTCCCCCCCTACTCTCTCTCCCCTCAACTCCCCCCCTACTCTCTCTCCCCTCTTAACTCCCCCCCTACTCTCTCTCCCCTCTTAACTCCCCCCCTACTCTCTCCCCTCTTAACTCCCCCCCTACTCTCTCCCCTCTTAACTCCCCCCCTACTCTCTCTCCCCTCTTAACTCCCCCCCCTACTCTCCCCTCTTAACCCCCCCCCCTACTCTCTCTCCCCTCTTAACTCCCCCCCTACTCTCTCCCCTCTTAACTCCCACCTACTCTCTCCCCTCTTAACCCCCCCCTACTCTCTCTCCCCTCTTAACTCCCCCCCTACTCTCTCTCCCCTCTTAACTCACCCCCTACTCTCTCTCCCCTCTTAACTCACCCCCTACTCTCTCTCCCCTCTTAACTCACCCCCTACTCTCTCTCCCCTCTTAAACTCACCCCCTACTCTCTCTCCCCTCTTAAACTCACCCCTACTCTCTCTCCCCTCTTAAACTCACCCCCTACTCTCTCTCCCCTCTTAACTCACCCCCTACTCTCTCTCCCCTCTTAACTCACCCCCTACTCTGCATGGCCCTGTTTAGGGTAATTATATCAGTCTTTTAGTGTTTTCATTACATGGTTTTTAAGCAGTGTGCATGAGGTATGGTATTATAAAAGAAAAATCATGAGGATAGTTTTTGGTTTTGAAGTTATAATGCCTTAAATTAAAAACTTTTACTGCATTAGTAACTTTCTGACAAACATTTGGGTTAGTGATTTATTATACATAGTAATCCCCCATATAATGGACTAATTGGGAGAACCCCATGTCTCTTGAAAAAGAGGGTCCATTATATCCATAAATATATAAAAATGCAATAAAGGTCAACTTTCAGGGGTTGTGTTCTCCAAAAATTAACGCATAAAGCAAATTTACATTAATTAAGCAATAATGCAATAATGTTTAACCATGTTAAAAGGTGTTAGGTTCCACCCTCCCCTCTGGACCCCACCCCAGACCATCATACCTCTTGAACCCTGGCTGCTGCATGGCTGGGTAGAGGCCACCACAGCTGACATTGGTGTGCAGAGCCACATGGTCTTCTCAGAATATTTTTGGATATAATGTCACATCAAATGCCTTACTCCAATTCATAAATATTGATAGTTATTTCTTTGTTATCTTTAACTATATTTGCCTTTTCCATAAGATTTAAAATAGCCATTTCTGTTGTTTTATTATTATGGAAGCCATACTGATTTGGAGATAATAAATTGTAGGGTTCTAAATATTGTTGCATTCTACTTTTTACAATTTTTTCAAAAACTTTGCTGAACACAGATAATGAAACACATCAGCCTGGAATTTGTTGCTGGGGTAGGATCACCCCTTTTTAAAAGGGGTGTTATACAACCAGTTCTTAGCATTGATGGAAATATTCCTTTGGAAATACTTTGATTGATAATTTTAGCCAAAGTTATAGATATCTTATCTTCAAGTTTCAATATAGGTACAGGAATGTTATGAATGCTATTTCTTGTATTTTATAATTTACCAATAGTATTCTGGACCTCAGTAGAGGTAGCAGGAACAAAAGAAAATTAATTTAGTGGGCTGGGTGGCATATATTCTAGAGGTGAGTGATCATTATTTAGTAACTGTGAGTAAAGCTTATGCAGTATTGAAGTAAAATGTATATTTAAAGAGTCTGCAATAGGCTATATAGGCTTAGTAGGCCTACCTTAAAAAATTTAATGAAAAAAAATTTATTGTAAAAAATTACTTATTTAGTGTGCTTTGGGCTTATCTCCACATACCATTTAAAAGAAAAAAGGTTTTTTGTGTACAGTGAAGAAAAAATGGAAGATGGCCACTGTGTTGCTTAAATGCCCATGCTGTCTGGAGCATCTTGTGTATAATTAAAAAAATAAAAATTCAGAGCCATTGGTACTATAAGGAAGATTAACTTTTTTATATTTGCAGAATGAAGAGCAAAATGTGCAAGCAATCAAGAAAAAAATGTTGAAAGATAATCATATTGACATTGAGGCATTTTACTCCAGAATTCTTCATAAATTTTGGTCTCTCTTGCAGATGGATGTTCGTGGATGAGTAATTTTATTCTTTTGTTCTAACATCTGTGACTAAATGGCTTTTGTTAAATTTTTATTTTCATGCATTAGCAGAGCTGGGCATTAACGCGTTATAAGTAACGGCCGTTACGTAATGCGGTACTTTTTTAGTAACGGTAGTAGTAACGGCATTATATTTCAAATCAAGTAACTCGTTCAGTAACGACGTTACTTTTTTAGGAAAATACATTCGTTAGTCGTTACTCGTTACTTTTTTATTATAGCTCGCAATTAGTTTCGATCCTTGCTCATTATTCATTAACCGTTAAAAATTTGTCCCTTCACGATGAGCCAGGTGTGCATGCTGGCAGCCTACCCCCATCCACCCTCTCCCCCTACACTGATAGCACTGTCAAAGTAAAAAGGCAAAGAACTCTGGAGCAGGGAGGGACCTAAGTTTAACAGAGATTTCGTCATTCCTCTCATCTGGGCCTTCACGGCACGTTAGCTCTGCATCCTTCCCATCCACTAACTTTAAAAATATGTTTGTTAAACTTAACACTCCTATACCATCTAGTGCCGCTGTTGAGTGGTTTTTTTAAGTAAGGATGGATATACTGCGTCGGAAACAAGGCTCACTCTTAGATGTAACTTTTGAGAAGCTTGTTTTCTTAAAGGCCAATAAAGATCTTTTGAATAATAGTTCTTAAGTTTGTATATTTAGCTAATAAATGTCAATTATCATTGCCATGCACAATAACTCATTTGATTCATTTCTTTAGTATTTCGTATTGTTGTTTTGCAAAACTAAACTTTCCTGGTATATTCTAGCATTAGTAAATTAGTATCAATAGTATGCTACATCCTCTGTTATGTTGCAGTTCCTAGTAATAAATCGTGCAGTAATTTTGTTTTAAATATTATGCCTTATAAGTCATAACAACGCAATGAAAACATGCACAGACTTCATAGCCTATGCATTAACCAGTGGATACAAACCAACACATACTCGCACAAACGAATGTTTATATAATATAATATTTTATGTATATATAAATTATAATATACCTATGCATATATATAATATATTTACATTTCATTAAAAGTAACGATAATGATTAATGGTGCTGTTACTCGTTACTTTTTAAAAATGGTAACTGTAACGATAACGGCGTTACATTTAGACTATGGTAACGGTAACGGCATTGCATTTATAAAGTAACGAGCACAGTACTGTGCATTAGTATGCACAGTTCCATTTATCCTAAATTAACTGAAGTATAAAATTAAGAAGTTCAACTTTTTATGCAGAAATTAAACATTAGTTTTACCAAGTTGAGTGGTAAGTTCGGTGTACTAAGTAGTTAATACCTGAATCATCCAAAGTTCAAAGTATTTGTATCAAATTTTATACTTTATTGATGTTAATAATTTTTTTTCCTTTTGAGGTAATGGAGAGAGTCTTGCAAAGTGACAATGAAGCAATAATAAGCCATTTAGTGGTGGAAGTTACATCATCTGATGTCACTGCTTTCAAGGATTTCTTTCAAGGAAAGAATGTTCACCCACAGGTAATAGAAGGCATGGTGGTTCATGTTCACTTGCAATTAATGGTGGAGATTATAGGAAGAGATTGTTGACACCAGTCGAACAGGAAAGTACTTGGGGGGGGGGGGGGGGGGGGGGGGGGGGGGGGGGGGGGGGGGGGGGGGGGGGGGGGGGGGGGGGGGGGGAGATGGAGTGCTGGAACTATCATTTCTCCTGTCATTGTCCTCTTTAGCTGATCTTTTTCCGTGTCTCATCTACCCCATGAGCAGTCCAGCATGCTCTCAAACACACGCTTCTCCCTCTATTCCTCACTACACATGCATGCATCTTACACACTACACAATCTTTTCAAAATTTATATTAAGGAAGAAGAAAAATGGCATCATTGAGCTTTTGAGACCTTGTTTTTGGTTCTCTCCTCCTCCTCCTGCAGAGGGGCCACTTTTGCGGGTGCTCGCCCTTAGCCCCCCTTCTTCCTACATAAAAAAAAACAAAAAAAAAACAAACAAACACTGGAGTTGTCTGGACTGGGCTTCAAAAGAGATGGTTCAGGCCACCATTTTTCAATTTTTGCAAGTATGTACAGTAGTGTGAATTTTAGGTAAACTATTTGCTTTAATATATAATCCGAATAACACACTTTTGGCGCATTTTGTGATTTAACTGTGTGAAATAAGCATATTCATTCTATTCTTGGCTGTTGTTCAGCTCAGACGCATTTACAAAGCTCCTGAAAAGCGATTAAAGTTTATCTTTGTGTGTGTATCTGATTGATTACAGTGTTTGATTGTCTAATTTGTCATTTTACTAACATTTTGCTAATTAGTGATAAGTTATTTTATATTACTATTTTAATAACCAAAGTATTTAATGTGGAGTTTATCATTGCAAGGGATTATTATTATTATTATTATTATTATTATTATTATTATTATTATTTATTATTATTAAAGATGATAGTACGATATTTATGGTGCATGTTAGAACTAACGATGTTAAGATTTCCTGGTCAGAGGAGCTAATAGAGAAATACAAGTGGCTGATGTGGACTCTAAAAAGGAGTAATAAATTAATTTCTTCAGGAATTCTTCAAGAATAGCAGGATCTGACAACTTTTTCAGCAGAGCTACTTACATAAATAATATTAAGTCCCTTTGCCAACAAAAAATGGTGAATTTGGCGATCTGTGGAGTCATTTTTCTAATAAAAAGGATTTATTTTTGCGTGATGGTCTTCATCTAAATGGCGTGAGAGCAGCTCGTCTTAGTAGACTATTGAATGGCTCTGCAATGGCTTTTCAGGCAAAAAACTGCGTAACTCCTATGAAATTGAACAGCCTAACATAAATTTTCCTTGCAGTGAATGACTATTAATGCTCGAAGTTTAAGATTTAAATTTGATGAGCTATTAAGTATTGACCTTGACCAAAAATTTGAGGTTGTACCAATTACTGAATCCTTGTTAAATACAGAGAGTAGAGATTTTCTCGGAGAATATCATATCCCTGTTTAGGAGATGTTTAACAATGATAGAAAAGAAGGGGTGGTGGTACAGTACTATACGTTCGGTCACGCTTAAACTGCATAATTTAAAAAAATTTGCAGAAAATGATAATATAAAATGCGACGTTTTTTTTTAAAATTAAAGACAACTCGCGAAAGAAATTTTTTATGTAAGTAGCGAACATGATGCGATAATTATGGGAGATCTTAATTTACCTTGCGGGGATTGGGGTGGTCCTTTACAGTCAAATTCCGGTCGTCGACTGTACGAGAGTTTGTTCGAAAGTTCACTTTTTCAAATGGTCAAGGAACCCACTAGAAAATGTAATATTCTAGATTTTAGTTTCGAGTACAGAGCAAGACTTAATTAATAATATCTCTGTAGGAGGTTACTACAACACCAGTGATTATAGGCAAATAACACTTGAAATTAAAATTAATGTTTATAATTCGGAGAGCCTGGAATACGTTTTGGATTTTAAGAGCTAAATTTCGTGACATGAAACTGCAACTTTGGACCCATAATTGGGATGAGGCTCTATCGCTCGATGATATTAATGGCACATGGACTTCTTTTTAAAATTATTTTAAACGTTTAGAATCGAGTAATATTCCATTATGTAAAAAGAGACTGGCGAAGTCTGTTAAACCTAAATGGTGGAATGTTGAAGTTAAAAGTAGCTTAATGTTAGAAAGGAACGCATATTTTAAATTTAAAGAAACAAATAATTTGCCCGATGGAAATGCTTACAAGTTATTGAGAAGAAGCAAAAAACTTAATAGAAAAAGTAAGCACGAGTATGAGCTATATACAGTGAACCAAATTAAGTCGAATTCCGAAGGAATTCTACAATTATGTTAGGAATAAAAAATTAGCTTCGTAGACTGTTGGTCCACTCGTAGGCGAAAACAACGAAAAATTTTACGATGACTTACAGATGACGGAAGTTTTAAGTAAATTCTCTTCCGTCGTCACTAACGAAAATATAAACAACATTCCTGTTCCCGTAATCATGCTCAGTGATAATCATTTAAAGCTTCACGATTTTACCATTAGTGGAAGCGAAGTACTCTCAGCCATAGGTATAGGTAAAATTAATCCTAATGAAATTCCCGGTCCAGATAAGCTCTACCATAGGGTACTTAAAGAAGTGAACTGCGTAATACTCTCTCCTCTCGCATATATATATTTAATAAATCGTTACAATCTGGAGAAGTTCCAATCGATTGGAAACTTGCAGATATTACGCCAATATTTGAAAAAGGCGGGACATCGCCGCTTCCGGGAAATTATCGTCCCATCAGCCTGACTTCAGTAGTTGGTAAGCTTATGGAGACTATTGTTGGGAAAAAATCGTTAATCACTTATAAATAAATAAATTAATCAAAGATTCTCAACACGGCTTTCGACGTAATCGTTCTTGGCTTACTAATTTGCTCGATTTCTTTAATGATATTGTAAATATATATGACGAGAGTAAAACAGTAGATATTATATATTTCGATTTTCAAAAAGCGTTTGATAAAGTGCCACATCAAAGATTATTATTTATTAGCTGAACTTCATTCTCACGGAATTGATGGTAATGTTCTCAAATGGATCGAAAATTGACTTAGTGAACGTAAACAGAGAGTTCTGAACTATGGTTACACGGTAGGCGAAGAATTATGTAACACTGAGATTATTGAAGATTGCAGTTGTAGAAGTAAGGTGCGGAGTTGGAAGGTTTTTCCATAGCGAAGGAGCGACTTGACACTGTCATTCTACCAGCATGAGATCAGCGGAACCCATACTGACGATCTGAAAGAAGATTGAGAAGAGAGGTGTTTAAGAATCTTCCTATTGAGGATAGATTAAAAAACTAGAAAGGCAAGAAATCAAAGCAATTGGACGATAGTTGGAGGGTTGAGAGCAGTCACCCTTTGGGACAGGCTGAATGAAAGCGTATTTTCAGCAGGATTGAAACGTACCAGATGAAATGCAAAGACGAAATGTGCATTTATCAAATTGCAGTTTGAAGTTTGGATTTAGCCAGCCTAACTCTAAAAGGAGTTGCATGATCGTTTTTTTTTCCATATCTACATGTCAATTTGGCTGCAAAATTTTGCACTTTTTGAATCACTTTCAGTAAAGTTAAGGAATATCTACTCAGAATGAGACAACAGTAGGAAATGTGACTCATTACCAGACTCTAATCAAAGGTCCCATCGCTGTATTGAAGTTGTCTCGGTTTTTATAAGTAAATTCAGGCGCTCTTCGCTTTTCTACACATTGTATTTATATCCCTTTCAAAAAATGTTTGTCAAAGATAACCTACATTTTTTACTCATTTAGAAATTGGTATGTCACAAGTATCAAATTTTATTTGAGTTTTTTCATCCATCATATTCATGTGTCGTTTTTATCCTATGAATATGCCCTGTGTTTTATTTTAACTTATTTTGATGTCTACGTTGCCATCATACTGTCATTCAGGTTAGATGAGTCGCATTGTTCTTTTGGGTCAGAGCCTAAGCCTTGATAAACGCAAAGGCCTAGGTCATGTGCATGCTTTAAAAGGACTTTGAAATGTATATGATGATGTAGGCCAACCCGAGTAGTTAACTATTTGGTTTTTGGTAGAGGATTTTGGTTAATCATTGTTAAATCTATTTGCGTGTAAGACAGAACATCATATATTACATTTGGGATTTACCAGAGAAAAGAAGGATCCAAGGTTAGCTTAATTTATTTAAGGAATGTGTATGGGCTCACTAATCAGTCCTTAAAATTCATTGTCTATAAGTTTAGTCTAAATTATGTTGCCCTTTGGTTTCTGTTGCCTTGAAATATCTTTCATTCTGACGTCACGTTCAGTATTGCAAAATCTCTATTCGCTACATTCGTCTTGAAGTAAAGTAAAGGTAACATCTAATGTCCCATATCCCTAGTAAGTGGGAGTTGGGGGCCTGAGCCAATCAATTACGTGGGGGTGGCTGTCCGCGCGCCTGCCTATCCGCGACGTAATATACAGAAAAGACAACCGCTCAGCACTGAGATTCGAACCCACGACTGAGAGGAGTCTCAGCCCTAATTGATCGAGCCACGGGACGCTTTTCGTCATGGAGTAGCTACGATAATTTCCAAACTTTCTTTACAGGTTGATTCCTTTTTTGACTACAATTTTCGGATGGAAAAAAGAGATGGTGGTGAAAATATGCTACAAACTTTTCTCAACAAATTCAACAATTTTAATTTTCAAAGTTTTGAGGTAACTTGTTTTCATCTTTATTTTTTCTTAAATGTTTAAATTGGGAAATCCTTAGAATTATTTACATCTTGGATTTATGGTAGAAATTTAAATTTTGAACTTAGGCTTAGTTTTTTAGATTATAATAATAATAATAATTGTAATATCTTTGTGATGTGGATTATATTTTAGCTTTTACATCTCCTTCTGCGTAAAGTGCTTGGAAAATTATATATACACTACATAAATATATAATTTAAGAATCTATTTTCCATTCTCTATGGAATTTGGGACTAAAAACACTCGAATCATTTACGCAAGAACACGCAGGGATTGCCACCAGGAATAAGGTACCATCCCAACCTCGGTGATTCACTCGTACCTTTTGCAACAATCTTGGCGGTATACTTCTAGTGATACGTCAGGTGAGACCAACATCTCCAGTTTTATACGCCACAAACTTGTTTTCCATTAATTCTTGCCATTTATATCAACCCCGCGTTTCTGCGCACATTTACTAATTACGCTCATCCTACCACCTTTTTTACTCAGTATTCCTTTACTTACCACACTTGCGCACTCGCTATTATACATCCTTTTCACAATTCTATAACTTCAGATGTTCTCCACATGACCATACCAACGTAGCATACTATCCTTCATTCTTATCTCCAATGACTTTTTCACTCTACACCTTTCCCCAACATCCTCATTTCATTCCGTTTTATACCAATCATACTTTATTTTAACTCCTCTTCCTTTTGACATCAAACTGTTATGCTAAACAAGCGTTTCACGTCCATATGTCAGTGTTGGTTGATTGTTCTTGACTTCCTTAAAATTGGTAAAGCTCCAGGTCGGGATGAAATTCCTCCGGTTGTTCTCAGGAAATGATCGACTGAACTTGCTCCCGTTCTGTCCAAACACTTTTGTTTATCTTTTCTGAAGTCTACGTTCCTCTATTCCTGGAAACGAGCCAACTTCCACCAATCCCTAAGAAAACCAGTCAAATCCATCAAACTAGGAACCTGTTCGTTAACTTTCGTTATTGGTAAAACCTCTAAAACCATACGTAATAACCATGTCACTAAATACGTTGAAAACAATAGATTAATCAATGATCGACAATATGATTTCCGTGAAGGGCACTCTAGTGCTTATCATTCATTTCGTGCGCACCCAATCCATCAGATAATAGACGAACTGGAGAGAGACGCAATAACCTTAGACATATCGAAAGCCTTTGATAAAGTTTGGCTTCGTCCCCTTTCCAAACTCCCTGCCTATGACCTCTCTCTCCCTACTCCAGTTCTTTCATCTCTTCTTGTAGGTCGTAGCATCCCTGTATGTCGTTCCAACATAGTTCTTGTTTGAACTATTCCAGAATTCTCTGAGAAAGCCTGCTATTTAGCATTACTTCCGAGATGACATTGCATTGAAGATCTACAACTTTTTATGATCTTTAATTGAATTAAGGTTCAAGTGAAGATTGAAGATAATTCTGTGATGAAGGCAGTGGCGTAACCAATAGGGGAGGGGGGCTTGGGAGGGCAATTGCTTCCCAAAAATTCTAGCTTGTTTCACCCAAAACAATTACCAATGTCAAACTAAAAAGGAATGATTGTAAGATTGTAATAACAGTGTTAAAAAAATTGTACAAATAAGATACTTTTAAAACTAGATGTAATAATAATTTATAATATTCAGAATTATAAGTAGGTTACATTTATTACATTTACAATACTGTATTCATACTACAAGGTCAGTATTGCCACCTCCTTGATAATTTTCTTGTCCTTCCAAATTCAAAAGTTTAGAAGTCTAGCTTCGCCCCCTGAATAAATGTTGTCCCACCATTCAAGAATCAACTCCTCTCGATTACATTCAGATCAGAAGATTATACAGAGCATGCAAAAGACTTGAATTGGCATTCCAAAATAAGCATCCACATACTTTGTGCATTTTTTTCCTCGTGTCGCTCTCCGGGACTTGTTCATTCGAATTCAGCTTTCGCCTTTTATTCAGTGTGTCTACTCTCTCTCTTTACTTCACTTACCAACTTGACTTTATACAAAATCATGGTTTGACAAATCTACACTCAACCCATGAACAGCTTTTGTATCATTCATCTCGGCGTAACTTTACTCACTAACACAATCTATCCGACTTTTCTTCACTGAATTCGCTCTATACAATATATCTTCTGTGTTGAAGGCATATATACGAGGGTACTTCATTAAGTATCTGCACTTTTTATTTTAGTGATAATATAGTATATATAATATATACTCGTTAATAACGAGCCAAACTGAGATCTATAGGCTTATGTAGGCTAGCAACAGTATAGGCTTATGTAGGCTAGCAACAGTATAGGCTTATTTAGGCTAGCAACAGTATAGGCTTATTTAGGCTAGCAACAGTATAGGCTTATTTAGGCTAGCAACAGTATAGGCTAGCAACAGTATAGGCTTATTTAGGCTAGCAACAGTATAGGCTTATTTAGGCTAGCAACAGTATAGGCTTATTTAGGCTAGCAACAGTATAGGCTTATTTAGGCTAGCAACAGTATAGGCTTATTTAGGCTAGCAACAATATAGGCCTTATTTAGGCTAGCAACAATATAGGCCTTATTTAGGCTAGCAACAGTATAGGCCTTATTTAGGCTAGCAACAGTATAGGCCTTATTTAGGCTAGCAACAGTATAGGCCTTATTTAGGCTAGCAACAGTATAGGCCTTATTTAGGCTAGCAACAGTATAGGCCTTATTTAGGCTAGCAATAGTATAGGCCTTATTTAGGCTAGCAATAGTATAGGCTACTCGTAGCTGTCACATATCGTACAAGTAGTGAGCATGGCTGCGCCGCTTTCAATTTGTACTCTGGAAGAACAGAGATCCGTGGTTCGTTTTTTGTGGACAGAAGGTGTGAAAGGAGCTGAAATTCACACGCGTTTATGTGCTCAGTATGGGAATACTGTAATGCGTTACCACGGCGAAGTGTGTACGAGTGGATTCAAATGTTCAAGGAAAGTCGGATATGTGTGACAGATGCTTAGCGCTCAGGACGACCGTCAACATCAACCAGTGGTGACAAGCAGGAAGAAGCCAGAGCCATGATTTTCGATGACAGAAGATTAACAATAAAAGAAATTGAATCTTCATTAGACATCAGTCAAGGGTCAGCCTATTCGATAGTTTGACGTTCTTGGCTTTCAAAAGCTTTGTACAAGATGGGTGCCCAAACAGTTGACAGAAGAGCACAAGCGTAATCGTATGGACGTCTGCTCTCGTCTTTTAGCACGGTATCATAATGAGGGTGAAAACTTTTTGGAGCGCATTATCACTGTAGATGAAACCTGGATCCATCACTGAACCAGAAAGCAAACGACAGAGCATGCAGTGGAAGCATCCAACATCTCCCGTTGCAAGGAAATTCAAAGCGCAGCCGTCAGCAGGTAAAGTTATGCTAACACTGTTTTGGGATACACGAGGCCCTATCCTTGAACATTATCTAGAGCGTGGAACTACAGTAACAAGTGCATCGTATTCTGACATGCTTCGGAATGAGTTAAAGCAAGCAATTCGCACAAAACGGAGAGGGAGATTGTCGGAAGGTGTTATTCTGTTACACGACAATGCGCGCCCTCATACCGCTGCACAGACCAGAAAATGCCTTCAAGAACTTAAATTTGAAGTTCTCGACCATCCAGCCTACAGTCCAGACGTGGTACCTTCGGATTTTTACCTGTTTGGACCACTAAAAGACGCTTTGAGAGGTCAGCGATTCCAAGGTGGTGGTGACAGGTCTGAAGGAGGCGGTGCATGACTGGCTACGCACACAACTAAAAACATTCTTTTGTGATGGCATTAGCAAGCTTGTAGATCGCTGGACTAAGTGTATTAAGAAACAAGGAGACTATGTTGAGAAGTGATGTTTATAATCTATCAGATGTGAAAATAAAAAGTGCGGGTACTTATTGAATTACCCTCGTATGTCTGCAGCACACACACACACACACACACACACACACACACACACACACACACACACACACTTGTATATAATTCTTTTATTCTATCGCCACTCATTCATTTTAATCACTCCAGGCTCAGAGCCAATTCCTACATTTCCATTCAGCTCACTCATTACAGTTACTCAATACATATTCCCTATGCTTCTAACTACATCTCTCTGAATTGCTTGAAATAGTTTTATTATTTCCTAGCAAACTTGCAGCTGCCATTTCTCAAGTGCTAAAAAAAAAAAAAAAAAATCAAATTAGTCACATGGAGTAAATTTCTATGAAATGAGACTGTAAACGTTTTTACAGAACGTTTCTAAAAGTTATGAAAACTTACGTGGGTTTGCTAATAAAATAAAATAAAATTACTTTTGACAAACCTGTTATAGTAGTAATTATCTTCTGTCACAACCCAGACACGCTTAAATGTAAATTTGTTACGTTAAGGTCTGGCTCTTACTGCGAGATTACATTTTATGAAAAAGTGATTTTGTTTACCCAGATGTGGCTGAATGTGTTTTGGTGTCTGGTGATAATGGTCGGAAGTTGGGCCTTTTGTCTTTTTATTTCGGATATTCAGAGAGAATTGCGGTGGAGAAGATTGATGCTTATGATGCTAGTGTTATTTTTCTTTATCTCGTGCATCGTCCACTGGAGACACATGATCAAAGTAGGTATTCAGGGCAAGTCGGGATGGAATATTTTAAATATTAAAAATTCCATACAAATTTTACTCTCAAATTCCACTTTTTTTTTTTTTAAATTCATAATTTTTAGTCATAAATAACTAATTTGAAATAAATTTTGTAAATCACTTTGGAGGAATGATTTCAGTTTTATGATTTTTCATATAACTTTATTATGTCATTGGTAATAGAAAAATTCCTTAACTTTTATTTAATTATTTGACCAGGGAAGGATACATATCGTCGCATATATCTTGAAAGGCTCCTAGCTCGCAAAAAGTTAATTGTTCAGGAAACAAGAAAAACTCTGAAGGCTCTGAAGGTCGTCCCACTTGTCGCGCTTGATTCTACAAGGTGTACGAGCTTTCTGATTGGACGAGAGCTAAGCCCTTTTGAGACAAGGTGCAGAACACGAAAACGAACCAATCTTTCGATTAAAACTTTTCAGATATTTGAGCTAGAGCCTTTCAAGATATAAGCGACGATATAATTTTAATTTTCTGATATATAGGCCGGCCGCTCGCAGGATCGTCTTGCGACTGACGACTTGAGTCGTCACGACCCAAATCGTCAGTCGTGAATCGCGAGAGGATCCTGTGTGAGGGCCGGCCTTAGGGTTTGTATTATTTAAAAGCTCGAGACATTATCCATTTTATCGCAACTTTTTCACTTCTGTATTTGAAAATATTCTTTATTTTCTTTGTACATTAAATTAGTGGTAACATTACAGGGTATTGAAGTTAGGAACAGTGGCAAAATATCGAGGGAATCATTTTACAAATTAATTATTTGCTCGTAAGGTGAGAGAGTCTAAACGTCACACCTATTTTATGGAAAGAGAAAACGAGAAGAGATCAAACAGTGTGGAAAGTAGTTCCTTTTGGACAAAGATTAGAATCCGTATTTTTGGAGGACAAACGGATTGTGAGAGGTGAGTCTAAAATTGAAATGAACTATCCGCTCTTTAGAAAAAAAATTGAATTAAAACTGTTTATATTTTCGTAGATTGTTATAAAAAATGAATTATGGAACTTTGAAGTTAAATCGGCAAAGTGACGACATGGTCATGTTAGAATGAAATAAAAATTGTAGCACAACTATTTTAGCTTTGCGTGTAAGTTGTTTGTGTTCTTAGTTGTGATCCACGTTTCGTTTCCTCTCATCGTTTTTTGCAATAAATGTATCTTCATTCCCATTTTTGGATGTTTCCTAAATTTCTTGTAATAATTTCACGGAACGCGAGTTGTGATAAACTTTATACTGCATTTCGGCTGGTACATGGTGACTGGTGAGGATCAAATGTGAATCAGTGGAGGCGGTTGGTCTCAGTCGTTTCACGCGTGTATGAGAGTGGGATGCCGCCTTTTCCAAAGGATGGTTGCGTATTTGTAATTCAATGTAATGCCCCAGTCTAAAATTCGAGTGTCGCGCCTTCTCTCTAAGAAAGGAGAAAGGTTTATCTGTTACTGTATGTCATGATTTAATGGTGCGATTCTTTGTCGTAGGTATTATGAGAATCTTATGGTTACTCCTGCCGACGAAATCTCTCCCTTGATGGTCATTTCAGAAACGTTTTCCCTCTTCCTCCTCCATCCCTTTGAGAATATGGGTCACCATTTTGGACTTTTCTTCGGGAACTTTTATCGTAAGTTTGCCCATTAATAATGGGAGGTAATTGGTAATTGCCGTTTTCTGCCTTTTATTATTATTTCACTACTGATTATATTTTTCTCATTTGCTTTATGGAATTAATATGAGCTGTTTAACCTTCTTTCTTACTCATCTTTCATCTTTTGAAAGTAAAGGTATCTTCTCTCACACCCTTGATTTTGAGTACCGTTATGGTCCTATGATTTATTTGTAATAAGTACATGGCTCAGTTGTTAGAAAAGACATTTGTTCCAGTACTAAATGGCAGTTTACTCGCGCAAAGTTTATTTCCATTGTATACTTGTTTCCTATACTAGACGGGTGTGTGTAGCGTTAAAAAAAATTTTTGTTGGGTATATAAACAAACATTCCGGGATTCAGTATCACTTTCTATGACAAGGTTGAAGGTACATCTCCAGTGATATGTCAGGCGAGACTAATGTCTCTAACCGCTTCCATTACTCTCCTGTTTCTGTTAACTCTTGTCTTACATTTATATCAAATCCAAGTTTAGGCCTTATTCACACCTATACTAATCTTTTACGTGATTTTCCTCTACTTCTCACTTACGCACTCATGATTATACACCTTTCACGCAATTCTGTTACTATTCATTTTCTTCGTGACCATACTAATGTAGCATACTATCTTCCATTAGGGTGTGTCAATTTCAGTAAAGTCAACATTTCAAAAACTACTAATGCTCAAATGATGTTATATTACCTAGCAAACTTAGAAATATCTTTACTGTTTAAAAAAGCCACTTACCTACTTATATTTGACCATAAAGGTTTGAAATATAACCTAAATATGACTGTAGCATCGTATATCAATGTGCCATTGATATGTGTGGTCAACTTTGGTTATTTTTGGTGTACAGTATGGTTTCTAAGTTTCACATAGTCACAAATGCTGGAGTTTTGATTGTGAATGCATATGTTTTCCCTCCTTTTTGACAATTTTGAGTACTTCGTAATGTAAATATTGTGTAATTCAAATTATTCGAAATGTTGTGTGTGACCCAAACTTTCTGTATATTTTGATATGATAGATATATGAAATTGTCATTACTTTGAATAATTAAGTCTTGTACCTATAACAACACAACCTTTTATGTGAGCTTATAGGAAGATATTAAAAATTTCAATTAACTTAATTTTATGTAATCATAATCAGTAGGCCTATCCAAATTTCAATGACATTTCTTTTGTTCACAGGTCCACAGGATGAGTCAAAGAAATCAGAACCCGAAGCAAATCAAGTTGTCACCTAAGTCATTTGGTGGGGACTGGGAGGGAACTTCTCCCTGCTGAGGAGAGAGATGAGTGAGGAAGACAGGAGGAATTACCCAGTTAATGACCTGATTAACAACGGCATTGTTCCAGGGCTACTGGCTCAGTGGAGAAAGGCCAACGCTCTATTCACAGGACCTGTAATCAACACTGAGGTGAGGATTAGGGCTAAAGTGAAGGCACTGTGGGATGAGGCAGTGAAGGTGTCCATTGGCAATGTGAAGCTAGAGGTCAAAGATAGGATCATGATGAAACTGGACAAATTGGTGGACATCCTGACCTGTCACTGTGTGATCAGGAGCTGCAGTGAGCTTGGGTGCAACCCTCTCTGCAACAGTGAGGTTCACATTGACTGCAGCTGCAGGAGTGAGCAGAAGATACCAGTGCAGGAGCTTGTCTTCATTAAAGGTCAGAAAAAAGGTGGGAAGTGTGGGGGCACACCAGATGGGTCTAGCTGATCACCCTGAGACCAGGAGACAGGAAGCAGTGCTGCAGAAACAGGAGCAGAGAAGGAAGGCAGAGGAGTCAGCCAAGAAAGAAGAGGAGTTGAGGGAGTCTGAGTCACTGCTGGAGGTGGAGTTGGAGGAGACTGGAGATATACTGGAGGAGGTAGGGAGGAGAGAGGAGGACGAAGACTTCATACCAGAGGCTGCGACAACTTCTTCCTTGCCTGTGGCTAAGAAGAAGAAGAAGAAATACAACACTGAAGATATCACCAACATAGCTCTGGCTAGCTTGAGACATCACACTGGGCTGAGAGAGAGTGCAGAGATTGCCACTGCTGCCTGGATTGATGCTGGTCTTATCACAGAGTTTGACACAGCACTGGTGATTGACCACAACAAGGTGAGGAGGGCTCAGGAGAGACTGACTAAGGAGCTGGTCAAGAAGTTTGATGAAGAGATTGGGGAAAATGGCATCACCTGTATTTTCTTTGATGGGAAAAGAGATGACATCAAAGTGATGATGGAAGCTGAGGGCAGTAACAGGCAGTTTCCTGGCCTCATTAAGGAAGAACACTACACAGTGTGCAATGAACCAGGTGGGAAATATTTGTGGCATTTTGTACCAGAGGAAGCTGCAGAGGAGAGAAGTCATGCTGAGGTCATTGCTGATCATCTGGTGAACTGGCTAAGAGAGAGAGCAGCAGACCAGACCCTTTTGGCCATAGGTGGTGACAATACTAATGTGAATACTGGCTGGGAGGGAGTAATAATGCATTATGTGAAGGCCAAACTTAGCAGGAAGTTGGTGTGGATTGTCTGTGACTTGCACACTCGGTAGCTGAGTCTCAGACACCTGGTGACCACTGGATGGCAAGACATTGAGCAACAAGAAGTGGTCTGGGCCCCTAGGGAAGATGTTAAGACACTGCCACTGAGCTGTAGATCAACCCAAACTTCACGAGGATCAATGTTGGTCCTCCTTTACCCCATCTCAGTCAGGAGGTAGTCAAGGACCTCAGCACAGACCAATCATATGGCTACAGAATCATCACTGCCATCAGATCGGGAGAGATACCTCAGAGTTTAGCTCTCCGGAGATTGGGCCAGTCTGTCACAGTAGGTGGCTCACCACGGCTCTAAGGTTCTGCAGATTGTGGATTTCCAAACATGGGCTGAAGGGTAGGAACCTGAAGAATCTGAGGATAATTGTCGAATTCATAGTTGGAGTCTACATGCCAAACTGGTTCAACATCAAGTTAAATCACAGCTGGGTGGAGGGTCCCAGGCATGTACTGTACCAGCTGGAGCTGCTCAGAAGTCGGAAGGAGGAGGTGATAGGACTAGTGATGCCTACAGTGAAGAGATCAGCCTGGTATGCACACACTGAGGCTGTGCTCCAGGCCATGCTGTGCAGTGAGGAGGAGAGGAGGGAGGCAGTGAAGAGGATACCGGAAATCAGAGGTGAAGGAGATGAGGACACACAGGTAGGAGACTGCAGTGTCAGACCCAGGAAGACTCCTGACATTAACCCAGATGCCACCAAACACACTGAGCTTATTGACTGGAACTCTGGCGTGACTGAGCCTCCTCTGACCTGCTCCCTCACCACTGCTGCAATCAAGGCGTTTCTGGATAGACCAATGGAAGTTCCTGCATGGCCCTCACACACACACAGTCAGTAGAGAGGTGTGTAAGGATGACAACTGAAGCAGCACAACATGTTTACTCAAACGAGAGGAGGGAGGCGTACATAAGTGGCCAGGTGGCCAGTAGGGAGCTCATGTCCAGGAACAAGAGCAAGGCAGACACGGCATCCTTGGCAAAGTTCAAGAAACCTATCTATATTTCTAAGTTTTAATATTGAAATACAATCAAAATGTCTTTAATTGTATGTAATGTATGTAAAATGTAGTTATATATGGCAGCCTTGGCAAAGTTCAAGAAACGTATCTATATTTCTAAGTTCTAATATTGAAATACAATCAAAATATCTTTAATTGTATGTAATGTATGTAAAAAGTAGTTATATACAATAACAAAAATACTTGCAAAAATTGCTGATTTTTCGTAAACTTCAACTTCAAATATAAGTAGCTAGCAGTGGTCAAATCTGGATTTTAAAGCCATATTTCGATTTAGCATACAAAAATGCATCATTTGGTCACTAGTAGTCTTTGAAAATCTAAAGATTTCACTTTGCTCCCTAAAGTTGACACACCCTAATCTTCCATTCTCATCTCTAGTAACCTTTTCAACTCGATACCTTTCCCGGCCATCCTCCTTTTTCATACGTTTAATTCGTTTTACACTAACCATACTACTTAAATAACAGAACTGGCATGCTAAAAAAGTGTCTCGCATCCAAAAATCAGTGTTGGCACCAACACGCCCTCTTGCTGTATGTATATTCAAACATATTCTTCCAATTAGGGTTTTTATTGCGCCTATGACTTGCCCTGCTTCACTCTACTTCCAATTTCAAATGTATTTATACATCTGTAGTCAATGAAACCACAAATATTTAAATTCTTTCGCAACCACTGAAGTTTCTCTATTCACCACAATATTAAATGCTGATTCTCATCATCTCTCAATGACAAGAACCTTACTGTTATTTACATTCGCTTTGAATAATCTTTCAAATGTTAACAATTTTTTTTACTGTTTTCCTTAATTCATTTCCTGGTTCACCCAGAAGTGTACCACATCATCAGCATGCAACACATGCGACAGCCTTCACTCATTCGCTTCCAAATTTGGATTTACTCGTCTCTCGCATTCTTGTTTTCATTTCTCATTACCCATTCACATACGGTGCATATTAAACAGCCATGGCAACATTACACAACCCAGTCCTAATGAGCCAGTCACTCGATTCACCCTTAACTCGTACACAAGCACTGCTACATGCATTAAAACCCCTCACTGCATTTAACAACTTACCACTGACACAAAACATTAATCGTTTGCCACAAAGCAGATCTGGTGATGCGGCGTATTTTTTTGGAGTTCAAATTCTTTTTTAAGCCCAAAAGTTGGGTGATTTAAAATGTTAACGTGATCAAGTACGGCTAAAAACCTTATTTTGCCATATCTTAGGATCATATCTTATTGTTGATTAGGATGTTCACGAAATAATCGGGGGCAAAAATAGTTATTTATATATGTTTGTTTACATTTTCAAACTGTTCAAGTTTAGAACACTTCCACATGACCGTCATTCGTTGCTATAATGCGTAATCAACGCTTGAACTCCATTACGACATAAACAAGATGCTCTTGTGGATTGGATCCAGTAACCTCTGATTCTTTGACGGAGTTCTGCCAGATTCCAGGTTTTGTCATGATATCCAAGATGTCATAGGACTGCATAATAAGTTCAGCTTTCTTCGATGATCACTCCGTGACTGGAGCGATTTCGCTTAACATGGAACAGACATTTTCTCTTCCTCAATCAAGCACTATTTTGAAGTTAACATGAGGATTAAGTCTTTCAACAAGATGGGGGCACTTCTCCACTGCATTTGCTGTTCAGCTTTCTAGATGCAACCTTTTCTCATCGCTGGATAGGCTGTAGTAGACCGATATCATGGCTACCTCGATCATCCGACTTTAACCCCTTTGGATTTTTATCTATAAGAGTACGTTGACACTCGTTTACCGTGACAAACCCAGGAATCTAGCAGAACTCTGTCAAAGAATCAGAGCTTATTGAATCCATTCTACAAGAGCATGTTGTTAATGTCCTAATGGAGTTAGAGCGTCAAGTACGCATCAAGCAACGAATTATGGTCATCATGTGAAAGTGTTCTAAACTTGGACATTTCAGAAGTTACACAACTCTCTATCTCTATCTCTCTATGCCCCGTTAAGCCCATTCCTAACGCGTAATGGCCTGACCAGCCCCCTGCGACCGTTCTTTGGTGACCAATTGATGGTGCTTGGCTGTACTGCTCTGAGGTGAGAGAGCTTTACTGCCCAGCTGGCTGCCAGGCCAGCGTAAAGTCTCGGGCGTAGACTCTGGGTCTGGTGGGATATCCCTTGAACACTGGATTCTAAGAGTTTGGCCGCTTGTGAGTTACTAGTAAGACTTAGTAAGGGGCTGCATCTCGCTGGCGCTCCTGGCGGAAAATCCGTGATGCCTGCGTCGCGAGTGTTTGTCAGTTGGTAGCTGCGACACGTTTGGGATTGTCCGGCCCTGGGGAGACCTTTGGTCGGTGCGGCAGCAGCAAGAGGTGTAGTCTTCTGGAAGGGATGAACGTCACTTGCAAGTAGGTGGATGCGTCTACGTGCGGGATGAATCCCCCCCCCCCCCTTTTTATATACTGGTCAGAACGTTTTTGATAGTTTTCATTGCTAGAACGCTTTATCTTATTCAGAGTATTCAGAAAAAAAAAAGAGAAAATATGGCAGGGCCAACTAAATTGAAAGCAGAATGCTTTAAATGTAAAGTTAATCATTGGTGCGTTGACTTCCCTGAAGGTAGTATCAGCGATATCACATCCCTTAGTGTATGTTTGTTTTGTAAACTTAGAGACAACCACGAAAAGGAAGTTAAAGAGCTAAAGGAATTAGTAAAAAAGCTTGAAGCTAGGGTCGTTGCACTGGAAATCCAACCCAGTGGACAAGATCAAACTAAAAACACACCAGCAGATTTAAACTGTAAGATTAAGCATCTAGAACAAAGCGTGGCAAGCTTGGAAAACACTGTGACTATTCCGGAAAATAGAACGGAGAACCAAGAATTCAAATTGGTCAAAAATAAAAGAGCCTCCAAACCAAAACCAAAACATAAGGATTCGGAACCCATTACCATCAAAAATAAGTTTCACTTACTTGCTGATGAGGAGGATGAATCCTTTTTAATTGGGGATTCTATGGTAAGGAATCAAGGGGATTTTTTCGGAGCAAGACGGGCGACCAAGAGAAAGCTCTGATGTTTTCCGGGTCCACAAGCCAGATAATTAATAAGGAATTAGGCAAAATTAATATCAAGAATAAGAGTTGCCCTATCATTGTCCATGTTGGTGGCAATGACGTTTTTATGGGAGGGACAGGAGGGCAGACAGAGCCCATTATAAAAGAATTTAAGAACCTAACTGACAAGGTTAGGGATAGGACAGACATGGGTATGGTCGTAGGAATTCTCCCCCGAATGCGTGCTAGTGACTATACTCTAAGTGAAGCCATTAGCATAAATAAAAGAGTTAAACGCATGTGTGATGAAAAAGGACTAAAGTTTGTTGATTTTTGGCCTACATTCTACGGAAATGGGGAATACTTTGGTTCGGACGGGATACATTTTAACCAGAAGGGGAAAAAGAAGTATGGTGATTTACTGAACATTAATCTGTATAATCTTTTTAAACTAGACCCCCCAAACCAGCAATTGATCCTGCTCCCCAAACAGTTAAACCTATTCCCCAGCAGATAGTCCCCCTCCCCCAGCAGTTAGTCCCCCTCCCCCAGCAGTTAGTCCCCCTCCCCCAGCAGTTAGTCCCCCTCCCCCAGCAGTTAGCCCCCTCCCCAGCAGTGTCCCCAACAGCAGGTAGTGACTCTCCTTCCACGTTGGAGGGGGCTCAGGCTCCTGCGGAGATTGTCCCCTCGTTAGTGAGGGGCTCTTCAACTACCGACAGCCCTCGCTGTTCGGGAAACGGGTCGTGCTAGGGGGCGGTCAGAATAGGGGAGGCTCCCTCCATGCAATGCTTTTTAATGCTAGGTCGATCAGGAACAAGGTTTGCGAGCTACGGGCGCTCTTAGCATCAGAATACCAGGATATCGTTGCTATCACCGAGTCCTGGATTCATACTGATCGTAGGGACTACGTTGGGGAGTTCGAAATTCCCGGGTATAGAATGTTTCGCAAAGACCGCACCCGTGGGGAGGGGGGTGGGGTACTAATATACGTCAGGGACACGTTGAGTCCGGTTGACTGCCAGTTCCGATCGGAACGGGAGCTGCTTGGTGTCGATCTGAACGTGGGGGGGACGAACTATAGGTTAATCTTGGTGTACAGACCTCCGCATCTCCTCCTCGAGGAGGATACAGCCCTGTACACGAACTCAGTACCCTGCTACGTGATAGGGTGTGTGTAGTTTTAGACTTCAACTGTCGCGGCATAAAGTGGGAAGACAGGACTGCTGATGCTGAAGGGAGGAGGCTAGTTGTCTTTGCTGATGAGAACTTCCTCACTCAGTGGGTCAACGAGCCTACACGAGGCGAAAGCGTTCTAGACTTAGTATTCACGACCGAAGACAACCTCGTCACTGGCCTCACCGTTGACGAATCGTTGGGCGGGAGTGATCACGGTCTGATTAGGTTCCGTGTGCGCGTTCCTCGGGTGAAGCGTAGTAACTCGAGAGGCAGTAAGCTCGATCTCCGGCGGGCGGACTTTGTTAGCCTCAGGGATAGCGTAGGTGACATGGGGTTAGAGGTCGGTGGCGATGTTGAGCCGGTGTGGAGTGCATTCCGGGACGAGTTTATGGTGCTGCAGTCTGCTGCCATACCCTCAAAACCGGTCACACCTGCTTCAACGCAGCCTAAGTGGTTCAGTCGTGACATCGCTTTGGCTATCCGAAATAGGAAAGTAGCGTATAGGAGGGCGAAGGCCAATCGTTCCCACGAGAACACTGAAGCGTATGTCCGCCTGTGTAGGGAAGTGAAGGCGAAGGTTAGGCTAGCGAAACGTAACGAAGAACTACGGGTGGCAAGCCTCTGCAAGGGGAACCCTAAGGAATTCTTCAGTTATGTTAATAGTAGAAAGCCATTAGAAGCATGATAGGTCCTAAAGGACGGAAGCGGCGTTCTGCGGACCTCCGACGCGGACATCGCTAAGTGCTTAATGAGTACTTTGCGGGAGTGTTCACCAGGCAGGATACCCGCGTCATCCCCGAGCCAGGCGTGAGGCACGAAGGTGCTGGCCTGGATAGTGTTCGATGTACCGCGACAGTCGTCGCCGATAGAATAGACAAACTGAGCGCGTTTAAGGCTCCTGGGCCAGACCAGTTTCTCCCCAGAGTGTTGCGAGAAGTGCGCGACCAGGTGGCTCCCCCTGGCTACAGTCTTCAACAAATCGTTGGAGATGGGCCAGGTGCCTGGTGACTGGAGGGAAGCCAACGTGACCCCTATCTTTAAGAAGGGATCACGAAAGTCCAGGGAACTATCGTCCCATTAGTCTCACTTCAGTTGTAGATAAATTACACTGGGCAACAAAAAACTTTTTTTTTCGTGTCCCAAGAATGAAAATACCTTATTCTTATAGTATTTTCTGTGCTGAATCCAAATAAGTTTGTAAAATTTCTCGATCAGGTCTGGTTTTTGTGTGACATGCAATTTAATTTTTAAAAACCCATATAGTTACATACTTATTAAAATATGATCGAAAAGACATACCTGTAGTTTAAAAAGTAGCTTGTTTTGATTTTCTGCTGTGCTTTGCCTCAGGCATGTCTCTCTTAAGAGTCCAGCAATAGTCAGCCAGCATACTGGGGCTCTATTTGCCTTGGTAACGGTTTTCCATGGCAGAAATATCCTGATGAAAACGCTCACCATGTTCGTCGCTTACCGCACCCAGGTTTTCCGGAAAAAAGTCCAAGTGAGAGTCCAAGAAATGAACCTTTAATGACATATTGCACCCCATTGCTTGGTAAGACTTAAGAAGATCTCCTACTATTTCAGGATAGTTTTCGGCCTTGTGATTTCCCAAAAAATTTGTGCAGACACTTTTGAAACTCTGCCACGCAGCTTTCTCAACTTCATTCAACTCTCCTTCAAATCTCTCATCTCTTAACAATTCTCTGATCTGAGGGCCTACAAAAATGCCTTCTTTAATCTTGGCATCACTGATCCGGGGAAACTTATTTCTCAAGTATGTGAATCCTGTTTGCGCTTTATCCATCGCTTTAACAAAGTTTTTCATAAGTCCAAGCTTGATATGCAAAGGAGGAAGGTACACTTTCTCAGGGTCAAGAAGTGAACTATTCACAACATTTTTCTTGCCTGGAACAAGTGAGGTGCGTTTTGGCCAATCCTTCTTAACGTAGTGGTTTTGCTTGTCCCTACTGTCCCACTCACATAAAAAACAACAGTACTTGGTGTAACCTAGCTGCAACCCTAGCAAAAGTGCAATGACCTTCAGATCTCCACAGATATTCCACTTATATTTCTGATACTGAAACTTTTCTAAAAGCAACTTCACGTTGTCGTATGACTCTTTCATGTGCAGCATGTGCAATAGGTACAGAAGGAAGTTTATTTCCGTTGTGAAGAAGGACTGCTTTCAAGCTGACTTTTGAGGAGTCAATGAACAATCGCCACTCATCCACGTTATGTTCATGACCAAGAGCCCCCATGACTGAATTAACATCTTACAAAACACAAGTCCATCTTCATGGGAGAACCATTCTTTGAATTCATCATGGCGGCTGCGGAAAAAACAAACTTTAGTGTCACGTTGCAGTAGATTCCAACCCTTTAATCTTGAACCTAAAAGTTCAGCCTGCTTCTTAGATAATTTCAAATCACGAACTAGGTCATTTAGATCTCTGTGACAGTAAATGTGGTTCATTGGAGGAACAGGTAGCCTGGAATGTTGGATCAGAAATGTCTTCATCTTTTTCCTCGTGATATGCTACAGCTACGTTTGATTCCTCATCACTTAAACTTACATGTTCAGAGGATTTGGTACTGGAAGTTGAGCACTGTGGGGAACTGGTCTCATTGCAGACGGTAGATTAGGGTATTTCATAAGGCTCTTTGTTTTTGAAGTGATCCCCTTTGTATTTACCAGGCAGAAATAGCAGTCTGTTGTGTGATCTTTGGGTTCCCTCCAAATCATTGGAATAGCAAATGGCATGTGACGTGAACCGTTTAGCCATCCTGTAAGTAGTCTTACACATGTCACACAACAAATGTGAGGGGCCCAACTCTTGTCCTGATCGCCTACTTTACATCCGAAATAAAGTTCATAGCATTTTTTTACTAATGGTGTAAAGTTACGTTTCTGGGATTTTAAAGTTAGATCACCACATACATAACAAAAGGAATTAGGATGATTCAGACAGTTCCGCGGCATTACAAAACATCTATATGAATACAACACTGGTGTAAAATTAACAAGAAGCAACAGACACTAGCTGTTAACACTGTGACATTTACAAGCAGACTGACTTGGAGCTGCTCTACACACAGAAACTAGGCTCATGTCTGAACAGGTACAAACATGTTTCAACCTGCACAGTCTGCTGCTCCGACCAAATTTATCCTGCCAGCATTATCAGAACTTTCTCCCCAAAGGAATAAATTGTACTAATTTTACAGAAAAATTAATACAACATATATATTAATATTAATATATTTTATTATAGTTATATTAATTAATATAATATATTATTTATTTATTATTTTATAATGTTTTATATTATAATATTGTTATATACTTAATTATATATAATATGTTATTATTTTTTTATCCGGTGATCATGCTAAATGAGGAAAAAATGAACATAGCGTCACAAGTAAACTAAACCTGATAGAAAAAATCTGATTTCATATTTAGATTCAGCATGAAAAAGTACACTTAGAACACCCATCAAAACCCTTGTGACAAAATTGTTGTTGACCAGTGAATTATTAGAAGGGATAATAGCTGATAGGATCGTTGACCATTTGGATTCCTACAAGCTGCTTGGGGACTCCCAACATGGGTTTAGACGGCATAGGTCGTGTCTCACCAACTTGCTCGAGTTTTTCCACGTCATGTTAAGTGAGTACGATAAGAGTAGGGCGATTGATATAGAAAACTCTGCAGGAGTTCGCTTGCTTGGTGTCTCTGTGAGCAAGCTAAATATAGAGCTATTTATGTATTTCCACTTTCCTGTAAAATTTCCTTGGCTACTTTTCCAGGGTCAAGGTATTTTCTTCAACCTTTTTCCGTACCTGCCTCTGGCAGGGAGGGAGCGGAGGGTGGGGAGAGAGCCTTCTACTTTTCTATCCAGTTTTCTACTACTGCTAGGATAGTTGAAAGAAAAATAAACTTCTAATAACAGGAACCTCCCAGAGTGGACCAAAAGGTCTTTGAGGCTTCCTCTTGTCCTTGTAACTCTCTCTCTCTCTCTCGGGAAACGGGTCGTGCTAGGGGGCGGTCAGAATAGGGGAGGCTCCCTCCGTGCAATGCTTTTTAATGCTAGGTCGATCAGGAACAAGTTTGGCGAGCTACAGGCGCTCTTAGCATCAGAATACCAGGATATCGTTGCTATCACCGAGTCCTGGATTCATACTGATCGTAGGGACTACGTTGGGGAGTTCGAAATTCCCGGGTATAGAATGTTTCACAAAGACCGCACCCGTGGGGAGGGGGGGGGGGTACGTCAGAGACACGTTGAGTCGGTTGACTGCCGTTCGGTCGGAACGGGAGCTGCTTGGCGTCGATCTGAACGTGGGAGGGACGAACTATAGGTTAATCTTGGTGTACAGACCTCCGCATCTCCTCCTCGAGGAGGATACAGCCATGTACACCGAAGTCAGTAGCCTGCTAGGGGATAGGGTGTGTGTAATTTTAGGAGACTTCAACTGTCGCGGCATAAAGTGGGAAAACAGGACTGCCGATGCTGAAGGGAGGAGGCTAGTTGACTTTGCTGATGAGAACTTCCTCACTCAGTGGGTCAACGAGCCTACACGAGGCAAAGCGTTCTAGACTTAGTATTCACGACCGAAGACAACCTCGTCACTGGCCTCACCGTTGACGAATCATTGGGCGGGAGTGATCACGGTCTTATTAGGTTCCGTGTGTGCGTCCCTCGGGTGAAGCGTAGTAACTCGAGAGGCAGTAAGCTCGATCTCCGGCGGGCGAACTTTGTTAGCCTCAGGGATAGCGTAGGAGAGATGGGGTTAGAGGTTGGCGGCGATGTTGAGGGAGTGGAGTGCATTCCGGGACGAGTTTATGGTGCTGCAGTCTGCTGCCATACCCTCAAAACCTGTCACCCCTGCTTCAACGCAGCCTAAGTGGTTCAATCGTGACATCGCTTCGGCTATCCGAAATAGGAAAGTAGCGTATAGGAGGGCGAAGGCCAATCGTTCCCACGAGAACACTGAAGCGTATGTCCGCATGTGTAGGGAAGTGAAGGCGAAGGTTAGGCTAGCGAAACGTAACGAAGAACTACGGGTGGCAAGCCTCTGCAAGGGGAACCCTAAGGAATTCTTCAGTTATGTTAATAGTAGAAAGCCCATTAGAAGCATGATAGGTCCATGGTCCGTTAAAGGACGGAAGCGGCGTTCTGCGGACCTCCGACGCGGACATCGCTAATGTGCTTAATGAGTACTTTGTGGGAGTGTTCACCAGGCAGGATATCCGCGTCATCCCCGAGCCAGGCGTGAGGCACGAAGGTGCTGGCCTGGATAGTGTTCGATGTACCGCGACAGTCGTTCCGATAGAATAGACAAACTGAGCGCGTTTAAGGCTACTGGGCCAGACCAGTTTCTCCCCAGAGTGTTGCGAGAAGTGCGCGACCAGGTGGCTCCCCACCTGGCTACAGTCTTCAACAAATCGTTGGAGATGGGCCAGGTGCCTGGTGACTGGAGGGAAGCCAACGTGACCCCTATCTTTAAGAAAGGGGATCACGAAAGTCCAGGGAACTATCGTCCCATTAGTCTCACTTCAGTTGTAGGTAAATTATTAGAAGGGATAATAGCTGATAGGATCGTTGACCATCTGGATTCCTACAAGCTGCTTGGGGACTCCCAACATGGGTTTAGACGGCATAGGTCGTGTCTCACCAACTTGCTCGAGTTTTTCCACGTCATGTTGAGTGAGTACGATAAGAGTAGGGCTATTGATATACTTTATCTCGACTTTCAGAAAGCCTTTGATAAGGTACCTCACCGCCGGCTAATGGCGAAAGTGCGCGCGCTGGGTATCGGTGGGGAAATAGGTAGGTGGATTGAAAACTGGCTGAGGAATAGGCGGCAGAGGGTGGTAATTAAAGGGGCTAGTTCGGGTTGGGCCTCGGTCACTAGTGGGGTTCCTCAGGGTTCCGTTTTGGGGCCGCTGTTGTTTATCATTTACATAAATGATATCGACGGTGGCATCGTCAGTCGGATCGCCAAATTCGCTGATGACACCAAGCTTGGGGCCAATGTTGGGACGCCCGAAGCGATCGAGGAACTGCGTGCGGACCTAGGTAGGATAGGAGAGTGGTCCGAAAAATGGCAAATGCCGTTTAACTTGGGTAAATGCAAAGTGATGCACATTGGCTACGCCAATCCCAAGTCGGACTACTCGATGTTGGGTAGTAATATCGAGGTGACTGATTTAGAAAAGGACTTGGGTGTGCTAATTAGCAGCGATCTTAAGTTTACGAAACAGTGTGTAGAGGTGGAAAAGAAAGCCCAGAAACTATTGGGTTATATCAGGAGGCAATTTCAGTTTCGGAACAAGGAGATTGTGCTCTCACTGTACAATTCCCTTGTTCGGCCGCACCTGGAGTATGCTGTGCAGTTCTGGTCGCCCACCCTCAGGAAAGATATTGAGAGGCTGGAGCGAGTGCAGGCGAGGGCCACAAAGTTAATCCTTCCGTTAGGCATATGGGCTACAATCGACGGTTACGCGCCCTGAACTTGTTTTCGCTTGAAACTCGGAGGCTGCGCGGTCAACTGATCGAGGTTTTCAAGCTCTTACGCGGGTTGAACGATGTCGATTTTAGAAGTATGTTTAGTTTAAATGATAACCCAACTCGCAACAATGGTTGGAAGTTGGATTTGAAACGGTTTAGGACTAGTGTGTGTGGGAATTACTTTACGTATAAGATCTGTGACACATGGAACAGGTTACCTTCGGAAGTTGTGAACAGTTCCTCTGTGGATCAGTTCAAGAAAAGGGTAGACGAAATCTTGCACACTATTTGAGTGTGTAAAGACATTTAGGACCTCAGTCTGCGGAAATTTCTTTTCCTATAAAATAGTTAATATCTGGAACCAACTTCCCTCAGAGGTTGTTCCAGTCAAAGTGTAAATGTGTTTAAAAATAGGCTAGACAAAGTACTGAATACTCTCATAGTTTAAGACTAAAACATAAGAAAACTTTGCAGGAGATCGCTTGCACGGTGTTTCTGTGAGCAAGCTAAATATAGAGCTATTTATATATTCTCCACTTTCCTGTAAAATTTCCTTGGCTACTTTTCCATGGTCATGGTATTTTCTTCAACCTTTTTCCGTACCTGCCTCTGGCAGGGAGGGAGCGGAGGGTGGGGAGAGAGCCTTCTACTTTTCTATCCAGTTTTCTACTACTGCTAGGATAGTTGAAAGAAAAATAAACTTTTACAAAATTTTCCCTGGCACCCGTTCCCATTGGTACCTCCTCGGTATGGGCCGCAAGGCCTTTTGAGGTACTTCTTTTCCTTGTAACTCTTTCTCTCTCTCTCTCTCTCTCTCTCTCTCTCTCTCTCTCTATATATATATATATATTTTTTTTTTTTAAGTTCGGGAAGAACCGATTCGCCTCTATTTAAAAGGGCATATCTCGGCGGAAAAACAAAGAAAAAGAAAGGGTGGAGGGGACAGTCGAAGTGGAAAAAGACCAAGGACTGCAGGGTCGAGCCCCATCATCCTTGGGTGCTAGGGCCGGGAGGGCGCACGTGAAACCTCCAGAACAAGCACGTACAAACGAGCACAAAGAGCACTCAAGAGCACGAGCTTAGAACCCCTTGCGGGTATATATATATATATATATATTATATATATATATATTTATAACACACACACACACACACAAGTACGAGTCATAGACAAACAGGCAACATCAAAATTCATGTCACTATACAACGGAGTCCCACAGGGTGCAATCCTGTCCCCAATCCTTTTCAACTTATTTATGCATGACATTCCAAATCCACGTACACCAAATGTTAACATCCAATCATATGCAGATGACCTTACCATAACCAACACAATAACATAAACACAGCCACTAGAGACATACAACAATACATGATAGATTTTGAGAACTGTCTACGTACCAACCGAATGACAGTTTCACCACAAAAGTCCTGTGACACTCTCCTCACACAAAAAAGAAACAAATAAACACCCACAAATCATCCTCCTAAACCACCGCCTCCCACTAAATAAGACACCCACAATACTTGGCCTCACATATGACACGCACATGACATTCACTACACGTAACGAATATCTGTAGCAAAGCTACAAAGAAACTTAATCCTTTTACCTCTAGGTAAACCCTAGATCCTCTCCCAAAGCTGGATCCTATCTGCTTTGCAGATAGCTGGTGAGAAGCTATATTTTTGGGGCCTCTTTGCGAGTAACCCGGTGCCCATGTTGGGCTTTCCAGCATGAAAAAGAAAAACTATAGTATTTGTCATTTATTATTACTTATTCGAACTATAGTGGATGTAATTTCCCAGAAGAGTTCCTTGTTCCATGCACGGTCTGTGTTTAACATATAAGTTTCTCAGGGGACCATTCTGAGAGTGTATATATATATATATATATATGGTGGCGCAAAAGTCGCGCATCATAAGAATTTTCAATGTTGATTATATATTTTTCTTTTAGATAGGGGATGGCTGCGAAATAAACAATAGACGAGAGGGTGAGCTTGGTTTTAATGCATGGAATACCAGATACTACAAATTGATGAATCTGTACAGAATTTAAATTCTGTACCGATCCATCGATTTGTCTTCTATTACTATACTTGAAAAATCCTGTAATAGTCTAGTCTATTACTATTACCCCATGTCTGATAGATATATATATATATATATATATATATATATATATATATATATATATATATATATATATATATATATATATCGATGCATGTATAGTTTAAGTGGAAGTATGACGAGCTAAACATCTTTTCACATAGAGCACCATTCCGTCCATTGTAGTGTACGAACAGCGCGCAGCAGCATTGCCAAGTCGTTAGGGGGTCACAGTACTGACGGGGCTTTCGTACGTGGTTCATCACTACTGAAAGCAACAATACTCTGTGTTGATCTAGTCAAAAGAACATCCATGTTTGTATTCAGTTTATTGCAATTTTCGTTAGTTTGTATTGCAGGCATCCCTAGTTATTACTCGTCTTGGTGTATGATTTTTCAAGAGTAAGATGCGCCGCAAGTTTTTCTCTTCATAATGTTATAATGTTTCAGACCAACAAGACCCTAGGATCCACTCATGGCTGGTCTACCTAACTGTGGTTGTAGTTGTGTATTACGCATGGCCTCCGTGGTGGCGGAGGAGACCTACAATTTTACCTGGGTTCCGAACCACAAAACCTTAATGTTACTACCTTAAACTATACCTAATCTATCAACATATGTGTCTAATCGATTTTTAAACATGTTTGTAGACGTGCTACTAATTGCTTCTACCGGCAAACTATTCCACCTATTTACTATTCTATGCGTAAAAAAGTTTTTGGCAAATGCTGTCTCGAACCTTCTACTTGTCAACTTACACCCGTTACTTCTCGTCTTATTATATTGTGATATTTCGAGAAAGCTCTCTCTATTTACGTTATCGAACCCATTCATAATTTTAAAAACCTGGATTAGATCACCCCTTAGCCTCCTAGTCTCGAGTGTAGTAAATTTTAACTCCTTAAGCCTATCCTCGTACGATTTCGACCTAAGCGACGGAATCATCTTAGTTGCTCGTCTTTGAACCCTTTCGATTTTGTCTATATATTTTCGCATATGCAGATTCCAAAATTGGATTGCGTACTCCAAATGAGGTCTAACTAATGATTTATAAAGAGGAACAATAATATCGCGCGATTTGTACTAAAAATTCCGAGCTATAAAACCTAGCACTTTGTTCGCCTTATTGACCGCTGCTGTACTTTGTTTCGCCACTTTTAAATCACCAGTGACGATAAATCTTTTTCCTGTTCTACGCTTGCCAACTCCTTCCCCGACATACTATACGCAAAATTACCGTTACGCGAACCTATATGTAAAATTTTGCATTTATCGACGTTAAATCTCATTTGTCATGTGACTGACCAATCAACGATTTTGTTCAGATCTTCCTGGATTTTATTTCTATCTTCATCATTAATCGCCCTACCACCCAACTTCGTGTCATCCGCAAACTTCGAAACTGTACTGACGAGGCCGACATCTAAATCGTTAATATATATAAGAAAAAGCAAGGGGCCCAATACAGAACCCTGAGGAACGCCGGTCGCTACATTAGCCCAAGGCGACTCGGCTCCATGAACGACCACCTGCTGTTTCCTACCTTGCAACCACTCTTCTATCCAATTTATTACTACACCCCTGATTCCATGAGCCTTAGTTTTTTCAATGAGTCTTTTGTACGGTGTAATATATATATATATATATATATATTATATATATATATATATATATATATATTATATATATATATATATAAACGACATAAGTATTAAGGAACGTCTCTGCACACGAGGAGGAGAGATAACGAATAAATGAAAAATGAGGCGAACCGCCCGGGAATCGAACCCAGGGCCTTCCAATTGCCGGTTGGACGCGCTACCATTATGCTACGGACCTCGATTAATCACAAATCGAAATTCTCCCACATAGGGCAGAAACCAATGCCCTGAGAGGGCACCCTCGCAAATCGTGAATATGCGCATATAACTGCAATGACCACGCAGTATATAAATGAATAGAAACGACATAAGTATTAAGGAACGTTTCTATTCATTTATATACTGCGTGGTCATTGCAGTTATATATATTATATATATATATATTATATATTATATATATATATATATATATATATATATATAGGGCGTCCCAAAAAAATGTATACACACTTTAACAGCTGATAGCTCAATTGATGTTTCTTTCTTTCCAAGTTAAACCCATTAGAATTAATAATGGCAGTCAGACTAAGCTTTGAACAAAGGAAATTCATTCTAAAATGCTACTGGAAGTGTGAAAACGCAGTTGAAGTGCAAAGACAGTTTAGGAGGGAGTTTCAAACAGATCCACCAACGCGACTTACCATCACTCGAATTAGAGATAAGTTTGAAGCTGATGGAACTGTTCAGAATGTCCACAAGAAGCGTTCCGGAAGACCACGGACATCGACAAGCCCCACAAAGCAAGAAAGAGTACTGAAACGTATCACCAAAGTCCAAGAAAATCTGTGCGGCAAGCGAGTCGTGAGGTAGGAATTTCAGAATCGTCTGTCCAACGCATTTTGAAGCGCTGTCAATGGAAAAGTTACATTCCAAGATTAGTCCATGCTATTAATGAAGATGATGATGATCCGGACCGAAGAGTGGAGTATTGCGAGTGGTACTTGGCACGATGTGGATGTGGATTGGACGAAGGGGTTTCGTAGAATACCCTCCGCGTTCACCAGACCTCACACCACTAGACTTTTTTTATGGGGATACTTAAAAGACAAAGTCTACGCTATAAAACCTGCAACAGTCGCTGAATTGAGAGCAGCCATTGAACGAGAATGCACACAAATACCAAACGAAATGTTTCGTGATGTTTGCGATTCCATTGCTTCGCGTTATCAGCAGTGCCTGGACCAGAACGGACGTCAGTTTGAAACAGGCGTTGACAAAACAATTAAATAATGTCTAGATTCTATTACATTTTGAAAATGAAATGTATTTTAATAAACACTGCCTTTATAATTATTTAAAGTGTGTATACATTTTTTTGGGACGCCCTGTATATATAATATAAATAATAGGGTGTCCCATAAGTCTGGAACCATAGGGTAAAATAAGTAATTCATGTTCTTCCGTTTATGCAAGTGCCCATGATGTCTTTGAGTAAGGAAGAACGCATCCAGGTAATTCTGCTCGTAGGAAATCGGAGTCAGAGGGAGGTCGCTGAGGAACTTAACAGATTGCATCCGGACCGCGCGCCGATAACACACAGCTGTGTCGGCAAACTTGTAGCAAAGTTCAGCGAAACGGGATCTACAGGAGATAAACCACGCAGTGGACCTCCGAGGACATCCACCGACGATGACACAGCCGCTACCATCCTCGCTCATTTCACAAACAGTCCCCAAAAGTCTCTTCGGCGTTTTTATTGCCATTTTTATCATTTTGCCTTATGGTTCCAGACTTACGGGACACCCTGTATGTATACCTTTGGTTAGCTTCCGCCCGAATTGTTCATTCTGACGAAGGTCAAGCTTTTCACTCCACCTTAGACCTACAGTTTAACGTGGAATTCGAACCACGCCCCATCAGCAGCCCAGCGTCTTAACCACTAGGCCACCTAGGGTACTCATTTATCTACTAGCCACTTTTTTATTGTGTGGAAGGATGAACAGCTGGGTTTTGCTGCGTGCCGGCTGCCGTTGGGTCTCGAACCCGGGGCCGATGGATTCGTAGTCAGCGACGCCAACCACTACACCACCGAGGCGCATATATATATATATATATATATATATATATATATATATATATATATTCTGTATTTTAATTTTATGCCTGAATATTAAACTAAATTGAATTTGAGTGTGTAATTGATATTGTAATTTTACTCTTATTGTTGTTGGGTTGTAAGTTTTTCAATTAGTTTCATCATGTACCCGTTTGACTAGTCTTCCACTGGTTTTTATTTTACTTTTATTTTATTTTAGTCACTGGTAATCTTAGGCGTAATTAAAAACCTGGTGCTGGAGTGGTTGGTCGCACTTCTCGCCATTCATTCAGACAAGGATTGGAAAATAGTAATTTATAGCATATTTTTTTATATTGTTATTGTGTATTTTTATTCTCATACTGATCAAACGTTTTTCCGAGATTAATGGGGGGTTATGACCGCTCCTTCGCAGTTGCTGATGATAGGAGTTTGACTTCCGAAACATCTGATGTTAAGTCTTCATAATGTTGACGTGGTGTTGATCATCCTTTTTATCCTTATACATATACACTGTAGGCTGGGTCAAAATTTTATATTGAAAAGGTACATATTGTGAGGGGTTTGAATGGAACACAGGAACCCCCTCATAAATTATTTTCGCTGTTTAAAGCCTCCTACCCCTGGCACAATTTTTCACTTTTTGATCTATATTGAAGAATACTATTCCATTTATACGAGACTTACTCTACATTCAGGTTTTTTGATGACATAAATCTTTATTAACGTATAATATTTTATTTAATAATGTACAGTATTAGGAAAATTAAGTACAACGATATATTCAAGAAAAAATGGTAAATATTTACTATTACACCTGTCTCCGGTAGAAAGTTTTAAAAGCTGGTTTTCAATGTTTTTCAATGTGCTGAAAAACATAAATTTCACCTTCAAAATTGGCTGAACCTAACCTAAAACTAACTGATTCAAATTAAAATCAGTGAAGCGCCATCTTTTTTACCCTTTTCCCGTTAGAGAGTTTAAGCTTCAATAACTCTTTAACAAATCATTTGCGACGGAAATGAGTATCATTTTTGAATTCAGCACATTGAAAAACATTGGAAACCAGCTTTTAAAACTTTCTACCGGAGACCAGTGTAATAGTAAAGAAATACCGAAAAAATTAGAGGCATAATAAATGTGCTAAAATTCAATTAACTTTTTCATTGTTCCTTATCACATCAAAAGGGAAGAAATTTTCAATATCATTAGGAAATTTTATTTCATATGTTTCTTACTCATTCCATTGGGCCCTCCATTCAAACTTGGGCAGTTTTCGCCTTGATTCTAATGAGTTTAAGGTAAACTTTTGACGGTTGTCATATCCTATTCTTTCCTGACATGCCTTTGTTATAGGTTCACTGCTCTTTCCACACTTTGACTGTGGCATGGAAAAGAAGCTATCTCCAGTGATTTACATTGAGGCTGTAGTAGCTCATCGTCGCTAAAATTGTTTAGCAGCGGTGGAGGAGTAATGATCTCTCTCTGCCAATCGATCATCTCGGTGTAGTTAGTAGATTGGAAATTGAGGGTTCGAGGCAACTCAAAGTTTCTGGTACCTGAAAATCCTGTTCTTGAAAGGATGATTTTCTGAATAGCTTGCTCCCTAATTTCTAGTCTCTTGTTACTTACCATTGATATGAGTATATTTTCTCGGTAGGCAAAGTAGGCGTTATTCTTTAATACTGGTTCTATGATTGATCTATGTTGTTCATCTAAATTTCGAAGCAAGCACATTAAATGCCAAAAGTTATATGAACCATCAGTTGCATTAGGATGAGATTTTATCCAAGACCACCCTGGAGCATAGAACTGCATAATAATCTTGAATACATCTTGGTTTTTATCTGGATTTGGCGTTGAGATAAATAATCGAAGGACCCTGTTGGTTAGAGTTAGCCAGCGAGCATGGTGAAGGGTACCTGGGGATCGAGTGGACAGATCTTGAGAAGGGTCTCCAGTTTGCACTGCCAGACACACATTATAGAGATATCTTTGATCACTGCTTAGCTTCTTCACAACATTTGCTGGAATTTCTTTAATGTTTCCCTTTACGCGAGAATATTTGACTACCTCCAATTTTGTTAAATCTGTTTTCAGTTTATTCCCAATTGAACCCACAAAAGTATTTGGACCTCCTGTTTTACCATCAATAGCTTTGTAGACGTGCATAAAAGGCAGTTCATTCAAATGCAAGAGGCACACCAACCACTGCACTGGTCTGTTAAGATGAATTTCAACCAGTTTTATGGCTCCACCAATTTTTCCTGTATTTACAGGAGTACCATCACACAATAAAACTTTGATAGTATCTTTGCTGTTAGAGTCTGTAATAATAGTTATCAACTCTTCTGCTATGCAGCGAGCAGTTCCATTATCTGGTGTGACATGGTCTACATTGATGCTTCCAGGTTCTTTCACAATAACATAGTGTTCTTCCTTTATCTTTCCACTTTTAGTTAGTTATCAAATCCAAGGCACTCCATCTTCAGATTTTCGGATTTAGACCTAAAAGTATTTGTTTCACCCATGCGATTTCTTTCTCTTTCTAATTTCTTTCTGTCAAGCATGTTGGTGTGGTTAAGGATCCCCATATCTTTTAAAGCTGCATTGACTATTGCAGCTGCAGCTCTACAACTTACACGATAACGATCTGCTGTTGATGCTAGGTTTTTATAGGAGTGCCTGTTCTGAATATTCTCAGTCAATTCTAAATTGGCCTCATAATCTACATCCTGACACTCTGAATCTACATCCATGTCGTCTTCGGTATTTTCTATAAATTCCGATGGTAAAACATTGGTGGCTTCAGTCATTTTTTCTTGTGCTTTTAGTTGACGGTTTTGTGCTTCTTGGGCTCTTGCTAAAGAGCTCTTCTTTGTCGAACTAGCTATGCGATCAATTGGCCCCAACTGATGTTTTCTTTGTTTTTGACCCACAAAAGACTCCTATTCTGCCATTGGTATTTTATCCTTACACCTGCAAGATTTCCTATCAATTCCCTTATCATAGCATTCACAAGAAGATATATCAAACATTTCATCATACTGAGCTACTTTTAAGGCAAAACTTTCATTTCTTCGATGTAACGGCACCTTGTTCAATTTTGAGGCTTCTTCTATTAGACTGACTGACTTTAAGATAGATACCTTTGGTGTTAATCGTAGGAAAAGAAAATTTCATCCAAATGTCTTCAATATCTTTTACAACAACCCTGTAACAATCATTGGCAGTTGCTGATCCTTTTGATTTAACTTCTTCACGCGCGACTGCGCACAAAAAGGTACTCTCTCACAACATCTGCTTTTGAAGGAGTCATGGCTGCTGGGAATTCCGTAGGATATCCAAAGGTTGCATTTGAGGACTTACTTCTAGTAGTCATTGTTTATATTCAGAAGTAAAATCAAATTATATGTAATTTATGATAATTCAAATTATAATTAAAGCAAATGCAAATTATTTCTATTTATCTGAAAAATTATTTCTGTTTATCTGAAACATAAAAATATCAAGCATTAAACAAACAACTTATCATGTAACATATAACAACATTAAACATATGCAGATATGAAGGTAAAAAAGGGAGGAAGGGCATGTGATAGGGGTAGTAGGGTAGCACATGCTTGATTTTTTAATGTTTTGTTAGTGATTAAAAAAAGCCTTCTCACAGTGTGTACATTTTAAGAAATAAATTTTTACCATTTAAATATATGCAAATATGAGGGTAAAAAAGGCCGGGGGTTATGTGCTAGGGGTAGCACAATAATACTAGCACATGCTTGATATTTTAATATTTTGTTAAGATGATAAAATGAAACTTCTCACATAGTGTACTTTTTAAGAAATAAAAAAAATTCCCATTTTTGACCCAGCTTAAATACAGTAATGTGCATTTTCGGTACTCAGTAAATTAATTATTACGAGAATAATACTATTTACATATTTATTTCGCGTATAATACATAAAAATGAATGGGTTCGACTTGGTGAAAAAGCGTATTTTCACCCAGTCATATGATATGGCTTTAAATCTCCCACCAATTAGCATAAAAAATTTCACCAATGGGCTTTCGACATATACATACATACACGCATTACCTCTTATATTGTGACGAATTGACCAAAAACCATGAATAAACTAAAAAAAATACAGGGTGTCCAACTGTCCATAAATTATTCACCCCATTATAAGCCTTAATAAATTTGTTATTATAGGAGCTATCTTAAAACGGTTTGCGGCAATTAATAACACAACTCAAGAAATTTTTGTTTTAATTCAGTAAACCTCCACGTGAGCCCCATTGGTAGCACGCAGAACATCAAGGCGATAGATGATTTCGTTCCAAACATTAAGAAGCATGTCTTGCTTGATGGAAGCTAATGTCTCTTCAATCCGGTGTCTTAATTCTGTGATGTTATTAACCTTCTTTGCAGACACACTGTCCTTTGTGTAGCCCATAAAAAGAAATCCAGAGGCATGATATCCGGGGAACGAGGAGGCCATGGAATAGGGCCATCTCGCCCGATCCAACGAGAAGGGAACTTTTCATTGAGGAACCTCCGCACTTCTAATCCCCAGTGTGGCGGTGCCCCATCTTGCTGAAAGAACACATGGGGCTGCATATCCTCAAGCTGAGGTGCAGCATACCATTCAAGCATATCTAGGTAATTTGTAGCCTTCACAGTGTTCTTATGGAAGAAAAATTGCTTTCTCCTTCACTGTCGCCATTGTGCCCCTAGTGGATGTTCTGCGAAATAAAGAAAAAAAAAATTCTTGTGTTATTAATTGCCGCAAACCGTTTTAAGATAGCTCCTATAATAACGAATTTATTAAGGCTTATAATGGGGTGAATAATTTATGGACACCCTATACAATCGGGTAATATTTAGGGTCCCCGCTCCCCATTTGAAAAATAAGCCCCCTATTCACACACAAAATGATTTTTGGAGATATTTTTGGTCAGTTTCCTTACTAATCATCGTATTTCAAAAATTTTGCTACCAAAATGTAGAGAATAACGGTATCCTCTTATTGTGAACGTTTTAAAACTATTTTAGTTGTATACGGTGCTGATATTTGAGTGGACCTTATGAAATTTTTCCCCTGTTTTCATTTCTATAACATTTACCGTATTTACAGTATTTCCAGGTTTTATCTACAAAAAGTATGCAAATATAACCAAATGTATGATAAATTTGCTTTTCTTTCAGAATTCTATTATAGATTTGCTTAATTTCATAGTTTATTAAAATTAGTCAATAATCATGGCTAACAACAGTAAGCCAACATTAAGAACAGATCTAAGAAAATATGATTCTTTATTGGGAAAGTTAATGGAAGACATATACGCAAGAGAAGGAAGCATGCTTCCAACGAATAGTGAAGTTCTCAGTCACTTTTTCTTCTTGAGAAGGGATCAAATGAAAAGCGACAATGTTTCAAAGGAAGAAAATATTTTGAGAGTATTAGATAAGGTAGGAAAGGTGTGGATTATGGCTGGCATACCATCAAAATCCGTTAGAAAGCAGAAAGGACCCAAAAAATGTTGTGGAATTTGATAAAAGAGCATGAGAATTTGGGTAAAAATATAAAGAAGAAATGTTATGAAATCCAAAAAACATCTTTTCTGTCTCGTTTAGATAACTTATTTGATATATCAACTGAAAATGTATGTAATGAGATCCAAAATGATACATTGAGAACTATCAAACAGAAGAATGAGGATCTTCGCTTTTTGGAAGATCAGCGAAGTGCTAGAGTATATTATCTGGGTCCGATCGATAAAGTTTATGTAGTCAAACTGATCCAAAAGACTGCTAGAATAGAAGGTGAAGAACGGAGAAAATTGAAAGAAAAAGAGCGAAAGGCATTAGAAGAAGAGAGAGAGAACTTGAATCATCTGAAGGCGAGTTGGTGGACTCAAGTAATGGTGAAGATGATTTTACTCTGAGTCCAGGCCAATCAAAACGTCCTGTTACTACCAGGGCTCGGAGTGGAGTCGGAGTCGTGGAGTCGGTCAATTTTGAGTGGAGTCGGAGTCGGAAGTGCATAGTTGGATGGAGTCGGAGTCGGTGCAAATTCTTCAACTATAACCATAGCAGCCTAGGCCTAGGCCTAGCTCAATTTTATGAATAAAATAGATTTAACCTAATGTTTTAATATATATAATAATATATAAATAATATATAATATATAAATATAAATAATATATAAATATAGTTGCTTATAATTAATAAGGGTTATAATTAATTAATTTAACATAATTAATAAAAGGAAATTTAAAAATTTTGTACTAGCAACCCTAAATCTTTTTCAGATTTTTAGATTTCAATTTGATAAGTAATGATAACAGCGTAATGTCACATCAAAAGTATAAATCTGCTGTTTTTTAATATTTTTCACTCACTGCTGATGGAAAATATTACGTATTACGGATGTTTATAATAATACAAAAACATATTATTAATTTGCTAAACCAATAATAATATTTTGTTTAAGCTTCAATCAGTTTGTATTTTGGGATTTATTGTAATTTTTGAATAAAGAAAAAAAAAGCCATTAAGGCATAGTTACAGCCACTAAGTAACTGATGAGTCATGTGGTGGTGACGAAATGCCTTGTTTATGAATCTCCATTGGCCTAATAAAGCTAATCGTAATCAATTTGGCCTTAACATTCCATCGGAGTCGGAGTCGTAATTATACAAGTCAGATTTCTGGAGTCGGAGTCGGCAAATTTTATCACCGACTCCACAGCCCTGGTTACTACAGTCAACAACAATATCTAATACAGCTGATCGTTTAGGACTATCATTCGGACAACGCTCGACATTTGCATCTGTGGTAGCAGCTGAATGTGGGCTAGATTTAAAAGAGATGTCATTATCGAAAAGTACTTCTGCGCGAGCTGCGAAGAAGTCGAGGAAAGCTACTGCTGACACTATTAAAGAGTCGTTCAACCCACCTCAATATTGTGTAGTTCACTGGGACAGCAAAATGATACCGAATGTTTCGGGAGGAAAGCAGGATCGATTGGTAATACTTATATCGGGAGAGAATGTTGAGAAACATCTCTTGATAGTCTAGTGTTGAAAAATAATCGAAACTTAACAAACCGGTTTTTAATCTATGTTTTTGAAAACCGGTTTTAACCGGTTATGACCGAAAAGTATAGTAATTTTTAAAAGCCACAATTGAAAGGTACTGACTTTAACTCTTAACAAGCATAGCTTATCGCCTATTTTTTGGTCAAAAGAATGCAAAAATGCAGCATCATATGTATGCATATGAATAAGAAAATGACAACTTTGACATATTTTATTTTAGCCAAAATAATACATTATTCAAACAATTTAGATTTGAAATAATTTTTAAAAATAAAACATCTATACTTAGAAAGAAATAACCTTCTTTTTGTAAAAAAATTATAAAGAATAAAAATAAAATTTATCTCTATTTTGGAAAAAAACATTGAAATAAAATTTTTTAATAAAAAAAACTTTACCTAGAAAACAGAAAATTGACTCTTCGTGTAAGAAAAAATATATAAATTAATTTAGATTTTATCCCTATTTTGGAAATGACATCTTAAGAAACAAAGGGCCAAAGGTGGGCAGGACCGAGTTCCAAAAGGACCGAACTCCAGGAACTTTTAAGGACCGTGAGCGGGAAAGTCGGTCCTTTTCTCAGTGAGGACCGAAATGAGGAGCGACGGTCCATTTTTAAGCAATTCCGGACGGTCTTTTTTAGTGATTTTAGTGTGTTTAGTGATTATTTGAAGTTCTAAAGAAGATGGATCGTTTCCTCCAGAAGACTCAGAAAGAGACTGAGACTGAACTGAAACTTGTTTCAACACCTGGAGGAGACGAAGAATCTACTGATGTTAGTGCTTCAACTTCAAGTCAAGCAACTGGAGCTCCTAGCGGAAGAACTGAACCTGGCAATCCCTGGCTGTACCTGGACAAATACTTTGAATACCTAGGCCCCAAGGGTGAGCAGAACCTGAAGTACAAGTGCTTGCTGTGTTCATCAAGTTTAACACGCCTATCCCATCCAGTGCCGCCGTGGAGAGGCTCTTCTCTTTGGGGAAGGACGTCCTCAAGCCGAAAAGGTCAGGGTTCAGTGACAGCCATTTTGAAATGCTAGTCTTCTTGAAGGGAAACTCAAGCATTTAACTTAATAACTTTTTTTCATCATTTATGTATTGTATTAATTATAATTTACGTTAATAAAATTAAAGATTTCCGGTGTCTTTAATTAAATTTTTCATTTTAATCAAATTTTTCACTTATATTATATATAAGGACCGAGGACAGAGTCGTTCGTAGGTCCTATCTTCAGAAAGGACCGGGACCGTCGGTCCTTTTTGAGGCCCGGGTGCCCACCTTTGCAAAGGGCATTAAGGGTCTTATACTGTGAATAGGGCTTTAGTCGACTGACTCTACACTACAGCCTACATGATGAGACAAACTGAAGATCGAGTTGCCAGATAGGCAAAAATTATACTGAAGAGCAGTTGCCAGTTTGTCACAATTTAACTTAATAGGTAATGTATTCGAAGTTATTTTTTGTGCGCTGTAGCGCGTAGCTGCACGTTCGCGCAAGTTTGAGCCAAATAAAATTCAATCGTTAAAACCGGTTTTTTCTTTCGGTTTTCGATTTTTAGGGGAATTTTACAAACCGGTTTTCAACACTACAAGTTGATACCCGATATCGGTGTCTCAACTGGATCGACACAAGCTTGTACTGTTTTTAGCACAATCCAAGAATGGAAATTACAGGATAAGGTTTACGGAATGGTATTCGATACTACTTCATCCAATACTGGCTGGATAAAAGGGGCGTGTAAAGTACTGGAAGACCTCTTTGGAAAAAAATTATTATGGCTCACTTGTCGCCACCATATGGCAGAACGAGTTTTGTCAGCAGCGTATCTTTAAAGGTATTTGGAAAATCTACTTCACCCGAAAACGAATCTTTCAAGACCTTCAGAGATGTTATATGGGAGAAGCTAGATACTAAGCAACCCTTCAAACAGCTATCTATCAATGACAGACATCTCAAGGACCTGAAAAATGCGTTACAGATTTTATGACAGATTTGCTCAAAGATAACCAGAGCCTTCCCAGGGATGATTACAAAGAGGTAGCTGAAACAACTATGCTCGTTTTAGGAGAAATTCTTGCCAGAGGAATACACTGGATCAAGCCAGGAACTCTCCATCACGCCAGATGGATGGCTGTCATATTGTATACGAATAAGATGTTAGCATTTTCAGACCAAGCCGGATATGATAATGTTACAATAAAAAAGCTGGAAAGAGTATGCTTGTTTACATCGCTGATCTACTCCAAGTACTGGCTATCAGTCACCAACCCACTTGAGGCTCCTAAAAATGACCTCCTATACAACGAATTAGTTCAGTACAAAAAGATTGACATGGAAGTAGCGGAAGCTGCCCTCAACACTCTAAAAGGTCATTACTGATACCTATCTGAAGAACTTGTCACCCTTTCTCTCTTTGGAGATTTACCTCATAGTGAAAAGGACAAGGTGGCCAAAAAACTTTCCTCTTTCATTCAACCACCAGAATTCAAACAGGGTAAGCCGATATTTCCCATCCTAAAAGAACGAATTAAAATTCAGCAATTAGTTGGTCCAAACTCATGGTTTGTATTCAAAGTCCTTGGTTCAACGGGAGATTGGATAAGGACTCCAGCTGTAACGTGGGACAGCAACAATGATTTTCAACGGATGAATAGAATACTCTTCAACTAAGGTTGTTAATGACACTGCAGAAAGGGGTATCAAACTTTTGCAGGATTTTCATGGCTCATGTAGGGAAGAAGGTGAATTTCAGGCATTGCTTCAAGTTGTAGAGGAAAACAGGCGTGTTTTCCCAGTTTTCCAAACAAGGTCTCTTGAATTTGTAATTTCTTTCCATTTATAATTTCATTTCATTTAAAATTGTTCATTATAATTTCAAGAATAGCACTTTGTTTCTATTTGATTAAAATTTTGTGTTTGTATTTTATAATAAAAAATAAAAAAAAAAACGATGGGGCTTTGCATATTTTTTTTAGATTAATAAAATTTAAGTCTACAGTTTTTTTCAAAATTTACTAATTTTAATCTACTAAACGTGCAAAGTTGCCCCGACTTTGAATCTCTAAACCAAAAAAAAGTGTTGCTCGTTTAAGCCCATCTGCCTTTTTTTTTATTTATATTTTCAAAGCCCATCGCCACAGAGCTGCATTGGGATGATGCTCTATGAATGGCGGTGATATCGAAAGTATATAATATAATATTTTATTGCAGTTCAGATCTTCCAAAGATATAAAACAGCAGCATTTTTCTCTTAGAAAATGCATCAAAATGACCAAAGAGATATAAAAAATTTAATAAATTTAACTCAAAAGTTAATAAAACTATTCAGATTGAAGCACATTATTCTCTACATTTTGGTAGCAAAAGTTTTGAAATATGATTAGTAAGGAAACTGTGACCAAAAATATATCCAAAAATCACCATTTTTTGTGTGAATAGGGGGCTTATTTTTCAAATGGGGGGCGGGGACTAACTATTACCCGATTCTTTTTTTTTTTGTTTATTCATGGTTTTTGGTCAATTTGTCACTATATAAGAGGTAAGCACCATAACTTTTCGAAAAAAGTCCAAAAGTGACACACCCTAACATACATATCAGGTCATCCCATAAGTAATGTCGTTTTTTACGATAGATTAAGTTTAAACTAGTCCTACTCGGTTTAAGCATAAATTTTCCGAAGGTTATATCCAAGAGGAGATCTATCGTGTTTCGCTACATACTTTACAGACCTTGACCAGTGAAGACGTGTGTTTTGCTTTATGTGAACCCCTCATAAACATGGCAGTATCAGAAGAGCATATAATGCTTTACAAATTCAAAAAAGGGAATAGTTCTACTGAAGCAACGCGAAACATTCAGGAAGTTTATGGCAACGATATTCTGCGTGTGAGGAAATGTCAAATATGGTTTCAAAAGTTTAGGAATAGTGACTGCTGTTTGACAGATGCAGCACGCTCTGGACACCCTGCTGAGTTTGATGATGACCTGCTGTTAGCCGCACTTGAAGACTGTTCAACAACTGTCGAAGAATTGGCACAGAAACTCAATTCATCCCCGTCCACCATCCATCGACATTTGCAACAACTCGGAAGAGTGCCTAAGTTAGGAAAATGGGTGCCACATGAATTGTCGGTCGACAATCTGAGGGTGCGGGTAAACATTAGCACAGCTCTTCATTCCCGTGAACTCCAAGATCCGTTTTTGCACCGTTTAGTGACTGGTGATGAAAAGTGGATACTGTACCAGAATGTTAAGCGCCATCGACAGTGGGTTTGTGCCGGAGAACCAGCTACACCACAGCCAAAACCAAATCTTCACCCTCGGAAGGTGTTGCTTAGTGTTTGGTGGGATAAAGGTGGTGTAATACACTTTGAAACCTTACCACACAACCAAGCAATCACCGCTCAAGTCTACTGTCAACAACTGGATCGATTGAACACTGCACTAAAAGAGAGCTCCTTTGGTTAATCGGAAAGGAATAGTGTTCCACCACGACAACGCACGTCCTCATACCGCTCGGATCACTTCTGCAAAAATTGAGGAGCTTGGGTGGGAAAAACTTCCACATCCTCCAGACCTTGCGCCTTCAGATTATCATCTCTTCAGGAGTCTGCAAAACTATCTTGACGAGAAGCAGTATACTTCTTTAGATGACCTGCACACCAGTCTTTGTACGTGTTTTGCCTCAAAACCGCCTGAATTTTATAAACATGGCATTGAAAAGCTTGTAGGACGTTGGCAGTGTCATTGATTCCGATGGAAAATATATATTAGATTAAAAAGTTTGAGTTTTTTTTTTGTCCTTCAAATTCAGATCTAAAAAACGACATTACTTATGGGATGACCTGATACATACACCTAGCCATATAAGGTTGCCGACGAACACCACTCCGCAACTGTATTGTAAAGATAAACTTTATCACACTTTAACGAAGCATTTACCTTCATGAACTACCTAGTTTTGAAGGAAGAATTGCAATGAAGCTGAAATATATGACAAAGGGCAACAGAAAATTCTTGTCTGAACTCTGGCAAGTCTGAGGAAACTGTCACTGGCACAATAAAATGTTTCTGACCCCTTCACTCCATCGCGCAAAATGTGATATATTTACAATGGTTGCTGTAACGTACAAGGTACGTTAAAAGGATAGTGGTTAATTAAAAGTATTTACCTACATATAATTTTACTACTACTAAAGAGTCTGGAAGGATTATAGCAATGCATATTTTCACTCTTGTATTTTAAGTTTTTACGATGTTTTTAACTATTTACTGTAATTCTATTATACATTATTATTTACAGAAAACATTCCATGGATTTTTCAATTCCCAGCAACGATATTGTTTCTTTTCATTTTTACGATATCAATCATGGCTGTTTTCGGTTACGGGATTTATTTCCCTTTTTGGCTAGGTGGGATTCGGCCTTGCAGACCAGAAGATAATTCTGAAAAGCTAAAGCAATTGATCAAAGAGGTGAGTGGTTCGTAATTTATCTGGATTTATTTTCTTAACATCCACATACAGAGTGGCCCAAAAGGTACCTACCAACATTAACTTACATTTTCTCCAAAATGTAAGAATTGCAAAATTCTTACATTGCAGAACCAATGTCATTGGTTTGGACTATCGGAAGCAGTATGGAAGCGGCATTGATTGGCTTGCCTATTCGCCTGATCTCAACCTGTGTGACTTCTTTTTGTGGGATACCTCAAAGATGGTTTACCAGAGCAACCCAAAGACTTTGGAGGAGCTGAAATCATCGATTGAACTTCAAATCCTTGACATTTCGACAGAGGTTTTCCACAGCGTGGTATCGAATTTTGGGATGAGGTTGTGAAAAATCCTCGAAGTGGAGGCACAGCACATCGAACACATTGACATATAAATGGCTTGAGATGCTGATTTGAATGGCGTTTAAACTATCTTTGTACTCTTAATAGTTTTGGTGAAATAAAGGCTTAAACTTGGTAGGTACCTTTTGGGCCACCCTGTATCAGGCATGGGGAAGAGGCCTGGCCTTAAGATTGTTAGGCTGAAGGTATTTGCATCTAGAGGTGTGATATTCGGATGCAAATAACGAATGCGGTATTTGCACCTCTGGGTGCAGATACTCACTTCGAAATCTTTTACAAATAAGCTCCTCCATGCTTTGGGAAGGCTCAACAACCTAGCGTAGCCTATGCCTAAAGCTCTTCCAAAGGTAACCTACCGTAGCCTCACACTAGCCTGTATTTTTTTCTTTTTTTGAAATCCATAAGGAAAAGCAAGATTTTACTCCAAATTAATAAACAAAGACATAGCTCACTTCATTTACCTAATAAAAAGGAATTATTAAGCACGTTCATCTATCACACACGGCCACACCACAACAGCGACACGCTGTGTTTTTACACTTACTGGGTCACACAGTCAGACACAGTTGCCAGAACAAGATTTCTTGGGCACCATACATTAGCCCAATAATTTTTTATATTCTCATTTCATGCAGTTCTTATTTCTCATTTTGATATACCCGCAATATTTCAAGTATTTATGGTAATATGGAAAGTTATAATGTGATGATCATCTAGCAAAATATTTCAAGATTGTATTAACTCGCTGAGTGTTGATCGTATAATTTCTGAATGGCTACAATTATAATTCATTAGCGACTCTAGCGAGCGTTGCAAACAGAGCTACATTTGGAGATGCCTTATTTTTTTTAAGTTTTGCATTTTTATGTATCTTGACAATAAGAAATTGTGGTCTTAAGTCTATCAAAGATCATTAATGTAATTGTAGCTTGTAGTGTATGTGAAAGATGTTTCTGATGTACGGTAGGCCTATAGGTATGAAGTTTATATCATGCCATTACTATATATACGATAATAATATAATAACGATATTAAGAATTTATTTTCACCTGATATTTCAACATCATATATATATATATATATATATATATACCTTGTGAACCTTGTTTCGTTCGTTGGTCTCTCTTCACACGGAGGTCAAGCTGGTGGCCCCGCCTCTAGGTCTGGCTTGGTGGAGGAGCGAGTTGCTTTCTTGCGCTCTCCACCGTACATAGCCAGGTCATCTGGTACCGTCCTGAGCCAGGCATCCAGTCTTCTCTTGAAGACTTCAACTTTGACCCCCGTTACGTTTCTGAGGTCCTTTGGAAGCTGGTTGAAAAGTCTTGGCCCCCTGACAACTAAGCTATTTTCCTTCAGAGTTGAGGAGGTCCCTTGTCGGGCCTTTAATTTGGGAACACTACACATTTTGCCTTTCCTATTTTCCAGTGTTGTTTAAATGGTAATTGGGTTTAGTGTTAGGTTTGGTACCAGTTTTTCGATCATTTTCCATGTGTAGATTATGGTGTACCTCTCTCTTCTTTCCAGGGAGTACAGATTTAGTTTACGTAATACGTAGTCTTTCCCAGTAGTTGAGTTCTTTGCAGCCATCAATCTTGGCTGTGAAATGGCTTTGCGTTTCTTCTAGTTTATTAGTGTCTTCCTTTTTATATGGGGACGTCAAAACTGAGCAGTATTCAAGTTTTGGTATAATCAGTGTTTTTAGCAGGGGAATCATTACTGTCCTGTCCCTTCTCTTGAACGTTCTTAGTACCTGTCCGGCGACTCTCTCTGCTTTATTTATCACTATCTGATTTTGTGTTTCGAATTTCGCATCATTTGTTATTATTATCCCGAGATCGATCGCTTTCGTGCTTCTCTGAATTTCCTGTCTATCTGGAGCGTAATAAGCAGTCTGTTTAAGTTCTTCTTTTCTACCATATCTCAAGAGCTGAAATTTCTCGGCGTTGAATGACATGTTGTTGTCTTCTGACCATTTGTATATTTTGTTCGTGTCCCTCTGCAAGGCCTCCACGTCATGTACATCGCTGATTTTTCTGCTGATCTTTGTATCGTCTGCAAAGGATGTTACTATATTGTTGCTGTTTACTCCGCTGTCTATGTCTGTTAGCATGATAATGAACAGGAGTGGGGCCAGTACTGTCCCTTGTGGTACTGAGCTGCGTACTTCCGATTCTGATGATGATATACCTTGAATTTTGACGACCTGCAGACGATCTCTGAGGAAGTTGTAGATCCATTTTCCCACTTTGCCTGTTATTCCCATATATTTAATTTTATGTGCTATTATACCATGGTCACATTTGTCGAAAGCTTTAGCAAAATCTGTGTATATAACACGTAGTTGTCATTGCCTTTCAATGCATCTAGGATATTGTTGTAGTGTTCTATTAGTTGTGATAGGCATGATCTACCTGATCGGAATCCATGCTGATTTTCGTTGAATCTTTCCCGTGTCTCCAGGAAGTCATAAATTTTCTCTAACTATTCTTTCAAATACTTTGGTGAGGTGGGACGTCAATGACACTGGTCTATAGTTCTTTGCTTGAGATATGTCCCATCCTTTATATATAGGACAATGTTTGCTCTTTTCAAGATGCTCGGTATTTCCCCAGTGTCTAGGGATCTTCTCCATATCCAGTATAAAGATGTAGCTATTTCATTTTTACAGTTTTTAATCAATAACACTGGGTAACAAAATTTGAAAAATTTTCTGTTTATTGTGATTTTTCTGTCGTTTCTTAATGATTTCGGGGCGCTGATTCCAAAAATGATATTGGTTTTGCTCTATCATCAACCGTTTCAAAAATATAGGTTATCACATTTTTCATATGGCAAAGTATATAAAGAAGGCTAACATAAATATTTTCTGAAAATAAAAACTATTGGAAATTAATGTTTATTGAGCCAAAATTGTTTGACAAACCCAAAATGGTGCAAAGGAGGAGGAGAACCGATAAGAGAATAACAAGCCTCGTTATGCAGTGTGCGTTCCTTAAAAATGCACTGAAGAACGCGACTTCCGCGTATGAACATTCTTATCCTTTCTGATCAGCGACCATACGTAGTCTCCCATCATGGAAGCATCCCAATGGCCCTGGTACCTTTTCTCCATCGTTTGAATATCTTGATGGAATCTTTCGCCATGTTCTTCACTCACATCGCCCAGGTTATCACGAAAAAAGTCTAGATGTGAATGCAGATAGTGTAATTTTAAAGACATACAGGACCCCATTTTGCCATAGCACTTAATCAAGTTTGACACTAACTCCTTATAGTTTGGTGCTTTATGGTTGCTTAAAAACCCACGAACCACATCACGGAAAGCACACCAAGCCTCTTTTTCGATCGGAGTCATCTTGGCTTCAAGGTTCTTTGAATTCAACAGCGCCTTGACTTGTGGTCCTACAAAGATGCCAGCCTTGACTTTGGCCTCAGAGAGTTTAGGGAACATGACCCGAATCTGTTGGAAAACTTCCCCTCCAAAATCTAACGCAGTTACAAACTGCTTAATTAGACCCAACTTAATATGGAGAGGTGGTAGCAGAACTATGTCAGGCTTCACAAGAGGTTCCCTGAGTACATTGTACTTTCCTGGTTGCAGTCCTTCACGTGAAGGCCACTGAACTGTTTTATAGTGCTCAGTTGAAGCCCTGCTATCCCACAGGCAAAGAAAACATGAATATTTAGTAAACCCTCCTTGTAAACCTAACAGGAAACCAATCATTTTGAAATCACCACACACGTCCCAGTTATATTGTTCATACCTGATTTGAGTGAGCAGTTGTTTGACATTTTCATAGTCCTCTTTCATTTGAACAGAATGTGCAACTGGTATAGATGGATATTTGTTCCCATTGTGGAGTAGAACAGCTTTTAAACCGAGTTGAACTGTCAATAAACAGGCGCCACTGTGTGTGTGTGTGTGAAAATAGACCATTAACCTCGCTGCAATAACAGAGAGAGCCATTGACATCGTAGAACCTTGCAAACTCTTCATGCCGCTTTCGGTATACAGCGCTCTTGCAGTCTTCTCCAAGCAAATTCCATTCTTTGAGTCTGGAGGTCAGAAGCTCAGACCCTGATTTCGTCAGACCCAAATCTCTAATTAAGTCGTCCAATTCACTCTGATTTGGAAAGTGAGGCTTTGTACTGAAAGTTACTGTATATTCTTCATCATGACTGTCCTCAACAGCCGACATCTCAGATGAGCTAGCTGCATCCTCATTTTCAACCTGCTAAGCAAAGAAACAAAATATAGGCATAGCAATATATGTAGAAGAGCATCAGCACTAAGAAAAATCGACACATAATGGCCCACAGTCTGTAAATACAGAAGGTAAAGTAATAGATAGATACCTGTTCTGGTGGACGTGATATTGGAAGACCTTCGCCATGTGGTACAGGAGCTATGGACGACGCTATGCTTGGATACTGAAGAGTCTGCCTTCCTTTAACTTTCCTGTACTTAGAAACATCTACCATGCAGTAGTAGCAATCGTCGTGGTGGCTCTTTGGTTCTCTCCATATTCTGGGTACCGCAAAGGGCATTGCCTTCATACTCCCCGCAGCCACCCTTCAAGTGTGGAGCGGCAGCTTCCACAAATCACATGGGGTGCCCAGGGCTTATCTTGGTCACCCATAAGCATACCAAAATAGAGCCGATACGCGATCCAGAACTTGGTGCCTTTCACAATCTTGTGCGATACTTGCTTGGGGCCTATGTAATACCCACAAACGTAGCAGAATATATCCGGCGAGTGTTTACAAGCTCTAGTTGCCATTCTCTTTACGAAACTGTACTACATTAATCATAACCTGCAGATATAGAGAGAAGAGTTATTAAATCTGCAACAGATTACAGATTACAGAAAAAAAGATGTATTCACAACACTGAAATAATGTTCGCAATACAAAAGGATCGATAACACTCAAATCGTCAGCACAGAAACACAGTACCTGAGTGCTGGTAACCATCAGACAAAACCTGCTTTCTTTGTGTGCTCGCACTTACTGACTTCTCATACTCTGCGCTCTTCTTTATATAGCACAGTGGAAGTTTCGGGCAATTTCTAGAGCAAGAAACTGTCAACGAACATCCGGATTGTTCTCAACAATTCCTGATTATTCTGATATTGCTGCGCCCATAACAACATTATACTGGTAAAACATGAAAAATGGATTATCTCTGAAACCATTGATGATACACACAAACCAAGGCCAGATTTGGACTCAGCGCCCACAAATGCATATAAAAACAAAATTTCTATATAAACAGAATCAGTGTTACACAGTGTAATGCGTTCCAATTGTCCGGACCTGCAGCTGAATGTGGTTTCATTTGTCCTATAGCTCTCGCTACATCTTCTGGTGTAAAATCAAAGTCTGTTATATACTCTCCTTGCAATTCCTCTTCAAAGAATGCATTTATGTCAGGTATCGCTTTGTCACTTTTTTGGGTACTGAAAACTGATTCGTATTGAGCTCTCAATGTATCAGATATTTCTTTTGGATCGTCGGTTAGTTCATTATTTCTCGTCCTTAAGGACCCAATAGCGGCGCGCGTTTTTTTTTTTCTTTTTGCGTAGCTATAGAAGTGTGTTGGATTTTCCTTTATTGCTTCTACCGCCTTTTCTTCTTCCCTCTCTGTATGGTCCTTAATCAGGGCTTGTATTTCCCTGTCGATACCCTCCAATTTTTCTTTTATTGCTTTCCTGTCATTATCTCCGCAGTTGCCTAACTTCGCCTCCACTCTCTTTTGCGGAATAGTCTTCTCTTTTGTCTCTAGCCAGCTCCTATTCCCTTTTGGCTGTGATTTCGGAGCATATTTTTCTAAAACTCTCAGCGTTTTTTCTTCCAAGGTTGTTAGCATTTCTGCAGTTGTTTTATTCTCGAAAATTGTTCTCCATTCTATTTGGGCCATGTGCGATCTGATTGCTTCCCAATTTATAGTCTTCGAGTTTAAGTTAAAGGCCCCGAATTTACTTCTTTCCTCAATATGTGTATTGTCTTTTAATGCTGTCGTCATATTTGTTGATATCTCGATTAAGTTGTGGTCTGAGATAATGGTTGGGGTTATTTTTATATCAGCAATCAAGTTCGTGTTATTCATGAATACCAGATCCAGGCAGTTATTTTTGTGTGTGTGTGTGTGTGTGTGTGTGTGTCAGCATAAATTCATTTGTGAGAGCCATCAACATTTTTGCTTGCTCCTGGTCTTCTCTTGTGCCCCCCTTGTCCTGGTGAATATATATATTCCTATCCACCTTTTTGTATTTTATAAATGGGAAGTTAAAGTCTCCGCAGATCATTATATTGGGGGATGGAGGGTTTATGGCCTTTATTAGCTTTCTGATGTCATCAATGGCCTCCGAGAATTTTTCGGTTGGGATGCTTGGAGGTCTATAGATGACTTTTACTATCACGTTCAGTTTTTCTATTTTCACTGCTAGGAGTTCCACATAGCTGTTCGATTTACTTATTATCGTCTGTGTCATATGACCTTCCTGTACATATATAGCACAGCCACCTTTACGTCTCGTCGTTCTATCCGCTCTTAGTAAGTTGAAGCCCTCTATATTTATCTCTTTCTTATCAATACAATGTTCGCAGTTTTCACAATTTCCTTGGCAATCTTTAAGATGAGTTTCTGTGAGGCATGCGATGTCCGCCCTTGTTTCGTCCATAAATCCTTTCAGGTACGAAACCTTATTGAGTGATTGGTTTGGTCTTATTCCTTGAATATTAGCTAGGACAATTTTTATGTTCTCTGTTTTTCGTTGCCCCTTGTGCCTTCAAGTTCGTTTTCCTTCGATATCGCTTGATTCGTTGCCCTATGATCCTCCGAGAGAGAGCCGTTTTCGCCTACTTGTACTGGTAGCTTCTTGCCCGGTAGCGGTTTGGCTCGGGGGTTTCCAGCTGTGTCAACTGCATGTGGATGACATTTACCATCCGTAAAGTGTCCGCGATGTTGAACAAATTTTCTTGTTCGCTTATTGTGTTCCTATTGTTGTTGTTCTTCCTATTGTCATTTAAACTTTTTCCTTTGTTCTTTGAGTCCGTCGGAAGATGTTGACAGTGGCATTTTTTCCCAAATTTGCAGGTTCCATATTTTACTCCTGCGAATGTCAGGGTGGTACAATTTACATCCGTCTCCAAATTTACAATGACCATTATCATAGAAGAAATTACATATTGGGGGACGTTCATATATACATTGTCCTCTTTTAAATCTGCAATTATCTTATATAATACCTGCATATAATTCCTTCCCCATATTTACTCTTGGCCTTTGTTTTTTTGCTCTTTATTGGGGGACAGTTTCACTCCGTTTTCTTGACTGCCCTCTTGTCTTGTGCTAGTTGTGTTTGTGTCCTTCGTTGCCCTTATGTTATGTGTTGTCTTTACACTCTTTGTCGCCTGTGTTTTCGGCCTCGTTTTGTGACGGTATTGATTTTTTTTTTTTGTTTCGCCTTTCTCCGTTTCTTCTTTTTTCCGCTGTTCTTTGTTCCCATATATATATATATATAACGAGAGTAAATGAAAAAGACCGAAAAAATTATTTGCAAATAATATAACTATATCTCGGTTATGATGCCATATTAGCCAAATTATTGTTTGCATCCGGTATTATATATTCATTTCAAATCATATTATTTAGAAGTTTATATGTTACAATTTACGACAGGCGAAAAACAAAATTATCAACGCTAGTAGCTAGTTATCAGTATACCAGGTGGTATTCTCTAGTTTGGCCTATTTTTTGTTATAGAAATAGATAAGAGTACAATAGTTTATACACACAAATAACACAAACACATTATATGAGGTCAGTTCAACTGATGAACCAACTGATAGATTGCTTTCCCACACTAGTTTTGCTGCATTAAGTCATTTGGTTTACTGCTGACTGACTGAATAATATATATATACACCGCGACATATATCAGGTCATCCCATAAGTAATGTTTTTTACGATAGATTAAGTTTAAACTAGTCCTACTCGGTTTAAGCATAAATTTTCCGAAGGTTATATCTAAGAGGAGATCTATCGTGTTTCGCTACATACTTTACAGACCTTAACCAGTGAAGACGTGTGTTTTGCTTTATGTGAACCCCTCATAAACATGGCGGTATCAGAAGAGCATATCAGGCATATAATGCTTTACGAGTTCAAAAAAGGGAATAGTGCTACTGAAGCAACGCGAAACATTCAGGACGTTTATGGCAACGATAGATATTCTGCATGTGAGGAAATGTCAAAGATGGTTTCAAAAGTTTAGGAATGGTGACTGCTGTTTGACAGATGCAGCACGTTCTGGACGCCCTGCTGAGTTTGATGATGACCTGCTGTTAGCCGCACTTGAAGAAGACTGTTCAACAACTGTCGAAGAATTGGCCCAGAAACTCAATTCATCCCCGTCCACCATCCATCGACATTCGCAACAACTCGGGAAAGTGCTTAAGCTAGGAAAATGGGTGCCACATGAATTGTCGGTCGACAATCTGAGGGTGTGGGTAAACATTAGCACAGCTCTTTATTCCCGTGAACTCCAAGATCCGTTTTTGCACCGTTTACTGACTGGTGATGAAAAGTGGATACTGTACCAGAATGTTAAGCGCTGTCGACAGGGGGTTTGTGCCGGAGAACCAGCGACACCACAGCCAAAACCAAATCTTCACAGCCCTCGGAAGGTGTTGCTTAGTGTTTGGTGGGATAAAGGTGGTGTAATACACTTTGAAACCTTACCACACAACCAAACAATCACCGCTCAAGTCTACTGTCAACAACTGGATCGATTGAACACTGCACTAAAAGAAGAGAGACCTTCTTTGGTTAATCGGAAAGGAATAGTGTTCCACCACGACAACGCACGTCCTCATACCGCTCGGATCACTTCTGCAAAAATTGAGGAGCTTGGGTGGGAAAAACTTCCACATCCTCAAGACCTTGCGCCTTCAGATTATCATCTCTTCAGGAGTCTGCAAAACTATCTTGACGAGAAGCAGTATACTTCTTTAGATGACCTGCACACCAGTCTTTGTACGTGTTTTGCCTCAAAACCGCCTGAATTTTATAAACATGGCATTGAAAAGCTTGTAGGACGTTGGCAGTGTCATTGATTCCGATGGAAAATATATACTAAATTAAAAAGTATCAAAGTATGCCGTCATATACAATCACCTGTCAGGTCATGGTCCTCACCTGAAGAATCTTCACTCCAACGCTACCAGGGGTAGAAAATTACAGAACAAAACAAATCAGGATTTCCTAAGGCCTCACGAAAGTCACGAGGCCTGCAAAATATGCCCGGGGCCGGCCTGACCTTATTATGAAAAATCTTATTCTCCATCGAGGTGGATGCGATGCTTGCTTGAATAACATGTACATACACAGTTGCAATTTTCTATTATCATTGTCAAAATTAAAGAATTGGACTATGGATTGTAGTATTGGATGTAGCTGATCGTGGTCTATCAAAACGATTCTCCTTTACTGCGTTAGTATATGAAATTTTTAGGTCTTTTTATAATATAACCTTCATTAACCTTGGTTTTGCTTCCGCCCGAATTGTTCATTCTGACGAAAGTCAAGCTTGTCACTCCACCTTAGACCTACAGTTTAACGTGGAATCCGAAGCACGCCTCAGCAGCAGCAGCAGCAGCAGCAGCCCAGAATACTCATTTATCTACCAATCAGTTTTTGTGTGGAAGGATGAACAGCTGGGGTTTGCTGCGCGCCGCCTGCCGTCACCGGGTCTAGATCCCGGGACCGATGGATTCATTCGTAGTCAGCAACGCTAACCATCCATTACACCGAGGCGGATACGTAAAATAAATTAGTACGTAGACCAATGTTCAGTAAAACGTTTTTGAATGTATGGAATACTTCATATATTAACTCGAGTATTATTTAGTACTGTTGAATGTTTTTACTCTGTTTAATAAAGGGCAATGTAAGGTTAGTTTTGTTGTTTCTTTAATCTACTTAAAATGTAAACGAGTTCGTGCTTTCAGAGTGAGGGGAATATGAAAACTGTGAATGAGAGACTAATTAACGAAGCAAAGGACATGTTTACCAAGATATCCCAAGTAGCCACGAGTCATGTTCAGTCTTCGACTAATCAAGTGGGTAAAATACATTTTAAAGAAATATTTTAGTAAATAAGAAGAGTGAGTTATAAAGCAAACATATAATAATAATGGTAATTCTCACGCATGACGCTAAGTTTAGATCCAAAAAGTTGGTGAAATGTAAACTTGAAGTTAATTTTTAATTTAACACCTATTCACCCAATTTTTTAATGTGTGTTCATATAAATTCGTCACCTTACTTAAAGACTTAAGAAACTTAATTTAAGTCTCTTTCGGCAGTGAGTTGAGGAATGCTAGCAATTGAGATACGTGGGTGGTCGAAGTTGCCCTTTGCTTTGTTCCTGGTTCGATCTCGCCGAAGAAATACCTACTCATTTTGAGAATCTCCTTGAAATCTTTTATTTTCAGGCTTATTTGGAACTTGTACTTCATAATTCAGCGAACGTTATTGAAGGCAAATTAGGACGTTTAATTGAGGAAAAATTTTCAACTTTTCATTCTTCCATCACAAATGGAGGAAAGAGGAAATTCGACGGTGACAAGAGACCTATTCTTGTCGCTGGGAATGATGATGGTGTCAGATTTGGAGGTGAGCTTGGAAACTACGCGACAAGAACGAAAAATAAAGTACATTGCAGGAGCGATAGCCTCAACCTTGCGAGTTCGAAATGTATTAACGAGAAGCTTCAAAGAGCGACAGATGGAGATAATACATTTCACGCGAATAATGAAGAATCCAGAAGTGAATGTAGCTCTGATTTTGAAAGTCCTTTAGAAATTTGCAGTGGTAGCATCTCTGATCGCTCATTTATTACCAGAGTGAAAGAAGTATTTGAAGATGCTCTTAGTTTAAGTGAGGAAGATTTAATAAAGACTAAAGACAGTGTGGACTCACCTGGCATTAAAAATTGTCCATCCTCCGATGCTTTAAATTTTTAGGAATGCTTCAGTAATTAACTAAGAAAATGACAGAGAAGACAGTTTGTTGTTACTTAGAAAAAGTATTTGATAGTTTGAATTTATAACTTGTTGCCCGGATAATGTGATAGTTTTGTATCTCCGAAACCATCATAACCTTGAAACCAGGTTACACTATATTAATAGTGTAGAAATTAAGAATTTTACCTACCTGGTCAATTTAACCCTTTCTTGCATTGTGTTTAGTATACTGAACATTTAAAATTATATACATACATATGTACTAAAGAAATTTTATATTAATTTAAAGAAAATGGATGAAAATTTGTATTAAACTTCAATCGATGGTTGACTGTCAAAAATAAGTCGACACTTTCGAATGAATAGTGCTGGAAATGGAGAGTAAGGCCTATTTCTTTAATTTATCTGTTGTGTAATTAAACGTATTTGCATAAATAAACCATTCTATAGTATAAATATTAAATCGTATGAAACGTTTAAGATCAAGTGTATATTTATATATGGTTTGTTCAGTTTACTGGACAAAAAGTTGAAGTACCTTAAATGCGTATGGGACACTTAAAAATGTTTATTTCCTAGTATTTATTCCAGTAAACATTTTGATTATAGTTTTGTGGCCTTGGTATACAATTATACCTACTGAGGTGGCCCTGCATCATTTAGTTAGTCCTCACTAAACTTTCATAGTTTGAGAAAAACCTTAGATATAATATCTATTAGTTTAACTACAAGGTTTAAAGGTTTTCAGAAAAACTGATTGGTCTTCGGCTGGTTACTTCAATTGGTTAATGTATTAAGTGTGGTTACATTTTTCTTTTTAATCCTGCCATTGCTATTGTAATTATAGTTAAGTCAGTATGATCACCCAATTAAAGGTTAATTTTTAGAACAACTTTTTCAATATTTTTCTCTAGCACTTGACAAACTAATTTCGTTTTGGTTTGTGTATCAGAACATGTAAGGCCCCCACTTCCCCAAATTCTTGAAAGTGGTGTTTCTCCTATATTTCCCCCAAAGTCTGATGCAGTGATTCTTTGTGGATCTCAATTTAACTATTTATTGCAGAAAGGGTGTTTCATTAAAAAAAAATATGCATATTTTTCTCTAAACCCATATAATTAAAATGCCTAAGATTTGTGATTAACATTTTCTTAATCTTACTTAATACTTGTTTCTTCATTTCGAACGCCACCGAGAGCCGTGACAACTCTGTAGGCCTGAAAGGCAAAGTTTTACAGGGTGATCCAGAAATAACTTGCACGCATATTATATATATAAAAATGGGAAGGAAACCTCTTGGAAAACGCTGTATTATTTTATATAGTGAAGCTCTGGCGTAATTTTTCACGGCTGCTTTCAATCATATTTTTATAAATTATAATGGGTTATGAAACCAATCGATTGCATTTCAATGTCTATTGAGCTTGTGAATTTTAATAAATGAAGAGAATCGTTCGTTAACTTCTGTTGTACGTATTTCCCCATCCTCTCCTGTGAGTCTCTCTCCATTCATCTCGTTGACGGAGCTTCTCTACGACGTCGTCGTCGTCTTCCGCTTCCTCCGAAGTGGTTTTGGGAGACTCGGCATCAGAAGTGAAGCAGGAAGAGTGAACCTCACTCCGAGGGGGAAACCTACTCGCCACGAAAATCTAGTTAATATTACACGCACCTCTATTCTTTACAAATTTCAGCTTACCTACCTAAAGGAATAATTAATGAATTCTGTTAAAGAAAATGAATTGGGTCTACTTCGCAATATTTAAAGAAGAGTTTGTAGTTGGAGTGTAAAATGCAATCGTGAATCTACTCGATGGCGAATTAGAAATTTTATTAAAAAAAAAACTTACCATCCTTCATTAACTCTCTGCTCATAGAATTCCTCGACCGACATGACAGGAAGACTAGGATATCCTGCACCAAACACTTTTTTCTGCAGGGCATCCCTCGTGATCAAGAAAAGCCTGAAAGGAAATAAATTTAAAGTTCCAATCAAGAGAGATTATACACTACAAATTAAATTAAATTAAATTAAAATTTAAAAAGGCAAAATTATTTTTAATAGCATTACTTGCGACATTCATAGCGAGTTAAAAGAAAAAAAAAATCAAGCAATGGCGCTTCAGAATCAAATATTTGGGTTCACTTCTGCAAGGGGTGAGTTTGCGTTAAAGTAAGAGATTGATTACTACTACCGAGCATCGTCTCCCCAATTTACAGCATTAATAAAACGGTTAACCCTCTAACGAACTATTTGGGGCTGAATGGAGTGCTTTATATAGACTTGTTAAACAATTTTTACATTAAAAGAAACGTACTGTAACGTTCTACATTTACCCTATTACATGGTATGCTGTGAAGCGAAAAAAAAACGTTACAGTATATTCTTTCTTTGAGGTAAATACACCAAACCAATATTGGCACTGGTTGGGTTAGATCTAATTTAAATCGTGCTGGGATAAAATTCAAAGATTTGAGAATTCTATCAAGACATTGTATCGTCCGTCAGAGGAATGAAGGTGCTGGAAAAGAGTGTGTGTGTGTGTGTGTGTGTGTGTTTAAAAAGTTCCCAAACTGGCGCACATGCGATGCATGTTGTAGTGTGACTCAGGCTGCTGTGTCCAAAGACGGTTACCGCTTGTTGATATCGTATTTTGTTCTCGCAATATTTACTGTTTTGTGTTTTGTGCTTTGTCATATTTTGTGCATTTGAATAATGGCTACTGTTGAAGAACAAAGTGTGTGCATGCATTAAGCTGGGCAAGACTACTGCTGAAACCCATGTCGCTGAACACAGCATTTGGCAATGACGCCTTAAGTCGGACAACCACTTTTGAGTGGCACAAACGCTTTGAGGAAGGCCGAACCTTCCACTTCAAGAACTGATGTCACTGTGGCTTGTGCTCGTGAAATGATTCGAGACTGACAGTCAGGGAAGTCGCAGACGAAATGGACATTTCGAGAGGATCATGCCACACGATACTCAGAGAATTTGGGGATGCGTCGTGTGTCAGACAAATTTGTGCCACGACTCTTGACTGCCGAGCAGAAAGAGCATCGTGTTGTGGTGTTTCAAGACCTCCTTCAACGTGCCAATCTTGGTAAAAATTTTCTCAAACATCGTTACGGGTGACGAGACGTGGATGTACGGGTATGACGTTGAAACAAAACAGTAGTCATCGCAATGGAAGTGCGCGACGTCCCCGACACCGAAAAAAGCACGGCAAATCCGATCGAATGTGAAGGCAATGCTGGTCATTTTTTTTCGATTACTAAGGACTCGCTCATTACGAATTCGTCCCTAGATGTCAAACGGTTAACCAAGTTTTATTTCGAAATAGTGAAGCACGTGTGAGACGCAGTAAGGAGAAAACGGCTGGAAGTTGGAACGCAGGAACGTGGATGTTGCAACATGACAATGCGCCCCCCCCCCCACCCCACACACACAGCGTTGTCAATTCAGCAGTACCTGGCGAAGCACAACGTCGTAGTCGTTCCCCATCCCCCGTATTCTCCAGATCTGTCTCCGGTAGACTTTTCTTTTCCCCAAACTTAAATTTGCATTGAAAGGTCGAAAATTTCAGTGTGGGAAGAAATTATTCAAAATGCAACAAACGAACTGAAGGCGGTCAGGAATACGGCCTACCACGAATGCTTTCAAAAGTGGAAAAGACACATACCGGGACCCAGCAGAAGGGGACCGTCTTGTGTTGGGATGCCGTTAAGAAGTGAAAGGTTTGTTGGATGATGCGGACGAGTGGGTGAGGGGGTTAAATTTTTCAAGGAGCAGTGCGTTTTGAGAATCTGAGTAGATGACATAGGAGTTGGCGGAGTGGGTACTTATGATGTTGAGGGCTTCCACAGTAGCAGAGAGTTCTGTTGAAAAAGCAGAGGCCTCGCGGGGAAGGAGTACAGCTCCTGAGCGGTTGGGTCAGTATCACCGCTGAGGCGACCCGTACCAACCTCCGATCGGGAATCATTCGTATCAATAGGGACAGTGTCCAGGCGGAAACCAACTGATGTCGCCCACTTCTGCACCGATGGATGGCGAGCTGAATTTGTCGTTGGACGACGGGCAGTTCCCGCCCCTTGACCCATATCGCAAGGTCGTCCGCGTAGATGGAGGAACGGACGGTGGGTGGTAAGGATTTTGCTGTTGTGTTCATAACGATTGAGAAACACATGACACTGAGGATGCTTCCCTGTGGGACCCCATCCTCTTGCTCAAAGGTGTCTGAGAGGACTGAGCCCACCCGTACTTGAAAGGTCCTGAAGGAGCCCTTGATGAAGGTCGGCAGGGCTCCGACGAAACAAATTTTGGAACTGACAGAATTATACGTCGATGGGTGGTGTCGATGATCTTCTGGATATCGAAATGGACAGGACAAACTGTCCCCTATTGAAGACGTCCTGTATATCTTGGCTGAGGAGCAGGAGGGGGTCTGTAGTGGAACGAAACTGTCTAAGTCGTTGTTTTTAAGGAGAAAAGAGAGTCGCGATCATTTTTTTCAAAGATTTAACAGGCGCAGCATGTTAGTGCGATTGGTCTATAAGTTAGTGGGGTTGAGGGGGTCTTTGCCGGGTTTGGGGATGAGTATTACATGGGCCTCTTTCCACCGGGAGGGGAAAGTTCCCTCGATCTATATACGGTTGTAGAGATCTAGTAGGAAATTGTATAGTAGGGTGGATGTGTTATATCATACAGTAGGAGATGCCGTCGGGGCCAGGGGAAGGAGACCAAGCCAGTGCCGCCTGTAGCTCTCGCATGGTGAACAGCCGATTGTAGGGGTTGTCGAGTGATGGTGAGCAGTTCTTGTTCGGGGCCGGAGCGTGGGGCCTGTCTGTGGAGGAGACGGCAGCGAAGGTAGATGCTAGAAGATTCGCCACGGCCATAGATTCAGAGAGAAGTACGTCATTAGTTCGGAGGACCAGGGGTCGGGAGGGGGCATGTCATCTCTCGACACTCTGTACCTCCTTCCAGATGGTAGCCGATGGTGTGGAGCAGGCGATACCTGACACAAAGGTACGCCAGGAAGCTCGGCGCGCTTTCTTCATCGCACGGTGAGCAACGTCTCTGGCCCGCTGCATCTCCATGCGATGGGTAGGGGTTCGCGTAAAATAAAATGGTCGGGTAGCCCTCTTCTTTGCTCGAATGGCCTCCGCGCCTTTGTAACTCGCCAAGCTTCCCCTGCAGTTCCATTGTAGAATCGTCGTTTTTGGAGGGTTCATTGTTTGACGGGGGAAAAGTGGAGGGTGAAGGTGCTAGGGAGTTGGATTGTAGATGGAGATCTAGGTTCATGATGGCGGGGAGTAAGTCGGAGGCCTGCCGGGTCACCTGCTGTTCACCAAAGAGGGAATCGGTTGACCTGCCAACCCTAGCGGGAACTGTAGGGCCGAGTCGACCGAACGGGACCGGAGGCGTGGATCGCGGCAGCTCGGGGACCGTCGCGGGCTCAGAGGGTGCTCACTCACTGCTGATTTTCTAGGCAGGGTTCAGTGGTCAGACAAGGGGAAAGGGCTCGTTGTCCATATTGGTACCTCCCCGTCTGTCTATGGTCTCCCGGCATACCCGGGGTGATGACAGCGGGTGGATGAGAGGACAAAGTCAAGGTGGCTGATGTGGGAAGGAGCAGGTTCAGTTGGGGTACAGGGAGATGAACGAGGGTGTTCTCGTGGTGGGGTGAAGAAGATGGCACCAGTGGGTAAGGGTAGATCCACGAGGCTCGGGGGTGCGGCCGAGGTTACCCTGGTCACACCATGTAGGCGTGCCAGTGCCGCATCCACTGGATCCTCGGATATGGTTATCTGCCCCGTATAAGTCAGCTACGACTGTCAACATCTGCGGGGGTGGGTGAGAGGGTCATCTTAGGAGGGATAAAGGGTGTAGGAACTAGAGCTTTTTTTTCAGATTTAGAAGAGGGGCGAGGCTTGTTGGATGGTCGGCGAGTCTGGAGACTCACTCTGGCGTCTCCGCCTCGTTGATTTACCAAGGTCGCTAGGTTTGGTTATGTTCTCAGAGTGCGGTGAGAGCGGGGCTCTTGGGGGACGGAAACCGAGATTCTCGATTCCAGAGTTCTGGGAAGTTTGTAGCTTTGGAGATGCATGGTGGGGAGGCATGGTAGGGGGACTGGCGGTTGCCGGGTCCGGCGTGAGGTCCGATCGGGAAGGGGGTTTGAATGGCGGATCCGGACGGCGCGCCGAAAGCAGCGGCATAAGAGACCTCCGGCTTCACCTTCCAACTCCGCACCCTGTCTCACGCCTCTTGGAGGCTGATGAAGTCCACTACCTGTAGGGCCCGGACCTCCTCCTCAAACTTAAAAAAGATACATTCGTGAGACGAAGAAGGATGTGCGCTGGCGCAGTTTGAGCATTTAGGCGAGTTGGGACATCATTCTGTGTGGGCAATATCCCGCAACGCACGCATAATTGTTGCGGCTGTCGGCATACCGAACTTATTGCATTTAAAGCAAGGGGGCGGGTCTGGAATGTATGGGGGGACCGAGAACTCGCATGACGCCCTGGGGTGCGAGGTCTTCCAGTAACTCATTCTCTGGTATCAACAATAAACGGGTAGCGAAGATAGTGCACTGACTCTGGTTCAGGTGAGGGTGCGGGGAAACGGTCACCGATCATCCGAGGACTTCTGTGACGGAGGTAGGGCATTCGTTTCTGCAGCCGATCGCGATTTTATAACGAGGGAACCATCCTTCTGTGGTCGGACGTCGTAACGGTTAGAGTTGCTGCGCGTGCATATCGCCTGAAATGTTCTTTCAGAGTTGGACGGTAGGGACCCAAAAGTAGGGCGAATAAATAAAAATTTGTGGATACTGGGGTAGGGAAGCTGTTGATTCGAGGTGAACTGAGACATCTAGTGGTCGATAAGACAGACGTGAGAGCCGACTTCCCGGATCATCACGGGGCTCTCTCCGTGGAGAGGCGGATCGATGGTGGGTGAGAGGGGCATAAGGAGAGAGCGAGACGAGAGGCCTGGTTTTGGGGGCGCGTCTTTCGTGGAACCCGTTGGCTTGCCCGTAGCTGGGGTGGAACTCCTACTCCAGAGGTGGTGTGTCTAAAGGCATGTTCGAGGTACACTTGCGGTCGGTAACGAGGGAGGAGAATGCGAGTGTTCCACAGCCAGAGAAAGGGCAACTCCCTCAAGACGTGGTCTTCCAGTGGTAGAGGACTCGGGGGCCTGGTCGCCTACAACCTGAGTTCTAGGACAAGTAGTAATAGTAGTAGTAGTATCCATGCACAATAGTTAGAGAAAAAGGACCTAGGGGACGCGAGAAACTGCCTACCGGTAAGAAAGGGAGCCGAGCGCAAACCGCAGGGAGCGGGGTACCTCGTCCCCAGGGGACACACCGTCGCACAGTGCCACAAATGGGTTAAAAAACGGCCAAAATTATTTTTTTCAATTGTACTTAGTTTTTTGTAGTTGAAATGTTTAATTATGATTTATTTTAATAAAAATTATGTTTAGTACCTTTTGTATATATGTAATGGTGACATATTGAGTGATTTTTCTATAAAATAATAATATTCCAAATCAATAGGTTATGACCTACTGTAGTTTCTTAAGTTTCTCAAATTACTAAAAATATACTAAACAGATAATTGTTAATTAGGCCTATGTTTTGCAGATTTTGTCAAATGACATACTAAAATAAGTATGGTTTCATTTTAATCACTATACACATCTATTGTTTAAAACATTATTTGATAACCTGCCACTATATCAGAAGGGGTAAATAAAAAACATCATAATACCTCTTAAAGTTTATGAAATTAATTCCCCCAAAATAAGTGTAACAACTGATATGAAAAAAAGTGTAAATACTGTAGTATAAACAAAATTACAAAAACTTCATATTTAGAACATATCTTCCTCATCAGAACTAATATTTAAATTCTCTAATATTTCACCCTTTTAAAAGTGAACGTGCCTCTTCTGACATCTCTCTCAATTTGGGGTTTCTATTCTTTTTTCGAACTGTACTAATGACTGGATCGCTTGATACTAAAAGATAATGAATTTGATCTTGCATAGTATTCAGTCGAGATGTTTTTCTGGAATGATGGAGATGAACATTTCTTATTACTTTATGTAGAAATTCTTGGCATTCTTCTGAATAAGAACCAATTGGATATAGATGATTTTTCATCACCAAACCTCCATGTAGAAGTACTTTGTGTACTGAAGCAGGAATTTTATACCATGGATATAAATTTACAATAGTCGTAGCAGCTTTTCGACAATAAGATTCAAATTTTGCAATGTCAACTTGGTTTTGACAACTGAGAACCTGCAAGATACAATAGAGCATATCAATTACTTTCTTGTTCACACCTGTGATTTCGGAAAATATATCTGCATTTTGGAAAGCTCTTCTTGCTGTTTCCATCATTTGTTTCCAGCCCCTGCTTTCGGATGATCCACCAGTAAATGAAGTCGTTTTCTGAAATCACACTTGATCTGTTTTTTTCTGGCTTGCACACTCTTCTTTTCCTCTTCAGTTCTAGCCATCCATTTTTTAGTTTCTAATTTATATCCAATATGTAAGATAAATTCAAAAAATCTAATCCAGCAATGCAATATTGAGAGACCATATTCAACAGCATCAGTATTAATTATTTCTTTTTTCAAGAGAAAATCAATGTCATTCATTTGGGATGGTTTTGCTAAACATAAATTACATGACTGTGTTGAAGTAGTATCTGTAATTGCATTGATAGCCTTTCCATCAAGCATAGTTAGAGATAACTCGTATTTCATGGCAATTTCAACTTCAGTATTTTCTCCTACTCTAACTTTATGAGTGGTGTAACTGGGAATCACGCATCACTCTTCTTGCAGACTTAGTTAGTTAATACATGAAAAACATGTTCTAACACGCAAAGTCGCAAATAGTCGCAAAAGTTTTGTTTCTTTGATTTACTTAAAGGTTGCATTAATGTTTAACACAAAAATTACATTCCCCAAAATCCCCCATTTTTTGTTTTGCTAATTTTACACATTTTCTAGATAACAATTTAATCTGTAATCTATGATATTGCCATAGTTTTTTTAATTAATGCTATCTTTTTAGTTTTCAATAAAAAATATGCATGAAAATGTTCTAAACCGTTTATTCTTTCAATAGAACTAAGCAGAACATGAAACTACAGACAATTTTTTGTGATATAGTAACTTCAAGTAAGTTGTTAGAACAAACATATTTTGTCCCCTCCAAGATATTTTAAGACAATGTATATTATTTCGTAGATTTTTCTTGCCTTAATGTAAGAGAATAAAATTTCAAATACTTAAATCAGTAAGTAGAAGTGTTTTATTTTGATGTGGAAATGGTTTTAATAGAATTTACTTAAATTTGTTATTTTTGGTTTTTGGACGTTTTTTAACCCATTTGTGGCACTGTGCGTCGGTTTAAAAACGCGGCCCCGTGATAGGAAAGTTTGCCACCAAACGGCGCAAAGACCCCAGCCCCCCAATCCCACCGGCCCGGACACCCAACCATCCAACACAGTCACCTCCGGAGGACAGCTCTGGAGACCCATACTGGGAGCCAAGGACTTTAGTGACTCTTAGCACGGTCTCCCCAGTAGCCTGTCCGGCATGGGTGATCCTTCCAGGGGCTAAGCCCCCGCCGACTCAGCCCACTGAGTCAACACGGGAGCCCACCCACCACAAGGTGGCCACCGGCAGAGGGATATAGTGGTTAGCGTCGCTGACTACGAATCCATCGGCCCCGGGTTCGAGACCCGACGGCAGCCGGCGCGCAGCAAAACCCAGCTGTTCATCCTTCCACACAATAAAGAAAGTGGTTGGTAGATAAATGGGTACCCTAGGTGGCCTAGTGGTTAAGACGCTGGGCTGCTGATGGGGCATGGTTCGGATTCCATGTTAAACTGTAGGTCTAAGGTGGAGTGAAAAGCTTGACCTTCGTCAGAATGAACAATTCGGGCGGAAGCTAACCAAAGGTTAAAGGTATATGATAAGCTTCATGGCAGGATATAAGTCCCATATTATATTATTATAATATGATGGAAGTGTGAACTCGTACCTCTCGAAAGTGTGAAGGGTTCAATGAATGTTTGTGTGTTCTGGACATCTGTAATTTATAAACCGGAGTTTATGTGCGAGATTCTAACTTTCCTACATACTACTGCACAGTTCATGAATTGGGCAATGCCACGGATGGAGTGTTAAGAGATACCTGCAAATGTACAAGTTCCTACTGCTATAGACTCAATATATCTCCTATTTCTATGAACAACATTCTAACAATGAAAATCATTAATTTACAATTACCTGAGCGGCTTCAGAGTTTCTTTATCTGGAAGCATATTCTCTTTCGTGACATTCACTTTTTTCATTTGCTGCAGCATGTTCATTTCCATTGAGATGGAGTCTAACTCATCGAGACTAAAGGCATAAAACGAGAGTCTTCTTACATCTATAATTTTTAAAGGTAAAAGTTTCTTCTACAGCAACAATTTTCACAAAATAATATTACAATTAAAATTGTGCATTTCTTCAGTTACAATATTAAACTAAGTAATCATACAAGGAAAATGGAAATAATTGTAGTTAATTTTAATTTGTCCTGAACATCAATGACAATGCAGAGGCAAATAGAGTTTTGGAAGGAGCATTTGATGTTATGGCAAAATAAGGTCAATAAGAAAAATATGAGCACTAACCTTTGGCAAATAAAATGATTTATCATTGTTATATAATATTCCCTAACAAATTCTTCATCACAACTTGGACTCTCAATAACTTTCTTCAATTCACCCAACTTTTCATTTAGAGCTTTCTTCTTCTTGTATCTTGCAATTTTATCTTCTCTTTCTTTTGCCATTCTCTTTAACTCCTTAAAATTTATTCACTTTTTAATAAGAATCATTCCTGAACAAATTAATTTTCTCAAAAGCCAAAAATCTAAAAAGGCCTTAATCTATCAATACATAAATACACATCTGTGTTGAAAATAATAATAATAATAAAAAAAAAAGGAAGGGGCCACATTCTTATTTACAGTTTCAGTAGAAGAGATAAATGGAGTAACATGTTATAGATACGGATGAAAGACAACCAAATCAACATAATCATACCCAATGTCACATCCACAGCTAAAGAAATGTTCTCTCTCCATCCTTGTTTCGGAGTTGTTAAATACTGTATAACTCAAATTAAACAAAACAGTCCTGACCCTATTTTGCATTTAAAATGGCCAGGTAAAAAAATAAAAAATAAATAAATATAAAGATCGAGACTAATTTTTTTTACCTCTGGAGTTGGCCTAACATTGGTTGTTGGTTTAGATGAAACAGCAGTTTCAGAACTGGATGCTTCATCACCTTCAACTGGATCTGTGTATGTTGTTAGCTCATAGTAGCTACATCTTCTGAGGAAATCTTTCAAGTAAATGGAAGCTACTTTCAGGACATCTTTTCTTTCAGGTTTCAGGAGTTTCAATGTGAGGGATCCCAGAAGAATGGGAAGCATCAAGAATTTAATGGAATTGGAAGAAATTTCTTCAATACTTTCATTGGAGCTAAACACACCCAAGTCAGATATACTGACAGTAAGTTCTTCCAACTTCTTAATTGTTGTTGATATTCTGTCCTGGAACACAAAAAAAATAATAAAAAAATATACATATATACACACACACACACAGTATAATGAACTTTCAGCATTAAGAAAAGTATATTATTGAAAAATTAACACTAGCTATTAAGATAATAATAAGCTTTATTGGCCAGATATAAATCCAATCAAATAAAATAAAAAAATGGTACAATTAATATGAATGCACATACATTTAATATTAGTTTGCATAGCCCATTAATTAGGAATTTCTCAGTATAATCAACAGACTAATCTTTACCTGCAATTCTTGACTTGCTGAAGGCAGATCAGAATTTTCTATATCAAAATACCTCTTCAGCTGGTCATCAAAAGTTTTTGATAAAGATGGTATAGCTTCATTTTCAAAGGATGTGGCCATTATAGCCTATCTAGTTTTGGTGTCCTTAAAAACTAAGTAACTGTTTCTGTTTACAAAGTAGATTTATAAATTTTATTTAAAATTGTGTAAGATAATCAAACACTACTTTCACAAATGTTTACCTTTTGTTTACTATTATTATTATGAATATTAGATACACTTATTATTTGTTATTAGTATTACTTGGCATTTTCACTTGTATGTTATAAATAATTTGAATCCCATTAATTTGGCCTAAAAAGCTTCCATGCTTCCAATGGCTTATTCAGATTAGGATAGTGTAAATATATTAATGTCATCTAACATGGCTAAACTGAACTGTACAGAAAAAATATTGTAAAATTTACGCAAGTTGTATTCTTTTTGTGAATAAAGTTTGTTTTTATTTTGTTGAAACCTCTGCCATGCGGATAACAGGTTTAGGAACTAGCAAATTAACCATCTGATAAGAACTGCACCATATGTACAAAAGTGAGTTGCGAGCATAATTATTAAGTAAATAAAATAAAGGTAGCTACACCTATGTTGCAAGACCTTCAGATTTTCATTAGCTTTGGACTAAAAGAACTAACTGCTGTGAATTTAGGCTCATGATAAACATGTCAGATTTTCAGACTTTAACAAGTTTGTAATTTATAGCATGTTTTAATTTTCGTTTGCTTCTATTTAAATAAATTCTTATGTTGGGCCATTACTCTAATGTAATTCCTTAAATGTCAAAATAAGGATAAGACTAGCTGATGGTAAAGGAAATATGGTTACTTGGGAGAATTCTTCAATATTTCAGACTTAGGCACTAGGCTAGGTTCCCTATATTTCTTAAATTGGTAAAATGGTAAGAAATTGATTCCATTTGTTTTGTCATCATATACCTAACAGAAACTGTAAGGTTGTGTACCAGTGTTAATCAAAATTGAGGCATTTTCATTATTACAAAACTGTACACCTATGTGTAAGCCTGCAGTTTACACATTGTATATTAGTGGAATTCATATAATTTTTCTTTTTATGAAACACATACTGTATACATGATGAAAATAACCACAAAGGAAAAAAAAAAAATGATGCTCAATGCTTTCATCTAATGACATCCTCAGGAACAGAGACGAAAAGTGCTTGAGCACCATTCTGTGTTTCCTTTTTCCTTTGTGGTTATTTTCTTCATAATATTATTCACATGTTACTTTTGTGAAATAATTTTCATATATACTGTATTATATATATATATATAATTATGATTCTGATGTTAATGAAGCAAGCCTGAAAATATTAAGATAAATTAACTAGTATAATGATAAATCTGCATGACCAATTTTAAAGGATATTTATTTCTATATTCAGTCCAGAAGCTAATGTTCATTCAACAATGCAGTACAAGACTTGGTACTCTGCTTTTTTTTTTTAGCAGTGTACATAAGGCAATATGAAATAAAGCTTTTACAATTGTGTCACCATTAAACTATTTATTCATTCAAGATGTACCACTCCTTTTGATCCCCCATCATTGATATAATATTTCTAAGCAGTGAACCCTTTTTCAACTTTATTGTATGATCCTGAAAGAAAAAAAAGTTTTTTCATTACTATTAAAAGGTAAAATCTAATCAGAAAAAATTAAATTCTGCCACTATAGAGTATTTTATCCTCTCATCATAGGATAATAGTGATCCACCAAGAAATGATGGCAATCACGTTTGCCACAATAGTTATATATTTTAAGCATTGTATGTGAAAAGTATCACTAAGGTGTATATATAATTATGTTTATTATTGATGCATGCACTGCTCTTCATACAGTGAATCTTGTTCAAACAGTTACCCTAACTTTATACCCAGATTTAAACTCTTACAAATTTTTTTTATTTCTAAAGGGCTAATCTATTTCAAATACAAAACAATTAAAATTTTGGCTAATATACACAGTTTCATGGCCACCAGATTTTGGTGATCACTTTTCATACATTTGGCCAATCAGGGTGAAACTTGTGTTAGGATGAAATTTTGTTTGGTGATCATATAATTAGTGTGCATTGTAAGTGCTAATGTTATTAAATTTTGTCTTTGAGGCTACTTTTTTCTGTATCCTAATGGAGGGGGAAAGGGGAAATGACATGAAAAAGGTTAAGAACCACTGGTCTAAAGCTATAATTTAGATTCTGTATTGAAGTGGAGAAATCACATTTCAGATTAACAGTATTAAATTAAATAGAGAATCCAAGTCACTTCATTTCTTTTAGAACTTGAGCATCACTTTTGTTAAACTTCTTATACTGGGTTCCACCACATTGGATTCCTGTAATACATTTTTTGCAAGAACTTTCCTCCAGTTTACTAAGTGTAATAAGGTCCTGAATTTATTATAATCACCTTTACAAAAGTTCAGAATATTTTCATTGTTAGTTGAGGCTGTCTTGTTGCACTTTATTCTAAAATTTGTTATCTGGGGATCACCACCACCTGAATTTTCTCCTATCTCAAATTCTTTAATAAGCTCCTTACAAAAGCTTAATTTTAGTTAAAATTTTTGCCCAACATGTCAGGCATGAGTAATTTCATTACATTATATTTCAAAAACATGAAGCCATTTGGGCCAATTCAGGTTAACGAAGCCATATTTTATAGTAAAGTTTGCAAAATATTAATTTCAAGCCAGCTAATTACCCTTAAACTATTTACAAAGTTACCAAAGTTAAAACTCTCACCCAATGCATTAGGTGTAATTTTAGCCAAAACTCTTGCCTAAATGTATCAACCATGAGAGTATTGTGGAAAAATATCCTTGGACAATGCATCAGAAAATTTGGGTAGATTCTGTAGTCTGGTATTGTATGAAAGATGTTTTTTTGGGGACATTCTGGTATTTCAAATAAGTTTTCATCATTTACATTTTTTATTGCAAAACTGTTTTTGCAAAATTCCCTTCTTAATTCAATATGTTGAGTAGGGTAAAATGTAGTTATAGGTTACAAAGAGAATTTAATAAATGTAGAGTTTAGGCAGAAAAATGGTAAATGCAATTCAACTGCCATAACTAAATGTATGGTTCTTTAAATAGGAGAACAACAACAGGAACCTTGTAACAAATTTTGATTGCCAAAAAACTAGTGTCCCCAAAACCTTAAATCTTCAAGGCCCAAAGATCATAACATAATTTGCTCAAATTTTCTGATACGTCAGGCAAGTATTTTTTTTCCAAAACGCTGTATGGATTATTGAATTTTGAATTGAATTGAATAACCTTTATTAATAATAAAATAAATACAGTGGTCTTACAATTTACAATGACAAATAATTGTGTAAGTTGGACTATATTTTATTTAATTTGACCCTCAAGCTTTAGGCTTTACTGGGTCTTATTAAAAATAAAATAATTAATAATAAATAAGTATTATTAATAAAGTACGTACAGTCGTACAGTATACTCAAACCTCACTAATTTAACATCTTTGGGGCTCTAGCCTCATTGAATTACGCACTGTGTTAGAAATTTGTCCTGGAATTTGAAGAGTCATTTGGATTAGTGCATTTTTTGTTTGATGTCTGGCAGACAATTCGAGCTGTTTTCATACAACCTCTTACATCAGTTTCACAAGTTAGTTTACGAAGGATTACATCCTTTCACTCTTTTGTTACAGGCTAACAAAGACCCTTAGTAAGATCCACTCTAGGATAGCCCAAGAAGGAAGTAGAAAAGTTAGAAATAGCAATAAAAAAAAAGAACAGAAAACTTATAACATGCTTACTGTACACATAGATGCGTAAAACTTCCACACAGGAATAAAGTATAGAACAGAAAAGGCTTTTTCCCTCCCCCACCAGCCACTGCTGACAGAAAATAGTGACAAAAGATGATTTATAGGAAAGTACGGTAGAGGAAAGTATAATGAAAAGACTAGCTTCAGAGTTTATTCACACCACACTTATCTTGTGTACCTAGTTATGCATTAAATGACAGCAGAAAATAAAGGATAGCATGAATACTAAACTACTAATCTAATCTATGCCATGCATTTTTTTAAGGAATTTTTAAATTTATTATTTAACAGAAGTCATCATTTTGTCATTTCCCTGTACCTTGCCAAAGCCACCACACCAAAGATTTATCATATGTTGTATCCAATTACCCAGCTAATACTGTACTATGCATTTCCATAAAACACGTTGAATTTTACAACTGAATACAGTAACCTTTATTGATAGAACAAATACAGCACTTTCACAATTTATAATGAGAAATACAGTGAACCCTCACTAATCCAAACACAGTTAATCCAAAGGGTATGTGGGCAGCCAGTGACTTGCGGCATCAGTGCTTTATGCAATAAATATTGGTTTGATCTTTGAGATAAAGACTCAAAATTAGTGTTAATTAATTAATTACAGTGCATATTACAGGTGATCCTCTGTATACACAGTTTCAGCTATACACTGTTTTGGTATTGCTCCTCACCCCCCATATACATGGGAGGGGATCTCATCTATACACAGTTTCCCGAGCCAACACAGCTGTGTGTGGTGGCCTATCGCTCTACCCCTCCCCTCCCCTCCACCACTCGCTCAGTCAGTAGTGCACCAGTTACCAGTGTTGCCAATCTACAATACAATTGCCCTAACCAATCCCCCAATATTGAATCTAATTGTAGAGAGGATTCTATTACCAATTTTGCAAATTTACAAATTATACATCACATAAAGGATGTTATCCAATATTTTAATTAATCGTTATGTTAAATATATGCATCTCTAATGATTTTAACTTCTTTACAATGTATTTTTATACTTTATTAGTACTACAATTAAAAAATAAATCACAACAAACAATCATAATAATCACAATAAATAACAACACTCTCACCAGTAAACATCGTCTGCAGCAACTCTACCCAATCTGCCTACCTTTATTTGTAAGTTAAACCATTTTTTTCTTGTTACTGCAGTAATAATATTATGTGCAGTTAATATATAAACATACATGTATGTATAGTATGTGTTTTGGTGTTTCTGTACGTGTTTTAGTGATGTATGAGGAAATATAGTTGGTCATAGGGAGGGGGTCAGTTGGTCTAGGGATTGATTGTATTTTTTCCCATAAGGTTTTAGTCCCCGTATGCACAGTTTCCATTTACATGGGCATTTTCAGGAACCTAACCCCTGTGTATACTGAGGGTCACCTGTACTGTATTTCACTGCTTCCACACTACCTTCAGGAGTCAGGAGCTCTTTGGATTTAAAGAATACACTATTATTTTTAATTCTATTAATCAACTTTATTATTGTTTTACAGGTTATTTTAATGCATTATTTCGGTTAATATGCAGCAAATAGCCCCACCTCAAGTTCATAATTTTTTATGTTAGCATTCAGTAGTATACAGCAATAGAATAAATTTGCTGAAAGCCAAATGGAATTATCAGACAAAGAAAGGAAACTGCAGATTCTAACTCTGGAGCCTAACAGAACTGTTAGACTCCAGAGTTAGAATCTGCCATTTCCTTTCTTTGTCTGATAATTTCATTTGGCTTTTTAATTCTTCCAACAGTATTTCATAATCTTCACAATTTCTGGACCTCTGCTGACTTGTGCTAGCTTCTGTTTCACCCACATCAATCCCTGTTAAGAGCTGCCATTTTCTGACCAATAGCTTCTTGTGCTTATCTTTCTTTTGACATATCCTGGTAAATCTCTCTTGCTCACTTTTTGTGGCTTTACAGGGGAAATGTCAAGTGCTGAACAACTGGTGTCTAGTTTCTGCTTTTGTGCTTCTGGTGGATCAAATGATTCACTTGATGATGTTGAACTGATTCTTTGTATTTCAGCCCTCTGTTTCTGCCCAGGCTTGATGTCTTTGCCAGTCTCTACCTTCAACAGTTGAGCTGTTGCAATCTCAATTGCCCGAAGTGATTTTTTGGGTAATGTTGATTTATGATATTCAAATGGGTTGCAACAGTGCTTCTGCAGACTCTCATATCTGGTCAAAAGAAGCTGTTTATGGTGCAAGCATATGCATGCATCTTCCTTAAATTGGACTACTACTATTCCTGTTCAAAGAAAGAGTAGTTGTCTTTCCTGAACTGTCAGCCCTGTGAACAGTTTCAAACCACATTTTCTAGAATATGTTTTCAGGTGACACTCTGTTCCCTCTTTATTTCCAATAGTACAAGCTTCCAGTTTTCTTTCAGTTTCCATGGGTTCTCCCGCATGAACACTACTAGTATCTGATGATTTGGCCATTTTCAGTTCTGATCTGAAAACAATAATAGTCATGTATTACATGTTGTTGAACATAAATAAAAATATTATGTATAGCCTAGCACATAGCACCTAGTCCTGCACTATATAATTGGTAATAAGAACAAAAGAAAAATAAAACATTGTGCCAATGAAATAATTATAACACTGGAAACATCACACGGAACAAAATTTCAAAGCTCTACTCCTACAAAAAAGCAAGACACCAAAATAAAAAACTAGGCCCTAGTATTTCAGGACATGCTCTTTTCATTGGTTTTTGTTAGAGTATGGGTCAAGCTGTCCCACATGATCATTTTGAGCTTTGAAGATGGGACATTTTTGTCACAAATTAATTTCGGCCATTTTTTATGCCTTATATCTCAGCAACTGGAACAGGTAGGAAGATCCAGATTGAAACATTTTGCAGCATATGGGCAGTACTTTCTTAGTTCCTAACAAAAGCTCTCAGAGTCAAGTAGATCCAGAGCTATAATTTTCTAAAAGTGGCTTCCCAGGAATCAAAATGTAATTTGAAGCCTACTTTGGAGATATTTTATGGAAAATCTGTACTTCCTAGAGCTCTAGTAATGAGAGTTTTGAAATCTACAGTAAATTTTGACCCAAGGAGCAAATTTTCAGAGCAGAAGGATTTATTACTGATGGAATGCTGACTAGCTAAAAATGGCACAAATAATTCAGTACTCAATGTGATGGACAAAGTAGCCTATGCTCTTGGAGCCCTAGTGACAGAACCACAAGAGATATGGAACTAACACTTTGCAGAACTTCCTTTAAGGCTTAAAGGAATCTGTGAGCAAAGTTAGAACAAAATCTGACATGGTGAGGTGGGGAACTTTTCCAAAATTGGTCCACTTGACGTTGAATGACCCTAGGATCATTTATTGTATACAGTGACCACATAAAACTTGTCATGATTAATACTTAATAGCAGGGTTTCGGAGCCGGTAAAAAAACTTCTGGCTCCGACTCCGGCTCCGGAGCAGAAATTTTTTACAGTCTGGCTCCGGCTCTGGCTCCTTCTCTTTTATAGTAAATTCTGTTAATTATAAAATAAATATCTAGATTTATATAACTAATTGTCCAATTTAAAATATTGCACAAAAATATTTTATTATTAAATCACTTTAATACTCAAAATTTAAATTTTTTATGATTTTAAATTAGGCAAATATAATGATAGAATGAAGTTATTTAAATAACTAAAGGAAAATGATGAAAACTAAATGATATTAAATATTTATTAACAATGGTAGCTTATATAAATTAGAGAAACTTGCCTCCTAATTAGTTCAAAGTTCAAACTTAAGAATTCTCGTATGGAAAATAGTAACAATCAAACTTTCTGAGATAATATATGCATCTTTTTTAAGTGTTGAAACTTGAAAGCTTCATGAAAGCCAACTTGGCTTGAAAAAGAGCTGAATATTTCAAAAAATTCAGTTTTTAAATTTTTAATAGGTTATATTATTTACTTAAAGAGAGATTTTCTTTTAGTCAAAAAGTTTTGTAATTTAATTAACAAAAGCAATTCAACTAAAAGTCAAAAGTTCAAACTACTAATACATATTATAAAAGAAAATTTACAAAATCATTTACCCTACGCTTATAAAATCAATACTACTCCTTGGATTAACAAATGAAAACTAATGCAAAATTTTTTTTATTCAAGCTAAGGTATAATCAAACTAATTTTAAACATAAAATCAAGATATTCTTCTTGTAAATCTGTTTCCTTAAAATAATTGAAAATGAAAATTACTAAGTTTATTTATAATTTTTTTTTTTAAAACAAGATGGCCTCAATTATATTTTTTTTAAGTGTAACCTTAAATCAGACTTTATCTTTAAAGTTCAAACTACATATTAAAAAATTAAAAAGTTTGCAAATTCAATGATACATTTACGGTATCATAAATCATAATACTCCTTGTATTAAAAAATGAAAGCAAAATAATAACTTTTGCAGAAATTTTTACTAATGTAGCTAAGGTAGGAAACTAATTTTTAAACATAAAATCAAGATATTCTCCTTGTAAATCTGTTTCCATAAAAAAAATTATGAATTAAAATTTTTATCTAAGTTTACTTATAAACATTTGTTCTTAAAAATAACATAGCCTCAACAATATCTTCTTTCATACGTGCCCTTAAATCAGATTTTAAAATTTTCAGTGCTGAAAATAGCCATTCAACACTGACTTGTGTTGAAGGCATAGCTACTAGAAGATTTGCAACATCTCTCATAACTTTAGGATACCTTTCTATTACTTGTTCAAAAGACAGTTTTGACGAACGGTAAAATTTTTCAATCTCAGGAAAAGATTCCTCAACTTGCAATTTGAGGGTACACATTGGACTGAGAGGTGGTATTAGTTCACTTTCTAAACGAGGACGTTTTGATTTCTTACCATGTTGAATATCAATAATTTTTTCAAAATCAAACTCGCTGACATCAGAAGTGGTGGAAGGAGATGATGAATTTGATGATGATGCAATAATCTCATTCCACATTCCTCTCTTAATAGAGACTTTATTTGAAAGGTCTAGGTTACTTTTCATTCTGATTGCTATATTGCATAGGGCATCCTTGGCTTTAACTACCTGTTCAGATGTTAATAAGCATCTATATCTAGGATCTATATAAACAGCAGCAAGCAATACTTCATTATCAAGTAAAATATTTTCTCTCCTTTCCATGGAACTTTTAATGTCATCAGCTATGGTGCCTTCTATCTTGGAAAGAAAATACATCAAAGATTTCCACTCTTTCAAAAATTGACCGGGAGTCAAATCTTCACTTTGAATTTTTTTTGTTACTATATATGGCTGGTACAGTACTCTTTCCAATCTTCTTGCTTGTTCCCACATTATTTCTGAAAGATTCACATTTGAATTTGCCATGTCCAAGAGTACAGGTTTTAATTCTAATAAGCGCTCTATCATTAAATAAGTGCTGCCCCATCGAGTAGGTTGATCTAAAATAGCAACCTTGCCTGCACGTCTTTTAATTATTTCTTCCACTTTTGGGTTTCTTGCTGCTACTACAACCTGTCTCAACTTACCTATGAGAGAGGTAGCATGTTTATCTCTCAATCCATCGCAAATAGCAAGTTGCAAGGTATGTGCACCACAACGCATGTGGTTGATTCTGGAGGTGTGAAATTTCAGATACAATACTGTCAATTTCTTCTACACAAGATGCCACTTCCTGAGTGTCTGTTGAATCATCATCATGTTCACCAAATGTTTGTATATCATCTTCTGAAGTTGCCTCTTGATTATCATTCAACTTCTCAACAGTTTTAATCATATTTGATGCATTATCACTGACAATGCAGAGCACAAATTCTTTCGGTATGCCGTACTCTTCCAGAGTTCTCATAATTAGATCATGCAGGTAGTCACTAGTTTGCTGAGCATGTGTATCTTTTACTGCTATAGTGCGGGTGAGGATTTTATTATCATCATCAATAAATCGGACATTGATGGCAAAATAATGTGTCCGTATTCGTGTGCAACCATCAACTTTTAAATATATGAAGCGCCCTTTTAATTGCTCTTTGAGAGCAAATTTTTCTTCTTTTGATTTTTCTATCACTAAATGACGGATATTGTCTTTATCTAAACTAATCTTGAATTTCTGAGCCATTTCTTCTAGTAGACTGCGCATAGCTGGCTTTTCAAACATAGATAGAGGCATAGAATCTTTAACAACTAACTCAATTATGCTATTTTTAAAATTATCTGTAGTCATTGAGATAGTGACTTTTTGAGACATCAAAAATTTAGTAATGTTTTGCTGGTTTGCTTTAGTTTTTGAACTGGCAGAAGTACTGGGTCTTGAAAGCTCAAGCATTTGCTTCTTTTCTTCCATCATTTTTTATATTTCAGGATGTAATCGACTCAAGTGTCTTTTCAAATTATATGCTCTTGAGGAGACATCAGGCTTTTTGCTTTGAGGCTTGGTAATTTTAGTTCCACACGTTGAAATATTTCCCGAAGCATCAGAAACTTCACAAATACAAACATAGTGTTTCTTATCTGAACTTTCAGTAAAATACTTGAATATATCAGACTTCTTTATTGAATCTCTATCCATTATGAAGGGTCATAGACTGATAATTATAATTAAAGAATCAAGTACAAATTACAAAGAATCTGAAAAAAAAGAAATTTAGCAATACAAGATAATTGACCTAAAAATAAAAATAGTTCAATCCAAGTCAGAAGGACCAACCTTACTAGGTATGTATCTAGGTAGTTACCTACTTAGATAAATAGTTAGTACCTACCTACCTAAGGTCTCCACCGCCATAAAAATTTTTTACCTATATAATTAAGTGTTGTTAAGACAAATCTTCCCAAATATTTAATGGTTAAAAAATGGAAATTTGCAGATTATTCCTGCAACTCCCACACCTCCATAAAATCCAAGAATCCTATGGTACCATTTTTCATAATATATTACAAGAATTATAATTTGCAACTAAACCTATATTTAACAAATAACAATTTAGGTAGCAATATATCGCCCGGAGCCAGACCATGGAGCCATATTTTCAAGGTTTCTGGCTCCGGCTCCAGCTCCAGGTAAGCAAAATTCACTGGCTCCACCGACTCCGAAACCCTGCTTAATAGTTTAATACAACACAAGAACCTGAAAGAGAACAAAACAATTAAACATCTGAATATACTTAAATTACTATTTATCTTATATTTGGGGGGGTGCTTGCCCCCAATGCAAAACATAACATAGCAATATGAGTGTAAAAATAATACGGTACCTAATAATATGTATCCGGCCAGATATGAAAAAATCATATCCGGTGCACCCCTACTTTTAAGCTTTTTAATTATAGTTACCTGACCAAATTTATATTAAATATTAAATATTATTATTTACTTATTTTAATGTTAATAAAAAGTTATTGATTACTGCTACTCAATTTTCAGTATTTAATATGCAAAAGAATTTAAATTAGAAGGGAATGGAATTTACAAAATTAAATAACTAATGATATATTTTCCAAGCAATACAATATTTCTCATATCTAGGTGCTCTGCAAAAACTGAAACTCAAAATAATAGTAATTAATAAAAAAATTTAGTAATCAGTATTTCATGATGCCTAGGCTATTGAACAACTATTTTATTCCTATCTAACAGATTTTGGAAGTTAGCCTCTCTTACACATAAGCACATTAGGATATACCTAGCAGTGTATCTAATATCTATATTCCAAAGCAAAAATATTGTTCATAAATATAATGTATAATATTATTTATAACTTTCATGAAAAGTCTTTGGTTGAAATTTGAGAAAAGTCATATATCTTCATATAATCAGCCACATCATTGGCCAAATTTGGCCGATGCCAGTGCCAATGCCAAAAAGTTGGCTGATTAATCAGTGCATCACTAATATTAACCATTATTTCTTATACATGAGTTTAGTTTGGTTTATTTACATGTGTTAGGCCATGTTCTATTTTCCCCCCCAATAATAATCAGTAGTTTGCAGTAATCTGAATGACCCTTCCCCACCCAATTAATTCAGATTAGCAAGGGTTCACTGTAATTATGAAATTAAACCACCCATTCCACTCCTCAAGCTTCATGTTTTACTGGAGGCTAGTATCTGAACATGTTCTCTGTAACTGAATGTCTGTCATGTGTATATGTCTGCCAACTCTTTGAATATTGCAAGTATTCAACTTGGGTCTCCCACCATGAAAGGTGTTTGTATGGCAAGTGATATATTAAGTTGTTCATACTTCACATTTATTGTGCCACCACAAGAGCAAAGAAAATCTTTTTCCAGCAAGGAATATCAGTGGAGGGTCCCTGTATCTCTCTCAATGTACTTGTCCCTTATGGAGAATAAAAGTGTTTCATGGGTGATCATCCATTGTTACCACTACAGCAAATGCAAGAGTCTCCCACTTTGAGAGGTTTATGTGACAAGTAATAAAAATGAGTCACTCAATGGTTGATCATGCATGTCAGACACAAAACAATCAGAGGAATCTCTCTAAGGTAGGGAGAGGACTAAGTGTAGGAGGAAATTTTTAAAAATGTAAAGGAGCACTGATCTAGAGGGTACAACTGGCCAGACCTACAATTTAAGAATTCCCCATGCATAATAGGGAATAATAGTACATAATATGCATAATTTTCATTGTGAAATTTTATGTACAATAATTAAGGTCCAGTGCTAGTGTCTCCAAGCAACTGATACAATGAGCAAACCAACATAAGACTATAGTTCCACTGAAATTAAGTAGCTTGCCTAGAGATGAGTATGACTACTCAGAGGTTTTGACTCTTAAAATATCTCAAAGCTTCCCATCATCTGAGAACTCCCAGTGCTCTGAAGCCAGACCCAGCCAGCACCTTATACTACATTTATTGCAAAACAAACATCACTACTTATATATAAAATTTTCTCTAACTAGCTATGTTAGATATTCTACATTTTAAGAGTAAGGAAGTCATCTATAAATTAAATATTTTGGTAAATATTTACTATGACACCGGTCTCCAGTAGAAAGTTTTAAAAGCTGGTTTTCAATGTTTTTCAATGTGCTGAAAAACATAAATTTCACCTTCAAAATTGGCTGAACCTAAAACAACCTAAAACTGATTCAAATTAAAATCAGTGGAAGCACCATTTTTTTACCCTTTCCCTGTTAGAGAGTTTAATCTTCAGTAACTCTTTAACAAACCATTTGCGACGGAAATGAGTATCATTTTTTAAATCAGCACACTAGAAAATATTGAAAACCAGCTTTTAAAACTTTCTACTAGAGATCAGTGTAATAGTAAAGAAATACCAATATTTCTTATGTTAGGCCTCACTCAGAATACTGAATACTGCATTTAAGCTTATAAAATGTAGCTCATGTAATGACTTGGATAACCTCAATAGGCCTGAATGGTTTCATGTTTTCCAAATGAAATGTAGCTACAAACTTATTATATATTATAGGTTTAATGTTCTTTTGTTTTATTGTCTTAAGAGACAAATGAGCTAATGAGAAAGAAAATTTACTTTGGATCTAGTTTGATGTTGCAAGGGACATCTAGTGATAGTGTTTAAGCCCATTTTTATTGCATGAATGGTACTAGTTTAGGTAATTATGTGTATTGAGTAACTCAGTCATTTTACACACCAAAATATATTTTTCTAGTAGTATTTGATGTGATTTGTTCAAATCTGACCTCCATTTCCCTCGGAAATGAGATCCAACAACGTTATAGTACTTTGAAGTTTGGCTCATTTTCAAGGGAAATGGAGGTCAAAATCTAAGCAAAACATATCAAATATTACTAGAAAAATGTATTTTGGTATTAATTAACCTAACCTAACCTAAATATATTATTACATTATCATTTGTATAATTTAAGTCTCTGGGGTACGGGGGTGGAGCCCCCATAAAGATCACTTATGACAAATTGATCGATATTGATAGACATTTTAGCGTTGGAAATTCAAAAATAAAAAATATAAAACCTTATACCAATCAATTTGTGATGCATGATCTTTACGGGGGCTCTGCCCCCATACCCCCAAGACCTAAATTATACAAATGATAATGTAATAATATATTCAATATTTCTATTGCTCAGGAGTCATTGGAATGCACTTTGTATATTAAATCCTCACAATAATATTCGCACCCTTCACATGCCATCGCGACAAACATCTATGAAAAACTAACAGAAGTAGACTAACAACTTAAAAAGCCTAACAACTTAAAAAGTCTAGCTCATATATCATGTTCTCATGACATCACCAGTCAAATATTGGAAGGGCAGGAAAAAAATGCAAAAAATGTCATAATATTCAAATCTACATAATTTGGTAAGGACGCATCTACAAGCACAGTGACTTATATGAAAATTATGAGAAAATTATGCTTTAATATTTTATAATTATATTTGCTTTTGATATTCTAAGTATGATAAAACTCCTATTAACCCTAGTTTATTTCATATATATTATGTGCATTTAGGTGATAAATGGGAGACCCAAAATGGGTGCACACATATTTCTACATTACTGTAGTCTTTACAGCCACACCTACACTTTTCCTCCTAAGTATATATATTGTAATTTATATGGTTGTAAATTGTGACTTGGTCCACAATTGATATGGACTATGACTTATTTTTGGTTGGCAAGGTACTGGTATTGATAGGTACCATAATGAGATTGACTGGATTCTTTGGATCTGATATATTTGCATGTCAGTTATAAATAGATATAGAGTGTAACATATTTGTGGATAGTAGCCTATTATAACTTTGATCCTCTGGATCCAGAGATTCTATCTCTAGTTTTAAATTGATAATTAATTAGTTTTAAATTGATAATTAATTAGTTTTAAATTGATTAATTAGTTTTAAATTGATAATTAATTAGTTTTGTAAAAATTGGTTGTTGGCAATGTACAGGCAGTTTTCACATAGTGGAGCCACCTCGATGGACCGAAGTGGCCCCTAGTGTGGCCACTATAAAAATTTCTTATGTTCTTAGGCCTAGGCTAACTTTGCTTGTAGCAGCCTACAAAATTTGTCCAGCCAGACCAGCTCAAAGTTGTGAAAAATAATTTTTCAATACAATCTCGCTACATATTATTACAGCCTAAGGTAATTATGTATTTTATCCCACTCAGTCATTTTACACACCAAAATACATTTTTCTAGTAGTATTTGATGTGATTTGTTCAAATATGACCTCCAATCCAACAAAGTTATAGTACTTTGAAGTTTGGCTCATTTTCAAGGGAAATGGAAGTCAAAATCTAAGCAAAACACATCAAATATTATTAGGAAAATGTATTTTGGTATTAATTAACCTAACCTAACCTTACCTTACCTTACCTTACCTAACCTAACCTTACCTTACCTTACCTTACCTAACCTTACCTAACCTTACCTTACCTAACCTAACCTTACCTAACCTTACCCTGGCTAAACGATCCTAACCCTGGCTAAACGAGCTCTCGTCTGTATCCACCACCTAATCCATAATAAGGTAATACTCTAGGCTCGTTTAGCCAGGGTTAGGCTCATTTAGCCAGGGTTAGCCTCATTTAGCCAAGGTTAGGCTCGTTTAGCCACGGTTAGGTAAGGTTAGGTTAGGTTAATTAATACCAAAATACATTTTTCTAGTAATATTTGATGTGTTTTGCTTAGATTTTGACTTCCATTTCCCTTGAAAATGAGCCAAACTTCAAAGTACTATAACTTTGTTGGATCTCATTTCCGACGGAAATGGAGGTCATATTTGAACAAATCACATCAAATACTACTAGAAAAATGTATTTTGGTGTGTAAAATGACTGAGTGGGATAAAATACATAATAACCCAGCCTAATTAACTGATTATGATTAATTATCATAATAACAATATGGAATATAAAAACTAAAATGGTAAAATTTTAGTATAACTTGAACCTCGATTTTCACACAAAAAGCAGTTTCGTGTAAATGAGCCAAATTGTGTATTTTCTAAAGTTAAAACTGACGCACGGTTTGTCCTATTTCCATAAGAATAGAACATCAGATTTGAATAAAACTACACTACTCGAAACATGGATGAACCAACCGTAAACACATTCAAAGAAAATACCCTTTCCCAGGCCCCAACTGCTTACAGGAGGCTCACTAATATCGTTGTATCTGTATCTGAAATCGTAATCAGCTGTTCAGGCGCCTAGGTAGTGACTAATTTCTGAGAACGTCAGTTACGTCACTGATTGGCAGTTGATTCTTTCCTCTCAAGTCCTGACATGGCGGTCAGTAAAAAATATGTAATTTCTGGAGATTCTTAGTCGGGCTTGGAATTTTGTAAGAATGCATTTCTAGACTTTGAGTTACAGTTTCGTGCATTCCAAATCATGAAGAATCTTATTGGTAAGACTCATTACTGTGAATTTAGGTTGCAAGTTATACGTATTTAAATATAACCCTACATTTTACTGAAGTTTAGAAACAGTGAGTGTACATTTTCTGTAATATAATTTGAAGGTGAACTAAAAAATTTTTAGGCAACCTTTATAAGAAGGGTGCAGCCTCTATTCCATTTTAATTTATGTATTACTGTTTTCTCATATTTATCATACAAATTTACCCAACTACCAGGTATCGCACAAATTTAACTAGGAAATTAAATAGGTTTAAATGATAAAATTTTACCAAATGTAGTGTGGATGCCTACATAAAAAAGATAATGATTTTGTGAAGTGTACATTCTTGTGTGGCGACCTAATGTTGAGGTTGTACATTAAGTACATGTTAAATACATTGTAATTTTGGTACAATATAATTACGATTATAATTACCAATTAATTTGCATTAAGTTACTACAACTAATTGCAGTCAGTTAGTTAATTACAGTTTATCAAATTCTTAATGACATATCTAATACCTAAGTAATCAACACAATTTACATAATTTATATAACGCAGGAGAGTTATTTGTTATTCTGTAATTTAAAGGGAATTAACAACAATGCTATATATTTATCCTATATACTCTTGAGCTAAATGTGTGTGTGTGTGTGTGTGTGTGTGTGTGTGTGTGTGTCCGCTTTCTTCGGAACCGTGCACAGACTAAACGGCACATCGGAAAATTCTGCAACCACCACCATCTGATAGCCCATGAGCTGCCGATGTGCTCTGTCAAGTTTCCCGGTCCTAGGTCACAATTACTGGGTCCGAAGGCCCCAGCACCGCGATAAAACTACAGAAAAGAACGCAGCCGTGAAAATCTTGAGCTTCACACATACTGTGACATATACTGCTACGCAGTGTATGTCACAGTGCTACCCGCCCGGGGGTAGTGGGGGAGGGAGTAGGGTAATTGGGGGAGTGGGGGTAATGTCGTTGTTTTACTTTTGTGTGTGGGGGTAATGGGGGAGAGGGGTGGGGGTAATGGCGTTTTTTAAAATTTTGTAGCTGAATCACAGTGCTACCTGCTTGAAGGACCAAGTTGTACAACGGTCGCGAGCGATAGCGAGCTACCGCTTGTATAAACTATATATAATCGAAACACGGTATGCATTTGAGAAAAGTTTGGAACAAGGCAGGAAAAAGGTCATAAAACCCAAACCCTCGTGTCGACACCCAGCTAAAGAAAGAAAAAAATTGTGTGTGTGTGTGTTTTGAACGACGACGGTAATAAATAACACTTGTGTAATTTTAGAAACAACTGAAAATGTGTCAATCAGGTATGATTTCTGTTAAAAACTGCACGACTTTATTTGTATGCATTGGGAAGAACGGAAAATATCCCTCGTGTCGAACGCCTAACAAATCACGGGTATCAAATTTCTGTGTGACGCATGTGCCGAGACTGTAAACTTATTTGCGGTATTTAAAGAAATGGAGAATACGAATCCTATATACTATTGAGCTAAAATGTGTCTGTGTGTCGGTCCGCTTTCTTCGGAACCGTGCACAGCCTAAACGGCACCGGAAAATTCTGCAACCACCACCAACTGATAGCCCATGAGCTTCCGATGTACTCTGTGAAGTTTCCCCGTCCTAGGTCACAATTATTGGGTCCGAAGGCCCCAGCACCGCGATAAAACTACAGAAAAGAACGCAGCCGTGAAAATCTTGAGCTTCACACATACTGTGACATATACTGCGTAGCAGTATATGTCACAGTGCTACCCGCCCGGGGGTAGTGGGAGTGGGGATGGGGGTAATGGGGAGAGGGATGGGGGAGTGGGGGTAGGGGATAATGGGGGAGAGGGGTGGGGGTAATGGCGTTTTTTACTTTTGTGTGTGGGGGAGGGGGTGGGGTAATTGGGGGTAATGGCTTTTTTACTTTTGTGTGTGGAGTAATGGGGGAGTGGGGGTAATGGCGTATATAGTAGTATATGTTACAGTGCTATCCGCCCGGAGGACCAAGTTGTACAACGATCGCAAGCGATAGCGAGCTACCACTTGTACGAATGCTATAGAAAAGGAAAGAATAATGAGGAAAAATGAGTACCGAAATCATGGGCGTCGATTGCGTGGGGGACGCAGGGGACATGTCCTCCCCACTTTTTACAAAGGGACAACCTACCAGTTGTCCCCCCCCCCACTTTCGTGGATGAATTGCTGTAAATACTAACTATTAATCGCACCTAATAAGACGTTATATGTCGTATTATATGCATATGCAATATAGCAATAACAATAGTCAGACATGGGCAGTAAATACTTTAGATGTATTTAAATAATAAATGCATTACTTGAAAATAAAAGTAATTAAATGCTAAATAAAATACAGGTTTTCAGAAAGTATTTATATACTAAATACATTACTCCTAAAATGTATTTAAATACATTTCAAATACAATTTAGATACTTTTCAAAAAGCACATAAAATCACTGCAGCCATGTTACAAATGTTGTCCTCGTCTAATATGATCACTAGGCTAAGGCTAATTGCACAGTTAGCGCTGAACTTTACACAACCAGATATGACGATGCCTCAGGATAGACTCGGCTGCCGCACTGCAGTTGTAAGTCTGTGACAATCGCCACTAGAGCAGGCTGGAAGTTCCATTTTTCAAGGTGCTTCCAGAAAGTTCCAGCCTGTTGAGCCTGGAACTTTCTAGAAGCACAAGCACCTTGAAAAATGTTTTACTGTGTTCTGTGGTACCAGTTAAATACTGAGTAGTTAGTACTGTACATCCTCACAAAATTGAACAGTTCACAAAAAAGTATTTTAAAAATGTAATTGAAAACAGGTATTTACAAATACTAAATACTTTTCGAAAGTATTTAAATACGTAATTAAGTATACTCTCCAAAAAGTATTTATAAATACATTTGTATTTAAATACTTATTTAAGTATTTTCAAATACATTACTGCCCATGTCTGGCAATATTATAAATTATTGTTATGAACACCAGAGTATATTTATCATGGAATTTAGCAGTCAATTTGCATTTTAATAATTGCACGTAGCATTTGTGTGTTCTTGGTCATTAAGTACGCGAAATGGAAATATGTTAAATAAACGGTTTTGTTACCTATCATTTTCAATATCAAAGTGTGATCAAAGTGCAGTTTATTTGTTTTATATTTCACGAGCATATTTTGTTATCAGTTTATGTACATTGACCTCTGTTGTCTACAGGTAATAAAAGATTTTTTCGGTTAAACATATTTGTGATATTATGTTACATAAAAAGTTAAATATTATAAATAGTTTGTATTGCGTTTCTTATTTCTGCAAAAAAAAAAAAAATGTTTAAATAAAGAAAGACATGAAATGATTAAATACAATTGAGTTTTTTCAACATGCTGAGAAAAATAAAAAAAATGGGTAAATGGTAAATTACGACATTGATATATTACACGCAACAGCTACTCAGAGTATTGTTTGCTTCGCTGTTTGAAGGCGAAGTGTCCCCTCCACTATTTTAGAGCAATCGACGCCCCTGACCGAAATGTTCCAAAGAAAAACGGTATAGATGAGAGAGGAACAAATGAAAATCTAACACGGAAAGAAAACACTACTGTAAAAGAAAGAAAAGAGATAAGTAAAATCTGCTCCATGGTAAAACTGCTTAACGAGGATAATGAGAAAAAGACGACAAAAACTAAAAACATAGAAAATAAATGGCCGACAAGAACTAGAAACGTAGAAAATGATAATGATACTAATAAAAATAATGATAATGATGATAATAAAAAATTCTTAAGAATGATAATGATAATGATAAAATGACGACCAAAACTAAAAAAATAAAATAAACAGACGACAAGAACTAGAAACGTAGGAAATATCGTATGTAAATATTATGCAAAAGGGCACTGCGGATACCTGGATGGGCAATGCATCTACAGTATGCACATCCCACTTTATGTAACTTTCATTACACAAATGGATATTGCAAATTTGAAAACGAATGCAAGTTCCACCATCTTACTATCTGCAAAACCTATGCAAGACAAGGGAGGTGCAAATACGAACAAAAATGCCGTTACCACCAGTCCACCACCCTCAAAGGAACGAGACAGGCGAGAAGGCAAAACCAGCACCAAAGAGGGCTATCAATTTTTTAGATGTAGCCAATACAATTCAACTGTTAAATACTATCCAACAAATAAAAAGCCAACTGACAAATACAGGGATCCGAGAGCCGTACAGAAGGCATACAGAAAGACATTACATGCGATATCGAGACATGTATCGAAAAAGATAAAGAGAAGAAAATTCTCGGAGGATTACAAGGCAATGAAACATGGACCACCATTGGAAAACGAATCGGAACTACAAATGGAAAAACGAAAGCGAAAAAATAAAAATAATCCCAACCAATACTCAGGGCCTTAAATCAACCCATTCCTTGGACAAAGTCACATACGTACCTGAAAGGACTTGCGTTAGAAGCCAGAGCAGACTTTGCATGCCTCACGAAAACCCATCAAAAGGACTGCCAGGCGAACTGTGAAAACTGCGAGTTTTGTGTTGATAAAAAAGAAATACATATTAACAAATGTAACATACTCCGAACCGACAGAACAGTAAGGCGTAAAGGAGGATGTACTATTTATACACGTGAGAAACATATGGCAGAAATTACTATAAGTACTTCAAACAACTACGTAGTATGTGTAGCAACAAAAATCGAAAAATTAAAAGTGGTACTAATTGTAATATATAGACTCCCGAACACGCCAACTTTAAAATTCTAAGATTCCATTACAGAGGTCAAGAAGCGAGTGAAAGATCTACAATTTCAAACCCCAAATATTTTTTCCTGTGGTGATTTTAATTTTCCATTCATGAAATATAAAAGGAAAGGAAAAATATATGTATACACCATGACAAGGGGGGCACAGGAAGACCAGGAGCAGGCAAAAATGCTCCTAGTTCCAGCCGATGAATTTATGTTAATGCAAGAATAACAGAAAATACAAGAAAAAACAACTGCCTAGATTTTATATTCACAAATAGCAGCAACCTAATTGATAACATAGACTATAATATCTGATCACAACATTATTGAAATAACAACCAATATAAAAACAATAGGAAAGGAAAGTGTAATGAGTCTTTACTAATTATTGTTTTCTGTGTAACAAGTCTTTACTAATTATTGTTTTCTGTGTTTCAGATCTATGCTATGTTTATGTTGAATAAAGCCTCAAATTGGCCTTTACTTTATCTCTAGCCCGCTAACAAATGCGGCACCACAATTTATTCAACATTTCAATCAGCCATTCAGTCGGCCTTTCAGATACAGCAAGCAAATATTCATCCAGTAATTACTATATCATGGAGAAGGTGATTCGCCGGATAAATTTATTACTTCTCCGAATTCTCCCCAAGCTGGGAAACTATGGAAATTATGGTCGCGCGGATTCAAATATTTCTTGAGTACTATCGCCGAACACAACCCCAATAAATTGGAGGTTCTATTCATACATATCGCCCCGATGTCGCTGATATCATTCAAGACTGCTCTACTTATGAGGATGCCATGGCAGCCTTAGAGGCCACCTACGTCAAGAAGCCAAAACGAGGTATGCGCTCGCCACCTGTTGTCCACCGTCACCAAAAGCCCGAGGAAACCCCGATGTACTTGCAAATTCTTCAACAAACTAGCCAATGACTGCAACTTCAAAATCGGTTTCCGCCGACGAAAACAGGAGTTCATCTGTGAGAGACGCTTTCATCCGAGGAATTAGAGATAGCGCCATCCGTCCCCACTTACTCGAAAATGACACCTCTCACGGAAAAGGCTATCGTCCAGGCTCGAACATTAGATCAGGCCCAGAAAAACTCAGAATCGTACCTCACTCATTACGTGCTGTTGCAGCCACTGGCTCTCGCCACGAACCGTCGCCGACTACTGACTCTGCCCGGCCTGCCTGCGTCCAAGGAGACGATCTCCCAAAACTCTTCAGCCGCTACGAATTTCGACAACAAAGCCGCTCTGTGCTTCTTCTGCGGGTCTCGACGCCACCCACGAAGCAGGTGTCCAGCAAAGGATTCTATCTGTGCGAAATGTGAAAAGACCGGCCACTGGGCCAAAGTCTGCCGCTCAAGTACTTCCTCGGCACGTCAAAAACAGGATAAAACCACAGCGTCTCATTCAGCCGCAGCATTAGCGACCATTAGTACCACTCTATCGTGTAGCTCCTCCATGCCTACCAACTCAACAGTCGATATCCTCGTCAACGGCCGTTCGTGGTGTCTCGCCTTGTTGGATACTGGCAGCTCGGACAACTTCATTCGTGAGGATCTAGCCAAACACTTAGAGCTGCCATTCTTCCGCACTCGGGCGTCGTATCAATGGCTTCGCCTAATCTATCCGCAGCCATCTCAGGTCGATGTACAGTGAAGGTTACGATGGGAGACCGCGACTACGAAAAGCTCGAACTATCCGTCTTGTCGGATCTGTGCGCTGACATAATACTCGGTACCCCATTCTTAATCAGACACAAGGAATTGAACATCAATTTCGGAGGTCCGGAGCCAGCACTCCATATATGCGGCCTTACTCGATCAAGAATTTCAGCCCCACCACTATTCGGCAACTTAACTGCCGATTGTCGTCCCATCGCCACGAAGTCCAGACGATTTTGCTCTGAGGACAAAATTTTCATTGGGAAAGAAATCGAAAAGCTACTCAGGGATGAGATAATTGAACCCAGTAACTCACCCTGGCGTGCTCAAGTAGTCATCACATCTACCGAAAAAAAAAAAAACGCATGGTAATCGATTTCTCTCAAACCGTCAACCGATTTACCATGCTAGATGCATATCCTCTTCCGCGAATCGATGATATAGCCAACAAAGTCTCACAACACAAATACTACAGCGTAATTGATCTGTCAAGCGCATACTACCAGGTAGAAATCGATCCGTCTGAACGACCTTTCACAGCATTCGAGGCTGACGGAAATCTATACCAATTCAGAAGGATCCCTATGGGAGTAACTAACGGAGCCGCGGCCTTCCAGCGCGTCATGAACGAATTCATATCCTCGAACAACTTATCATCAACATACGCCTACCTCGACGATCTCACCATCTGCGGAACCACTTGGGAAGAGCACGATGAGAACCTTCGACATTTCTGGGAAGCCGCTAAACGAGTAAATCTGAGTCTAAACAAGGAAAAATGCAAGCTTTCGATGACATCAGTGCACCTGCTCGGATATTCTATCTCTCATGGCGTATTGCGGCCCGATCCCGAACGCCTCCGGCCACTACAAGAACTTCAAACTCCTCGCAACAAGTCGTCTCTACAACGCGTAATCGGACTATTCGCATACTATGCTAAATGGATTCAGAACTATTCCCTCAAGATCAAACCTCTGCTCAACGTTTCATCATTCCCATTAACTCGCGAGGAAGTATCAACGATCCAAACACTCAAAGATGATATCTCGAAAGCTGTCGTCGGTTCAATCGATGAAGAACTGCCGTTCACTGTGGAGACGGACGCTTCCTCTTCAGCAATCGGAGCCACCCTCACCCAGAACGGCCGCCCGGTGGCGTTCTTTTCTCGCGCTCTGAATAACACAGAACGTCGCCATCACATCGTTGAAAAGGAGGCATACGCTGTAATCGAATCCATTCGCAAGTGGAAGCACTTCTTAGCTTATCGACACTTTACTGTCGTCACCGACCAGCGGAGCGTATCTTTCATGTTCGATGGAAAAGCTACTGGTCGTATTAAGAACGATAAGATTCTCCGTTGGCGTGTAGAACTAGCCGGCTACTCATTCACAATAAAATACAGACCGGGCCCCGAGAACCGAGCCGCAGACGCATTGTCGCGATCCTTTTGCGCTGCTACTCCAAGAATATCCCTCGCCCAGCTGCATGTTAATCTGATACACCCAGGAGTCCGCCGAATGACTCATTTTGTGAGAGCTAGGAACCTACCATTCTCAGTGGATGACATCAAACGAGTTACGTCGGAATGCCAAACATGCGCTAAATGTAAGCCACAGTACTATAAACCAGAAGTTAGTCACTTAATACGGGCCATGTCCCCGTTTGACCGACTTAACATCGACTTTAAAGGCCCGCTTCCGAGCGCAACTTCGCGACCTTACATCCTAACAGTAATCGACGAGTATTCACGCTTTCCTTTTGCCTTCCCGTGCCGTGATACGAACACGTCAACCGTTATCGCCCGTCTCACCGAGTTATTTTCTACCTTCGGAACTCCCTCTTACATCCACACAGATCGAGGGACATCGTTTATGTCTTCGGAACTAAAACTGTTCCTAACTAAACATGGTATCGCGACTAGTCGCACAACGCCGTATCACCCCCAAGGAAACGGGCAATGCGAACGTTACAATGGAATCATCATGAACACCATCAAACTAGCCATAGAAGATCGCGGGTTGCCGATGTCGCAATGGGAGTCCGTCCTACCAGACGCGCTGCACTCGATTAGATCGCTGCTGTGTACGGCCACGAACGAAACTCCTCACGAGCGTCTATTCACGCACCCGCGGCGTACTTCTACCGGTTCTGCACTACCGACGTGGCTGTCTTCTCCGGGAACTGTACTCCTTCGCCAATTCATTCGCCGATCCAAGAACGACCCCCTCGTCGAGGAAGTTGAGTTAATTGAGGCAAACCCCAACTACGCGTTTATACGGCATCCGAATGGGAGAGAAGATACCGTATCCATCAGGGACCTGGCACCGGCGGGACGTAGCAATACGGATGACACGAATCACTATGAACCCCCCGTACCCAGTCCGCCAATCAATTCCACCCCGCTAACGGACGACTCAGAACCCGCTGAGATCCGCCGACACACGGTCCCAACAGCTCCCGTCGAAGCGACTCCAGTCGAAGTCGAGAGAGGCCCACCTGTGTCAGTAACCTCCGAGACGAGTCCCCCTCTGAGAAGAAGCACTCGAATCAGATACCCAGCTCAACGCCTAAACTTGTAGACTCTTCTTTCTTCCAAAATATCTTGAACTTGTCGTTTTGTTTCTTACCGTGCAATGTATCACGTATTATAAAAGAAGAGAGGAATGTAATGAGTCTTTACTAATTATTGTTTTCTGTGTAACAAGTCTTTACTAATTATTGTTTTCTGTGTAACAAGTCTTTACTAATTATTGTTTTCTGTGTTTCAGATCTATGCTATGTTTATGTTGAATAAAGCCTCAAATTGGCCTTTACTTTATCTCTAGCCCGCTAACAAACGCGGCACCATAGAAAGAACACACACAATAGAAAGAAGCAAATTCGAAATTTTTAATTTTCGCTCCAAAGCTATAAAATGGGAAGGTGCTGCATCCAGCATGGAAGCAATAGACCGGAAAACCATCTTCAAAGCCAAGACAACGCTAATTAACTTAGAGAAGAAGACACTGGAAATTGTGAAAAGACATGTCCCAAAAATGCAACAAAGAGGAAAGAGAAGCAGTTTCGAGAGACAAAAGAGGTCAATGTTCCGCAAGAGAAAAAGAGTGACCGTAAAATTAAGAAACTGCAAAGACGACAACATCAGAAAAATATTAAACGACAAACTGCAGGGTATAGATGGCGTCATACATGACCTAATTGAGAAGCATACAGAGAAAGAATAAGACGCTATAGAAGCGATAAAGGTTAACTCAAAGTACTTCTATAATTTTACAATCAGACCTTTGAAAAATGAAGACAAATGATCTAACAGAGATATCTGAAATATTAAAAGTTCAGTATGAATTATCTTTCAGTATCCCCAAAACTGATAAACTTATATGCGATAGAAACGTGTTCTATGAAGAAGAACTACAAGGGGAAAGTATAACGGACTTCGCCTTTACAACAGATGATATTACACAAGCCATAGGTAAACGAAGAGTACACTCGGCGGCAAGCCCGGTCAAACGGAATGCCACACTGGTCAAAAACTGCAAGAATGAAATCGTTAAGCCCCTCTATTGGATATGGAGACGATCACTCGACACGGGAGAAACACCGAACACCCTGAAGAGATCGAACATAGTTCCAATACATAAAGGGGGAGATCGATCCGAGGCTTACATCTCATCTCGCAAAACTATTTGAAAGAATAGTTAGAGAAAAAATCTATGGCTTTTTGGAAACTAGGAAAAAATTAAGTGATAATCAACATGGATTCCTGTCAGGCAGATCATGCCTATCACAACTAATGGAACACTATAACAACATTATTGATGCACTTGAAAGTAATGAAAATCATGATGTAATATACATAGACTTTGCCAAGGCGTTCGACAAGTGTGAGTATGGAATCATAACACATAAACTGAAATACTGTATAGGAGAATAACAGGAAAAGTAGGAAAATGGATATAAATTTCCTTAGTGAGCGGCAGCAAGTCGTCATAGTTCAAGGAATATCTGCGTTTGAATCAGAAGTCCTTAGCTCAGTACCACAAGGAGCAGTATTAGCTCCATTACTTTTCATAATCATGCTAACTGACATAGATGAGGACGTTACCATAACAGCACAGTAACATCGTTTGCCGATGACACAAAGATTAGTAGAAAAATAAGAAACCTAGAAGATATAGGATCCCTATAAACAGACATGAACAGAATCTACAATTGGTCGGAAGGCAACAATATGAAACTTAACGCTGACAAATTTCAACTGCTAAGGTATGGAAGAAGGGAGGACCTAAGATCCATGAAATACTATATCCCAAATAGACAGGAAATTCAGAGAAATACTAAAACAAGATATTTAGGTGTAATAACTGATGACGCGAAATTTGAAACACAAAATAAGATAGCAGTAAACAGATAAAAAAGAATAACTGGACAGATACTGAGAACCTTTAAACGAAGGGATAGAAATATAATGATTCCTCTATTGAAGACACTGATCATACACAAACTGGAATACTGCTCGGTCTTAACATCCCCATATGAAAGAGAAATTAATCAGCTAGAAGGGATTCAGAGAAGCTTTACAGCCAAGATCAATGGATGCAAAGAACTAAATTACTGGGAAAAGTTACGTGAATTAAATTTCACTGGAAAGAAAACGAGACAGGTACACAGAGGCGTACCGAAGGGGAGGGCGACAGGGGTGATCGCCCCCCCTTGAGCTAATAAATTATTATTATTTTCCCAGTAAAATTACAACAGATGAGAATGAAAGTGAAAAAATTTCGGCGCCTTCGGCTCTAGCTCTTGTCTCCCCTACTACTAAAAATCTAAAATGGCTTAGGATCCCGAACACTCTTAATCCGGCCCTGAGAATAATTTTCTTTTATAAAGGTAACAACAGTTCAAGGAAATGCTTAATCTCGAAATTAGCACTTTTTTATTCTTATGTTAATACAAATCTGAGCATCCTAATTGCGGTTTGCATTGAATATTATGTTACTAATCAGATTTTTATCATAATTTTTATATTTTTATAATATAATTTTTATATTTTTATTCATAATGTGTCTTAGCAGTAGCTAGTTAATCATCTCTAATTGAACGATAAGCTCATCATGAACGGACATAAAAATTATTTATCTCTATTTCAATTATACTTCTACGATTAGTTCCAAGTTCGGTTCCCCCTTGGCAAATTTCTGGGTACGCCCCTGCCTGAGGTACACCATTATTTACATTTGGAAAATAATAGAGGCGCTAGCCCCTAATCTTACTCTGAACCCTATAACCCCCCAAACAGGGGCGTACACAGCATTTCTTAAAGGGGAGGGAGGTACGCACACACACACACACACACAATATATATATATATATATATATATATATATATATATACATTTTAACTGCAAACACGCAGTATAATTAACGTAAAGAACGACGCTTGTATAGGAGATATTCCGCGCAAGATGAGAGAGAGAGAACGAAACAAATGAAAAAAATGAGGTAACCACCCGGGAATCGAACCCGGGATCTTCCGATTGCCGGTCAGATATGATAACCACTAAATATTAGATAACATATTATCTGCGGTCAGTAGCGGATTATAATGGGGGCAAAGGGGGCATTTGCCCCCGGCCCCAGATGCTGACCGGCCCCAAGATGCTCTCCGGGCTGAGTGTCCGATCCCAAGAAACTATGTAAACGCTATAACCTACCGTTGAAATAATTGGTCGACCGTGAGGAAGAAAAAAAAATTCTAGATTCCGCTTCTACAAAACCTAGTTTCGTATCCCATTTATGTGAACAAAGTATACATTTTCTGTAATCACATCTTTGTTTTTGTTTCGTTTTCTGTTGATCGATCCCAGTCAGCTGATCACATCACTCATGTATGATGTATCAGGTAAAGAATTGTGTTTTTCTAGTGTTTTTCTAGTGACACCGGCCCGAAAATATTCATTGCCCCCGGCCCTAACAATGCTTAATCCGGCCCTGTCTGCGGTCCACCAATGCCCAAGACCGACTGACAGATCTGGGAACCATTGTAATTGAAAGCCAGTTAGCCCGTACTTTAAATTTCATCAGAATCATTTACCACTTTGCTAGAGAGAAGGCAAAGAAAGTACACTTCTAATTATGAAAATCTTGCAGTAAATATCACAAATAACATTTGTGTAAAATATTACTTCAATCCCTTCACTTTTTCAAGGGTTATGATGCAAACGCGAAAAACATTCTGACGCATGCTGTGACCTTGGCTTTGAAATTATGACCCCGGGAGTGGGCGATGACAAATCATCTGGGGGTGGGTAACAATTGTGCAAAGTATAAGCCCAATCCTCTCATTTGTTCAGAAGATGTGGAGCGGACAAATGTTGGAATTCTTCACTGTGAAAGTACCAATATGGTGGCTCGATGGCTTCAATTCATTATATACGAACAGGCCCACCGAGAGGGTGGGGATACCGTGGAAAAATCCCCTGGGTCCGGACCTCTAGGGGGCCCGGAAAGAGGGGGGATAAAATCTAAAAATATTAATAAAGCAATTGATTAAATAACAGAGAGGAAATATAATTAATGAACATACATTTTATAGAGATTATCATTGTCAAACTGAAACAGACCTTGAAGGTATAACCCAGGGGGTTATACTTTCAAGGTGGGCGATTACAAATCATCTGGTAGTTGGTAACATTTGTGTAAAATACCATCCTAATCCCTTCATTTATTCAAAAGTTATACGAATATAGGCTGATACGATATCCAGTAATTTATACGAACATAGGCTGATACGATATCCAGTAATTTATCGAGAGAGATCAGTGATTGGGACCATATAAGTGTCCCATAGGAGTAAACTCTACGATCCAAACGAGTTCGTCTCTGACGAATTACGTCCTAATGTTAAACCAAAATATCTGAGTCATATCATCACAGAGTGTTGCAGTGTTTTGTAACCCCCACGTATGCCCATGTAACCTCCTGTATCCTCCTTCTCTTATCCTGACCCAGTTACAGTCTAAATTTCAGCTTCCCCTGATTAGTATTTAACTTAATTATAAAAAAATCGCTTAAAAAAGTTCTCTCAACCATAGAATTCAGGTGCACTCTATATTTTTCTTCTCCAACAAAAGCCCTTTGTGGGGACTAGTTCTATCAAAATGCCCGCCATTCTGGCGCCCCTAGACAGAAACAATGATGATTTATACGGTATACTCCGAAATAAAACATCCAGGTTGGCAGGGAATATTTCATTTTTGGAGTGGGTTACCCCAATCGAATATAATTCCACTCAAATTTTGATGTGAAGTACTTTCATAGGTGCTTGCTGTTAAACCCCTCCCGAAAACCCCCGTAAAAAGGTGACACTTAATCTACCTCGACCCCGCCTACCCAGAGGCTAGAAAAACCCTGAGAGAGTCGACGGCGAGGTTCTTTGCCTTGTTTCTGCTGCCTCTTAACTGTGCCTTTAGCTGAAGGTTCTGTGATTGATTGTATAGTGACGCTACCTCACCTTATAAATATTACCTCTGCTGCAGATTGTAAATTTAAGAAATCAAACAGAATTTACTTGTCCCCCTAAGCTCATTAACCGGCTCAACCGTTACCCCTAGTCACCGGTGTTACTATTTATAAGATTAATACTATATCTTAAACTTTGAAATTTAGTAAATAACTTTATTACCTTACGTATATCCACAAAGCAATTTAGTTACAAAAGAACTTATAAACTAGTGAAATAATAAACGTAGAGAAGTGAACTTTATTGTTTCTATTCACCGTGAAATTAACTTTATACATTTTATCGCAATAATACGCCTCACTTCACGAAGGGGTTAATTAAAGTTACTCGATGATCTTCCGAGACGACGTAGCTAACCGAGGTAAAAGTGACGAATAAGGGCTAACATTTGTTGAGGAGAGTTGTATGCGTCATGAGCGTTGGCATTAAGCGTGATCCAAAGAAGAGTCCTCCTGGATCCCCATCAACCCAAGAGTGACATGGTCGAAAGCTCTACGGATACAATTCCGTCTACCAAACGAGGGGACCACTTACCGGATTCAGTCCATCGTCAATTCCTACATTCGAGTGGATCTACAGATCTACAGAAGATAAGGCTAACAAAGACCCTAAGATCCACTCTAAGGTTAGCCCAAGAGAAAGTAAAGAGTAGGGGGTTAAAAGAAGAGAATAAGGGGTTAAGTAAGTAGCAAAACCTATCATTCGTGGGTTAACATTCATTCAGAAAAAGGGAAAGAAATACTCACCATCATCATCCGCCGGCCACTGCCGACAAGGCGGAAAAATAGTCGAAGAGAATAGGATAGGGGTGAAAGATGAAAAGAAGTAAAATAAGAACGCTTACAAACCATGCAAACACAGTCTTAACTCAAACACTGTCATACCATGCAAACTACAGACATGCAAGTAAAGAGAGGAAAAAAAAAGTAGGAAGAGTATAACAAAAAGTGGGTTAGTTTACGCTACGAGCTACATCTGAGTTCGTGTTAGTCTAATTTTTTTTTTTTTTATAATTTTATTGCTGGCATAACACACGCTGGCATGTCACAAGCTGGCATTAATCGTCAACAGACTCATCCTCGACCACTACCTCCAGAGCTCCTGTTGCTAATTGTTTTATTATTTTAGACAACGTTAATATTTGTAAAATGTCTATTTAAACGGTTCTTAAACATATTAACGCTAGTAGAGTTCACGACGGGCGCGGGAAGATTATTCCATTTATCAATTACTTTAAACGTAAAAAAGTTTTTAGCAATGTTAGTTATGAAACGTCTGCCACGCAACTTAAATCCGTTATTATGAGTATTGCTATTATCGAAAGTGAACAGTTTGTCAAAATTTACTTTATCAATTTTATTAACGATTTTGAAAACTTCAATAAACTCCCCCCTTAATCTCCTAGTTTCGAGTGTATGCAAGTCTATCTCTTTAATCCTATCTTCGTAAGACTTGTTGCGCAATGACAGAATTAGTTTCGTGGCGCGACGCTGAACCCTTTCCAACCTATCAATATCCTCACGCAAATACGGGAACCAAAACTGAACGGCATATTCTAAATGAGGCCTGACTAGGGACTTGTAAAGGGGCAATATAATATTCTTCGATTTAAATTCGAAATTACACGCTATGAAACCTAACATCCTATTAGCTTTTGCGCAAGACTCCAGGCACTGGTTCCTAACTTTTAAATCCTTAGATAGGCGTACGCCTAAATCTACTTCCTCGTCAACGCTCGCTAACTGTCTATTGTCCATTGTGTACGTGTAATTATTGTTACGAAAACCTATATGCAAAACTTTACATTTGTCTACGTTAAATTCAGTGCTGTGCTCGTTACTTTATAAATGTAATGCCGTTACCGTTACCGTTACTACAGTCTAAATGTAACGCCGTTATCGTTACAGTTACCATTTTTTAAAAGTAACGAGTAACGGCACCGTTACTCGTTACCGTTATTTTTAATGAAATTTAAATATATTATATGTATGCAGAGGTATATTATAATTTATATATACATAAAACATTATATTATATAAACATTCGCTTGTGCGAGTATGTGTTGGTTTGTATCCACTGGTTAATGCATAGGCTATGAAGTCTGTGCATGCCTTCATTGCGTTGTTATGACTTATAAGGCATAATATTTTCAAAAAAGTGAAACAAAATTACTGCAAGATTTATTACTAGGAATTGCAACATAATGGAGGATGTAGCATACTATTGATACTAATTTGCTAATGCTAGAATATACCAGTAAAGTTTAGTTTTGTAAAACAATAATACGAAATACTAAAGAAATTAATCAAATGAGTTATTGTGCATGGCAATGATAACTGACATTTATTAGCTAAATATACAAACTTAAGAACTATTATTCAAAAGATTTTTACTGGCCTTTAAGAAAACAAGCTTCTCAAAAGTTACATCCAAGAACGAGCCTCGTTTCCGACGCAGTATATCCTTCCTTACTGAAAAAAACCGCTCAACAGCGGCACTAGATGGTATAGGAGTGTTAAGTTTAATAAACATATTTTTAAAGTTAGTGGATGGGAAGGATGCAGAGCTAACGTGCCGTGAAGGCCCAGGTGAGAGGAATGACGAAACCTCTGTTGAACTTAGGTCCCTCCCTGCTCCAGGGTTCTTCGCCTTTTTACTTTGACAGTGCTGTCAGTGTAGGGGAAGAGGGTGGATGGGGGTAGGCTGCCAGCATGCCAACGGCTAACATGCACACCTCGCTCACAGAGAAGGGACAAATTTTTAACGGTTAATGAATAATGAGTGAGGATCGAAAAAAACTAATTGCGAGCTACGATAAAAAAGTAACGAGTAACGACTAACGGATGTATTTCCCTAAAAAAGTAACGTCGTTACTGAAAGAGTTACTTGATTTGAAATGTAATGCCGTTACCACTACCGTTACTAAAAAAGAACCGCGTTACGTAACGGCCGTTACTTGTAACGCGTTACTGCCCAGCTCTAGTTAAATTGCATCTGCCATTTATCCGTCCACTCCATAATCCTATTTGCATCGTCTTGGAGCCTATTTCTATCGTCCACGTTAACAACTTTACCGCCTATTTTAGTATCGTCCGCGAATTTTGACCCGTTACTGGTCAAGCCTACATCTATGTCGTTAATGTAGATTATGAATAGCAATGAGCCTAACACTGCACCCTGTGGAACACCGCTACATACATCCAACCACCCCGATTCACTACCATTAACAACGACCCTCTGTTTCCTAGCACGAAGCCATTCCTCTCACCAGTTACCTACCTGACCGCGTATACCGTGCATTTTAACCTTCGCAATTAATCTTCTGTGCGGAACTGTATCGAACGCTTTCTTAAAGTCTAAATAAATAACGTCAGCCGCTCTATGCCTATCGTATTCGCGCACTATTTCGTTATAAAACTCTAACAAATTTGTTAAACAAGATCTATGGCGTCGAAACCCATGCTGACTACTATTAATCAAATCGCGACTTTCTAAGTGATCGACGATACGGTCCCTAACTACGGATTCCAAAAGTTTACCGACAGCTGACGTTACGCTAATAGGCCTATAATTGCTAGCTACTGTGCAGTTGCCTTTTTTAAAATGGGCGTAACGTTAGCTAATTTGAAATCTTCAGGAATAATCCCCGCTTCCAGTGACTTATTAAAATTTTTGTTAAGGGGCCTACTATAACGTCTTTCAAATCTTTCAAATGTCTAGGATAAAGTGCGTCAGGGCCTGGAGTCTTGCTAACTTTTAGCTTATTGATATAATGCGCAATCTCACCCTCGTAAACAGTTATATCATTCAAAATAGACTCGCTACTAAATGGAACGATATCGTCAACGTCGGGAACATTATTTACGTCTTCTACGGTAAAAACAGTCGCAAAAAAGTTGTTAAAAATACCCGCCATCGCCTGAGCGTCGGAAGCTAAAGCGCCGTTAACGTCCATTAGTGGACCTATGTTATCTTTTATCGGCTTACGATTATTGACGTAGTCAAAAAACTTTTTGGGATTATGTTTACTATCCGCAGCTATAAGTATCTCTAAATTACGCTTAACATAACATAACCTTCGTGAAGGTTATGCTATGTTAAATTAGGGTGGTTAGGTTATGTTAGATTGGGTTGGTTAGGTTAGGTTAGTAATACGTATTACGGTGACGGTGACGGTGACCGTCACCGTCACCGTAATACTATAAACGAGGCCTCGTTTATAGTGCGGCGAATAGTAATTACGAAGATAACTTTCCTAAACGTTTTCGCAATAGCCTCTCACAATTAAAAAAAGATGGGGAGCTCCATATACTAAAGCAGACAAGGCTAACACCATAGTTATTATGGACAAAGTGGACTACATCGGAAAGATGAACGAGCTTCTCCAGGACCCCGCCACATACAGCAAACTTAGGAAGAACCCGCAGGATGACGTCATCAAATCATTTAATAGTGGCTTGAAACGCATTCTCAAAGATCATAAGGACTTAATTCCGCTTTTCATGTCCACTTCACCTTCTCTGCCCTACCTTTACGGTCTTATTAAAACCCACAAACCTGGCAACCCTATGCGCCCTATTATTAGCTCGGTGGGCTCTATTACTTATAAACTCTCCAGATGGCTTGTCAAAGTCTTGTCCCCCATTCTCGGAACTATCTCTGATTCACATGTAAAAAATTCCATGGATCTTACTGAAAAATTGAATAATGCACGTACTGAAACTAACGATAGATTGATCAGTTTGACGTTTGTTCATTGTTTACAAAGTGCCGATTGATGATATGCTTGACTTTCTCTCCCAAGAATTACATAAGTATGACCTGCCACTACCTTCACACATTGTTTTGGAACTTATTAAGCTTTGCATCAAAGACTGTAAATTCACTTTCAATAACGAGTATTATCAACAAGTTTTGGGATGGCCATGGGCAACCCCTTATCGCCCCTCCTCTCCAATATTTATATGGAGTTTTTCGAAATTACTTACATTCCGAGAATCCTGGGGGTTGCATCCCTTGGTTGCAATACGTCGACGATATTTTGTGTATCTGGCCCATGAATCGTGACCTGGATAACTTCCTCCTTCAGTTAAATGATCAAGTCCCCTCCATTCAGTTTAGTTTAGAAGGGAACAAGACAATTCAATCCCATTTTTGATGTGCGTGTACATAGGGAAAGCCCAGGTTTTAAGTTTAGTATCTATCGGAAAACAAAAACAATTTGTCCTACGTACATTTTTACTGGGACATGACACCCCACAAAAAAGGTCATTTTTTCATCAATGTTTCTCCGCGCCCTTAGGATCGCCAGTCCGGAATACATCGATGCCGAATTGGAAAAAATCAACGGTATGGAAGTGATCTGTGTTATCCATCTGCGTTTATGGAATCTTGTCTCAACAAGGCAAAACGAACTTTCTATCGTGTCAATAATAACACTCGTACTTTGTCAAAAAATATTTTAGTACTTCCATTTTTCCCGAACTTTTTAGGCATTGCTAATATACTTAAACTTTTGGATATTAATGTAGTATTTTCATATAACAATATTGTGAAAAATATCATAGTAAAAAATAGCCCTACCAATAATTCAGGCATTATCTATAAAATTGGGTGTAAAGAATGTGATTCCTTTTACATAGGTCAGACGGGAAAGGATTTGCACACACGTATAAAACAGCATCAATATTCCGTTAGAACAGGACAGTTGTCCAGTGCCCTTTTTGTCCATTTGTCAGAGTTATCCCACTGTATTGACTGGAATAATGCTTCAGTTTTATTTCACTCTGGCAACATTGTTAATAGAAATATGCTTGAGTCTGCCATTATCCAACTTTCAAATAACTTCAACATAAGCAAAGGTCTTTTTCAACTCGATCCTGTTGTTTTGAATTCCTTCAAAACAGATCTAGATAAGAAAGGTAGAACACTAAATCTTTGGTAAACTTGTATGACTTTATTAACTTTTAATTTTCATTTTATTTTATATACAAGATGGGTAGAGTGATAAAACCCGGGCAGATTTCCAGTATAAATTTGTATTTTTTTTTTTTTTTTTTTTTTATAACAACATTGGTTGGAAACAATTAATTTAATCTTGTGCTAAAAATCGGTAGTTTGATCTTGTGCTAAAAATCGATAGTGTTTCCTTACAAAGTTGTATGCCCATCTCACAATCTTTTAATAATTTTTTTTTTTTTTAAATTTCATTTCTTCGTTTATTGTATAGGTATATATGTATGTATGTGTATATGTATATGTATATATATATATATATATATATATTTTTGTAACCTATATATAGGCTGTAACCTTATATGTACTTCAGTGTTCCTGAGGATGTCATTAGACGAAAGCGCTTGAGCACCATTTTGTGTTTCCTTTCCTTCGTGGTTTTATTTCATATATATATATATATATATATATATATATTATATATATATATATATAACAATCCCTTAAATGTGTAAACAGAAATGCATTGTAGGTTATCTTTACGATCTTTATGTTTAGTTACGAAATCGACCGTTGTAGAATACTCAAAGCAGTTTCCGCCGAGATTGCTGAGCAGTGAAGGAGTCAATAAGATCTGTATAGCTAAGAGCTCTCGTGAGTTCCGATTCAATACTAAGGATAGTTAAAGAGTTGAGACGATTTTTTGACATCACTGACCGTAGGTAGTTCTTTAGTCGTCGCAGTACAGAAAAAGATCTTTCGGCAGAACAGTTGGAAGCCGGCGTACATAGGAAGATCCTGAGCGCAATATCAACATAGGGTAAACTTCTTTTAATCCTTTTGCGTGGATCATCTCATTCATCTCAAGAATATCTCGTAGGAGTTTTCTCCAAATTCAGAAGAAACCCACGGAAATGAAAACACTCATTAACAAATGCTTCCGCCAAGTCATTCTTGTAAAATTCCCAAAGCTTAATAGCACTGGCAGTTATATCTGTCGGATTCAAGGTGGTGACTTTTGTAAAAAATGCAAACCGTGCACGGAGGTTTTCATACACATCTTTGCGACGGTTTAATTCTGACAACAATCTGTCAAGTACCACAAGATAAGTATTAATGAAGAAGTTCCTCCGTCCATCTATTCTACTTCGCCTTCGCGAGTTTCGTCGACTCAAAGTTTTCTTTTCTTTTTTCTTTTCATTGTAACTTCATATTCGCGGATAGATGATTTCTTAATTGCTGCTTCTTCATAAAAGTCGAAGTTATCTCTTGCATCTTTTACATAGTATGTCAATGATGCATACAGTTCTGCTACGACACCAAGATCAATGTTAACTGCTTGGAGCTGTTTACTAGTAGCATTGAACTTTTCCAGAATGTCACCCCACATTAAAGAAAGAATTGTAGTTTCAAAGCGTTGGAGTTGATTGAGGTAGCCTGATGCTTCACTGCGTGTGCAAGGCTTTTCTGATTCATCTTCTTCAATGGCCGTAAGTGCCTCTATAACCTCTTCCCAGTCTTTATTGAGACTCCTACACGCTTCTTCATGGGCTGACCATCGAGTGTCTGATAAGCTCTTTAGCGTTACATTTTCAGATTTGGTAAAATGATTTTGTAGTATTTCCCAACGGTGAGTGGAGGCAGTGAAGAACACGTAAAGATTTTGGAGAAGTGCGAAACAATCAATGGCTTCCTTACAGCAACTTGTTGCACACTGTCCAATCAAATTTAATGAGTGTGCAGAGCAGGGTACATAAACTGCTATTGGGGACGCTTCTTTTATTCTGGCTTGCAAGCCAGAATAAGTCCCTGACATGTTGGGAGCGTTATCATACGAGTGTCCTCCGCAGTTTGCAATGTCGAGATCATGCATTTTTAATATGCTGGAAACTGAGTTGAAAAGCTGTTCTGATTTGTGGCCTACGCTGGGAAGGAATGCCAAAAATCGCTCTACGGGATGCCCATCTTCTTTTACGTATCTCAGAATAACTGCAAGTTCATCGACATGTGATATGTCTGGGGTGGAGTTCCCAATAATGGAATAGCACTTCGCACATTTCACTTCCTCAGTTATTTGCTTGGTAACTTTGTCAGCCATTAGTTTGATGAATTGCTCACATGTAAACGAAGATAAGTATGAGGTATGACCTTTTCCTGGATTTTTGTATTTTGCAATATGTTCCGCCAGAAAAGGGTCAAATTTAGTAATAAGTTCCAAAGCCATTATAAAGTTTCCACTGGACAGAACCAAATTTCTCAATGTGGCCCCTAAAAGGTAAACCATGAGATGCCAGTGACCAGACTACTGCAACAACTCGTTGTAAAACATTCCTCTAATACTTCTTCTCCTCATCAATTTGATAGAAAAGTTGTCTGTCAATTCTTCCGAGAGTTGAACTTTTCATTTTCATAGCTAACACACATGACTTATGTTCACAGGAATTTTCATGGCTTGTTAATGCTTCACTGCCATGCTTCCAGTCATCAAATCCTTCCTTACCAATTTTAGTAGTTCCACCAAATAACTGACATGGAATGCAGAAAATTGAGCGTGTGCTCTCCGAATGCATTAAATATGGTCTCTTCACCTTCTCTCTGTTGACAAGCTGTGTTTCAAATAAGGTTTTACACATAATGACGTGACATAATGATGTGTAGCATCATTAACTTCCCATAATGCTGGGTCTTGTCTAATGGAAGTATTGCTGAAGGTAGTTGTGATGCGACCTACATCACGAGACTTAGTATAGGGTCGGCAGGATTCTTGAACTTCTCTACCAGATAATCTAAAATTACTATGACCTTCATTAACATTTTGATCTTCTTGGAAACTCCTAATCTCGGTACATTCTAATTCTTTTAAAAGAACATTCGGATTTGTTTCAAAATTTTTGCTCTTTAAATCAGATTTCTTGAAGAAAGTATCAATTTTCGCAGTTTTGTCAATGACATCTCGTTGTTTTTCAGCTTTCTCCAGAGCTCTCTTCTTATACTCCGAGCCGCTTAGTCTTTTTCTCCCATCACTCATCTGAAAAAACAAATACATATGAAATTAATTAAAAATATAAATAATATATTTTAAAATATAAATATATTACGTATTACAATTAATAAAATATATTATAATTATATGTTAAAAAAAATAGCTCAGCCAGGCTGAGTAGGTCTCTAACAGGTAACTACATATAGGCAGTTAAATTAGCATAAAAAATTCAAAATTGTCTTAAAAACTGCCTTCTTCTTATCTTGTATAAATACCATTACTGTACTAAACTGAGATAAACACAATATTGTCTTTAAATTTTAAATGTTGTCCAGTTTCAAAGTTCAAAGTTGCAAAATAGAAAAAATAGAAATTTATTTTTATAGAGAAAACCTTAAACAAAATAATTGGCCAATTTATGGCTTGATACTCTGTAAAGTGTAAAAAATAAATCTGAAATAAAATAAAAATAATTAGCTTTAAACTCAAGATATTATTAAAATTAATAAAATATATTAAGGCCAAGTACCAACTTTGAAATCGACTTCGTTCAAATGTAATGAGATTTTTTTTAAGTGGTACTAACTTTTCTCCGTTTTTTTAGCTAAAAAAATACCAGAAATTTTGGATTTTTCCTTACCTAAAAAGTGCTTTCTTGTTACCTTTCTTGTTACGACTTTTCTCCAGAATTTTACTTCCCTCAAAATTTTGCTGCCCCCTAAAATTTGCCGCCCTGGGCCATGGCCCATTTGGCCCATATGTAAATAGCACCTGCTTGTACTTGAGTAACTTTTTGATAAAGTACTTGTACTTGAACTTGAGTAACGTGTTTTAGTACTTTTTACACCCCTGGGTTTCACACATGGGCGCCCGCAGGATTTTTTCCAAGGGGGGGCAAAATTTAATGTATTAATAGGTAGGGACCGGAGCAAGCACAAAACTTTTGACAGGTGCTTGAGTTGGCGCTGCCAACTTGGCGGGATAATCTTAAGGGGGGACTTCTGAACAAATAAAAAGGTAGCAACCTTTTATCATGCACACAAATAAAAATTTTCACCCTTTAGGAGGCAGTTGGATACTTTTCAGCAAGTTTAGGATATAAATATTTTCTTAGAAAATATTTAATATATTTTCTTGGCATTTCCAGGGGGGGGCAAGCGCCCCCCCTTGCCCCTACCTGCGGGCGCCCATGGTTTCACACATTGATTGTAACATATATACAGTGTCAGGCTTCCGACATTTTCAGCCTACGTGGAAATCTGACTGAGTGTGTGAGTAAACTCTGTCGCTCAGTGTTTCTTGGTTCCATTCTGCCAAAGCAGAGTCACCGCTCCTCCGTTTTATTTTTACGTCATTGCTGACGTAACCTTTGGTTTTGCTTCCGTCCGAAATGTTCATTCTGACGAAGCTCAAGCTTGTCACTCCACCTTAAACCTACAGTTTAACGTGGAATCAGAACCACGCCCAACCAGCAGCCCAGCGTCTTAACCACTAGGCCACCCAGGGTACCCATTTATCTACCAACCACTTTATTGTGTGGAAGGATGAACAGCTGGGTTTTGCTGTGCGCCGGCTGCCGTCACCGGGTTTCGATCCCGGAGCCGATGGATTCGTGGTCAGCGACGCTAACCACTGCTCCACACACACACACACACACACACACATATATATATATGAAAATTATTTCACGAAAGTAACACGTGAAAAATATTTATGATGAATAAAACCACGAAGGAAAGGAAACAGAATTGGTGCTCAAGCGCTTTCGTCTAATGACATCCTCAGTGTTCCTGAGGATGTCATTGGACGAAAGCGCTTGAGCACCATTCTGTGTTTCCTTTCCTTCGTGGTTTTATTCATCATATATATATATATATATATATAATATACTAGCTGTTATGCCCGCACTTGCTTGGGGTGGGCTGATTGTATTAAATTTTTTAACATTTATTTTATTGACAATAATTTTAATAAAGGGTTTCTTACTTTCTTCCGGACTGAAATGAACTTAGTTATTTTCTTCAACGCACTTATAAATTTCATGATAGCAGATCTAAAGAGATATGGAGATCCAGCTACAGTGGGCCATTGGTCAATTAAGATGAAAATAAAATTGTATGAAACCATAATAGTACGTACAATATTTTATGGAATGGAAACATGGACGACAACGAGAACAAAGGATATTGAAGAAGTGGAACAAATGCAGGGAAGAATTCTGAGGGAAATAACAGGAATGAAATGTAGTACCCCATATTGGGGATTATTAGCTGAATTAGGAGTGTGGCCAGTCAAAGAAAAAATTAGATACAAGATAATGCGGTCAATATTCGGGAGATGCACGGCTTCCAAATTCAGATTTTTTATTCATACCAGTCGTTAGTACATATGATTTGATGAATTTAAAAAAAAACAATTAGACCTTGTGCTTTTACAAAATAAGGGAGATATGGATTTTTTTCACTTTAACGATTTTTTGACATTTTCCGAGTCGCGAAACTTTATCCACCGCAAAGGTTAGTTATTTTTCCGTCGATTTAGTGAAGGTTAGGTTAGGTTAGGTTCGTTTTAGTGAAGGCTAGGTTAACCTAACCTTCATTAAATCGACGGAAAAATAATAACCTTTTATTGTGGCGGTGGATAAAGTTTCGCGATTTCTCGCAAAAAATAATGCAGGATAGGCTTGTGGTCTTTGGTTTTGAGAGCTGGTAACAAAAAGAAAAAAGTTTCTCGGAAAATGTCAAAAAATCGTTAAAGTGAAAAAAATCGATATCTCCCTTATTTTTTAAAAGCACAAGGTCTAGTTTTTGTTAAAATTCATCAAATCATATGTACTAACGACTGATATGAATAAAAAAATGAATTCGGAGGCAGTGCATCTCCCGAATATTGACCGATAATGCTAATGAACAATATATTAAACTCAAATGAGGATAGATTAATTAAAATGATAACCGAAGATCAGTCGAAAAATCCATACCCAGGATGTTGGGCAGAGGAAGTGGCAGAAATGTGTAAATTATATAAAGTAACGTTAGAGGACTTGAAAATGATGAAAAAAAGTGAATTAAAGAAAAGTGTACGACAAAAAATTAATGAATATTTACAGGAAGAACTAATAAAGAGGAAAACTAAAATTTAAAAAAACTAAGATTCATTGATGAATTTAAAAGAAAATCATGTATTGAAAATATGAAAGAAAAGAATATGAAGATTATAATGGAAATCCGATTAAATATGGTAGAGGTGAAAGAAAACTATAAAGGAAAATATGAGGATATGAAGTGTGAAGTATGCAGGAGAGAGAATGATATGACAGAACACTCGTTTCATTGTGAAAAACTAAGAAACATAGTCAGGGAGATGATGGGAGTAGAGAATATAAAAAAACCAGACAGTATCAAAAATTATATTGTAAAAATAATGGAAATTAGAAGAAGACTCTGTTGACAGTAAAGGTTTAAGTACATAGATAAATAGATAGATAGATTGATAGATAGATAGATAGAATAGATAGAATAACCTTTATTAATAATAATAAAATAAATACATTTTTTTCAATTTACAATGACATGAATAATTGTGAAACTTGACTATTTATCTTATTTAATTTGGCCCTTAAGCTTTAGGCTTTACTGGGCTCTTATTAAAAATAAGCAGCTAGTTGTTATTAATTAATAACAATAAATAAATAAATAAGTAAATAAGTATTATTAATAGTTAAAACATGCATTACAATATTAAACAATATTAAACAATATTAGTGGACATTAATCCTAGATTTTTGTTAGTATGCCATTATTAATCAGGATTTCAACTTGGTTTTAAACAAATTTATTCACAATATTTTTTATATCGGCATGCAAGTCATTCCATAGTTTCAATGCAATGAAAATGGGTAGTTTTTGAGATGAAGACAATCTAAATTGAGGTATAACAAGCTTTGATCTATTTCTGCTCTGATACGAGTGGATTTCTTGATAAGTTACAAAATATCTATTTATCCATTGCAAATTAATGATTTTGTTCTTACACTCGCAAATAAAAATAAAATGTGCCAGTTTGGTTATATCGTTGAGCTTTAGTAAGTTTAGCTCTTTAAATAATGCACTAGAGTGATCAAGGAAATCAGCATCAGATAATAACCTTATTGCTCGTTTTTGGATGACAAAGATACCATTTAATGCGTTGTTAGCGGAGTTTCCCCAAACAAGGGTGCAGTACGTTATATAATGAAGAACAAGAGTATGATAAAGAGTCAATAAAACTTGTTTAGGGACTACATTTCTAAGTTTAAACATTATAGCAACGCTCCTTGAAATCTTTTTCGCGATATAATTTACATGATCACTCCATTGCAAATTCTTATCTAGCATTACACCAAGAAATTTTGTTACAGTACACTCCTTTATGGCGATTTCATTAACATCAAGTTCATCAAGATATACATTTCTTTTATTAGTAAAAATCATTAAATTTGTTTTACTGGTATTTAGGAAGAGTTTATTGGTGGTCAACCATTTCATTACACTGATGAATTCTGAATGAAATATATTCTTAGCTGTATTAACATCTTTGCAAGAAAAAGAGACAGTTGTGTTATCTGCAAACATTATGAAGTTCAGTATATCAGATGAACGTGGAAGGTCATTTATATATAATAAAAATAACAGTGGACCCAGAACTGAGCTCTCTGGCACACCATGTTTGACAAGCGCTTTAGTTGAGCAAACCTTATTTACTGATACAAAATGATATCTATTGGACAAATAACTTTTGAACCAATCACTGATTGCTCCTCTAAAGCCGTAACAACATAATTTATTAAGTAGAATATTATGGTTTATTACCTCAAACGTCTTACTCAAATCCATAAATACTGATATCATTATTTCTTTGTTCTCCTTAGCTATATTTACATTTTCCATAAGATTTAAAATAGTCATTTCCGTTGTTTTATTATAACGGAAGCCATATTGATTTGGAGATAATAAATTGTAGGATTCATTACTATTGTCTTCATTACTATTTACAATTACCATACTCGACACAACAAGAGAAGACCAGGGAAAAGCAAGAAGACATTTCTGAAGAATATTGTGGATGTTAATGAAGGCTTCCGATTATCTGAGAAACATAACGTGCAAACAAGGGTTTAGCAATTCAGAAGATCGAAGATATTACGCACCTTTATTTTACTGATTCACTACATGAAAATTTAAAACAAGTAAACGTCGAAACAAACAGAAACGAAATGCCTATTAGATCTCAAATAATTTAATCAACGACAAAAATAGATATCGAAACAACTTTTATCCTGATATAAACTATAAAAAGAACATAGACAATAAATAGCCTATTTTCAACAACTTTTATCCATATGGAAATTAAGTTCATGACTCCAGAGGAGATTATTTCCAAAGGTAGATTTTCGGAAGGTGTTGCGAGACTCCTCCTAATGTCTCAACAGCAACCGGAAGCAAGGATAGTCAGCTTATTCTCCGGACGGTCCCAAGCCCGGATAAAGGGGGAGGGTTGGTCTCAGGAAGGGCATCCGGCCGTAAAAACCCACGCCACAACCAAATGAGATGAGTCAAGAGCCAAGATGGAGGCGACTCACCTTAAACAGCGACCCCATATAAAAATGGGATTAATTATGCTGAGGAAGAAGAAGAAGAAATTGTAGGATTCTAAATATCGCTGCATTCTACTTTTTACAATTTTTTCAAAAACTTTGCTGAACACAGATAATGAACACACCGGCCTGTAATTTGTTGCTAGTGCAGGATCACCCCCTTTTGAAAGGAGTGTTATACAACCAGTTTTTAGCATTGATTGGAATATTCCTTTGAAAATACTTTGATTGATTTTTAGCCAAAGTTACAGATATCTTATCTTTAACAAGTTTCAATATAGGTACAGGAATGTTATGAATGTTATTTTTTGTATTTTTTAATTTACCAATAATATTCTGGACCTCAGTAGAGGTAGCAGGAACAAAAGAAAATGAATTTAGTGGGCTGGGTGGCATATATTCTAGAGGTGAGTGATCATTATTTATTAACTGTGAGCGAAGCTTATCCGCTATTGAAGTAAAATGTGCATTTAAAGAGTCTGCAATAGCAGTATCATCAGTAATTTCTTTATTATCAACACTACATAGTACAGTTCCCGCCGCTTCGCTGACGGTTAGACAGGCTAAACTACAAAAAAAGAACCCAGCCGTGAAAATTTTGAGCTTCACATTGTGTCAACATTTCTGAATCTGGTATCTCCCAAAACCTCCTCACCCCCATTCATACAACTTGGGGGCTAACCCCCTCCCCCATTACCCCCACCCCTCCCAATTACCCCACCCATCCCCCATTACCCCACCCCCACCCTTCCCCCATTGCTAAACTACAGAAAAGAACACAGTCATGAAAATCTTGAGCTTCACATTGCCGCCCGTAATACAATTTCTGAATTTTTTTTACAATTTCTGAATTTTTTTCTCACAATTTTTTCTCACAATTTCTGAAAGTGTGACGGACAGACGGACAGACGGACAGACGGACAGCTCTCTTATTATAATATATATATAGATTTAATTTCTCTATTGAATTTTTCTTAATTTGTTTTCCGAGAAGATTGTTTGTGGTTGTCCAAGTGTTTTTCATGTCTCCTTTATGTTTGGAAATACAATGTAGAGGCTCTGCACCTCAAACGTGTGCTGATCCACAAGATCAAGTGAGCAATTTCTGGAACTTGGAACTTAGAACAAAAATGCGCTCAGCAAATTTTTCAAAGGAAAAGAGAAAATAGTACGCCTTGTTTTGTCAGATGTTACACACTGGATTCTCTCACTCATAATAATAATATTATCTATACTATAATTATTATTCTGTCAATAGAAACTATAGAAAAGAACGTAGCAATGAAAATCTTAAGCTTCACATCCAAACCCATTGTATCAAGCTTTGTAAAGCTTAAGACTTTCATGGCTACGTTCTTTTCTAGTTTTATTGACTGAATCATTGAAAATTATTGACTCCTAACAACCAACCAACCAACCAACTCAGTTTTTTATAGAGACCCAAAAGTTAGAAAAAAATGAAAGTTAGACAAAATATCTTCAGCTGTATACACGAACGGACGGAACTCCCTGTGAAATGTGATAGAAGATTTGGATGTGATAGAAGATTGAGGGAAGTCTTTGTTTTCTGTGAAACACAAGTTATTTATGCAGAAACTTTAAATATATTTACAGTATTACGTCGATACAATATATAAGAAAGAGAAAACTTCATCAACTTGAGTAGTCTAAGCATCATCATCCTGTTTGCATATACGTTTTGTGTTTCGTATTTATCAATTATTACGAAAGAAATCTTTTATAACTTGAAGAGCCTAATCATTTTCATTAATCAGTAAAGTAACATAAATATCATCAACTGTTGCCGCAAAATAGAAGTCAACATCTTCCTTCCTTGACTAATCAATTTTAAAATTAGAAAGAGCAATTTTGAGCAGAAAACTGAGATTTGTTTATAAAAAACCTCTGAACAGGTAGCTAGAACAACGTGAAAAAAGTGTTAGCAGCTGACGAGGAAGCTTCTAACACTGGCTGCATCCTCCAGCGCGGGACACGTCAACGCGAAGAAGAGGTGATGTCAAACCAAAACATCAACGCGCTGGTGGCCAAACTTCCTCAAATCTCCGTGCAGCGGGCTGTCTACGGTTGGCCAGACTGGCAATCGACGGCTTGTTGCGTGGCACGGTCAGAGTGCCGATCGGCTCCCGGGGCCGGACCTATTCTCAGCGTGCTATTTTTTAATTTACGGGAAGCAATTGCGTGCTCCCCGAACTACTCTTACTCTATGGCGACATTAAGACTAATCCAGGCCCCACTACAACTTACACATGTCACCATACACAAAGACATAGACACAATAGCACCATGAGACACATACAGAAGTATAATATTAACATATTACAACGTAGATGGCCTCACAAACAAAATCATGCAGCTTAGGGAATTCGTACACAAACAAAACATTCACATAGCACTTATACAAGAAACAAAACTAAAACGCACACACAAAACACCCACCATCCCTGACTTCACGGCGATCCGTCAAGATCGTACTGGGGGTAACGGGGGTGGACTCATCACTTACATACGTAAAAGAATTAGCTACACTGATGATACCCAAAACATTACAAACACAATCCAAGCAGATAACACGATAGAAATACAGGCAGTTAACATTAAAACACGTGCAAAACACAACACCACACTAATCAACATTTACATCCCACCAGATAGTTCACCTCAGGTGCCAGCCAATTACAATCCACAGTTACACAATCTGGCCTCTCTCACTAATGTCATCTTTGGAGAGGACTTCAACGCCAAAGACACTAGTTGGTACCTGCACAACCAAAACAACACCAGAGGCGCCAACATAGCCACACAACTAAACAGCCTCTTCATTCTTAACAATACAGAAGAACATACACACATACCACATCAAGCAGGATACTCAAACTCCTCCCCAGACATAACGTTCTGTTCCTCACTAACAACACATACACACTGGAGAACAGAAAAACAACTGCCATCAGACCACCTGCCCATCATCATTACAACACGTTCTACACTCTGCTCCAACAGCCTTAGGCACACTTACAGAAATTACAAGAAAGCTGATTGGGAACAGTTCAAAATACAGACTGAGGAACAATTCACCACATTTACAGCACACCCATCATAAACATCAATACAACACTCAAGACATTTAATCAGATCATCAATAATGCAAACAAATACATACCCGAGGGCAACATTAGGAAATACAACCCAAATTACACTAGAGAAATAGCCCACCTCATAAGGCAACGTAACAACCTCAAACATAACACACAAACACCACACACAGAAACCATAAAACAGCGGATCCAACAGCTCAACACAGAAATAAACAACAAACTCAAAGAAAAACAAACAGAAACATTTAGGGAATTCTTAACGACACTAAACCACTCCACAGATACATCCAGGCTATACAAGACTATAAACAGCATTAACCACGCTAACAGCGGCATTCACGCCTCACACGCAGCTATCTGTCGCAGCCAAAATAATATCTCAACATATACACAACAAGCTAACATTCTAGTTAATCACTACGCAAAGATAAGTTACTTAAACAGAGACAACAACCAGAAACACGCAGACAGACAAACAGCCAGACACAAGAAAACCTACAGACTCGACACGACCATTACACCCTTCAATACACACCAGACCACCAACATCATCAAAAACATTAAGAATTCGAAGGCTACTGGACCAGACAACATATCTAACATACACCTTAAACACTTGGGCCCACAGGGAATACTAGCTCTCACAAATATCAGCACATATTCATACCAACACTGTATTATTCCTGACATATGGAAACAAGGTAAAATTATTACACTACTCAAACCAAACAAAAATCCAACAGAATCAGCTTCTTATAGACCCATTACTTTACTGTGCACACCTTCCAAAGTAACAGAAAGACGAATCTTACAAATCACCAACCCACACATACCACTATCGCCTACTCAACATGGATTCAGACCTCACCACTCAACCACGACATTACTCACTAACCTCACGCAGCACATCATGGATGGCATCAACTCCAGACGACCAGCTCAACGTACACTATTAGCAACAATAGACATTAGTAAAGCATTTGATGCTATCCCACGCTTCCCTCTCATAAACAAAATACTCAACACAAACATGCACAATAACACTAAAAGATGGCTGAGCAACTATCTTTCAGGAAGATACATGTCACATTTAATGGCAAGTCATCCAAAAACAAGCTTTTTCCGAACGGGGTCCCTCAAGGCTCTGTTCTCTCACCAACACTGTTCAACTTATACATGCATGACATTCCAACACCCATAGATAACAGGCTTACCTTATCATCATATGCAGATGACATCACTCTAACATCCACCCACAACAACATCGACACTGCTACAAATAACCTACAAACATACATAAACAGTATACAAGACTGGCTCACACACAATAGACTCAAAGTAGAGCCCACAAAATCAACCATCACCTTGCTTACAAGCAATACAAAAGAACACCAGATAACTCCACAGCTTACACTAAACAACACCAACATTCCACACACTCACAGGACCAAAATACTTGAGGTCACATACAACACATCATTATCTTTTGCAAACCACATTCAGGACATTAAAAACAAATGTACGTCAAGACTTAACACGCTCAGGGTACTAACAGGCACAAACTTTGGACACCAGCAGGAAACAACATCACTCATATACAAACAATATATTCGCTCAGTTATAGACTATGCTAGCCCATGCTGGGCACCCATTATCTCAAACACACACATAAACACCTTACAGACAATACAAAACAACGCACTTCGTATCATTACAGGATGTACTCAAACAACACCAATAGAACACCTGCACAGAGAAATAAAAATACTGAAAGTTAGAGAACATTTAGACATGAGGGGAACACAATTCATGGCAGCAGCGACAACTAACCCACAACACCCTTGCCACTACATGTACAATCATGCACCGACACCTCGCACCATTAAGGTAACACCAGAGAGACATTATAACCAAATACTCCATTCTATACCACGCCCCACAGACATCACACAGTACATAAAACACACACACACACACACACACACACACACACACACACACACACACACACACACACACACCTAACCCACAAAGCACTGACACGACTCGGTCCGAATGCGGTCCTAGGTGCGAAGCCACCACCCATTAAAAGGTCAGAGATCAGCCTGAGCAGATCGGATCGAGTTAACTTAGCGCGATTCCGATGTGAACATCACCCCAACTTACGGACATATAAACACAGACTAGACAACTCCACAGACGACACCTGCCACCTGTGCCAGGACACACCACAAACAATTGAACACATTATGACAGACTGTATCGCTCTAGCACAACAACGAACACAACAGAACATCACTAGTGCGCTGAACCTCTGATCCACTCCGGAGAGGGCGATCGGTTACCTGCGTCCCGCCGGCTTGCTCGATCAGGGTTGGCTGATCGGCTAAACAACAACAACAACTTTAGTTACATGAGAAGTATTAGCCATTGACACTTGACTTTTACAAGGCTATACGTTCCATTTGTTTTCTTTTACAATATTTATATCAATAAAATTTTCGGTACTACCTGTATCCACTAGCGCCTTCAAAGACAAACCATTAGCTAAAATAGTAAGAAGTGCCTCTTTCAAAAAATGAGAAATAGAGCCTGATAGAGAAGCTAAAGTATTAACAGAAGCAGAAGCTTTTGAATTAGAGTGACAAACTCTGGCAAAATGGCCTTCAATACCACATTTGTAAGATTCGTCTCTTGCAGGACATTTAGCTCGCGGATGCACATTACTCCCCACAAAGAAACATTTACGAGACCTTGCAGCAGCAGTAGAAGACTGCTCGCAAAGAGTTTTATTAGCACCTTGTTTAGCCTCATGTTTTTCTATTGTAATTGTTTCAGTTTCACAACTAACCGAATTTAGAGGAGCATTAGAACGTATATAAGTATCAGACTGAATCTGAGCCAACTCAAGGCTGCGAGCTTGATCAAAAGCGATCTGTAAACTGAGAGATTTGTTTTCAAGCAATCGTTGCCTAATGAAAGAAGTATTCAAACCGTTTACAAAAGCATCTTTTGTACATTCATCTCTGTATTGATCTGCAGAGACCGTGAAAGTTACAGTTTTTACTCAGATGCTTTAATGCATTCATGTAATGGTCCAAACTCTCTCCCATCTCCTGACGACGGGTGGCTAATAGGTGACGAGCAAACGTTTAATTTTTCGGTTTTATATAAAGTTCACTGAGCAACTTTATAGCATCTTCATAGGTAGTACAATCAACGATGTACTCATAGACTAAAGGAGATACATGGTTTACAAGCAAACTTAGCTTTTGAGTCTGAAGATCAGAAAGTAACGCGGCCAGAAAGTTCTGAAATGTCTTGAACCAGTGACTCCAGAGACAAGACGAACTTGAGGATGAGGGATCGGCATCAAATCTTTCCGGCTTCAGAAACTTGTCCATATCCTCTGATCTTGAAATTAAGTTGATTAAATTGAAATGAAACGTTCTCCTTTTCTTAGGCTTTAATCAACTTAATTTAACAACATTCCTGTTAATATATATAACAATAATATAGTTATGGTACACAAAATATATAATCAATGACGCAAGTTATAATAATAATAATATAGATATAGTAAACATAGGACATTTATATGAATTGTTTATACTACAGATTAGGATTAATTACATCAAAGAAAATATCATTACCTTGATATAATAAAGTATCTCACATCTCATCAGTTTAATTCAGACATCATCAGATTCATCATTTTAATTGAACTGAATATAAGCACAAATGATTTTACTTAGGTATAACATTCTAATAAAGTCATCATAAACCTGCAAAATAATATTACATTTTAACATTCTAATAAAGTCATCATAAACCTGCAAAATAATATTACATTTTAACATTCTAATAAAGTCATCATAAACCTGCAAAATAATATTACAATATTAAAGTAAAAAACAGCAATATAAGTTATATAACTATCCATTACTTTCTAAGAGATAAAAAGATATGTAGAGTATAGTAATTTTAAATAGTAAGCACAGGTTGCAGAGCATCACATATTCATTTTAGCATGACTTGGTAAATTATGTTAGACTATGTTTGTGTCTCGATGCAAAGAGGGAAGTCTCAGGCAGTAAATACCTTGTGTAAACGTAACTTTAATAACTGGTTCCTATAAGAACAATATTCTGTCTCTGCTCCGCTGGAGTCTCTCGATGGGTACAGGTTTTGGAACCAAGCCCTTTATCCACAAGCACCCCTTTTCTGATGGTTCTGTTAACTCTTACATCAGATACGCTCTTCCGCTGCCTATCTCCTATTTATTTCTGGAATGCAATTTCTTTGGTGATAGTTGAGGGTACCGTCGCTCTCCCTGTGTCAGTTACTGTCCTTACCTTTTAGTTTGGGTATCATTTCCTTTTTTTGCAGTTCTGCATTTTTGAAAGCAATTAAAAAGTGTTTTCCTCTGTTTAAGTTCATTAATTCGATAGGCCCAAGTGGCTTCATGTTTTTCAAATGTAATGTAACTCTTTTGTCCTCATTAGTTTGTACTAACGGGACTCTATTTTTCATTGCCATGGTTGAAGATGGTGACGAGACTTTTCGTAGTTATTTTTTATTTTGTAGTTATTGATAACATACGTTTCATATAATTTGACTTTGAGTTCCTCCTGGATGTATTGAGTCTGCTCTTTTCATTGTAAATATGTTAATAACCACAAAAATTATATTACATTTAGAAAATATGAAGCCAATTATAAAATTTTGCAAAATATCAATTTCAAGTCAGCCAATTATATGTAAACTACAGTATTTACAGAGCTACTGAAGTAGCTCACTTGACCATAAATATTCAGTATTTACACTTGACATAATTCCTTTTCTCTCAGGTCATTCTGCCCCAGGTTATAATCTGAATCATTCATGATGGTGTTATTCATTCATGGTTGTGGTGTGTTATTAAGCTTGCGTTGCGCCTACGGATCTATATAAGGTATAGTAGGAATTACTTAGCTAGTAATACTTATTAATTATAATTATATGCTGTTCTACATTGCCTTGTCATGGCCGGTTTTGTATTTCTATTGCCTTATATGTAATCTTGATTATACTTATCTGCTATGTTATACATACCTTAATTTTGAATTATGCGCACTTGTTACCTAATACTAATTTGTTTAATACTATACTTTAACGCTAAAAGGTAAGTATTGTTATGTCTATTTGTATTAATTATCTGTTATTATATTTCTTATTGTATTTACAGTGTTCAGTTGTTAGTGAAATAAAGCCTGAATTGAGTCTCTCCTTTTCCGGCATTACAATTTATTTCACTAACATGAGACGCTGTGATGGAGTGTGGATTTCGCCTCGAGCGGCTCGATGTACTCCCGACTTCATTGGAAGCCCCGCGCATGTTTAAGCATTGGCTCTCCGTTTTCACGCGATATAAGAGCACGGTTGAAGGCAGTGTCGTATTAAGGATTTTTGGGCCCTGGGGCCAAAATATTCTTGGGGTCCCTCAACAAGACAATTAATAATACAATTAATAAAACCATTTATTTCTAAATCAAATAATGCAAGTTTTACACAAATACCAAGCTGCTACAATTACACCAAACAATTACACAACTACAAGTCCACTACTAATCTACCAAAGTTGGTCACAAAATCATCCACCACCAGAATACAAAAGTTTTTTGAGCTGCTTCATATCACTAAATTTTCCAATCACAAGCTCAGTATTTAAATTCTGCAAAATATTCTTTTCTATGCATAATAATGACAGACTTTGCAATTTCTTTTAGGTTAGCATTTGACGTTTAACATTTTTAATCATGCTCAAATGAGAAAAAGAACGCTCCGCAGTTGCATTTGACATCATCAAACACAAATAAATGCGATAAGCAATGAAAACATTTGGGAAAACAGTCCTCAGTTTGTAAATTTTCTGTAGTACTACTAATGGGCGAGTGTCAGCTAAAGCGTTTTGTTTGACAAACAGTACAAAATGCTGAAACTCAAATGCAAAGCTGTCCTCAAAATCATTTGGGTAATAGACTAGCCAGATTTTTTGTTGCTTTTGATGCTTCCTCTGAAGTTAGTTGAGAGATATTGTTGAACATCAGAGCTGGGCACTTCCGCAAACCGCAAATTCCGCAATTGCGGAAGTATGTTTTTCGTTTGCGGATTTGCGTTTGCGGCAAAGTCATCGCAAATTAGTGAATTTGCGTTGCGGAACTAAGACCGCAAACGCAAATCTTTCCGCAAATTTCCCACGTGGCCACTGGCCAAGCCCGCTAGTGCTGTGACGCTGCTGTCACTGGCAGCCAATTGGCTGGCAGGCAGCGATATAATGTCAGATATAATGAAACCCAAAAGGGCCAGCCTGACCTCTGACAACTTCCAACGTCTCGTGTTCATGAAGGGGAACATGGACTTATTAAAACTGGATTTGGCTCAGTTACTGGAGGAGGACGACTGAACTTGTTGACAAAGCCAGAGGCGTACACTTGTAGAGGCTAGAGGGGTTGAGTTGTACAGCGAGTTCAAGTTGTGTACAGTCACAATGTTAACTTAATTTAACTTGTGTAATGTAATGTGTGTACAGTTACTACAGTTACAGTACAGTCTTCTGTAACGTGTCTAAGTCTCAAAATTTATGAAATTCAAATGATTAAATTTATTATTTAATTTATTTACTATTTACTTGCAGGAGGTGTTTTTGTTCAATATAATATATCAATATATGTAGTATTTTTATTTCTTCTACAATAGTGATTTATTGTAATAAATTATTTAGCCTTGTTTTTAATAAAAACAAGGCTAAAACATTAAACATTAAAAAGATATAAAACTTTTTATACCTCTTTAATGTTTTGGATACTTTTTATAGTTAAAATTGCGATTGCGGAATTTGCGGTTTGCGGAAGTGTTTGCGGAAGTGCCCAGCACTGTAAAAATTGGAAATATGGTTTGCGTTTGCGGATTTGCGTTTGCGGCACCAAAAATGGCAAGCAGTTTGCGGATTTGCGGTTGCGGAAGGTAAGGTTTGAGTTTGCGGATTTGCGATTGCGGAAGTGATTTTGAGTTTGCGGTGCCCAGCTCTGTTGAACATTCCAAATTTATCATTGATATCATTTTAAACATCGGCCCCTAAAACAGCTGGGCCTTGGGGCCTGGCCCCCCATGGCCCCCCACTTAATACGCCACTGATTGAAGGTAACGACGACGCATACCTTGGCCTGCAGCCAACGACGTATCGCCGGAGAATGTTGAGCTGATAGCGGATTGCAATGCTTACGACGACGCTTTGGGTGCTCTGAAGTCGGCATTCATTTAACCGGCGAATAAAGTTGTTACACGACACCGTCTTGCTACTCGAAAGCAAACTTCTAGTGAAACAATCGACGAATATTTGCGCGCTCTTCACAAGTTTAGCATCGAATGCAATTTCCAAAGAGTATCAGCAGAAACTTATCGTGATGAATGCATACGAGACGCTTTCATCTCTGGTCTGGCTTCCCAACGGATACGCACCCGGCTCCTTGAAAACAAAAGGCTCGACCTCTCTGCCGCCGCAGACCAGGCTCGCGCGTTGAAAATTGCTATGAAGGATTCGCAGTCGTATGATTCCTGTGTTATTGATCCACGCCCTATCGCCGCCATCGAACGCAACCCCGACACCTCCCCTCTATCTAGCTTCCCCGAGCAAGATTCGTCTGAGAGACAATCTGAAACCTTGCAGGGTGAAACGTGCGCTGCTGCCGGACGTCCGAACTTATGTTTCTTTTGTGGAAACATTTCGCGAAGGTGTGCAAATCTACTAAGAGTTCGTCGGTAGCTGCTTCTATTTCTACTTAAGGTGACCAGAGTCCCGATTTTCGGCGGGACAGTCCCGCTTTGGAGAAGCGTGTCCCGCTGACGTATGGTGTCCCGAAATTGTCCCGCTTTTGGAGATATTGAGCAAAAATGTCCCGCTTTATTAAAATTACTACCAATAATTAATATTTTCATTGATGTTTTCAGGCATTACGTAATACAAGACGAAAGTTGTCAGTTTGCACTGGTGGAAAAGTAGTAATTTGACTCTGATTCTGTTTCGTTATTCTCTTATTTGATTTTTATTGTTAGTATTTTATACATATTTGGTACAACAGAAAATGGAGCATATATGTATGTCATATGGGGGCTTGTTTTTGTTAAAATTAACATTGAAATACCTGCTTACGATGCCACCAAAACGTGTTTTTCGAGTATTGCAATTTCAAAATTTTCTCAACCGCGGCAGGGAAACCCCCCTCCTCCCCACTGACCCCCTCAAGTGGGGGGGGTCAGGATATGTCCCGCTTTTAACTTCAAAAAATCTGGTCACTTTATTTCTACTGCAACTCTCGCATGCGTTCCGTCCGCCTTGAAGGAGTCTGTAGTTCGTGTTCTTTTGAACGTGACTCAAGCCAGGGCTTTTCTTGACACTGGGAGCTCTGAAAATTTTGTTTCGGAGGCTATTGCTCACTCTCTTCGATTGCTCATTTCTCCATATCCAGATCTTCAGACACTATTTCTATGGCATCATCAAACTTCAAATCTTCGATTGCTGGATTTTGTGAGGTCGATTTGGTGATTCAGGAACGTCATTACCCTGGAGTTCGTCTGCTTGTCTTACCTGAGCTGTGCACTGATTTTATCCTCGGTATCCCCTTCCTCAAGAAACACTTGGGAGTGAAAGTAGCTTATGGTGGGCCACAGCCTCATCTTGACGTATGCTCCTTAACATCGCTCGTCATTGCTCCTCCTAGAGTCTTTTCAAATTTATCACCAGACTGTCATCCGATTGCTACTAAGTCACGGAAATTCAAGGCTTCAGATGTTGAGTTCATCCTCTCTGAAGTGAACCGCATGCTTTCTGAAGAGATAATCGAACCGAATTGTTCTCCATGGAGGACCCAGGTGGTCGTTGTAAATCACCAAACGAAGCGGCGCTTGGTGGTGGACTACTCTGAAACCATTAATGAATTTATGTATCTTAATGCATATCCTCTACCCAGCATTGAGGAACTCGTCAATAAAGTAGCGAATTACAAGGTATTCAGTACCATAGATTTAAAAAGTACATACCACCTTGTCCCACTCCATGAGGATGACCATGCTTACACCGCTTTTTAAGCCAATGGGCGGCTTTACCAATTCAAAAGATTAAGTTTCGGGTTAACGAATGGAGTCGCGTGCTTCCAACGAATTATGGATGATTTCATAGGTCAGAATAAATTAGAAGGGACTTTCGCTTACTTGGATGACGTCACCATCTGCGGTTCGACGCAGGAAGAACACGACGAAAATTTGCATAGGTTCGTTGCTGCCGCTAATCGTTATAACATGTTGAATAGAGAAAAGTGTGTATTTTCATCCCCTTCCATATGTCTGCTGGGTTACGAAATCAGGAATAACGAGCTATGACCTGATCCTTCTTGTCTGGAACCACTACGAAGTATGCCGTTGCCTCACTCAAAAAAGGGCCTTTTACGGATGATGGGCGTTTTTGCCTATTATTCACGTTGTGTGCCACGATTCTCAGAAGGGATTCGTCCTCTAATTGACGCCTCTTTTCCGCTGACTGAGGATGCTAAAAATGCTGTTTCGGATTTGAAAGAAGCAATAATTAAATCAGTTAAGATGAAAACCGACGAAAAACTACCCTTTACTATCGAAACAGATGCGTCAGAGACCGCTGTAGCGCCACACTAAATCAGGAAGGCCGCCCGGTTGCTTTCTTCTCGCTATCGCTTAATCACGCCGAAAGAAATCACTGCGCCGTTGAAAAGGAGGCCTATGCGGTCGTGGAATCAGTAAGAAAATGGCGCCATTATTTGGTTGGAAAACACTTTACGTTAATAACCGATCAGAAATCCGTGGTCTTCATGCTTGACACGCAACACAAGAGTAAAATTAAAAATGAGAAAATATCAAGATGGAAGGTGGAACTGATGCCGTATTCCTTCGATATCCAACATCGTCAAAGGAAACTTAATGTTGCTGCGGATGCTCTTTCGCGCTACATAAGTCGTTGTGTCATCCGGGCATCACTCGTCTGCTCCATTTTGTTCGTGCGCGAAATCTCCCCTACTCTTCAGAGGATGTGAAGCGTGTCGTGTCAACTTACCATACTTGCAACAGATTGAAACTGTATTTCCATCGACCTGAACCAGGACAACTTATACGAGCCATGAGACCATTCGATCGTCTCAATATTGATTTTAAAGGCCCCTTACCCTCTAACACTAACAATCGATTTCTGCTAATCGTGATTGTTGAGTTTTCACGTTTCCCTTTCGCTTTCCCTTGCAGAGATTTGTCGACCTCCACTGCTATTGCATGTCTCACTACTTTATTCTCCATTTTCGGTTTACCTGGTTACTTGTATTCTGATCGAGGGACATCTTTCATGTCATCGCAGCTGAAATCGTTCTTGCATAACCACGGAGTTCCGAGTTCGCATTTCCTTGCAAGACATCTAGCGGATTCAATATGCCTACGTGGCTTACGGCACTCGGAATTGTCCTTCTCAGGAGACACGTCAGAAATAAGGATGAGCCCCTGATGGAAGAAGTCCGCGTATTCAATACGCTCACGTCCGATTTCCCAACAGGCGAGAAGACACCGTAGCGATCAAAGACCTCGCTCCACGGGGCGACCCGCTTCCGGTGGGTCCTGAAGTGGGTTTGGAAGCCACATCCGATTTTTTATGAGTCACTTGGGATCCCTCGAGTTTCAGGCGAGGTTCTTCCTACTGAATGTCCTCCAGTCGGGGGCGATGTGACTCCCTCTCCTCCTGGTTCCCCTATTCCTGCTCCGTCTCCAGTCGCGGTTCCTCGTCTTTCGAGCCGTGCAAACGTCCCGTTGATCGTCTGAACCTATAGTTTTTTTTTTTTTTTTTTAAGAGGGGGCGAATAACATAATTCCTTTTCTTCCAGGTAATTCTGCCCCAGGTTATAATCTGAATCATTCGTGATGGTGTTATTCATTCATGGTTGTGGTGTGTTATTAAGCTTGCGTTGCGCCTACGGATCTATATAAAGTACAGTAGCAATTACTTAGCTAGTAATACTTATTAATTATAATTATATGCTGTTCTACATTGCCTTGTCATTGCCGGTTTTGTATTTCTATTGCCTTATATGTAATCTTGATTATACTTATCTGCTGTTATACGTACCTTAATTTTGAATTATGCGCACTTGTTACCTAATACTAACTTGTTTAATACTATATTTTAACGCTAAAATGTAAGTATTGTTATGTCTATTTGTATTAATTATCTGTTATTATATTTCTTATTGTATTTACAGTGTTCAGTTGTTAGTGAGATAAAGCCTGAATTGAGTCTCTCCTTTCCGGCATTACAAAGCCATTTACAACCTCTCTGTTTCATTCATGAAAACGCTAATTTTTTTTTCTAAAGCTAACTAAAGAGCTACTATTTACCACATCATTCTACATCATTCCGCATCATTACCACATCATTTACCACATCATTCCAAAAAATGTATTTTCATAGATCCATTTTACAAGTTTGTTTTCTAATTTTCTTCTTATATCATCGACTTCTACCATTAGACTCTAACAAGAAAAAGTCACTTACATCTATCTTGTCCAAACCTGAAAACATTTTTAAACATCTGTGTCAAATATTCCTTATAACAACGTATCTCAAAACTAAACATATGCAATTCCTTTAATCTTTCCCTGTATTTCAACCTTTTTGTAGCTAGGGATAAGCTTTGTTGGCCTCTGTTGCACACCTTCAAGCATATCTGTATCCTGCCTATGGTGAGGTGACCAAGCTTGAATGCGGTATTCTAAGTGAGGTCTAACATAAGAATTATATAATGATAATCTGCAGATGACTTTTTTACTCTTGTAACTGACATTTCTCTTAATAATATCTCGCATTTTATTTGTCTTACTTCTAACCTCTAAGTTCTGTTTAGAAAACGTTGGATCACTACTATCTATAGCGTTACGTAACTTTTGAACGGCCGCTAACGAAACTATCACAACTTAACCTGTACACCAAGATCTTTTCCTGACTAACATCCTCTAAGCAATTTCCCTGCATCTAGGGTCGTTTTAAGGTTTTGAATTGGTTGGGGCAAGTTATGCCACAGGGGGCCCGGCCCCGTTTACCGGTTTTCCTTAATGGGAGTTCTCGAAAAACTCTTCAATGTTTTCAATAATCACTACATATTTAGACACTATTGCAGCTGGGTACCCCAACCCAACAAATTCAATTACACTAAAACAAAATATTTAAAGGACAAATAAAACAAACAATTCATTCAATGGGATATAATGCCCGGTTACGTTAACTGTATGCCCTTGACAATTGGTTAGGTTAAGTTATGATATTTTCGTTAAAACTAAGGGGCCGTTCAAAAATCACGTAACGCTATTTTTGCTAAAACTTGACACCCCCACCCACTTGTAACGTTCCGTAATGCTAGATCAGACACCTCCTATTAGGGGTTACATAACATCTTAGTGGGTGTCTGGTCTAGCGCTACGGAACGTTATAAGGGGGTGGCGGGTGTCAAGTTTTAGCAAAACTAGAGTTACGTAATTTTTGAACGGCCCCTTAGTTTTAACAAAAATATCGCAACTTAACCTAACCAACTGTCAAAGGCTTACAGTTAACGTAACCGGGCATTCAATTGACCTAACCGGGCATTATATCCCATTGGGTGCTACTTTAGTATGCGGTCTACCTACGATTCGGCGGTCTACCTTTAAATTATATCTTATTATCTTGTTTACTAATTGCTTGTTTACATCCCGATGTCAATTGCCCTTGACGATTGATTAGGTTTAGTCATGATATTTTCGTTAGTTTTAACGAAAATATCATGACTAAACCTAACCAATCGTAGGTAGACCGCATACTAAAGTAGCACCTCCCATTGAATGAATTGTTTGTTGTATTTGTCCTTTAAATTTTTTGTTTTAATGAATTGAATTTGTTAGGTTGGGGTACCCAACTGCAATAGTGCTCATATTTAAGTAAAGTTATTTCAACCAAAGTAAAAACTAAAAATACAAACAGCACTGATTTTTGTAAACTTTATTCAGGATGCAAATATGGAGAGCAGAAGAATTATAGCAAACAACTCAGTCTTGTACACTAGATTATATAATTTTTTCATCTTAAACTTTTAATGCTTGAAAAAAATGTAACAGTAAATATTTAGATTCAGATGACATGTATTACAACAGAACCAATGACTTACATCCTCACAGGACGGTAAATGACTAAACATAGCCTAATGATAAATTGTGAAATAAAATGTGCTCACATAATGGTTAACATGTCTGTTCAAACTACATTCAAGATTAAAGAACCATGAAGTAATGATCACTGATCTAGAACGTGCTTTTGCGCCAAGTCTTACAAGTTACAAAAGTATCTACGAAAATAGACAAAAGGGCCAAGGTAAGGGGTGGCCATCGGGGCCATGCCCCGCTTGTTCCTATGTTAAAATCACCCCTCCCTGCATCTAAATCCATCAATGAATAACTCTACTACGTTTCAATGACCCTTTGTTATTGAAGAATGAAAATGGAACAGCTAATGTAAACAACCTATATAGCAACAAATAGCATCAACAATAGAAGTGTTTCAGGACGAAAGCTTCAAGTTTTACACGGTGTTTTGTGTTTTAGATTTTAATTGACAGCCCTAAAATTTAATTTGAAGGTCTGTAAATATAATGGCTACATCTAGTGAGCCCAATGTTATTCAGAGTTTAAAAATTCAAGTTGATAATGATATTATTAACCAACCAAAGGAGTTTCTTGAGGCCGAGTCAATGGATGATGATGATGACATTGAGGAAGGCGAAGCTTCATCGGATGAAGATGAAGTTGAAGTTAATGTCATTGTTGGTAGTGATAAACAAGATGAAAGTGACTTTAATATTAGAGATGAATATTATTCAAGAAAAAACAGTGTTTCTCATGCAGTTAATAGGTCTAGAGAGCCAGCATTTTACAGACCACCTGCTGTACGAGATAGATTAGGAGGAAACTCCAAAAGTTATGAATCTGGTCTACGAAGACCACATAGGAATAGGCCAACATTTAAGTCGCCTGCATTGGAGAATGAAGATTTAGACTTTATAGTAAGTTAGCTAAGTATTGTGGAATAAGTTTTGGACTTACATCTACCATAAATTAGTGATATAGGGTTTGGATAATATTAAACATAGGGTAAAACTTGACTGTCTAGACTGAATAAATTTTTACAAGTGTACATTACAGGCTTTACCTTACCTTCAATTTACCTTAAAGCGCTTCTGCCTCAAGGGTGCGCTGCTCCCTCGAAGTCCGCTCAGCGCCTCCTGAGGCGGGGCCATGATGGGGTCACCACCTCTCTTTTCTCTCGCTCTTGCTATACGATTTGGTCCCCTATTGAATTTGTGGGGGCTGGTCTGGCAGAGGAATACCCTGACACTGTGGGTTGGTCGGGTATGTTGGCTAAAAACATGTCCAAGTGTTTTTTAAAAGTATCTACTAGGATTGCACTTATATCTCTAAGGTACTGAGGCAAGGAGTTAAACAGGCGAGAACCCTGCCTAGAGATACTATTATATTGAAGGGTTTGAATCCTTCTCAGACTATTTGGTGGGAGGTGATATTTTTTACACATTCTGCCAGTTCTTGTTAAGGTGGGCACAATTGGTTCAGTATTGGGGGCAACTAAAAGCCCTTCTAGAATTTTCTAGGTGTAGATTAGGATGTATCTCTCAAACCTTCTCTCTATGGAATAAAGGTTGAGGCTTCTGAGCCTATCCCAGTAGTTTAATTTATTTTTACTTACCTGTTGCCTATCAGGTTATTTAATATACGAGGTAAAGGTTCTTTGTAGGCCCTCAATTTTTTGCAATTCATTTTGTTTGTGGGGAAACCATAATTGAGAGCAGTAGTCAATGCGTGGAAGGACAAGTGATTTCCACAGGGTAAGCATGGTCATACTGTCCCTAGTTCTGAATGTCTTAGTATATATCCTATTAGTTGTTTGCATGATGAGGTTACTTTGTCAATGTGCCTGTTGAATGTTGCATCTTCAGATAATATAATCCCTAGATCCCTGACATGATCAGTTTGTACAATATCTTTCCTGTGGGTCCAGTGTAGTTGAATTGTTTTTTCAGGTATTTATTTGGTCCATACTTAATTAGTTCAAATTTGTCTTCATTGAAGGCATATTGTTTGCATCTGCCCATGCATATATAGTTTGTAGATCTTTTTGTAGCTTACACAGTCTTCTTTTTCTGTAATTGGTCTTAGTATTCTGGTATCATCTGCGAATGACAGGAGAGAGCTTCCTAGGTTACAGTTTATATTGTTTAGCATTATAATGAATAGAATTGGTCCTAGTACTGTGCCTTGCGGCACTCCACTAATCCCTTCTTTTTCTATAGATCTTGCTCCATTTACAATTATTTGTTTTCTGTCAGAGAGAAAGGCATGGATCCATTTTCCTATTTTTTCACAAATACCAAGTTCTTTTAGTTTATGGAATAATATACTATGGTCAACCTTGTCAAAAGCTTTTGCAAATCTAGATAGATGACATCAACATTGTGGTTTTCTCCCAAATATTGTAGGATTGTATTGCAATGGTCTATAAGTTCAGTAAGGCAGGATCTCTTGTGTCTGAAGCCATGTTGAAAGTCTTCTAAGAGATGTTCATTTTCTATAAAACTGACTGTGCTTTTTCAGGACTTTCTCAAATATTTTAATAATATGGGAAGTCAAAGATATATGGGTCTATAGTTCTTGGCTTCCTTTCTTTTGCCTCCTTTGTAGATTGGGGTAATATTTGCTTGTTTCATGATTGGTGGTATTCTACTGGTGTCTAGTGAGGATCTCCACAGGATTTTCAAAGGCAGAGATAAAGTATATTTGCATTCCTTAAGAATCTTGGCTCCAATTCCATCTGGACCAGGGGCTGAACTCCCCGGTAGCTCTGTTATTGCCTGTTGTATATCTCTAGTGGTTATTTGTATATCTTCTAATAATGGTCTGTCTTGGTCATTTTCTTCTCTATCAAAAAATGCTGTAGTTTTTATTTTCTTTGCTATACAGGGGTACTCCAGCTTAAAGCATATTGAGATTGTAGAATGTTTGCCATTTCTTGTGTATTAGATGTGAGAGTTAGTCCATCTTTAGCAAGCAATGGGCCAATGCTCGTTTTGATAACTGCTTTGCGTTTAGCATAGCTAGCTAAAGAAGAATTTGCTATTTTCCTTTATAGTGCCAATAGCTTTGTGTTCATTATCAATATTCTCTCTTATGGTTGACTCCTTTATTTTAAGTTCTAACATCAGTATCTGATTCCGGATGTTACTATGTCTTGTATCACTTAATTGCTTTGTCAGTTGTTTAGATAGCTTTGTTCTCTTTCTCATAAGTGTCCTTCTGTATCTGTGCTCTTTTGTCCGGTGCTTCTGTGCACTATCGTTTTTCTTTGGTGTGTGTTTGTATAGCTAATGCTGATGACAGCAGGTATTGTATTCTACTCTAGCATTCTTCTGGCTTTAGGTTTTCTAATTCATCTTCCCAGTTTATTTCTCCAAGACAGTTATTTATTGATGTCCAGTCTGACTTGTGCAGGTTTAGGTCAGAGTATGGCAAGTTTGTTTGGCATGGGTCTTGCTTACATTTGTGGAGGGACAAGTTTGTGAATATGTGCATGACATTGTGGTCGGAGTGTATAGTTGGTGTTATAACAATGTGGTCAATTGTAGTTGCATTATTTGTCAGCACTGTTTTTCATGGTTTTTGATGCAGTTTGAATGAATATAACCTTCGTTTCTATCGGAAATAACTAGTTTCTGAGATACCCCCCCCCCCCTGCACACACACACACATAAGAACAAAGAACCTAAGAAATTTTTATAGTGGGCACACTAGGGGCCACTTTAACCCATCAAGGTGGCTCCACTATGTAAAAACTGCCTGTACATTGGCAATAACCAATTTTGGTAATTGTTACTTTTCAACCCAGACTGTTATTTCCCATGAAACCTAGGTTGGTAATTGTATACAACATCCCCCTCACCTCAATTTTATGAAATTGACTTCACAATTGATGTAAAACCTTTATTTATAGCATGTAATTACTTTATTTATTTTTGGAAACCAACCTAACCCTAAGATATACCCTAATGGGATACGTTAAATAAAGTAATTACATGCTATAAATAAAGGTTTTACATCGATTGTGAAGTCAATTTCATAAAATTGAGGTGAGGGGGATATTGTATACAATTACCATAACTTAACATGTTATTACATTATCATTTGTATAATTCAGGTCTTGGGGGCATGGGGGTGGAGCCCCCGTAAAGATCACTCATCATAAAGTGAGCCTTATACCGATCAATTTATGATGTGTGATCTTTATGGGGGCTCTACCCCCATACCCCTGAGACCTAAATTATACAAATGATAATGTAATAACATGATAAGTTATGCACTTTTTTAGTCTTCATCTAGGGCAGGGGTCCCCAAAGTGGTCGATAAGACATTTTTGGGGGTCGAAAATTCCTTGGGGGTCGATTGGAAATTATTGATACAAAAGCATATCAGCATCACATCATTGCACGCCTTATTAAATATTGTTGGTCAAATTGGCATAATGTTTTGTGCCGAAAGCAAAAGTCGTATAATCTACAAATTGGCAACCCTGTGTCCACCCAGCTGACAGTTGTGATTGCGCCAATCAGAAAGCATTGTGAGCGTGAAGTATTTTTCCGTGGATCTCGAAGCTAAATCACTGTTCAAAAATACGACCCTCAGTAACTTCTGGAGTAATGTAAATATTGTCAATAAGTATCCCAAACTTTGTGCAGCGGTAAACCCCTTTTTACTTGCATTCCCAAGTTCCTATATGGTTGAGGCTGGTTTTAGCCATGTAAATTCAGTCCTAACAAAGCAGAGGAACAAACTGAACATAGAAGAGCGTGGTGAGTTAAGACTAAAACTCACTAATTTACAACCAAATATTAGTGCTCTTTTCAAAGATCATCAACCACATCCCTCCCATTAAAGATGTCAGACGATCAATAAAAAAGGTAAAGTTGGTTTATTAAACTTTATTATAATATTTTACTATTATTGTATATATTTTTATTTAGTTATTCTACTTTTAACTACGACTTATAGATTTTTCTTAATTAAAAAAATTAAGGGGTCGATAAAAGGTCAAGGATTCCATGAAGGGGTCGACAGTTAAAAAAGTTTGGGGACCCCTGATCTAGGGCATATGATGAATCAAGTCCTCAAAGTCGAAACTACATGAATAGCATGCCATAATTCTATCACAAACATGACCAAACTGAATCCAATTAAAAAAAAAAATAGCCAGAACAAAAATCAACCAAGTAATTAAAAATAGCCCAATCAAGAAAAATATTTTATGAAAAAAAGTCGCATTTGATGTGATGTCACGTCAAATGGATATCGTTAATTAAAATTTTCAGAAGTAAATATCTCCATAAACATTATCGACTGAAAAAAGTTTTGGTACTTTTGCATTATCCTCCCAACACTAATTTTTTTTTAAGCTGGCTAACTACGGCTAATGCCTGCAGCGGGCTGTTTTTAACCTAACCTAACCTAATCCTAACACTAATTTTTTAATTTTTTATAATGGAAGGAAAATAAAGTACCATAACCAAAACCAAACGAACATTATATAAAAAAAATTAGTGTTGGGAGGATAATGCAAAAGAACCAAGTTTTTACTTAAAGGAAAGGTTTTATTTATTATTTTCTATGCATTGCAATAATTTTTATTAGAAACTGAGGTGAGGGGGATATTGTATACAATTACCCCTAGGTTTTTCTCATGGTTTTTGATGTGATTCATGCGAATCTGACCTTCATTTCCGTCGGAAATGACCAGTTGTTAAGATATACCCCATCAATATTTGGGAACCTATGGGGAATCATTTTTTGCGGGATGAAAAACTCGTCATTTCCAATGAAAATGAAGGTAAGAATGTCATGAAACACATCAAAAACCGTGAGAAAAACCTAGGTTTCATGGAAAACCTAACCCCTAATTTAACCTAACTAACCTAAAAATACCTAACCTAACATGAATGTTATTACATTATCATTTTAGCGTCAGAAATTCAAAAATAAAAAATATAAAACCCAATACCGATCAATTTGTGATGCATGATCTTTACGGGGGCTCCCCTCCTGTACCCCCAAGACCTAAATTATACAAATTGGGGACACTACATTTAAAGAGAACACCATGCGATTCTGAATTTGAACTGAAAATAGGAGATGAGCGAGGAACCAGATCAGTTGGTGATTTGCTGGATTAGGTCACATGACGAAATAGAGGCCTGTAATTGGCTACCTCAAAAATGTTTACATAGTTCATTGCTCGATGGTGCCACCTCCTGTTATGGCGGCGATAGAATGCACCTTCAAAAAAATTTTTTTTCAACAAAATAACTCTCGTAAACTAAATATTTGCGATGGAAATGTTATTGATAAATGTTTTGTACCTGTTGAGACATTAATGTAGAACCCCTCAAAATTGTCAGGAAACATTCTGGACTGAAAAGTAACTAATACCCCAATTTTTACAAAACTAATTAATTATCAATTTAAAACTAAAGATCGAATCTCTGGATCCAGAGGATCAAAGTCATAGTAGGCTACTATCTATAAATATGTTACACTCTATATCTATTTATAACCAGGGATGGGGAGTCGGGAGTCTGTAAAAACGACTGACTCCCGACTCTTTGATTCAATTTCTATATGCCAACAATTTACCAGACTACTACTACTGCCCTAAATAAATATCTTCCTGAACTAATTCTAGATTCACATTTCCACATTTGATTTATTGTTCTGGTAAATCTTAGCAAATGAATTTCATATTTCTATTTTCTATTTCAGGATACTAGGTACCATATAAAAATTAGCAATATATTAATTATTAATTTAATTAGCCCCTATTATGGTAGTAATGAGTCATGGGCCTAGTAGAAAATCAGCAGTCTTTCAATATTTTAAGCTAAATGAGGATGAAAGTATTTTTATTTGTCAAGTAGAAAAGGATGGTAAAGAGTGTAATGCAAAAATTAGTGCTTACACTGGGAAACATGCTAATGCTCCAACTAGAGCCTCAAACTTGAAATGCCATCTACGAAACAAACATCCCAATATTTATAAGGTTGTAGATCAGCATGATAAGGAAATCCAGAAACCTACTTCTAGTCAGGCCAGTACCTCTATTTCAAACAGCAAACAAGTCTCTGTTACAAAATTTTTCCACAGTGAGAATTACAATATCAATGACAAAGGAAAATTTAAAAAAATACCTTATAGATTTAGTTGTAAACAGGGCTGTGGAGTCGGTGATAAAATTTGCCGACTCCAACTCCGACTCCAAAAATTTTAACATTCTGACTCCGACTCCAGAAATCTGACTTGTATAATTACGACTCCGACTCTGATGGAATGTTAAGGCCAAATTGATTACGATTAGTTTTATTAGGCCAATGGAGATTCATAAACAAGGCATTTTGTCACCACCACATAACTCATCAGGTTACTTAGTGGCTGTAACTATGCCTTAATGGCTTTTTTTCTCTTTATTCAAAAATTACAATAAATCCCAAAATACGAACTGATTGAAACTTAAATAAAATAAGATTATTATTGGTTTAGCAAATTAATAAGATGTTTTTGTATTATTATAAACATCCATAACAAAATGTACTAACCTAAACTGAATTTGTTCTTAAAAAAAGGATCGCTTCCATTAAATCTTCTTTCAGTGATGCTTATCAAAATTATCAAATTGAAATCTAAAAATCTGAAAAAGATTTAGGGTTGCTAGTACAAAATTTTTAAATTTCCTTATTATTAATTATGTTAATTAATTAATTATAATCCTTATTAATTATAAGCAACTATATTTATATATTATTTATATTTATATATTTATATGTTATATATTTATATGTTATATATTATATATTATTTATAAGCACACCGGACAAAAAATTAGTCACCCCTAATAGCACCGATAGTAGGAAGTTCAAGGTCACACAGAGGGCGCTGATGTAGCATTGGTAAGTGACAAGTAGCGGTGACGTAGCACACAGGATCAGATCTGTTTCATGAGGTGGTGAAGAACAAAGTGTGTGTTGGATATAGTCTGCAAAATGGGTCGTGAGGCAGACGTTACTCAGTGGCAAAAAGGAGCCATCGTGTTTGGCAGAGCCCACGGACACAAAATGTCTGAAGTAGCCCAATTTGTTGGTGTGTCAACGCGTACTGTCCAGCGAGTTTACAAAGAGTGGTGTAGTTCACAATCAACTGACAATCGACGGCGTAACTGTGGCCGGAAAACAATTCTCGACAATAGGTGCCGTTGCCATGTTTCTCGTCTAGTAACTGCAAATCGTTTTCAAACCAGAGAACAATTGCTCCAAGAAACCAATGAGGTTCTCCAGCGACCAATTTCCGAACTGACATTGCGACGAGAACTGCATGCGATGGACATCTGGAGCAGGGTACCACGGAAGAGGCCGCTGTTAACAGCAAGTCACAAATTGGCACGTTATAAATGGGCTCAGAGGCACAAAAACTGGACTGCGGCAGATTGGAAACGTGTAATTTGGTCTGATGAGTCCCGTTTTTGTTTGTTCTCCAATGATGGGAGGCGATGAGTACATCGCAGGTCCAATGAAGCCTTTAATCCTGAATGCGTCGAAGGTGTTGTTCAGGCTGGAAACAGAAAGTGAAGCGCAGGAATAGACACCCACGGACTCTGGCGGAACTTCGGGACCGGCTGATGAACGAGTGGCAGCAAATCGATGTTCAGTACATGCATAACCTCGTAGAGTCTCTGCCTCGCCGGATTCGTGCGGTTATCAAGGCCAGAGGCGCTGTCACACATTATTAGGTACATTCTGAGAGGGGTGACTAATTTTTTGTCCGGTGTGCTTATATTATATATTAAAACATTAAGTTAAATCTATTTTATTCATAAAATTGAGCTAGGCCTAGGCTGCTATGGTTATAATTGAAGGATTTGCACTGACTCCGACTCCATCCAACTATGCACTTCCGACTCCACTCAAAATTGACCGACTCCACGACTCCTGACTCCAACTCTGACTCCACAGCCCTGGTTGTAAAGAATGGGGTTGCACTTACATTATTTTCCTCCCCAGCTTTCCGTGGATTAAATGGAGAAATGGCGGCAAAACTAGGAGTGTCATTCGAGAGACATGATATTTGAAACATGATTTTAAAGGAAACAGAAAGCCGGAAAACTTTATTGAAAACAATGCTGCAAGGAAAATTCTTCTTTCTTAAGATGGATGCCTGCACGAGACAAAGAATTAATTATATGGCAATAAATGTTCAGTTCATTGATGATGAAGGAAAACTAGTTATACATACTCTGGCAGTGAAGGACACTGAAACTCAACATTCAAGCGAATACCTGACCAAGCTAATTGAAACCATCTTGACAGAATATGAAATCATTAAAGAGCAAATATTATCAATTGTTACTGATAATGCTTCAAATATGACAAGTACAGTACAAAAACTTAATGATGGTGAAGTAAACGGAGGTCTTTTTGAAGACAGTAGTGAAGAAGATATGGATGAAACTGCTGACAAACTTGACAGTGTTGACACTGTAGACAATGATTTTGCTGGATTCTCAAATATCCCCCATATGCGATGTGCAGTCCACACATTGCAACTGGCAATTTGTGATGGGTTAAAAGAAAGGAATGCTGCTAATGTAGTAGGTAGGTTACGCAACATAGTAGTGGCTGCAAGAATGCCTAAACTTGATGCAATATTAAAATGTCGATCCGGAAAAGGTGCAGTTATAGATCAAGCTACACATTGGGGGAGTACCTATGAAATGATTAAGCGCCTTCTTGAATTGAAGCCATACTTTATCGATATGGCAAACCCAGATGTAACAATGACTGATATCCAGTGGCAGCAGGCAAGTCACCTTGAGGCATTACTTAAGTACCCATATGTGGCTACAAAGAAGTTTCAAGCAGCTGAATTGACACCTGGCACATTTTACAAGGAATGGAAAAATATTAATTATAAACTATCTCAAATTGGCGGCATTGTTGCAGATGGTATAAGAATGTGTATGCAGTGTAGAGAAGAAAATTTACTGAATAATGACGTGCTATTGGCTGCAGTTTATGTAGATCCTATGCACAGGGTACTTTTAACTGAAGAACAGATTGCTAGAGGAAAGTCAGCTCTGTGTGATGTAGCTGTGTGAATGAAAATGTTAAATGAAACAGATGCCGCAAGTAATTCAGAATTTGAAAGCTGCTCTAGTCCTGCCATTATGCAAAGCTCCTGCTCAAACTCTGAAGAAGAAATGGATTTTTAAAAATATCTCGATAATGAAGAAAAATCAAAAAAAGTTAAGCGATGCCATTTCAGTCATGATGATAAACCTATAAAAATAACCCCATTGACCAAATTCAGAGAAGACTTTAATGCAGCTTTAACAAAAATAGAGAAATTTGATCGTTCATTAAAACTTGATGTGATGAATGCCATACCAAAGTATCCTGAATTAGTGCAAGATGTAGCCAGAACTGTTACTGCATTGCCACCAACACAAGTCAGCGTTGAAAGATTATTTTCAGCTCTTTGGTTAATTAAATCCCACCTACGGGCTAAGTTGAAGGAGGACATAATTGATGCTATACTTTTCTTAAGAACAAATTCTCCTTAGAGAGTTAAATTATTAAGTATGTTTTTTTAGCCTTTTTTTAATATTTAGCTTCAATATTAGCATATCATAATGTATAATGGAAACAAAATATTCTTTACCAACTTTTTTTTATTTAGCTACGGTACCGTACGCAACATTAAAATTTTAAAATTGTTAACCTAATGAGGTTATAAATATTTTATATGAGATCAATTTCTTTTTCTGTTAATTTTTATTTTTGTGTAATACAACATTAAAATTGTATTAAATTACTAAACTGTATTATTATCGTACCTACTTTATTACATTTATTTATACTTATATATTTGAAAGAGTGGAGTCAAGTCAGTTTTTAAAAATACCGACTCAGGAGTCGGTTGTCAGTTGTTTTTGGCCGACTCCCCATCCCTGTTTATAACTGACATGCAAATATATCAGATCCAAAGAATCTAGTCAATTTCATTATGGTACCCATTAATCCCAGTACCTTGCCAACCAAAAATAAGTCACGGTCCATATCAATTGCGGACCAAGTCACAATTTACAACCATATATATATATATTACAATATATATACTTAGGAGGAAAAGTGTAGGTGTGGCTGTAAAGACTGTACAGTAATGTAGAAATGTGTGTGCACCCATTTTGTCTCCCATTTAAAGGTGTTTGTGGGGTAAGTGAAGATCATGAGTTTTTCAATACCTCACAGTACTATGGGGGGCACCACTCGGCAAAGGAATCTCTTTAAATGGGGTGTCTAAAGACAGTTTCCCCTAACCCTGCCTCCCTATATCCCACAACACTTGTGTTGAGCTGTGGGATCTATCACCTAAATGCACATAATACATATGAAATAAACTAGTACTATTCATGCAATAAAAATAGGCTTAAACACTATCACCAGATGTCCCTTGCAGACATCAAACTATCCAACCTTCTTTTGAAAGAATCAAGTATATCTGAAGTCACCACTCTGTCACACTGTTCCAAAACTTAATTACTCTGTTTGTAAAACTATGTTTTTTTAAATTTGTTCTACATCTTGGCTTAAATAATTTCATACTATGACCTCTAGTCTGGTTATTGTGATCTTTAATGAAAAGAGAATCAAAATCTATCTTATCCAACCCTTTTATCATTTTATACACCCCTATCATATCACCCCTTAACCTCCTCCTTTTTAATGAGAACATGTTTAGATATGCTAGTCTTTCTTTTTATGTCAATTGTCTTAGAGATGGGATCATTCTTGTTGCTCGTTTCTGTACTTCTTCCAGTTTTTCAATATCTTTTATCAAATAGGGACTATTAAATTGAATACAGTATTCAAGGAGGGGTTTCACATATGAAATGTATAGTTGCTTTATTATAATGGGTGATTTGTATTCAATGTGTGTCTGCATGAGATTGAGTCTAGCATTTGCTTTGTTTCTGATTTCCATACAGTGATTTGAGGGTTTAAGTTCATTAGTCACAGTGACACCTAAGTCTTTCTCTTTATCATCATTTTTAATCCAAATTCCATTCATATTGTATTTAAATTCTGGATTTTTTGGCCCCAATATGCATAACCTTACACTTATCAACATTAAATTTCGTCTCCCACTTATCTTCCCAGGCTGTTACTCTAAGTCTTTTTGTATTGTCATTGCTCCTGCTACTGACTTAACATTATGGCCTAATTTTGTATCATCAGCAAATTTTGAGGTTTTACATGATAGGCCCTTTTCTAGATCATTTATGTAGACAACAAAAAGCAGAGGTCCCAGCACAGACCCCTGTGGGACTCCGCTCAATACAGGTCTCCAAGTAGACTTATTTCCATTTAGATGAACTCTGTTTTCTGTTTCTCAGCCATTCTTCTATCCAGTCAGCTATATGACCTCTTACACCATGGGCTCTAACTTTTACCAACAATCTTGCATGAGGAACAGTATCAAATGCCTTTGCAAAATCTAAGTATACTATAACCACAGTATAACCTCAGAAGGTAGTGATTTGTGATAAAAATGAAGGTTAATTTCATTCAAACAACAACAAAAACAATTGGAAAAATATAGTTTTAATATATAACCTAACATAACCTAACCTAACAGATCGGGAATATTACCAAAACCTTACCTTAATCAGAATTGGCAATACACTGTGGGTAAATATTAGATTTTACTCCCAGTCTGGTTTTATAATGAGAGCAAACTTTTGGTCAATTTTGAGTGCTTTGCACGAGTCTGCCATTGGTTTCCTGTGGAAATGCAGAGTTTTTGAGATATAACATAAACATATAGGATATGTTCATGTTACGAGATCTCGTAAATGACGCATTACCACAGGAAATGTGCAAAACAACTCAAAATTGACCAGAAAAATTTGTTCTTGTCATTTTTGTTTAAACTAATGAAAATATCATGACAACGTAACTAATCATCAAGGGCATACAGTTGACCTAAATGGGCATTCAATTAACCTAATCAGGCATTCAGTTGACCTAATCAGGCATTCAATTAACCTAACAGGTTAATATTGGTTATTTCACCTAAGTATCTTCTGATCTTTTCGTATTAAGCACTCACTGTCGCATTGTGGGCAAGTTAAGGATGAGAGAATAATGCTGTAATTGATAAAAACATCCAATGCTTTGTCTTCATCTAGGGCACATGTTGAATCGAGTCCTCAAAGTTAAAATCACATGAATGGCATGTCATAATTATATCGCAAACACCACCAAACTGAATCCAATTAGAAAAAAGAAATAAACAGAACAGAAAATAATAAACTAATTAAGTCACCAGAGTAGCGAAAAAATAGCCCAATCAGGAAAAATATTTTATGAAAAAAGTACATTATAGCCAAAATAGGAAATATATTTTATTAAAAAAAGTACATTTGAACAAACTTGCACAAGATAAGATATATATTTTTTAGTCAGTTTTTAATGGCAATTCAATATATTGTACTTGTTGAACTGCTTGTGACTGGGATTAAAATCTAATATTAACTAAAATACGGTACCTAAATTATATTTACATTATATTTGTGGGTTAATATTTGTTTTAGCACATGACCTGGAGTTTGGGATGACAAGTTAGGTTTTTCTTATGTAGAATTTAAATCTGAATCTATTTTCTTCTGTGGTATTTCTTGCACAAATTGATATTAATGGAGATATAAGCAATTTTTGGATCAATTAAAATCAATTGAAATTGTATGGTTTGTCAACCATGATGTGATTACAAGTTTCTTTGCACATGCATCAGGGCTGTGGAGTCGGAGTCAGAGTCGTGGAGTTGGTCAATTTTGAGTGGAGTCTGAGTCAGAAGTGTATAGTTGGATGGAGTCGGAGTTGGTGCAAATCCTTCAATTATAACCATAGCAGCCTAGGCCTAGGCCTAGCTCAATTTTATGAATAAAATAGATTTAACCTAATGTTTTAATATATAATAATATATAAATATAGTTGCTTATAATTAACAAGGATTATAATTAATTAATTAACATAATTAATAATAAGGAAATTTAAAAATTTTGTACTAGCAACCCTAAATCTTTTTCAGATTTTTAGATTTCAATTTGATAATTTTGATAAGCATCACTGAAAGAAGATTTAATGGAAGCGATCCTTTTTTTAAAAACAAATTCAGTTTAGGTTAGTACATTTTGTTACGGATGTTTATAATAATACAAAAACATCTTATTAATTTGCTAAACCAATAATAATCTTATTTTGTTTAAGCTTCAATCAGTTTGTATTTTGGGATTTATTGTAATTTTTTAATAAAGAGAAAAAAGCCATTAAGGCATAGTTATAGCCACTAAGTACCCTGATGAGTCATGTAGTGGTGACGAAATGCCTTGTTTATGAATCTCCATTGGCCTAATAAACCTAATCTTAATCAATTTGGCCTTAACATTCCATCGGAGTCGTAATTATGCAAGTCAGATTTCTGGAGTCGGAATGTTAAAATTTTTGGAGTCAGAGTTGGAGTTGGCAAATTTTATCACCGACTCCACAGCCCTGACATGCATAGATGCATTTTCTGGGAAGAAAATGAGCTCCAAATTGAAATTCATCATGGCCATTGTGTGTAGCTACTGGTTGTGACCTCTCCCATTGCAATGTCATTAAGTGGTGTTTATTAATTACGTCTAGGGTAACATGGTTTTTCATGTGAAAATTGGTTTTTCTGGTGTATTTAAGTTTTGAGTATTTCTGACTTTCAAATATCCCCACAGGGGGGTCTGGGGGGCAAAGCCCCTAGCTAGGAGCATAGCATTAGGCCTAGGTTAGGTTAGATGATTAGGTTAGGTTGGGTTATTTAGGTTTGGTAGTGCCACCACAGCTAGGAGCACACCCTCTTTTACCCCATAGTTTCCCTCTACTTCAAAGCCTTACCCACTTCAGGGGATTTCAAAATCGTAGGATGGGAGGGGAAGTGTCATATCTCTACAACTGCTCATTTGCACAAGAAATGAAGGTCATATTGGCACAAAACACAGTGACATGTACACCAGAAAAACCAATTTTCATGCCAAAAGTCAAGGTCATGTGCTAAAACAAATATTTGCCCATTTGTGTGTCGGTTAAAAAGTGCCAAGAGTTAGAGCTTTTTTATGCCATAAAAGAAAGATGGAGCTTTTTATCACTATTTAAAACAAACTATTTTCACCATAAATACTTTTGTACAGAGAATAACACCCTTCCTGTCAGTGCCAAGTCACAGACTGACCTCTCAGAAGCTGTGGGAAAGGCCTCCTGATACATTTTTGTGTGAATTTTATTTTTTGAAAAAATGTTGACCGTGCTTTTTAACTGATATGCAGACATATGAAATTAAAAACTAGAAGTAGCTGTGGTATAACATTTTTAAAAAAACTGTATAGGGCTATGGGTTGATTGCCTGTTACCCTCATCTGTTGGAAATTTCCAGCAGATTTCAGTGGAAAGTTAATGACAAAAGCCCTACATTTTTTTGTTAGTTATGTATATGTAGGTCTTCAAAGGACCTACATATGTTTATTTGCCTTTGGTATTTGTGCTGCTTAATGGTAAAGAAAGGAATTGCCTTACCTTATTATTTCATTGGGCATCGCTTCTGTTTTGATGTAGGGCTGTGGTATGATGGAGTTACACAATGAGTTGATTTGATGTAACTATTATAGGCAGTCACTATTTAAATACCTGAAGGAATAGGCCTATCCTTTTTATAGTTATTAGGTTTTATATTAAGAGGATTTCACTCAGAACTTATAGGAAGATAAAGTACATCTTCCTTGCTTAAAGCATCACTGTAACATAAGAAAGCTCCAAGTCAGCTGCTAATAATAAATTGTTAGGAATCTGCTGATTCTTCAAAGTTTGTTGACTCTTTGCTTGATGTAATTTTTGAGTCAGCAATGGAAAATGTTGAACACGAAACAAATTTGGTTTTCTTGTTATGCAGGCCTGATGCCTACATATGGGTTCTATGTATGTATGGCAATGATTTTCATTCCCAATAGGCTATGTCGCCAATCCTGAGGCAATTTTGTAGATATTTAATTCAATTAATTAATAATTTTTATTTAATTACGAAATAAGGTATAAAACCTCTCTGCAAAACACACACACTCTCTGTCTGACACATTGAGTCCGGTTGACTGCCAGATCTGGTTGGAACGGGAACTGCCTGGTTTATCATCTTTGGATCCTGTTTCCTTAAACTTTGCAACAAGTCTGCTAACACAACTCTGTGTTATTGGCTTGCGGTCTGGATGCAGTCTGTTAAATTCAGCAGCAGTCTCTCTTTGACTCCGGTTTCCTATGAGTAGAATTATCTGGATTCGTTCTTCCTTGCTCACAGACATTATGTCCTGTAGAAAGAGAAAAATATGAATTATGGTTTGTAGAAAGAGAAAAATATGAATTATGGTTTGTAGAAAGAGAAAAATATGAATTATGGTTTGTAGAAAGAGAAAAATATGAATTATGGTTTGTAGAAAGAGAAAAATATGAATTATGGTTTGTAGAAAGAGAAAAATATGAATTATGGTTTGTAGAAAGAGAAAAATATGAATTATGGTTTGTAGAAAGAGAAAAATATGAATTATGGTTTGTAGAAAGAGAAAAATATGAATTATGGTTTGTAGAAAGAGAAAAATATGAATTATGGTTTGTAGAAAGAGAAAAATATGAATTATGGTTTGTAGAAAGAGAAAAATATGAATTATGGTTTGTAGAAAGAGAAAAATATGAATTATGGTTTGTAGAAAGAGAAAAATATGAATTATGGTTTGTAGAAAGAGAAAAATATGAATTATGGTTTGTAGAAAGAGAAAAATATGAATTATGGTTTGTAGAAAGAGAAAAATATGAATTATGGTTTGTAGAAAGAGAAAAATATGAATTATGGTTTGTAGAAAGAGAAAAATATGAATTATGGTTTGTAGAAAGAGAAAAATATGAATTATGGTTTGTAGAAAGAGAAAAATATGAATTATGGTTTGTAGAAAGAGAAAAATATGAATTATGGTTTGTAGAAAGAGAAAAATATGAATTATGGTTTGTAGAAAGAGAAAAATATGAATTATGGTTTGTAGAAAGAGAAAAATATGAATTATGGTTTGTAGAAAGAGAGAAATATGAATTATGGTTTGTAGAAAGAGAGAAATATGAATTATGGTTTGTAGAAAGAGAGAAATATGAATTATGGTTTGTAGAAAGAGAAAAATATGAATTATGGTTGTAGAAAGAGAAAAATATGAATTATGGTTTGTAGAAAGAGAAAATATGAATTATGGTTTATAGAAAGAGAAAAATATGAATTATGGTTTGTAGAAAGAGAGAAATATGAATTATGGTTGTAGAAAGAGAGAAATATGAATTATGGTTTGTAGAAAGAGAGAAATATGAATTATGGTTTGTAGAAAGAGAGAAATATGAATTATGGTTTGTAGAAAGAGAGAAATATGAATTATGGTTTGTAGAAAGAGAGAAATATGAATTATGGTTTGTAGAAAGAGAGAAATATGAATTATGGTTTGTAGAAAGAGAGAAATATGAATTATGGTTTGTAGAAGAGAGAAATATGAATTATGGTTTGTAGAAAGAGAGAAATATGAATTATGGTTTGTAGAAAGAGAGAAATATGAATTATGGTTTGTAGAAAGAGAGAAATATGAATTATGGTTTGTAGAAAGAGGAAAATATGAATTATGGTTTGTAGAAAGAGGAAAATATGAATTATGGTTTTAGAAAGAGGAAAATATGAATTATGGTTTGTAGAAAGAGGAAAATATGAATTATGGTTTGTAGAAAGAGGAAAATATGAATTATGGTTTGTAGAAAGAGGAAAATATGAATTATGGTTTGTAGAAAGAGGAAAATATGAATTATGGTTTGTAGAAAGAGAAATATGAATTATGGTTTGTAGAAAGAGAAAAATATGAATTATGGTTTGTAGAAAGAGAAAAATATGAATTATGGTTTGTAGAAAGAGAAAAATATGAATTATGGTTTGTAGAAAGAAAAATATGAAATTATGGTTTGTAGAAAGAGAAAAATATGAATTATGGTTTGTAGAAAGAGAAAAATATGAATTATGGTTTGTAGAAAGAGAAAAATATGAATTATGGTTTGTAGAAAGAGAAAAATATGAATTATGGTTTGTAGAAAGAGAAAAATATGAATTATGGTTTGTAGAAAGAGAAAAATATGAATTATGGTTTGTAGAAAGAGAAAAATATGAATTATGGTTTGTAGAAAGAGAAAAATATGAATTATGGTTTGTAGAAAGAGAAAAATATGAATTATGGTTTGTAGAAAGAGAAAAATATGAATTATGGTTTGTAGAAAGAGAAAAATATGAATTATGGTTTGTAGAAAGAGAAAAATATGAATTATGGTTTGTAGAAAGAGAAAAATATGAATCATGGTTTGTAGAAAGAGAAAAATATGAATCATGGTTTGTAGAAAGAGAAAAATATGAATTATGGTTTGTAGAAAGAGAAAAATATGAATTATGGTTTGTAGAAAGAGAAAAATATGAATTATGGTTTGTAGAAAGAGAAAAAATATGAATTTCTCCTATGATACCGGACTTATGAGACACCCTGTAGAATATTTATACTTAGGTTGAAAAGTGTGAAGATGCGTATCTTGTAATGCATGAGGAGAAATAAAACATAGTCTGTGGCATAATCCTTGTGAAGCTGTTTTTTGTAACCCTATGCAGGTGAAGCCTCTTTGGGGTTAAAAAGAACCTGTTTTATGTAGTAGTGTGGGCACAAAATGGGAGTGCAGGAATGTTGAAATGCAATTGCAAATGTTGTTCAATGTTGCAAAGGGGTTATGCAACAAAGGGGGATAGGGGATATGCAATGCAGGGGGTAGGGGTATGTAACGAAGGGGGTTATGCAACATCAGTGCTGCAATGGGGGGAAGGGTTATGCAACAGATCAATGCTGCAAAGGGGGAGAGGGGAGGGAGCTTTGGGGGGAGAAGGGAAGATGACCTCCCTCAAAAGGGGTAGCCTTAACCTAAGAGAGGAAGAGAAAGGAGACGGAGGTGGTTTCAATTTACTTTACAAGTGTAACCAATATACCGGGTGTACATAAAGTCAGGATCTATTTTTGTGAAGCACTTGGAAATTATATGGAATTCAATCATAAAATGATAAAGTGGTAACATTTATGAAATAATTAAGAGTAGGATTCAACGTGACGCCCATCAGTATCCCTGCACAGCTCAAATCATTCTGCAGCATTTCTAAACACATTCTGGAGCATTTGCGGGGTTATGTTATCTGCAGCAGTTCAAATACGTGTACGTAAGTTTTCAAGACTCGTAATCTTCGTCTGATAGACGTACAATTTGATAAAGCCCCATGCAAAGAAATCTAAAGGGGTTAAATCTAGTGATCTTGCTGGCCAAGGTCTGTTGCTTCTGCGTCTGATCCAGCGATTTGGAAAACGTCCATTTAGATAATCCAGAACAATTTTGGCATAGTGACAAGGAGCACCATCATGTTGATAGACGACGGGGATAGGATTGTTAGTACCATCGTCTATCAACATGATGGTGCTCCTTGTCACTATGCCTTTATTTCTGATGGAAATAAAGGTCAGGATCATTAAAAAAACATTGAAAAATGTTTGAAAAATATAGTTTCAACTTCCAAAACTCATGATGTTTGAAACTATAAATTTACCTTGAAATCTAGGGTAAAAAAGAACAGTTCTACAAAATGCTGCATGAAGACCAATAGTTTTTTAATGTTATAAATTACTGTTTTCGGCTCAGATTTCCTATATTTTATATAGCTATATAGTTTTTGAAAGTAAATGTTTGACTGGTAGAAGTGATTTACTCCTAACAAATAGGGTAGCTTACAGCCTGGCTGAATAAAAAAACTTTTGATGGCTAATACTGAATATTGCTGTAAGTAATATGTTTGTGGAAAAGTGGAGGGATTATGATGTAAGAATGGTATATAATAGAGTAATAGGTATCAAACTTTTAAAAAGATATAGCTAGGTCTAGACTATAAAACAAAATACCTTTAAAAGCATAAAAGTTTTATTACATAAGCCTATCTCTTCTTAACATTTATTTTATTCAAATTCAGATATATTTGCCATGGTTAAGTCTCTTGAAGAATATTACTGAATATCTGAATTTGATGCTTTCATTGGAAATTTATAAAATTGATTTTGTCTTCAGAAACACTCCACTGGCCATAATTAGCACCAATTATTTTCTAAGTGTGCTAATTGCTATTATTGCTAGGTTACTTGCTGTTTAATTAAGGTTTTCCTAATTTCTGCCTTGTATTATTTTGTACTAGAACTTGGAAAGATGTTTAACCACCAATAGTAAACTTATGATAAAGATTGTAGTGAAAAAAACCCCTGCAAATCCAAACTAGATATAGGCCTGTTACCTGTTCTTGCATTACAATGATGTAATAAAGTAACCATATAAAAAATGGTAAATTTTATTTAGTAGCTAATTCAATTAAAACAAATCTAGATGCGTGTGGAATGGTCATTGATAATCTTGAATCAAATATGAAAAATGTTGCTGCAAACCAAAATAAATTTATTTGCATTGCTACAGTGATTATACTAGACCATTTTCCCTTAAGTATTGCTGTAGATAGATTAGCCTTAATTGAGATAAGGTATAATTTAATAAAACCACTTCCCCCATCACCCAAATTAGCTACTAATTATGTACAGGCAGCTCATGACTCATTACATTAATGGGGTGGTTGAGGTGTACAACAAAGCAAAAAGTATGATGATAGAGTGCTTCATTATAATATAAAAACAGTACAGTCCCTTAAGACTTGACATGAACATAAATTATTAAGGTGTATATAATTATGGATGAGAGTGTATGTAATGCAAACTTAGTGAAACTCCAGACATGCAATGAGCTAAAATCTCCAAAAAAGCAGGAAAATGTGAGTGCAATAATACAATGATGCAGATGTGATATATGATGATTCAGAGGTTATATATAGAGGGGGTTAATGCAAAGAAATGGATATGCAACGATTCAGAGTGCAACAATTTGTGAGTTGTCTGTAATGGTATTTCCAAAGATGAAGGCAAATTATGGAACCTTCTGTATTTCAGTGAAAGTTAGTTTCCACATTGAAGTAGTACAACACAGTTTCCTAAAAGATTAGGTCTACAAAAATAGAACAGGAAAGTGTTGGTAGTACCTATTGATTTATGCCCCTGACCAAATAAATTTGGAGGAGTCATACTGGGTCAAGTCAAATAGAGGTCAAGTGGAGGTATGTGCCATAATTTTTTCATTATTCAACATAACTTGATGAAACTTGATAGACATATGGATCATCACACAATGATGATGTGAGCAAGACTTGTCACAAATGGAAGAGGGAACATTGATGTCATTCTGACAGGGTTCTAGTTAGGTTGAACATTATTACTATATAGCTACTCTAAATGTGCTTTATCTCTGTTATGTAAAATGTAACTAAATTGTAACTTATTTCCCAGTTTATTGGAGAATTAAAAGTTAAAAATTATGAAATGTGAACAGTAAACTTAAATAATTTGTACATATTTATACATAATTTAAAAATATTGGTGTGTATGATATTAAATTTTAATTGACCAAAAATAAAAGCATTAACTGCTTCCCTCTCACCTTTTTTCTAAGATTGTGTTTCAAACTGCATCATATTTTTTTAATATAATATTTGAAAGTCTGTGAAGTGGGAAAATGAAAAAAAAAAAAAAAATCTTTTGTTCATTGAAAAATTATTGCTTATCCAAATATGGCTCCATTATCAACCCGAGTTAACTCATGACATAAAAAAATATAGAAAAATGAAACAAATCATCTTGAAGCACTTGCCCTAGAAGTATTAAAAAAAAAATTCTTTCTGATAAAAATTAAAACTTTATAATGTTAAATGAATTAGACGCTTGCTTCCATATTATACACCCGAAAGCAGCTTACATTTGTATTAATCACATTGGTACTTTCCCTTCATTTTTTTCTCTCTGCATCTTTTACTTGACTGCGCATTGCACACTGTCTCGTAGGATGAGTTTTTTTTTCAGCTGGTGGAATTAACTCTGGAAAGTGTCTTTCAGACAGGCAAAGAGGCATTGGGGATTTTCCTGGATGTCCAGTGTTTGTGGCAATTGTAGATGAATGATATTTTTCCATCATCATCATCTATTTCCATTCTACACAGCAATACCCTGATTAATGCAGTTAATTTGTCCATGGAAAGTACTGTGTTATGTGAATCAGTGTTGAAAAGGTTGAAAAACTGCAAAATACTATCCTCTTGATTAGTTGTATAATTTAAAGTGGATGAACCTGTAAATGGAAAATGTGGTGGAGCTTGAGGAAATGAATCTGAACTTGAAACATCGTCTATCATACTTTTGTCACTGTCACTGCCAGATCTATCAATTTCCATTGATTCATTCTTACTGCTAGCAAATTAAATTAATCATCCAGACTTCATCCTTGCTATCCATTTTTGGGTATACAGTAGACCCTCACATTAACGTACACTTTGGGGGGAGCATGTGGTCGCTAAAGTGAAATTTCTGCTAAAGTGAAGTACAGAAAACCCCCACTTTAATGTACCAGGGAATGTTAAAGTGAAGTATGGATGACCCCCACTTTACTGGACTACAGGACGTTAAAGTGGGGTTTTCCATAACCAAAATACTTCAGTACAGTTACACATGTATGTATAGCCCTCGAATCTCCACATTCAACACACAACATGAAAATGCATACATAGACTTAGGTACCTACTTATGAACACATGCACATGTAAGTATTTATTTTTATGTGCTCACCATATACAGTCAATCCTCTAAAATATTGTCAGGAACTTCTGGTGTGATAGCTGGAAAATCCAGGTCTGGTGTGAGGGTCCTGAACTCCACTTCAGGCTCCGATAGGATGGCTGGCGAAGGAGTACTGCTGCTAGTACTTGCACTCTCAGGAAACTGGAATGGTGACAGTGAAGCCAACACTGCTGCTAGTACTTGGTGATGGTTCGGTGAGCAGTGAAAGGTCAGACATTCCTCTTGAAATAGAGCTTTGGCATGAAATGGGCATGGATGTGCATCGGGGCTTGGCAGCAGGGGGCTTGAAGAAATCATGAATTTTCATTTGCTTGATCCTTTTGTTTTGACTGGCAATGATTTCATTTCAGCACTTCCTTATGTAGTTATAGTAAGGGAGAATATTAGGCAGTGCCATAGTCTCATCAATGAATTTCAGCAGAACATCAGCAGTGTCTCTTGCCTGGCTCAATGTAGTCTTGGGTATAACCTTGGAGACATCTTCAGTGTCCTTGTCATCATCAAGAGGTTCATCGGTGGATCTGTCTTCAGACCTGACTGAAATATTGGCTGCAATTTCACTCTCACTAAGATCTTCGTACCCTGGGTCACCATCGTCAGCATCAAGCCATTCCACAACTTTGTCCTCTGTAGCCTCTGTTTTGCCTGCTTGTTGGAGAACACCCAAATAGTCCTGTGGCTCGAAGCCATCGAAGTCTATTTCAAGGTCCTGGATGTTATGGAGCAGTTTCTTCCAGGCATTGTGCAGAGTGGATTCCTTGACCTCGTTCCAGCTGTTGGCCCAATTGTAGATAGCAGACTTGATGTTGTAGGCTTTGAAGTTCCTGAGTGTCTTCTCAGCCCTGTCCTCTGTGTCATCTTCAGAGATGACACACAAGCACTGCTCCAATTGCTTGGCCCTGTAGATTCTCTTGCAGCTCACTATTACCCCCTGGTCCATAGGCTGTATTACTGACATGGAATTAGGGGGGAGGAACATAGCTCTGATCTTGCCATCCTCACTTGTGAGTTCCTCTGAACGTGGGTGTGCTGGCGCATTGTCTAGCAAGAGGACAGCCTTCACATCTTCAGGGCTTATTTTCAAAACATGTTCTTGGTATGCCTTCACCTGCACAACGAAGAACTTGTGGAACCATTCATGGAAAATAGTCAGCATGAACCAGGCGGCCTTGCTGCTCCTGTAGATGACTGGAAGTTCATGCATGCAGTCCTTGAGTACGCGAGGCTTGGCTGATCTTCCAATGACCAAAGGCTTCAGGCTCTGTGTGCTGTCAGCATTTGCGCAGGCTAACACAGACACACACTGTTTGTCTGTCTTAAAGCTTGGAAGATGTTTGTCAGTTTTGTGGGCCAGTGTATTTGTGGGCATACTCTTCCAAAATAAGCCCATCTCATCACCATTATACAGCTGGTAGGAAGCAACCCCAGCCTCATCAGAGTCTGTAGTTCGCACCTGAACGACTCCACTTGAGACAGGTCCGCACTGGCTGCTTCTTCCATAAGCTTTCTGTTCGATAAGCCATGCCTGCACTGGAAACAATACAGCCAGCCACCACTTGCTTTAAAGTCTGTGTCATTGAACTCATGTATGAAACGCTTAGCTGCCAATTGGATGTTGATTCCTCTGACTGGAAAGTTCTTGGCCCATTGCTGCTTGAACCACGTGTACACAGCCACATCTACGTTTTTCTTGTAGGACGTGTTCAAGCGAGACTGTTTCAAACTCCTGCCTCCAGATTCAGTGTCTAGCACATAGGCGTGTATTTTGTTGCGCTTCTGCTTGACTTCGCAGATGGTGGTCTTGCTTATCTTATGCTTCTGCATAACAAATGCTACACTTAACCCTTGTTCTATGTCAGCAAGAATTGCTTTCTTCTCTTCAATGGAGATTGTACGCCTTTTCTGTTTGACACCGGTAGTACCACTTGTGGATGCCATTGTTCAGAAAATAAAGTTTGTATGAGCAGGCAATAATTAAGTAAAGTATGTACATACACTGTTAAAGCACAGACTATCACTGTACTCTTATATGTACTGCTATTAACTGATAAGTCACTTTGAACTAAAAAAAAATGCTGTGAATTGATAAGACCTGTGTAACACTATAATAAGAAATAAAAACGTATAACCACATACAGTACATACATACAGTATTCATAAATAAAAGACATTTAGATACATAACCACAACACTTGGAAGCGGCACTATGCACATACACAACCACTTGCCACCACTGCCCACGCAATACAACAGGAAACAACTGACCGCAACCTCATCTGAGGGCTGGTTCCAATAATATTCTGGTGGTGTCACCTTCACTTTAATGACTTGGAGTCTGCTAAAGTGAAGTTCAGTGATGCTAACAGACTTTTTTAGCGGAAATCTTCACCTTAACAACCTGTATTACGTTAAACTGACTGTTAATGACCAGACAGTGATTTAGTCCATCCAAGTGAAGTTTCCACTAATGTGAAGGTCATTAACGCAGGGGATTTCTGTAATTAAAATATCAAATTGCAGTCAAGCTAGGAGGACAGAGTATGCACATCTACCCTATAATTAATGGCAACTAAAGAGTCACAATGGACATGCCCAAAATTAATTGCCACTCTTGTAAGCTCCACCCACTGCTTAATGAACATACTTGGGTTGTTATAACTTTAGTAGAAACAGCAGAGATAACTCCACTTGATTATTTTTGGCAAAATGTCTGAGCCCAAGTGAACTCGGGATAATTATTATTTAGAATTTTGCTGAACCTGAGTTAACTTGAGATAACTATTACTGTATTTATAATTTTGCCAAACCTAGGTTAACTCTGGATAAAGAGGAAAGTGGTCAAGTTCATTGAGAATTTGGTATTTTTATAACTAACTATCATGTAGACTTTGTTACCCAGGGTAGTGTAGCATAGTTTATTTTAAATATTCTATTTAAAAAATTTCCATAACACTAGTTATAGACTTTTCCTATATTTTGTAGGCTATACTCTAAATAGTTTTAGCAAATTACCTGATAACCTGTAAAACACTTCACGTTTTAAAATTTTCTCCATGTTATTCTTTGTGTGTATTTTCAGCCAAGTGAAGCAGTACTAGAAGAAAGAGCCATACGTTTTGGGACACATTCAGCAAGTAAACCAGCTATATCAAAAAAACAAATTCAAGACTTGTATTGGAGGTAAGTTTATGATTTTATGAATGTTTAGGCCTCCGCATAAATGGTATTTTTAAATTTTGTATAGACTATATTATTTTGGTAAAAATCTTTAAAGTTTGCAAGCTTAATTATTCTTCAGCTCAGCATCATATAATAGTTGTCTTTGGGTTAAATCATGTGGATGTTTTACTTTTCTAAATAGTTTTGAATTAAGTGACTCCCATTGACTCTCACTACAAGTATAGAATAATTTTTCATGTATAAGTTAAAATGTTTACAAGTTGGGTACACCACCTATATAGTTAGACTAAAGATAGTAATTTCATCACACAGTCTTGAAATCTCAGAAGATGATTTTCCTCGAGGGGGTTGGAGAGCAGAAGCAATTCATGTCAGAGGAATTGAAAACCTTGGTTCATCAGAAATTTTCAATTATTTCAAAGATTATTCTCCACACAGTATTGAATGGCTCAACAAAACATCTTGTTAGTATAATCTTTTTTTAGGTTTGTTTTTTAGCTTATGGGTAAAACATTTAGTCAGATTGCCATTGTTGCATGGCTGGCGTATAGATAGATAGATAGATACCATATTAATGGTTACAACTTACTAAGAGCTGATAGAACAGCAAGACATAAAGATGGATGTGCTATTTATAGTCATATGGCAGAGATGATGATAAGTAAATGAAACAGCTTCGTGGAACTTTTAGCAGTAAAAATAGAAAAACTAAATGTGGTACCATACTTAGTCATCTATAGACTTCCGAACAATCCAACTGAAAACTTCTTGGATGCCATTGCTGATATCAGAAACCTGATAAAGTCCATAAACTCCCCATCCCCCAATGTAATACTCTGCAGAGATTTTAATTTCCTACTTATAAAATACAAAAAGGTGCATAGAAATATATATATATACACACAGTATATACACCAGGACAAGGGGGGCATAAGAGAAGACCAGGAGCAAGCAAAAATGTTGATGGTTTTAACAAATGAATTTGTTAACACAAGAGATAATGGAAAACACCAGAAAAATAACTGCCTTGATCTGGTATTCACAAATAACATGAATTTGATTGATGATATAAAAATAACTCCAACTATTATCTCAGACCACAACATAATCAAGATATCAACAAATACTGTATAGTGACAACATTAAAAGACAATACTCATACTGAAGAAAGAACCAAATTTGGGACTTTTAACTTAAATGCAAAACTATAAATTGGGAAGAAATCAGATCACACATGGCTCAAGTAGAGTGGAAAACAGTTTTAGAGAATAAAACAACTGAAGAAATGCTAACAACCTTGAAAGAAAAAATACTGGAAATTTCAGAAAAATATGCTCTGAAAGTACAGCCAGAAGGAAAGAGGAACTGGTTCAAGAGGCAAAAGTGAACAATATTCTGCTAAAGAGAGAGAGAGAGTAGTGGCAAAGTTAGTTAATTGCAGAGCCAACAATACCAGGGAAGTAGCTAATACTAGAAAAACTGGAGAGTATCAATAGGGAAATACAAACCCTGATTAAGGGCCATACAGAGAGGTAGGAGGAAAAGGTGGTAGAAGTAATAAAGGAAAACCCACAATACTTCTATAGCTATGTGAAAAGGAAAAGGAAAACATATGCCACTATCAGGGCCTTAAGGAAAGGAAATAATGAACTAACTGATGATCTAAAAGAAATATCCAAAACATTGAGAGCCCAGTAAGAATCAGTCTTCAGTACCTCAAAAAGTGACAACTAGTGGTACCTGACAGATGCATTCTATGAAGAGAACAAATGAAATCACATTCAGCTGCAGGTCCGGACAAATGGAATGTATTATTGATTAAAAACTGTAAAAATGAAATAACTACACCCTTATACTGGATATGGAGAAGATCCCTAGACACTGGAGAAACACTGAGCATCCTGAAAAGAGCAAACGGGGGATAGATCTCAAGAACTATAGACCAGTGTCATTGATGTCCCATCTCACCAAAGTATTTGAAAGAATAGTTAGAAAGAAAATCTATGACTTCTTGGAGACACTGGAAAGATTAATGAGAATCAGCACAGATTCCAATCAGGAAGATCATGCCTATCACAACTTATAGAGCACTATAACAATAGCCTAGATGCCCTGGAAGGCAGTGAAAACTACAATGTCATATACATGGATTTTGGTAAAGTGTTCAACGAATGTGATCATGTTTAATAGCACAAAATGAAACATGGGAATAACAGGCAAAGTGGGAAAATGGATCTACAATTTCCTCAGAATGTCTACAGTTCATAAAAATTCAAGGTATATCATCATCAGAATCAGAAGTATGGAGCTCAGTATCACAAAGAACAGTATTGGCCTCAACTCCTATTCATTATCATGCTAACAGACATAGACAATGAAGTAACTGGCAAACAGTATATAGTAACATCTTTTGCAGACAATATAAAGATCAGCAGAAAAATCAATGATGCAAAAGAGGTGGAGGCCTTAAAGAGGGACACAAACAGAATATACAAATGGTCAGAAGACAACATGACATTTAACACTGAGAAATTTCAGCTTTTGAGATATGGTAGAAATGAGAAACTTATACAGACAGTATATTATGCCCCAGATAGACAGGAAATTCAGAGAAGCATGAAAGTGATAAATTTGGGGGTTATCATGACCCATGATACTAAATTTGAGACACAAAATCAGATAGCAATAAACAAAGCAAAAAGTCATGGGACAGGTACTAAGAACCTTTAAAAGAATGGACAAGAAAGTAATGATTCCCCACTGAAGACACTGATCATACCAAAACTTGAATACTGCTCAGTCTTGACATCCCCATATAAAAAGGAGGAAATTAATGAACAAGAAGAAATTCAGGACATTTCACAGCCAAGATTGATGGCTGCAGAGAACTCAACTACTGGGAAAGGTAAACTAAATCTGTACTCTCTGGAAAGAAGAGAGGGGTACACTATAATTTACATATGGAAAATGATTGAAAAACTAGTACCAAACCTCAAAACTAAACCCAATTACCATCCAGACAACAATGGAAAATAGGAAAGGCATAATGTGTAGTGTTCCCAAACTAAAGGCCTGACAAGGGACCTCAACACTGAAGGAAAATAGCTTGATTGGCAGGGGGGCCAAGACTTTTTAACCAGCTTCCAAAGGACCTCATGAACATTACAGGGGTCAAAGTTGAAGTCTTCAAAAGAAGACTAGATGCATGGCTCAGGATGGTACCAGATGGGCCAGGTGTTGGTGTACCTGGCTTTGTGCAATGGAGAGCGCAAGAGAGCAACTCACTCCTCCACCAAACCAGGCCTAGAGATGGGGCCACCAGCTTGACCTTTGTGTGAAGAGAGACCAATGCATGGAACTGCTGAGAGTTTATAGAAAATATCAGGAATAGGACTCAATATGAACTGTAATTGATAAACTGATAAAATTGATTTTTTTTTTTTAAACTCAGATTGGAAAAAACTAAAATTGAAAAGTTATGCCAAACTGAAAAAAAATAGTGAAAAACTGAAAACCGAAATAAAAATTGATATTTTTGGTTGTTTTATAAATGGAAGAGTATTTTAAAGAAGTTAAGATGAGACATGATGTAAATGTGTTTGATTTATAGATACACTTCATCACATCCCATAAGACTATCTCCGAAGATATATAGATATAGAAGGCAACTTATCAGCTTTTTCTTTATGGTTCTATCTTTTTAATATAGTATTCATCTCCCTTTTAATGTAGGTGTGCGCAGATATCAAGGGTAAAGAAAGTAAGTCACACCAAGCTGAGAAGTGGATTAGCATAAAAGTTTAAAAAAAAAAAAAAAAAAATCAGACAACTCTGTGACTTTAAGTATGCGGCTTAATTTTTAAGTATCAGTTTATCTGAAACTTTTGAAGGTGAAAGATTAATTTTATTGATGAAGAATAACAATTGTGCTTTACAGTATGATACAAACTCAAATCAATAATAAAAGTCTTCATTAGGAATATATAAATAAAGATACGAATCTTAAATAGTTGAGTTTACTGCAACTAAGAAAATGTTGATATAATTCATAAATTGAAAGTGAAAAAACTGAAATTGAAATTGATATTTTGTTTTTACAAAAAGTGAAATTGAAAATCAAATTGATATATATATATATATATATATATATATATATATATATATATATACACACACACACACACACACACACACACACACACACACACACACACACACACACAGGGTGGGCCGAAAGTCTGGATCCATAGGAAAATATTTATTTTAATACATAAATTACAACAAATGGTAAATACTTAAAATGAATATCAACTTTAACTCATAAATGCATATCCGTGATACTGTACAGTGGTTCATACTCCAGTATAAACAACAAATTATAACAAATGCTCAAATTGGCGGCCTCTGACATCGAGACACTTAGGGATGGAATTTATGATTTTTAATAATTCTTCGAATTGACGTTCTCGAGATGCGTGTTTCATTTGATAATCTTCTTGTTGACTTTACTGGACTATTCGTTAAAGTTTCACATACCATTGCAGAGGTATTTTCATCAGTTGCAGTTTTTGGACAACCAGAACGCCGTCGATCATGTACACTTCCTGTTTCTTTGAAACGTTTAAACAACTTGCCAACAGTCGCATGTGTTACTGGATGCTTATCAGGATGATTTCTATTGAATTCGGTAGCAACTTCTCTGTGTAGCGCCCTGTCTTCCGTACATGAGCACAAGTTCTACCCGGTCTTCTGTTGTTAGATTCGAAGCCATTTCTGGGCAGAAATAAAAAAGTATTTGAGTATTTATACTGGAGTACGAACTACTGTACAGTATCACGGGTACGCATTTACGAGTTAAAGTTGATATTCATTTTAAGTATTTACCATTTGTTGTAATTTATATATTAAAATAAATATTTTCCCATGGATCCAGACTTTCGGCCCACCCTGTATATATATATATATATATATATATATATATATATATATATATATATATATATACAGGCGTCCCCCGTTATACGATTCGGATGCGTCCCTAAAAACCATCGTATATCGAACTGAAGGCCTTATAGGAAAAATAGGGATACATTCCCAAACGTTCTGGAAGACCCCCAAAATTTGCAGATTCCACTATTATTTTGCTATATATTTTACTGTTATGTACAGCGCTGGCAGCTTCACCCGTCAGGTGCAGGTTATGCAGACCAGCGCATGTTTTGAAGCGATCGAACCAGCCAGAACTCGCCTTAAATGACGCTTCGGAGGTTTCACCTCTCGACTGCCTGACATCCTCCCACAATTTCTTTGCCTTGGCGCAGATAAGGGCAGTGGAGAGAGGCATCCTGCGCCTGTTCTGATCCTCTATCCAGAGATTGAGAAGCCTCTCCATCTCTTGGATAGTTGAATCCTGGCTCTTTGTTATCCTCTTGGCAGATAACGACGACACATTCTCGCCAGCTGCCAGGATCTTGTCGGAATTCTTGATCACTGTCGACACAGTGGACTGAGCCAGTCCAAGAATCTTCGCTATCGAATTAGCCCCTTGTCCATTCTTGTGATGCTTGACAATGTCAAGCTTAACCTCCAAGCTCAAACTCTTGCGAGGCTTCTTAGCAATACCCGAAGCGCCAGCACTTGGCCTTTTCTCAGACATGCTTTCAAGTTGGAGATCGTTAACGCGAAATAAGGCAATCGTAAATCGAAAGATGGGGGTACTTTTTTAAAATCGTTAACGCGGGAAATCGTAAACCGAACGATCGTATAATGGGGGACGCCTGTGTGTGTGTGTATATATATATATATATATATATATATATATATATATATATACAGTCGGCCCTCCGTATCCGCGGGTTCCGCATCCGCGGATTCAACCAACCGCGGATCAAAAATATTAAAAAAAAAAAATTCCAGAAAGTTCCAAAAAGCAAAACTTGAATTTGCCATGCGCCGAGCACTACGCTGAATCCACGCGAATGAAGTGATGTGTAGGCATACCCTGCTGTAGCCTCCCGCCATTTCACAGATCCTCAGTCTCTCTCCAGCACTCGTTGTTTGAGCATTGTTCACCTCGCGTCTTGTTCATTCGCTACTTGTGTTGTGTATTTATAATTATATTTTCTATATGTACTTGTATTTTAAATATTCTGTGTTTTATTCTATGTATTTCTCTTTCAGGTCATTAAATGAAAGCAATCTGTAAGTGTTGAAAGAAAGAAAATGTTACGTTGTTGCTGACGTGTACTATGTAGTTAGGCCTATGATGGTTGCGTCTGTACTGAACATGTAGACTTTTTTTTCTTGTCATTATTCCTTAAACAATACAGTATAACAACTATTTACATAGCATTTACATTGTATTAGGTATTATAAGTACGTAATCTAGAGATGATTTAAAGTATACGGGAGGATGTGCGTAGGTTATATGCAAATACTATGCCATTTTATATAAGGGACTTGAGCATCCGCAGATTTTGGTATCCGCGGGGGGTCCTGGAACCAATCCCCCACGGATACCGAGGGACGACTGTATATATATATAGTGTATATATATATATATATATATTTATTTTATTTATTTTATTTATTTATTTTAACTGCAAAGACATAATATAATTAATGTAAAGAACGATGTTTGTTGGAAGAGTGTCCACATAAGAAGAGGAGAGAAAACAAGTAATGAAAAATGAGGCACCTCCCGGGAATCGAACCCAGGATCATCCAATTGCCAGTCAGACATGCTAATCATTACACCAAGGGCCTCTCAAGAATCAGAACTTGTAATTCTCCTATATATGAGTGGAATCAAATGCCCTTTGAGGGGGCACCTTGTGCAGCCACTCTTCTAACAAGCGTCGTTCTTCTGACCAGCAATCAGATAATCCTTGGTTCAATTTCTGGGATGTGCCTCATTTTTCATTACTTGTTTTCTTTCTCCTTCTTGTGCGGACACTCTTCTAACAAGCGTTGTTCTTTATATATATATATATATATTTTTTTTTTTTTTTTAGTTCAGGAAGAACCGATTCGCCTCTATTTAAAGGGCATATCTCAGCGGAAAAACAAAGAAAAAGTGAGAGGAAAGACAGAGGAAAAAGAAAGGGTGGAGGGGACAGTCGAAGTGGAAAAAGACCAAGGATGACAAGGACTGCAGGGTCGAGCCCCATCATCCTTGGGTGCTAGGGCCGGGAGGGCGCACGTGAAACCTCCAGGAACAAGCACGTACAATATATATATATATATATATATATCCCCGCAAGGGGGTTCTAAGCTCGTGCTCTTGAGTGCTCTTTGTGCTCGTTTGTACGTGCTTGTTCCTGGAGGTTTCACGTGCGCCCTCCCGGCCCTAGCACCCAAGGATGATGGGGCTCGACCCTGCAGTCCTTGTCATCCTTGGTCTTTTTCCACTTCGACTGTCCCCTCCACCCTTTCTTTTTCCTCTGTCTTTCCTCTCACTTTTTCTTTGTTTTTCCGCTGAGATATGCCCTTTAAATAGAGGCGAATCGGTTCTTCCTGAACTAAAAAAAAATATATATATATATATATATATATATGCGCCTCAGTGTAGTGGTTAGCGCTGCTGACTATGAATCCATCGGCCCTGGGTTTGAGACCTGATGGTAGCTGGCGCGCAGCAAAACCCAGTTATTCATCGTTCTACACAATAAAAGAAAGTGGTTGGTAGATAAATGGGTACCGTAGGTGGCCTAGTGGTTAAGATGCTGGGCTGCTGATGGGGTGTGGTTCGGATTCCATGTTAAACTGTAGGTTTCAGGTGGAGTGAAAAGCTTGACCTTCGTTAGAATGAACAATTTGGGCAGAAGCTAACCAAAGGTTATGTATATATATATATATATATATACATACACGGTGTTCATAAAAGATCTGAACAGTTTCAATCTTTATTAATGTGATAACCCAATAACATGCAAAGAAATAAGTTTGTCCATAACCTAATACTATACAAAGAAACAAGTTTGTCCATGTGACTCTCCACAGCTAAAAGTTTTACATACATTGTTGTGGGTGACTCAACCCACAACTTTCTCATTTGAGAGCGGTTCTATGTTCTAGTTTGACCATAAATCTATAAAGTTGTTACTCTTTAAACTAAACTGTTTACTCTCCTTTCCTTCTTGCTTGATATCTCTTCTATAATTACTTGGCTTTTCTTTATTCTATATCTTTTCAAATGTTATTTTACTTTTGTTTATCAAAACACCGGTGGGATACCCTTTATCTCCCCCCCTCAATGACCTGATCTGGTGGATGACTAATGAATCTACTCCTTTAGCTGAACTCATGAGGAATGGTGAAGTCAACATGAGGAAAATGATGATTAGATTTTTATACAAATCTAGTTTATTCAACTAAATATTTACATTATGTACATCACATTCACTTCATCCATACCCAGTCACTTACAATCCAGTCACACACAATATTTCTTTCACATTACAAGTTATACTTTATTTATATTGTTATACATTTCTTTTCTGGAATCCAGAACCTCCGAATTTATGATTTATAAATTCACAAGTTCTTGAGCTTTTTGATTCTTGATCAGCTTACTTCATACTATACAAATTGTCATACTTAGCAAATAAATCTTGCATTTAGTTTTGTAGTTTGAGTTATCAATCCAGTCTTCCTTCTCATACACCATATCAACTTAAGGTCACTGGCAGTCTAGAGAGTCATTCCAGAGAGTCATTCCAGATTCACCCTGGAATGGAGTTTTCCAGAATTTGATACCAATGCTTTCTTGGTACCAGGCTAGTTACAATCGGGCCTACACTTGGCAGCTAATCTGGTTAGCCTAGATCCATTCGAGAAGCAACCTTACAGGGTTCTTTACAAGATGGTGGGGCTGGGTTTTCCCCATCCCGACACCACTCATCAAACTAGCCAGATGTTCAAACTAGAAGGGCTAAATCTGACTTTAGTAGAGAAGCCTAATCCTCCTTCCTTCCTTGAACTTCTTCACATCCCGAATAAAGTCTGGGAAAAATACCCTGCCAGGTCTCATAACTCACTCTGCACATCTGCCTCCAGCGTCAGGCCACGCCAAGGGGTGGGGATCCCTGTTGGCTAAGTTTTTAACTTTCCATTACAAAAATATTCTAATAATTTACTTTTCTTTACTAAAATCTTTTAACAAACAAAATTACTTATAAATTAATAAAGAAGAACGAGATATTAAATGGAACCTATCCGAACTTCCAAAATTTGAAGGTGAAATACAGAAATCCTAAAACCTCCACATGTTTAATAAACTTCAACATGTGAAGTACAACATCAATCGATATTCAATTTCTTGCCATGTGCATTCATGCATGCTAGCATCGACCATTGCTATTGCATCCCTGATCCTGATTTGTAGTTCATGGATGTTGACAAACTTGGTCTTGTACAAAAAAAAATTCATTAGTTGCTCTATCATTCACACATTCTTCATGCTTTATATCTTATTTAGTATGAAAAATATTAACAAATCAATCAAATCATTCAGATCTTTTATGAACACTGTGTGTGTGTGTGTGTGTGTGTGTGTGTGTGTGATGAGTAAGAACAAGGTCCTTGCATAAGAAGTTAGTCACAAATAGAGGTCAGTGGTCAAATAGAGCTTTTTTTTTTGTCTATGTCATCGTTTTTGAACAACTCGACAAAAATTGATGAAACATAACATGATGTGTTATGAACAAAGAATTAGATCCCTACATCAAAGGTCAAAGTCAAAAATAGAGGTTAAAGGTCCAACGGAGGTCTATGCTAAAACTTGGATTAAAGTCATCCCTCGCCTTTTGCGGGGGTTACATTCCTGAAAACCCCTGTGATTGGCAAAACCATAATAGGTAAAACCTAGGACCTATGGGAAATAGAGGATTTGCGGAACTTGACCCCCAGACACCACTTACTATGCACACTTAACTCTAGAAAAAGGTTATATATATACACACTGTATATACATATACAGGGTGTCCGATAATTATCTGTACAATTTTTGACTGTTATTAAAAGTCAACCATGAAGTGTAGAAATTCCAGTGTTGTCCCATTTTACAGAGAATCATTAAGTTTTTTCTGATACCACATTTTGACAAGTTTTTTAGAAATGTACGTGGGTGACAGACATTGATGATTTAAAAGCAAGAATCACAGCTGCTATTGAGCAAATTGATATGTACGCTGCAGCGTACATGGCAACATTTGGAGTATCGATTGGATGTTTTGCGAATCACTAATGGTGCACATATCGAATGTTTGTAACAACGTTACTTTAATAAAAGAAACTTTTGAAAATACAGATTCTAAATAATCTTGTTTAAGAATTTTACGTGTGTTATCAAGAATTTTATTAAAAGATGAAATTGTACAGATAATGTTCGGACACACTGGAATTTCTAAAAAACTTGTCAAAACTTGGTATCAGAAAAAACTTAATGAGATTCTCTGTAAAATGGGACAACACTGGAATTTCTACACTTCATGGTTGACTTTTAATAACAGCCAAAAATTGTACAGATAATTCTCGGACACCCTGTATATGTATATATATATATATATATATATATATATATATATATATATATATATATGTACCGTATATGTATATATATGTATATATATGTATATCGTTATTAGCAGCATATCAGTACCTTTATTTACTAAGTAAAAGAACATTAAAAAAACATCTTATAATCTAGAAATACTGTACAGTAAGTAACTTTAATAAATACAGGTAACAAATTGTACCAACAAACATGGCTGGTTGCGTGAGGTGGGTGACAAGCAGCTCCCAGATAGTGCAGATAAAGAATTAAATTGTTAATTTTAAACTTACACTATCACAAACTTAAGTTAAATCATAAGAAAAATTAGTGGTATCAATGGGCTGAAATCAAATGCAATGCATACAGTAATATAAATTTCCTTATGTGGGTATACAGTAATTTATTCATTCATAAATCATGGCACTGTGATTCAAGATAGTGAAATCTAAAATATCGGTTAGGGCTCCTTTGAAGATGCGTGAATGAGCAAAATTGGACCCTGTGATAGGGAAAACTGGTGTACATTGTATCACAACGAATGACCAAAACCCGTCAAATGCAAAACTGCAATTGGTAAGGGATGACTGTACTCTGCATAAATTTATGAAACCATGTCCCATACATGATAAAACATGAATTGCATGCAAATATTGGGTCCTTGCATCAGAGGTCAAGGTAGGTTTGGTTGAGAAATGAACCCAAAAAATTTTTTAGAGCAAATGGCTAAAGGCCTGCTTGTGGATTTGCAGTTAAAGTTTATGGTTTTTGACCCAGTTTTCATCATACGCGATAGGTAAACTCATCATTTTTTAAGACATAATATTAACTAATTATAGATGTAGCAACTCAATATCATTTTCTAACCCAAGAGGAGACAATGCCTAATGTATATCATGTGTTTTAAGTGTAAAATGATAAAATGTCGTTGAAAAAACATGCATTTTTGCTAATTTATTCACATATTTTGGCTACAAAACTTGAAAAAATACTTTCAAAAGGTGATAAATCCAAAAAAAATCACATGTTCTCATGTAAAAAGAAAAACTATTCATATAAATCATCATAAGATTGAGAATAATGTCCTTTTGACATAAATGCAGGATGCATCTTCCTGCTCAGTACTTTAGTAAGGATACATCTTTGAGTTTCGAACCCATACATGGTATGGGAAGCCTCTGTCACTAATTTCACACTCTTCTCAACACTCTGAGAGTGAGAAGGCAAGTCTGGAATGTCTGGCTTAGTGTTAGTGTCCATGAATGATTGGATTTCTTCATCAGATAGGTGCTGTGTGGTAGGTGGTTCCATGACATCAGGGTCAGTGAGGTCGATGAGCTCATGCCAGTGATTTGCATTCCAATTCACCTGGGGAACTTTCTTCCCTGCTTCCTGGTTGCTCTCCATTCTATAAATGAAAAATGAAAATGAAAATATAAATGAAAATATAAATATAAATGAAAAATAGTACTCAAATATTGCCTTTCAATAATACAAACAAATTACCCACTTAAAGTGACAATTATAATATTTTTTCCATATTTTTTGGAGAATAACTCAGCTTTGGCAAAAAAAAAAAAAAATAATTACAAGAAGCGCAAAATTTACCTGTGTCTGAGAGTGAGTATAGTCTGAAGCCCAAGATTCCTGATTCTGTCTTCATCATCTTTCACCATGGCATAGAGGATGTTCTCAGGTCAGAGGCAGAAAACATTACCCTGGATGTTCTGCTTTACAATGCGTTTCACATCATCAAATGGAATCAGCCTCAGCTGATAGCAGAGAAGAGGATGTGAGGAGAATCATGCAGCTTAGAGGATGCCTTTATCTCAAACCATGCAGGAGCATAAATTCGAACAATGTAATGGACCAACTTTTTCAAATTCAGGTTGGTTCTGTTGTCTCTTGTGTATAAACAAAGAAGTCATATGGCAAGAGTTAACCATCTTGCATGGTTAAGTGGACCAATCTTCCAAGCAGCCCATCTGTCATCTACTCTTTCAGTACTTCCTCTGGAATGTACCCTTCAATGATTGGAGTTCCCACAGCTTCAAACTGTACCTGAGGTTCATCCTGGATATCTTCTGCGCACCTTTGCTCAAGGGGCCCGCTGAAACTTCTTGGGCCAGTTGTCACTCCATCCATTTTTTTTTTTTGAAAAGAGCTTTTAGTGGGAGTTCATTCTGATGCAGTGTGCAGTTTCCTCCCCAGAGTTTCTTCAAGTTTTACCACTAAACCACTCTTCCAGCCAGTGTTGGCTGCGGTATTATCAAGAAGAATGGCTCAGATACTTTCAAGACTATTATATTCTTCAAGAACATTGTCTCCTGAGCAAGGACCTCACCAGTGGTGTCTATGACAGGAATTGTTCTGTGGGTCAAGTAGGCGCCAGGAGATTTTTCATCTTCATAGGGTGAGGTGATGTTCTGCATCAACACACTTTCTGAGAACAGTTTCCCCTTCAGGTGTCTCTATTTCTTTGTAAGTCATGGTATTCTCGTCAACCTTCCCATCCACACCAACACAAATGAGCTGTGTCTTTTTCTCTGATTCCGCACCCTCACTAACTACCCTAATTTGGGCTTTGGCCCTGTTTAATTTGCACTTGTCAATCATGATGTGATTGATGTCAACTTCAGGTCTCAGTAGGTGTTTGATGTCATGAAGCAAGGCATTCCCAAGAGCTGCGCCCAGATTTGATGAACATTCACCTCTGACAAGTTCCATAGCATATCTGGGAAACTTTAAAAGGCTGTAGTCTCCTGAAGGCCTCTTCCTAGGCTGCCATTCATCTTCTCCTTCCTGAAAATAAATGGAAAATATTAATGCGTTTTCTGTTTATTTATTTTATTTATTTATTTATTTATTTATTTATTTTATTTATTTATTTATTTAATTTATTTAATTTATTTATTTATTTAATTTATTTGTTTTTATTTATTTATTTATTATAATTATATATAATTAATATAAATAAAAGGAAACTAACCTCGCCACCAGATGAACTGCTTGTAAGTCCAGGCAACTCTGTAGGCTGTATGAAAGATCCTACTAGCTCAACTTCCTCCTGAGGTAGTACATGTTGCTGTCCTTGTTTGGCCTTCCTGTCTCTTTTGGCAGCAGCTCTGTGTCCACTGAAGACAGCTGGTATGCACCCTTAGGACCTGTTTTGGATCGCTGATCACGAAGGTATGCTCTTTCTTCAAGTGGCACCTTTGCATTTCGAGGGCAAACACAGATGATGTGATGTGTTCTTGTGTACACTTGTCCTTCTTACAGTATACTCTTGAATCACTGCAAGGCAAAATATCCAAAGAACAGGAACAGGCAGAAATATCAAAAAGTTTGTCTAAGTTAGCATCCAGATTTCGCTTGACACTTGCCTTAGCATGCTTGCGATTAATGTCTTTCACAAGAGTGAGTAGGTCTTTAACCTTTCTGTCAATGGATTTGTCATTAATCAAAGGCAGCCTTGGATTCACTGAAGACCAAATGGATTTTAAATCCTTGCTAACTTGCTGCACTAAGGCCCAAAAATCTGCACCAGGGTTAGCATGATTAAGATCATAATAGTATTGAATCAGCTGCCTGTAAGTGCTTGGTTCGGTCATTAATAATTCACGAGGACCACCTCCATACTTTTCTTCTTTTCTTTCGGGTCAGGTGTCTTGTTTTTGCTTTCGGCATTATTTACACCGGAAAATCTGAAACATAATGGAAAGTATTAATGCGAATAGCAATATGTAAGAAATAAGTGTGAATGGTCACAGGAAATATAATATTTCACCATTATTTTTTAATAAAGATGCATAATTAATAATTATATAAAAATACAAGCGAAACATTGATATTTATGCTTATAGAAACAAGTTAATAATTTTGGGTTTGCTTTGTTTTGGTTGTGCATATGCTGCATATGGGATTTTATGCATGAAGCAACAACAGAAAAAATTAAAAATTTAAAAGCTAAATTCGCATTTCTTTGTGATTTTCACATTTCATAGATGAAATGACAACTACTGGATGTTTATTTGCTTTCTGGTACCAACTTCAACCACCCCTAATATATATATATATATATATATTTTTTTTTTCTTTTCAACCTTTCAAAGGTTCTGCGTGATGATTCCTCATTTCATTTAGGTCAAGCTTGTCGCCCTTCCTCTCAAGTTGGCCTGGTGAAGTAGTGAGTTGGTTTCTTGTACTCTCCACCTCACATAGCCAGGTATGCCTAGCTCATCAGGGATTGTTCTGAGCCAGGCATCTAATCTTCTTTTGAAGATGTCTACTGCAACACCATTCATGTTCCTTAGGTCTTTGGGCAGCTGATTAAACAGTTTTGGTTTTCTCACAACAAAACTATTTTCTTTCAGGGTTAAGGATGTTCTCTGTCTCACCTTTAATTTGGGAACATGACAGTCTTCCTTTTCTACTTTCCACCATTGTTTGGGGAGTTACAGGGTTCAGAGTAAGATTAGGCACTAGTTTCACCATTATTTTCCAAGTGTAAATAATGGTGTATCTCTCTCTTCCCCTTTCCAGTGAATATAGGTTTAGTTCGTGTAACCTTTCCCAGTAATTTAGTTCTTTGTACCCCTTGATCTTGGCTGTGAAGCTTCTCTGAATCCCTTCTTGCTGTCTAATGTCTTTTTTTATATGGGGATATTAGGACTGAGCAGTATTCCAATTTGGGTATGATCAGTGTTTTCAGTAGAGTAATCATTACATTGTTATCCCTTCATTTAAAGGTTCTCAATATCTGCCCCATTATTCTCTTTGCTCTGTTTACTGCTATCTTATTTTGTGTTTCAAATTTTGCATCATCAGTCATTACAACCCCTAAATCTTTTGCTCTAGAATTTCTCTGAATTTCCTGTCCATTTGGGGTATAACATTTCATGGATTTTAGGTCTTCTCTTTTTCCATACCATAACAGCTGAAATTTCTCAGTGTTAAACTTCATATTGTTGTCTTCCATCCACTTGTAGATTCTGTTCATGTCTTTTGTAGAGATCCTATATCTTCTGGCTTTCTTATTTTTTTACTGATCTTTGTGTCATCAACAAAGGATGTTACTGTGCTGTCTTTGGTAATGTCCTCATCTATGTCAGTTAGCATGATTATGAAGAGTAGTGGAGCTAATACTGTTCCTTGCACAGTACTGAGCTGAGGACTTCTGATGAAGATGCTCCTTGTACTGTAACGACTTGCCACCACTCACTAAGAAAATTATATATCCATTTCCTTACTTTTCCTGTTATTCCCATATATTTCAGTTTGTGTGTTATGATTCCATGATCACCCTTGTCAAACACTTTATAAGCAAAGTGTGTGTATAGTACATAATAGTTTTTATTACTTTCAAGTGCATCAATAATGTTGTTATAGTGTTCCATTAGTTGTGATAGGCATGATCTGCCTGACTGAAACCCATGTTGGTTATCATTATGCCTGGTATTTCTCCCATGTCTAATGATTGTCTCCATATCCAATATAGGGGCTCACTGACTGCATTCTCACAGTTTTTGATCAATGTGGCATTCCATTTATCTGGTCCTGCTGCTGAGTGTGTTTTTAGTTTCCCTATAATTTGTGTAATATCATTTGTAAAGTCGAAGTCAGTTATACTTTCCCCTTGTAGTTCTTCTTTAAAGAGCACATTTCTATCACATATCAGTTTGTCAGTTTTTGGGATACTGAAAGATGATTCATACTGAGCTCTTAATATTTCAGATACTTTTGTTAGATCATCAGATAAAGCACTGTTCTCATTTTTCAAAGGTCTGGTAGTCGCATTGTTTTTCAACTTTCTTTTTGCAAAATTATAGAAGTACTTTGAGTTAACCTTTATTGCTTCTATAGTGTTATTGTCTTCTTTTTCTGTATGCTTCTCAGTTCCTGTATGACATCAATGATACTCTGTAATTTATCATTTAATACTGTATTTTTCTGACATTGTTATCCTTAGTTACTTAATTTTGCAGTCACTCTTTTTCTCTTTTGAAACAATGACCTCTTTTGTGTCTCAAATCTGCTTCTCTTTCCTCTGTTGTATTTTTAGGACATGTCTTTCCACAATTTCTAACATCATCTCTAAAGTCATTAGCAACTCTTCCATTGTCTTGGCCTCGAAAATGGTTTTCCAATCTGTTACTTCCATGTTGGATGCAACATCTTCCCAGTTTATAGCTTTGGAGTGAAAATTAAAAATTTTGAATTTGCTTCATTCTGTTGTTTGTGTTCTTTTCTTTCCTGTTGCTTTTATATTGGTTGTTATTTCAATGATGTGGTCCAATATTATAGTTGAAGATATTTCTACATTATTAATTAGGTTGCTGTAGTTTGTAAATACCAAATCTAGGCAATTCTTTTTTCTTGTATTTTCTGTTATTTCTTGCATTAACATAAATTCATCAGCAAAGGCTAGTAGCATTTTTACCTGCTCCTGGTCTTCCTGTGTGCCCCCCCCTTGTGTCCTGGTGTATACATATATTTTTTCCTATCCTTTTATATTTCATGAATGGAAATTAAAATCACCACAGAGAAAAATATTTGGGGTTGGAGAGTGTAGATCTTTAATCCAATTTCTTAGCTCTGTAATGGAATCTGAAAATTTTGAGGTTGGTGTGTTTGGGGGTCTGTACATTACAATTTGTACCATATTTAATTTTTCAACTTTTGCTGCTACACATTCTATATAGCTGTTTGCGGTACTTATAGTCATTTCTGCCATATGCCTTTTGCATGTGTAAATAGCACATCCTCCTTTACATTTCACTGTTTTGTCAGCTTGGAGGATGTTATAGTTGTCAATTTGTATTTCTTTTTTGTCAACATAGGACTCACAATTTCCATAGTTTGCCTGGCAGTCTTTTAGATGAGTTTCCATAAGGCATGCAAAGTCTGCTCTGGCTTCTTGCATGAGTCCTTTCAGGCATAAAACTTTGTCTGGGGAATGATTTGATTTAAGGCCTTGAATGTTGGCTAGGATTATTTTTATTTTTTCTCTATCATTTTTGTATGTATCATTTTTGGGTTCAAATTCATTTTCCAATGGTGGTGCCAGTTTCATTGATTTGTGGTCCTGAGAGAATTTGCCTCTTTTTATCTTTGTTGGTACCTGTTGTCCCGATAATGCATGAAGTGTCTTTGTGCATGCCTTCTGTCTGGCTCTCAGATTCCTATTTGTCAGCTGACTTTGTATTTGCTGGATAGTATTTAGCAGCTGAATTATGTTGGCTACATCTAAAAAATTGGTACCCTTCTTTGATGTTCGATTTGCCTGTTCACCCATCATGTTCCTTTGAGGGTGGTTGTAATGGCATTTTTGTCCGTATTTGCATAGGTGTTGCAGACCATAAGATGGTGGAACTTGCATTTCTTATCAAATTTTCAATATTCACTTGTGTACTGTGTGTGCATAATGTGGGATGTGCATAGATGCATTGCCCAACCTGATATCTGCAGTTTTCTTATATATATATATATATATATATATATATATATATATATAAATTGTTTCATTTCAACTGGAGATGTACCATCTACAGATCTACAGAAGCTAAGGCTAACAAAGACCCTAAGATCCACTCTAAGGTTAGCCCAAGAGAAAGGAAAGAGTAGCGGGTTAAGAGAAGAGAAGAGAATAAGGGGTTAAGTAAGAGCAACATCTATCACTCATGGGGTTAACATTCATTCAGAAAAAGAGGAAAAGTGTCTCACCATCATCATCCGCCGGCCACTGCCGACAAGTCAGAAAAATAGTCAGAGAGAATAGGAGAGGGGTGAAAGATGAAAAGAAGTAAAATAAGAACGCTTACAAACCATGCAAACACAGTCTTAACTCACTGTCATACCATGCAAACTACAAACATGCAAGAAAAGAGTTAGAGACATGCAAAGTAAGGAGAGGATAAGAAAAAAAAAAAAAAAAAAGTAGGTAAAGTTAAACAAAAAGTGGGTTAGTTTACGCTATGGGCTACATCTACATTGTGTTAGTCTATTTTTTTTTTTTTTTTTTTTAATAATTTTATTGCTGGCATCACACGCTGGCATGTCACAAGCTGGCATTCATCGTCAACAGACTCATCCTCGAGCAACACCACCAGAGCTTCTGTTGCTAACTTTGTTGTTTTTTAAATTAAACAACGTTAATATCTTTAAAATGTCTGTCAAGACGGTTCTTAAACATATTAACGCTGGTAGAATGAACGACTGATGCGGGAAGATTATTCCATTTATCAATTACTTTAAACGTAAAGAAGTTTTTAGCGAGATTAGTAATAAAACGCCTGCCACACAACTTAAATCTGTTATTGCGAGTATTACTATTATCAAAAGTGAACAATTTGTCAAAATTTAATGTTATTGATGTTATTAACGATTTTGAAAACTTCAATAAGCTCCCCCCTTAATCTCCTAGTTTCGAGTGAATACAGGTCTAACTCATTAATCCTATCTTCATAAGGCTTATTGCGCAATGACGGAATAAGTTTCGTGGCACGACGCTGAACCCTTTCTAACCTATCAATATCCTCACGCAAGTACGGGCACCAAAACTGAACTGCATATTCCAAATGAGGCCTGACTAGGGACTTGTAAAGGGGCAATATAATATCCTTCGATTTAAATTCGAAATTACGCGCTATGAAGCCTAACATCCTATTAGCTTTTGCGCAAGATTCCAGGCACTGGTTCCTAACCTTTAAATCCTTAGATACGCGTACGCCTAAATCTACTAACGTCGTCAACGCTCGCTAACTCCCTATCATCCATCGTATACGCGTAATTTTGTTGCGAGAACCTATATGCAAAACTTTACATTTGTCTACGTTAAATTGCATCTGCCACTTATCTGTCCACTCCATAATCCTATTTACATCGTCTTGAATCCTATTTCTATCATCCTCGTTAACAACCTTACCCTATTTTAGTATCATCTGCGAATTTTGACATGTTACTAGTCAATCCTACATCTATGTCGTTAATGTAAATTACGAATAGCAATGGGCCTAACACTGAACCCTGTGGGACACCGCTACCTACATCTAACCACCCTGATTCACTACCATTAACTACGACCCTCTGTCTCCTAGCACAAAGCCATTCTTCTAACCAGTTAGCTACCTGACTGCGTATACCATGCGCTTTAACCTTCGCAATTAGTCTCCTATGCGGAACTGTATCGAATGCCTTTTTAAAATCTAAATAAATAACTTCAGCTGCTCTATGCCTATCGTATTCACGCACTATTTCGTTATAAAATTCTAACAAATTAGTTAAACAAGACCTATGGCGTCGAAACCCATGCTGACTACTATTAATCAAATCTCTACTTTCTAAGTGATCGATAATACGATCCCAACTACGGATTCCAAAAGTTTACCTACAATTGACGTTAAGCTAATGGGCCTATAATTGCTAGCTACCGCATGGTTGCCTTTTTTAAAAATAGGCATGACGTTAGCTAATTTAAAGTCTTCAGGAATTATCCCCGTTTCGAGTGACTGATTAAAGATCTTCGTTAAGGGGCCTACGATAACTTCTTTCAAATCTTTCAAATGTCTGGGATAAAAAGCGTCAGGGCCTGGAGCCTTGCTAACTTTTAGCCTATCGATATAATGCGCAATCTCAGCCTCGTAAAAGTTATTTCATCCAAAATAGTCTCGCTACTAAATGGAACGATATCATCCACGTCGGGACATTATTTACGTCTTCTACAGTAAAAACTGTTGCAAAAAAGTTATTGAAAATACCCGCCATCGCCTGAGCGTCAGAAGCCAAAGCGCCATTAACATCCACTAGAGGGCCTATGTTTTTTTTACCGGCTTACGATTATTAACATTCAAAAAACTTTTTTGGATTATGTTTACTATCCGCAGCTATAAGTATCTCTAAATTACGCTTGGCATTCCTAACTGATCTTTTAACCTGACGTCTAAGCTCGATATATCTATTAAAGTTAGCTACCTGGCCATTACGCTTACTAAGTCTATACGCTCTATTACGTTATAAAACTCTCCTATTTCCCTACTCCACCACTTTGGTCTACCACGATTACTAGCGCGCTTGGGCCTACGAGGAATAAACTCCCTTTCAATATTCCTAAAACTTTCTTAAACACCACCCAACGCAAATTTGTGTCATTACCCATAAATAAGTTATCCCAGTCCCTACTCTCATCCTATCCGCGAAACTATCAAAATTAGCCCTACAAAAATCAGGGACTTCTATTACGTTACTATCCTGAGTGTTTTCTATCAATAACTTAAACCTAAGAATTTGATGATCGCTACATCCTAAACTCTCGCCTACTTCTAAACCTTCGACTATATTCTCGCCGTTCGTCATCACCAAATCTAAAATATTATCACCGCGCGTTGGTTCGGTAACTATCTGTCGTAAAAAGTTATCGTCCATAAACTCAACCAATCTCAAACCCTCTTCATTACCCGTAAAATTCTCGTAATTAACATTAGGGCAGTTAAAGTCTCCGACAATTATACTATTCCGATTGTCAATAAAATTACCAAGAAGTGAGTAAAATCTAGTATCTATATCGAGGGGTTGAACGGGAGGTCTATAAACACAACAAAAATAAAACTAATACTACGCGCCCTAACTTCAACACAGATCGCATTAATTGCTGCCGGAAAATCTAACTTAACCTCGATAGCCCTAAGGGAATTACGAATGTACAGCAAAACGCCGCCTCCAAATCTATGTAACCTATCATTAGTAAAGAGTTTAAAACCCGGTATCTCAAGTTCCCCCAACAAGTCCCGAGTCACGGTATTTAACCAAGTTTCAGTGATAGCAACTATATCATAGTTGCCGGAATAAATTACCGCCTTAAATTCATTTAATTTATTTCTAATACTACGCGCGTTGCAATAAAAAACGTTTAAGTTATTTTTTACCACGGGCCCGCGTTTTAAACTATTTATCACGTCGGGCCCGCGTTTCCCGGACCCACAACGTTTAAAGAAGGCTTCGACCTATACAGCTTTCGCACGCTTTCGTCTATTAACCTACCTAGCCTAGCATTACCTATTTCATTAAAATGCACCCCATCTTTTATAAAAAGGCTAGGATCATTGAATTCGGACCACAGCTTTACGAAGGGTACATTTTCCTCAGCACAAATCTCTTCTAATTTGTTATTCAAAAATATTGTTTTGGACGTAATTCTAAGACCCAACCCGTGCCTAGGGGTAATACCTAGAACTAAAGACCTATCTGACCTCGCCTTCAGGGACCTAATTAACCCCCTATATCTCTCCAAAAGGTCAGGCACTCTCGTATCGGGCCTATACGAGTCGTTGCCTCCTACCATCGTCACCAACATTGAGTGACGGGAAGCAACGTCAACCCTATCCACTTCGTCTCTAACTCTGTCAACCCTGGCCCCTGGGAGACAGACCCTCCTCCTCTTGGTTGGATTCCGTTTAACGAATTCTTTGTCCATGTGGCGCACTAAAGAATCCCCAATTAAAATAGTTTCCCCCTCATTCACGTCCCTTTCCAAATGGGCGAAAGGGTTCGAAACCTCGATAGGGGGGGGATTCCTATCACCTAATGTACGCGGCCTAGCTCCACCCTTAACCTCTCTAAATCCCTCGCTATCTACTACTCTCGGACTAACCTTAACCTCTTCCTCAACTCTATCTAACCTTCCCGACAAGCTACCTAAACTAGAAACTAAGTTACGCACCTCACCCTTCAAATTACTAACGTCTTCAACGTTAATATTGGTTCGGCTTCCGTCAACCGTAGCCCTAACCCTGCCATCATCAAGCGTTGCAAGTCTATCCGCTACCTCACGTACACTGCGTTTTATGTCCACTAATTCCTCCATGAACTCGCAAAAGAAACAAACTGATCTATCGGTAATCGCCACTGGACCGCCGTTATAATCCTTAAATTCCGAATACCACCGGTTAACCCTACACCTAACACACGACGCTTTCTGCGACGGCATCGCGGAGTTAAAAATTTAAACCGTCACAGGTATAAGTTAAATTAAGCCGGCACGCTATGAAAACTTCTAAATCGCTAAAAACCACTAATATTCAATTACTTAACTATAACAATGTAAATTTAAACGCAAGTATATAAAATTCAAAAACTATCCAAAGTAAAATTCTCAGCAATATACAAAAGTAGATGCAAAATCAGAGAGCTCAGGAAATGCGTCCGTTCAGTACAGAGTCTGGCTGACGAATGAGTACAGTCACCCTATTCAGCCAACTATTTGTAGTTAGCTATTGTTGGCCAACTAGTTGGCTTAGTTGCTAAATGTTTGCTAAATATCTAATTTATTATTATTATTCTTATTTATCATCAGTATAAGTAGAAAACATAGCCAATTTTATTTAAATTTCCTTTTGAAATAATAATTTACACACAATTTTCTATGATGTTAGACTAAAAGAAAATGTACCCAATGGTTAAGGTATGTGGTATTGTCAAGGTGAACTGGTAACTCAAAAATGAAATGGTAGTATTTATTGGTTGCTCATTTTTATCTTGCATGTATTGATAATTACACATACCTAGTGATGTGAGTCGTTTTTTATTGTGTTGTTTTTTTGTTTTTTTTTGTCGTTTTTTGTTTAAAACGAAGGTAGTCTGTTTTTTTGTTTTTTTTTTTTTTTTATTGTTTTAAACTTATTCCATATTTTTCTTCCTTTAATCTAATAAGTATATTAGTATTACCTATAATTTACTATACTACCATGCTTATACGGTTATACCTATTATATATAGTCATCTTTTAGAAAAATTGAATCACGCAAAAAGTATATAATAGAAAGGAAAAACAAACCCTCATTTTTATATGTATATATATTTTTAACTAGAACATAAAACATTCTTCCTCATTTCAAACAATATACATAATTGTGATTGGCAAGAGTACCAGTATATATATTCCAGATAGAAAAGGAAAATATTCACCTTTTTTTTAACCTTTTTGTTAACCTAATGTTGTTTAACCTTCATTTCCATGGAAGAATCATCACTAGATTGGGTAGAGCATATATGCTAGTTTCAATATCACAGGTACTGGTATAATATACATAATAAAAAATACATAATACTGGTATAAAACAATATATATAATTGTGATTGGCAAGAATACCAGTGTGTATATATATATATTCCAAATAGAAAAATAAAAAAAATAAAAATATTCATCTCTTTCTTTAACCTTTGTGTTAACCTAATGCTGTTTAACTTTCATTATCTGATTCTATTTCCATTGAAGAATCATTATCACTAGATTGATTAGAGCATATAGTTTCATATCACAGGTACTGGTACTTATTGCAGATTTGGATGTTGACGAAGCCAATGTAGCACCATGTTTTACTTCACTTTCTTGGAATTTTGCATTTTGGGATATAAATACTAGCTTTGCTGCTCTGTCTGTGCTTAATCAGTTTCTTTTGGCTGTATGGATATTACTGTAGGACCTATGTGCTAAATGATCTCGGAGGTAATGAAAGGGCGAAATAGAGGTGTATGAGTTTGTGTAGGTATATATGTGAGTATGCGTGCGTATGTATCTGGAATTCTGGATGTATGCGTATGTATGGGGTATATAATAGATATAAATATGTGTATATAAGTATTTATGTATATATTGGTATATATGTATATGGGTGTATGACTGTATGTGTATGTATATATATGGATGGTCTCGGGGGGGGGGGGGGGGGGGGAATATGTCATCGCGGGTCTAAAGGATAGTTAAGTGGGAGATTCAAAATCCGAGGCATGGATGGGAGAGTCCTGGAAAGGTTGGACAATGGGCAGTCAGCTCCCAGCCAGTGTTCTCGCAAGTTTAACGGATCTCAAGATACAAGACTTTCAGTGCAAGAAAGAGGCCAGTTTTTTTCTGTAAATAGGCTGAAAAGGACATTCTATACTGGTACCATATGGCCTATTTTATTATTTATTTATTTATTTTTATAATATATATCATTGCAAAAGTATACCTTATAATTAAATTAGCAATATCTATATTAAAAAAAAAAAAAATTAAAAAAAATAACATGGACATAAAAAAAAATGGTTTTTTAACATCACTACACATACCTAATAATTCAAATTTATTAGATGTTCTCTTACAAGTGTGTGTGTATATATAAAAAAATTTTTTGCAAATGAGAAATAATATGTCTAATATGAGCTACAAATACAAATATTTTCAAACTTTAAGTCCCAATTAGGCCAAGTTAGCTAAACTTTAACTTCTCAAGCTTCTCTTAAACCTTTGACATGCATAATCCTGTAACGTATATTATTTTAAGAATTTGCATTGACTTTCATGTATTAACAAATTTTGTAACACCCTTTTTTTCTTTCAAGACCCATTAAAATAATAGCATAAGTTATATAAAACAATTAATTGAATTGAATTTGAAATACAGGGTGGTCCAAAAGTCCCTATCTATTTTGCTAAAATGATAGTATTTTAGGATAAAAATGCAGTAACATAATTAGATGTGTATTTTTTATGAAACTTAGGTCTAAGATTCAACATGAGCACCATCAGTGTCTCTGCAAATCTCAAATCTGTCCACTGCATTGTGGAACACATTCTCAAGCATCTCTGGGGTTATTTTAGTGACTGCTGTGACAATGTGAGTTTGCAGAACTTGCAGGTCTATAACTCTTGTTTTGTAAACCTCATACTTTATACAGCCCCACACAAAAGTCTAATGGTGTTAAATCCAGAGATCATGCTGCCCAGGGTCTGTTTCCACCATGTCCAATCCAGCAATTTGGTAAGAGCTCATCAAGGTACACCTGAATGATGTTTGCATAGTGACATGGAGCTCCATCCTGTTGAAAGACAACAGTGTTGAGAATGCCATCTGAATGAAGCTGGGATTCAAGAAACTGCTGAAGCATGTCAAGATAAATTGGCCCTGTTACTGTAGCTTCTACAAAGAAAAAAAGGTCTGTAAATCTTCGATCTTGTCTTACCCAACCAGACATTAACTTTAGGAGAATATCTCCCATTTGTAGAACTCAGTTGGTTTTCAGTAGCCCAGATATGGCAGTTATGTCGATTAACCTTTCCACATGTGTGAAATGCCACCTCATTGCTGAAGAGAATGTGGTTTAATAAGTTTTTGGTATGGTATGAATTTTTTCAATGAATTCTGTGCACAGCGCACATGGCAACTCATCTTGGATAATCCTCTTCATGTAACTCGTGTAGCACTTAAATATGGTAACTTTTCTTTCTTAATGTTGTTTTAAAATCCTTAGAACAGTCGTTTTTGGTAAGCTCAGTCTACATGATGCTGTGTGAGTTGACATTCTAGGATTTGTTTCAAAGGCATCTCTTACCAATTCAACATTTTCTTGAGAGGTACCTGGACATTCAGATCTTGCCTCATCATAAATATATCTTGTTCTTTTAAATTTATTGACCAGCTCACTAATTGCTTTGTCTATAGGTCCTGGTTTGTGAAATCCTCTTTCAAATTTCTTTGCACTTCTTCCCTTGGGTATGTAGTGTTACTATGATCAAACATTTTTGTACATCCATCATCATCATGCCTTTAGAAAATAAAATCGAAATATTATTATTTCAGCAAATGATAGGAACTTTTGGACCACCCTGTATTTCATTAAAGCTAGGCCCTATAGCTAAGTCCTCCTTCAGAACTTTAGTTTGAAATAATTAGGCATGCCATTTCAGACTAAAGTAGTTTAACTTTATTCAGTACCATAGTCATAGTAAATGACTGTGACAGTATATTCTATGTGTGAAATGACTGTTGTTGCCATTCAGGCATGCATTAAAGTTTATGTGAAACATATACCAAGAGCTCTAAATTGCATATGCATTACAGATATATTTAAATAGAAATTAATAAATGTGTAGCAGCCATGAAATTAAAATACTTTTGTCTGCAAACCTAAGTAAGAATGAGTCAGCCAACTTTGAAAGCCAACTAGTTGGCAGTTGGCCATAATTCCCAGTCAGTACATCACTAATTTCAATCTGGAAAATGAGCAGAATTTATCCTGGATAACCTGGAAAGTGCCTGGAATTTGGTTTCATGGATTGGCTTGTCACCCTGAGTATATATATATATATATATATATATATATATTATATATATATATATATATATATATAGGCTATGTCATATATATTTTATGGGCTATGTCATAACACCGCTTCCTGGAGATCAGCGAAGTTAAGCGACTGTGTCTGGATAGTAGTTGGATGGGAGACTGTCCTCCGTGCCCAGGTTATGAAGTGACCTGTGGTTTGGATCCCACATAAAGTGGTAGGTCCCCTCCATCATATGACCTTAGATGTTGTGGAGGAGGTTAAACAACCCAAATAAATATATATATATATATAATATATATACACAGGGTGGGAGGAAAGTCTTTAAGGATTTTATACATACAAATAATTTGCTAATAATAAATAAATTCAGGCCTTTTGGATTTAACCCCAAAACTGTATGCCCTATTTCTTACCTATTTGACTAATAGCTATTGAAAGTTTTTGTGCATAGTATGGCATTATTCATGTCTTGACTGTATGATGCACTTTAAATCATTATTTTTCAGGTAATGTGGTTTGGACTGATAAAGAACAGCCAATTAAAGCTCTTATAGGAATGTCCTGCCCCATTAAATCTTCAAAAAATTTTAAGAACAATACAAAACTGAGAAATAAAAAATCTGCTAAAATTAAAGAGGCAAGTTTCTTAAATATATTTGAACTTAAATGTGACATTCAGATATATTCTCCTTTATAGTTTTTAACTAAAAATTCTCATATCTCAAATTGAGAAATTTCAAATACAAGTAACTAGGAAAGAGAGTGACCTCGGACTTTAAGAAAAGACCTATTACTTGTACATTTGCACTTTGGTCACATCATCTCAATTATAAAAGGGTTTTGTAGGTTTTGAAAATGTGGAAGCTCTAAATCAAATTGTACACATTTTGTGAGCATGGTCAACTTTGGTTTTGATAAGAGAGGTATTGTTTTGATAGTGAAAGATAGGTGATTGGAACATGAGACGATGTAAAGATTAGTGATAATAATTTGTTTAAGTTTAATGGAGTGAAAATAGTAGTGATTTGTAGTTTACATGCTTCACCAGAAAGAGAATAACCATTTCCTCTTAATTACTGTCCATGTCACTGTTCCATGGTTCTCTTCATTGTCTGGGTCTCATCTAGAGATGACATGTTGATTACTTTTGAACATCATACCTGAAGTGCCTTGGACCTTATGCTGAGGTTGTCTGAGGCTTGAAAAAGAACCCTGAGAAAGACTTCTCCATTTTTAACCTAACCATCATTTAGAGTAAGATAGAGCCATAAGTATGTTCATAATCTGTCTTAATCATTTTTATAATAGTAGGATCCATGTGATCCATTACTACCTAGTGGGTTTCTTTATGGTTGTTCTGTTCTTCCTTTGTCATTTCTCCTCCAGATAATTTGGGAATTCTCTCTCTGCACTTTTGACAGGAAAGAAATGCTTGAGTGGAGATGTAGCCAAACGCTTACAATCATGCTGTATTAGTGCCAACATACACATACGGATGAGAGATGCCTGTTTGAGAAACATGATTTGCGTAAACCAAATTGGCTATGAGAAATGAGGATGTTCAGTTAAGGTGTGGGGTGAAAAATCATTGAAAATGAGAATAGATGAAAGTATCTGGTTTGGTCATATGGAGAGAATGAATACTGAGAGAAATACAAAAAGGTGTGTAATAGTGTGTAGGTGTAAGAAGTAGAGAAGAGAAAAAAGTAAAAGATGGAAGGATTTATTTCATTGTAAATTCTAAAAACCACTGTATTTATTTTATTATTAATAAAGGTTTTCAATTCACTTCAGTATAAATATTACATGCAGTATCATTGTTGTTGTTAATTTATAATTGTTTATTGTAATTCTAATTTATTATTTCAGGGGAAGAATACAAAATTGAATAAAGAAATCAAAGTGGAGGAAAGTGAGAAAAAATCAGTCAATAATTCTGAAAACAAAACATCTAGTTCCCTTAGTGAGAGCAGTAGCAGCAGTGATAGTAGCAGCAGTAGCAGTGAAAGTGATGATGAAGATGGGTCTTCATCAGATTCTTCGAGTAGCAGCAGTAGCAGTAGTAGCAGTTCAAGCAGTAGCAGTAACAGTAGTGAAAGCAGTAGTAACAGTTCATCAGATAGTGAAGAAGAAGAAGAGAGTTCAAAGAAGAAAGAGTCTGTTAAAAACAAAGAGGGTGAAGAGACCAACAACAACAGTAATAATAACAACGAAGGTTCTCAGTCTCAAATGGAGGTCGATACCCCGAGTGAAATACAAATTACCGATGATATGGTGAGCAAATAAGTAATAATAATAATTATAATAATTTTGGAATTATTTCAAGAAGTTTTTAGGTGCCTTCCCAATTTTGTAAATACTGTGTTCCTTTTTCTGCCCAAATTTTATTCCAAATCAATGTTAAAACAAAGGAACTGCCTTAGTTATTGATATAACATTTTGACCATTACTATAGACATTTTTTTGGAAGGGGTTTAAGGTTTAAATATTAGCATTATCCTATATAAAGAGTTGCTATGGCTATGTTGATTACAGATTTGACTTGGGTTGAAAAGGCCTGGGTTTGACTCCTGCTGCTGCGGATGTTGGGCTGGCCACCTGCTCTAGTTATCTAGGTTCAGGTGACTCCCTCAGAAGTTTACCCCCCTCCCTCTTCCATGTGGAGAATTAAAGGGTTCCAGATTTTACTTATTACTTTTTAAAATATAGTTAAAAAAATAATAGATGAAATACATAATTCAAGAACTGTGATATAGATGGTGCAGTCCTTTAGTTCAGAGGAAAGATTATGAAAATTCAACCAACCATTTGGTATAAGATGATGAATTCTATGATCAGATTTTATACTCTACTCACTTGAAAGTAAAACTTTAATTATGGGGTATAATTAAAGAAAAGTAGATAGCATTGAGGCTCTGAAGATATTTCTACAAACTTTGTCATCTTTCTAAGGAGAGGAAGATAGCATGTTGAATACCTAGTGCTAAGGTAGGGATGTACTGATTAATGTCACATTTTACTGATTAATCAGTATCAGTTTCTGGAGTTAAAATATCTGCTGGTAATTGATATGTATTTTTTAATGTTATTTTCATAGAAAAATACATATGGGTGTTTAATTACTCATGACCAACTAATATGAAACTTTAAATATCTTCAGTAACTTTACTTTTACTTCGTAGCCCCGGGTTCTCTTATGCGAACCCGGCGGCACTCAGGTATCCCGCTACCACCGTGGGACGGGTCCATAGGTCTCGTAGAGAGGTAATGTTGGAGCTGTGTCTTTGTTGAGAGAGAGTGTGGCAGTGTAAGAGTAGGTGTTCTGTGTCCTCAGGGCGGAGGTAGCATTTTTGACAGGTGGAGGTGTCAGCTAGGTGGAGTCTGTGTCTGTATTGTTGGAGGGAGGGGTGGTGGCCTGAACTGAGCCTGGCCAGAGTAACTCTTGTTTTCCTTGGGAGGGTTTGTTCGCTCTGATGGACTACAGGGGGAGTATCGTGAAGGACAGTGTTGTGTGGTTGGTCGAGTAGGTATTTCTGGGTAAATTCTGTGTGGAGATGTTTAATGGGGTTGATGTTTAGGGGAAGAGGGGGAATATTGTTCAGTAGCTGCGAATAGTGAGCAGCAGGAGTACGTTTTTTGTTGCGGGGTGGGGGATTGTGTAATGTGAGATGGTGACAGGGGTGGTCTGGGGCCAGTGCTCTGGAGAAGAATTGAGTCCCTGTCATGTTCATGTGGTGTTCGATGGGGAGTATTTTCGTATCTGCATGTAGATGTGGGATGGGTGTGGTTCGGAGGCAGCCAGTAATGCTTCTGAGACCTCTGTTTGAGTGGTCTGTATCTTTTTCTGGTTTGTGTGGGAGATGGACGGGGACCAGGCGGGGGCAGCGTAAGTTAGGGTAGTACGTACAAACTGTTTGTATAAGATACTAAGGGATTCCTTCTGCTGACCGAATGTTGTGGAGTGTGAGTGTTCTGAGAGCATTGAGTTTTTTTGTTGCTTTGGAGCAAATGTTTGATATGTGAGGGGAAAAGGACATGTGTGTGTCTAGGGTGAGGCTGAGGATTGTTGGGGTTTTGTTTAGAGTAGGGGATGTTCCATGAGGGTGACTCTCGGGTGTGCTTGGGATTTGTGGCGGTCTGAGGTTAGGAGGGTGATGGAGGATTTTTGAGGGGATGCTGACATCCTATTATTAGTCAGCCAGAGTTCCAGATTGGTGATGTACTGCTGGATCAGGCGTGTTGCGGTGTTACGGTTATGGTGTTGTGCTGTTATGGTCAGGTCATCTGCATAGGAGGAAACGTGGACATGGGGGTAGAGAGGTTGTGGGAGGTCGTGCATGAAAAGGTTGAAGATGGATTGGAGAGAGTATGGAGCCCTGTGGGACGCCATTGTATAGTCTGTAGTTTTGGATGAGTGTTGTTTGTATATGACTTTGCCAAGTCGGCCTGCAATGAGATTAGTAAGCCATTTCTTGTCATTGGTGGGGATGTCGAGATCAATAATCTTTTGTGCAAGAATGTGGCGTGGGACAGTGTCGAAAGCTTGTTGATGTCGATGGCAACAAGGACTGTGCGGGCAGGGGGGGATTGTGGTTGAAGCCATCTAAGATGTGTTGGGTTAGGTTTGTAAGAAGCGTTGTGGTGGAGTGGGCGGACCTGAAGCCGTGTTGGGTTTGTGAAAATGTAATGTGTGGTTGTATGTGTCTTAATATCAGTTTTTCAAGGACTTTGAAAATGGTTGAGAGAAGGGAGATTGGCCGGTATGAAGCAGGTAGGTTGGGGGGTTTATTGGGTTTCAGTATCGGATGTGTGCCAGCTTCCAGGTAGAGGGTATGACATTGTGAAGCCAGGAGTAATTGAATATGTTTGTGAGGGCTGCAAGAGCAATTGGACCAGGTGTTGAGATGTATGTTGAAATGTGGTCTGGGCTCGGCATGAGAGTTTTAAGGGATTTTATGGCTGCAGCTGTGCCTGGGGTGTAAATGGATGTGGTTGTTGTGGGTTGGCCGAGAGTTTCCGTATGTTTTTGAGGATTTTTCTATTATTGGGAACAGTGATTTTGTAGCTAATTTTTGAGTAGTGGTGCATGAGTAGGTTGCAGTGTTTTGTGGGGATGGAATTTGGTTACGGTTGGAAAGGAGAGCTTTCGGTGTGTGGGGGGTGGGTTAGTATGTGAAGTGTGGATTTTTTTTCAAGGTTTTCCAAAGTTGGGTGCTGTTGGTCTTGTGATGAGTGTAGTTAAATAGGATTCCCAGTTTTCTGACTGTTTAGTGTTAATTAGATTTGTGATGTCAGGTGTAAGGTGGTGTATGAGGTCAATGTCTTCTGCATGGGACTGTGTTTTCTGGCGTAATGAGTTTTCTTTGTTTTGATTAGATTGTATTGTGTGGGAGAAATTTGGGTTGAAGTGTTTCCTGTGTCCTTGGTGGAATGAATTGTTGCTAGCGCGAGTGATAGTGTTGTTTATGTGGGCGGTTAGCCTTGTCTATAGAGGGGAAATTAGTTGTGGAGAATTCCTGAAGCTCGTTTTCAATGTATCCTGTAAAAGAAGGCCAGTTTGCATGTTTGTAGTTCGTGTATGTTTGTTTGAAGGATGTGTGGATGGGGTGTGTGTTGATAGGTGATTAGTATTGGGAGGTGATCGGAGGGGAGGTGGTGTAATGTCTGCCATGTTGTGCGTGTGTGTAGGGATGGTGAGCAGAAGGTAATGTCTGGGGAGGTGTGTTGTTGGTTGTGTTGCAAGGGTTTGCGTGTGGGTTGATTCCTATTGTTGAGGATGTTGTATGTATGAAGATCATCTAGGAGTAGCGTGCCACGAGCGTCTGGTATGTGAGAGGAGAGCCATGTCAGGTGATGAGCATTGAAGTCGCCTCCCACAATGTGGTTCTCGTATTGTGTAAGTGGTTGCAGGGGGGGCTCGTAGCGTGGGGGGTAGTGAGCAGAGGTAGAGGGGGGTATCTTCAGTAAAACAGGGCTTAGTGTAAATATTAGTACTGGAATCAGAAACTCTGAAATTTATTAGTTTAGGCATGGTTTGCATTAACAGTCAATTTTCTGTTGATACTCAACAATTTTAACATTATTTTCCTTTGTTTAGCCTGAGGAGGAGGCTGTAAAGTCATAATTATTCGTAATTTACACAGGCTAAAAATGGCTAGAAACTGTCTATGTACTTAAATTATACCCATTAAACCTAGTAACACAGCTGGAGGAGTGGGGAAAAATGAATGATGAAAGATGGGATCATACAATTTTTGTAATTTTCATGGTCTTATTTCAAGTGGATGTCCCCTTCCCCTCGATTAGGTACTCCGGTTTGCCGGGCCGAGGGGGCTCGCATATCTCGTGGGTCGTTGGGGTTTCCATAACTCCTCGCGGTGTGTGTGTGGGTGAACAGTGACCTAGTTGCTTTTTTTTTTTGCTCCCATTTTTTTTTTTTGTATCTTCCGGAATTTATCTTGTCTTGACTCGGTCTTGGGCCTCTGTCAATTGTAGTATCTCCCCCCCCCTCTGTTTGTATTTTGCAGTCTTGGGGGCATCGCTCCGTGGCTGAGCCGTGCTCTGGGGATGGTACGGGCGCCTGGACCGCTGCTGCGTCTGGATTGGGTCTTTGCTAGGCCCTTAACGGACAAATCTCCGGAGAGCCAATCTACTGCTTTTAAAACGAGAGTCAGGTTGGGGGTCGGGCAACCCGGGACGTTGGGCCTCCGCCTTGAAGGATGCAGCGGCGGACTGGTGCATTGCCTTTGGTCCGAGGCTGTCTTTCTTGTAATTCTATTGTCTATGGGTACAACTTCAAAACTACAATCCCCTCCTGTTGACGACTCTTGCCTGCCCTTGGATTTGGATAAGACTTCTACTTCTGGTCGTTCAGCGGCCTCTGCCTCGGCTGGATTGACCTTTAAGCCGTATGGCCTCCTCTGCGGCGTCTGGCGCTCGTGGCCGGACTCATGGTGGCCGTAGGGTGTGGTCGTCGCGGCCCTCGTTCTCTCGCCCACTCTCGGTTACCGTCACACATGGACGTGTCTCTGCTGTCAATTTCTGTCTGGTGGACAGGTTCCTTGTTCTCCGCCCTTCCGCTGGCTCCCTTCTGGGCAACTCAGAGCAGGTGTTTCAGCGTCTTAAGACGGTGGGGGTTCCCTGCCATTACGATATCCGCCCTCTGAAGGATGGGTCTCTTCTTTTGAAGTCCCGTTCTTCGGGGGTGACTGAGTCCCCTCTACAGTTGCAGGATGTTCTGGGTTGTACAGTTTCTGTGACTCCCCATCCGCAACTGAATAGCTGTCAGGGCACCATTTTCGCTTCCCGTCTGCTGTCAATCCCGGTTGGCGAGTTGCAGGAGGATCTTGCCCCCCAGGGGGTAACAAAGGTCTTCCCCTCTTTTCGTCGCGCCGGGAGGGTGCTCTTACCCCGTCCGCTCGTCTGCTCCTGACCTTTGACTCCCTTGTACCTCCGGCCCAGGTGTTCTGGGGCGTGGGTGATCGCCGGTCGTGCGAGTTTTCGGTGCGGCCGTATGTGCCTGACCCGGTTCGCTGCTTTGGCTGCAACTGGTTAGGCCATGTTAGCTCTGCTTGCCGCCGTGAGGGTAAGCTATGTGTCCGCTGCGGTGGGCTTGCGCACCCTCCCCCATGCACGAAGCCCCCGCGGTGCTCGAACTGCTCAGGGCCCACCCTTTCTCCTCTCGGGACTGCCCCGTTTTCAAGTTTGAATTCGAGGTGCGGTCCTTAAGGACTACCGAATTCCTTAGTGCGCGGGAGGTGCGCGATAGGGTCCGTGACCGGGAGCCACGGCGGGGGTTGTCCTATGCTGCGGCTCTTGGCTCCGGCGGGTCCTCGGGCCCCTCCCGTGCTACCCCTGCGCCTACCGGAGTGGTGCCCCCCCTGGAAGTACCGGGGGTTGGTGGTGGTCCTGGCACCGCGGGACCTTCTTGTCCCCTGCCTCACTTTGTCATCCCATCTGATTCCCTGCTTAAAAGTGCCCCTTCTCCCTCTCCGGCCTTGGGGGTCTGGATCCTTGCCTACCCGTCTCTCGGGTGGGGAAGGTGATGCCCCGAAGGGGAGGAGGAAGCGTCACCGTGGTCGGAGTCCTCCAGACCCATTCATGACCACTGCTCGTCCTGCTTCCCCTTCTTCACCCGAGTGGAAGCGGCGTGCTGCTCCTAATCCGCTCGGGACTCTCCCCCCCCACCCTATACGGAGGGCTGGTGGGGCGTCACCTCCTGGTGCCCCAACTAGTGTCCGGGTGTCGGTTGAGGTACACTGCCCCATGACACCCTCGATTACTGACTCGGTTCCCACGGTGGACCCGGTCGAGAGGGGCCTGGCCCTTCTTCATGGAGTCTCTCTCCCTTCGGCTCCTGCTGAGAGTGGTCAGGTCTCTCTCCTGGATCTACCTTTCCCACCTGTGGTGGATCTTCCCCCCCCCCCCCGTCAGCACTTGTCTGGTGTGATGAGCCCTCGAACATCTGGTTCTCGCTGCCCCACATCTGGTGGGGAGTCGGGAGTTTCGGCTGGGCCCGTCTCATCGTTTCCTCTCTCTCCCCTCAGGGGAGCCCCCCTCTGAACTCCCTGTTCCACTTTGCCACTCATTCTACTACGGGTGAGGCAGCTGCGGAGTCTATGGCCTCCTGTAATCGGGATCCTCGTCTCCCGGGCTTGCCCCCTGTGGCCCCTACCCTCCCCATCCGGGGTGAGTCGGGGAAGCCGATTCCGTCCCTGGTTACGGACCGTTGAGTTTGCTGCTCAGCTTGGTCCGTGGTTATTTCTCTGCTTCTTATAATGCCCCTTCCCCTTACAGTTCCATTTTGCATTGGAACTGTAGGGGGCTTTTAGCTAACTGGGAGAACCTTGCCTCCCTGCTGGAGGGCGAGCGGCCTTCCTGCGTTTGTCTCCAGGAGACTATCCTGGCTGCGGGGGCTCCCTCTCTCTGGCTATGTTGGTTTCCCTTGCACCCCGGATGAGCACACAGCCGGCGGGGTGCGGCGATTTATGTCCATCATTCGTTACCCTCGCGAGGTGTGCCTCTTCGTACTTCCTTGCAGGCTGTGGCTGTGGCTCTTTTTAGATCGCCAGTACACTGCCTGCTCGATTTATATTCCTCCCCATGACCCTCCTTCTCGCGACGCGGTTCGCGAGTTGGTGTTGCAACTGCCTCGACCTTTCTCCTCCTCGGGGACTTTAACAGTCGCGACCCGGCTTGGGGAGATGTCCGGTCGACTAATGTTGCTGGTATGTTGCTCTCCTTAATGGAGGAACTTTCCTTCACGTGCCTCAATTCCGGCGAACCTACCTATTTCACGAACCCACGGGTTCATCTACCTGTATTGATCTCTCCTTGGTGTCCCTCGATGCCTTACTCGATTTTTCGTGGAGGGTGTTGGGGGACTCTTATGGCAGTGATCATTACCCAGTCTGTCTTGAGCCGGTCGGACCGCAGCCGGGTGTCTCGTCTCGACCGAGGTGGTGCCTGGCGCGGGCTGACTGGCCATCCTTCAGAGCTCGTTCCGTCATTGCCGTTCGGTGTTGGACTTTGGCTCCGTGGATGAGAGCTTGGAGTTCTTCGAGCGGGTGGTGATGGGCGTCGCGGAGGACTGTATTCCTCGATCTTCGGTAACCCGCGGACGCGTAGCGTCCCGTGGTGGACTCCAGCATGTCACCAGGCGGTGTGTGAGAGGAAGAGGGCAACGGCCGCTTCCACCACCCGGCGCACGGACCACTTGATTGAGATGCGGCGGGCGAAGGCTTTCGCCCGCCGGACTCTCAAGTTGGCCCGTCGGGCCTCTTGGCGTGCTTTTGTGTCTGGCATTTCCTCGTCTACCCCTTCTGCTGCTGTGTGGCGGAAGGTACGTAGTATCGAGGGGAAGCCGGTCCCTGCTCGCCCTGTCGGGACGGGGACGGCTTCCTTTCGGATCCTACTGCTGTGGCCGATTGGCTGGTCGGGGCTTTTGCTGCGGTTTCCTGTTCACCTTCAGCTGCGGATCGTCCTTTGTCGGATGTTACGTTCCCTCTGCCTGGGAACGAGTCCTATAACTGTCTCTTTATGATGTGGGAACTTCGGGCTGCCTTGGCAGCCCGTCGTTCTTCCGCCCCTGGCCCTGATGACATTCTGTATGACTTTATTTGAAACCTGCACCCGATGGCCCTACACTTCTTGCTGGATCTTTTCAACCGGATGTGGGTTGAGGGGTCGTTCCCTTCCCGTTGGAGGGAGGCGATTGTGGTCCCAATACCTAAGCCGGGGAAGGATCCGACGGAGGTGGCGGGCTATCGGCCTATTGCCTTGACGAGCTGCTTATGCAAGCTCCTTGAAAAGATTGTGGCCATCCGACTTTCCTTTACACTGGAGTCGCTTGGGTTATACCCCCCGACCCAGTATGGCTTTCGTCGATTTCGGGTACTTTGGACCCACTTCTCCTCCTTGGTCATGATGTACAGGAGGCCTTTTCCTGCCGGAATCTTGTACTGGCCGTCTTTTTCGATGGTCAAAAGGCCTATGACACGACCCGTCGCGGAGTTGTCATGGACCGTTTGAAGTCTTGGTTTTGTGGGCTTTTTGCCCACATTTATTCGTAACTTCCTCTGCCATCGCACTTTCCGCGTCCGTAATGGGGGGCCCTCTGACCTGTATGTTCAGGAGGAGGGGGTGCCTCGGTGTCTTAACGCTCCTGCTTCAATTTGGTCATGTCTGCGCTACCGGGGCCCTCCCGCCCTCAGTGCGTTGTTCCATCTACGCCGACGATCTGGCTGTCTATGCCGCGGGGACGAGTCCCCCCACTCGTGGAGAGGCAAGACCGACTCGTGGACTCGTGGTCAATCGGGTTGAACGTTGGGCGTCGTCGGTGGGCCTTACGCTGTCTTCCCCGAAGACTTCGTGTGTGGCCTTCCTTCCGTCGAGGAGACGGGGATCCGGCGCCGTCCTGGCCTTTAATCTTATACTCAGGGGTCATCCTCTTGCCCTCGTTCAATCAGTACGTTTCCTGGGCATGGTATTCGATAGCCATTTGAGCTGGGTTCCCCACCTTCGTAGGCTGCGCGAGACTACAAGACGTACCCTGGATTTGCTGGGACATCTGTCTCATACTACATGGGGCGCGGATAGGCGGACACTCCTCCGTTTGTACGTGTCCCTGGTACAATCACAATTGGACTATGGGAGTGTGCTCTATGGCTCCGCCTCTCGTACGGCCCTTTGGATACTGGACCCGGTCCTCTCTAGAGGACTGTGCATGTCATCTGGCGCATTCCGCTCCTCTCCGGTTGATAGTCTGCAGGTTGAGTGCGACATCCCTCCTTTGGAGGATCGGAGGTCGTTCCTCATTGCCAAGCACTGTCTCTGGATTCTCCGTCTTCCCAACTCTCCTCTGTTCCAGGTGGTTGAGAGGGTGCTCTGCCAGCATGGGGGTTGGTATTTCACCGACACGTTGACCTCCCTCTTCGATGGTATGGGCACTCCTCCTCCATCCGTCATACCAGTCTCTTTCGAGGATGTTGCACCTTGGGAGAGGACCCCTGTTGCATGCTGTAGGGCGTTGCACCCCGTTCGCAGGGCTGATTCTGACTGCATTGCTTCGGTCTCTGTTCCTTCAGCATGTCACTCTGCATGTGTTGCGGTCTTCACAGATGGCTCGAGGTCGTCGGGGGACATTGGGGCTGCGGCTGTTCCCCAGTCACCTGCCATTGCGCCCCGATGTACCCACCTCCCTGATGAGGCTCTATGCCATTCTGAGCTCTCTGGAGGTGGTGTGGGAGTATCCGGATGGGTCATTTGTCATCTATTCAGATTCCCGCAGTGTCCTGGATGGCTTGGAATGTTTTGACCCCATCCACCCACTGGTCTGACGTATCCAGTTACTGTGCCATATCCTTGTCACTTCTGGTGGCAAGGTGGTGGTATTTTGCTGGGTCCCTACACATGTTAATGTGGCTGGAAATGAGGCTGCTGATCAAGCTGCCCATTCCGCCTGCTGACTACAGGTTTCACCCATGTCCCTCCCCTTTTCCGATTACATCCCTGGTTTTCGTAGGTTTTTGTGCTCCCAGTAGCAGAGTCGCTGGGATGGTGCTACAAATAACAAACTGCAAGATTAAACCGAAATTGGGATGTTGGGCCTCTTCCTTCCATCGGTTGCGCCATAAGGAGGTGGCTCTGGCCTGCCTCCGTATTGGCTACACCCACCTGACCCATGGCTATTTGATAGCTGGGGATCGGGTGCCCTGATGTCCTAATTGTAACGTTCCACTTACAGTTGCCCACCTCCTGGTGGAGTGTCCGCTTTACTCTGCGCTGCGTGCTGAATATTTTCCCTTTTTGGTGAGCATCGGGCCTTGTGATAGGCTTGGCGCTATTCTATCTGAAGGTCCCTACTTTTCGGTAACCGGGTTGTTCTCCTTTGTTCCTGACTTCTTCACCGGCTGTGACTCCGCTATGATTTTTCCGTATGTTTTTTTTCACCCCCCCCCATCTATTGCTCATTTTCATTCACTGTTCCATAGTCTTCATCCTGTGTTCGCTCAGCTATCCACATTTCGTTTGGTGGCCATGAGTGGTCATACTTTGAAACAAAAAAAAATATATACAGAGTGTGTGTGTATATATATATATATATACACACACCGTATTTCCCGGCGTATAACACGCACCCTAATTTTGAAGAGAAAATTTAGGAAAATAAAAATTTTAATGAGTTCATTTTAACGCAGGGTGATTTTTCTAGTATTTTGGGGGGAAAAAGTGTGCGTTATATGCCGGGAAATACGGTATATATACACCAACCAACCTCTTTTATTTATACACTGGCTCCATCTTCCTGTTTTTTTTTTGCAAATGTGTCAATTACTTTATCATGAAAATTGTTTTTCTCCTTTAATTGAGTTAGAAGTTCCATTTCAATAGAAAGGAATGATAAAGAGGAAAGGTGGTCTTACCCCTGTGAATTTCTAAGGGAGAGGGGGGAGGAAGGGAATGGGCAGTTGGCAAATGACATTAACCTCAATATAACAACTTTGATTTACTCATAATTAAGCAAACTCTAATTGCAATTAGATCATATTTCTTCTAAAAATATATTTGGTAATAATTGCCAGTTATTTAGTCATTTAATGCTATAAGCTCATTAATTAAGCACTAAAAGGATTCGATTAGCATAATAGCAGGAATAAGCAGCTCTCTAAGTTGCTTCCACGATCCATGTTTTGCCTAATGAAATGAATGCATTATGGGTCTGTTTCCAACAGTGAAAATTTTTTATTCTTTTAAGACATTAATTCATCCCCAAGTAGAGCGATTAATAATTTTATTGTATATCATTTATTACATTTATACTATCGTATAAGCAGTGAAATTATTGGTGAATTGATACAATTTTTATTAAAACACAAATATAGTAAGTCAAACAAAAGAATCAATTCTCAAGGTTGCTTCCATTGGTGTCCATCTTAATGCAATAAAATTATTGCTCTCCCCCTCCTTTTTCAATGCACGGGTTTGGATTTCAAGCTTTTTGTTTTAAAAAAAATATTTGAAAAGAGTATAGCCTAGTGATAATTTATCATAATTTTATCATTAATATTGTTTAACAAAGTTTCTAATCATTTAAGTGGTGAAGCAATGCTTCCATGGACTGAATGCCACTGATATACAGTAATGGTATTGTAGAAAACTCTGCATTACTCTCTCTCCTCCCCCTCTTATCAAATCATGTAGAATACAGTTATAGGAAAAGAACCAATAGGAATATTTTATAATTTACATATATTTATATGTTTTAAAATAACTAAGCTCCACACTTTCAGCAAATGTTTAGTTGTTTGGTCTTTTACTCACAAATGTCATTTTATATATATAAAATGCAAATCCACAAAAGGAAAAAGAAAAATGATTACATTCATTTCACATGTTTGATTGTGAAATTCATCAACTGTACCTTACAACCTTACAAAGGTTTCGCATGATGATTTCTCATTTTGCGAAGGTCAAGCTTGTCGCCCCTCCTCTCGAGTTGGCCTGGTGAAGTAGTGAGTTGGATTCTTGCGCTCTCCACCTCACATAGCCAGGTACGCCCGGCTCATTGGGGATTGTTCTGAGCCAGGTGTCTAGTCTTCTTTTGAAGATGTCCACTGCAACTCCCTTCGTGTTTCTCAGGTCTTTGGGCAACTGATTAAACAGTTTTGGTCCTCTCACCACAAAACTATTTTCTTTCAGGGTTAAGGATGTTCCCTGTCTCGCCTTCAATTTGGGAATATGACAGTCTACCATTTCTACCTTCCACCATTGTTTGGGGAGTTATAGGGTTCAGAGTAAATTAGGGACTAGTTTCCCCATTAATTTCCAAGTGTAAATAATGGTGTCTCTCTCTCTTTCCAGTGAATATAGGTCTAGTTCACATAACCTTTCCCAGTAATTTAGTTCTTTGCACCCATTGATCTTGGCTGTGAAGCTTCTCTGGATCCCTTCCAGCTGTCTAATGTCTTCTTTTTTATATGAGGATGTAAGGACTGAGCAATATTCCAATTTGGGTATGATCAGGGTTTTCAGTAGAGGAATCATTACATTGCTATCCCTTCATTTAAAGGTTCTCAATATCTGCCTCATTATTCTCTTTGCTCTGTTTACTGCTATCTTATTTTGTTTTTTCGCATCATCTGTCATTACAACCCCTAAATCTTTTGCTCTAGAATTTCTCTGAATTTCTTGTCCATTTGGGGTATAATATTCCATGAATTTTAGGTCTTCTCTTTTTCTGTACCATAGTAGCTGAAATTTCTCAGTGTTAAACTTCATATTGTTGTCTTCCATCCACTTGTAGATTCTGTTTGTCAGTTTGTAGAGATCCTACATCTTCTGGGTTTCTTATTTTTCTACTGATCTTTGTATCATCCGCAAAGGATGTTACTGTGCTGTCTCTGGTAATGTCCTCATCTATGTCAGTTAGCATGATTATGAAGAGTAGTGGAGCTAATACTGTTCCTTATGGTACTGAGCTGAGGACCTCTGATTCTGATGAAGATACTCCTTGTACTGTAACGACTTGCCACCACTCACTAAGGAAATTATATATCCATTTCCCTACTTTTCCTGTTATTCCCATATATTTTAGTTTATGTATTATGATTCCGTGGTCACACTTGTTGAAAGCTTTGGCAAAGTCTGTGTATAGTACATCATAGTTTTCATTACTTTCAAGTGCATCAATAATGTTGTTGTAGTGTTCCATTAGTTGATAGGCATGATCTGCCTGACTGAAGCCTGTGCTGGTTATCATTGAATTTTTTTGAGTTTCCAAAAAGTTGTAGATTTTCTGTCTAACTATTCTTTCAAATATTTTAGTGAGATGAGATGTAAGCAACACTGGCCTATAGTTTTTGGCCTCGGATCGATCTCCTTTATATATTGGGACTATGTTTGTGCCCTTCAGGATGCCTGGTATTTCTCCCATGTCTAGTGATCATCTCATGATCGTAGGCATCATATATATATATGTATATATATATATCAGTGGCGTGCGGTGATTTTTCGTCAAGGGGAAGCAATTCAAGCAAAAACAACAAAGATAATAAAAATAAAACTTTAAAATACTTGTATATAATAAAAACAAAACACATATAATCATCTACTTACTTTACTTATAGGTTAATTCTATTCTTCTTTCTTTTTTATTAAATATATCTATTATTTCTTCGTAAAAGGCATCGGTTTTCATATCCTTAAGAAGCTTTTTCTCAATTGAGATTAAAGCTAAACTTGCAAGCCTTTCTTCTCCTTGCGCATTTCTAGCGTAGTTATGTATTCGCTTTAAATGAGAGAATGACAGCCGACAGCACGTATAAGTTGCCAGATATTTCAAGAAAATTAACTATAAGATCTGGACAGCGAAATCTAAATTGCTTCCTTTTTGACATAGGGAAGGATAAAATAACGATAAATATATATTCTTTTTCGTTTAACATGACCATGGAATTTTTTTTAGAAAAACTATATATGAAACTTGTTGTATTCAATAAATACTACATTATTAAACATTAAATGAGTTTTTAGAATGGAAAGAAACAATTTGTAACAGTAAAAAAAAAGCGAAAGTCATTGGGAAAAAGGATGCATTTCGTCAATTGTTGTCCAACTCAAGATTTTTTTCATCAGCTTTCTTAAAGGTTCTTGCACGAACGGCAACCAATGTATATACTATGTATCCACCTGATTACCAATCAAATGCTATAAATAGTATAATAAAATGATTTTGTACAAATTATTAACACATATTGAACTGTTTAAACTTTAAAGTATAATACAGCATTTTCTTCTTTCTTTGAATAGGGAAGTATTGCTTCCCTTGCTTCCATGGACCGCACGCCACTGATATATATATATATATATATATATATATGATGAATAAAACCACGAAGGAAAAAAGAAACACAAAGGGGTGCTCAAGCGCTTTCGTCTAATGACATCCTCAGGAACACTGGAGTGAAAGGACAGATCAAGGCTGAGGATGTCATTAGACGAAAGCGCTTGAGCACCCCTTTGTGTTTCTTTTTTCCTTCGTGGTTTTATTCATCATAAATACTTTTCACGTGTCACTTTCGTGAAATAATTTTTCATATATATATATATATATATATATATATATATATATATTTTTTTTTTTTTTTTTTTTTTTTTTTTAAAGTTCAGGAAGAACCGATTCGCCTCTATTTAAAAGGGCATATCTCAGCGGAAAAACAAAGAAAAAGGGAGAGGAAAGACAGAGGAAAAAAGAAAGGGTGGAGGGGACAGTCGAAGTGGAAAAAGACCAAGGATGACAAGGACTGCAGGGTCGAGCCCCATCATCCTTGGGTGCTAGGGCCGGGAGGGCGCACGTGAAACCTCCAGGAACAAGCACGTACAAACGAGCACAAAGAGCACTCAAGAGCACGAGCTTAGAACCCCCTTGCGGGGATATATATATATATATATATATATATATACATATACATACATATACATATAATATATATATATATATATATATATACACATATATATACACACACACTGGCCCGCAAAAGTATTTACGAATCATAAGTTGTAATATATTTGAAATAAGAATGTATAAAATATTTAATTGTAATGTAATAATATTTGATATATTTGACAATAAAATGGGTTAATAAAAGAAAAATACCATACTTATTTGTAAAAATTTATTTATAAAAACTTGTGAAAATTAGTATCCTGTATGGCCACCCTTGTTCTTTCGGACTAGTTCAAGATGCTGAGGCATTGAGTCAACCAACTTTGTGCATGATTCAGGACTGATTTTATACCACTCTTCTTGAAGAACTCTCCATAAATCTTCTTTATTTTTTGTCTTATCTTCTCTTGTTCTTACTTTTCTATTGAGCTCATCCCAAAGATGTTCAATAGGATTTAAATCTGGAGTCTGAGATGGCCATTCTAGCATTTTAAACCATTCTTCTTCAAGCTTACTATAGAGCTGTTTCAGTGATTTAGCACTATGCTTAGGATCATTATCCTGTTGAAATATGAAGTTTGTATAATCTCCATGAAGTTCTTTAGCAGCTGGGATTGCAATATTAGTGAATAGATGTTTGAATACATATTGATCCATGTGTCCATTTTCATTCCCAGTGATCCGTTGTAATTTTCCAACTCCTTTTGATGAGAAGCAGCCCCACACATTGATTCCCCACCTCCTTTTTTCACTGTTGGAATAAGGCATTCATTCTTATATTCTTCACCAATTCATCTATTAACAATTTTCATCCTTTTATCACTACCAAAAATTTCGAATCTGCTTTCATCACTCCATACAATTTTCAACCAGTTCTCAGCATCCCAATCTTTGTGTTGAATAGCAAATTCTAATCGTGCTATCACATTCTTCTTTGACAATAAAGGTTTTTTCTTACTCACTCTAGCAAATATTTTATTATCTGTTAACCTCCTCCTTACTGTATCAGCACTAACTTTTGTTTCTCCTGCTTTCACTAATTCTTTACTCAAGTCATTTACTGTCATAAATCTATTCTCCAAAGCCAGAAATTTTAGATGCCTTACACCATGCTCTGACAAAACCCTCTTTCTTCCAGTTTGGACTAATTTACATGTACTTCCTTGGTAATACATTTCTTATGGTATTTGACTGTACCTCACTTATCTTCAGCATTTTTTGCAATACTTGTATTGGAATAATTACCCATTTTAACAAGAGCAGTCAATTCTCTTAACTCTTGGCTAGATAACTTGCATGTCTTAATCATCCTCTCAAATTGGAAATATACAAGTAAAAATTTTGTTGAACAGCATTAAAATGAACCTTCCCCTATCGAGGCTGACAGCACACTAAACTGCACATAGTCTGTGCCACTAATTTCAAAATTAGAGGACTTTTAATTTAGCAATACCAAATTATCAAAATATTGAAGAAATTCTATGGGAATTAATTACAATGACTTTTAAAGTGGCAAAATATTGTATTTAATCTAATAATTACTGTCCTATACTAATTTATTTGTTCTGCATAACCTAAATTACCATAAAAAATATATTAACAAAAAATAGATTTTACTAAATCACAAAAAGTAAAGCTACCATTAATATCTGGATATTTCTCAATTCATAAATACTTTTGTGGAGGACGTGTGTGTGTGTGTGTAAATATATATATATATGTGTGTGTGTATGTATATATATATATATATATGTGTGTGTGTGTGTATATTATATATATATATATATATAATATATAATTATAATATATTATATATATATTATACAGGGTGGGCCGTAAGTTTCCATACATAGGAAAAATAAACATTTTTTTATGGACAACCATTTTTATTTATATAATATGCTCTACATGGTTGCCATTGTTTTGAAAACACATTTCAATGCGTGTTCCCCACTGTTGATGAACACGCATTAGCACAGTTGACGTTATGCTTGTAATGGCATTGGTGATACATTCCTTTAGATGATTTATGTCTCGTATCTTTTCCTGATACACCATGGCCTTCAAGTGCCCCCAAAGATAGAAATCAAGGGGGGTGAGATCTGGGAGGCCACTCCACAGGACCACGCCGACCAATCCAAGCATCCGGAAACTGCTGATCCAAATACCGACGCACGTGAAGACCATAATGAGGTGGAGCTCCATCTTGCTGGAAGTAAACTGGGAAGTTACCTTCCTCGTTTAGCAGGGATGGGAAAATCTCTTCTTGCAACATGTTAAGATACCTTTCGGCATTAAGATTTCCACTGACAAAAATTGGTCCAATAATTCTGTCACCCCATATCCCAGCCCACACCATCACTTTACCGGCACCTTGCATCTTCGTCGGACTCAGCCAGTTAGGGTTAGCATTACTCCAATAACGTATGTTTTGCCGATTAACCTCTCCATTGACGTAAAAATTTGCTTCATCAGTAAACAAGATCTTACGTCAAACACATATTCTTAGGGTATCTGAAACATAAAAACAAATGTTTAATTTTTCCTATGTATGGAAACTTACGGCCCACCCTATATATATATAGGTGAGTCAAAAGTAGCGCCCGATTTCTGTTTTTTCGGCTGTCAGATTCTTTCTGGGAAGTCATGTTGTTAATAATTGTCTTGCAGATACAGTTCCGGTACAGTTCCGTAATAATTTTCCCCCGAATAAATGGATAAATGGTTAGATAAACATGTCATTCATTTATTTCTACCTTCTTGTACACTGTAATACAAATGGCAAACAAACAATCAACTGACAGAAATCGGGCGCTACTTTTGACTCACCCTGTATATGTATATATATATATATATATATATATATATATATATATATATATATATATTATATATTACACTGGGGAACACAACTTTTGGTGACTTAGATGTTAGACCTGTTTCTGGGTATATTGAGGTCGCTGATTCTAAAAATGACATTAGTTTTTCTCCATCAGCTCTGCTTATGAAGAGATATGATATATATCTATATATTTCTATATAATGTATATAATATTATATAATTGCTGACTGGCAATCACTGTTGTTGTCAATTGAATACAAAAGTATGATGAATGTCAGCAAAAATAGTGTATTAACATCAAACAAGCATAAGGTACGAAAAATATTTATTAAATTCAAACAAGCTTGAGACACGAACGGCAAAAAAAGTTCTTTCATTGAGACATCTCACATAAACCGCATTTCTGAGATTTCTTGCGATGAGATGTGCCAGGACATTCGCGTTGGATGCTCCAGCAGTAATCTGCCATCATGTGAGTATCCCATCATCCGCGACTGTTCTTCCATGGTCCTTAGTTCTTGGTGAAATCGTTCACCCTGTTCCTCGCTTAGATCACCGAGGTTATCTGGGAAATGATCCAAATGACTGTGGAGGTAATGCAGTTTGATGCTCATTTTACAGCCAAATTTACAAAAAGAAGAGAGCATATTCTCCACTAGTTCACCGTAGTTATCGGCCTTATAGTTCCCAAGGAAATTCTTCACAACCATACTAAACGATGACCACGCACGTGCCTCAATGTTGTCCATTGAATCTTGGAAACACGGGTCTTTCATGAGTTCCCGGATTTGCGGTCCATCGAAAATACCTGCCTTCAGCTTTTCCATGCTCAGTGCAGGAAATTTTCTACTATGTAGCCAAAACAGTCCCATCTCTGTTCAAAGCCTTTATAAATTGTTTCATCAAACCTAGTTGATGTGCAGTGGTGGCAATATGATCCTTTCTCTGTCAACCAAAGCTTCTTTGATGATATTTTTTTCTCCAACCACCATGTTTTCTCTCAGAGGCCACTGTCTTCTCACCCAGTGTTCATCTTTAGCTCTACTGTCCCAGAGACATATAAAGCACAGGTACTTGGTGTACCCACTCTGCTGGCCCAGGAGAAAATTCACCATCTTCAGATCCACACAGATCACCCATTGGTGGTCTCGGTATGATATCTTTTCTAGGACTAGGGTGACTGTCCCGTGCTCTTCTCTCATACCGACTGAGTGACCAATTGGGATTGATCTGTATCTGTTGCCGTTGTGTAGAAGAACACATTTTAGGCTCCGTTTGGAGCTATCTATGAATAACCACCATTCACTTGGTGTGTATTCCGATACGCCCATTTTCATCAGCAATCCGCGCACATTGTTGCAGAAAACTAAATCGTTCTCTTTTGAGAAGAAGGGCAGTAAATCCTTTCTCTGTCGCGATATAACGTGATTTTGGTTCCTGCAGCAGTAAATTTTTTCTCCCAGCCTGGAAGCTAACAATTCAGACGATTTCTTCGAAAGACTTAAGTCCCTATGAGGTCGTTTAATTCGTGTTGACTAAAACCTTCTGCAACTGATGACGGTCCTTCGAAATCACTGTCATTTTGCCCACATATGCTTTCTTTGTCAGTAGCAGATTCATCATCATCTTGAGGGAGCTCTGGAAGATGGCTGAATGATGGACAGGTATCTCATCTGAATGTGAAACAGGCCATCTAGCTGAGTCTATGTCAGGATACATCCATTTACTCCGGTTACGTCCATTGATGCCCTTTATATTCACCAAACAAAAGTAACAGTCATCACTGTGGTTTCTCTTTCTCCCATACCATTGGTATACCAAATTTCGGGCACCTCCTCTTTCCGTTGGTCCATTGCCGCAGATGCTCCGTACACATTTTACACAACATGAGGAGCCCATAGCTTATCTTGGTCCCTAGTTGTACTTTGAAATAGGCAAAATAAGCTTTTTTCACAAAATCAGTAATAGTTTTTCTCTGTTCAATGAACGTGTACTCTCCGCAGATAAAACAAAACACATCTGGATGATTTAAACACTTTCTTCGTGATGAAGCCATGTCAACACCTGTAACAGGAAAGAATTCACGTTAGTACATGTACAATACACATGCAAAACAGCAACATCAGCAAAATCATAGCTACAATTTAATTATACAGATGCATTTAGATTACGAGCAACTCATAATACCGTCCAGAAGGGTAATAAAGTAGGTAATGACGTATGCAATATCTCAAAAACTAGAGCTGCTAGAACAAAATGGATGATATTTTCTGAATCAGTGGCATGAAAATATCCAGAATAAGGTCTAAAATCTCAGGCACCAAGAAAAAATGTTTTTTTTTGTTCCCCAGTGTTATATATATACAGGTGTCCCCCGTTATACGATTGGGATGCGTCCCTAAAAACCCCATCGTATATCGAACGATCGTATATCGAACTGAAGGCCTTATGGGAAAAATAGGGATACGTTCCCAAACATTCTGGAAGACCCTCAAAATTTGCAGATTCCACTATTATTTTGCTATATATTTTACTGTTATGTACAAAAAGTGTCTGAAAGTAAGAAATTGTGTTTAATAAAAGACAATTTATACATGAACACTCACCTAATCGTATTCAAATCCGGTCCAAGTCGTCAACGATGCATCAGTCCGATGCATGAAAGTGTCAACCTGAGGTCGAAAATTCAAAATTCATCAAAATGTATCATGTGATACATCATTAGATAGGTAAGAGTCTCTAGTTTCCAAATCTGAAGAGTTTTTAACTCTATCGCATCTAGAAACAAAGTTACTGAGGTTCATACACAATGCACTATTGTCTAAATAATCATTGTGATATTTTCCGTCAATTTTGAAAGCTCGCATGGCCAAAATAGTTGAGGGATAATAGGCATTTCTTATTTATGTCATAAAGTAGGTTCCTTAAAGATTTCCACATAAAATAACTTTCATTAACAGAATCAATAAAAACTGAGCCTATATCTATATAAGGCACATTGTATGTAACGACCGAGACGTTTTTTCCGAATTTTTTATATAGCTTTAGTTATTTGAAGCGAAAAAAATATTTGTCTTAATCGCAAAGCTAGTTTCCTATGGGGTACGTGTCCATTACAAAAAATTAAGTCCAGCTCCTATACTTCTCTTGTAAAGGTACGTCTCGGTCGTTACATAATTTTCCGTCTCGGTCGTTACATCGCACAATGTAACGACTAAGACGGCCCTTTGGGGGGAATAACTTGGGGGAGGCCCCCAAGTTGCATGCCCCTTGCAACCCCGGTTGGCAACAAAGGGCCCTTGGGGTATTTTTGCAACACCCCCCTTGCAACAACCCCCACCCCCTTTGCAATACCCACACCCCATTTACAACAACCCCACCCCCTTTGCAACATTACGTCATCACTTGCAACATTCCTGCACTCATGACTTTTACATATATGTACACCTACTGAAAACTGAGGTTGCATCGTTGTAACGACCGAGACGACGAATTTGGATACGCTCCTAGCAAAAACCAAGAAACGAAATATGCAAAAACCTAGTCTCATTTTAGAGCCCAACCATCTGTTTATGTTCACAAGAAAATTTGTGCCGCTGCTGTTCATACTTTATTCACAAGAGCAGGGAATATAACAATAAGTTGCCTACGAATGTAACGACCGAGACTATGGAATCACCCGACATGCTTTCAAGTTGGAGATCGTTAACGCGAAATAAGGCAATCGTAAATCGAAAGATGGGGGTACTTTTTAAAATCGTTAACGCGGGAAATCGTAAACCGAACGATCGTATAACGGGGATGCCTGTATATATATATATATATATATATATATATAATATATTATATATATATATATATATATATATATACACAAACTCAGAATGGTTCCCTGAGAACATTATATGTTAAACACAGACCGTGCAGGGAACAAGGAACTCTTTGGGAAAATTAAATCCACTATAGTCCGAATAAGCAATGGTAAATGACAAATACCATAGTTTTTTTCCTTCATGATTTTAGCCCAACGTAGGCAAACGGGTCTCTCGCAAAGAGACCCATAAATATAGCTTCCTCACCAGCTATCTGCAAAGCAGACAGGATCCAGCTTTGGGACGTGGATCTAGGGTTTAAAGCAAGCCTAGATCCCTACACTCAGAACCTCATATAAGTAAAAGACTCGTGCATTCACGTCGTGTTGAATAAATCAAAGAAAAAGGGGTAACTATTGTATTTTTAGCCAAAAAAACCAAAACTTAAACCTCAACCGGGACATTGAGCGTCCACTTTTCAAGGCACGAAACACGTCCGTTTAGTATCCACAAAACTCAGAATGGTTACCTGAGAACATTATATGTTAAACACAGACCGTGCATGGACTATAGTGGATTTAATTTTCCCAGAAGAGTTCCTTGTTCCATGCACGGTCTGTGTTTAACATATAATGTTCTCAGGGAAACCATTCTGAGTTTGTGTATACTAAACGGACGTGTTTCGTGCCTTGAAAAGTGGACGCTCAATGTCCGGTTGAGGTTTAAGTTTGGTTTTTTTGGCTAAAAATACAATAGTTACCCCTTTTCTTTGATTTATTCAACACGATGAATGCAACGAGTCTTTTACTTACATAGAGGTTCTGAGTGTAGGGATCTAGGCTTGCTTTAAACCACTAGATCCACGTCCCAAAGCTGGATCCTGTCTGCTTTGCAGATAGCTGGTGAGGGAAGCTATATTTATGGGATCTCTTGCGAGAGACCCGTTGCCACGTCGGGCTAAAATCATGAAAAAGGAAAAAAAACTATGGTATTGCATTTACCATGCTTATTCGGACTATAGTGGATTTAATTTTCCCAGAAGAGTCCTTGTTCCATGCACGGTCTGTGTTTAACATATTATATATATATATATTATAAGAAGAACCAACACAACAGCAAACATTCCCCATTTTATTTTTCTATTTCAGATGTTTTGACAAATTGCTTTTGTCATCATCAATGATTCTACAAATAAAATTTCTTTAAAACATTACAAGTAATTAAGTAATACAGTATTAGTATTTGGGGTACTAAAACAAGAAATATTAGTATTCCAATTGGGTGCCAGTTAAAATCACAAAATTTTGAGCATTAGAATTTTAGTGTTGCCAATGCTGTTTGGAGGATAGTAATGGATTGCTCAGTGTAGAATCTAATTTAATATTTTAGATGAATATAACCATTATTTCTTTGAATAATGAAATATAAAATAATGTGTGATACATGTAATATTGATCAATTAACCCTTCGCCACTGGAATTTTTTGTAGGGTTAAGTTATGAATGCGTGTATTTGAAAAGTTAACTAGAGGCAACATGTGATGGTAAAGGGTTAACTGGCATTGGTAGTGGCCAAATTTTGTGTTGGTACATCTCAGTAAAAAGGTTTCCAAGAATACAAGTATTATAGACATGCTGCTCTTTCAGAAGTTATGCAATTTAGGGTGGGTTGAAACAAGTTTTTTGGCTTTTTTTTTTTAAAATGACACAATGTGAGGGTTTTCATTTGGGTTAACAAATAACATATCAAAAGTTGAGCTATGCGCGACCCCCTGTACCCCTGACACATAGTCCCCCCTTTTTCCCAACTCTTCTAGCTGAGATTTCACAATAAGCTTTGAATTTATTCTGAACATCAATTTAAGATATGTTGAAAATAAGTTAGAAGACCTTATTTGCCCTTACTTAAATCAAATGGGTATCTTCTTTATTTATGGATACTTTTTTGTTTTATGCAGGGTTGCTGGATCGGCCACTTTGTGGGCAAATTTCACAAATATGCAAAAAAGTCTGGCAACCCTAATATTTTTAGTACTTTTTGCAAAAAATTATATTTTATTTTATATTACTGATTAAGTGAAATTATTATTGATTAATGGTTATTGATTCAAACTATTGGACTGGTTTTTAAGTTTAATTTGACTTAATAGCCAATAATTTATCATGACAACAAGAAAAAAGTCAGATGCAGCCTTTGGACATCCTTCTGAGTTTCCAGCAGCTATGACACCAACAAAAGCAGATGTGTGATGATGAGAACAGGCTGAATCAAATAAATTGATTACTTTTAATGAATGTTGTAACAGTCATAATAGACGTTGAAACCATATGGAGAAGGTTCTCTTTCCCTACAATAAGTACTTGTGGAATCTTTCAGAAAGTTGTTAGTGATAGAAGCAGCCTCAAAGTTGAACAAGGTTCTATAAGCCGAAGAGATGAGAGATTTGAACAAAAAGTTTGATGTATGTACCTGTGATTGCTGTGCTAAAAGGATTGATAGAAATGCCTGCCAGTGCAAGGATAAAATAACAATTGCTGAGTGGGATTCTTTTGTAGGACAAAAGCAAAGATTAAACCAACTGGGGCCAATTGATAGAAAAGCTGCTTTGATGAGGAAAAGGTCTATTGCGAGAGCTCAAAAAGAACATGAATGCCAAATGAGATCATGAGCAGAATTGACTGAAGCTATCAGAGTTGTCCCTTCAACATCACAGGATGCAGCCAGTGCTGAGAGCATGGAGGTAGAGACTGACCAAGAAGATGAAGACTTTGTGCCTGATATAGAGTTAATAGAGAATGAGCAGAACAGATATACATATGAAGAGCTGGCAGTGACTGCAGATTGTTACAGAGTGAGTTGCAGGGCAGTAGCAGCAATTGTTAATGCTGCTTTAAAAGATATGGGAATCCTGGATCAGGGCAACATGATTGATAGAAAGAAGCTGGAGAAGGAAAGAGCACAAGTAGGTAAAAAATTGAGTACCAGGGTTAAATCAGAGAATATAGGAATAGAATGCATTGGCTTTGATGGAAGAAGAGATGACATTAACCAGGGCAGGCAAGATCAAAGAAGAGCACTATGTCATTGTTAAAGAGCCTGGAAATATCTATATAGATCATGTAACACCTGATCATGGAAATGCTCATTGTGTAGCAGAAGAGCTGATTACTGTAATAGTGGACTCAGAAAGTTCAGACACTCTAAAAGCTTTACTATATGATGGCACTGCTGTGAACACTGGAAGAATTGGTGAAGTAATAAAGCTTGTTGAAATCTGAATAGGTCTGTTCAGTGGCTGGTATGCTTTCTTCATATAAACAAACTACCATTCAGGCACATCTGTGAGGCAATAGATGGAAAAACAATAGGCCCAAGTACTTTCAAGGGTTCAATTGGAAATAAATTGAAAACTGATCTAACAAAACTGGAAGTGGTTGCTTTTTCTCCTGTTAAAGGAAACATTCATGAAATTCCATCTGATGATGTTAATGCTTTGAGCAGTGACCAAAAGTATCTCTACAATATGTGCCTAACTATTCAATCTGGAAATATCTCCAAAGATCTCTCAGAAAGACCTCCTGGTACAATTCATCACATGTGCTCATTGGCTAACTAGAGCAAATAGAATTCTTAGACTCTATGTGTCAACACCAAATCCAACCCAAGATCTCAAAGATCTACTGTAGTAGAAATTATTATGCTATCTTATGCTCCAGGATGGTTTTGGGTTAAGTCACATCTGATGGATCATCTAACTTTTGGTACTTCTTAGGGTATCTGCTGCATGACTTGAAGAAGAAATATAGATTGATCATGGAACCAGTGTTTCAGAATAACTCATACTTTGTGAACTTGGAAAATATTCTCCTATTGATGATAACAGACTCAAGAAGAGAAGTTAGAGAGATTGCAATCCAGAGAATCATTCTCTCAAGAACTACATTTTCTGGGTCAAGAAACTTTGACCTACCTCGAACTCTTAATTTTGATTCTTCAGACTACACTGAAACAATTGATTGGTAGAAAGAGGTAATTTATCTGCCTCCACTTCTGAGAAACTTTAGCAATAAGGAACTTTTACTAGCAAGACAAGAACCACTCAAAATACCAGCCTTTCCTTGTCACAGCCAAGGAGTAGAAAGCGCTGTGAATCTAGTCATGAATGCATCTGATGTATGAATTGGCTATGAAAAGTGCCAAAAATATGTTCTTAACCTACTGGAATCACAGCAAAGATTGCCTAAATTTGAATGGAAAGGACAGTGGAATAAACAAACATGCAGTGTTACTTTCAAAATAGCTTAACTTTATGCATTGTGCAAAAGAGTACTTCATTAGGTAATGCTGTTTTTCTTTTTCTTGTAGAAGACAAGTTCTGTTGTTTAATTTCTCAAAAATGTTATGTAATTCATTAATTTGTTCCTTATTTTTTATCTTAATATATAGTATATACTCAAAAACACAAAAATGTTATTTTCTTTGAGTTTGAATAAAAAAATAAGAAACACGAGTTTAACACAGCTGAAACAATTTTTATCTGAGTTTTTACTGAAAAATGTACATTTTGGCAAATTAAAACTAAAAACCAAAAATCTGTGCCGGGGGTAGGAGACTTAGGATACATGAAATATTTTACTGGGTGACTACTGTGACCCATACAAAACCCCCACAATGTATCACTTTTGAATACAAATATCAACCCACCCTATAATATGCATCTGAATGCTATTTACATTAAAGCAGTACTGTAACTTTATTTTTTGTTTCCTTTAGTAAAGTTGGAATGCAGAGTGCATTTGGCACTATACAGCATTTGAATTAAGTGGTGAAATAGTTTTAATCCATTATTAGATTTATATACCCATTCTTATTCATTTAGGAAGGAAGTGTGTCAGTTGAAGATGTCGGCATCCCAGTTCCCCTTGGGAGATGGAGGTTAGGCATACCTTGCCCCAACACAAAGGCCATTCTGATGAGATACGCTCATTGTAAGGATAAAAAGCTTCCTGGTTTGGACAAGCCAATTGAACTCTACCAGGACTTTGCATATAAAAGTAAGACTTGCATGATGAAGTACAGTTTGCTGTAGTATGTACATGCACACAATATTTAAAAACTTGTAGTCCCTCTTGTTGAAAGGTTGTGTGTAATGATGTACTGAGATTTAAACATGTATTCTGTGAAAAGATACAATTTGCCAATAAGAAGATTATGATCTGATACCTAAGCTGAAAAAGGAAGAAATAGTTAAATGTAAGTAATCTTTAACTTTAATTAGGGAGTAAGGAGTTTTTAAGGGAGAAGAAATTGGATCGTTCATACAAGACCCTGAAGGCACAGAGGGCCTACAATGATGACTTGAGGGATACCAGGAGACATCGGCAAGAATGGTTTGAGAAACCACCTCCAGAAGTTGGAAAGGGTTATAAGGATCTGGATGATCCCGCCGATGACAATAAGAATCCGTGGGGGTTCCTCGCTCAAAATTGGGGAAGAAAAGAGACTCAAGATAACCTGGATTATCAGGAATTGTTGGAGCAACATGCCATAGGTACAGTTTATAATGTGAAATAGAGCAGTGGAAATAAGTTATTTGGGAATGTAATTGGTGTGAAGAGATAAATTAAATCAGCGAAGATGTACAAAATATGTGCAAGCTGAGAAACTGATTGGATATGAATAGTAGTACTTATTTACATTAATATTGATACATAGAGAAATGGTAGGCTAATGATAAAAAATGTGTGAAAGTGTACATGTGGAAAGCTAGTGAAGATGTCCTTAAAAGGTAGAATACCTGATTGACTGGAACAAAATTGTCATTAAAAAAATTTGATGAAAGTGGATTATGATCATGTAAATGATAAGCAAGTGGCACCAAGCCAATGACCTCTCCAGCAACTTTACTTCTTACTTCCCTCCTGTTTTCCATTTGGATGGCTCAGTTGCTGTCTCTTCTCCTGATAAAGCTGAACTCTTCACTCAAAGTTTCTCTTCCAACTCAACCCTGCATGATTCTAGTGCTGTTCATCCATCTCCTTCCTCCTCTAACTTTATTATGTCTAAAATTAGAATCTCTTCCAAAGGAAGGCGTACAGTCCTGATAGGGTCCCTCCTGCTGTTCTCAAGAACTATGCCTCTGTGCTGACACCCTGCCAAGGCAAATGCTTTTTTCTTTGTCTTTCATCTGGCATTTTTTCCTTCCTGCTGGAAGATCACTTTCATTCAGCCTGTTGGGCTACATCGCTGATCAGTGAAATTAAGTGACATTGGGTCAGATAGTAGTTTTATGGGAGACCATCCTCTGCGTTGATACTATGTTGCGACCCATGGTTCAGATTCCATGTAAGGCTGTAGGTCCCCTCTGTCATGTTATCCCATCATTACATTCATCCTGTTCCAAAGAAAACCCTCCAACTATCGTCCAATTGCCTTGACTTCTTGCCTTTCTAAAGTTTTTGAATCTATCCCCAATAGGAAGATTCTAAACACCTTTGTACTCAAAATCTTCTTTCAGATCATTAGTATGGGGTCTGCAAGGGACTCTCTACTGGTGATCTTCTTGCAAATCTCTTGAAGTTTTCAAAATCATTAATAAAATTGATGGTAAATATTTACTACTACACCAGTCTCCAGTAGAAAGTTTTAAAAGCTGGTTTTCAATGTGCTGAATTAAAAAATTATACTCATTTCCGTCGCAAATGATTTGTTAGAGAGTTATTGAAGCTTAAAGCTTTTAAAACTTTCTACCCTTTTTTACCTGGGGGACCCCCAGTGGGAACCGGGAGTTTTTGGGTGGGGAGAATCACAAAAATGAGTGGTTTCCAAAGATTTTGAAAGTCAGATTAATACAAAACACATCAAAAGCCATAGGAAAAACATAAATTTCACCTTCAAAATTGGCCGAACCTAAAAAACCTAAGCAAACCTAACCTAACCTAACCTAACCTAACCCAACCCAACCCAACCCAACCCAACCCAACCCAACCCCTAATGTTATCCAAAATTATAAAAAAAAATTAAAAATGCGCCATTTTTTTACCCTTTTCACATTAGAGAGTTTAAGCTTCAATAACTCTTCAACAAATCATTTGTGATGGAAATGAGTATAATTTTTGAATTCAGCACATTGAAAAACATTGAAAACCAGCTTTTAAAATTTTCCACCAGAGACTGGTGTAATAGTAAAGACATACAGTACGAAATTGATAATGTAAATTTTGATAAATTGTTCATTTTTGATAATAGCAATACTCGTAATAATGGATTTAAATTATGTGGTAGATGTTTCATTACTAACATCACTAAAAACGTTTTTACGTTTAAAGTAATTGATAAATGGAATAATCTTCCCATGCTCATCATGAACTCTACCAGCATTAATATGTTTAAGAACCATTTAGATAGGTATTTTAAAAATATTAACATTTAAAATAAAACAATTAGCAACAGGAGCTCTGGGGGTGATAGTCAATGTTTGAGTCTGTTGATGATTGATGCCAGTGTGATATGCCAGCATTAAATATATATTAAAAAAAATTAGACTAATACAAACTTAAGATGTAGGCTCATAGCATAAACAAACCCACCTTTTGTTATACTCTTCTCATCCTCTCTTTACTTGCATGTCTGTAGTTTGCATGGTATGACAGTGTTTCTTTGAGTTAAGACTGCTTACAAACCATGCAAACACATTCTTATTTTACTTCTTTTCATCTTTCACCCCTTTCCTATTCTCTTCAACTATTTTTCTGACTTGTTGGCAGTGGCTGGTGGATGATGATGGTGAGTCTTTCTTTCTCTTTCTGAATAAATGTTAACTTATGAATGATAGGTTTTGCTACTTACTTAACCCCTTATTCTCTTCTTTTAACCCCCTACTCTCTTCTTTCTCTTGGGCTAACCTTAGAGTGGATCTTAGGGTCTTTGTTAGCCTTAGCTACTGTAGATCCTCCTTATAGAATTCTAGTGAAACCTCTGCTATTGCACTAGACATATGAAAAGCTTTTGATAGTCTAGTACAAATCCATAATTTTGAAATTGCCCTCCTTTAGATTCTGTCCTATCTGTGCCTTCATCTTTGATTTCCTTTCTGCCGATCTATAGCTGTGGTTGTAGATGGCCACTGTTCTGTTCTTAAAACTCTTAATAGTTGTGTTCCTCAGGTCTTCGTCCTGTCACCCACTCTCTTCCTTTTAATTATCAATGACCTTTTAAGTTGCACTTCCTGCCTATCCATTTGTATGCCAATGTTTCCACCCTTCACTTCTCCACCTGCTTCACAAAGCATCCCTCTCATCAGTCACTCCATGCTTCGTGTGAGATGACTATGTGCATCTGGCGTCATATGTTTCTTCTATCTCTGATTGGGGCAGAGAAAACCTTGTGGCTTTCAATGCCTCGAAAACCTAGTTCCTTCATCTGTCTACTTGTCACACACTTTCACATGACTATCCCCTCATCTTCAACAATACATAACTCGACTCTTCCTCTTCTTAACATTGTTGGTGTTTCCTTTTCTTGTGCTCATTCCTGGAAAGACCACATATACTCTTTTTAAAACAGTTTCTGAGAAGTTAGATGTGCTGTATCGGCTCCGCAGTTTCTTCACCCTCACTCAGTTGCTGTCTCTGTACAAGGGTGTTGTCCACCCCTGTATAGAGTGCGCTTTATAGAGTTCTAATTGACTGGGTGGAATGAAAGTCTTTTCACCTCATTATTTCCCAGCCTTTTTACTGTCCTCAATCCCTCTCACTTTGCCACAATGTTTCCGCACTCTCTCTCTCTCTACTCTTGCTATTATAATTGACACTACTTTTCTGAACTCTCTAACTGCATGCCTCCTCCTTTAAGGAGAGCCTGCAATACCAAACTTCCTACACAATTTTACCCCTTTCCTGTCCAACTCTCTAACACAGGGGCCAATTGTATTCTCAATTTTTTATCTCAACTGGTGAGCTCTGGAGCAACCTTTCTGAATTCATCTTTCCTCCTGTCTTTGACCTCCAATCTTTCAAATGCAGTGTCCAGGTGTCTCAAAAACTCTGATATTTGATTCTGGCTCTCTCCTTCTATGGGGGTGCATCTTTTGCTGGTGTTTGCCCATGGCCCTTCCTTCTTGCCTAAAAAAAGTTAAAAATAACAAATTTTTGTTAGGGCTTGGTAAAGTAATTGGGAACACATTTGGTCCTGTGTTGTTGAAAGGCAGCACTGACTCTGAGTTTAAAATGATACTCTACTCCGTTATGCCATCCACTGAAATAGAAATGTATTGCTTGCTTGTATAGTTTTCCTTAACATCGAGTTATGAATCCTCTGGATAGTATGCCCTTTGGTGACTTAAATGCCAGCAGTACCAACTGTTTCCAAGATCTCTCTATTTTAAATCATTTTGTTTGTGTGTGAGTGGCATTGTCATTGGTATTTATGATTACTTCCTTTACATTATCCATTTACTTTTTATCGCCCAAGCTATTCATCAAGTGGGCAAACAGTGGAAGTACTTGAACAAAACTGTGTAGTTTATGGGTTATTATTTCAGTGCAGTCACGAAATTTCAAAATAATGGGGTGGTTGCACTGTCCAGAACTTGTGAAAATTTTGATCCTCATGACTATCAGATCCAGTCACCATAATATGTACATACAGTCATAAACAAGTTCATAAACATCCTTCAAAAAGACTAAAATAAGCCCTAAATAACTAATGCAGCATAATACCCAGTCAATTATAAGATACATTAATACATTTGTAACCATCATTTTGTATAAATAACCTTTGTAAATTGTAAGAAGCATAATATGTACTGTACTCCATTGTGAATGAATTAGGAGACAGTGCACACTCTGAAGCTCAGAATGGAACTGAAATGGCTGGTCACACTGAAGCAGAGTGTGAGTCACGCCATGTCTGGCTGAATTTCGCAGGATCAGAATTTTGAAACCGAGATTTCGATTGGTCGTAGTTTCAAAATTTTGTAACTGCACTGTATTATTATTTATATTACAAAACTGCTGAATAGGCCTATAAGTACCCCTTTATCTCAGGACAAAAGAGGAAGAGGGACATAAGTGACAGTGAAGGTGAGGACACTTTCGAGTCTTACCGATCGAACAGAATTCCTCACAGAGGTCATCATAAGAGACACAAAGTGCAATATCTTTACGATGAATATGACGACGATGATCGTTATGAAGATGTCGATGAAAATGATGATGATGATGATGACGATGTTGTGTCGTGGAGAAGCAAAATTAAAGTGAGTTTATTGATTTTTTATATTTTCAAAAAAGTAAATAAGTAAAGTCATCTAAACTGAAGCATTAGCAAGGTAGGTAACAGGCCCAACGCAAATTGAGGTGGCGGCAATGGGAGTCAAACGTGAACCTCTACGTTCGAAGTCTAATCCCAACCCACCTTACCAGGAGAGTTCGGCATATTTGAATTATCATTATGAAATAGTGTTTTACCATTCCCCACTGGCTGGATTACAATTTATTTATCTCCAGACACTTGGTAATTCAGTTGCAGCTGTCTTAACATACTTAGTCATCAGAGTTAAGTTACCATCTTATTCTCAGAGATAGGCCTATACTGTTTCAAGGTATTTCATCATAGAAACTATATGATGTAACCTAACTCCTAAGCAGATGAAAATTAAAAAATATTTTCAAAATGCCTGATTGCTTGGACTGTTAATAAAAGTGACCCACACAAGACACTCAACATGCTTTCTGTGGATGAGATTAGTCAGGTTGGGTTGGTTATGGAGTGATTATCAATAATAGGCTGATTGCATGTTTTAATTTAAATTTCTCTCATAGTGTCCTTTATCTGTCTTCCATTTATATGGTGATAGTCAGCTTGCTGTATTTTGTCAATGGGTGTCCTGCGGACTGGGTTAACCTGAGTTAGGTTAGATTAAACTAACATAAGCTAGACTAGGTTAGGTCCAATCAGGGTTAAAAAAAGTGGCTTTCACTTTTAATTTATTTTTTAAGCTGAAAAACTTTGAATTTGAAATAACTTGTTTTATCTTTCACTGCCAATATGTCATTCAGACTGTCAAAGAAAAAATAAAATTTGTCAGTGACTGAAAACGCTCATTAGTCAGCCACCTTCAGTTAAATATCATTAATAACACTGGTCTACAAATTTTGAAAAAGTTTGTGCTTCGGAGATAAAATGTGTTTCCTATTATGGATTTTGGGGTGCTGAAAACGAATGACCATAAAAACGAAGTTAAAGGAACAGAGACCTAACCTTAAAACATCTATCACAGGTATAATTCCCAGGATACATGAGAATAATAAGTGGTACTCACAAGCACTATATATAAATAGTAGGCTTAAGACGCTATGTCAGAGCATGGAAATTACATACATCGAACTGTGGAATAAATTTTACAAAAAAGAGTTCTATAACAGAGATGGAATTCACCTTAATAGTAAAGGGACTGATTTACTATCAAAGAATGTATCATATAATTGACTAAAAACCAAAGGAATAGGCCAAATTAGTACAAATACCAATACTCTTGATAACAATAAACTAATAAAAAATATAATTAAAACTCAAAAGAAAAAGGTCAACAAAGAAAGTAAAAGAGATGCAATTAATATACCATCACAGAACAAGAACCAGACTAAATTACAAGCAAAATATTCCAAGGGTTCTTTGTCATTTTTCTATGTAAATGCAAGAAGTATCTGAGATAAAATAAATGAATTCAAGGCATATGTAGGTATTGAAAATCCTGATGTTATGATTGTCACTGAAACTTGGACAAAATTCAGTATGATACCAAATAGTCCATTTAGTGAAAGAGAGAATACCATTACTTATGAAATTGATGGCTATGAACTTTTTTATTATGAACGTAAATATTCAGAGGGTGGCGGAGTATTTATTTATGCCAAGACAAATCTGAATCCAGTTGAAGTTACCTCCATTAAAGAGGAAATAGTTGATTCTGTATGGATAGATATTGGGCATAAAAATGCCAGGAAAATCAGGATAAGGGGCATCTATAGACCACCTGAGGGATGTTCAGTTGGAGGAATCCCCAAAAGTAGAGAAGAAAATAAGTATGTAGAAAATAAACTTATTGATGAAATAAATGAAGCAATAACAAGCAATATTATTATTGTTGGAGATTTCAGTTATAGGCATATAGACTGGGAAATATTACAAACACCAGAAAGTAATGAGAGATTCTTAGACTGTATAATTGAGAATGGTTTAACCCAGTTAGTAAAGGAGCCAACCAGGGCCAATGCCATTCTAGATTTAATTCTAACAAATAATCCAGATACCTTCCAGGATATCTCAGTTTCAGAAACACTAGGTTCAGGTGATCATTGTATCCTTTGGTTTAATATTGTTTGTAATTCAAGACCTAGTGAAAATAAAGTAGAAGTCCCAGATTTTAAAAGAGGAAATATAAATGGACTAGTAAATGATCTGTGTCTAATAAATTGGACAGATATTCTACAGCCTGAACAGACAGCAACTAGTATGTGGGAAAAATTTAAAAGTATAATAATGAACATACAAAGGAAGCATATCCCACAGTGTAAAATCAGAACTGGAAACAAAAAAAACAACCTTGGATAAACTGCAATGTAAAAAGAGCAATCAGAGAAAAAACAAAAACATTTCATAAATTCAAAAGAACTAAAAATGGCACAGACTCCGAAATATATAAAAGTAAAAGAAGCAATCAGAGATAGCAAACGAGACCTGGAAAAAAGCCGGAGCACCGACAATTCAGCGCCGACAATTCAGCGCAAAGACAATTCAGCGCAAAGACAATTCAGCGCAAAGACAATTCAGCGCAAAGACAATTCAGCGCAAAGACAATTCAGCGCAAAGACAATTCAGCGCAAAGACAATTCAGCGCAAAGACAATTCAGCGCAAAGACAATTCAGCGCAAAGACAATTCAGCGCAAAGACAATTCAGCGCAAAGACAATTCAGCGCAAAGACAATTCAGCGCAAAGACAATTCAGCGCAAGACAATTCAGCGCAAGACAATTCGGCGCAAGACAATTCGGCGCAAGTCAGTACAGTTAAAAGTTTAGTTAAAAATAATAAAAATAAATCGCAATAAATAAAAAAGAGAAAAATTTGTATATTTATATATATGCTAAATTGGGTCTGTATCGAAGGAGTGACATTTCAGAGGAGTGACATTTCAGAGGAGTGAGTGACATTTCAGAGGAGTGACATTTCAGAGGAGTGACATTTCAGAGGAGTGACATTCAGAGGAGTGACATTTCAGAGGAGTGACATTTCAGAGGAGTGACATTTCAGAGGAGTGACATTTCAGAGGAGTGACATTTCAGAGGAGTGACATTTCAGAGGAGTGACATTTCAGAGGAGTGACATTTCAGAGGAGTGACATTTCAGAGGAGTGACATTTCAGAGGAGTGACATTTCAGAGGAGTGACATTTCAGAGGAGTGACATTTCAGAGGAGTGACATTTCAGAGGAGTGACATTTCAGAGAGTGACATTTCAGAGGAGTGACATTTCAGAGGAGTGACATTTCAGAGGAGTGACATTTCAGAGGAGTGACATTTCAGAGGAGTGACATTTCAGAGGAGTGACATTTCAGAGGAGTGACATTTCAGAGGAGTGACATTTCAGAGGAGTGACATTTCAGAGGAGTGACATTTCAGAGGAGTGACATTTCAGAGGAGTGACATTTCAGAGGAGTGACATTTCAGAGGAGTGACATTTCAGAGGAGTGACATTTCAGAGGAGTGACATTTCAGAGGAGTGACATTTCAGAGGAGTGACATTTCAGAGGAGTGACATTTCAGAGGAGTGACATTTCAGAGGAGTGACATTTCAGAGGAGTGACATTTCAGAGGAGTGACATTTCAGAGGAGTGACATTTCAGAGGAGTGACATTTCAGAGGAGTGACATTTCAGAGGAGTGACATTTCAGAGGAGTGACATTTCAGAGGAGTGACATTTCAGAGGAGTGACATTTCAGAGGAGTGACATTTCAGAGGAGTGACATTTCAGAGGAGTGACATTTCAGAGGAGTGACATTTCAGAGGAGTGACATTTCAGAGGAGTGACATTCAGAGGAGTGACATTTCAGAGGAGTGACATTTCAGAGGAGTGACATTTCAGAGGAGTGACATTTCAGAGGAGTGACATTTCAGAGGAGTGACATTTCAGAGGAGTGACATTTCAGAGGAGTGACATTTCAGAGGAGTGACATTTCAGAGGAGTGACATTTCAGAGGAGTGACATTTCAGAGGAGTGACATTTCAGAGGAGTGACATTTCAGAGGAGTGACATTTCAGAGGAGTGACATTTCAGAGGAGTGACATTTCAGAGGAGTGACATTTCAGAGGAGTGACATTTCAGAGGAGTGACATTTCAGAGGAGTGACATTTCAGAGGAGTGACATTTCAGAGGAGTGACATTTCAGAGGAGTGACATTTCAGAGGAGTGACATTTCAGAGGAGTGACATTTCAGAGGAGTGACATTTCAGGGAGTGACATTTCGAGGAGTGACATTTCAGAGGAGTGACATTTCAGAGGAGTGACATTTCAGAGGAGTGACATTTCAGAGGAGTGACATTTCAGAGGAGTGACATTTCAGAGGAGTGACATTTCAGAGGAGTGACATTTCAGAGGAGTGACATTTCAGAGGAGTGACATTTCAGAGGAGAGTGACATTTCAGAGGAGTGACATTTCAGAGGAGTGACATTTCAGAGGAGTGACATTTCAGAGGAGTGACATTTCAGAGGAGTGACATTTCAGAGGAGTGACATTTCAGAGGAGTGACATTTCAGAGGAGTGACATTTCAGAGGAGTGACATTTCAGAGGAGTGACATTTCAGAGGAGTGACATTTCAAAGGAGTGACATTTCAAAGGAGTGACATTTCAAAGGAGTGACATTTCAAAGGAGTGACATTTCAAAGGAGTGACATTTCAAAGGAGTGACATTTCAAAGGAGTGACATTTCAAAGGAGTGACATTTCAAAGGAGTGACATTTCAAAGGAGTGACATTTCAAAGGAGTGACATTTCAAAGGAGTGACATTTCAAAGGAGTGACATTTCAAAGGAGTGACATTTCAAAGGAGTGACATTTCAAAGGAGTGACATTTCAAAGGAGTGACATTTCAAAGGAGTGACATTTCAAAGGAGTATAATTATTAAAATTTTATTTAAAAAAAAAAAAATTTTAGAATTGTTAAAATTAAGATTTTATTTAAAAAACTAGAAACCTAACCTAACCTAACCTAACCTAACAGTTGCAAGCCTCTCTTCCCTCTGGATTTGTTCTTTCTTCTTTCGCGCTGAATTGTCGGGTCACGAAAAAAGCCTAGCCAAGAATTCAAAAAACAATCCTAAGAAGTTTTTCAGTCACTTCAATTTGAAAAGTAGAGTGAAAAAGAAAATTGGCCCCCTCCATATAGATGATAAAACTATAGATGATGATCTTGAAATAACTGAAGAACTAAACAAATACTTCTCATCAGTATTCACAAATGAAAATTTAAATAATATTCCTGATCTTATACTACCAGGACAAGATAGAGAAATAAATGAATTAAGGGTAACAAAACTAGATATCCTAAAAGCAATAGATAAATTAATGAAATGCATCCAATAGTCATAAAAGCTGCCAAAAAGAATATAGCACAGGCGCTAGAAATTATTTTTAATAAATCATTGATATGTACTGAAATTCCAGAGGATTGGAAGAAAGCAAATGTGGCTCCAGTCTTTGAAAAAGGAAATAGAAACTTGGCAAAAAACTACAGACCCATCAGCCTCACCTCCATTATTTGCAAATTACTCGAAAGTATCATTAGAGGTAAAGTTACTGAGTTCCTTGAAGAGTGCAACCTTATAAAAGATAGCCAGCATGGCTTTCGAAATGGAAGGTCCTGTCTAACCAACTTGATTGAATTTTATGATGGAGTCCTATTGCATTTGGACAATAAAGAGCCAGTAGATATAGTATACTTAGATTTTGCAAAGGCATTTGATACTGTTCCTCATGCAAGATTGTTGGTAAAAGTTGGAGCCCATGGTATAAAAGGTCATATAGCTGACTGGATAGAAGAATGGTTGAGAAACAGAAAACAGTTCATGTAAATTGAAATAAGTCTACTTGGAAACCTGTATTGAGCGGAGTCCCACAGGGGTCTGTGCTGGGACCTCTGCTTTTTGTTGTCTATATAAATGATCTAGAGAAGGGCCTATCATGTAAAACCCCCAAATTTGCTGATAATACAAAATTAGGCCATAATGTTAAGTCAGTAGCAGGAGCAATGACAATACAAAAAGACTTAGACAGAGTAACAGCCTGGGCAGATAAATGGGAGATGAAATTTAATGTTGATAAGTGCAAGGTTATGCATATTGGGCCAAAAAATCCAGAATTTGAATACAATATGAATGGAATTTGGATTAAAAATGATGATAAAGAGAAAGACTTGGGTGTCACTGTGACTAATGAACTTAAACCCTCAAATCACTGGATGGTAATCAGAAATAAAGCAAATGCTAGACTCAATCTCATGCAGAAACACATTGAATACAAATCACCCAATATTATAAAGCAACTATACATTTCATACGTGAGACCCCTCCTCGAATACTGCATTCATTTTAATAGTCCCTATTTGATACAAGATATTGAAAAACTGGAAAAAGTACAGAAATGAGTTACAAGAATGATCCCATCTTTAAGACAATTGAGATATAAGGAAAGACTGGCGTATCTAAGCATGTTCTCATTAAAAAGGAGGAGGTTAAGGGGTGATATGATAGAGGTGTATAAAATGATAAAAGGGTTGGATAAGATAGATTTTGATTCTCTCTTCATTAAAGATCACAATAACCAGACTAGAGGTCATAGTATGAAATTATTTAAGCCAAGATGTAGAACAAATTTAAGAAAACATAGTTTTACAAACAGAGTAATTAAGTTTTGGCAGTGTGACAGAAGTAGTGGTGACTTCAGATACACTTGATTCTTTCAAAGGAAGGTTGGATAGTTTGATGTCTGCAAGGGACATCTGGTGATGATGTTTAAGCCCATTTTTATTGCATGAATGGTACTAGTTTATTTCATATACAGGGCGTCCCAAAAAAATGTATACACACTTTAACAGCTGATAGCTCAATTGATGTTTCTTTCTTTCCAAGTTAAACCCATTAGAATTAATAATGGCAGTCAGACTAAGCTTTGAACAAAGTAAATTCATTCTAAAATGCTACTGGAAGTGTGAAAACGCAGTTGAAGTGCAAAGACAGTTTAGGAGGGAGTTTCATTCAAACAGATCCACCAACGCGACTTACCATCACTCGAATTAGAGATACGTTTGAAGCCGATGGAACTGTTCAGAATGTCCACAAGAAGCGTTCCGGAAGACCACGGACATCGACAAGCCCCACAAAGCAAGAAAGAGTACTGAAAACGTATCACCAAAGTCCAAGAAAATCTGTGCGGCAAGCGAGTCGTGAGGTAGGAATTTCAGAATCGTCTGTCCAACGCATTTTGAAGCGCTGTCAATGGAAAAGTTACATTCCAAGATTAGTCCATGCTATTAATGAAGATGATCCGGACCGAAGAGTGGAGTATTGCAAGTGGTACTTGGCACGATGTGGATTGGACGAAGGGGTTTCGTAGAATACCCTCCGCGTTCACCAGACCTCACACCACTAGACTTTTTTTTATGGGGATACTTAAAAGACAAAGTCTACGCTATAAAACCTGCAACAGTCGCTGAATTGAGAGCAGCCATTGAACGAGAATGCACACAAATACCAAACGAAATGTTTTGTGATGTTTGCGATTCCATTGCTTCGCGTTATCAGCAGTGCCTGGACCAGAATGGACGTCAGTTTGAAAACAGGCATTGACAAAACAATTAAATAATGTCTGTAGATTCTATTACATTTTGAAAATGAAATGTATTTTAATAAACACTGCCTTTATAATTATTTAAAGTGTGTATACATTTTTTTGGGACGCCCTATATATTATATGCATTTGGGTGATAGATCCCACAGCTCAACACAGGTGTTGTGGGATATAGGGAGGCAGCATCTTGGGTTAGGGGATACTCTGTCCTTACACACCACCATTTAAAGATATTCCTCTGCTGAGCAGTGCCCCTCATAGTACTGTGAGGTATTGAAAAACTCATGATCTTCACTTGCCCCACAAACACCTTTAAATGGGAGACCCAAAATGGGTGCATACACATTTCTACATTACTGTACAGTCTTTACAGCCACACCTGCACTTTTCCTCCTAAGTATATATATTGTAATGTATATGGTTGTAAATTGTGACTTGGTCGGCAATTGATATGGACTGTGACTTATTTTTGGTTGGCAAGGTACTGGTATTGATGAGTACCGTAATGAAATTGACTGGATTCTTTGGATCTGATATATTTGCATGTCAGTTATAAATAGATATAGAGTGTAACATATTTGTGGATAGTAGCCTATTATGACTGATCCTCTGGATCCAGAGATTCTATCTTTAGTTTTAAATTGATAATTAATTAGTTTTAAATTGATAATTAATTAGTTTTGTGAAAATTGGTTGTTGCCAATGTACAGGCAGTTTTTACATAGTGGAGCCACTTTGATGGGCTGAAGTGGCCCCAAGTGTGCCCACTATAAAAATTTCTTAGTTCTTATGTTCTAAACAGTCGATTGGCTACAGTTTCCAAGAAAATTTAAGTTACACATTTTGTGTATATGTATACCATATATTAGTAACATACCTGTATAATGCAGTCACTTATATTGATTCAACCCGTCGCTTCTTTGCTTGTCTCTTGTATTCAACTTCTGGAGCATCTCTTGTTATTGTCCAGCAGTAGTCTGCTAACAATGATGGACTCCATTTCCCCTGGTAGCGTTTCTCCATCGCTGAGATATCCTGGTGGAAACATTCACCATGTTCATCACTGACTGCTCCGCAGTTGGCTGGAAAAAATTCCAGGTGCGAATGGAGGAAATGTATCTTTAAAGACATATTGCAGCCCATTTTTTGATAGGACAACAGCAGGTTTTCCACCAGCTCCCTGTAATTGTCAGCTTTGGTATTTCCGAGAAAATTGGTTGCTACTAACTGGAAAGCATTCCACGCTGTCTTCTCCTCACCACCTAGGATACAGTCGAACTCCTCATCTCTAAGAAGCTTGCAGATCTGTGGACCAACAAATACACCCTCCTTGATTTTTGCTTCACTGAGCTTTGGGAATTTACCACCGAGGTACTTAAAAGCTGCCCCTGTTTTATCCATAGCCTGAACAAAATTTTTCATGATGCCCAGTTTGATGTGTAAGGGTGGTAACAAAATCTTGCTCAATTCTACAAGTGGAGGATACTGAAAATTTTTTGTTCCAGGTTCCAATGAGTGTCGGAGTGGCCAATCCTTCTTGATGTAATGAGAAGTCCTAGCCCGACTATCCCATTCACACAGAAAACAGCAATACTTAGTGTAGCCTGGCTGCAGTCCAAGCACGATAGCAACAACTTTCAAGTCACCACAAACCTGCTACTGATGTTTGTCATAGTTTATGCAGTTCAAAAGTTGCTTCATATTGTCATATGTTTCCTTCATGTGGACTGCATGACCAACTGGAATTGATGGCAATACATTGCCAACATGCAACAAAACGGCTTTTAGACTCAACTTTGATGAATCAATGAACAGTCTCCACTCATCAGGATTGTGAATAATATTGAGAGCAGGGCTGTGGAGTCGGCACATAAAAAACTGACTCCGACTCCTTAATTTTTTGTCTATCCGACTCCGACTCTGAAGGTATATTAATTCTAAATCTGCTATGATGATAATTACACAAGAGGCATTTCATCACCACCACGTGAATCATCAGGCTACTTTTTAAACCCATAACCTGCAAAGTTTGAGTTTAATGGTTGTAGCGATGCCATTATGGCTTTTTTATTTTTTATTTATGAAAAAACAAAATTCATTCAGCATAAAACAAAAACAAAATTAAATTTAAGACTATGACAAAATAAAAATTTCATTAAATGCAATCAAAAATATAAAAGTATTCCTGCAAAATTTATTAAACTAAGGCCAAGGGTGAAAATCTAAAATTTACAAATAACTTGTTCTTAGGAACAGAATTGCTTCTGCCAGATCCTCTTTCATTGAAGCCCTTAAATCTGATTTAATTATTTTCAGTGCGGAAAACAGTCTCTCCACACTGACCTGAGTGGGTGGCATGGCTGTTCCTATCATAGCTGTATCTCTCAAAATCTCTGGATATGTGGGGATGACTTCTTGTATTGTCAGTTTAGATGAGCGATCATATTTTTCCACTTCTTTTAGGCCATCAAAAAAATCTTGCTTAAATTTCATTAGTTTACCATCAAAAGGTTGCCTATGCACGTTTAAGCGGTGACACTTTGCTTTTGAGCATTCAATTTTATCTAAATATTTTTGAAAGTCTAATTCTTCATCATTTGAAGAGGATGAGAGGGACTTACTACTCATATCTTCATCCTGTGGTTCAGGATTTTCAGGTAATAGCCCTTTTATGCGAATTGCAACCTCGCAGAGGGCCTCTTTTGCTTTAGCAATTTGTTCTTCGGTCAACAAAATTTGGTTCATTGGATCTATGTAGACAGCAGCTAATAAGATCTCATTTTCCAGTAGCAGACCCTCTCTTTTCTTCATTGAGGATACAATTCCACTTATTGCTAGCTGCAATGTATGTACAACACAACGCATATGTTGGATTAGAAAGAGCTTAGATGCTTCTTCAACAATATCATCTAAAATTTCATCGCTCTGTTCTGTTTGTGCTGTTTGAGAATCAGTTTCAGGAATGTCATCTTCATTAGCCACTTTTTCTTCTTCAACTTTATTCAGCTTTTCTATCGTGCTTAGCATGTTTGAAGCATTATCTGTGACAATACATAGAATCTGCTCTTTCTTAATTACAAAGTCTTGTAAAACTTCCTCCACTAACTTCTGAAGATAAGTCACTGTCATGATGCGCCTCGGTGTCCTTTACTCCCAATGTCCAAGTTACCATTTTATTGTTTTCATCAACAAATCTAGCATTGGTGACAAAATAGTTAACTATGATGTGTGGCTGCATCCATTTTAATAAACATGAAGCGTCCCTTAAGAGTTCTTCGAAGTTCTTCCTTTTTATTTGTGGCTTCGTCAACTATAATTTTTCTGATACTTTGTCTTTCCAGAGAAACTCCAAGTTTCTTGGCCATTTCTCCATTTGGGCCTAGAAAGGCTGGTTGTGAAAATAAAGATAAGGCTACACCATTTCTTACTACCAGTTCGATGATGTGCTTCTTGAACTTTTCTGTGGTCATTGTTACGGTAACTTTGTCTGTAGTAAAGAATCTTGTAAGTGGTGCTTGTCGTTCAGTAGATTTCTGATCTTTTGTTAACTTTGAAGTAGTTGGAAGGTTTTTATTACTATCTTTCTCAATGACAACTTCTAAAATTTTGGGATGGAAACACTGCAAATGTCTTTTCAAATTTGATGCTCTGGTTGGTGCATTTTTATCAGAGCCAGTAAAACCACTGATTTTTGCTTCACATAATTTTTCACCATCATCATCATCTATCATACACTGACACACGAAATGTTTCCCATCTGTGGTTATTGTAAAATATTCAAAAACTGCAGACTTTGTTGGAAGTGTCTTTGCCATTGTGAAAGGGGTTTTAGACTTGAAAGTTAAAAACTTATGAAATTTAGAAAGAACTCGAAATTAAATAAGCATTAAAAATAAAAAATATCTGAAAAGAAAAAATGAATTAATGGCATTAGTGTCTGAAATGGAAAACATTGTGTTTATTATTTAAGTAGTTTAACCACCATAGCTGCCAGTGATATCACACACAAAAACATATTAAAATTTATATTGAGGTCGGAGTCGGTACATTTTTACTGACTCTGACTCCAGCAGCACCAAAATTGACTCCCACTCCACAGCCCTGGTTGAGAGCTGCCATCAGACCATTGATGTCATTGCAAGCTACAAGGTCACCTTCCACGATGAAGAATGGGACAAAATCTTTTTGACGGTCACGAAACTTACTTACACTAACATTTTCAGCGAGGAGATTCCACTGCTGCAATCTGGAGCCCATCAGCTCTGCCTTACTCTTTGGCAGTTCTAAATCTCTGATAAGGTCGTTTAATTCATTCTGAGTTATCATGTGTGGTTTAGAAGATGTCAAGTTATAAACAAATTCAGGGTCTTGTGAAGTTGAAGGCTCACAAGTTTCGCAGGTTCCTTCATTCTCCTCGTCCTCTGACTCCAGGGAGAATGAGTGTCGGGGCTCAGGAATGGGTAGTCCTTCGCCATGAGGTACCGGGTGTATAGCAGAGGGTATATTCGGATATTGTAAAATCCACTTTTTCTTCTTGCAAATACCTTTCTTGACTGGAGGCACCATGCAGAAGTAACAATTGCTGACATGATCTGTTGGTTCCCTCCACACCATTGGCACTGCAAAAGGCATAGATTTTCTTTTCCGATTCAACCACTGGTAAAGGTTTGTTGCACAAGTATTGCAGCATATGTGTGGGGCTCAGCTCTTGTCCTGATCTCCAATCTTACAGCCAAAATAAAGGTGATAGGCTTTCCTAATCACAGCGGTTATAGCACGCTTTTGTGATGCAAAAGTCAATTCTCCACAAACATAACAGAAGTTATCTACACTGTTCACGCAATTATGAGGCATCTTTGTTCAAATTAGGCTGAAAAAAATTCAGTTTCAAAAGCAAACACTAAAAAGAGTGACAAGGGTGCACTGTATGACTTCCGCGAATGAACTGATGCTGTGGTGTAATATGTAGACACCTGTGACACATTGATGCCTTGACTCTACTGCACATGCGTGTAGTTATTTTTTTTTTATTTTAATAAATTAATGTAATTACATTGCATTTTAATAATTTTAAATTAGGTAAGGTTAAGTTAGGTTAGTATTCCATTTATATTAATATCAAAAACATTATGGGAAGCAATATGTTAAAATGATCCAGTCTATTTTTTAATAAATAATTTACAAATACATAAAGTAATTGATAAATTTAAAATTACATTTTATTGTATATATATGTATATATTTACATTAATTTATTAAAATAAAAAAAATATAACAGTAGAGTCAATGCATCAATGTGTCAAGGCGTCTACATATTACGTGACAGATGCAGTCCAGTTAGTAAGGTGCAGGGTTGCCTGATATCTTTATAAATAGAGCCAATTGGCAATTTTAGGCATCATTTTTGCATTCAGTGACCCAAAATTAGTAAAGATTGACTCTTTTATTTCTGAAGCATTTTGGCTGTAGACCAGTGTAATACGTGTTCAGGAGTAGAATTTTATATATATATATATATGCAAACCCACAAGGAAAAAGAAAAATGATTCCAAGGCATTTCTTGTATTCAGGTACACCTCATCAGAGAATGAAGGGAGAAGGTGAGATGCCAAAAATATACACAATGGGACAGAAAAACAAAAAGATTAGCACATGATTAACAAGAGTTAATTAGAGGCAAAAGGTATTTTAACAGGATATTGTCAATTTTATACATTTCCACACTACTGTTGAAATTATTTTTAAAATGGATAAATGCACATTCTAGAATATTCCTTTCAATTATATCTGTTTTTAATGAGTGCTTTAGAACTATCCCATTTGATACTATGATTACATCTATAAATATGGTTAAACAATGCATTAGAATTATTTGCTGTTCTACCCACATATTTATGCTGTTTTACCGTAATGTCTAATGTTTTACCCATTTGGCCTATATATACTGAGTTACATTGTATACATCCAATTGAATACACACACCCAACTGCATTATCCAAGTTATTCTTTATTAGGTGTGATTTAACAGTATTATTATACTTAAAGACTACATTGATACTAATTGCTTTGAGTAAAGTCAGAGATTGTAAATTTCAGTTTGAAAATAAGTTTTATGCTATGTTGTTTGGATTGGTGATGGGAAGTCCCCTCTCACCGGTATTAGCTAACTTGTATATGGAATTGTTTGAGAGTAGAATTTTGCCTACTTATTGTTAACTTTAACCTTGTTTGGTACACGTATATAGATGATATTTTATACCTTTGGTCTAACAATTTAGATGTGGACTTGTTTCTTGGTAGGCTCAACAATTTAGTCCCATCTATTAAGGTCATGGTTGAAAAAGAAAATGATGGAAACTTATCTTTTTACTTAAAGCAATTGGTATCAATGTAGTCTTTAAGTATAATAATACTGTTAAATCATGTCTAATAAAGAATAGCCCAGATAATGTGGTTGGTTGTGTGTATTTGATCGGATGTACACAATGTGACTCAGTATATATAGGTCAAACGGGTGAAATGTTAGACATTAGGGTAAAACAGCATAAATATGTATGTAAAACAGCAAATAATTCTAATGCGTTGTTCAACTATATGTACCGTATAGATGTAATCATAGTATCAAATGGGACAGTTCTAAAGCGCTCGTTAAAAACAGAGATATAATTGAAAGGAATATTCTAGAATGTGCATTTATCCATTTTAAAAGTAATTTCAATAACAATGTGGGAATGTATAAAATTGACAATATCCCATTAAAATACCTTTTGCCTCTAATTAACTCTTGTTAATCATGTGCTAATCTTTTTGTTTTTCTCTTAGTATATATTTTTGTCATCTTGCCTTCTCCCTTCATTCCCTGATGAGGTGTACTTCTGAATACATGAAAGAACCTTGAATCATTTTTCTTTTTGTGTGTTTGCTATATATATATATATAATATATATATATAGCACCTTGGTGGTGGTGTGGTTAGCATCGCTTACTATGAATCCATTGGCCTTGGTATCAAAACCTGGCGATGGCAGCTGGCACACAGCAAAACCCAGTTGTTCATCCTTCCACACAATAAAGTGGTTGGTAGATAAATGGGTACCTTGGTTAGCCTAGTGGTTAAAATGCTGGGCTGCTGGTGGGGCATGGTTTAGATTCCATGTTAAACTGTAGGTCTAAGGTGGAGTGAAAAGCTTGACCTTCATCAGAATGAACAATTTTGCCAGAAGCAAAATCAAAGTTTCCAAAAGTTTATATACAGTCGTGTCGCATCTTACGCGCATTTAACTTTACACGGTTGGCTCCCCCCCCCCTCCCCCCCCTCCCCCTCCCCCCAACACTACCTCCTTCCTCCAGCCTCTTGACCAAGGCATGATTCGCTGTTTCAAGGCAATATATACATGGCTTACATTTACTCAGATCCGCAGCACTGTGGATGCGGATCCCAACCTTGATGTAATGCAGTGTTGGAAGTCCTTCAACATTGCTGATTGCATCACTTATATTCAAGAGGCAATGGATGCAATCAAGCCTGAATTGGTCAATGCATGTTGGTGAGCCCTTTTGAGTGACTGTGTGATTGATTTCAAGGGTTTCCCTACTATTCATAATGAAGTGAGATGCATTGTTCAGGTGGCGAGACAAGTGGGCATATTCATCATCTCATCGTTCATTATACAGGCGCTTAACCATGTACTTTATGGGTGATTTAAGGGATTTTCAAGGGTAATTTTGACTATACACGTTTTTGGCTTTACGCACCCTCTTTGGAATGTAACACCCGCATAACATGCAACACGACTGTGTATATATATAAAATAAATTTATTAACAATCTCTCTTCCTAATGGATTGAAGCTGGAAGGCAGAAATAGCTTGTATGCGAAATGATGAAAAGGTAGAAAAAATAAATGTCACATAAAATGGGATAATATAAACCTGAAACCTATTTACTTTATTAAATTTTTTACCCTTAAGCCTTTAGTGGATCCATAGATAGATAGATAGATTACTAGGTAGTAAAGATCTTGCTGAAGTCTGTAGCTTAATATTTTATTAAAATGTTAGTTTTAGTTATACATACATATAAACACTATTAAAATCTTGTTTCCCAGTGGATTGAGGTGAGAAAGCAGACATCCATTCCCATACGCATCCTGGTGCCCCAGTGCCCCCCAACACACCTCATTTTCACACTTAAGTAGTCTTTCATATACCAAATAATTTTGGAGCGGATTCATACTGGATTCATTGATTCCTTCCTTCCTTCATGCTTTTGTGTCCATGTTAGTCATTAAAAGAATCTGGCTCTTACGTCAAAAGTCAAGGTCAATGTCACAGACATAGGCAGGGTCATTTATTTCATTCCGACGTCATTAAGAGGTGATTTTGAGATTATGCTTCTTGAAGATGAAAAACTCTTATAAAATAGAGTAGATAACAATACTGAAATATAAATTCCAACATAATTAAGACATCATCAGGCCTGTTCCTAGGAGATCTCCTGTCCTCAGGCAAAAAATAAAATGCTGCCCCTTGTATAGAAGTAAATAAAAAACAATTATAATTTTTTTTTACTAATGCAATATAAAATATCTATAAAAACAGTTAAAAATCTACTTTTCTTGCTTTTTTTGCTGCAAAATCTTTAACAATATCTTCCAGATTGAGATTATAAGCAATTTTGGCTTCAATAGATAAAATGGAGAGTCCTACTAGTTTTTCTTCAAAAAATAATAGAATATAAATAAAGTAGAGATGAAATAGCTAAATTCTTACTTTGCGCATGAAAAGTATACATAAAGAAATATCAATAAATTGCAAGATGCTGAACAAATTGAAACCTTGTGTGCTTTTTAGCACACTTGGAAAATGAATTATTTGTTTCTCATTCTGAGCATTGATTATGAAGTGAGATGAAGCACATTTTCAAGTGGTGAGAAATTTTCACATGGAAAAATCTGGTATGACAAAACTGAAAACTGTAGGCCACATTTTTGCAAACAAAACAGCTAAACTATATGTTGAATGAGTCCCATTATACAAAAGTCACCCAGTGTGTTCAATACAACAGTAACTTCAAATATAATTTCAACACAACACAGTATAAAAGTTTTTTGACCAATGTTTTTCTCAGAGACTTTTATTTTTAACTTGAACAGATTCTTCCTTGGCTTCTTGAAATATAGGAATCTTTTCAGGTAGATTTATACTATATACAATATAAGTACACTGCACATAATAGAAAAAATGTTTGAAAACAGAATATAAACAATCTGACAATAGAAAAAGTATAATTAAAAACATCTAATATAGAAAACTAAAATTTGAATAAAAAACAATTTTTTGCCAACTTTGTGCTGCCCTTATGGCATTCCCTGATTTGCCTAATGCCTCAGGGTGGCCCTGGACATCATCGATTTCTATATCAATATTGTCTGCAGTGCACAGTTAGTTTAGAATTTAATGTTTCAAACCAACAACAATTGCTTATTTTTGCCATGAGGTTAGTGTAAATTGGGAAACGTGTGTATTTTTACCTTTAGATTGAGTAGGAGTGAATTGCTTAGTGAGTTACAAAGTATTTAGTTCAGGTAACTTAATGTTATTTATACACTCATAAAGATAACATGGGCCACTTGAATAATATCTTTGAGAAAGTTTCAAATCTTCATAAAAGATACATTACTTTTGAGAGTTAAACAGGTTATATTATGCAACAGCAGTCAGTGTAACAGAGATCAGAGATAGCAGGGGTAAAAACATGCAAGCATAATAGCCAGGAGCAAAACCAGGGAATGAATGGAAATGAGAGGAAGCCAAGGTGGCAACAAAGACTAGAGAGCAGAGTGAGTAACCTCAGGAAGGAGAACTCAATCCTAACTACTCATATGAGGGGGGAAATAAGATCTGAACTGGGAAGGAGGAAGGTAAATGTACTAATCCAAAGAGAAAGACTGGACAATGAAAGAAAGCTCATACAAAGCATTGCCAGGAAAGAACAATCTGTCAGCAAAAACAAAAAAGACTGGCAAGATATATATATGCTTGGACAGAGAAAAGAAACAAAATGAGATGTTTGAAGACAACCCAATGAAACTATTTAGAGAATTAAAGAATGCCCAGATAAATGTAGAAAGACCACCTGAAAAAGAAGTGGAACATTTCTGGAAGAACATCTATGAGAATGAAATCAACCATAATGATGGTGCAGAATGGATTGGGAACCTTTACAACAGTGAAAAGGTGAGAAACATCTCAGAGATGAACATGGATAGAATAACCATGAAAGAAGTTGAGGAGAAACTAAAAAAAAGCAGCAACTGGAAAGCACCAGGCCCAGACATGATTAAGAACTTCTAGTTCAAAAAGCTAACATCACTAAGTGGAAAACTAACAAGAAGCACCACAATGGTTGACAAAAGGAAAAACAACATTACTACCAAAGTCCCATAAAACCCAGAATCCAAGCAAATATAGACCAATAACATGCTTGCCAACAATCTACAAAATACTAACAGGAATCATAGCAGACAGGATCTACAGCCATGCAGAAGAAAACAACATTATAGGCCCAGAACAAAAAGGATGTAGCAGAAGACTGTATGGGACAAAAGACCAGCTGTTAATCAACAGGGCTATATTGGAAAACAACAGAAAGAAACAGAGAAACCTAAGCATGGCATGGATTGACTACAAAAGGACATATGACAGTGTACCCCACTCATGGGTGAAGGAAGTGTTGAGACTATACAAGATCCACCCCACCATCAAGATCTTCTTAGAAACAGATATGACACGATGGGAAATGGCCCTCTCTCTCCATCACAGTAAGGGAACTTTAGAAGCAAACAGTGTGAGAATCAAGAGAGGGATCTACCAGGGTGATTCAATATTCCCTCTTTTGTTTGTACTGGCACTAAACCCACTTAGCCAACTAATAAATAACCTAAACAAAGGCTACATGATGAGACCAAGGGAAAAGAGCAGCCCAAAAATCTCTCTTATTTTACATGGCTGACCTAAAACTGTACACCCCAAACAAAAGCAAGCTAGCAGAAGAGATCAGGGAGGTCAAAAAGTTCACAGATGACATCTAGATGGAGTTTGGGCTTGAGAAATGTGTCACTGTCACACTAAGGAAAGGTAAAAGGTGTGAATCAGAAAACATCAGGGTGGACAATATCATGATAGAAGAACTAGAGCAAGAGGCTACATATAAATATCTGGGGATGGAGGAATCTGAAAAGATGGAAAATGACATTATGAAAGAAAGACTGTGGAAAGAATATTCAAGAAGGCTAAAACTAATCCTAAAATCTCACCTAAACAGTAAAAATAAGATCCTATCCATAAACCTACTGGCAGTACCTGTACTGTCATACAGTTTTAGCATAATCAATTGGACCCAGCTAGAAATCAACAAACTGGATACAATCACCAGAAAAATGCTCCATGCGCATAAGATCATATATAAAAACCAATGCGCACCAAGGCTATACCTGCCAAGGAGGGTCAGTGGATTAGGGCTTGCACTAATAGACCAAGTGCACAAAGCCACAACAATAGGGTTAGCACAGTACATAAAGGAAGGAGAAGGAAGGCTAGTCAGATTTGTAAGAGACCATGAATGTGAAAAGCCTGAAACAACATCACTTTCAAAGAATGCAAATGACTATCTAGTGGATGCCAGCATAGGACCTGAGCAGCTTGAAGACATTGCAAATAAACCTCTCATGGAAAAGATAAGCACTATAAAAAGAAGGTATAACAGGAAAAGATCAGAAGAACTAGGAAGATCACAAATTCAGCAAAGTATACAAAAAGGACATGCTAAACAGAGCATACATAGAGAGGGATAAAACTGTGGCGTTCCTGGTAAGAGGGGCACTGAGACCAGAAGATGAATGGCTGGTGGTGGCAGCACAAGATCAGGCACTATGGACAAACTGGTTCAAAAGAAATATTGAGGGTAGAAATGAAACTGAGATGTGCAGACTGTGCTCAAAGAGCCCAGAGACTGTGAGTCACATACTATCTGGATGTGAAATACTCCTACACAGAGGAAACTACACAGACAGACACAATGCAGTCTGCAAGCTAATCCACTTCAAGCTGTGTAAGAAATATGAAATAATGCTAGAAACAGAAAAGCATTGGGAACATATTTCACAAGGAATAGAAGACAATGACAAAGTGCTGCTCCTATATGAAGAGATACCAACTGACATCAGGGTATCAGGATGCAGGCCAGACATAGTAGTGAGAGAGGAGGGTAACAAATGCCTCTTGGTGGAAGTAGGAATCCCAGCAGACTGGAATGTGGCTAACTATGAAAGGGAAAAGATCTTAAAATACCAGAGACTCAAACATGAAATACGGAGAATGTGGAATGTAGAACCTGAGATCATCCCAATAGTGGTGGGGGTGACAGGGGCAGTAAAGAAATCTACAGTGGAGTTCTTTGACCAACTGCCCATAAGTATAACATCTGGAGAAATTGTAGGGGAAATACTACGATACAGCACCTCTATTTTATGCCTAGTACTAGGCTGTACCTAAAAATTCCTTAGGGTTAAGGTTTAGCCCCGGAAGTAAGAAACACACTCCAACTGGAGTAGAAGGGAAAAAGAAAAAGAAAAATAAGAGCATAAGGATTAGTGGCACTGATCCTCTTCCTTTACATGAATGACTTGCACCAGTCACTAACTCATTCTCTTACCTATATGCAAATGACTTGACAATCACTACTTCAGATAAGGACATCTCGAACCCAACACGAGGCAATTGAACCAAATTATACTGTGGGTTGTGCAACTAGATCTTTATGTCCCATTGAACCCAACCTCTGGAACAGCTTGATCAAGAGAGGAATCTAACACGCTAAAATGTTTGCAGGAAAACTGAAAGATAAATTCATCAAATCATACAAACCTCAATTTCTCATTTATTTTCATATTCATCTCCCCCTCTCCTTCCCTTCCCTTCCCTCTCCTCCTACCAAACAAAGATAATGATAAAAAGATGAGAAAAATTAAAAATGTAGAAAATATCATATGCAAATATTATACGAAAAGGCATTGCAGATAAAGAGATGGACAGTGCATCTGTGCACATCCCACTGTATGTAACTTCTGTTACAAAAATGGATATTGTAAATTTGGAAAAAACTGCAAGTTCCACCACCTCAATATCTGCAAAACTTATGCAAGTATGGGCAAAAATGATGTTACCACCACCCTCAAAGGAACATGACAGTTGAGTAGCCAAAACCACCAGCAAACAGGGTTACCAATTTTTTAGATGTGGTTAATGCAATTCAGCTACTAAATACCATTCAGCAAATACAAAGACAGTTAACACATACAGAGATCTGAGAGCTGTACAGAATAAATTCAGAAAGAAACTACGTACAATATCGGGACATGTGGTGAAACAGATAAAGAAGGGGAAATTCTCAGAGGATCACAGGGCAATGAAACATGCACCACCAAGGGATAATGAATTTGAACTACATAAAGAAGAAAATGAAAATTAAAAAATAAAAATAATCCTGGCCATCATAGCCTACAGGGCCTAAAACCAAACCACTCCTTGGGCAAAGTCACATTCCTGAAAGGACCCTTGCAAGAAACAAGTATTGGTTTTTACGTTTTGAATGAATGATTAAAAACTAAATTGAATTAAACCAACATAAAGACTGAAGCTAGAGTCACTGTCCTGGCTGACGCCAGACGATTTGAGGCTCTAACCTAGTACTCATAAAAAGATGGAGGTTGAAAAGAATTTAATCCGTTCAACGGCGAACAAAATTACAGTACAATCCTACTCACCAATGAACCTTCGAAAATGAAATAATACTTACAATACTAATTACCTTAAGTTAATCTGAAAAGAAATCTTAAATTAGACTAACCTACCTAACTTTATACAAATTATATAAAGCCTACAAATGAAAAATAATTTGAATACAATTGAACACAGTTTGACACCTTACGTGGCTAGATGGCCTCGTAAGCAAATAGTTGAAAATTTGAACTGGACGCTTTGCGATCCAATGAGCAAGTGCGTTGCCGCTGAAGGCGGCGACCTGAAGTGCGAAAGACAGTGATGTCATGCCACTATGTGATGAAACCACTTATGTAGATTTCACATACCAACCAAATTAGGTTTGGATTGGGTGTGGTTTGATATTTTAAGATATTTTTTAATAACCTGCCCGGCATGAACTGCAGTAATCCTAATTAGTGGATTATTGCAGGCATTTTGATCTAATGATATCCAAATTTTAAAACCAATTTTAATTTAGAAAATAAATTTGATAAATTTAATTACATTCTCTTAAATCTTTAAGGCATTGAAGACACCTTAAAGCAGCTTGTCTCTTAGGCTGAGAGACTTGAGGATTTTGATTGCTGCTATTGCTAGGATCAAGAACAACTTCTGAATTTAGACTCTCATTGTCGGTTTCGTTTCTAGTACCCATATGAGTGATAGAGATCTCGAGAGGGTATAAATGACAAATTGGGTAATTGACAATTTGACTGTCAGAGCGTTTAAGTTGGACGCTTCTGACTTTATTATCTTCACCGAAGAAAAGCTTTAATATCCTACCCATTTGCCAGAAGGGCCTGATCTTTGAAGGTGATTTTATTAGCACTACGTCGTTTACTTTGACTCTATTGACCCAATTGCTTTGAAACAGATCGCGACTATATTCTCGTAAACTTAGTAAATAGGACTCGTACCACAAAGTTCTAAAGTGATCGAATTTCTCATTTAATACACTGAACGACTTGTTCAAGTCCTCACGAGAGGGCGGACCTTGCGTCCATAAGGGATCGTCCGAATCGTCGTTTCCTAGTTTTAGTGCTATGCTAGAATTACTGTGAATTTTAAGAAATGAGTTAGGAGTTAACGGGCTGAAATCTTTTTCTGAAAGCATATAAGTTAAAGGCCTCGAGTTGATTGAATTTTGAATGCTAGATAGCAGGGTGACCAGATCATAATAGTCTAATTTAGATCTACCGATGGACTTGTACAGACAATTTTTCACTACTCTTATGAGTCATTCCCACGCAGCACCCATCCATGCCGAGTACACAGGGAGTTTAAGATGTTTGATATTATTGACTCGCATGTGCTCACGAAACTCATCGGACTCTAAAGAGGACTCTAGAGCCTTTCCACCCTCTACGAAGCCTTTGGCATTGTCACTGTAGACAAAATCACAAACTCCGTAGAGATTTGAGAATCTTTGAAATGCAAGGAGAAATGATTTAGTCGACATACTCGGCACTAACTCCATGTGCACCGCTCGAATGTTAAGGCATGTGAATATTAGGATGTACATTTTGACATCTTTTGTCTGAGTCTTTGACGTAAAGGTGGCCAGTGAAATCTACTCCTACATGTTTAAAGGGGCGGAAAAAGTTTACTTGGGCCTTAGTGAAGTTGGTAAATTTGGGGTATTAGAATGCAAATTGATTGTATTTTTTGCACACCATACACTCTGAAAGAATGCTTTTAACCGTCTGCCTAGGTTTGGTTATCCAATAACCTTGCATTCTGTTTACGTTTAAGGTGGATTGAATGCCAAGATGTTTACATCTTAAGTGGCAGTCCATTACTAACAAACGAGTGAAATGGTGATTTTTCCCAAGCAAAATTGGGTTGATGACACTGTAGTCATAATAGTTTGACTTAGCAATTCTGCCTTTGCTTCTAATAAGCCTAACATCATCAAGAAACAAATCTAAGTTCTTTACGAGGTTGGGTATTTCTGATTCCTTTTTACTTTTATTATTTTCTAAAAAGTGGTTTTCCTTTTCAAAGCAATCTAACTGCATTCTATACAACCAGTAAAGTTTAGCGCCAAAGTCTGCGTCTGCCTTTTTCTTTCTTAGTTTGAACATGAATTTAAGGACATAGGCAGTGATTCTGAGCAATTTGTTTAAATTTGAATATTTGGTTATGTCTAAAATGGGCTTGGTTACGTCATTCTCGTTTGCAACGGCCGCATTAGTAACTAGTGATGTTTGAATTAGTTTTTTACTGGAATCGGAAAGACATTTAAGTTCGTATTTAGGCCAATGTTTTGTTTCTAAAGTCAGCCAAGTAGGTCCTTGTAGCCAAGAACTTAAGCGAGATTCGAATTCTTTGAATGTTATTCCGCGTGTGATGAGGTCTGCGGGGTTATCATGAGATGCCACGTATTCGTAAGTGATTTCTACTTTAAATTCTTTTTTGATGTTTTCACGCATGGAAGCTATGTCCTGAATACGGTTCTTAACAAATATTGACTTGTTTTTACAATTTATGTCACTAGAGAGCAACCAGGATAGTATTATTTGCGCATCAACAAAAATTTGAATAGAGTCAAAGGGGCACTGAACCGTGGAAAGAAACTGAGGCAAACATTTCAAGGCTAGATATACTGAGAGTAATTCTAAAGATGGCAAGGTTCTACCCTTTAATGGGGCGACTTTTGCTTTTGCAAAAACTAAACTCGACTGTGCTCCGCTTACTGCGTAGATGGCAAAACCATAGCACGTTTTGCTTGCATCGCAAAACACTTTCAAAGCAACTCCCTTATCTGAATTGAAAGCAGATCTGTTTATTTGAATCACTTAAGTTTAAGAAGGTCCTGATATATTTTTCCCTGTTCCTTTAATTCTTTATCATCCAACTTTTGATCCCAGGTCAGACCCAAAGACCATAATTGTTGCATAAAAACTCTACTTTTGATTGTGACTGGTAGGTAAAGGGATAAGGGATCGAATACTTTCGAAATTTGAACGAGTACCTGGCGTTTGCTGTTGGCAAACTCATCAAAGTTGAAATCCATCAACTTAAGTTGATCGGTACCTACTTCATAATGGTAACCCAAAACTCGCTCCAACCCACTACCATGTTCTTCAGCTTTCCAGTCCTGAACCATTTTTTCTTTTAAATCTGAATTGTTCATGTTCCACGAACGCAATTCGAAACCCCCTTCTGACATTCGACTGTTTGAATTTGAATAGAGCTCATAAAGAACCTCAGGGTTTGAGTTTGAAATTATTAAATTGTTGACATAGAAGGAGTCTTTCAGCATTGAGGAACACAAGTCGTTTTGATATTTATTGATGTGATGTTTGATCACGTAATTCAGGATAAAAGGGGAGCTGCAAAGTCCGAAAACTATAGTAGAGTATCGGTAGGTAACTAGGTTGCCATTTTCCTTCCAGAAAAAGCATGACGTATTTATTAGTACGAAATTTGCAGAGTAATTTAAAGAGAGAGCCCATTAAATCAATACCTGGAAAAGCTGCTTCGTTTAAAGAAAGCCCATCGCTGGTCTTAAGGCTGCAGTTAAATACTGGGTATATTTTTGTTGTTATTTGAGCAGCTTCTTTTACGACTGGTCTGTGGGGGATCCATGTATGATTTTCGAAATCAGATGGTTTTACATTGATCTTTTCAATTATGCCTTCTTGCAGTTGGTTTTTAAATACTTCATTATACTGACTAGTGAGTTGTTTTTTATCTAAAAGTTTACATACTCTGTCTAAAGTTGCTAAAGCTATTTTGTGATTAGAGGGGACGAGCGCGACTCGCTCTTCATGCCAAGGTACTCGACATGGTACTTATTATCTTTGAGCTCAATTGAGTCACAAAATTCTTTTACTTTCAGCTCGTCCACATTACCAAAGAACTCACTTTTTATACCAATTGATTCTAGACTATAAAGGTGTTCTAATCCCAAGTCTAAATCAGGGTCCGCATTGGTGAATTTTAAAGGGTTGAAATATGTGGGTGATGGTTGCATGACAGCATTAACCACGCACTCCCTAACCGAAATGTCCTTTTGATGAGGTTTAAAGACCTTTGAACTTGCAATCTCTCTCGCTTCACACTCTCAGCTCGACCCCAACGAATGGGCAGCCCCCACAAAGCAGAGCGGATTATGGGTGGAACTTCTTTGAAAATTGGATTTGATGTTATTTGTTTGTGAATGTTTGTTAGGAGAGAATGAAAAACCTTTGAAATCCCTGGAGGGGTTTTGAATTTGAAAAAGATCATCAGCTTCATTATTGTTTTTTTTCTTGTGGTCTGTGTCAGATTGAATGCCCCGGCTTGGGCTCGCACTTTTGACCCTATCTAAGATGTTAGTAGATGTAAAAGAGGTGCGATGCAAAGGATTTTTACATCCCAACCGCCCCCCGGTGTTAGTAGCGGTTTGGCCGCCAGTGAAAGCTGAGGTGCTGCCAAATGGGATTATTCCCAAGGAAGTTTCCAATGCAGCTCCACCAAGACACGGGACCATCTTAACATCGACCATATGCTGTAGGACATCGACTCCCAAGAGAGCCTCAACCCCAGTTACAGCATCATCAGAGGGATTACTGAAGCCATGGTCGGCTAAAACGTAACCCTCTGCTTTTATTTTTTTAATGGCTCAACCCAAACCAGAGACTTGGTAGTCTAAGGAGAGGTTATCATCCACTATAAGGTTGAAAGACTGATGATCTTGGTTTGAATTTAACTTAATTTGAAATTCATTCTCCCTAACACGCCTGTTCTGAGATCCTATGAATGTTTTTATGTTATAAGAATTGGGTTGAAGTTCCTCCACATCACACCCTAAATCTAGGATGGCTGAAGTCGCAATATACGATCTCTGGGATGCTAGATCCAACAGACATCGCACACTACGAATTTTATCCCGATACGCGAAATCTAAGGTCAAACTGGGAAGTAAGAGATCTGATGGTTTTGACGTACTATTGGACAAGTTGGTCGAGAGCACGCTGGAATTTATGACCAATGGCCTGTCATGCTTTAGTCATAAGTTTGGTTGTTTTTCATTCGGGCACAAGGCTGAAATATGAGTTCGCGCATTGCAAAATGCACACTCATACGATAACTGGTATTTACTTGCCGGACACCTTTCATCAGAATGTTTGGAACTGGAACAATTTGCACATAATTTTAACGTTAGGCAACGAGCTCTTCGCTTTTCAGCGCTTTGGTAGTGAGGACATCTGAGCATTGAGTGTTCACCCTTACAGAGCTTGCAAGAGCTTTTATAGAAGGGTTTGTCCTCGGTTGGATTTTTAATATTTGTTAAAGGTTTAGAATTCTGAGGATGATTTGCTTTAGCTTCTGTTTTGAAGTTTTGTAATGTAGGAGGGTCAGGACTTGAAACTTTAGACTCATTTTTAAACTTATTTTTAGACTTAGTTTGAATTTTGATTTCAGAAGGCTTTGTGGGCTTGTTATATTGGACAGGCTTAATTTTTTCTAAAGTTCTAATTATTGAAACGTAATTATCTAAAATTTGATTGACTGAGGGGTAGTTCGAGTTTAAAATGTGAGTTAGCTCACGCCTAAATGACAACGGTAGATTTTTAAAGATAATATGAGCCATCAGTTTGTTTCCAGCAGATCTCGCTTGAAATAAGCCTACTCCGTAACCTTTAAGGTCATAAAGAATAGAGCGGGCTTCATTTAGCCAGCAGGCTAATTTAGTATAGTCATAGTCCGCTAAAGGTTCGGCTGTTGCTAACTTTTTAAAGTATTCATCGATGATGAATGGTACATCGAGAAATTCTTCTTTCAAAAGTTTTAGGGCTACTTGATAATTCGAATCATTGTTGGTTAAATGTTTTACAATTGTAAATGCATAATTCTTTAGATAGCCTTTAAGGTAGGCTAATTTGGCACAATCCGAAAGGTCTTCCCATGAACCTATTAAATTGTCAAACTGCGACAAAATTCTGGAAGTTATCTTTATCCGCAACCCCATTAAATGTGGAACATTTTAGAGTAGGAGGGTGAGCTTCCTTTTTAAGGACTGCTTTGAATCCCGACAAAAGTTGATCAAGGCTAGTGTGGCCTTTGCTCGACAAAAATGACGCATTAGCAGCCTCCGCTTGGCGAGGCATTTGCAAATCAGGTTGACTTGAAGTTTGAAACTGATGTTTTAAATTGGCCACTGAATTGGTTATTTCAAAATGATAATCAGTTCGCATTGCCAACTCGCATTCGAACAAAGCTTTATCTATTTTAAATAACTTGTGAATTTGAAACTTAGTTAAGATTTCATCATCTAAAGTGCTAACTTGATCCAAATTAGATTCTATGATCTTAGTCTGAGCGGTTAAGATTTCACTATTGAGCTGCTCATTTGCTAATAGGCCCTGCAATTTATTAAATGTGATGGTAATTTTTCATTTACATACTGCGCGCCTACGCACTAAATTGCGGACGGTGTCTTTGCAATTCTTTATTATAGACTCACGTTCGTCTTCGTCTACATTTGATGCATGAAGCGTGTAACCTAAAACCGAATCTTCAAGATCAGAGTCAATGTCAGACATCGTTACTGTTAAACTTTAAGAGTAATTCGAAAAAACTAATAAAGTTAATATACAAACAGATCTATTAACTTAGTTTTAATAACCAAAGTTGGTTTTCGACTTAATCCTAAACCCAAAACCAAACAAAAACACGGTAAACCCAGCCAGTCACTTAACAGTCTACACTGTAGACAAATACCTAACTATAAGCTATGCTGCAGTAAATGGAGTAGGCCAACACTGATTAGGGGTAGGCCAACACTGTACAGGGACAGGCTAACACTGAACAGGGGTAGGCTAACACTGTAAACAGGGGTAGGCTAACACTGTAAACAGGGGTAGGCTAACACTGTAAACAGGGTAGGCTAACACTGTAAACAGATAGGCTAACACTGTAAACAGGGGACTGTAGGCTAACACTGTAAACAGGGGTAGGCTAAAACTGTAAACAGGGGCAGGCTAACATTGTAAACAGCTTAGGCCAAAACTGAATAGGGGTAGGCCCACTATAAATAGAGGTAGGCCAACACTGCATACAGGGGCAAGCTAACCCCATAAACGGGGGTAAGCCAACACAGTAAACAGGGGTAAGCTAACACTGTACACAGGGGTAAGCTAACACTATAAATTGGGGTAACAAACTATTAAAACTAATGGTAACTTAAATTCGGTAACAAATTGAAGCGCGAGACTAAATATTTGAAACAGGCTGTGTTAAGGAACGGCGGTACCAATTAATTATCAGCTCCGCGCAACTAGGCCTAATTTGTACGACTGTAGCACACAGCCAACGTAAGTTGTGCTAACATAACACAAAATTATCCTAAACCGTGTTACACTAACACTAAAACTATACTAAACTAGTCTAAATTCTAATAAACTAGGCTAAATACCACTTTAAGTATGAAATATATGAAGTGATCAGGTTCAAATTCTTTTCAAGTTAATGGAAAGAACCTGAACCGGATTAAATTCTTTTCAAGATATTGGTTTTTATGTTTTGAATGAATGATTAAAAACTAAATTGAATTAAACCAACATAAAGACTGAAGCTAGAGTCACTGTCCTGGCTGATGCCAGACGATTTGAGGCTCTAACCTAGTACTCATAAAAAGATGAAGAGGTTGAAAAGAATTTAATCCGTTCAATGGCAAACAAAATTACAGTACAATCCTACTCACCAATGAACCTTCGAAAATGAAATAATACTTACAATACTAATTACCTTAAATTAATCTGAAAAGAAATCTTAAATTAAACTAACCTACCTAACTTTATACAAATTATATAAAGCCTACAAATGAAAAATAATTTGAATACAATTGAACACAGTTTGACACCTTACGTGGCTAGACAGCCTCGTAAGCAAATAGTTGAAAATTTGAACTGGACGCTTTGCGATCCAATGAGCAAGTGCGTTGCCCCTGAAGGCGGCGACCTGAAGTGCGAAAGACAGTGACGTCACGCCACTATGTGACGAAACCACTTATGTAGATTTCACATACCAACCAAATTAGGTTTGGATTGGGTGTGGTTTGATATTTTAAGATATTTTTTAATACAAGAGCAGACTTTACATGCCTCACAGAAACTCGTCTGAAGGACTGCCAGATGAACTGAAAAACTAAGTTTTGTATTGACAAAATGAAATACAAAATAACAACTATAACATATTCGAGCCAACAGAACAGTAAGATGAAAAGCAGGATGTGCTGTTTATATACACTAAAAATATATTACAAAAATGACTATAATTACTTCAAACAACATAGAATTAGTAGCAGTAAAAGTTGAAAAATTAAACAGGATACTAATTGTAATATATAGACCCATGAACACTCCAACTACAAAATTCTCTGATACCATTACAGAGATCAGGAACTGGATGAAAGCTCTACACTCCCCAACCCCAAATATTATTCTCTGCAGTGATTTTAATTTCCCTTTTATGAAATATAAAAGGATAGGAAAAAATATATGTATAAACCAAGAGAAGGAAGGCACATAGGAAAATCAGCAGCAGGCAAAAATGCTGCTAGCTTTAGCTGATGAATTTATATTTATATGGAAAAAAAACTGCCTAGCTTTGGTGTTCGCAAACAATAGCAACCTAATTGATAACAGAAATATCCCCAACTATATTATTAGATGGCAACATTATTGAAATAATAACCACTATAAAAGTAACAGGGAAGGAAAGAACACACGCTATAGAAAGGGGCAAATTCAAAATTTTTAATTTCCCTCTAAGGCTATAAATTGGGAAGGTATTGCATCCCGCATGGAAGCAATAGACTGGAGAACCATCTGTAAGGATGAGACAACAGAAGAGATGCTAATAACCCAAGAAGAGAAAACACTAGAAAAAGTTGAAAGATGTGTCCCAAAAAGCAACAAAGAGGAAAGAGAAGCAGGTTCGCGAGAGAAAAGGTCAATGTTTCACAAGAGAAAAAGAGTGACTGTAAAATTAAGAAACTGCAAAGACAACAACATAAACAAAAAAACATTAAATGATAAACTGGAGAGTATAGATTACATCATACAGGGTTTAATTGAGAACATTACAGAGAAAGATGATGATGCTATAGAAGCGATAAAAGTTAATTCAAAATACCTATATAATTTTGCAAGAAGGAAGACAAAAAATCACTTTACTGTTGGATCTTTGAAGAATCAAAACAGGGTCTTAACCAATGGCCTAAAAGAAATGTATGAAATATCAAGAGCTTGGTATAAATCATCTTTCAGTGTCACCAAAACTGATAAACTAATATGCGATGGAAACAAGTTCTTTGAAGAAGAATTGCAAGGGAAAAGGTTAACGGACTTTGACTTCACAACAAATGATATCACATAAACTATAGGGAAACTAAAGGCACACTCAGCAGCAGGCCTGGACAAATGGAATGCCACATTAATCAAAAACTGCAAGAATGAAATTGCTAAGCCCCTATATTGGATATAGAGGCAATCACTAGACATGGGAGAAATACTGAGCATCCTGAAGAGAGTGAACATAGTTCCAATATACAGGGTGTACATAAAGTCAGGATCTATTTTTGTGAAATAATTATTTTTTTCTATTTTTCTTTTCAGAAGCCCTTAGAATGAATACAGAAGAGCTTGTGGCAATAGTAATTTGGCGAATCGAGGGAAAGAAATACAATGACATCAGAGAGAAGTTTAGAAGGAGATTTCATAAGCTGAGGCCAATAGACAAGACAGTACGAAAATTGGTGAACAAATTTAAATGAACGGGATCTGTAAATGATGAAGCAAGATCAGGACGACCGTGTATGTCAGATCTTACCGTGAATGCAGTACGCGGAATTATCACTGAGGAGCCACGTACGTCCATTCGTGCTGCATCACACAGACTCGCCCTCCCGACGTCATCTGTGCACAAAATTCTGAAAGTTAATTTGCAGAAGAAAAGCTATCATTTGCAGGTTTTACATGATTTACATGAGGAAGATTTCCCTCGACGAAGTGCTGTGTGTGCTGATCTCATAGAACAAATCTGGAGTGATAATTTAATGGACAACATTCTCTCAAGTGATGAAGCCACTTTCCATACGTGTGGAAAAGTAAATCGCCATAACTGTCGAATTTGGGCAGATGAAAGACTGAATGATTTCATCTAAAATTGGGAAAGAGACTCGCCTAAAGTTAATGTCTGGATGGGTTTAACAAAATCTAAGGTTTATGGTCCTTTTTTCTTTGCTGAAGCTACAGTTACGGGGCTTATTTATCTGGACATGTTGCAGCAATTCCTTGAACCTCAGCTGATTGGGGATAGGATTGTTAGTACCGTCGTCTATCAACATGATGGTGCTCCTTGTCACTATGCCAAAATTGTTCAGGATTATCTAAATGGACGTTTTCCAAATCACTGGATCGGACGCGGAAGCAACAGACCTTGGCCAGTGAGATCACCAGATTTAACCCCTTTAGATTTCTTTGCATGGGGCTTTATCAAATCGCACATCTATCAGACGAAGATTACGAGTCTTGAAAACTTACATACACATATACGAACTGCTGCAGATAACATAACCCCGCAAATGCTCCAGAATGTGTTTAGAAATGCTGCGGAACGATTTGAGCTGTGCAGGGATACTGATGGGCGTCACGTTGAATCCTACTCTTAATTATTTAATAAATGTTACCACTTTAGCATTTTATGATTGAATTCCATATAATTTCCAAGTGCTTCACAAAAATAGATCCTGACTTTATGTACACCCTGTATAACATAAAGGAGATCGATCCAAGGCTGAAAACTATAGGCCAATGTGTTGCTTATATTTTGTCTCAACAAAATATTTGAAAGAAGAATTAGAGAGAAAATTTGAATTTTGGGGAACTCGGAAAATATTAAATAATAACCAACATGGATTCCAGTCAGGAAGATCAAGCCTATCACAACTAATGGGACACTATAACTTTATTGATGCACTCGAAAACAATGAAAACTATGTGATACACAGACTTTTCCAAGGTGTTTGGCAAGTGTAACCATGGAATCATAGCACATAGACTAAAATATATGGGAATACAGTAACAGGAAAATGGGTATACAGGGTGTGTGTTTCAGGAGGAAAGGTCAATACTTCGGGAGGTGATAGTATCAGTCATTGTGAGAAAAAAAGTTCATATGAACATGTGTCTAATTCTGAATGGTTACGAAGATAGAGCTGTTTGAATCTGATGCACACGCAGCTCTTCCTCCCCCTTCCCTCCCCTATTACCTTGCATGACTCCAGATTTGAAAAAATTTACTGGAGCACAGCTCTGAATTTACTTTTTTTTCCCTTACAGTACAATGAAAGTAAGTAAAAGTAAGTGCTTTAAACTTAGTAAAAGTAAGGAAGAGTAAGTAAAAGTAAGTAAAAGTAAGTTTAAACTTAACTAAACTTTTCAATTCTAGAGTCATAGTGAATTACTTAAAACCGCACAAGTAATTATCTGGCCAATTTATCAAACCTGGCCGAGATCAATGGAACATAGTCCAATCCTGATAATTTTATATTAAAAAAATATACATTTTAATAAAATTTTAATTATCAAAACATTGAAGCTTAACAAAAAATAAAAATAATTGTTAAATATGGAATTACCAACTAAACTTAAAATAACTAAATTTGTAATTTAAAAAAATTGGTTTGTACAAGAACATATACGCAAAAAAATTGCATAATGTCTAGCGGATAAACAAAACCCAAACCCAAATTTACTTTTTCTCATGGTCAAATTTACTGGAGCAATGCTCCCAAGATCCCAGGAATCTGGAGTCATGTTACCTTGAACCATGTAAGCTGTAATATAAGCATGTAACAAGCCAATCAACAGCTGACTGTTGTGAGTGACATTGTTTGGTGTTTGAAGCAGTGTTAAGAATGCCACACACCTTCACACATGCCGAATATGCAGATATGGTGTATGTCTACAGTTTTTGCGATGGAAGTGCAACAGCTGCTGTTGCAGAATACCATCAATGGTTTCTGAACCACAAAATTCCGGATCGAAGTGTGTTTACCAGTGTTTTCAGCACATTGCGTGAGATTGGTACACTTCCCAGTGCTCATGTTTCATCTAAACGTGAAGGTCAACAAGATGTGGATGAAATGGAAAACATTTTTCAGTTAGTAGAGTGTAGTCCTACTACTAGCTCACGAAGAATTTCTACACGTCTTGGTGTACCACACACAAGAGTATGGCGAACATTACGTGAGGAAGGCTTGCATCCATATCATGTACAGTGTGTACAACACCTTCAACCAGGAGATGCTGCCATGCGACTGGAATTTTGTCATTGGGTAAATGCTGATTGCCGATTGCTTTGATTAATACTGTTCACTAATGAAGCTACTTTCACCTGTGATGGTATCAACAACACTTGTAACTCTCATTAGTGGTCAGATGAAAATCCAAATGCCACTGTCGAAACAAATTTTGAACATTGCTTCTCTGCCAATATGTGGTGTGGTATCATCGATGATCAGCTGATTGGCCCTGTTACTTTAGAGAATCGTCTTACAGGACAAAGTTACTTCGAATTTCTGCAAAATGAATTGCCAGAACTATTGGAGGATGTTCCTTTGGCTACACTCGCTGGTATGTACTTTCAGCATGATGGAGCTCCTCCACATTCTACCCATCTGGTGATGCAATACCTAAATCAAACTTTCCCTGGTCAATGGATCGGCCGCGGTGGTGTCGTGCAATGGCCACCAAGGTTTCCAGACCTCTCCATTAGATTATTTATTGTTTGTGGGGGTGGATGAAAAGTCAAGTTTACAAAAGAAAGGTGGGTACACGAGACGAATTGCTCGCACGCATTTTGGATGCTGCTGCCCGCATAAAGGAACATCAAAATCAACTCAGACGAACAACACACGATCTTCGCACACGAGTTGCAAAGTGCATTGAGGTTGACAGTGGGATTTTTGAAAACGTATTGTAAACTGTAACAAATTTGTCATTTCTGTATCTGATACCATTCAAAATGCCAATGTTTAAACCAGGGTTGACAAGAAACCCACTTTTTTTAAAAAAGCCCACCCCAGGTGGGTTTTTTCAGGTTTTTTCACCAAAAACCCGGGTAAAATTAGGTTTTTTCATATGTCCATATGGTAGTTCATATTAGACCTACCTATTCTTATTTTTATAATAATACTGTACTGTACCGTACACTATTAATATAACATTTGTCTTGTTTTTAGCAAAAAGGTTGCCTTCCAGGCAATTAAGCATAAAAAGTTATTATTTTCTCAGATTGAGCTTCACAACAAAATTTGGAAAACATGGACCAATTTGAACTAAATTTGGTGTGGTAAATTATCCTATTTGTTAGGCTATACTTCCTATGGAAGACAGGCCCCTGTGTCTTCTGCTGGAAGTAGATGAATTACAGCTCCCAAAGGGAACTTAATTCAGCTAGTTATATCTATTTAATTCATATTACTGAATATTTTTTCTTTTATTTCACAGTTAAATAAAACAAACTGGCAACAGCATATTTATCTTTACTGCTAGCCTACAGAATTAGTCTGTTTGAAGTTATAACTGCATTAAATAATGCCAAAGACCTTTGGATCAGGAAGAAAATCAGGGCATGAATGGAGTGAAGTCAATATTATTGATGGGACTAGTAAAGTTAGATGCAAACATTGCAGTAATGAAATAAGTAATAAAATAGAGCGAATAAAAATGCATTTAATGAAATGTTTGAAACACATGGAATCAAGAAACAAGACTGACAATACTGCCAGTACATCATCTTCATACTGCCATGACATAGACCTCTCAGATGATCCAGACTCATCCTCACCACCACTGACACAATTACAGATGAAAAAAAGAAAAATTCAAAAGAAAGTAAGCAATTTTGGCATGACAACAACAACTTTGCAGAAAAATGTCATTGATAACAAAATAGCCAAGTTCTTTTATGCAAATAATATTCCATTTCTATGTGCAGAGTCTAAGTATTTTATTGAAATGATAGAGACTCTAAGACCAGGCTACACTCCACCTTCCCGTCGAAATTTGTCTGGTCCACTTTTAAATACAATCCATGAAGAAGTAGAAAATTCCTTGAAGATGCAGTTGACTGAAGAATCAGGATGTATAACACCCTGATTGGCTGATGTCTACACTCTATAACCTGCTACCTCACCCAAAGAGTTATACCTGTAGGTCTATTTGTTGACTCATGTTTGCTTGCTTTGCATGTAAAATCATTATAGGCGCCTATATGACAATTTTTAAAAATAATTGCATATGCACTTCTTAAGTTTCATGAAAAAACCCACAAGTGGGTAAAATAGTGGGTTTTTTCAAGTGGGTTTAAAAAAAAAAAAAAAAAACGGTGGGTTTTTTCGGGCTGGGCCCACTAGTGCCAACCCTGGTTTAAACATTAAATGTTAGAAACAGTAATTGGTTTCTCTTTCTTGATTACCATTAACAATGCTTTTGTATTTGTAGATTCAAACAGCTCTATCTCCGTAACCATTCAGAATTAGACACGTGTTCATATGAACTTTTTTTCTCACAATGACCAATACTATCACCTCCCGAAGTATTGACCTTTCCTCCTGAAACACCCTGTATAATTTCCTGAGTGAGCAGCAGCAAGTCATTACAGTTCAAGGAATATCTTCATCAGTCAAAGGTCATTAACTAAATACCACAAGGAAAAGGATAAGCTCCATTATTATTCTTAATCATGGTAACTGGTAAAGATGAGGAAGTTAACAGTGGCAGCATAGTAACATCCTTTGCCAATGGCACAAATATCAATACAAAAATAAGAAACCTGAGTGATGTGTGTTCTTTACAGACATGAAGAGGATCTACAATTGGTCTGAAGGCAATAATATGAAATTTAACACTGAGAAATTTCAATTATTAAGGTATGGAAGGGAGGACCTAAAATCTATAGAATACTATACCCCAAATGGAGAGGAAACTCAGAAAAACTCTAAAGCAAAAGATGTAGGAGTTTTAATGACTGATGACATGAAATTTGAAACAAAATAAGATAGCAGTAAACAGATCAAAAAGAATAACTGGACAGATGCTGAGGACCTTTAAAAGAAGGATAGGAGTATAATGATTCTTCTGTTGAAAACACTGATCATACCCAAACTCGGTCTTAACATCTGCAGATAAAAAAGAAGACATTGGTCAACTAGAGGAGATTCAGAGAAGCTTCACAGCCAAGATCAATGGATGCAAAGAACTAAATTACTAGGAAAAGTTACATGAATTAAATTTATATTCACTGGAAAGAAGACGAGAGAGGCACACCATATTTACACTTGGAAAACAACGAGGGTACTAGCCCTAATCTTACTTTGAACCTTATAGCCACTCAAACAATAGGGGAAAGTAGGAAAGGAAGAATGTGTTGTGTTCCCAAATTAATGGCTAGATAGGGAACATCCTCAACCCTGGAGGAAAATAGTTTTGTTGTGAAAGGATCAAGACTGTTCAAACAGCTGCCTAAGGAATTAAGGATCACGGGTGGTATAGCAGTGGATATCTTCAAAAGAAGATTAGATATCTGGCTCAGAACAATTTCAGAGGAGTCGGGAGTACCTGGCTATGTGAATTGGAGAGCACAAGAAACCAACTCTTAACTTTACAAGGACAACTCAAGAGAAGTGGGCAACAAGCCTGACTTCCATGACATCTGAAAGGTTGAAAGGAAATATGTATATACACTACCAGTCAAAAGTTTAAGTACACCTACTAAATTCCAATGTTTTGCTGCTTAGCTCATGACATGAACTTCAAATGTAAACTTAACAGGTACTAGAGATGAATTTGCTTACCTAGCTTTCATATTGTATGCTTCAGTACATCTGCCCTATGCAGTGTGTTGTAACACAGAAGCTTCTTCAAAATGTGTTAATTTACGTCTAGCATGCAACCTGAAATTAATGCCATTAGCTCTGCACAAAGGTCCAAAAACAGTTTAAAAGTCTTTACTGGGATAGTGTGTTTCTTCAGGAGTATGTTAATACATGTGTTCAGTTATTAACATGCACTGCAGGTCTTTACATATAAAATCCTTGCAGAGGAGCTAACTGTGTAGTTTAAGGTATATTTCTGTGTTTCAGAAAGCAAAAATGAGTGCCAAAGCTCGGTTAACAACAAAAAAGACAGTCGATTATAACTTTGAGAAATGAGGGCAAATTGCAAAAAAATTAAAAGTTTCTGTGAATGTGGTTGCTTGTGCCATTAAACGGTATGAGGAAACTGGTCAAAATAAGGACAGAAAAAGGTCAGGGTGACCAAGAACCACAACAGACTCGGAGGACAAATATATCAAAGTCACCAGTCTGTGCAATAGACGCCTCACAGCACCTGAAATCAAAGCCCAGCTGAACAACTCAAATAAACCTTAGCCCCCCCAACCCCCCCACCCATGGCCTAAACCATTAGAGGTACAGTAAAACTAAACATACCTTACAAAAGAGAATTTAATCCTGCATTTAATGAGAAACAATTAAAACTTGGTGTTCCCGCCATTGGCTTCCAAGACAGCCTGAATTTGCTTTGGGTAGCTTGCCAAAAGTGACGTGAATAGATCTTGATTGTTACACAAATTTGCTAAAACAGTTTGAATGTGTTGCGTCATTGTATCCTTTGAAAATCGATTTGCTGCAGGTTCTTGAAACAAGAGACATTCAACCTTGTCCTTTATAACTGATCCAATGTGTTCACAGACGTTCAGTCAGGAGAATTTCCTGGCCATTCTTCATTTCCAAAGAAATCGATCTCATGGTTCCGCAACAACTGTTGAGTGGCTAATGCCTTAAAGCAGGGGGCCTTATCGTGCAGAAGTGTGACCTGATCGACATCCATAACATTGTTTGGGTTTCTTAGAAAAGGAATGACATGCTGGGATAGAATAATATCACGAAAATACTGTCCATCCCAACTCTGACCATTTGGCTTCAGCACCCACATGAGCTTCTTTGCAGTGAACAAAACAAACACACCAACACAGTCTGGACTTTTTAATAATTCGCGATAATGTTCATTGTCATCAATTTCATCTGGTGTTGTGGCCCACACTCGATCATTTTGGTAGTTAGGCCGACGTGTTACATAAACAAAAAATTCATCGGAGACAGCTAAATGCATGAAATCATCCACATCCCAATCTTCAAGATAATGGGCAAACCACATTCTGTCATCGATGTTAAGTTGAGTTTTTCTTGGCTTTGGAAGTTCATGCCAAGGCTTTAAACCTTGCCTATGATGGTACAGTCAAATGATCTCACCACTAACGATCTTTCCTCTCAACACTTCAATCTCTCTAGAAAGTTTAGCACAGCTGTTTTTCTGCTTATGTGTACCGCTTTCAATGATGTCCATTGTTTCCTGAGAGAGTGGCAAATTTGGGCATCCAGATTTGGTTGTATCCATTTCACATTCATCCAAAGTTTTATTCCAATTTCTTTTGACGAAGTCCTCACTTCTTCGCAACTTTTTGGCAACCCATGAATGTGTTATAAAGGTGGCTCCAGCATCACAAGCTTCCTGAAATGTTATTGCTCGTATGCAATCTATCACACATTGCCTCTCTGAATCACCAATTAATTGAGAAGCCATTATATTATCACTTTATCAGCTACAGTAATTTTAATACCTGCAATAAATAAAGAATTTTATATATTTTTATAATCACTAAAAACTATTTCGTTATAAGTAAACATGTAAGCTGCAAATGGGGGGCTAAGGTTTTTTGGAACCCCTTACAACAGTTTCAACATCAACTGTTCAGAGAAGACTAAGAGAGGCGGGATTAAAAGGACAAACTGCAGCAAAGAAACCAATGCTGAGACTCCAGAACAAAAAGAAAAGGCTAACCTGGGCTAAAAAACACCAAAAATGGACTGTTGAGCAGTGGAAATTTGTCCTTTGGACTGATGAATCAAAGTTCAAAGTTTTTGGATCTAAATGCAGAGTATTTGTGTGGTGCAGAGCGGGTGAAAGAATGAGGCAGCAGTGTGTTGTGCCAAGAGTGAAGCACAGTGGATAAAGTGTGATGGTCTGGGGATGTTTTGCAGGGGAGCAAGTTGGAAATCTCCACAAAGTCACTGGAATACTGAACCAACATGGCTATCACAGCATTCTACAGTGCCATACCATCCCATCTGGACTACGACTAGTTGGCCAACAGTTCATAATGCAGCAAGACAATGATCCTAAACACACTTCCAAGCTGTGTCAAAATTACCTGAAGCAGAAAGAATGGTAATGTCAGCTCACAGTTATGGAATGGCCAGCACATTCCCCGGATCTGAACCCCATCGAGCTAGTGCGGGATGAACTGGATCGACGAGTGAAAGCCAAGCAGCCATCCAGTGCTCAGAAGCTCTGAGAACTCTTACAAGAGTGCTGGCAGCAGCTTTCACCAGACTATCTTCTTTCTCTTGTTCAGTGAATGCCTCGAATTTGTTCTGCTGTAATTGCTGCTAGAGGAGGCTATTTTGATGAATCTAAAATTTAGACACTGCTTTTGGTAAATTGTCCTGATTTGTTATTTAAGTTCCCATGTTTGTGCTATAAATTTGTGTCATGATAACTTAGTTGATAAATAAAAAACTTTAAGCAAAATTTGAAATTTATATAATATTTCAGGGTGTACTTAAACTTTTGACTGGTAGTGTATGTATTTATATATATATATATATATATAATTATATTTATATATATTATATATATAGTGTGTGTGTGTTTCCTTTCCACGAAGGAAAGGAAACACAGAATGGTGCTCAAGCGCTTTTGTCTAATGACATCCTCAGGAACACTGAAGTACATAAAGAGTTACAGCCTATATATAGGTTACAGAAATATATATACACACACACACACACACACAATAAACGGAGAAATAAAAATTAAAAATTAAAGGATTGTGGGAGGAGCATACAAATTTGTAAGGAAAAACTATCGATTTTTAGCACAAGATCAAATAAATTGTTTCCAACCAATGTTATAAAAAAAAATACAAATTTATACTGGAAACCTGCCCGGGTTTTAGCACTCTGCCCTTCTTGGTTAAGGTTCAATGTATATAAAAATAAATTGAAAAATAAAAGTTATTAGAGTAGCATACAAGTTTACCAAAGATTTAGCGTTCTACCCTTATCTAAATCTGTTCTGAAGGAATTCAAAACAACAGGATCGAGTTGAAAAAGACCTTTGCTTATATTGAAGTTATTTGTAAGTTGGATAATGGTAGACTCAAGAATATTTCTATTAACAATGTTGCTAGAGTGAAATAAAACTGAAGCATTATTCCAATCAATACAGTGGGATATAACTGACAAATGGACAAAAAGGGCACTGGACGACTGTCCTGTTCTAACGGAATATTGATGCTGTTTTATACGTGTGTGCAAATCCTTTCCCGTCTGAGGAAGGAAAGCGGAATTGTATTCTTTTATGAGCACAATAAGTTTATGATTTTTACATTTAGAAGAAAATCTTATAAACCATTAACCCCATTCAAACACTTCTTTTAATTTTCACGTTAATGTCCTACTAAAAGAATTTGTTCTCTCGCTTTGCAGCTTCCTTTGATGAGAATGTACGCCGACGCGGAGGAAAAGAAGCGAGAGAGGAAGCAGAAGGAGGTCAGAGGAATTGGATCCAGATTGAGCGCGGGAAAAGGGTTATGGAAGGAAAAAGGCCGCTCAGTTTCATCTTCTATAATAGATTTAAGAACTAAATTACGAAGAAAAAAGAACGTTCTAACATGATCTTATACTGTTCAGTGTTAATGTTAAGGTTATTAGCGGTTAAGCATTGACAATGATTTTTTTTAGTTCGTAGATAACTGAGAGATGCGTTAGTAATTTCTATTAGTTTTAATGAAATACCGAATGGTATCTATTATTGTGTACATAATGGATTTTTTTTTTCATTGTCCGTAAATTGTCAGGAATAAATTTTTCAAATTTATTGTTTTATTAAAATTTCAAAAAAGATCTTTCATTTCATGCGCAACTTCAGATTTTCTCGCTTACGTTTATAAAATATTTTTGTGGTTTTGTGCAAATATACTCTAATTTTATTCATAGGATCAGCTGCTGGGCTCTATGAAATAATGTGAGAGAGTGAGATTTAATATGATGATTGATTCTTTATAAAATAAAATAATATGAAACTTTGATATCCTTGAAATGAGTAAGGAATATAAATATTTTGAAGTAGTGATTCGTGTTTCACAAATACTCCCCAATGATAATATAAAGTTTGTATGCGCTCGTATTTTAAATGTTAGTTAAATTTCATCAGAAAAATTCAGTTTTATTCAAAATATTCATCGTAAATTAATCCTATATGAAACTTCCTCATTTTTCTGTAAAAATAGCTTCATGATGGGGAAATTGTGTTTTGGAGGTTAGTTTTCTTTTTTCCATGGTTTGTACTACTATAACAAACTCATCAAATGACAATTACTCTACTTTTATTTATAAATCAGTATTGGAAACTTCCAAGATATTTTGAATTAGTTTTCAGGGCAAAAGAACTTGGTAAAAACAATTTTGTAGGGTTCATAATGCAAATTCCACTTTTGTTTGGTACTTGCATCGTAAAAATTCAGCTCAGTCAAGATGTGTAGAGCGTTCACATTGTCATTGTGTGCCTGACACTAAGCGAAAAAATTGGAACAACACTGGTGTTAGATATTTTGCTAATTCTTGGCAAATCTTAAATGTCAGAAACGTGTGAAGTAACCTCTGCATACATATGCAGACGCACAGGCCGTTGCCGGATGGGCGATAGAAAATGAATCTTAGATTTCTAACAATTTAACAAGAAAACGGCTCTGAACTTTCGTTGCGACTTAAGTGACTTAAAACATGAAGGAGGAGCGGCTAAATTTAATTTGTGGAGAGAAATACTTAAAAATAAAAAAAATAAATGTATTTAAATAGTATTTAAATGTACAATACATTTGACACCTATTGTATGTTACAAAGGTTCTGTTTCTATTAGATTAATGTATGAAAATGGGAAGTTAATGTTTAAAATCCAAACAAACTATCTTGAAAAGAAAATTGTATTAAATTAAATATCTGAGTTTCACAAATTCATTCCAAAATAAGTTTTAGCAAAATACGAGTGAAAAGAATGTTCGAATAATGCTCACTCCCTTGTAACTACGCATATATCTTCTAGCTCAAAGTTTACTAACTGTATATATATATCGCCTGATGAGAACCGCTTGGGCAACCCCCCCGACTAACGATTCCCCATGCTGGAGGGGTCGTAAGGGAGGGGCCAGACCAAATGATTCCCGAGCCTCGTTTATTATTTCTATCCTTAAATCCTCCTCTAGCTTAGATCTCGGAAGGTCAAGCGACGGCAGTGCCTCGCTTCAGGAGGGAAGTAGGCTCGGTCGTAATCAAGCAATCCCTCCCTATGATGATGGTTTGGCGAGTTTAAGGATGGATGCAGATTCTTGATCTCCCTGTTCAATGGATTTGGAGGGCGTTTCGATTCGCAGTGCAATAGATATGGGTGCCTTGGGTTGCGGGCTGCATCAATTCTCGAAATGTTTCTCTGAACAGCGTTTAGCATCGTGTGAAGATCCGCTATTGTCCTCCATCAGTTCCCGTGACTGATTGGTCACCTTAGTCATCTGGTCATTTCATTCATAGAAATTATAAACCTGTTAATCTTACCTCCTTGGATGAATTTCCCTACCTGAGTCTCCACATGGATGATACCCAATTACGACATTCCATCTTGAAATCGACAAACTCGTTCTAAGACCTGCTGTGATGATGGCTTTCATATACAGACTTCGTGATGGAAGCCGCCACATGAAAGTTAAATCTGCCACCCACAGTCCAGTCGTTTCTGTAGTGGCATCTATTGCTGGATGGCTGGTCATTGTCGGCCACTCCTCACCACGGACTGTTTTTTTTGTCCCGAACTTTCTCGTTATAGTATCGCGAATCTGCAAGTTCGATTCAGAAGCCAACACGTGGTAGATGTCAGATGACTCAAGAGGCTAGCTGGTGGATCCTTGATTGTTACTCCACGCCTACTTCTCATATTTGACACATTGCACCTACGAAAAGAAATTCAAGCTTAATACTTAAACATGAATGTTTGTCTATATATATTCGCCCCCAACCATCAACGGTCTTGCATGTCACACTCGACAATATTTTCGTTCCCCGATTTCCCTCTGTGTGAAATGTGGTCAAGATTCTCATGGCGAATAGTAATGCCCTAATAAACCTTACTGCCTTAATTGTGTAGGAATTCAAGCACCCTCTGACTCAACTTGTATGCGGTATTTGTTTGAAAAAGAAGTGATTTCCTTTAAGACCAAGGAAAAACTTGGGTTTAAGATAGCCCGGGAACGTGTCCGCAATATGTTTATACGGGATAGCGCTACTTACGCCATGGCTTTTGGTGCTGAAAAACTACTACAAAATAAGAAGAGATTGCTCAATGAAAGTTCTGAAAAGCATTCCTTGCTCCCTCTCCACTACCGCCAGAGAGAAAGATACTCGTTGATACTGTCGTCTTAACTCCAGTATGTCCAAAATTGGAATACTATCCTCTCCCCTAACTGCGAAATCGGACCACTTAATTGGTACGATAACCGTCCGCATGTCTGAGACTTCCCGACAAACTCTAATTAGTGATATCCCGGTACTTCAATACTCGCTTGCCCTGGTTCAATGCCGGGCCGAAATAACCAGTGGGCAGGGTACGTACCCAAGGCCCCAAGGATACCATCACGTGTATGGTATGGGGCGCCAAACTTTAACAAATGTAGCTATGGGACTATAAAGCTGTTCTTAGTAAAGACTCGTGTTTAAGCCTTGTTTTTCCGCAAACTGCTATTGCTTTCTCTTTCCTGAGCTTCATAATGCTACATGAAAGTATTGAAATAATGTGAAAATGAGCGAAGCAAAAGCAATCATTTCTCACGGTATTTATAACATATTGACCTCTAGTAGAATACCGAATAACATCTCAATAATTATTCAAACTACGAACTCTAGCAATGAGATATATGGGTTCCAAGTTTAGATATGTTATAACATACCGGTGGCATTAGCGAGTTTTAGCCGTTTTCATTAACGTAGTTTTCATTTATTTTCGGATGACATTACTGATGGCACATTCGAACTTTGGTACCAGTATGACAACGGGTCACAAAAAAAGGAAATGCTAACGGGAGAGCCAAGAAAGGCTTCAAAATATACTGCCAAAAACACGCAACATCTCGGATATCTTTGTAAACAATCTAAGAAGCAAAAGGATGAAGGCATGACAAAAAAAAGCACTGCGACGTCGCTCCAAGGAAAATGGGAACCTGAACGGCAGCGTGATGCCACTCCCACTACTGAAATTGCCGAGCATCAAGTTGACAGTGAAACTCATCCAGTGTTTACGATTGATACTGAGGAGGATCTTGGCTGCCACCACCGCTACTGGGATTTCAAAATGACATCGACTTGTGACCCATGGTTTTAACGAATGAGATGAAGTAGTTCTGGGCTCGACGAGGAGGTGAAGTCTGTCGGCACCAAGATGGTGGGTTTGGAGCTTCTGCAGTTGTCGGGACATCGAGTGGCCCACGACGGCCGCTGGCGTGAAACGAATGTGTACAGAAACGTTTTTTCTGCATTAGTCTGTAAATGGGGAAAAGGTTAACAGGACATGGTTATGCTACTCACCAACTAATGACAAAGTTTACTGCTTTGCTTTTAATCTGTTTGACACATCAACTAATGGTCAACATCTCTCACGCGAGGGATTCTCTGACTGAAAACATGAAGTTGAGTGACTTAATGTGTATTACATTTCATTTGGAAAACATGAAGCCACTTGGTCCCGTCGAGGTTATCCAAGTCATAAGATATATTTCATAATAAAATTTTGCAGAATGTCAATCTCAAGTCAGCTAATTAACCTAAAACTATTTACAGAGCTACCAAAGTAACCTACATAACTTAAGCTAAAAATGTACATTATTTACAGTTTATAAACTCTCTCATTCATGAAAGCGTCCAACTTTTTCTTAAAACTAACTAAGGAGCTACTATTTACCAAATCATATGGCAAGTCATTCCAAAAATGTATTACTCTGACTGGAAAAGTATTTTCGTACATCCAGTCTACAAGTCTGTTTTCTAATTTTCTTATTGTGCCCTCGAACGTCATCGTCTTATATTAGACTATGAATGTAAATAAAATTAACAAATTTATTCACTGTCATATAAGTGAAGTATGGTTATAGTATATTAAAAATTAAACTAATCTGAGAACCTTTAAAAAAAATACCAATCGAGTTGTTTTTCCGATTTATAAATTATGCATCCAAAATCAAGTGACTTATCGGAAATATAAAAAACACGTTGAAAATATTGTAATTCATTAATGCAAAGAAGTACATGCTAAATAGACGAACCATTACATAAAATATGATATAAACTTTATTAGAATATTCGGATCACCTGAAGATCAGGACCCCCAGCCTTCGTTAGTTAGCCTTATAAGGCTAACTAACGAAAATATCACGACCTAACCAACTAATCGTCAAGGGCGTACAGTTGACCTCACGATTGGTTAGGTTGTCATAATATTTTCGTTAGTCAACCTTATAAGGCTAACTAAAGAAGGCTGGGGGCCCTGATCTTCAGGTGATCCGAATATTCTACTATTAAAAATTAGTTGCGATTACCAAGCAAACAGTCCTAAACAGGTTTTATTGAAGCTGAATCATACTGTTATTCTTCCTTATATAAAGTACTGCACCCTTGATTGTGGAAACTCCGTTAACAACGCTTTAAACAGTATCTTTGTCATCCAAAAACGAGCAATAAAGTTATCTGATGCTAAAGTTCGATGATGTAGTCAAACTTGCAAATTTTATTTTTATTTACAAGCGTAAGAAGAAAATCATTAACTTACAATAAGTAAATAGATATTTTGTAACTCATCAAGAAATCTACTCATATCAGACCAGAAATTGATCAAAGCATGTTATACTCAATTTACTCGTAGATTGTCTTCATCTAAAAAATTAGTTGGTAAATAGCGTATATTCTTAGTTTAAATTATGTAGGCTACTTTGGTAGTGGCAAATAGTTGTATGTTAATAAGCTGACTTAGATTGACGTTTTGCAAGATTTCATGGGTCTTTTCCGTTTGGGGGCTAGCAGCGAATTTTAATGAAAATCGGTATACTAATGTAGTTTTGGTCAATGATTTCAAAATTAACTTTTTTTGGAGAAATGAAAAACAAACATGTTAGAGCACTTTAAATAATTAATGTGTGTTTTAACTAGATTAAACTAGTTACAGAGGATTGTGTTAAATTTAGCAAGAGTCGCAAACTGCTACTGTTTATGAAAAAGTGCTCTAAGTGTGGGAAAGTGTGTTCCTTTGATAAAAAATACCCAGTTCTTTCGTTGCCAAAAGCATCGGTCAAACGGTAAAAAGTGCAACTTTACGAAGAATACATTTTTTGAAGGATCCCGGCAGATCTGTAAAAGTAGCAGAAAAAAAATCAAGAATTAAATTGCCCAGTTAGATCAATTGAATGCTGGTTATGTCAACTGTACGCCCTTGACGATTGGTTAGGTTGTCATGATATTTTCGTTAAAAACACATTAATTATTTAAAGTGTTCTCACATGTGCTCCATCCATAACAGTGCATTTGTGCCAAAAATGGTCAGATTCAATTGAAACAGCATAAAATACACCAGAAAAACCTATTTTCGTCAGGCATTATAGGAAGGCGAGCTGTGCTTCAAAATGCTAGGTTAGGTTTTGAAGCATTTCCCTTAATAGAGGCTGTCTAAATCGCACTCCTAATGAAGAAACAAAGCTACCGATGTATAATTTATGAAAATCGGAGAAACGGGAGCTTAAGTATGATAGATTATTACCAATCTTACTTTTAAGGCCGCACAGCCTTGACGATTCTGATTCGTTATCCGATTGGTTAGGTTAAGTTGTGATATTTTCATTAAAATTTAACGAAAATATCACGACTAGGGATGAAATAATACCGACAATTTTTAATACCGGTATTTGAACAATTATTTTACTGATACCAGTGTTGATACTGGTTTTATGCAGAGAATAATTTATAATGATTTTTTTGGTGTCACCCTGCCAAGTGCCAACCCTCCCACAAGCCTGCAGGACCTGTAATACTCACCACATTAACAACAATAAAAACTGAGGTTACTTTTTAAATTCTGTCACCGACACCAAAGGGAAAATACCATTGATTGAAAAAAGTTTGAACAGCAGCTCCTAGGGAAAGGAAGGACTATTTATTTTTAGCTAAACTCTCTTGAATGAATTCGCTTGAGGCAATAGAGCGGAAGCTAAATACATCAACACATGCAAGTTTTGCAATTTCTTCTTCAATAGATTTTTTGTTAATAAATGTATCCAAAGTTTTTTGTTTTTTATGTTGTTGATTTTCACCTATCTTCATTTCAGCAACATTTATATTATGAATTGTTTTCAAATGAACAGATAATCCACTAGTTGAGCCCCCACTGCACTTTATAACTTTTTCACACTTTAAACATTCAGCTTCGTCTTTATTTTTCTTAATAAAATAATTCCACACGATTGATTTTTTTTACATTCTTGTAATAGATTCGAAGGGGTAGATTATTTAAAGTAAGAAATAGCTTATTCTCATATCACAAGACTGCAATGCGCACGTAACAAAATTACAAAATTTAACTTGTGAAATATGCGCATCAATTAACCACTGCAACGAATCTAAAAAAGCAACGCAAGGTTTTGGAATCGTGTAAAAACATTTTTGAACGTTTCAATACATATTTATACGATTTCAAATGTTTAAGGCGAGAGTTCGGGATGATAGTTTCCCTTTTCAGAAAAACGGACACATCATATAACGTCAATTATTAATACTCACATTGGCCACAAAATCCTACAAAAAACAAATTTTTGTTAACTTGACATTTGCTGATTGCTCCCACAATAAAGACAATAGGCAGTTCGGATAATCTCTAGGAGCGCTCCATTTTTCAATATTAAACATACACTCATAAAACATATACCATTTGAAAGCTCACATTTTTAAGAGTCTAAAAATGTAGTAATCCAAAAGTATCAATAGCAAATGCAAGATTATAGAAAAAACTACAAGTTACATTTTTATAGTGAATATTTCCTGTTTTGGCTATAATGTACTTTTTTCCATAAAATATTTTTCCTGATTGGGCTATTTTTTCGCTACTCTGCGACTTAATTAGTTGGTTGGATTCTGTTCTGTCTATTTTTTGTTCTAATTGGATTCAGTTTGGTCGTGTTTGTGATAAAATTATGATGTGCTGTTCGTGTGGTTTCTGACTTTGAGAACTTGATTCGTCATGTGCCCTAGATGAAGAGAAAGCATTGGATGTTTTTATCTTTTCAATATTAAACATACACTCATAAAACATATACCATTTCAAAGCTCACATTTTTCTGAGTCTAAAAATGTAGTAACCCAGAAGTATCAATAGCAAATAAAAAGTAACTAGGTTTAATTGTTTGACGCGTGACGTAATTAATTACATTATAAAGGTTGGCTAAGTTATAAATCTTCAGTCGGTGTTGTAAGATGGTATTTTTGGTCATTGTTATGCTAACCTAACCTAACATGAATATGTTATTACATTATCATTTGTATAATTTAGGTCTCGGGGGTACGAGGGCGGAGCCCCCGTAAAGATCACGCATCACAAATTGATCGGTATAGGGTTTTATATTTAAACCTATTTACTTTTTATTTGCTATTGATACTTTTGGATTACTACATTTTTAGACTCAGAAAAATGTGGGCTTTCAAATGGTATATGTTTTATGAGTGTATGTTTAATATTGAAAAATGGAGCACTCTTAGAGATTTACCCAAAATTTGATTATGATTAGTGGGGTGCGAATTTTTTTTATTTTGCTGTTCTGCGTCCTCTGAGACATCTCGTGGCAAAATTAGGAAACATAGGTCAAATCAGCCAATTAAATCTGATTTTTGTTTCATGTGACCTTATCCGACCAATCAGAGACGTGCATTTTGAATCTCCCATAATGCATACTCATTCCAAAATGCTTTTTCAGTTCGCTTTTCGCTATGGTTTGTGGAGGTTGTGATTTGGATTACTATCAATTAATACAAGATATTTATAAAAAAGAAGACTGTGCTGAAGTTTTCTTTACCAGTCACGGTGTTTTACCTACTCGTGTTATTTGTCCGCAGTGTGGTCATGAGTGTAATTATAGACAAGTTGCTGATCGCGAAAAAACGCGGGTTAGGTTAGGTAAAACACATTTTTCTGGTGTTTTTTGTTCAAATCGGAACTTCGTTTCTTTGGGAAATGAGCCGTGTTTGAGAAATTTTAATTGAAATTTCTCAAAAACGGCTCATTTCCCAAAGAAACGAAGTTCAGATTTGAACAAATCACACCAAAAAACACCAGAAAAATGTGTTTTGGTTCAGAAAGGAGAGGGAGCACTAAAACGAATAATTACCGTAAGGGTTACCTTACAATCTACAAATGCATCCAAATTTTTCTTACAACTAATTAAGGAGCTACTGTGATAATAAAAAATCCACTCTAATAGACAGAGTTTATTTCCATAACAGTTTCGATGACCACTGGCATTCTCTTTGGAAGAGGATGCCAGTGGGCATCGAAACTGTTGTGGAAATAAACTCTGTCTCTTAGTGTGGGTTTTATTGTCATACCAGTCAGAGTTAGAAGTGGTAATTTTGTCTGTTGTGCTCTTAAGTTTTTTTTACAAATTGTTAAAGGATTATACTTTATTGAGATTATTAAAGTTCAAATAGCTCTATTCCTAAACTTTAAGCTTAATTTAACTTAGTACTTATTTAGAGATATCTAGGAGTTCACTCAGTGCGAGCCAACATTTTGGTTGATTAGCCTAGGCCCCCATTAGCTCATTCCATCCAGAGAATAGCCAAATTTAGGGTTAATATGTTTTAAATGACATGGGCTGGACCTGTAAATCAAAATAACTTATGAGGTAGTTTTAGTCGCTTTATTCAAATTTGTCACTCATTTTCTGTGCAAACTATTATAGAAAATAATAATAGGTAATGGTTCAGAATAGGGGCGCCACCTCAATTTTTGTGTTTTTTCCACCAAAACATGCTAAAACCATTGGTTTCCTGTTGTTTAGGATGAATGTGACCATCGCCATTACAGTAAATTATTGCTTGAAGTTATTTCACCCCCCAACCCCTCCTACAATCTGGGGGGACCACTGTGGGAACCCGGGGTTTTGGGTGGGGGAACACAGCACAAGCAATAACACTGGTCAACAAATTTTAAGGAATTTTTTGTATCTTTAATGAAAGTAGCTGATTCTTATGTATTTTTGCATGCTGAATTTGAAAATGATAGTTAAATTGTTTAATTAGTTTGCATTTTTAAGATATCATGGTAATTATTGTGTAAGTACTGGTAAAAATTTATCCCATAACATATATGTATTTTAAGGAGCACACTCACTTCAATGTCGTTTCCTCTTGGCCTGTCTCTTGTACTCTGACTGTGTAGTGTGTCTTATTACTGACCAGCAGAAATCAGCCAGCATAGATGAATTCCACTTGCCCTGGTAACATTTCTCAAGAGCTGAAATCTGCTGATGAAAACGTTCCCCATGTTCGTCACTTACTTCACCAAGGTTTGCCGGGAAAAAGTCGAAATGGGAATGGAGGAAATGAATTTTTAGAGATATGTTACATCCCATTCTTTGGTACGCCTTCAACATATTATCCACCAATTCATCTGCATTTGGAGCTCTGTTGTTTCCAAGGAAATTTTGCGACACTGACTTGAACGAGACCCAAGCTTCTTTTTCTGCGCCCTCCAAAAGTGTCTGAAATATTCATCTTTCATCAGATTTCGTATATGAGGACCAACAAATATGCCTGCCTTGATTTTTGCCTCACTGAGTCGAGGGAACTTCTGGAAAAGATACTTAAATGCCTTTCCATCCTTATTGAGTGCCTTCACAAAATTTTTCATAAGCCCTAACTTAATATGTAACGGTGGTAGAAGTATTTTGCTTGGCTCTACTAATGGCTCGCACGAAACATTTTTCACACCTGGCACTAAACGTTCTCTTAGAGGCCATTCCTTCCTTTCATAATGCTGTGACCTAGCACGGCTGTCCCACTCGCAAAGGAAGCAGCAGTACTTCGTGTAACCCTGCTTGAGACCAAGTAACATGCCAACCACTTTCAAATCACCACATATGCTCCATTTGTGAGCGTTGTAGTTTATGTGGTGAAGCAGATATTTCATATTTTCATATGTCTCCTTCATGTGGACAGAATATCCAATTGGAATGGCAGCTTTTTCATTTTTGTTATGAAGTAGTACAGCTATAAGGCTTAGCTTAGAGGCATCAATGAACAACCTCCATTCGTCATCTCTGTATGTTATATTTAGAGCATTCATTAAACCAACAACATCTGTACACACCACGAAGTCACCATGTTTGATGAAGAAAGCCCAATGTGGATTGCCTAGTGCGGTACATGGATATTTGGACATCATCATGAAGAAGATGTCACTGTTGAAGGCATGAGGCGAGCAATTCTGCCTTAGACTTCGGTAAGTCCAAATCTCTGATGAGGTCATTCAGTTCGTGTTGGGTGATTTTATGCGGTTCTGTAGACAGTTCACTGGGCACAAAGTCAGTATCTTGTGATGTTGTGGGATGTGCAATGTCTTCATCTGTACTCGTTACAGGATGCTCTTCGTCATCCAAATCGAGGGTGTCTGAGGAGGTAGGAGGATTGGGCACAGGTATGTCTTCGTTATGGGGCACAGGTTGAATGGCGGATGGAATATTAGGATACTTGAGGGTCTATTTTTTCTTCTTACTAATTCCATGTAATGGCGGAACCATGCAGAATAAACAGTCATCCACGTGGTTACTTTGTTCCCTCCACACGACGGGGATGCCGAAGCCCATTGACCTCGGTTTCCCATTGTACCACTCAAGTAATGTAGTTGCACATGTAATGCAGCATATATGCGGCGCCCACGTTTTGTCCTGATCTAATTTGCACTTAAAATAAAGGTGGTACGCTTTCTTGATGGCAGGTGTTAACGTCTTCTTTTGTGATTTTAATGTTACTTTGCCGCAAATATAGCAAAAGTTATTTGAGTCATTAACGCATTTACGTGGCATTTTGCTTATAACATCAATGAGAAACTGATCGCAAGATTACGCTTTAACACGCACTCTATATGTCATGAACTAACCACAGGTGCAAATTACGAGGAAACACTACAAAAGCACTGTCAAAATGTGAAATAACGTGTCACCACAACAAGCGTCACTCTAGAATTGAGCTAAAGGGATTTACGATGTACTCAAGATGGCGTCAGACAACAAGGTTGCCAAATGAGCACATTCTACAGTGTTGCCATATGTTATGCTTCAATGATATATTCATTTCAATTGGGAAATAATGAAAACAGGGCACCCGTGTATCTTCTAAACGCGAACCAATCATGCAAAATGAAGGTCATTTTGGATTCAGCGACGTCGAATTACTAAAGAAATGATGGTTTCATCGAAGATACATTTTGGCTGTTGATTAGTGTAATTTACCATTTACTGTAATAGTGATGGTCAGATTTATCCTAAACAACAGGAAACCAATGGTTTTAGCATGTTTTGGAGGAAAAAACCACGAAACATCAAAAACCATGAGAAAAAACCTGTTTCATGGTAAACCTAAAACCTAACACCTAACCTAACCTAACTAACCTAAAAAATATAAAACCCTATATCGATCAATTTGTGATAGTGATCTTTACGTGGGCTCTGCCCCTGTACCCCCGAGACCTAAATTATACAAATTGGACACACTACCTTAAATTTACCTTAAATTTACCTTAAAGCGCTTCTGCCTCAAGGGTGCGCTGCTCCCACGAAGTCCGCTCAGCGCCTCCTGAGGCGGGGCCACGATGGGGTCACCACCCTTCTTTTCTCTTGCTCCTGCCATACGATTTGGTCCCCTATTGAATTTGTGGGGGCTGGTCTGGTAGAGAAATACCCTGACACTGTGGGTTGGTCGGGTATGTTGGCTAAAAACATGTCCAAGTGTTTTTTAAAAGTATCTACTGGGACTGCACTTATATCTCTAAGGTACTGAGGCAAGGAGTTAAACAGGCGAGAACCCTGCCTAGACATACTATTATATTGAAGGGTTTGAATCCTTCTCAGACTGTTTGGTGGGAGGTGATATTTTTTACACATTCTGCCAGTTCTTGTTAAGGTGGGCACAATTGGTTCAGTATTGGGGGCAACTAAAAGCCCTTCTAGAATTTTCCAGGTATAGATTAGGATGTATCTCTCAAACCTTCTCTCTATGGAATAAAGGTTGAGGCCTCTAAGCCTATCCCAGTAGTTTAATTTGTTTTTACTCACCTGTTGCCCATCAGGTTGTTTAATATACGAGGTAAAGGTTCTTTGTAGGCCCTCAATTTTTTGCAATTCATTCTGTTTGTGGGGAAACCATAATTGAGAGCAGTAGTCAATGCGTGGAAGGACAAGTGATTTCCACAGGGTAAGCATGGTCATACTGTCCCTAGTTCTGAATGTCCTCAGTATATATCCTATTAGTTGTTTGCATGATGAGGTTACTTTGTCAATGTGCCTGTTGAATGTTGCATCTTCAGATAATATAATCCCTAGATCCCTGACATGATCAGTTTGTGCAATATCTTTTCCTGTGGGTCCAGTGTAGTTCAATTGTTCTTTCAGGTATTTATTTGGTCCATACTTAATTAGTTCAAATTTGTCTTCATTGAAGGCCATATTGTTTGCATCTGCCCATGCATATATAGTTTGTAGATCTTTTTGTAGCTTTACACAGTCTTCTTTTTCTGTAATTGGTCTTAGTATTCTGGTATCATCTGCGAATGACAGGAGAGAGCTTCCTAGGTTACAGTTTATATTGTTTAGCATTATAATGAATAGAATTGGTCCTAGTACTGTGCCTTGTGGCACCCCACTAATCACTTCTTTTTCTATAGATCTTGCTCCATTTACAGTTGTTATTTGTTTTCTGTCAGAGAGAAAGGCATGGATCCATTTTCCTACTTTTCCACAAATACCAAGTTCTTTTAGTTTATGGAATAATATACCATGGTCAACCTTGTCAAAAGCTTTTGCAAAGTCTAGATAGATGACATCAACATTGTGGTTTTCTCCCAAGTATTGTAGGATTGTATTGCAATGGTCTATAAGTTCAGTAAGGCAGGATCTCTTGTGTCTGAAGCCATGTTGAAAGTCTTCTAAGAGATGTTCATTTTCTATAAAACTGACAATGTGCCTTTTCAGGACTTTCTCAAATATTTTAATAATATGGGAAGTCAAAGATATGGGTCTATAGTTCTTGGCTTCCTTTCTTTTGCCTCCTTTGTAGATTGGGGTAATATTTGCTTGTTTCATGATTGGTGGTATTCTACTGGTGTCTAGTGAGGATCTCCACAGGATCTCCACAGGATTTTCAAAGGCAGGGATAGTATGTTTGCATTCCTTAAGAATCTTGGCTCCAATTCCATCTGGACCAGGGGCTGAACTCCCTGGTAGCTCTGTTATTGCCTGTTGTATATCTCCAGTGGTTATTTGTATATCTTCCAATAATGGTCTGTCTTGGTCATTTTCTTCTCTCTCAAAAAATGCTGTAGTTTTTATTTTCTTTGCTACTACAGGGGTACTCCAGCTTAAAGCATATTGAGATTGTAAAATGTTTGCCATTTCCTGTGTATTAGATGTGAGAGTTAGTCCATCTTTAGCAAGCAATGGGCCAATGCTCGTTTTGATAACTGCTTTGCGTTTAGCATAGCTAAAGAAGAATTTGCTATTTTCCTTTATAGTGCCAATAGCTTTGTGTTCATTATCAATATTCTCTCTTATGGTTGACTCCTTTATTTTAAGTTCTAACATCAGTATCTGATTCCAGATGTTACTATATCTTGTATCAATTGCTTTGTCAGTTGTTTAGATAGCTTTGTTCTCTTTCTCATAAGTGTCCTTCTGTATCTGTGCTCTTTTGTCCAGTGCTTCTGTGCACTATCGTTTTTCTTTGGTGTGTGTTTGTATAATGCTGATGACAGCAGGTATTGTATTCTACTCCAGCATTCTTCTGGCTTTAGGTTTTCTAATTCATCTTCCCAGTTTATTTCTCCCAGACAGTTATTTATTGATGTCCAGTCTGACTTGTGCAGGTTTAGGTCAGAGTATGGCAAGTTCGTTTGGCATGGGTCTTGCTTACATTTGTGGAGGGACAAGTTTGTGAATATGTGCATGACATTGTGGTCGGAGTGTATAGTTGGTGTTATAACAATGTGGTCAATTGTAGTTGCATTATTTGTCAGCACTAAATCTAGAATATTATTTTTTTCTAGTTGGGCAGTGGACATGTTGTACTAGGAGCAGTTTAAAGGGAGAACCTAAAAAATATAAAACCCTATATCGATCAATTTGTGATAGTGATCTTTATGTGGGCTCTGCCCCCGTACCCCCGAAACCTAAATTATACAAATTGGACACACTACATTTAAAGGGAGAACACCATGTGAGCTCTACTAGCGTCACCTCACATCCGTCACAGACTGAAGCCATTTTCAAACTGAAGTGAATGAATGATACGATAGTAGGGTTGCCAACTCAAAATTTCCTAGATTCATACCCAAAAATATGTTTTTTGTAATTTTCTAATTTAATTTTTTTGACTATGCGACACATGCAATCAACATATTTTAATGAGAGAAACAACTTTGTCTCTATGGTATTTTTTGGAATTTTGCTTAATTAAATGGTACCTGTATTCTGAACCATTACCTAATAATAATATAAATATATATATATTTAGTGTATTTGTAATCGGGGGTGGTATGACGTGATGTTACCCTGCGATTTAATTAGTTTGCTGGTTTCTGTTCTGGCTATTTATTTTTTTTCTAACTGGATTCAGTTTGGTGGTGTTTGTGATAGAATTACGACCTGTAGTTTGTGTGGTTTCGACTTTGAGAACTTGATTCGTCATGTTCCCTAGATGAAGACAAAGCATTGGATGTTTTTATCAATTATGGCATTATTCTTTCATCCTTAACATGCCAGAAATGTGACAGTGAGTGCCTAATATGAAAAGATCAGAAGATATTTAGGTGAAATAACCAATATTAACCTGTTAGGATAATTGAATGCCCAGTTGGGTTAATTGAATGCCTGGTTGGGTCAATTGAATGCTCGGTTAGGTCAACTGTATGCCCTTGATGATTGGTTAGGTTAAGTCGTGATATTTTTGTTTAAACAAAAATGACGAGAGCAAATTTTGCTGGTTAATTTTGAGGTGTTTTGCATGTGCCCTATGGTAATGTGTCATTTACGAGATCTTGTAACATGAACATGTTAGGTTATGCTTTATTGTATAAAATGTAGTCAAAAATATATTTTTCATGTGCTTTGTTCAAATATTACCATTTATTGTACAAATGAACAGAAATACAATTGTCATTGCATGGCCCAAACACATATTTCTGTTCATTTGCACAAGAAATGAAGGTTATATTTGAACGGAGCACACCAAAATATACTAGAAAAATATATTTTTTATTTCAACTTCAGACCATGTCATTTGTGACATAATTACCCAAATTCAAACCTTAAAGCATTTAATTGCGTCAAAGAATAGTATTTAAGATGACTTTAGACTGTGAATGTAAGGTTTGTAAGAAGGAAGTTAGGGAAGGAGATAAGGCTGTAGCTTGTGAGAATTGTAATGACTGGTAATGGTACCATGACACGAGAGCGGAAATCTAGTCATGGTACCATGACACGAGAGCGGAAATCTAGTCATGGTACCATGACACGAGAGCGGAAATCTAGTCATGGTACCATGACACGAGAGCGGAAATCTAGTCATGGTACCATGACACGAGAGCGGAAATCTAGTCATGGTACCATGACACGAGAGCGGAAATCTAGTCATGGTACCATGACACGAGAGCGGAAATCTAGTCATGGTACCATGACACGAGAGCGGAAATCTAGTCATGGTACCATGACACGAGAGCGGAAATCTAGTCATGGTACCATGACACGAGAGCGGAAATCTAGTCATGGTACCATGACACGAGAGCGGAAATCTAGTCATGGTACCATGACACGAGAGCGGAAATCTAGTCATGGTACCATGACACGAGAGCGGAAATCTAGTCATGGTACCATGACACGAGAGCGGAAATCTAGTCATGGTACCATGACACGAGAGCGGAAATCTAGTCATGGTACCATGACACGAGAGCGGAAATCTAGTCATGGTACCATGACACGAGAGCGGAAATCTAGTCATGGTACCATGACACGAGAGCGGAAATCTAGTCATGGTACCATGACACGAGAGCGGAAATCTAGTCATGGTACCATGACACGAGAGCGGAAATCTAGTCATGGTACCATGACACGAGAGCGGAAATCTAGTCATGGTACCATGACACGAGAGCGGAAATCTAGTCATGGTACCATGACACGAGAGCGGAAATCTAGTCATGGTACCATGACACGAGAGCGGAAATCTAGTCATCGTTGAAAATAAAATACACAACACACATTCATATTCAAAATGTTTATTCACAGAGAGGGTAAAACATATAGTTACATATACAGGGTGGGCCGTAAGTTTCCATACATAGGAAAAATAAACATTTTTTTATGGACAACCATTTTTATTTATATAATATGCTCTACATGGTTGCCATTGTTTTGAAAACACATTTCAATACGTGTTCCCCACTGTTGATGAACATGCATTAGCACAGTTGACATTATGCTTGTAATGGCATTGGTGATACGTTCCTTTAGATGATTTATGTCTCATATCTTTTCCTGATACACCATGGCCTTCAAGTGCCCCCAAAGATAGAAATCAAGGGGGGTGAGATCTGGGGATCTGGGAGGCCACTCCACAGGACCACACCGACCAATCCAAGCATCCGGAAACTGCTGATCCAAATACTGACGCACATGAAGACCATAATTTAAATTTTCCTATGTATGGAAACTTACGGCCCACCCTGTAGATCAAATCATGCATAGGGGACTATTGTATACTTGTCATTTCAAAATTTAAAAAAAATTAAAAAAATCTCTAGCTCACATTTGGTGTAAATATAGCATTCAACTTCAGTCCTACACAGTAGTTGTGAAACTAGTTTTCATAAAGTTCACATGTTGTCCACTGAACAAGTGGGTCACAGTTTTGTGTGATGGGACGATACCAAAATTTTTAACGATTCCGATTCCGATTCCGATACCACTAAAAAGTCTCGATTCCGATATGATTCTCGATTCCGATTCTGATTCTCAATATTTTTAAATATAATTCTATACTTGTTTTTCTGGAAATTGTCATATTTTACTCTGGTAAGATTAACTATTTACATTATGAGTATGGTAATATAAATTATAAATTATAATAGATTGGTTTAAAAACAAAAATCAACTGTAAGTTGTAACAATTCATTTTAATCTTCTTGATTACACATCATGGATATACATGTTTTAATGTATAGCTACAATACAATAAAAATAAAATTTGTTATCCTCTTTCATTTAAATTTTAAAGTTTACATTGCAAAACTGGTTCAATTAAAAGTTAAAGAATCGTTTTAAGAATCGGAAATCATGGTACAATTCTCTCGATTCTGATTCTGATTCCTGAAAAATGCTTGATTCTTCCGATTCTCGATTCCGATTAATCGTCCCATCACTAGTTATAAGCTATGAAAAGATATACAGATTAGTTGCCTGGGCTAGTAAATGGCAGATGGAATTCACTGTTAAAAATGCAAAGTCCTCCATTTTGGTAGAAATAATTAAAATGTTAGTTAGAGATGCAAGGAAACTGGTTAGAGGATGTTAGTCAGGCGAAAGATTTTGGCATTATAGTTAGTGATCTAAAATTTTCTAAGTGGTGCTTAGAGGTTAGAAATAAAGCAAATAAAATGCTGGCTTTATTAAGAGGAATGTTAGTTACAGAAGTAAGGAAGTCTTCTTTAGATTAATTCTTATGTTAGGCTTCATTTAGAATGTTGCATTCAAGCTTGGTCTCCTCACCATGGCATGATACAGATATGCTTGAAGGTGTACAATGTAGGGCAACCAAACTTCGTTTTTGAAACATGATATATATAATGTAATAATTAGTAACCTAATGTATTCAGGCCATACTCAGATAAGTTATTATGGACTTTGTTTCTGAACAGTGTCAAGATTCTGGAAATTGTTGATAAGGGTAAAATTCCACATGTCAGATACAATTCAGAGATAAGAGTTCATAGGCCCTAATTAGGCCTACTAACCTAACCTAGCTCAATCTAATCAAAGCAAATTCACCTTAACCTTACCTAATTTAACATGCTATTAAACTGCTATGTACTCTGCTTCTGAACTGTATCTGGCATCTGAAATTTTGCCCCTTTAAAAATAAGACCTAACTTTGGAAAAAAAAAATTCTAATGAATCAAGTACAGTAAACTCTCCAAAATTAAACACTGAAGATCCAAATTTTCAAAGATCTAAAATTTTTCCAGCTAGTAATTGAGCCTTTCACGCAGCAAGTCACTATCTAAAATGGCTGAAGTTCATTTACATTCGGCTCAGTTCTGTGCCTGGTGTCATTCTTGAAGTGTTTCTTCAGTGAATTTAAAGTGATTCAATATTTTTTTTTAATATTTTTAACCCATCACATTAAAAATGTCTAGTAAAGTATCATCATTTTTTATTATTGTACTTATTATACTGTAGTTAATCTGTTAAGTACCGTACCACTCTAAAAAATCCAGATTTTTTGAAGGTCTTAATGGCCTTTGGTCCCAAGCCATTTGGATTTTCAAGAGTTTACTGTATCACAAGAATCACTCACTATTACAATACATAGGTATTATTTGGTATGATTATGGAATTTTCAGGATTTGAAGTTATTATCTTAGTTTCTTATATAAAAGTGTTTTTTATTTCTTTTAGATTTTAATAATATTTAAAATTTGTAATTGGATAAGATTACAAATCAGGGAAGAATTAAAATGTTTGCAGGTAAGTACTTGTCATGGTACAGTAGCTTTTTTATCTTGATTATAGATCTTTTTTCTTTCAGTGTCAGTGGTGAAGATTATATGAAGGCAATATGAGTTTGAGAACTTAATCTTAAATTATCACCAAACCTGAAGGGCTCATGTTTTCTTTCCCTCATGCTGTTAGCCTGTGGAATAGGATTAGAGAGAATAAAAATCATGTGGTAGATACTAATAACAGGTTTGAAATACTTGATAATTTAGATGAAGAGATTAATTGTGAATTTACCATGGTTGGGGACTCTGTCATTAGGAATAAGGACAATGAATTTTGCAATAAGGGAAGGAAACCCCACCAAAGAATATGTATTTTGGGAGGTAATATTTCTAGTGTCAATGAGGCAATGAAGTTGCATGAAAGCCAAGGTAAACTTATTGTGCATGTTAGGTATAAATGATTTGACAAGTAAGGACAAAGAAGGAAAGTTGAAATTAAATAAAAATTTAGTAGTTTATTTTTGACAGATTGGTAGCCACCACCACACATGGTGCATGAATCATTAAAGGTGTGGAATTTAACCATGTTTTGGAGATGCTGGTGTGAATGAATGTGTGTGTGCCATAGTTTCAACCTTTTTCCTCTTTGTCCTTAACTTTTAACTTTTTTATATCTGAACATGTCTGCTTTCTCACCTCAACTCATTTTGAAAATGAAATTTTTGATGTATGCATGCATGTATGCAGACAAAGGTATAGAGAATTGATTGATAATTTAAAAAATATGCAGAGCAAATGTTTTGTAGAGGGTATTTTACCAAGGGCTAGGGTAAGCATGGAATTTACAAGTAGAATTTCAGATTTAAATGATAAAGTAAAAAAGCTGTGTGACAAAGGAGATAAGTTCAAAGATTTATGGGATAATTTTAATGACAGGAGGGATCTTTACAGCAAGGATGGATTACGTCTTGGTAGAAAGGGAATGGCTTTATGTGACAGACTTTTAGAGGACAATCTGAGTTCTTTGGGGTTTTGAAAGATAACTTTCAATTAACAGAGGGCATAAATCATCAATGTACAAGTACACTTATGGTAGCAATGCTGTTGGGATTGTAAAGACAAATTATGACAGGAGTAGGCATATCAGCAATGAAGCTAAAAGTAGTAAAATAATTAAAACTGAGGGGTAAAGTATTTTTATACAAATGCACAGAGTCTTAGGATTAAGAAAAATTAACTATTTAGTTATATGTTTGGTAAAACATGGATATTCTCTGTATTAGTGATACCTTTTCTGAGGTCAGTGCATACATGTAAATAATTTTTTTTTTTTTTGTAACCTGAAGAAAGTAGAAAATCCTTTCTGCTGGAATACTCCCCTCTTAAGGCAAAACTTGTTACTTTTTTTAAAATTCTGCTTACCCATCACCCTATACTCTTACTTTTAAGTATGGGTAATTCTATGAGAAATAGACAAATGAAGTACACGGTCACCTCTTCAAAATTCAGGAAACTTGGTGTGAGGGTTGGTGTAGGTCCAAATTACAAATTTCTGAATTTTTTTGAAAATTGGTCAAGTTGGTCAAATTTTATGGCTTGACCAAATTTTGGTCAAATGAAAAAACCAATAATTTTCAAACATAAATATCTCAGCTCCTAATTGTGGTAGTGTAGTAAGTCTTAAACGATAAAATATGTAAAATTAACTGTAGTTTCTAAATATTTATCATTTTTTTAGGGTAACAAAAATAAAAATATGATTTTTTGGAAAAAGTTTTTTTTTTTTTTTTTTTTTTTTTTGCAGCGAAGATATCATTTTTCGAAAAAAAGACCAGGAATAAAAAGTCAGCTTATCGACGATTATTATGGAAAAAAAATGACTAAAAAAAAAATCCTCCAAATTTTAACAATTTTTTGCTTTCTTTCCAGATTTTCAGTATATACACCTAATTTTCTAGTATACGTAAATTTACCTAACCCTTAAAATGCCTCAAAACAAAATTTTGTTGCGATCCTATGAAAAAACACTCGAGAAGAATTTTCTGTAACATCAAAAAGTAAACTCTGCCATGGCAGCTGCAAGCTATGGAATTTTGGAAGAAAATCAGTTACTATGCAGCAATTGCTATGTCACAATTAAAAAGAAGCCAATTGTATTAGAACATGTTCAACGTTCATCCAGAGAGCCGGAACCTGCGCCAATACCTGAGCCAGACATACTTAACGAATCTATGGAGCGAAGCAGTAGCGATTCCACGAATCCACCACCATTGGAAGAATTTGTCGTTCAAGACAGGCAATTCAATAAAGATTTGCTCAGCGACAATATTTTACCTTTATTTGATGAAAGCCCTATTAAAACCGGTAATAAAACAATAGAGACTCCATTCAGGACATTTGTTTCTTAATGCCAAATTCGTAGTTTTCTGTTTTTAAATATTAGCATCAGCACTTGAATACATATATACAAAATATTTGATATTTGATTATTTCACGCAACCTAAATTTATGAATTTGTTTTACAGCTGGATTGAAGCCGGGACAAAAATGGATAAAGGCTTCTACGAAGTTGTAGATGTAGAGCTTTCTTTGCAAAAACGTCTGAGTGAACCTATTACTTCTATCAAAGGTACTCAACAATTACATCACTTCGTCCCAATTTCCAAGAATTCATTGAAGGTTTATCCACTCTCTCAGAGTGCACAGTCAGTCGAAATAAGAGAGCTCATTAGAGTTTCTGCTTCGGTTCAAGAACATAATACTGTCTCTCAACGCGAAATTGAAACAGGCTCTTTTGTGGGTTGTATGTATGAAAATAAACTATGGCTTGGATTAGTCCAGTCCTTTGACTGTGAATATGATGATTTTCTAATAAAATTTCTCCATCCTTTGGGCGTATGTCCCTCATACATTTTTCCTGCACAAGATGATTGTCACGTTCCAACAGAAAATATATTTGGGAGTATTGAAGCAAGTTTACGAGGAGGAACAAGAATACAATACATTTTTCCGCTTCAAGAATTAAATAACTTTTCAAAGATAAAATAAATTCTATCGAATGTATACTATTTAAGATTGTCTATACAGGAATTCCCCAGTTATTGCGGTTAATGCTGCCAGCGAAAATGACGCAATAACCGAAACCGCAATAATCGGGATGCATAATACATGTTAATTACGTTAGTGCTGCCAAAACTTTTCAAAAACCTTAATAAATCAAATAAACCTCAATAATCAGGATGCATAATACATGTTGAAATGTTAATGTTGCCAAAATGAGTAAATGAAACACAGTATATAGTTTTATAAGTTTATTAACATACGTAACATAGTTTTATAAGTTTATTAACATACCTAACTTTTCTTCTAAAGTAATCACTTTGCGTTTCTTCTTAGCACTTCCAATAGCATCTTCAGCTTTTCTAATCACACTCATTGTACAAAGGGTTGATAATGCAAGTAAACTATGCAAGCGAACTGTTCTGTATGAAGACTGCAGCAACACTGAACACCAACTAGCTGCCGGGTGATACTGGGTATACGTGTACCAGGGTTGTGGAGTCGGAGTCGTGGAGTCGCACGTTTCAGGGCGGAGTCGGAGTCGGTAAAAAACTTCCGACTCCGACTCCAATTTGTGTGTCCTGTGTCACCCTTAATTTCTAAATCCTAAATACTAACATTTAGGTTATTTAGTTTTTTTGGTCAATAAACCTTATTCATTGATAGCCCCTAGATTAAGTTTTTTTAATATTTTTTTTTTACATTTTCGGAATATACAATTAATATTTATTTAAATATAAAATATAAAATATAAAATTTCACACTTAGTGTGGTGGTGATGAAATGTCATTATTATGATGATGAGTGAAACACTAGAGGAGTCGGAGTTGTATATTTAAAATGTGAGGAGTCGGAGTCAGATTTTTAGATTTTTTACAATGTGTGGAGTCGGAGTCGAATTTTTACAATGTGTGGAGTCGGAAAATTTTGGACCGACTCCACAGCCCTGACGTGTACTGTACGATAACCACGTGCAAACGTCGGAACATAACATTTTTGCCAGATGTATGATTTTCAAATACCGCAATAACTCAAAGTTTGAAAGTGATAATCAGGATTATAGTCGCAAATTATAAACCGCAATAACCCAAATATCGCAATAATCAAAACTGCAATAAGCGGGGAATTTCTGTATAATATTTCTAAAATTTTTATCTAAGATTTGTGTAATCTACTTAATAATTATAAAAATCTTTTCAAGTTCTTTTTTTCTTATTATTATATTATTAATGTCGAAAATTTGGATTCACTGGATGAGAATACTCTCTTAATTCATTCTCAAAGACTTGTGTACGTGTAGTATTAGGAAGAGTATTTTATACTCTGATAACGCTTTATAAATTAAACATTATTATTGTCAATATATTCTGTCCCTAAATATAAGAGAGGTTATGTATGTACATTGTACATATATTTTAAAAGATTTTTTCTCCTTTGGTTTATCTACATGTATTTTTTATATGAATTGAAAATTGTCTTCTTTTGGACCAACAAGTCTGTAATAAATCTTCGTCATCTGAAAAAAAAATGTATTACTTAATTTCAAACTCAGTTTTGAGCCTTATAATAAACTATAAGCTGACTTTTTATTACTTATTATGGTGTACATACATCAAATAAACATTTTTTATTCTTGGTCTTTTTTTCGAAAAATGATATCTTCGCTGCCAAATCGAAAAAAAAAAAAAAATTGACATTTTTTCCAAAAAATCATAATTTTATTTTTGTTACCCTAAAAAAAGATACATATTTAGAAACTACAGTTAATTTTACATATTTTATCATTTAAGACTTATTACGCTACCACAATTAGCAGCTGAGATATTTACGTTTGAAAATTATTGTTTTTTTCATTTGGCCAAAATTTGGTCAAGCCATAAAATTTGACCAACTTGACCAATTTTCAAAAAAATTCAGATTTTTGTAATTTGGACTAAAACCAACCCTCACACCAAGTTTCATGAATTTTGGAGATCGTGGAGTGTACATTTGGCACTTTCATTTGTCTATTTGTCCTGGAATTACCCATGTTTTTTGCTCCATTTTTGTATCCTTTTCTTTCTTTTAATCCTTTGTCCCAATTTCTTTCTTGTAACAATGTTACTAGGGTACACGACTGTTTGCACCTCTGGATCAGTGATGCTAGAGCAGAGTATGAATTAATTGGCTGTACAATGTATATTTATCAGAGAATGAAAAGGTGGGGGATGGTTTGATCTTGTATATTAAGAATGATATAACTTCAGTTCAAAATGAAAATCAGACAACTGGGTAGAATTAGCGTGGGTTGATATTTATGTATTGAGTAAAGAGTACATTTGGATAGGAGCATTTTACAGACCTCCAAGCCAAACACAGGAAGTGGTGATAGTATGTAAAATGTTAGAAATGCTTGGCACTGGGTGTTAGCTGAGTGAAAATGGAGAACCAATATGTTCTTAGTGAGTCATGTGATGCATTCTGGCAATCTGATTGGTTGATGCCTTGTGTGCTGAATTTAGAAAACAATAGGGACTAGGGGGTTGCACCAAAAGTAAGCACTGGATAGCACTTTACTGTACTCTGTTGCTACCTTATTGAAATTCAGGCTTTCAAATTTTGTTTTCTGTCTGTCCAGTGTCGATGTTAGTTTAATGCAAATAACATGGTAACCAACTTTTATAATCTAATTTCACAATTACTGTATGTTAAAACAAAAGTTGTAAAACTGTATTTTATCAGTAAAGGTTATTCAGTTCAATTCGGAGATTTAATATAATTTGGTTTTATACAGGGTGATACAAAGAAAATGGAATCCTTTCCTTATGGTATTATTTAATATTTCATTAATTTTGGTAGGAAATTTTTGTGGGCTAGCTTAAGTATAGCTTAGTTTAATTGTTAGTATGTGTCATTCCTTAGTATTCAGCTGCTGATGTTTTGAGTAAATTATTTTTTTAAGTTTGTAAGCCTTAAAATTGAAATGGTGTATTTGAAAGAAGAAAGGGTGTTTATTATTGAAATTTTTTTAAAATTTAATCATTTAAAGGGTGTATTAGAGAGTTTAAACAGAATTCCCTGAATGAAACTGTTTCAAGTAAATCATCAATACATTGAATTGTGCAGCAATTTTGTGAAGAAGGGTCCATTATTCCACCAAAATGGAATTATCCTCAAAGAATAGTGACTGATAATGTACTGGATGAAATCTGATGTTTAGTTACCCTCAACCCAACAAAGTCTGCTTGAAGGTTAGCAAAACAGTTGCAAATCAACAGGGAGTCCTGTTGGTGAGAACTTGATTCCATACCATACATCTTTAAGGCTCACAAAATCAACAGTGTACACCAATTAATTATTATTCAGAAAAATATGCAAGGTTTTGTCACTGGTTTAAATGATATTTGAGTAATGCAAATGTTTACCTTTCTTCACTGATGAAGCCTGGCTCCATCTCTCAGGCTACATAAACTCTCAGAATAGCAGAATGTGGAGTGCTGCAAAACTGAATGAATTTCATGTGATTCCTCAACATGACCAAAAGATTGGTGTTTGGTGTGCAATTTCTAGGAGATGAATTAATTGTAGGGCCAATTTTCTTCAATGTGACAATTAATTCAGTATGTTGTATTGGCATCATTTTGAATCCATTTACTCAACAGCTACATGATACAACTTTCTGAAGGATATTTTCAACAGGATAATGCTACAGCCCCACACAACTTGTGCAATGTTAAATTTCTTACATGAATTCTTTGATGAAAAAGTAATATCCTCAGAACTTTGGCAACCTGGATCTTTGGATCTAATGACCCTGGGCTATTTTTCTGTGGTTGCCTGAAAAATTTTTGTTGTTGGTCAAGCCCTACAACAATTGGAAATGAACATCACACAAGCTGTGCAAGAGATTACTCCCACATTGTTAAGAAAAGTGTCATATAATCATGTTTGAATGTCAATTCGGGTAATTTTTAACATTTACTTTAATAAAATTGGCATTGCAAATAATTAATGTAGTCTTACTGTAGTCAGTAAATAATTGTTATCATTGGGTTCTGTTATTTGTGTTACTCAGTATTTGGTTTGTCAGTTCTTATGTTCATAAAATTTATACGCTATAACATAATCATCTGTGTTCAAACTTTGGCACATTAAGCCAATTTAAAACTTCACTTTACAGATGGGCCAAAAAATAGCTATGCAAGACAATCATCAGAACTTGGTACAGTAATCCCTTGTTTCATGCGGTTTTGCATATATGCGGGTAAGCCACACCATACCTAATATGCTAAATTTGAACAGATAAATATTGCAGTTCCACGTGTAGTACAATTACATACTGTTAAAATGTGTTACATACTGGTTAGTAAAATTTTATTTCTTTTATTACGTATTATTTATATATTATATTATATATTATTTACTAACTATATTTATAGCTTAATACTTGTTAATAAGGTTAAATCAGGCTATATATAGGCCCCTGTAACTTGTAAATGGATGTATTGGGGTAAATTAAATGTAAATACATCATGTGTCATATACACGTTTTTTGTTATATGCGGGTTGTGCAAGCATGGACCCCCCCCCCCCCCCCCCCCCCCCCCTCATAAAACAAGGGATTTCTATACAGTAAACTCTCCAAAATCTGAACACTGAAGATCCAAATTTTCAAAGATCCGAAATTTTTCCAGCTAGTCATTGAGCCTTTCGACCAGCGAGTCACTATCTAAATTGCTGTGGTTTGTTTACATTTGGCTCAGTCTTACACCTGTTGTCATTCTGGAAGTGTTTCTTCAGTGAATTTAAAGTGATTCAATATTTTTTTATACTTTTAACCCATCAGACATTAAAAAGTTTTTATTACTGTACTTGTTATACTGTACTATAGTTAGTATATTTTCAGTACCACTAAAAAATTTGGATTTTTTGAAGGTCTGAATGACCATTGGTCACAAGCCATTTGGATTTTTGAGAGTTTACTGTATATTAGTATTACATATTAATAAGTGGTGGTTGTAAAGATTTAAACTACTAAAAATACATGGAAATACATATTTTAAATTGAAGTATATAATACTAAGTTAAATGAGGTAATGTATGTCAAAGTTTGCTGATCATGTGATAAAATTGATGCCCTTGACTTAAAAAAAAATATCTGCTCCTAAAAGTTACAGGAAATATTATTCTTCAAACTTGAGTAAAATAATGAAGTTGATGAAATATATTTGTTTACTTTAAAAGTGGTGGTGGTGTTTTTTTTTTTTTAAATATATACAGAGAGAGAGAGAGAGAGAGAGAGAGAGAGTTACAAGGAAAAGAAGTACCTCAAAAGGCCTTGCGGCCCATACCAAGGAGGTACCAATGGCAATGGGTGCCAGGGAAAATTTTCTATACCCTCAAATAGTATGCAAGATTTGGTCTAACCTTTTCTTGAAGTGATCCACAGAGAAACTGTTCACAACTTCTGAAGGTAACCTGTTCCATGTGTCACAGATCTTATACATAAAGTAATTCCCACACACACTAGTCCTAAACCATTTCAAATCCAACTTCCAACCATTGTTGTGAGTTGGGTTATCATTTAAACTAAACATGCTTCTGAAGTCGACATCGTTGAACTTGCGTAAGAGCTTGAAAACCTCGATCAGTTGACCATGCAGCCTCTGAGTTTCCAGCGAAAACAAGTTCAGGGCGTGTAAGCGTCAATTGTAGCCCATATGCGTAACGGAAGGGATTAACTTTGTGGCCCTCGCCTGCACTCGCTCCAGCCTCTCAATATCTTTCCTGAGGGTGGGTGACCAGAACTGCACAGCATACTCCAGGTGTGGCCAAACCAGGGAATTGTACAGAGAGAGCACAATCTCCTTGTTCTGAAACTGAAATTGCCTCCTGATATAACCCAACAGCTTCTGGGCTTTCTTTTCCACCTCTATGCACTGTTTGGTGAACTTAAGGTCGCTGCTAATTAGCACACCCAAGTCCTTTTCCAAATCAGTGGCCTCGATATTATTCCCCAACATTGAGTAGCCCAACTTGGGATTGGCGTAGCCAATGTGCATGACCTTGCATTTACCATTTAAGGGTCATTCTCTGTCAGATCAACCAGTGCCTAACACCCTCATCTCTCAGATTTTGCTGAAATTTGGTTTATAGGGAGTGTGTGGGCCCTGAATCCATTTCTGAAATTATAAGGTCAATCCGACCAACGGTTCAAGAGATATGACCTCGGGAAATTTGAGGTCACTTGCGAGGTCACTAACATTTGGCGACCCATAACTTGGGTAATAATGGTCACAATTATATAAAAGTATATATATTTAGAATCAGAAAACGACAAGGAATCCAAATATGCAAGTTTTAGAACTCTAGGTTAAAAAATAAAAGTGTTACACTGTAACCAAAATTTGAGGTCACGATTTGACCTCTGGGGTATCAAATGAGAATTTTTTTTTTAAATGTAAAAAATGAAGGCATAGGCATTGGCTATTAGAATCAGCAAAAAAAAGTTTGTTTATGTTAGTATTTTTCATGTAACTAACATATAAGTGAACACCATATTCATAAGTTGTGCGTCAATTCTACCTATTTTTTCACACTTAAGCTCATAATTTGACCTATAGAAATTAAAATTACATTTTTTTATAGATATAAAAACAAAGGCAAAAATGTAAAATTGTATTTCACTGCTAATCTACACTGGCAATAATAGTTATAATAGTGAAAGGGAAGACCTACTTAGAGGATTCATGTGCTAGCCTAATACAATTTTTGCATGCTCGATGCTCTCATCAATTTCTTTTTGTGGAAAAATGTATTGAATTCTGCTGCCTCCTCTTAGGGTAGGACAACTCATTACAGTTAATATATGATGTCCTGGCACTGCACATGATCCTTGTTTGATGGATAATAATATGCACTTGATCCTGATGACCCAGAGGGATGTAGAAGTTCACAGTGAAATCATCAAACTCTTCACAATATTCCTCCACAATTCCATACCAAACTTGCATGTCATAAATGCAGCCAACATACTCTCCTGGTTTGACACATTTTAGGTTACCAAGCATTGCAGGTTCATTAGTAAAATGACTTTTCCTTATTCTTTTCTTTTCTCCAATGCCACTTGAAATGGGATACACCATCAGTTCTTCCTTGTTTAGGGGAACAAATCTATGATATTTCTGAGTTCCAGGAATAGCCCTACTATCCTTGAATCGATGTTCCAACCGTTCTTCTGCATCTTTCAAATCAGCTGTAGTTACAAAGAAAAAATTTATCTTCTTGCTCAAGTTTTCTTCACAAAACTGAAACATGTGTTCTGGTGTAAGAATTTGCCTCTCTGTAGTTCTCTGCAAACTGGCACGAGCAGTAGCTCTTTTCACTGTTCCTCCAATCCCATCACATGCATTTTTGCCATGGGATGTAGCAAAGAAGTGCCATTCACAAGACAGACCAAAATCCTCTTCATGGTAACAGAGATTTGTGAAGTTGTATCTGTTCTTATATTGGCCAGCACATCCATCTGAGAAATAGTGCACCTTCTTCAATTGTGGGCATCTGAATTTAACATATGTCATAAGCTTCAATATGAATGAGTAAACCATTATAGTGTTGTGTTTTAGTGATGCAGATAAGAAACAGACACTAAAATGGCTAAGTTCCTGGTCTGCAGATGATCTATAATAGATGACAAAAGGGTGAACTGTACACTGTGAATTGTCCCAGTGAAACCCTTGGGCAGCATCCTGGACAATGAAAGAATAATTCTCAGAGAAATCACCTACTATAACTACCTCGCTCTGAGGTGGTAGTGTTTCTTTCAACTGCTTGAAGTACTGTGATTGTTGCTGAGCAACAAAGTGATGACGAACCATGCGGGATATTTTCATGCTTAGGGATGATAAGTATTCATGAAGTGGCTCCACCTTATCAACCATTGTACAACGGTCAACAGTCACCCATTGCTTGTAAGATATTTCATTTGGAGCTGATTTCACACTGTCAAGTAACTCAAGAAAATCCAGGACACCCTCTTCTCTTGGGCAATCATTGCAAAGTTGCATCATGCAAGTCTCTCTTTCTGTACTGCAGACACTGTAATCCATAAGATCCTTGTATGAAAGACCTCTTTCTCCCAATGCAGCCAGCTGCAATTTTGGATTTTGATGGTATGTGCAGACACAGACAGAATGAGTCCCACCACTACCGGCAAGCACACAATATGATGGCCGTAATTTTGCAAATGTGGAAAATCCTATTTTGGGATTCTTTTCATCATTTTTATATAGTTCAAACATCTCTCTTAAATTCCCGAGGACCAATCGTTTTTGCACCTTCATTGCACCTTCAGCACTGATAACTTTCACGCAATCCTTTTGGCCAGGACACATACGACTAACCTCTTCTGACTCATAGAATCTTCTAACTATATCTTTGTGTTCTTCAGATATCACTTTTCCTTTGCTCATTAGTGGAATCTTCGGAAGGATTCCATGTTCTGATTTAAGTGAACGGCTTCTTTTCACCATGTATGTTGTAGTTTGAAAGAAACTAGCTGTTTTTTCAATTGTGTATGGTGAGAGTGTCAATATTTGTAGTTTGTGATGGTGACATTTGCTCTCCAGGAATGACTGTTTCAATTCATTCATTAATTTGTCTAGATGTTTTTCAGATTTAGTTTCAGGTTTTGAAGTATCACTTACCTCCTCGGTAATTTGAACACCATAACTGAGTTCTAGCCTCTCCTTCAGGTGTTTCTGAGCAGATGATAGCTTACCACGAGCCTTGCGCTTTTTCTGGCTTAATGACAGCCCTTCTGAAAAGAACAGAAAAAAAGGTTTCACACACCTGAATATTAGTAATTAAATATTAATTATAGTACCTTAAATGCTATATAATTGGCTATATAGTAGATCAAACAGACCTTGTAGTAAAGTATAAGTTATTATATTAATTTATTACTTACTTTTTTTAACTGGTGTTTGGTCCAGAAATGCTAGAACTGGTTCAACTGAAGTTGAAGGATTTTCCTTTATCAAGCAATCACTGTCATTGTCCAGATCTTGAATTGAAGAGATGTTACTCAAGCCACTGATAGTAGATGATTCATTTGAATCCTGCTCAGACTCGTTGTTTTCAGTGGTACTAAGTATAGTGGGGTTTTTCATTATCAGTGTCCAGCAGTTCACACACAACAATGAGTCTTTTTTCACTCTTCCAGCACATTTTTCAACAAGTACATCAGTCACTTTTCTAAGATTGATTGTTATGCGTTTCTTGTGTTTTTGAATAGGGTCCTGGCAGTATTTCAAGTGCCGAACCATTGTATTTTGATCTGTAAAGATATAGGATTTACAATTAGGTAATATATATTTTTTAGAAAATATATAGCTATACACACTTAATATTTTAGGCCTTGATAGTCTCTGAGGCTCATTAAAACACCATACCCACCAGCCACCCACAGTGCTGGCTGGAACTGTACTAACCTGTAGACAAGGAATTTTGCAACTATCTGTGTTGATTCTGCACTTAGACAAGTAGCAACATGTTTCAACAGGTTTGTTTAGGCTACATGTGAGCTTAGTCTTCCCCTTTCACTATTATAACTATTATTGCCAGTGTAGATTAGCAGTGAAATACAATTTTTATTAAATTCTTGGAGCTTGAGGTCAAATTGATAGCTAAGATATAAAAATTCCTTGAAATGACAAGCAATTTATAAATATGGTGTTCACTTATAAGTTAGTTACATGAAAATACCAAAAAAAAACAAAAAGAAACATAAACAAACTTTTTATGATTGTTTCTATTAGTCAAGAACTCTGACTTTGTTTTTTATATCTATAAAAAATGTAATTTTAATTTCTATAGGTCAAATTATGAGCTTAAGTGTGAAAAAATAGGTAGAATTGACGCACAACTTATGAATATGGTGTTCACTTATATGTTAGTTACATGAAAAATACTAACATAAACAAACTTTTTTTTGCTGATTCTAATAGCCAATGCCTATGCCTTCATTTTTTACATTTAAAAAAAAATTCTCATTTGATACCCCAGAGGTCAAATCGTGACCTCAAATTTTGGTTACAGTGTAACTTTTTTATTTTTCAACCTAGAGTTCTAAAACTTGCATATTTGGATTCCTTGTCGTTTTCTGATTCTAAATATATATACTTTTATATAATTATGACAATTATTACCCAAGTTATGGCTCGCCAAATGTTAGTAACCTCGCGAGTGACCTCAAATTGCCCGAGGTCATATCTCTTGAACCGTTGGTCGGATTGACCTTATAATTTCAGAAATGGATTCAGGGCTCACAAACTCCCTATAAACCAAATTTCAGCAAAATATGAGAGATGAGGGTGTTAATTTCAATTTTTTTTGGTTGATCTGACAGAGAATGACCCCAAAGTTAAACGGCATTTGCCATTTTTTTGGACCACTCTACTATCCTACCTAGGTCCGCACGCAATTGTTCAATCATCTCTGGCATCCCAACATTGGCCCCAAGCTTGGTGTCATCAGCGAATTTGGCAATCCGACTGATGATGCCAGCGTCAATATCATTTATGTAAATGATAAACAGTGGCGGCCCCAAAACGGAACCATGAGGAACCCCTAGTGACCAAGGCCCAACCCGAACTAGCCCCTTTAATTAAAACCCTCTGCCACCTATTCTTCAGCCAGTTTTCAATCCACCTACCTACTTCCCCATCGATACCTAGCATGCGCACTTTCGCCATTAGCTGGCAGTGAGGTACCTTATCAAAGGCTTTCTGAAAGTCGAGATAAAGTATATCAATCGCCCTACTCTTATCATACTCACTCAACATGATGTGGAAAAACTCGAGCAAGTTGGTGAGACACAACCTATGCCATCTAAACCTATGTTGGGAGTCCCCAAGCAGCTTGTAGGAATCCAAATGGTCAACGATCCTATCTACTATTTTCCCCTCTAATAATTTACCTACAACTGAAGTGAGACAACTGGAACGATAGTTCCCTGGACTTTCGTGATCCCCTTTCTTAAAGATAGTGGGTCACATTGGCTTCCCTCCAGTCACCAGGCATCTGGCCCATCTCCAACGATTTGTTGAAGACTGTAGCCAGGTGGGGAGCCACCTGGTCATGCACATCCCACAACACTGGGGAGAAACTGGTCTGGCCCAGGAGCCTTAAACGCGCTCAGTTTGTCTATTCTATCGGCAACAACTATCGCGGTACATTGAACACTATCCAGGCCAGCACCTTCATGTCTGACGCCTGGCTCGGGGATGATGTGGGTGTCCTCCCTGGTGAACACTCCCACAAAGTACTCATTAAGCACATTGGTGATGTCCGCGTTGGAGAGAGAGAGAGAGAGAGAGAGAGAAAATAAATATTTTAATTGTATAAATATTTTTAGCCTAAAACTTTTGTATGGTTGTAATTTAGGCCAACATGTTTATACCATCAAGGTAATGTACTCAAATTTTGGAAAATAGATAGGCTAAACCTGTTAGTATTAGGTTGATGCAACAAATTTAAAATATGAATATTTTACATCTGCATTCTCTTTGAAAAATATAAATTAAATCCAAACATCTGATTGAAGAGTGAAGTACACCAGATAAAATATCTGAAGTTTTAAGACTTAAGTATTAAAGGTTTTATATATATATATATATATATATATATATATATATATATATATATATATATATATATATATATAGGCCAGATCTAAGTTTTTTGTTTATTGGGGGCTAGTTGGGTTGAGATGGAGTTCTGAACCCAGCTTAAAAAATATGCATCCCAACCCACAAAAACACTCGGTAATAAGTTTAATGTTTAGTGATTACTAATTTATTAGAAGAACAGCTCATCTATAATTCTTTTAATGTTCAATTGGATCCAAGAAATACTTACTTGACAATAGAAATAATAAACAGGCAGTTTTTAGCTTACTGTCTAACCAAACCCAGAAAAAAAGTCTTCCTGTTTGTTGATAAGATATCTAAAATTACATTTAAACTGTCATTATGATAAATCTGTGAAATGACTGTAAAAGGAATTACTGTAAATTATATCATTCTGATGAGGAATGAATTACAAAAAAAATGTGCCAATGGATCATACCATCTCATAAGACTGCCAAACAAGTTCTCTTCACTTCAAGAGGATCTGCCATGTTTAGGGGTTGGGCAAAAATGTCAACAACTTTTTTGGCATCACCTCTGTAACATGAAATGACATCGATAGACTGGATGTGATTGTGACAGATTCAAGATGGGTGCCAGCCTGCCAGGCATAAGTGGACATACAAATCTCAATAACATTCAAGTTGATATCTTTGTTAATTTGTCAAATACTGGTATAGTCCAGAGCTTCATATTACATCTCAAACCGTCGCTGGAGGATGCTGAAGAACTACTAAGTGTGTATGATAACTCATTCCATGCACTAAATGTGGAAAGTGAGACTCTTAAATTGTGTAGCCTATAAACAAAGCAGATGAAACAACCCTGAATTCACTTTGTTGAACTTAATTACTAGGACAGTGTGCAATGGTAGACTTGCCTAAGGCAATGGTTAGCCATTAGAAATCAAAAGAAAATTTGAAAAACTGCCAGTCACACTGGTTTGTGTGAATGGTCATCACAGCACAAGCATGAACACTCACATGCAGGCACAGTATACATGCACAATCTCACTACCCATAGAAATGTATACATATGTACCCACTCTAAAATGATGTGCACTAAAACATTATATTTACCTCCTGCACGCTTGTCTACTCAGAGAATGTGGTTGATTGAAACAGGAAACATCATTGGGAATGCGAAACCTCTCAATCAGTGGAGGATCCTGGATCCTCATATATATATATATATATATATATATATATATATATATTAGTACAAATATAAGACAGCTTTTTTTATAATTTCAAGATTTGAACTCTATATGATAGACTAATCAGAATAAAGAAACTTTGTGTTTACTGATGCTGCATACAAATTTATTTCAGACCATCATAGACCAGAGTTATACGAAGAAGTAAAGCTGTATACAAATGCCAGAGAAAGGGAAAAGTAAGCCTTCAGTTTGTATTGTGTGTGTGTGTTCTTGCTGAAAAACATGTAATATACAATAGGTAGATTACCATAACTATACTGTAAGCATAAACATTTAAGCAAGATTCTATTCTTTTACACTATGGTGACTTATTCAGAATATTCCTTGTTAATTTATGATTTCAGACATTCAGTTTTTGTCTTTATTGATGAAAATAAATATTACAGTTGTTAGTGATTTTAAATAGAACATGCAATTGCTAATTGGACTATTAATATTTATTTTTTCCTGTTAAATTTGGTCCTTAAGCTTTAGACTTTACTGGGATTGTTATAAGATAAAATGAGCATTTCATAGATAGTTATGATTAAGTAATAAATATTGATTAGTTATTAGTAGGATTAATTAGGCCTATAAAATAAATCCTTCAAAGGTATTCATGATTATGTAATAAATAAATGTTAGGATTAATTATGATTACTTATAAGATAATGCCCAGGTTATAGGTTATCCCAGTAAAGCCTGAAGCTTAAGGGCCAAATTAAATAAACTAAATAGTCCAACTTCACAGTTATTTGTCATTGTAAATTGTAAAACCAATGCATTTATTTTATTATTAATAAAGGTTATTGAATTTAATTAAGAAAAGTTATGTAGGGTAATTATTTTAGGACACACAATATCATTTAGCTGTTTTTTAATTGCTCTCATTTATTTTACTATTAAAGGTATGACAATATGGCAGAGCTCTATGCTGTTATCAATACACTTCAGAATCTAGAAAAAATGTACATTAAGGTAAGCCTTAATTTTTCAGGTTTTAACTTAGTTCATATAGGTTAGTCTATTAGTATGCCCATTTGAAAACTCCTTTCTAGGGCTATTTGTTTTGTTGCACTGCGCACTTTTAAACTATATACAGTATATGGTATATAGTCCCTGGCCAAATTATTAGGGACACCTGACTAACTGCTGAGATCCTAAATATAAGTTGTTTCCAAGATAAATTATGGTCCATAGAGAGTAAGAAATGGCTATAAAATTGTTTTCTGGTTATCTGGGGTTGAAGAAAATATGTTTGGGGAATGGCATAGGCAGGGGAATTTAGGGCAGGCCAGGCCCTTCTTGCCAGCAAAGATATTTTGGCAATTTAAACTTCGAAAAAACAAGTTTTTCAGGGTAAAAAGTAAGTAAATATTTACTTTGTGTTTGGACTATGTAACTTATTTCGTAAATTGTAAGTTTGTAACTATAGCATTTTACAGATTCATGCAATCTAGTGAATGTAGTCTAGTGATATTCTAATCAATCCAACTTGGAAGCCCCACCCCTTGTGTGCTGACATTCCGCCACCACTAGCAGGGTTCATACGCACCTGCAAAAATATCAGGATTTTTTGGATTTCTTGAGAATATGAGAGGAATATAAAATATTTATGAAATATTTAGGACTTAATTATTTGTAAATATTTTATAAATAATTTAACTATAAATTAATTTAAAATGCTAATATAAAATAATTTAAACAAACACGAGCACTATTTGTTTTACATTATATAAAACAATTTAACAAAAACAAACACTATTTGTTTTACATTATATAAAACTCGTGTATTTTGGTATCTAGTATTAATTTTTTCAGCCTGTCACGTGATTTTTGCATAATTTTTTGAGCAATTAGAATAAAAATTAGGTTTTAATTGTGTATGAAATGTGAATTTTTTTCACTTTTTACGCAATTTTTATATAATTTTTATATATGAGGGGATCAGATCTGAAATATCAGGGGGTTATCAGGAAACTTTATTCTTGGATTTGTGTATGAACCCTGACGGGAAAAATATTTCATTTAGTTTGAGAAATTTAGTGAATGAGATGTTTTGCATTCATTTACAACTCCGACTCAAATTTCACCACATACCTACTGCAGACATGGGGTCATTACAAGGTAAATTACCTTGTAATGACCCCATGTCTGCAGTAGGTATGTGGTGAAATTTGAGTCGGAGTTGTAAATGAATGCAAAACATCTCATTCACTAAATTTCTCAAACTAAATGAAATGTGTCAAGGTTTATCATAATCATTACCAGAAATTTTTCATTATCATTACCATTGCAGCATTTTTGTTTCATTATCATTGTAATGATCATTACAATACTGAATATACAGTACTGAATAAGTGGTGCACTGGAGGCAGGATGCAAAGATGCTTGGCAGCAAGAACAGATATGTCAGGATACAGATGTGCATTATCCCTCTACCACCATGTTAGGGGATTGCAGGGTTGGTCAAGGTAGCTCTCCATCTGGCTGACAATAGGGTTCTGAGAAGCTGTAGAGGGAGCTGGAGCAGCCATAAAATTGAACAACTTGCACCGCTTTGGTGCTGGCTGGGACTTGGAAGAATCAGAAGCCATATATATATATATTGAAATTACACTGTAATGATTCATTACAGAACCTTTCATTATCATTATTGCCTCAAAATTTCTTTCATTCTCATTACATTATCATACAAGAGATATGTAATTAATTATAATTAATTACGGTACCATTACAATGATAATGATCCCATGTCTGACCTACTGTATATCTCAGTGTTAACTGCATGTTCCTATGTATATTTTTTTTAGTGCCAGACATTGCTATTTTTAACTTTTTAAAAAAATGGGCAAAATTTGTGATCTTGCTCCAAGGAAAAAAGTCAAAAGCAAGTGTTTTTATTGGAGGGAACTACTAAATCACAAAGAGCCAAAATCCTTAATATTCCAAGGTCTTCTTTTCAAAGATTCACAAAATAAAAGCTAGTGAAGATCTTTTTGCCTGGTGGACAGGTAATAGTGGAAGAAAATGAATTACAATGCTGAGAGCAGAAAGAAAAATAAAGAACTGCATTTTAATTTTAAATATTTAAAAAAATAGTCTAAAACAGTTCACTACAACTTTAAAAGGAGGAGTTGATATGTTGGATTGAACATTGAGGAGGAGACATATGAATTAGGATTCAAATGTTGGAGGCTGAGGAGGAAGCCAGAGTTTGATCCCTGTAATGATGAAGAAAAGAATGATGTGTGTGCAAACACACAAAAGAACTTCACAAAAGATGACTGGAACTTGATAAACATTCTCTCTAAGTATTTAGAAGTGAAAATTATTGCAATCAACACTTCTTCTTATGAAATATATTGCACTACTACCTGTCACACAAGGCTTAGGGAAATTTTAGTTTGAGTTTCTGTTGAATGTTGATGCATTTGTAGGTTTACTTTAGTGACAAATCAACTTCTGAGATTGTGTGATAAATCTGTATTGTGAACACTGTTAAACACCTTCCATCCATCATGGTATGGTCTGTTATTAATGCCAAAGGCATGGGTAGGCATTATATAGTATAAGGAACAATGCACCAGGATCAATACAAGAAAGTTTTGAGATAGACTACTACTACAATTGAATGAATGGTTTCCTAGTGACCAAAAATTTCAGTTTATGCAAGAATCTGCCCAGTGCCATGCTGTCAAGTCAATTAAGATTTTCCTCAGTGTTAACCAAATATCTTTATTGCAATGGCCCAGAGGTTCTCCCAATATGAATCCAATAGAGAATGTATGGGAATTATTAAAGAGAAAAATGAATAAAAAACTAACTACAAACAAAATGGAACTAATTTTGATGCTAATTTCAGTCTGGCACCATGATGAAAATTTAAACACCCTCACCATAAATGCATCAAAAGTATCCCTAGATTCATTAAAGTCCTAATAAAAGCCAAAGAAGCCAGAACTAAGTACTACAAAAGTCTCTGAAAATGATTAAATAAGGCATAGAATATCTCAAAGTATAATTTTTCCTATTTAATGAAGTTCTTATTTCATTATGAGTACCATTCATTGAAAAAATGGAAATAAATTTGATTTTTGCAGGTGGTCCTAATAATTTGGCCAGAGACTATACATATACTATATATACATATATCGGCTATGGATTGGTTTCTGGGAAATCCGAGGTTACACAGAAAGATGAAGACCAAGGCAATTGTATAAAACATTTATTCCAGTAGGATGTTTCAAATCTAACTAGATTCATCAGCTAATCTAAAAATGAGAGTATAAATAATTACATAAAAGCAATAAAAACAAATTCAAATGAAGTTATAAAATAAATGGCACAAATGGAGTGAAACTCAGTGTGGTGGTGCAAGAGACAAAAAGAGAATTGAAAAATTCACTATAGACAAACTAGGTTGGTTTATACAGTGATCCCTTGCTTTATGAAAATTTAATTTATGGAATTATGTGTTACATCGTAGAGTTAAGAGTTTGTCCCATAGGAATGTATCTCCAAATACATAAAGGGAATCTATGGGAAAATAGGATTTGATATATGGAATCTGCTTTACAGGAGGATTTTATGGAACATAACCCTCCTGTAAAGCAAGTGGTTACTGTACAATATTAGTTTATAAACTGGTTGGTTTATACAATAGGTAGGCCTATTTAATTTTATGGAAGCAGTCAAATCATTGAGGGACAGACAGAGTTGTTTAATATACTGTACATAGATTCCAGTATTCTTAAGTCAATAACATTAACAGTGAATGATAAAAGAAAATTATTAATATTAAATGGATGATTACAAGTAACAGAATGATTACACTGCCCAACACCAATTTTGCTGATTTAATTCTAACGCCTGTTTTTAGGTAACTTTGGTGTGCTGATTTAAAAAATCACCTTAGTTTTTGCCTATCATGTCAGGTTTTCGAGCAATCATATACAGAGATATTGCATTCTGGCAGGGTTATGCCCAATTTTTTTTCTTTTCAAAAAATAAGTTTTTATATACTCAGAATCAGCATGGAAAAGTAAACAATTGTGCAGGGAGTGAACTTTAATATACAATGGTAATATTGACACATAAAGTGATTAAAAGTGTTTAAATAAGCAAAAAATGAATCCATGATCATGATGTCACGCTCACACTTGGGGAAATCACAGATACCCAAGATTTTAATATGTTGTACATGACCTTTAGATTTAATGCACAGATTTGCGTATTCCACAGATAAAATTTTAACAGCAAAACAGCTGTTAACAGGTCTCAAAAATCATCAATTTTGATAAGTGCCCTTCATGGATCACCCAAAATAGGCATATTGCATTGCACATTGCATGAAAACCTGATGTGATGGACAAAATCTAAGGTGATTTTTGAAATCAGCACATCAATATTATCCAGAAACAGGTCTTAGAATTAAATCACCAGCAAAAAATGTTTTTTTTTGGGCAGTGTTATGTATAGCTGAGAATTCTGGGCTAGATACAGGTTGACTAGTCCTATGTGAGACACCCATATGCTTATTAATCCTCTGCTTCAATTGTAGGCATGTTTGATTTATGTAGCAAATATTGCAACTTGCACACAAAAACAAGTAAATGACAAAGGATCTCAAAGAAACAGGGAGTCTCACTTTATGGTTAAAAAATATGAAATAGCTGACATTTTGCCCTTGTGTATATATATATATATATATAATATATTTATTAGGGTGACAATAAAAATCGAAAGTTGGAGTTTTTTATTGGCCATTTGTTCAATGCTGCTACTACATGAGAAAACAATGTACTGTAAATATTAGGTCATTCAGATAATATTTAAGGGTGTCTCAAGTGAGGTAAATAATTCTCCTTATAACACAAATTAATTGTTCATTACCTAGTAAAAATAAATTAATATTTTTTTTAATTAATGTAAATAAACTTTAGTTCATAAAGTTTAAGTGCAGGCGTACTCCAATCATAATAAGTAATTAAAAAAAATATTAATGAATAAGGAGAATTATTTACCTCACTTGAGACACCCTTAAATATTATCTGAATGACCTAATATTTACAGTACATTGTTTTCTCATGTAGTAGCAGCATTGAACAAATGGCCAATAAAAAACTCCAACTTTCGATTTTTATTGTCACCCTAATAAATATATATAATATATATATATATATATATATATATATAATATATATATATATATATATATGATGCAAACCCACAAGGAAAAAGAAAAATGATTCTAAGGCCTTTCATGTATTCAGAAGTACACCTCATCAGGGAATGAAAGGAGAAGGCAAGATGGAAACAAAAAGATTAGCACATAATTAACAAGAGTTAATGAGAGGCAGAAGGAATTTTAATAGGATATTGTCAATTTTATACATTCCCCCACAGTTATTGAAATCATAGCATCAAGTGGGATAGTTCTAAAGCACTCATTAAAAACAGAGATATAATTGAAAGGAATATTCTAGAATGTGCATTTATCCATTTTAAAAAGTAATTTCAATAACAGTGTGGGAATGTATAAAATTGGCAATATTCTGTTAAAATTCCTTCTGCCTCTCATTAACTCTTGTTAATTATGTGCTAATCTTTTTGTTTCCATCTCGCTGTATATATTTTGGGCATCTCACCTTCTCCCTTCATTTTCTGATGAGGTGTACGGTACTTCTGAATACATGAAAGGCCTTGGAATCATTTTTCTTTTTCCTTGTGGTTTTGCATCATTCATTCATTTCACGTGTTTAATTGTGAAATTCGTCCCATATATATATACTTAAACAACCCCAATTAAAAAATATATATACTGGTCAAAAAAAGAAACGCAATTTTTGATATTTATTAATAAACATGAGGACTCAGTATATAGTAAATGATTCTTTAATTAACATAACAAACAGTCAATAACGCGTATGGCCACCCCTAGCCACAATGCAGGCTTGGAGTCTGGCCCTCATCGACCTCAACAGTCTCTGCAGGAAAGCAACAGGGATGGCCCTCCACTCTTCAATAATTGCATTGGTCAGTTCCCTGATGTTCTGCGGCTGATGCTGACGTCTGCGAACTCGCCGTTCAAGTTCATCCCATGTGTGCTCTATCGGTGACATGTCTGGGCTGAAGGCTGGCCATGGTAAGGTCTGCACCTGTTGTCCCTGCAGGTACGCCTGCACTATCCTGGCTGCATGAGGTCTGGCATTGTCCTGTTGCAGGAGCACCAATTCTGGATGTTGCCTCATGAATGGAAGAATATGTGGGTGAAGAATCTCATCCCTGTAGCGCTGGGCAGTCAGAGCTGATAGGTCCACGATAGGTCACGGTGCTGATAGGCCCATTGCAGGCGTCATTGCCTTCTTGCATCAGTGAGAAAAGGACCCCTGTAAGGCCTGCGGGATCGGAGTCCTGCATTACGGAGTCGGTTTCTGACGGTCTGGTCACTAATTCTGTTGTTGTGGATACCAGGTGTGTCTCTGGCTGTCTGACGAGCATTCCGCTGCCGATGACGCAGGTGCTGCAGTACAATGTGGCGATCCTGGCGTTGGGTCGTCACACGAGGTCGCCCACGTCTTGGCAGGTCCTGAACACTTCCTGTGGCATTGTACCGTCTAACAAGCCTAGAGATTGTGCTGGGATGCACATGCATTCGTTGTGCAACTTGGACAGCAGACATGCCTGCATCCAACATGCCCAAGGCACGACCTCTGTTGACCTCTGAGAGTCGTGGCATGCCCCAATCGCGGGAAAAAGTTTGGTTTTCTCAACAGGCAGTGTGTATTCTGTGGTCAAAGAAAAAATGCATGCCTTCATAAAGAATACATTCAATTTAATCTCTGTTTATTGTTTGTAACAAAATGGCGTCTTAGCCGGGATTAGTCAGGTTTAAAAACATGCACTAAGTGGCTTTAAAAGATTTGAACAAACATTTAACCATAATCTTGAAACTGTGATAATACCACTAACAACTTAAATTTTACACCATATGCAAGCTAATTGCGTTTCTTTTTTTGACCAGTATATATATATATATATATATTAAAGTATTTAAATTTTGTTCATAATTTTCATACTTTATAATAGTTTAGTCATTCAGTTGAAGATGATAAGCAGTCTCACTGAAAGCTCTGCTATATAACAAATATGCAGAGTTGGGCACATTACTTTTTATAAGTAATGGCATTACTGCTACCATTACATTGATAAAAAGTAACATCATTACTGCTTCAGTTACTTCTATGAAAAAGTAATGTGTTACTGCTACTGCTACCATTACTTTTAAGACTAAAGAGTAAAAAAGCCTTAATAATACCAAATTATACTCTATATGACAAAAAAAATCAAAAACAAACTCAAACTCAAACTCAAAAAAATGGCATGTCCAAAAAACTAATCTTGCAGATTTTTTAGGAGTGTGTTGTTTGATTTCAGGAACACTAGTTTTTCAAAAATGGCATCTCATAGTCCTCCTCATTTGGAGGAGCTAACAGCTAATAAATGATACTAGTCAAATGATCAGTTTGAAAGTAACAAGTAGCAAATAATGATTGAAATTGCTCTAAAAAGTAGTGCCATTACCATTTTTGTTACATCATCTCAAAAGTAACAGCATTACCGCTACAGCTAGTAAAAAAGTAACATCATTATGTAATGACATTACTCCCAACACTGCAAATATGTTTATAAACAGACTGTTTTTTGCTATTATAAAACTCAGAGCTCCAAGCCATAAATCTTTAATACAGAGGATGGACAAAAGTAAATATACACCTTCATTTTTTTCTGTAGTTTTTGATCTGATAATAAAAGTCAATAAATAATAACAGATTTATTACATTAATATATTTAGTCATGTTGCATTCCACTTTGCATTATGTAAAGCTGACAAATGTAGCATTCCATTGATAAGTTTGTCATTTACTCTTGAGGACAATCATTGTGATGTCTATTTACTTTTGTCAACCCTCTGTAGATGTATAGGCCTATAAGTCTATATGGCAATTCATAGTGGTAGCTACATTTCAGATTTCCAGTATATTGGATTAAATAAATATAGCTGTAAATATATATATATATCACTGTGATCCTAAAATTATAATTTCATTATTTGAATGCATTTACATTTTTGTGTTAGGATGCAGTTTCTCCAAAAGAATACACAGCCAGTTGCATGAGACTTCTTGAACAGTGTAAAGCTGCCTTCAAGTTGGTTGAAAGCCCAGATTATGCTTCTGTCGAAGCATTTTCCAAGAAATTTAAGGTAGGTAAGCATTTTTACTGAATTTTAACTTAATTTTAAAATTTTCATATTGGATTGCAGATGCTATATCATCACCCTTTTTGTAGTAATATTATTAACCTGTAATTCATTTCCTTTATGCAGGCATGTACAGGGTAGGGTGTCCACAATGTCTTGTTACACAGTAAGATACTAACTGATTTTCGTTTTTCTTTCAGACCCATTTGAAATGTGTGATAGCAGCAACTATATGATTGAACAACGCATATTGGCCAGTACCTGGGTCCATGAGTGACCATGTAATGGCAAAACCACTGAAAATATTCATGCAGGCTTCCAGGACTGATTCAATCATGCAGCTCCTTTTTGGAGGAGCTGCTTGACTGAATTGGTCCTGGAAGTCTGCACAGATATTTTCAATGGTTTTGCTATTACATAGTTGCTCATGGACCCAGGTGCTAGCCAATATGCATTGTTCAATCATATAGTTGGTGCTATCACACATTTCAAATGGATTTGAAAGAAAAACGAAAATCAGATAGTATTTTACTGGGGTGACAAGACATTGTAGACACCCTGTAGATTGAGAAAGTTTTCATTATCTTGTAAATGTGTTAAATTTCGCACATTCAAAACTCTTGACATATAAACATGGTTGCAGACTACTCTACATTTTTAGCATTTGCAAAATTTGCAAATTTATATATTTTTCTAATAATAATAAATCTTACAGAAATGTATATGATACTGTGCTTGAAAGTACATAGTTCAATAAAGACTTTGATATTAGTTAAAAATAACCAAAATGGCTGTGAATGCGTGCTTTGTGGCAATGTTAATTTAATGGAGATATGAGTGAAGTACTTCATCTTTTATTTGATGGGCATTATGTTTGAAAGTAATATTGCTATATTTTTTAAGTAGTTTTCCTTCCAAAGTTGGAATGTCAGGCAGCTTTGGAAAGAATAAAGGAAGGCAGGCCAATCACCATCAAAGATGACAAGGGAAACACAAGTAAATGCATCGCTGATATTGTCTCGGTAAGTCTTTTTTTTTATGCAGGAAAGGGGGGCCAAGGGCGAATGCCCACAAAATTCCCCCTAACTATAGCAGGAGAGCCAAAATCAAGGTCCAGAGTTTTTGAAATGCCTAGACACTGTGTTTGAAATAGTGGTGGTCATAAACAGATTGAGAAAGTTTGTTCCAGAGTTGACTGGTTGAGTAGATGAAAAATTGAGAATACCAATTAACCCTTGCATTAGAGAGTTGGACAGAAAAGGGATGAGAATGTGTCAAAAGCATGGTACTGCATGTTCTTAAAGGAGGAAGTATGCAGTTAGAGAGTTCAGGAGAGCAGTGTCCATTTATAATTGCAATAGTAAAGAGAGTGAAGCACTCTTGTGGGGAAGAGAGAGGGATTGAAGACAATAAGAGACAGGAAATTGATGAGATGAAAAGCCTTTGATTTCACTTGTTCAATAAATATATATATATATATATATATATATATATATATATATATATATATATATATATATATATATATATATATAAAAACCTTTGGTTTGCTTCTACCCAAATTGTTCATTCTCACAAAAGTCAAGCTTTTCACTCCACCTTAGACCTACAGTTTAACATGGAATCCGGACCTGCCCCACCAGGAACCCAGTGTCTTAACCACTAGGCCACCCAGAGTACCCATTTATCTACCAACCATTTTCTTTATTGTGTGGAAGGATGAACAGCTGGGTTTTGCTGCGCGCTGGCTGCTGTCACTGAGTCTTGATCCCTGGGCTGATAGATTCATAGTCTGTGACACTGACCACTACACCACCGAGACACATATATATATATATATATATATATATATATATATATATATATATATATATATATATTTAGGTTACTTTAGGTGAGTTTGAACGATGGTTCAGGATCAACCTGCAGTCGACCCCTCTGCAACATCCCACCTCATTTGTGGGATTTGGTGAAGGAGGGAATTGCTGTCTGATCTCCTCCTGCCTTTGTAGCCAGCCATGCATGGCTGGTCAGGGACTTTGCACAGGAATCTGTCCAGCTGGTTCTTGAAGTTATTCAGGCCAGTGTGTAGCTTCAATGTTCGCAATGTCTCATTTTCTGTGTGGGCTTGTGAATACTGAGCAATACTCAATTATTGGTAGGACTAGACTCTTCCATAATTTGAGCATGATGTTTGCTTTTCTGCTGCAGAAGCTCCTCCAGATGATTCCCATTATTTTTCTAGCCATTGTAATTTTGATGTTATAGTGCTCTTTGAATTCTGCATCCAATGACATTATTACTCCAAGATCCCTTACTTGTGGATTTGGTGTTATCTGTTTGGCTTGCATAGTTTTGTACCCTTTTTTCTGTAGCTCCTTGTTATTACCATATCTTAGAAGTTGGAATTTTTCTTTGTTGAACTTCATGTTGTTGTCTTCTGCCCACTGGAATAATGTTTCAACGTCATTCTGTAATTTTCTTATGTCCCCTTTGTTCAATATTTCCTTACATATAGTTGTCTTCTGCGAAGCATGATACAATACTGTCCTTAATATCTGCAATCATTAGTATAAAGAGCAAGGGAGCTAATACTGTCCCTTGTGGGACAGAGTTCATGACTTCAGAGACTTCTGATTTAACTCCGTTTACCAACACTCTTTGTGTTCTTTGCATCAAGAAATTAAATATCCACCTTTCTAGCTTTCCAGTAATTCCTGTATTCTTAAGTTTGTGTGCTATGATTCCATGGTCACATTTATCAAAGGCTTTAGCAAAGTTTGGATAAATTACATCTATGTTTTGTCCTCAACACAATGTTTCTAATATTTTCTCCTGGTGGTCTAGTAGCTGTGATAGGCATGATCTTCCAGTCCTGAAGCCATGTTGATTTGGGTGTATAAGTCTTTTTTTTTGTAGGTAATAGGTAGTTTTGCCTCTAATTATACATTCAAAATACTTTATAAGGTGTGAGGTGAGAGCCACTGGCTGATAATTCTTGAGCATTGCTCTGTTACTACCTTTAAATAGGGGGGCAATGTTCGTGTTCTTTAAGGGGAGTGGAATTTGTCATGTGTCAAGTGATTTCCTCCATAGTAAGTATAGTGGTTTGGCAATACTCTCTGCATTTCTTCAGAAACATGGCACTCCATGTGTCTGGCCCTGGTGCTGAATTGTCTCACATCTGTGATAAGGCCATAGTTACATCTCCTTCTGTGAACTCAAAGTCCATTAATAGGTTTGTGCCAGAATTTGTTCTTGGTTTGATTTGTATATATGTTGAAAAATTTGTCTGGGTTTTCCACTTCCATCTCAGACTTGGGGGTGCTAAACACAGAGTTAAATTGTTCCCTAAGCAGTTCACTTATTTCTTTTGGGTCATTTATGTATTCAGCCTCCCTGTCTATCAATCGACCAATACTCTCCTTACACTGCATTTTCCTTTTCGCAAATGTGTATAAGTATTTTGGGTTATTTTTTATGTTTTCTGTTACCTTGTTTTCCTCCTCATTTGTCTTATGTATAAATGTTTGCTTTAGGTCCAATTCTATTTTGCCAAGTTTCCTCTCTAGTTTGAGTCTCTTTGCATCAGTTCTGCATCTGTGGAGATGTTTTACAGTTTGTCTTTGTTGCCTGAATAGTGTCCTGATTTTCCTCTCGAGCCTAATTTTCTCTGCGTATACCAGCGCTTTCAAGTGGCCCCAGAGATAAAAATCTAGTGGCGTGAGATCCGGGCTTCTAGCTGGCCATTCCACAGGCCCTCGATGTCCTATCCAATGACCAGGGAATTGTTGATACAGGTATTCCCTTACTTGGGTGCTGTAATGTGCAGGAGCGCCGTCTTGCTGGAACCATGTTGGGAAATTTCCTTCTTCGTTCAAGACACTGGGAAATGCTTCTTCCTTGAGCATACGTAGGTAGGTGTCTCCAGTGACATGGTCATTGAAAAAGAGGGGGCCTATGATGCGATCCTTCCAAATGCCACACCATACCATCACCCGAGATGCACCTTGTTCCTTTGAAGAGGTATACCAGTGAGGGTTGTTTTGAGACCAGTAGCGGGTGTTCTGTCGATTTACCTCACCATTTCCATAAAAAACAGCCTCGTCACTGAACAGAATGGTGGATGGGAAATTGGCATCCCGAGCATATTGTTCCATAGCCCATTCACAAAATTCCATCTGCCAGTCGGGATCATCTTCGCTTAATTTCTGTAGGATCTGAAGTTTATTTGGATGCCATTTGTGAGCCTGAAGAATGCGATGGATGCTACTTTTCGACACTCCTGTCTCAGCAGACAATCGCCGAAGAGACTTATTGGGACTTCTATTAAAATGAGCCAGGATAGCAGTTGCTGTATCATTGTCAGTCGACCTCCTCGAAGGTCCACTGCGTAGTTTATCTTCTATGGATCCTGTTTCCTTAAACTTTGCAACAAGTCTGCTAACACAACTCTGTGTTATTGGCTCGTGGTCTGGATGCAGTCTGTTAAATTCAGCAGCGGCCTCTCTTTGACTCTGATTTCCTATGAGTAGAATTATCTGGATTTGTTCTTCCTTGCTCACAGACATTATGCCCTGTAGAAAGAGAAAAATATGAATTATGGTTTGTAGAAATAGAAAAATATGAATTTCTCCTATGATGCCAGACTTATGGGACACTCTGTGTATGTGTGTGTGATATACTGTATATAATATATATATATATAATTATATATATATATATATATATATATATATATATATATATATAATATATATATATATATATATATATATATTTCAACTTTGGTAACAGACTACTAATACATTGGAGATTAAAAGTGGAGTGAAGTGGGTTAATGACATTTCTTGGCAGGACTTTCTGTTGACAAGTATCCAGTAGATCAGGATAGGTTAGGTTAAACCCAGTTATGTTTGTAAAGTGTATAAACAGGGATCTTGGTTTCAACACATTCAACTATAGGTACCCTAAAATTTTCATCAAGTGAGACAAACTCTGCACTTAAGGTGGTACCTTATACATATTTGTGTGTGCCTACACTGATTATTGTTTGTAAATGCCACCAACTCTGAAAGATCATGAGGGGAAAGTAAATTAAGCCAACTCATTTATGGACAACTTTATTCGTAAAGCTAGAATAAAACAGAGGTTATCCTTTTTAATAGTGTTAGAATGCGTGTAATAGTCAATAATTGCATATAAAAAATTTATGTTGCGGTATCTTTGGCAGGTAAATGTAAAAAAATGTAGTTTGCAGGAATTATTAATATTTAGGTAGGATGAAATTTACTCGATTTGAGTATTGAATTTTTTATTTATTTCAGCTTTTCATCACGGTGATGGATAAGTTACGTTTGGGAATCAATGCCAATGATGAACTGCAGCCAGATTTGAAAGACTTGCAGGAAAATATGAATAGACTATCTATTATTCCTCAGGTAATAAATAAAAGTAGCTTTATGAAACAAACGATATATTCACATCCCATTAATCAGTAAAATTATTTCAAAGTTAAGCTCCCAGAATCATGTGGCTTCCATCTAATGCTTAAATTTATTTGTACTTTTTGCGAATGAATAGTGATACATGTAGGTTTGCAAATTTTTAAATTTAAAAAAAAATGGCAGATTTAGGATGCAATCTTAACTTGAAGTAACATTGTTACTAACTGACCTTGCTAGTTGTCTGTTGATTATTTGCAGGTGCTTATTAGGCGCAGTTGTTGTTCCTGAATGACCTCCCTATACTAAATAATGCACGAAATTAAATTAAAAATGAAGTTTTCAAATTTTAATTTTTTTATAAATTAAGAACCAGAGGTTTCATCTCTGGTATTACAGTACTTTGAAAATAAAACTGGAGAATAACAACAATAACTGGAGACTGCGGTGTAAAACAGGAGAGTTGGCAATCCTATGTACATGTGCCTTCAGTAGGGTTTTTGCGTGGTTCTCTACCCCTTGTGAGTATAGAAGTAAAAGTCGTAATTCATTAAATTAACAAAGGAACAGTTGAAACCTTGATGAAAAAAAATCTTGGTTATTGTGAGTTGACTGTCGGTCAAGGGAAATTATTTGCTAGGCTTTACATTTTCGTCGTCATAGTAAACTTTTTCAAAAAAAAATATTATATATATATATATATAAATAATTTGTCTTAAATTCAGAGATATATATATATATATATATATATATATATATATATATATATATATATATATATATAAGCACACCGGACAAAAATTAGTCACCCCTCTCAGATTGTACCTAATAACGTGTGACGGCGCCTCTGGCCTTGATAACCGCACGAATCCGGCGAGGCAGAGACTCTACGAGGTTGTGCATGTACTGAACATCGATTTGCTGCCACTCGTTCATCAGCCGGTCCCGAAGTTCTGCCAGAGTCCTGCGCTTCACTTTCTGTTTCCAGCCTGAACAACACCTTCGACACATTCAGGATTAAAGGCTTCATTGGACCTGCGATGTACTCGTCGCCTCCCATCATTGGAGAACAAACAAAAACGGAACTCATCGGACCAAATTACACGTTTCCAATCTGCCGCAGTCCAGTTTTTGTGCCTCTGAGCCCATTTATAACTTGCCAATTTGTGACTTGCTGTTAACAGCGGCCTCTTCCGTGGTACCCTGCTCCAGATGTCCATCGCATGCAGTTCTCGTCGCAATGTCCGTTCGGAAATTGGTCGCTGGAGAACCTCATTGGTTTCTTGGAGCAATTGTTCTCTGGTTTGAAAACGATTTGCAGTTACTAGACAAGAAACATGGCGGCGGCCCCTATTGTCGAGAATTGTTTTCCGGCCACAGTTACGCCGTCGATTGTCAGTTGATTGCGAACTACACCACTCTTTGTAAACTCGCTGGACAGTACGCGTTGACACACCAACAAATTGGGCTACTTCAGACATTTTGTGTCCGTGGGCTCTGCCAAACACGATGGCTCCTTTTTGCCACTGAGTAACGTCTGCCTCACGACCCATTTTGCAGACTATATCCAACACACACTTTGTTCTTCACCACCTCACGAAACAGATCTGATCCTGTGTGCTACATCACCGCTACTTGTCACTTACCAATGCTACATCAGCGCCCTCTGTGTGACCTAGAACTTCCTACTATCGGTGCTATTAGGGGCGACTAATTTTTTGTCCGGTGTGCTTATATATGGGATGAATTTCACAATTAAAAATGTGAAATGAATGAATGATGCAAACCCACAAGAAAAAAGAAAAATGATTCCAAGGCCTTTCATGTATTCAGAAGTACACCTCGTCAGGGAACGAAGGGAGAAGGCAAAATGACAAAACTATATACAGTGGGACAGAAAAACAAAAAGATTGGCACATGATTAACAAGAGTTAATTAGAGGCAAAAGGCATTTTAACAGGATATTGTCAATTTTATACATTCCTGCACTGTTATAGAAATTATTTTTAAAATGGATAAATGCACATTCTAGAACATTCCTTTCGATTATCTGTTTTTAACGAGTGCATTAGAACTGTCCCACTTGATACTATGATTACATCTATACATATGGTTAAACAATGCATTAGAATTATTTGCTATTCTACATGCATATTTATGCTGTTTTACCCTAATATCTAACGTTTTACCCATTTGACCTATATATACACCAGGTCACATTGTGTACATCCGATCAAATACACACAACCAACCACATTATCTGGGCTATTCTTTATTCGGTGTGATTTAACAGTATTATTATAGTTGAAGACTACATTGATAACAACTGCTTTAAGTAAAGTTGGAAGATATTGAAAATTAACATGGTAAGGTAGGCTAAGGATATTTTTATGCTCAAATTCCTTTACAGTTACACTATTATAATACCTATTCTTGGCTTTCCTGCTTTCCTAGCAGAATTTTGCCTACTATTGTTAATTTTAACCTTGTTTGGTACAGGTATATAGATGATATTTTATGCCTTCGGCCTAATAATTTGAATGTTGACATATTTCTTGGTAGGCTCAACAATTTAGCCCCATCTATTAAGTTCATGGTCGAAAAAGAAAAGGATGGAAGCTTATCTTTTCTGGATCTCAAAATTCGGAGATGCTTTAATCATTTCAAATTTGAAGTTTATCGTAAGCCTACTAATAATAACTCTTGTGTGCATTTTTATTCTGATCATCATCCCTTGATTAAATCTTCTATTTTCTCTGTTTCTTAGAGCATTGAGAGTTGTCAGTCCTGAATTTTTAGATTCTGAGTTATGCAATATCATGAATATTGGTACTAAATTATGTTATCCTATTTCATTTTTAGATAACTGCATTAGGGAAGCCAAGAATAGGTATTATAATAGTGTAACTGTAAAGGAATTTGAGCTTAAAAATATCCTTAGCCTACCTTACCATGTAAATTTTCAATATCTTCTGACTTTACTTAAAGTAATTGGTATTAATGTAGTCTTTAAGTATAATAATACTGTTAAATCATGCCTAATAAAGAATACCATAGCCCATGTAATGTGGTTGGTTGTGTGTGTATTCAATTGGATGTACATGCAATGTAACTCAGTATATCTAGGCCAAATGGGTAAAATGTTAGACATTAGGGTAAAACAGCATAAATATGTGTGTAGAACAGCAAATAATTCTAATGCATTGTTTAACCATATGTATAGATGTAATCATAGTATCAAGTGGGATAGTTCTAAAGTGCTCATTAAAAACAGATATAATTGAAAGGAATATTCTAGAATGTGCATTTATCCATTTTAAAAATAATTTCAATAATAGTGCAGGAATGTATAAAATTGACAAAATCCTGTTAAAATACCTTTTGCCTCTAATTAACTCTTGTTAATGTGTGCTAATCTTTTTCTTTTTCTGTCCTGCTGTATATATTTTTGTCATCTCGCCTTCTCCCTTCATTCCCTGACAAGGTGTACTTCTGAATATATGAAAGGCCTTGGAATAATTTTTCTTTTTCCTCGTGGGTTTGAATCATATATATATATATGCTGCAAATCCACAAGGAAAAAGAAAAACGATTCCAAGGCCTTTCGTGTATTCAGAGCTACACCTCGTCAGGGAATCATTCCCTGATGAGGTGTAGCTCTGAATACACGAAAGGCCTTGGAATCGTTTTTTCTTTTTCCTTGTGGGTTTGCAGCATTCATTCATTTATTTCATGTGTTTAATTGTGAAATTCATCCCATATATATATACCGTATTTCCCGGCATATAACGCGCACCCTAATTTTGAAGAGAAAATTTAGGAAACAATATACCTCCTACTTCACTTCACATGTAGAATTTTAACGAGTTAATTTTAACGCAGGGTGATTTTTGGAGTATTTTGGGGGGAAAAAGGGCGCGTTATACGCCGGGAAATATGGGGTGTGTGTGTGTGTGTGTGTGTATGTATGTATGTATATATATATATATATATATATATATATATATATATATATATATATATATATATATAATTTTTATTTATTTATTTTTTTTGTGGTCAAGAATAAAGTATGAGAGTTTTAAAACCCACTACCGTTCGCATGTCGCCCCTCCTCTCGAGTTGGCCTGGTGAAGTAGTGAGTTCGTTTCTTGTACTCTCCATCTCACATAGCCAGGTACGCCCAGCTCATCGGGGATTGTTCTGAGCCAGGCATCTAATCTTCTTTTGAAGATGTCCACTGCAACACTACTCATGTTCCTTAGGTCTTTGGGCAGCTGATTAAACAGTCTTGGTCCTCTCACAACAAAACTATTTTCTTTCAGGATTAAGGATGTTCCCTGTCTAGCCTTTAATTTGGGAACACGACACATTCTTCCTTTTCTACTTTCCACTTGTTTTGGGAGTTACAGGGTTCAGAGTAAGATTTGGGACTAGTTTCTCCATTATTTTCCAAGTGTAAATAATGCTGTTTCTCTCTCTCTCTCTCTCTCTCTCTCCTTTCCAGTGAATATAAGTTTAATTCGCGTAACCTTTCCCAGTAATTTAGTTCTTTGCACCCCTTGATCTTGCCTGTGAAGCTTCTCTGAATTCCTTCTAGTTGTCTAATGTCTTCTTTTTTTATATGGGCATGTTAGGACTGAGCAGTATTCCAGTTTGGATATGATCAGTGCTTTTATTAGAGGAATCATTATATTCCTGTCCCTTCTTTTAAAGGTTCTCAATATCTGCCCCGTTATTCTCTTTGCTCTGTTTACTGCTATCTTATTTTGTTTCAAATTTCACATCATCAGTTATTACAACCCCAAAGTCTTTTGCTTTAGAATTTCTCTGAATTTCCTATTGCATCTCGCATTTGTGGACTTATTTCTGAGAGTACATTTTTTAACTTTGAATTTGTCAAGTGTAAAGTACTTAAATTTTAAAGCATACATATATTATATAAACACTTTTCCCATTCTCAGTTTGCTGGGAAAGACTATTGAACTGGGGAGTGAAAAAACACAAATCAATTACGCATAAGTCTACAATGGAATAAGGTATCACTGACTGGGAGCCCAGTGCTACTGTTTATGACGAGATTGGGTGTGTAGTAGGCCGGGTCGAAAAGGGGTCAAGGTCAAGATTTTGCTTCGGTACATATTGTGAGGTTGATCATTTTGTAATAGTAGTATCCACACCAAAAATCAAGGCTGTGAGACCTTCACTACCCCTCCCTACCGATACTCACTTTTTTCCATATGAATTTGTATGGGAAATAGGCCAAAAATCGTAAAAATCGACCCTAAATATTAATTTTTTTGCTTTCGGATGGCCAAAATCGGGTTCTCTGGCACGAATTACATCAGGATAGACCATTCACCAACTTTTTTTGAGATCCGGGGGTAAGGGGTAGGATCTTAAATCCAGTGCTGACTCATAGCACTGGATATAAGACCTAATATTACATTATTTTTGTTTTTTCTTTCCAGATTCCTATTTAGGTACCTAGAATGTTAAAAGTTTGTATTAAAATGTTATTTAATTTTAAAATATCAGTAATAAATAAAATATAGTTAAAATCTTATTAAATTAAATTATGGCTACTAGAAAAAGAAGCCACAATCCAGGATGACTAAATCATGCCAGGTGGTTGACTTTGGCTAATAGGGTTCTCCGCCTACACATTTCTACATCAAATCATGATACTAACCTAAAAGATCTTGTCATATTTGTCATCAATTTTTATGCCCCTGCGTGGTTTCAAATAAAATCACACCCAAAAGCCACTGAGGGTGTGCGAAATTTTTGGTTTATGACAATTCTTCGAAATTTAGATGTAAAATTCAAGAAAATTATTGAGCCGGTCATGAAAAACAACGCTTACTTCGCTAATCCTGAAAATATACTCCTGTCAATGGTTTCTGACGAACGATTACATATTAGAGAGCTAGCAATTCAAAAGCTAATTCTTTCCAGAACTGTGTTTTCAGGAGCCAGAAATTTTGAGCTACCAAGATCTATAAATTTTCTAGCAAATGATTACATTGATTTGATTAATTGGAATGAGCAGATAATCACTCCTCCACCTTTGCTAAGTAATTTTACCAATGAGCAATTGCTTCAGATTAGAACTAAACCTTTAGAAATACTAGATTTTCCATGTCACAGTCAAAGCATTGAACGGGGTGTGAACTTAGTAACTAAATTTAGCCAGGAAAGAATTGGTTATAGTATTAATCGACATAAATTTATTTTAAATACTTTAGAGTCTAGAAAAGAACTGCCTACTTTTGAGTGGAAAGGTCAATGGAAGGAATAAAAAAAAACATTAGTTTTAGGTCAAAAATTTTATTGAATTTCTCTTAATTTCTAAATTTCTACAAATAATAGCTAAAAATTTGTATTTTTTTTTCATGCATTTTTGTATTTTAAAATTTTTTTTTCATTAAAAAATAAATAACTGTTTTATAAGCGAACTTTGGTAGTAATAAAAAAATTTCGAAGTAAATCGCAAATTATCTCGAATTTTACGAATTTTCTGAAAAAACTGAAACCGGTAGGGGGGTAGGGGTCCTCAGAATTCAAAAATATTTTACTAGGGTGTTACTATGATTGATTGAACCACCTCACACTATGTACCTAAGAAATAAAAAATTTCGACTCGGCCTAGTGTGTAGTGATACATCAGGGAAGACCAGTTTCTCCATTTACACTCCTCAAACTGCCTCCATTCATTCCACTTCCTTGTCAATTTGCGTGGCATGTTCGTATTGACTCCGTGTTTATTCGCGCATTTACCAATTACATTCTTTCATCTTTTTCGTGGTTTTCTTCTACTTCTTTCCACACCTACGCACTCACCATCATACATTTTTTTCACAATTTTATTATTTTCTGCATATGAACAGAGCAACATTGCACAATCTCCCCTTTTCTCATCGTCATTGACATTTTACTCCACACGTTAACCGAACATCCTCATTTCTCAAAGTCAGTCCATTCTTACACCAATCATATATCTTAAATTATTCATCTTGGCTGCTCTCATTTTTGACAATAAATACTCTGAAACTCGTGCTAATCAAGTATCTCGCATCCATACACGATCCTCATTTCTCAGTCAGTCCATTCTTACACCAATCATATATCTTAAATTATTCATCTCGGCTGCTCTCATTTTTGACAATAAATACTCTGAAACTCGTGCTAATCAAGTATCTCGCATCCATACACAATCCTCATTTCTCAAAGTCAGTCCATTCTTACACTAATCATATATCTTAAATTATTCATCTCGGCTGCTCTCATTTTTGACAATAAATACTCTGAAACTCGTGCTAATCAAGTATCTCGCATCCATACACGAGTGTCGGCACTAATACGCCCTCATATAAACCTCTTGCTGCCTCTCTCAAGCGCACTCTTCCTACAAGGGCTTTTATCGCACCTGTGACTTGCACTGCTTCACGCTACTTTCAGCTCCCAATGTACTTTAACCTCTTTTTCTCAAACTCCATGTTTTAAAATCTTTCACAAACTCAAAATTTTCTTCATTTGCCACATTGCATACTAACTCTTCTCTCTCTCTGACAAGAACTTTTCATTTTTAATAATCTTTTACAGTTCTCAACATTACTTGTGACTGCTCTTGTTAATCCATTTTCTGATTCATCCAGAAGTACCACATCATTAATATACATCAGAGGCAACAGCTGCCACTAATTCTGTTAAAATTTCAGTTTCTTCTTCCTCGCATCCTTGGTTTTATCTACAGTATATACACATTCAACAGCCATGTCGACATTACACAGCCCGGTCGTACTCCAACGTTAATACTGAACCAGTCACTCAGTCGTCGTTAACTCTTGCGTAAGCACTATTTTTCACTTCATGTAACGGCTAACTACTGACATCATACATTCTAGCACTTACCACAAGGCAAACCTATTCGCTTGGTCATACGCTTGTTCTAAATCTATGAATGTCGTATACACCTTTTTTCTCATCACTTAGTTTCTCAGTAAGCTGTCTCACTGCAAACACTTGATCATCATATAATCTTCCTTTTCTAATGCTGCTTTGTTCATTTTCAACCAAAAAGATATGCAATCTTTTTCACCTTTTCTGTCAGATGTTCTGTATAGTTTTCTAGCTATGCTTGAAAGACTTGTATATCCCTACAATTTTTATATTAATTTCTTTCACCTTTATCATGACCCCGACCAAATAAATTTAGAGGGGCCATACTGGACTGCACTTCTCCATACGTCCATTCGTGTCCGGGCAATAATTTTTGAGCCCCCCCCCCCCAACATAAATTGATGAAACTGAAAGAGGTTAAAGGTTAAATGGAGCTTTTGTCCGGGCTATAACTTTTGAGCCGCTCAACATAATGTGTCATGAGCAAGAATAGGGTACTTGCTTCAAAGGTTAAGGTCACAAATAAAGGCCAAAGGTCAAATGGAGGTCCACGCCATAACTTTTCAACCATTCTATATAAATTAATGAGCCTTCACACATACATATGGAGTAGGGTTGGCAGTGCTCCGGCTCCGCAGCCAGGAGCCAGTTCCAAGATTCGGAACGAGCAGAGCAGGCCAATTGTTTAAACTGCTCCGGAACTGGAGCAGGGATTGTGGAGCCAGACTTATCGGAGCGCTCCGCAACTTGGAGCTGAAGCCTGGCGCTGCTCCACTTATAGTAGAGTGAATGTCAGTAAGTTAGGGGATGGGAGCCTATCACAAGCGACTGGTGTTTTAGACAGTTTTCTTTGAGCATGTAAAACACTAGTTGGAAACAAACCAAACCGCTAATGTTGAGTGTATGAATATGGCGTATAGTATTTTTTTATTGTAATATAGTGTCCTGGCCGTACTAGTTTGACAAGCATGGATAGTGAATCGTACGGTTACAAGAAAAGCATACTTTTTTTTATAATAGATTAGAACTTTATAAAAAGCAGGTACTTTTGAGCACCCTAAAACCATTACTCTGATCAACTAAAATTCAAGCTGTATAAACGCTGCAAGCACTTGGTATTTATTAGAAACACACACACGCTTATAATTCAGAGAATTATGCAAATTGCAACTACTGTCAACTATTTTTTTTTTTATTTATGCAGGACAGAGGGGACAAGGGCGAATGCCCGCATAAGCGCGCCCCCCGCCTCTCCCCTTCCATAGAATAAGAGGAGAACCAAAATCAAGGTCCAGGGTTTTAGAAATGCCTGGACACTGTATTTGAAAGATTGGAGGCCATAGATTGGGGGGAAGATGGACTGAGGAAGATTGTTTGAGTTCACCGGTTGAGTAGATGAAAAATTGAAAATGCCGATTAACCCTTGCGTTCGAGAGTTGGACAGAAAAAGAATTAGAATGTGTAGAAACTCTGGTATTGCGTGCTCTCCTTAAAGGACGAGGCGTGCACTTAGCGAGTTCAAAAGAGCAGTGTCCATTATAATAGCGATAGTAAAGGGAGGGTGAGGCAACATTACGGCGGAGAGAGAGAGATTGAAGACAGTCAGTATGAGACGGAGAATTGATGAGACGAAAAGCCTTTGATTCCACACGGTCAAGTATGACTGTGTGGGTTGAGCCACCCAATATATGAAAAGCGTACTCCATACAGTGGCGGACAAGGCCCCTATACAGAGACAGTAACTGAGCCGGGGTGAAGAAACTGCGAAGCTGGTAAACACACCTAACCTCTTAGAAGCTGTTTTGAAGGGAGAGTATATGTGATCTTTCCAGAAAAGGAAACGCCAAGAATGTTAAGGGAAGAGGAAGGATTGAGTTGTGTTGTTGAAGGTAAGGGGATAGTCGTGTGGAAGATTGTGACGAGTAGACAGATGGAGGAGCTGAGTTTTTGAGGCATTAAAAACCACAAGGTTTTCTCTGCCCCAATCAGATATATCAGAGGTTAGGTGGTGTACCATAGCCGTTCTACGTGAATCATGGAGTGACTGTTGAGAGGGACGCTTTGTGAAGCGGGTGGAAAAGTGAAGTGGGCTCATCGGCATAGGAGTGGATAGGACAGGAAGTGTGACTTAATAGATCATTGATAAATAAAAGGAAAAAAGTGGATGAGAGAACAGAACCTTGAGAAACACCACTGTTAATAGCTCTAGGAGAAGAACAGTAGCCATCTATAACCACAGCTATAGATCGGCCAGAAAGGGAATGAGAGATGAAGGCACAGATAGGATAAAAACCGAAGGAGAGCAGTTTGAAAATTAAAGATTTGTGCCAGACTCTATCAAAAGCTTTTAATATGTCTAGCGCAATAGAAAAAGGTTCACCAAAATCCCGAAACAAGGATGACCAAGAGTCAGAAAGATATGCAAGAAAATCGCCACTCGAGTCCCTTGCAGAACCCATACTGACGATCTGAAAGAAGATCGTGAGAAGGGAGGTGTTTAAGAATCTTCCTATTAAGGATAGATTCAAAACCTTTTGAAAAGCAAGAAATCAAAGCAATTGGACGATACTTGGAGAGTTGAGAGCGGTCACCCTTCTTTGGAACAGGCTGAATGAAAGTGAACTTCCAGCAGGAAGAAAAAGTACCAGATGAAAGAGTTTGCCTAGGCATGGTGTCAGCACAGAAGCACAGTTCTTGAGAGCAACAGAAGAAACACCATCAGGACCATACACCTTTCTAGAGTTGAGCCCAGATAGGGCAGAAAGAACATCTTTAGAAGAGATTCTAATTTCTGACATGAGTCAGAGGGAGGAGGAGATGGAGGAACAGCATCGGAATTGTCCAGAGTTGAGTTGGAGGCGGAAGTTTGAGCGAAGAGTTCAGCTTTCGCTGAATAAATCCTAAGATAGACACTGTACACAAAATGCAAGCACTTTTGCACACGCTTGCAAGTATGACAAGTTAAAAATAGAAAATAAATTAGCGGCAGCGTGGATCATACTAATTCCTGCCAGTAACAAGTTATGCGGTCCTGCATTCAGTTTTTGTATCTTTAGAGCTGTAGCGCAATAAGAGGACGCTAACGTATCAGTCTGGAGCAACTTAACTTAGGATATAAAGCTGGAGCTAGTGGAACAGCTCTGGAGCTGGAAGTGGGTTAGTGGAGCAGCTCCGAAGCTGGAGTTGGGCTCACTCTCAGCTCTGGAACCGGTCTGGAGCAGGAGCTGAGTCACTGGAGCACTCCGGACCTTGAGGCAGCAAACTCGAAGCACTGCCAACCCTAATATGGATGATTATAAGACGGTGTACTGAGCAGGACTCGAGTCTACATCAAAGGTCAAGGTCACAAATAGAGGTCCATACCATAACTTTTGAACCTCTTCATAAATTGATGAAACTTCACACACACACACACACACACACACACACATGGATCACAAGACTATGTGTAATGAGAAAGACTTAGGTTCCTATATCAAAGGTCAACTGGAGCTTTTTCGTGTATGTGCTGTAACTTTTGAGTTGTTCAAGATGGTCAACATAAACTGATGAAATTTCATAGATGTCTATATCATCACACGGCGATGTGTCGCGAGCAAGAATTAAATTCTTGTACCAAAGGTCGAGGTCGCAAATATAGGAAGGAACACTGTCGTCGTTCTGGCATAGTTCTTGTTTTTAAAGTGGTACAGTTATGACTTTATGGAAAGGAGTGGAGTTGAAATTTGGTCGGCGCAGCTCTTGACGTTCTGCTAGTTATTATTAATTAATAATTAAAGTAAAAAAATGATAACTAGATTTGTCTTCTTTGAAAATATTGAGTTACAGTATTAGCAGTTTTTCAGAATTTTGAAAAGATCTTTTACTACATGTAAGAACCGTCTGATATTGTTACCATAATTGGGCCGACTTGATGGGACTTTTTGTGTGCAATTCTTGTTTCTTCTCTTACAGGACTTTGAAGGGAGAGAGAAACTGAAAGAATGGATCAACACATTTGAGAGAATGACCGCTGACGAAACGCTTTCAGAATCGCAAGTGAGACAGATGATATTCGATCTAGAATCGGCTTACAATGCATTTAACAGATTACTTCAACACACATAATTATAAGATCACTAGAAACACTTTTTAATGTTAAGGAAATTTCATTGATTTCAGTTCTCGAATAACTTTATCCCTCAAGAAAAATCAAATAAGGCGTACCGACGTCTGACAGTAACTTTTGTAAGTTGTATCATCTGGGTAAATGTTTATTTTTGTTTAACACGCATTTATCATTATTGTTTTTTATAAACATTAATTCTGTTGTTGATGTCAAGATTACATCGAAGTTCGTGTCTTTATTCTTTGTTTCATTTTTCTTCCGTAAATAAGTTACTTTATTATAGCTCTGATATAGATAGAATATTAATTGTTTATAATATATATTCCATTGTATAAATATTAAACACACAATTTGTTATTATATTGTCGTATGTATTATGGTGATGTTAATAATTTGAGAAATATAGTATTTACGTTCTGTTGAGAGTAAATAAAAACTTTGTTTTACTAAGCATAACAATTTTCAGTCTTGGAACATTGCCATGAAGTTCTGAATATTCTTTTATATTTTTTAAACATTCTCACTTTGTCTACTCTAAACTATTTAAAGATATTTTTCACTGAACATAAGTTTAATTGAACCTCGAAGATAATATTTTAAGTACGATTTTGTGTCGTCCGAGACCCTGGTTGCTTGGTTGATCATTTTAACGTTTTCGTCAACGTTAAATGGTTGTAATGCTACGGATGACCTAAACTTGGAAGCCATGATGAAACCAAAGCAATACGATAGTCATCATTTGTCGAAGCTGATTTGAAGGTGGCGGTTACTGGCTGCATCCGAATTATATTTTTTTTATGCAAGAAAGGGCCAAAGGCGAACACATTGGGATGTTATCTCATAGACTTTGGTCTTTAGTTATTCAAATGTCTTAGGCTTGGTAGAATAGATCCTGGCTTTTGTATATTATGGTGTTCCAAAGGCAATGTTTAAAATGCATTCAACTGTTTCCTCTTCCTCCATCAAAACCCCTTTTCATCATCAAAGAAATGCGATGCGATGCAAATTTGAGGGCCTTAGCAAAATTTCTATACAAAAAAAAAAAAAAAATTTAAAATATCTCTCTACCTTCCTATGGTTTCCCAATCCTTATCACAGGGCTGATTGTTACTGTGCGCAGCGGCCTCATCGGCAACAGCGCACGCCATCACAAAGTCTCTCTCTTCCTTCCTTACCCTTGCCTCCATTCTACTTCCTACTTCTTTATCCTATGGACCATGGCAAGAATAGCCATCGGATAAAAGTGGAAGCTATGATGTAATACAACAAACGAGCAAACCAGGCACAGGGGTTTTGCGTCGTGACAAAGACAAGCCGATTAAGGACAAATTTGACGACACAGTGAAAATAGTCAACAGTATTTCAGGTCAGAATTGTCAAGTCAGATTACCGAGTGTCACTAGATCCATCCTAAAAAAGCTGAAAATTGCTAGATTCACAAGAAATGTCCTTTAATATTAGGACATGAAGACATCCACACAAACAAGTAAGTGATCAATGTACGAATTTCGGTTAAAAAAAAAATATATATATATATGGAGGACTTTTGAAGGTAACGTGAAAAAAAAAGGAAAGGGTAAGAAAAAGTATTTTACATGGCCTTTTGGGGGTGCCAAAAGTAGTTAGCCCCACTTTTATCAGCGTTGGGGGGGTGGGCATGGGCTCCTTTGACCCCCCCCTACCTGCATCCCTAAGGAGAAAAGGAAACGCCAGCAATGTTAAGAGAAGAGGAAGGATTGAGTTGTATATTGTTCAAGATTGTGTAAAGTAGACGGATGAAGGAGCTCGGTTTTTGAGGCACTGAGAACCACAAAGTTTTCTCTGCCCCAGTCAGAGAGGGTGAAAAGATCAGAGGTCAAGTGCGTCATAGCGAAGCATGAGTGACTGTTGAGAGGAAGGCTTTCAGAAGCGGATAGAGAAGTGAAGAGCGGAATCATCTGCGTACGAGTAGACAGGACAGGAAGTGCGACTTAAAAGATCTTTAATAAATAAGAGAAAGCGAGGATGACAGGAAAGAGCCATGAGAAAAACTAATATTAATAGGTTAGGAAAAGAACAGTGGCCATCTACAACCGCAGCTATACTGTAGATCAGCCAGAAAGGAAATCAGAGGTGAAGGTACATATAGAAGGATAGAAACCAAAAGGGGGCAATTTGGAAATTAAGGATTTGTGCCAGACTCCATCAAAAGCTTTTGATATGTCTAGCGCAATAGCAAAGCTTTCGCCGAAATCCAGAAAGGAGGATAACCAAGAGTAAGAGAGATTTTAGAAGACCGTCAGTAGCGCGTCTCTTGCAGAACCCATAATGATGATCTGAAAGGAGATTGTGAGTACAGAGGTGTTTAACCCTTTAACCTCTACATTTCGATGTCGTCATTGGATCAATGTGCTGGGTTTTACTGATCGACAGAAAACCCAAATCGAGTATACTAGATCAGAGCACCACAGGAATTTACACGAGAATAGAGTCGAATATACTCGACAGCAGCAGTTGAAGGGTTAAGAATCTTCGTTTTTAAGGATTAATGTACCTAGCAAACAAAATAGTTAGTGCGTCAGATAAGCCTTTCTCTGAGAACCCCGAGAGGAAGGGCAACAAGCCTGACCTCCGTGAAGTGAGGAATCATGGCACGGAACATCTGAAAAGTTGAAAGGTGTGTATTATAAGGCCCAGCAGCTTTATTTGTCTTCATTGTATTAATCACTTGTCAAACATCACCCTTCCTTATACAAGTCTTATTAAGAATGCCAGAGCTTAAAGAATCCTATAAATCTTTTTCACAACGAATTTCTGTCAGCAGTGGCTGGCGGAGTAGGAGGAGCCTTGTCTGTTCTATACTCTCCTACTACTATTACTATTTCTGTATAAAAGTTTTACACGTCTACCTTGGTTAATCTTGGTTTTGCGAATTGTTCATTCTGACGAAGGTCAAGCTTGTCACTCCACCTCAGACTTAGTTTAACGTGGAATCAACCACGCCCCACCAGCAGCCCGGCGTCTTAACCACTAGGCTACCCACTAGTGTGGTCTTTATTTTTAAACTTTCAAAATTCAATGCAGCTACCCCTGGATATTGTTACTAGTCTCCAAAAAGTGCTGTAAGCCAAATTTATCTCGATCGGCTTATATAATCTGATATCAAATTGGTTGTCAGTACGCTATCAGTATGCTGATATTGTTATATAGTCTACGGTGTGAAACCCCATATTTTGGGATGATGGGACGGAACCTTACAACTGAAAATAAAACTTCTTTACAATGAAAATATATTTCAAACATCAATCGATTATATAGTTTTATTCGAAACTGAGGAGACAAATAAAGTCCGGGAAGTGCAACAACAATATACAGGGTGCGGCATAAGTCGCTTTACCGAGAATAATGAAATCATCTTGTAAAGAATAAGAATTATTATTTATTACAGAAATTGTTCAGTGTCCTCCATCATGTTCAATACACACGTTGCATATTTTAACCACTAAACAACAAATAGCGCGGCACAGTTCTTTGTTATTATTCAACGTCTCGAATTCTTGGCGTATCAGTCTTCATGTGATCGAAGTCGAGAGGTTTCTGGCCGTAGACTATCTTTGATTATACCCCACATTGAATAATCACATGGGGTTATATGCGGTGACTGAGGAGGCCATTTGACTATCCCACGACGTCGTATGCACTCTGAAAAATTATCGTTTAGCACGAACATTTCTTCCGAAATGTGGTGGAGCACCATCTTGTTGCCATATTGTGTTTTCAAAATTATGATCGTTTCTAAGTGTAGGCAACACCGTATTCTGCAACATTTCCAGATAATTGACGACATTAACAGTGCCGTCAAAGAAATAAGGACTCGCAACACCATCCGGCCATTCTCGGTAAAGCGACTTATGCCGCACTTTGTATATTAAGAGAGGTACAATATTACTCTCATGGGAGCCCAACTCCCCCTCATTGCCTATTTCTGGGCAAGAGTGCTCTTTCGCCCATCCGGAAAACGCCTCCGATATTCCTCAATGGCTTGGAGGAGGAACTGGCGCTGATCCTCGTTCCTGGTGATGACAGGATTGAAATCCTGAATCAGCTTCACTCCTCGCTCTGCGCAGTCGTTGATCACACAGAAGCTTCGGATGCGGCGAGAAGCAGCCTCGTAATCCTCTCGGCCTTCCCATTTGATGGGGTCCACACCGAAGAACCCGTCGGGGACGTCGAGAGTCGCGAAGAGGCTCCGAGACCGCGAGGTAGCGAAGTTGGCCACCGTCTTGTCCTTCAGGGTGCATCCGCCGGGACACAAATCAGCTTTGGTGAGTCCTCGGATCCTTCATCTTGGAGAGCAGCGATCATGTGTTTCTTTTCTTCGGCGGTGACCTTTACGTCGAAGAATGCCAGTCCAGCTAGCTCTTCCGACAGATACGTACCACAGATGCCGGCCGAAAGCCTTGGACCCCGCCGTGGCAATCTCCCCGTCTTCATAAGAAACCAGCTGTTTGTACAAGTGGAGGTCGTTGGCTGGCGCAGAAGCAGCTAGCGGGGCCTCAAACCAAGCGGGAATGTATGTCGTTACGATGAATGGGACGAAACGGCTGAGGCTTCGCTTCTCTCGTGGACTGAGCTCGAACTGGTTGCGGAAGAGGAAGATCTTGATGGCATATATGACTCGAGCCATCCATCGGGCGCGGTGGTAAGCACCGGGACGGATGAACCGGATACCACGAGGGAGAACGCCCCCCATGACTACAATGGTGAGCTTCAGCAACTCATGGTAGTTGTCCCGCGGCTGTGCTTCCTGGAGTTGGCGCTTGCAGAGGCCACTGATGTCATCAGCCCTGGAGTCATCTTTCATCGGTTCGAAGTCACTTAAGTCAAAAACCCCAACCTTTGCTTGAACCTCCTGAAGTGGGTGATGTCTGGACCAGAGGAAGGCCTGAAGCAGAGAGTGAAGACTTCCTCAGACACAATTTCCAGCATGTAATGACGGCAGGCGAGATGGAGGAGGTTAACGTCGAGCCTTTGCTGGATGATTGTGCAAGCTCCTCTACGAACTCCTGTGTTGCTTGCCATCGTATCGAAGGACATGCCTCTGACACCATCTGAAATACCACCCATCCTGAGCCTCGATGGCGGCGTTCGCTATGGCTTCGCCCGTACCGGAAGGCAGTTTGGGCATGCATAGCAGCTTCAACACTGCTTCGCCAGAAACAAGGATCGGAAGACGCTCAGCGGCATCGCCACCAGTGAGATTGAGAATGAGCTTATCATCCCAGTGGATAATGAGGGGCACAGTTGGGTCGAAGGACTCCTTCAAGACCTCAGCTATCTCCTGACGCAACTTCATGCGGGCTCGGCGATACTCTGCCGGTTCAGACCACCGTCGATGGGTCTCATCCATACGCAGAAGCAGCCGCCGTCAGCAGTAGCGGATCTAGGATTTTCGAAAGGCGGGGAGCGGATGTTTAGAGAGACGTCACGTATACCATCATCTTATTACAGGAAATATCACGAAGTGGGAGCGGAGCGAGCACTGAGCATACAGTTAGGAGGTTTAGGGGAGCGCTGTGAACTCTCCAGGCGAGGTCCAGGACGGAGCCCTGGTAGCCGAGCGATATTAGAATCTTTTCATTAATTGTGCATAGAAATCGAGCTCTAAGTATATGTATTTTCTTTGAAGAAGAAGGAAATTGTGGGCTAAAAAGGCCAGAATCAATTGAAACAGCATGAAATACACCAGAAAAACATATTTTCGTCAGTAATATTCACGGCAAAAGTAACCTAACCTAATCTAACCTGGTACTACTTACCTTTCCGGGCCCCGACAATGACCCAACTTTACCTTTCCGGGTATAATCGCTTATGGCGTTGGATACCACAAAGGTTAATTGAATGCCCAGTTAGGTCAACTGTATGCCCTTGACAATTGGTTAGGTTAAGTCGTGATATTTTCGTTAAAACTAACGAAAATAATACAACTTAACCTAACCAATTGTCAAGGGCATAAAGTTGACCTAACCGGCATACAGTTAACCTAACCGGGCATTCAATTAACCTAACCTAACCGGGCATGGGTACCCCATAATGAGTTCGGGACCCAGAAAGGTAAGTAATACCCCTAACCTAACCTAGGCCTAGATGACGTCTCATTCGGACTGGGAGCTCCCACCATAAACATTCTAAAGCGACTTTTGAATTCAAATTTCAGCCGCCGGACCTGCGCAGGAGTATCACGTGACAATGGGGCAGCCGTTGATTGACTAATGATAATAATATGACTACTTACGTCACGGGACGAGATGGTTTGACTCGTGAATAATGGCGCCAAAATTTAATAATTTTGAAAATAATATCTCGATAAATAGAAATTTCCGCCAAAATTAGTATAGAATAAAGTATTCTTGTTTTGGATCTTTTCCGTTTGACTGCCGCCATTGAAACATAATTAAACTTTTTGTATTTTGTATTTTAACTAAAATGTCTTGATGATACAAAATAAGTTACTTTATAAAAAAGCTTTTCTTAATTTCCCCTTCAAATTTTGTTTCTTATAAACAATTTTAATTACTTTCAAGATCCATGCTTAATTTTTAAGTTTTAATCGTGTACTCAGAAAAATAAGGGGATCACCTGAAGATCAGGGCCTCCAGCCTTCTTTAGTTAGCTTTATAAGGCTAACTAACAAAAATATCACGACCTAACCTAACCAATCGTCAAGGTCGTACAGTTGACCTAACGATTGGTTAGGTTAGGTCGTGATATTTTCGTTAGTTAGCCTTATAAGGCTAAGTAAAGAAGGCTGGGGGCACTCACCTCTTATGTTTCAATGGCGGCAGTCAAACGGAAAAGATTCCTTGTTTTTTTCGCTCTATCTCCCTGTATAAATATCAATATCGAGTTTGATGGATGTGTTCTGCCGAATCTTAACCAAATTTACTTGGTGTTTTGTGAGACTGGTGTGTGTGTGTGTGTATGTTGTGTGTGTGTGTGTGTGTGAGATGTATAATTATTTTTTGTGATTATTTTTTTCTGAATATATTATTGATTAACCGAGAGAGTTAATTTAACTGAAAACCGCCATTGCTTCAAATAATTTTGGGAACCGTGTTCGTATTCTAATTTGCGATGTCTCTTCTCAGCCCTTTATTGGGTTTCTAACTGTTCATTTTCTAATTTGAAAGTTTTTTAGTGACGTCATATTATTTGTCTACTTTCTGATTTATAAAACTGAAAATGTCGCTACTTTGGCTTCACATTTAAATTTCAGTTTGTCATAGAATAGTTTGTTATTGTTTTGGTTCAGTGCTGTCTTTTATATCTGAAAATGAAGGCTTTAGGGCAGGTAATAATCAACCAAAGTTTTTAATTACCTATTTTTGTGGCTGTTGGTCCTTGTGTTATAATTAATTTTTTTTTTTTCAAATAATTATATAAAGTAGTTTTTTTAAACTAGGTACATTTATTGGAGTAGGTCCAGATCTGTTAGCTAACTATGGTTGTAATTGTCCCACTGTTATAGGCCTGTTAAAAGCTCTCGTAAACTTATATTTTTCTCATAAATATTATTATTAACTGACCTTCAGTAAAACTTTAAAAATATTCCCGTTATGATCTTTTCAGCCACTCTTTTTATCCTGAATAATCATTGTTCCTGTTATAGATGAATGAGGATTGAATATAAAGCTACTTGCTCTCCATGTCCTCAACAAAATTTTTGTAGGGTTATAATGCATAGCCTACTGTATGTACTTAAGGGTAATTATATAGAAAACGGCGCAACCCGAAGTATGTAAAAAACATTTTATTAGGTCAATTTCGATGTGCTGAAGCCAAATCTGTTAACCATTTGGTGTGCAAATGCTTCAAATTAGAGTAAATGTTATTTATATTTTACTCTTATTTTGAAGCATTTGCCTAAAAAATGGCTAACAAGCACATGAAAACTAACCTAACCTAAGAGTAAAATAACCACACGTTGGGCACGACAACTCAGAAAGCAAAACACCATGTTTTTGGAAAAATAGAATTGCTTCTTCATCATTTTTGTAAAACTTTACAATAGCTTCAATGTATCTAACAGAACACCCTTCACACTCCATTGCTATACCAACATTAAAGGGTGTTCTGTTAGATACATTGAAGCTATTGTAAAGTTTTACGAAAATGATGAAGCAATTCTATTTTTCCAAAAACATGGTGTTTTGCTTTCTGAGTTGTTGTGCCCAACGTGTGGTTATTTTACTCTTAGGTTAGGTTAGGTTAGTTTTCATGTGCTTGTTAGCCATTTTTTAGGCAAATGCTTCAAAATAAGAGTAAAATATAAATAACATTTACTCTAATTTGAAGCATTTGCACACCAAATGGTTAACAGATTTGGCTTCAGCACATCGAAATTGACCTAATAAAATGTTTTTTACATCATACTTTGGGTTGCGCCATTTTCTATATAATTACCGTACTTAAGTATTAGTGACTGTATTACATTAAATTACACCAGGGTTGCCAGATTGGCCATTTTTTAAGTACTTTGGCCATTTTGGGAAATCTGGCCATATTTTGGCCATTTCTGAAAAAGGTGCTGACCCACGGTCGGTCATATCACAATGAGTAAAGTTCATTATGACCCACTGGTTTGGCTCCACTGTAGATGAATGCTAGGTTTGTATGAAAACAGAATGCATTATACAAGGTGGCCCAATATACGATAATTAACGTATAAGCGTAACAATTTATTATTTTATACTATAAAGAATAACGTCCATACCCTATAATAATTTTGTGATAATTTACTTAAAAATATGATGGTGTTTAATTTTTAAAATCCATTAATATATATATAGTATATATAATTTATTTCTTAATTTTTATTTATTTATTAAATATGAATAAAGTATGCTATATTATATGCTCCTATATTACTTTTTATTAATTTATTACACATGAATTTGCGATTCAGTTTTTGTTGGTTATGCTGGAAAATGTAATTATACGTTATTTTACGTTTTTACCCTCGGTTCTTGTGGCACGATCAACCTCGTGTCCAGTTAGTTCTGCGCGGTTGTTGGTGCTGCTTTAATTTCTTACACTTGGAGGAATTTGTTGGATCTGGGGCTTTAAAAATGATTAATCTTCTAATGTAAGTATTATTTAGCATTACAATTATCATTTATTGTCAAGGTGAATCTATTTTGTGATATTAAATGTTTTCTTATAATTACACATTATAAAATTATGCAGAAATTCAAGTACAATAAAAGTTTGAATACGTTTTTTTGTTAGAAACATTTGGCCATTTTTTATGCCTATTTGGCAATTTTCGTTAGAATAAATCTGGCAACCCTGAATTACACTTCATTTGGAAAACATGAAGCCACTCGGGCCTATCAAAGTAATCCAAGTCATGAACTACATTGGTAATTATTCGTTTTTACACCCAATCTGTTTTTATGATAAACTTTTTTCGTCAATTTTTGAGTGTTTTGCATGAATATGCCATCTGTTTCCTGTGCAAATGCATAGTTTTTGAGATATCGTCATCTTGAAGACCGCATTTGCACAGGAAATGGATGGCCATTTCGTACAAAACACCTCAAAATTAACCAAAAAAGTTTGCCTTCATTTTTATTTAAACTAACGAAAATATCACGATAACCTAACCAATCAAGGGTGTATAGTTGACCTAACCAGGTATTCAATTAACCTAATAGGTTAATATTGGTTATTTCACCTAAATATCTTTTGATCTTTTCGTATTAAGTACTCAGTCACATTTTAGGCAAGTTAAGAATGAGAGAATAATGCTGTAATTGATAAAAACATCAGATAATCTCTTGGAGCGCTCCATTTTTCAATATTAAACATACTCGTAAAACCTATACCATTTGAAAGCTCACATTTTTCCAAGTCTGAAAATGTAGTAATCTAAAAGTATCAATAGCAAATAAAAAGTAACGATTTAATTAATTGTTTGACGCGTGATGTCATTAGCTACATTAAAGGTTGGCGAAGTTATAAATCTTCAGTCTGTTGTAAGATGGTATTTTTGGTAATTGTTACACTAACCTAACATGAATGTTATTACATTATCATTTGTATAATTTATGTGTATGTTTAATATTGAAAAATGGAGTGCTCCTAGAGATTTACCTAAATATCCAATCCTTTGTCTTCCTCTAGGCTCATGACGAATCAAGTTCTCAGTCAAAATCATACGAATGGCACATCATAATTCTATCATAAACACCACTAAACTGAATCCAATTTGAAAAAAAAAAAAATAGGCAGAACAAAACCTAACCAACTAATTAAGTCACAGAATAGTGAAAAAATAGCCTAATCATAAAATATTTTATTTTCTTAGTTTTGAATGGCAATTCAGTATATTGTAGTTTTAACCGCATGTTGGAGAACATAGGTTAAGGCTATGTTTTTATATATATATATATACCGTAAAGTGGGGTAATTGCACCCACATATGTGTTTAAATCTATATAAAGTAGTATTAGAAATTGAATTCTTAATTAAAATTTTGTTTGGAGGACGGAGGTATGCACTTCATCATTGTCTAATTTACATATGAAAGGCAAATCAGCTGTCTAGATAATTTTTAAAGATTATTTAATTGATATAATAATTTTTCTCCCAAAATGAACTAAGCATTTAACTGGAAACATTATACATCGCCAAACTATGAAGGAAAATAAAAAACTAGCTAATTTTTTGCATATGAACTATAAATATGTTAAGGTAGATTTGATTAAAGTTTGTTCTCTATACCATATGAAGCAGCAATTATTACCCTTGGGGCAATTGCACCCACTTTGTCTAGGGTAAATGCGCCTAGTTATAAGTATTTCTCTCTGCAGCATTTCTATGTTTGTGCGCTTTCTTGATTTAGTGACATTTTGTGTTATGCAAACTAGTCTTTATATTGTTTTCCTAAAAGTCTCTATTTATTTTCCAGATCAATATCTAGGTAATTGTTGAGATGGTCCGGAACTATAAACCTGTAGGAGGGGCAAAGAAGCCCAAAACCTACAGTGACCATGACCTTCAGGAAGCATTGCAGCTCATACAAGAAGGTCAGAGCATTCAAAGTGTATCCACTCAGATGCAGATACCAAGGAGAACTCTACATGATCATTTCAGTGGTGCTCAGAAACACACCATCGCTGGTAGACTGACTGCACTCTTGCTTGAAGAAGAGTGAAGCATAGCACAGCACGCCTCCATTCTAGGTGATTATGGCTATGCATTTGATGACCTAGAGCTCTGTATTTTTGTAAAGTCATTCCTTGACAAATCTGGCTGATATGTACCCCAATTCAAAGACAATTTGCCAGGTGTTGAATAGGGGAGAAGTTTTGTAAAATGCCATTCACAACTACTCACAAAGCGCATGTGCCAAAACATTTCTTGTAAATGAGCTGCTATAAGTACTGAAATTATTAAACATTTTTCTCGGGGAAGAAGACTCCTAGTATCACCTGGAAAAAGTGTGACCATCAATGATATCAACTAGCATGCATCAACATCTGGAATAACAAAAGAGAATCATTCACCCAAGTACCATCATCTTCATCCCCTGATGCTGATGACCTGAGTGGCGTTTCACCAATTCACGAGGTTGAACTGGAATGTGGCGTGGAAGAGCCAGAATCCCAGCTTCAAGAGACTGTCCTAGTTAGATTTACATCAAAGAAAATGATTTTCCACTATGTTGGCAAACTTCTGAATATGTTTCTCCTAAGATTTGGAACATCAAATATTTCAGGTGTAACTATGAACTATCTAACGATGAATTTATCATATTTGCACCACCCAACGATTAATCGAGACCTCTTTGAAGCTGTTAACATTGTTCAAAAATTTTAGAAGCCAACATTTAATAAAAAAAGTTTTGTCAGTGTTTGGCAACATCTCTCTACGTTAGGCAGACAATACGTCTATAATTATTGTACTAAAGTAATGTCATTTTTTGCTTTATCAGCTTTGTGGTATCTGATTTTTTTAAAAGGTGACTGGGTGCATTTGCCCCATTCCATGAGGCAAATGTGCCATAGTCTTAGATTTTGTCTTAATACAAAAGTTTAAAATGTATTAATGTATTTCTATTTTTTTTATACCAGGCACAGCCTTGACAATGCCCTACTTGGTCATGAAATAAAATCCAAAGAATTTGCTTCATTTTTTATTAACCATAAACTGAAAAAAGTGGGTGCAATAGCCCCATGTTACAGTATGTGTTCCTAGTATATTTGGTTTTTATTAATATCCAAAATATATTTTTCTAATGTATTTTGGTGTTTGGTTCGTGTATGACCTTCATTTCTAGCAAAAATGAACCAAAACATAGGATAACTTTAATGTTTCATAACTTTGTTTTGGTTCATTTACACAAGATATGAGGGTAAATATTTACTATTACACCAGTCTCTGGTAGAAAGTTTTAAAAGATGGTTTTCAATGTTTTTCAATGTGCTGAATTAAAAAATTATACTCATTTCCATCGCAAATGATTTGTTAGTTATTGAAGCTTAAAGCTTTTAAACATATCAAAAACCTCAATTTCACCTTCAAAATTGGCCGAACCTAAGCAAATCTAACCTAACCCCAAAAAAAAAAAAAAAAAAAGCTGTAGCTTTTCCTGAATTTCCTTAAAATTTGGCGAGACAGTGAAAATAATCAAAGGAGCACAGACCACAGGAAGCCATGTCCACTAACTGATTTGAATTAAAATTGGTGGAAGTGCCATTTTTTTATCCTTTTCCCGTTAGAGAGTTTAAGCTTCAATAACTCAACAAATCATTCGTGACAGAAATGAGTATCATTATTGAATTTGGCACATTGAAAAACATTGAAAACCAGCTTTTAAGCCTTTCTACTGGAGACTGGTGTAATAAAGAAATACTGATATGAGGGTCACTTTTGAACAGAACATACCAAAATACATTAGAAAAATATATTTTGGATATTAATTTCAGTGTTGGTGAAACATTCAATAATTACCCTAGGAACTATCTTCACTCATGAAAGTGTAAATTTGTCCTAAAATTAACTAATGAGCTACTGTTTGCTACATCATATGGCAAGTCATTCCAAAAATCCTCTACTACATGACTTGTTATAATGTTATGTCTCGTGTAATAACAATATACATAAAATTCAGATAATTAATCAAACAGTATGCTAGGTTAAGTGGCTATGTTGGGCTTATTTTTGTATTAAGTTCAGTGTATACATAAGATTGTACTTGTATGTTAGGTTAAGTGGCTATGGATTGCGAATGATCTGCAATAAAGGTGTTTTGTTTGTTTTTGAAATATTTTTGTAGTTCAAGTCTAAAAGTCTGTTTTCTAATTTTCTTGTGCACACGAGTTCTCATTAGTATATACTAGCAAAAGGTTGGTGCTACGCGCCAATTTTGCTAGATCTGCGGTGCTTCAGCTGAATTGTGGGCCTACGCGTATTTTATTTTGAACATCAGTAGCCCTTTATCTGGATATCATTCCTATTCCTCTCACCTTGGGCCTCAGTAATTGGGATGCCTGCGGCCTTCCAGTTACTGGCAAACCAATTATTCATTCAATAAAACTACAGAAAAGAACGCAGCCATGAAAATCTAAAGCTTCACAAATCTTAATACAATGAACTCGGATTTGAAGCCTAAGATTTTCATGACTGCGTTCATTTCTATAGTTTTATTGACCAAATAACTGAACCGACAGTAATTGGGGGGCCCTGCGGCCTGCCAAATCATTGTTTCGAGTGCATCAATAATATTGTTATAGTGTTCCATTAGTTGTGATAAGCATGATCTTCCTGACTGGAATTGATATTGGTTATCATTTTTTTTTTCTGAGTTTCCCCATTAACCCCTCCCCCACCCCTCCCCCGTTTTGTGCCAAAATTGATTAAAAATGAAGAAATAAGAACTGTACCCCTAAAAGGGGAGGCAGGATTTGTTAAAAAAATTTTTTAGCATGGGCACTGCGCAATAAAAAGACTCATTGAATGGTGAAAACCGCATTGTTCTACACCAATTGTAGTGACTTGTAGGTGTGCACAAAAAAACTTATATATATATAAGCTTCATTTCTGAAATAGTATATTAGATAGTGAGAAAAAGTTGTATACTTCTAAATTGTCTAAACCTGAAAACCTCTCAAACACGAATTATATTTCCTCATACAATGTGTCTCAAAACTAAACATACCTGATCCCTTTAATCTATCCCTGTATTCCACACCTTCAAGCATATCAATATCATGTCTAAGGTGAGGGGACCAAGCTTGAATGCATTATTTTAAGTGAGGCCTAATATACAAATTACATAATTTACATATCACTTCGTTACTCTTGTAACTAGCATTGCTCTTAATAATATGTAACATTTTACTTGCTTTATTTCTAGTTTCTAATCACTGCTTAGAAAATTTTAGATAACTACAAAATATAATGCTGAGATCCCTTTCCTTTCTCACATCCTCCAACCAGTTCCCTTGCATCTCATAACTAAAGTTTTCATTATTTCTACCAAAATGCATGACTATATATTTTTGAACATTGAATTCAATCTGCTATTTACTAATCTAACCCAAGCAACTAAATTATCAAGATCATTTTGCAGTTTATAAGAATTTTCTATATTTGTAACTGGAGCAACTACTTTTGTATCTGCAAATTTAGAAATTTTACAACCTACTCTTTTCTCTAAATCATTGAGATATAAAAGAGTAATGGACCTAAAACTGATCTCTGTGGTACCCCCCTCTTCACTTTGTGCCACCTAGATTCATGACCATTTAGAATTACCCTCTGTTCTGTCTTCTAACAATTTTTCTACCAAATTTAAAACTGACCCTAATATACCATGAGCTCTTAATTTATATAGAAGTCTATGTGGAACCTTGTCAAATGTTTTGCTAAAATCTAAATAAATATTATTTACATTTCCATTATCTACCTGATCAGTTGCAAATTCTAAGAAGTTTAAGAAATTAGACAAAACAAGACCTTCCTGATCTAAATCCATGTTGTGAACTAAATTTAATTAAGATAAAGTTCTCCAAATGATCTTGAATATTATTCTTTATAATTCTTTCCAAGTTTCTAGTATCTTTCCTACCTCCTTTTTACTACCCTTTTTGTAAATGGGTACTACATTAGCTTTTTTCCATTCATCTGGTATGTCTGCATAATTAATTGACCTAGCAAACAAAATAGTTAGTGCCTCAGATAAGCTTTCTTCCCCTTCTCTGAGAATCCTAGCAAATATATTATCAGGTCCAGCAGCCTTATTTGACTTCAATGTGTATGAATCACTTGCCTAACATCATCCTTCCTTATATGAATATGATAAAAAATGTTTGAATTTACAGGATCTAAAGTATTAAAATCAGTTATTTAAATTTTCTTCAGTAAAAACAGAGCTAAAATAGTCATTAAAAATACCAACAATATCCTGATCTTTTTCAAACATCCTAGTGTCATGTTCTGTTGGGCCAATCCTATCATGTTTTTTATTATATTTATAAAAACTAAAGAATTTCTTTGGATCTTTGTTGCTATTTCTAGCAAGATTTATTTTGCTATGCCTTTTACTCTTCCTAATCAAACTACTATTTAGCTTATTTCTTAACTGCCTATAATTATCCAAGTCCAAAATACTATCACTGCCTTTAAATTCCCTGAATGCCCCTTTTTTATCATTTCGACTATTTCCCTATTCCACCACAAAGGTTTCTAATCTTATTCCTAACACTTCTGAAAGGAATACACCTACATTGTACATCCTCTAAAATTTCTTTAAATCTAGACTACATCTCGATAGCATTTTTATTGGCAAATTCATTATCCCACTTTACTGAGCCTAACAACTCCATAAATTTACTATAGTCACCCTTTGAGAAGCAAGGGACTAGATGGCTGTTGTTGGCCAGATCCCTATTTAATTCTACCTTGAAATGTATGAGCCAATGGTCACTATTTCCTAATGGCTCTCCTACTGCAAGTTCCCTAATAAGTTCATGATCACTGAAAAGAACCAGATCTAAGATTGCTTGATCCCTAGTTTGTCTACAAATTGTGTTAGAAAAGTCATTATAGCAGTCAATGAAGTTACCTTCCCGATTATTTCCTCTAAAAGGCTCCATTCTATGAGGCAGGTTGAAATCTCCCATAATTAATGTTCTAGCACTACAACCTTTATTTATTTCTTGAACCATACTGTCATCAACTTCCTGTGTTTGGTTTGGAGGTCTGTAAAATGCACCTATCCAAATATACTTTTTGCCTGAAACACAGATATCCACCCATATTGATTCTACCCTAACCTTTGGTTAGTTTCTGCCTGAATTGTTCATTCTGATGAAGGTCAAGCTTTTCACTCAACCTTAGACCTACAGTTTAATGTGGAATCTGAACCATGCCCCACCAGCAGTCCAGCGTTTTAACCACTAGGCCACCCAGGGTACCCATTTATCAACCAACCACTTTTTGTGTGGAAGGATGAACAACTAGGTTTTGCTGCGTGCTGGCTGATGGATTTGTAGTCAGCGATGCTAACCACTACACCACCAAGGTGCATATTGTCTAATTTAATACTACATTCCTGGAAATTTTGAAACATTGTGATTTAAGAACAGAAGCTGTTCACCTGTCCTGGGAAGTAAACTCACACGCTTTCTTCAGAAAAAAAACATTCTGAATAAACAGACGAAGCAGGAGTTGCTAAAAACTTTTTTGCAATAGTGCTTATGTGAGGGAATTTTTCTTTATTTTCTTTCCACCATGTTAAGACTACTACTACTACTTTAGCTAGTTTAGAAATTTTCTGACAAATTTCTTCACCTCACCTTCTATCTCTTCTTCAGTTAGCTTTTCTTTTTCTTTCATAAGTTTTGATTTCTTTTTTTATGACCCAATTCTACATCATTGCATTCAGTAAAATAGTAGCTTAGGAAGCTAGCACTAACATCAATGTTGATGATGGTTTGGCAATAGCCTGAGAAGGTGGTGATGTACTTAATGATGAGGATGACAATGATTTACTGTCTGCATCTGAGTCACACTCCTGTTCTTTGCTTCTATTCTTGATGGTTCTCAAAACTTCTGTAATTTCTGTTATCAACCACTTGTTAGCTTTCTGCTTTAAATCTGCATCAGGAAGAAGAGTAAGCTTGTAACGTGGATTGGTCATGCTACTAATTACATGTTGATGGCTTTCATACACATTTGGGTAATTCCAGGACAAATAGACAAATGAAAGTGCCAAATGTACACACCATCTCCAAAATTCATGAAACTTGGTGTGAGGGTTGGTTTTGGTCCAAATTACGTACAAAAATCTGAATTTTTTTTTTTGAAAATTGGTCAAGTTGGTCAAATTTTATGGCTTGACCAAATTTTGGTCAAATGAGAAACCAACAATTTTCAAACGTAAATATCTCGGCTGATAATTGTGGTAGCATAATAAGTCTTAAATGATAAAATTTTTAAAATTAACTGTAGTTTCTAAATACAGGTGAACCCCGCTTAATGCGCATTCTATCAATGCGAAAATCAGTTACTGCGAATTGGAAAATTGTGACCATTTCCTGTTGTACACGTACAATTATTCAAATACTGCGAGAGAAAATTTCTGAAATTTTGAATGTCGCGCCATGAGAACTGAAAAAATACAGTACGTACAGCTGAACTCAGCTGATTTCGTCTCTGAGTTTGTCAGAACAGACAGTAAGCTCCTTGCCACTGTTGAGTGCTGACGTGTTTGCAGTCATCTCTTACATAAAATTTTACCTGTTCTTGTCTATTCACAATTCGTAAAAAATATATCCCCATTAAAATGAGCAAACGAAACTCTGAAAGTGCCTCTGACAGCAATAAAAAGAAAAGAAAAAAGCAATTACATTAGAAGAAAAACTTGAAGTTATTAAGAGACATGAAGATGGTGCAACCAACGTGAAAATTGGATGAGATTTAGGCTACAGTGAGTCAATGGTATGCACAATCTTAAGCAAGAAACGTGAGTACAAAGAACAAGGTAAAGTCGCATCTGTTGCTTTAAGCATGCAAATTACTCGTAACAGGAGTCCAATAATGATTTGAAATGGAACGCTTACTTCATATTTGGGTTGAAGATTGTAACCAGAAGAGAATGGGAATTAGTACATGAAATATTCAGAACAAAGCTCTCAGCCTATTTTCAGCACTTAAAGAAGAAAAATTTACTGCAAGTTTTGGTTGGTTTGACTGTTTTAAAAAACGAACAGGATTACACAATATAAAAACTTCTGGTGAAGCTGCTAGTGCTGATAAAGAGGCTGCCGCAAAGTTTCCAGAAATTTTGAAAAATATTATTGAAGAAGGCAATTACGACGATTGGCAAATATTTAATGTTGACGAAACAGGCCTATTTTGGAAGAAAATGCCAACCAGAACTTTTCTAGCCAAAAATGAAAAATCTCTACCAGGATATAAAGTTGCAAAAGATAGACTTACTCTTTTATTAGGAGGTAATGCAAAAGGGGACTTTAAACTGAAGCCTATGCTAGTGTATCGTGCTCAAAATCCTCGTGCTTTAAAAGGCACCAGTATTCGAAGTCTGCCAGTTATTTGGCGTGCAAATAAAAAGGCATGGATGACCAAAGACCTTTTTGAAGACTGGTTTGTTTCATATTTTTGCCCATCAGTTGAAAAGTATTGCAAGAACAATAACCTTACTTTTAAAGCACTCTTGATCTTAGACAATGCTCCAGGACATCCAACTGCCTTGGCAGATTTGAATGAAAATGTTAGTTTTGTTTTTGCCTCTGAATACAACGTCATTATTGCAACCAATGGACCAAGGAACAATTGCAACTTTCAAAGCTTATTATCTCTGTCGGACTTTTGATCAAGCACTTAAAGCAACATCGGGAGAAAATGCAATTTCAATTTTAGAGTTTTGGAAGAAATTTGACATAAAGCAGGCCATTGAAAACATTAAACTTTCGTGGGAAGAGGTTACTGCCAGTAACATGCGAGCTGTTTGGAAATTTCTTTTGCCACATTATGCAAATGACTTTGCTGGTTTCAATCCCACTGATAAAATTGTTGAAGACATAACTGCTATTGGGAGAGAACTTGGCTTCGAGGGTGTGGATACAGAAAATGTGCGAGAATTGCTTGATTCACATGTAGCACAATTAAGTGATGACGATCTTCAACTCGATGAGCAACGTGCATTGGAAGAAAGTGAAAATGAAGGCAACGATGAACCAGCGGAAAATATGGCAAAAGATTTCACCATTAAAGAACTTTAAGAAGGATTTAAACTTATTGAAGGTGTTAAAAACTTTTATTTACAAGTGGATCCAAACATGGAAAGAAGTGTTGAAGTTGGCATAAATTTGGATAAAGCAATTGCTTGCTATAGTAAATTGTATAATGAGAAAAAAAAGATGAAATCTGTTCAATCAACTTTGGATAAATATTTTTTTAAGAAATAATTCATTTACGATGTAATTATGAAATAAATGACAAATATTACAATTAGTTTTATTAACCTTCACAGTTCGGTACTTATTTCCAGAAAAAAATGGCTTTAAAAATGCATTTTTAAAAAGTTTTACTGGATGATCAGAAGGGTCACGAACGCATTGTAATTATTCCCATTTATTATATTATTTGCTCAACGCGAATTCGCATTACGTGAGGAAAAACGGAACGAATTATTCGCGTTAAGCGGGGTTCACCTGTATGTATCATTTTTTTAGGGTAACAAAAATAAAATTGATTTTTTGGATTTGGCAGCGAAGATATCATTTTTCGAAAAAAAGACCAAGAATAAAAAATGTTTATTTGATGTATGTACACCATAATAAGTAATAAAAAGTCAGCTTATAGTTTATTATAAGGCTCAAAACTGAGTTTGAAATTAAGTAATAAATTTTTTTTTCAGACAATGAAGATTTATTACAGACTTGTTGGTCCAAAAAGAGCATTTTCAAATCATAAAAAATTACATGTAGATAAATCAAAGGAGAAAAAATCTTTTAAAATATATGTACAATGTACATACATAACCCCTCATATTTAGGGACAGAATATATTGACAATAATAATGTTTAATTTATAAAGTGCTTATCAGAGTATAAAATACTCTTCCTAATACTACACGTACACAAGTCTTTGAGAATGAATTAAGAGAGTATTCTCATCCAGTGAATCCAAATTTTAGACACTAATAATATAATAATAATAAAAAAGAATTTGAAAAGATTTTTATAACTATTAAGTAGATACTCAAATCTTAGATAAAAATTTTAGAAATATTATATAGACAATCTTAAATAGTATACATTCGATAGAATTTATTTTATCTTTGAAAAGTTATTTAATTCTTGAAGCGGAAAAATGTATTGTATTCTTGTTCCTCCTCGTAAACTTGCTTCAATACTCCCAAATATATTTTCTGTTGGAACATGACAAACATCTTGCGTAGGAAAAATGTATGAGGGACATACACCCGAAGGATGGAGAAATTTTATCCGAAAATCATCATATTCACATTCAAAGGACTGGACTAATCCGAGCCATAGTTTATTTTCATGCATACAACCCACAAAAGAGCCTGTTTCAATTTCGCGTTGAGAGACGGTATTATGTTCTTGATCCGAAGCAGAAACTCTAATGAGCTCTCTTATTTCGACTGACTGTGCACTCAGATAGTGGATAAACCTTCAACAAATTCTTGGAAATTGGGACGAAGCGATGTAATTGTTGAGTACCTTTGATAGAAGTAATAGGTTCACTCAGACATTTTTGCAAAGAAAGCTCTACATCTACAACTTCTGCCTCAGAGACATAAAAAAAGTCAATATCGGTTAGGAATTCTTGAGAGCAGAAATTGTAGAAGTCCTCAGCTGTTAAGATTTGATAGTTGAGAGGCCGTCGTAAGCTTTCTCTGGTGACTGCTCTTTTTACCATTCTGACAATACTGTCGCAGGCATTCTTCCCGTGGGATGTCGCGAAAAAATTCCACTCAGCATGAATTTTGAAGTCTTCGAAATGATGGCATAAATTTAGAAAATTTGTTTTATTCTTATACTGAGCCGCGCATCCATCTGTGAAATAATGAATTTTAGTTAGGTTTGAATTTTGTTGTTGGATGCACAGGATTAATTTTTTGAGAAAACTATGAACCAGAATTGTATCATGCCTGCGACGGTTTGAAACAAAGCAGTAACTTTTGCAAATTAGTTTTCCTGCATTGTTTTTGGAATAACAAACGAATGGGTGCACTGTACATTGTGAGTTCTCCCAATGAAACCCCTGGGCACAATCTTGTACGATGAATGAAGTTTTCCGCGAAATCGCCCACCAAAACGCTTTCATTTTCGGGCAGAGTTTCTTTTAGATTTTTGAAGTAACTTGACTGACATTTATTCGTGAAGTGGTGTCTTGTCAGTTGTGCAATTTTTTTGGTGAGTGATTCCACGTATTCCTCTGGAGTTTCGGTGATATCTTTTAACATAGTGATCGACAGACACCCATTGTTTATATTTTATCTCTTCCATCGCTATGAAGTCCAAACTTTCCAAATAATTTTTGATTCCGACCTCTTGCGGGCATCTTTTGCATCGGTGCATCATACAATCATCATTGTCCATGCCGCAGAAGGATAAAGACATTAATTTTTTGTAGTCTAAATCTTTAATGCCTAATGCTGATATTTGGTTTCAGATTTTGGTGATGCGTACATACGCAGACACTGAGTTCTGCTTTGTCCCGCAAGCACGCACCACGACGGTCGAAGATGAGCAAAGGTACTAAAGCCTATTTTGGGATTTTCATCATTTTTTGCATATTCAGCATATAACTTTCAAGTTACACAATACCAGTCTCTCTTGTTTTTTTATTTTTTCACCCTCTTCATTTATTGCAAACTTATAATCTTTGATTCCTGGGTACATCTTACTATATTTGTCATTTTCTTAAAACTTCCGAATGATTTTTTTTTCATTTTTGCTGTGACAACCTTCCCTTTCGTCATGTTTGGAATGTTAGGAAGAATCCCAAACTGTTTTTGAAGATTGCGGCTCTTACGCACCATATACTTTGTTGCTCCAAAGAAGTCAGTAGTTTTTTCAATGGGATAGGGATACAATGATAGTATTTGTAACCTAAGATTGCGATCATTACTTGCTTGAAATTTCTCCTTTAATTCTTCCATAACCTTTTGATACCTGAAATAAAGTGTATTTGACATTAAGTTTAATTAGTATATTTTTAATTAAACTTTTCATAAAATATATGTATATGTATTGTATTGTCCGATTATAAAAATGTAAACATAAAACTTAATTTAGTATATACTTCGATGACTGTATTAAATTTAATTTAAAATGTCAAATTTCAATAACTGTGTCCGAAAAGTAGTCTTGCCTCTCTAAATCATCTTCCAAACAACTTTTTTTGGATGGACCAGCTTCAGAATAGTCAATAGGAGCCCCATTAGCCGCTTCAAAACTTCGTTTAACTTTTTCCGTTGTTGATCTGAATTTCGTAGAAGCCTTTATCTGTTTTTGTCCCGCCTTCAATCCAGCTGTAAAACAAATTCATAAATTTAGGTTGTGTGAAATAATCAAATATCAAATATTTTGTATATATGTATTCAAGTGCTGATGCTAATATTTAAAAACAGAAAACTACGAATTTGGCATGAAGAAACAAATGTCCTGAATGGAATCTCTCTTGTTTTATTACCTGTTTTAATAGGGCTTTCATCAAATAAAGGGAAAATATTGTCACTGAGCAAATCTTTATTGAATTGCCTGTCTTGAATGACAAATTCTTCCAATGGTGGTGGATTCATGGAATCGCTACTGCTTCGCTCCATACATTCGTTTAAAGTATGTCTGGCTCAGGTATTGGTGCAGGTTCTGGCTCTCTGGATGAACGTTGAACATGTTCTAATACAATTGGCTTTTTTAATTGTGACATAGTAATTGATTTTCTTCCAAAATTCCATAGCTTGCAGCTGGCATGGCAGAGTTTACTTTTTTGATGCTACAGAAATTTTTTTTTTTTTTTCATAGGATCGCAACAAAATTTTGTGTTTTGAGGCATTTTAAGGGTTAGGTAAATTTACGTATACTAGAAAATTAGGTATACTGTATGCTGAAAATCTGGAAAGAAAGCAAAAAATTAAAATTTGGAGGATTTTTTTTTGTCATTTTTTTATAATCATCGATAAGCTGACTTTTTATTACTTATTATGGTGTACATACATCAAATAAAACATTTTTTATTCCTGGTCTTTTTTTCAAAAAATGATATCTTCGCTGCCAAATCGCAAAAAAAAAAAAAATTCAAAAAAATCATAATTTTATTTTTGTTACCCTAAAAAAATGATACACATTTAGAAACTACAGTTAATTTTACATATTTTATCATTTAAGACTTACTACACTACACAATTAGGAGCTGAGATATTTACGTTTGAAAATTATTGGTTTTTCATTTGACCAAAATTTGGTCAAGCCATAAAATTTGACCAACTTGACCAATTTTCAAAAAAAAAAAATTCAGAAATTTGTAATTTGGACCTAAACCAACCCTCACACCAAGTTTCATGAATTTTGAAGAGGTTACCGTGTACGTCATTTGTCTATTGTAGAATTACCCATTTATAGTACTTGAACCACCTCTTCCTTTTTGCTTATCAGATGTACTACACATGAAACATTTTTCCACAGCATTTTTAATTTCTCTTTCATGGTTTTAACACCACTGTCATCTTCCACCTCATTGGAAAGATACATATGTAGTGCACGAACATGTGGTATCACTGAAGATAACATCAACTTTGATTTACGTAGAGTATCTGTAATCATGTAAAAGGGTTGTAAAAGTCTTGGAACTTTTTCTAAGAGCTGCCACTCATTTCTGGTAAGTGATGGGACATCAGTGTGATCAGCTGTGTACAATTGCAAGCATCTTAATCTTTCCATCTTGTTACAACATCTTGGATGGGGAGCAGTGGCATGACTATTTTTGGGTCTATTTGTTTTTGCAACCTTTTTAATTCGTTGCAAGCCAATGTTGAATGGCTGAAATAGGTGCAAATGGTTTTTTTTTTTTTTTATCATGTCTGCCACTGAATGTTGGAAAAATATGACTTCCTTTATTACTAACTGCAACTGATGTAGGAAGCAAGATACGCTTGCTGGACCAGTAAGTTCTATACCAAGCTGCATCTCATACAATCAAATGAATTTTGTCTAGTGGAATTTTCCACTTTGTAAGCATAGATTGAAATGTTGCAGCAATGTTAATACCAGTATGGGAACCAGGGAAGTATTTGCAATGAAGCAGTCTTTTTTGACAAAATCATCCATAATCCAGTGAGCCATTAAAGATATAAATGACTCCTGTGAATACTGATTACTCCAAATATCTATTGTAAAACTTAAATACTGCGCCTCAGAAACGTCATTTACTACTGCAGCTTTTTGTAGGATTGAGGCAACTTTGTTTTGGTGAAGTATTTTCTAGAGGGGATAAGATACTTGGGTTGCAGGTGGGCCATAAGCTCTGAATCCCTGGTTTTCTTTGATTGTGAGTGGTTGATTATCCATAGCAATCATATTCATTATCTTTTGGTGTATTATTTTTGACCTTTCATCATTAATGTCCCAAAGTTTTCTTGCTGAAAAACTCTCCATAATTGTTCTTTGCTTGTTAAGAGCTTCTATTTTTCTTTCTTTGGGTGTGGATGTGGTGTTCGGTTCTGCTGCAGTCTTAGGTTTTTCCGCAAAATCCTTTTTAGCATTAGTGTAGATGGCCTCATGTTTAGTTTTCAGGTGTTTGTGGAGAGGGCTAGTGTTATACTGTTTTGGTGTTGCGCCCTATTTTATTTTACTTTTACATAATTTGCATTCGGCCAAACTTTCATTTTCTTTGTTCACAGTAGTTCCACACAAAAGATGACATTATTTAATCTGAAAAATCTATGTACAAAATTGCAAATTAGCCTGTAAAAATAAAACTAGAAACACAACCTAAAAGCTTAGGAGAAATAAAAATTTTTGAGTCTCGGATCCAGCCAGATTATCCAGCCGGACCTTTTTTTGAGATCTGGCCAGATCTGGTTCTGGCTGGATCCCAAAATTTTGGATCCAGTACACCCCTAGATCTGATCAAGTTAAATTGTTTTAGATGTGGTGGTGGCATATTTTAGATTAATGGTAGATATCTGGTAGGTTTCAAGTTGATTCATTCTTTTTAGAATCTGAATCACTTTTGCCAAATAATAATTTTATTTGCATTATTCCTACCCTTTTAAGTATGCCTGAAGAACTTTATATCACTACTAACTATAATGCCAAGATTCTTTTCCTGACTAACATTCGCTAACCAGTTACTCCACATCTCATAACTAAAGTTATTTCTGTCAAAATTGATGACTGTATTTTTTAACTGAATTCCATTTGCCACTTACTAGCCTCTGTAACAAATCTATCAAGATCTTTTTGTAGTTTGAGAATTTTCTGTCCAGTAGACCCTCACTGTTCATGGGTTGTTTTTGGATTTTGCCAGCACAAACTTGAGGCTCATGGGGAAAATAGGGTTTGGTACTTAAAGTATAAAAAATTTTACTATATATATATAATACACACACACACACACACACACACACACAGTTTGTGCACTGTTTTTATGGTATACAGTAAATACTATAAGTTGGGCTATATCGGGCTCTAGCCAGTCTGACTCATCGTGAATTACCTTAATTACCCTGCCTATTTACCCCTCAAGAGGCATAAATACTCCAACCTTTTAAGTTTGATTAGTGAGAGTCTAATACAATGTTCAAAATAAACATTAAAAACAATAAAACTTTGTTTCACTTAGCGTTGCTGGAATTATTTTGTGTGTGAAACGCACACAATTTTATTGTTTATCTTTTCGTACAATATAGTATTAAAAAAACACTTCACTTAGTAAAAGAAAAAAAATAATAATGGCACTTGACATAGGAAATAAAACACTTCTCTCAGTAAAATAAACAAAAGAAGAATAGCACTTGACAGAGGATGAGTCTGACTCATCGAGTATTTACTGTAGCTATACTTTACTTAAAAAGAATGGGCTGAGAACAAAAATTGCTGCATTAAAAATAATATGCCCTTTTAATAAACTGTACCATACATATGTAATACTGTAATGATAGCTAATAAACTTGATGCAAAGATGATGATAAAGAGGTCTGGTGCTAGAGAAAATGAATGGAAATGGCCAGAGACTTTTACTTTCATTAATTTATCCAATAATTCCATTTTATCAGTGAGATGACAAAGATGCACCTTTCACTAATCCAATAATTCCACTTTTCTTTGCCTCTTCTCACTAGGCTCACAGCCACTTGATTTTCTCTTAGATGCCATGATCAAAAAGTTAGTAAGGCCACTTGAAATAGTAAATAAAATGATGAGATATTTAGAACAACTTTGTTGGATGCTGGCAAGCGCAGACTGATGCTATGTGAGAGAGAAAATGGCACCCATTTTCTTCCACAGGAACTACTTTGTTCACTGTGACCCGTGAATAGTTGACCTGCCTAGGCCACAATCTGCGAGGGGTTGCCACAATAAATTGACTGAATAAGCAAACCCATGAATGGCGAGGGTCTACTGTGTTTGTAACTAGGGCAGCTATTTTTATATGATTTGCAAATTTAAATATTTTACAAACCTTTTCTCTGAATCATTAAAATATAAAGAGTAATGGACCTAACTGATCCTTTAGCACCCCACTTTTCACTTTCTGCTACCATGATTTATGGTCATTTAAAATTTTGTTCTCTATCATAAAACTATTCTATACAACGATAATAAAAACCCACTCTAATAGACAGAGTTCATTTCCACAACAGTTTTGATGCCCACTGGCATCATCTTTGGGTGGACACAGAAAAATGTTTCATTTTTCTGTATCCACCTGAAGAGGATGCCAGTGGGCATTGAAACTGTTGTGGAAATAAACTGTCTATTAGAGTGGGTTTTTATCATCATATTTTGACCTTCACATAGAAAAGTGAAGTTTTTTGCATTTATTCTATACAATTTATGACTGACCCTGATAAAATATGGGGGCATTCCAGGACAGATCACCTGAACTACGAACCTTGATATCTCAGATTTTGATGAAATTTGGTGGAGTGGTAGCCTCCACCAAGTTATGTAAAACTACAATTTTTTTTTTTTGTTTTGTGACCACTAGGTGGCAATGTACGGGGGGTAGTGATATAGCGGATGTCATTTTTTTCACATCCGCGGATGCGGATGAGGATGTTTGATTTTAACATATGTGGATGTCTACATTTTCATTATTTTTTAGGATATATTCGAGATTTGTTGTGTTTAACGTATATAATAAGTTATTATATAGAGAGAGCTGTAGCTATAATGTAGTATAATTGATTAATTGTACAATAATTGCTGTACTTTTCTCTGAACATATAAAATAATATAGAAATCAATTAGTGAATTTGTCTGCAAATAAATTCGTTATATTTTGTTGAGTTTCAGCCACAATTAGAAACCATAATTGTGTTACCAGGATGCGGGATGTGAAACCAACTCAAATGCACCCCACTGACCTCTTTCCCCAACCTCCACCCTTATAGAAAGAGATCTTTAATTAGCTTGATAACTATTTATATTAAGTTTAAAGTTTTATTATGCATATTTATAAATGAGTAATTAAAATAAAGTAAACTAAGATGTTCATTGTTTAATGTTCAAACTTAATTATAGGAAGGTTATGCTTAAGGAACATTAATTTTTCTGCCTTTTCTGCTGCCAGTCTGTTTCTCTTTTCATCATATATTAATCCAGCACTGCTAAATAATCTCTCGCTTGGTACGTTTGTTGGAGGACAGGCTAAATGTTTCCTCGCAAGTTTACTCAAGTATGGATAGATATTCTGCGTATTTTTCCACCAACTAATAGGATTGTCACATGCAGCCAGGTGTTTTTCTTGGTGATAGCTCTCGATCATTTTTACTACATCTTTTGACATCGCGTAGGTCTCGTCATTGCTGCTTGACTCAAGAAACTGAGACAGATTCTGTGATAGATTTGCTTGTTGAAGGTGTTGGTTCTGTCACTGAAACTTTTATTCTTTTGGTGGGTGGCGAAGCGACAGATTCAAGAGATTGAAGCTCTTCAACTGCTTTGCCAAGTGATGATTTAACTCGTTCTAATGTACTAGGTGAAAATAACTTAGCTTTGTAACGTGGATCTAAGTAGGTTGCAAGAGAGTAACTTCATACAAGAACAGCCTCTCGTCTTGTCGCTTGCATCACTTTTGCGCACAATGAACTAGTTCTATTAATATAGTAGAATTTGATAATTTCCGCTTATTAATGACGTTTTATCTCAACGGTCCACATCCGCACGACATCCGCAGTCCAAAGTGCGGATGCGGATGCGGATGTGACCTACATCACTAACGGGGGGTCAAAATTTTGATGAATGGAGCAAGCACGCACCCTTTAAGAAGTCATATCTCAGCTTGTAGTTGACCAATCAAGTTGATTTTGGTGTCATTTATTTCATCTGACCCAGAGCTTTTAAATGAGCCCAAACTTGATATGGTGCAAAATGAAAAAAAAAATTTCATAATGTTTTTTAAGTTTATTTTTTTATTTTCACCCCGGGCGAGTGTGAAATTAAAAAAAAAAAAAAAAAAATTTTATCCTAAATTAAACTTCTATCTATATACAAAACATATACGCAATAAAATTCCTGTGTATGAAACACTAAATAGGTGAAATGTTTGCTGAAAATACACCATTTTTGTGTTTTTTGGCATTTTTTGATGATAAAATTGAAAAAAACAACCTGGTTTTACTCCGTGTCTTATTGATGATAAAATAGTCCACTTCTGCTTTTAAAGCCGGCCATACACGTACATGCCTGCTTCATGCTCAACCTATCAAGCCAGCGATGAATTTGGTTTGATGGCTTCATGTTGCTCATACACGTACATGCCTCATGTCAAGCCTATGCAATCCTGACATCTGGTGGTAAATATTTTTATTTAACTCTGTGTCAATGTGTAATTCGACGAGTGAGCATGGTTAAGATATCGAGAAATGACATGATCGCAATTGGTTTAAGTGTTGCAATCTCTGATAAGTCAAAGAAAAAAATCAATGTGGATTAAAAATTGGTTAAGAAAAGGAAGTACCATGAGTCACATTTCACTTCTACAACATTTAAATGGAGATAAACGCGATTTATTTAACTATTTACGTATGTCAGAGGAAGTTTATAATATTTTATCAAAAATCGGATCCCAGTTACAAAAAATGACAATAATGAGGAAATACATCACTGGTCATGAGAAATTGGTAGTAACTTTGAGGTTTTTGACAACGGGGAGATCCTATAAAGATATCAAATCATCTTCGTTTATCTCCGCTCAATCCCTTGGAAAAATTATTCCCGAAACCTGTCAAGCAATAATTGAATCACTGCATGAATATATTTTCTCTTTATTTTATTGCTACAATCAATGTTTTTCATTTCCCAAAGACACTGGTGCGACTTGTATTCATCGCTAAAATTTTCATTAAATTGATTCATGTTAACATGAATCAATTTAATGAAAATTTTATCGATGAATACAAGTCGCGCCGGTGTCTTTGGGAAATGAAAAACATCGATTGTAGCAATAAAATAAAAAGAGAAAATATATTCATGCAGTGATTCAATTATTGCTTGACAGGTTTCGGGAATAATTTTTCCAAGGGATTGAGCGGAGATAAACGAAGATGATTTGATATCTTTATAGGATCTCCCCGTTGTCAAAAACCTCAGTTACTACCAATTTCTCGTGACCAGTGATGTATTTCCTCATTATTGTCATTTTTTGTAACTGGGATCCGATTTTTGATAAAATATTATAAACTTCCTCTGACATACGTAAATAGTTAAATAAATCGCGTTTATCTCCATTTAAATGTTGTAGAAGTGAAATGTGACTCATGGTACTTCCTTTTCTTAACCAATTTTTAATCCACATTGATTTTTTTCTTTGACTTATCAGAGATTGCAACACTTAAACCAATTGCGATCATGTCATTTCTCGATATCTTAACCATGCTCACTCGTCGAATTACACATTGACACCGTGAGTTAAATAAAAATATTTACCACCAGATGTCAGGATTGCATAGGCTTGACATGAGGCATGTACGTGTATGAGCAACATGAAGCCATCAAACCAAATTCATCGCTGGCTTGATAGGTTGAGCATGAAGCAGGCATGTACGTGTATGGCCGGCTTTAAAAGCAGAAGTGGACTATTTTATCATCAATAAGACACTGGGAGTCAAACCAGGTTGTTTTTTTCAATTTTATCATCAAAAAATGCCAAAAAACACAAAAATGGTGTATTTTCAGCAAACATTTCACCTATTTAGTGTTTCATACACAGGAATTTTATTGCGTATATGTTTTGTATATAGATAGAAGTTTAATTTAGGATAAAAAAAATTTTTTAATTTCACCCTTGCGCGGGGTGAAAATAAAAAAATAAACTAAAAAACATTATGAAATTTTTTTTTCATTTTGCACCATATCAAGTTTGGGCTCATTTAAAAGCTCTGGGTCAGATGAAATAAATGACACCAAAATCAACTTGATTGGTCAACTACAAGCTGAGATATGACTTCTTAAAGGGTGCACGCTTGCTCCATTTGTCAAAATTTTGACCCCCTGTACATTGCCACCTAGTGGTCACAGAACAAAAAAAAATTGCAGTTTTACATAACTTGGTGGAGGCTACCACTCCACCAAATTTCATCAAAATCTGAGATATCAAGGTTCCTAGTTCAGGTGATCTGTCCTGGAATGCCCCTAATATGAGCTTTTAATTTGTACCTTGTCAAATGTCTTAATAAAATGACACATGCCCATCTACTTAATCAGTCAGTTAACTCCAAAAAGTCATGAAATTAGACAAACAAGACCTTCCTTGTTAAAGTCCATGTTAGGAATGTTAGATAAAAATTATCCAAATGCTCTTGAATACTACGTATTCTTTATTATTTGTAGTACATTAGGGTTTTGATATTTTGTGGTATGTATGTATGTATGTATGCATATTTTTTTTTTTTTAATACTTTGCGAGTTTTGCTGTAGCTATATCATGAGGTTTGTTAAATTTTGGTGGCTGGGTGAATTTAATTCAGAGTGGGTTTGCACATTTAGTTTAACTAAATTATATTTCACAAACATTCATGGTTCCTATCTTGTGAAATATCATGACCCTACTGTGTATTTCACTACCAGTGATTTTAGACTAATGAGCCTAGAATTTTTTACCTCCTTTTTATTACCTTTGTAAATGGCTACTTGCAGGATTGGAGCAATTACATATTCTGAGGTCAATTATTACAAATACAATTAGAATTACACTGTCTCATCAATTACAATTACTCTGAAGCCTGAATTGGCAATTACATTGAAGTAGTAACAAGTCTTCTGGTAAAGATTTGGTAAAAAACATCCACCCAAATTAGTAACGAAAATAGGTTTCTGGTGTATTTCATGCTGTTTCAATTGAATCTGACTTTCATTTTTAGCACAAATGCACTGTTATGGAAAAATATCAAGACCAGCAACTAAATTTGGTTTCATGTTAATTGACAAACATTATCACTTGTGATATGAATCTTATCAAGAATGTTCAGATTCTTCAAATTGGCAATCAGAATTGAAGTTATTAAAGTTTTCTTCAATGAAAATAAAGCTAAAATCATTAAAAATACAAAATATATTGCTGCTTTTCAAATATCCTTTGTTTTATTGGGCTAGTCTCTCATCCTGTTAATTGCATTTATAAAAACAAAATTTCTGTTCTTATTCCTATTCTAAGTGACATTTATTTCGCTGCCTTTTGCTTTTCTTGACATTTAACTTTGTATTTAGGCCTACTTGTAATTATTTAAACCTACTACTACTTTTAAACTCTGAATGCCATTTTTCTTTTTTGTTTCTGTATTTCATCAAAGGTTTCCTATTGTTTCAGATAGTTCTAAAAGGAATGCATTTGTTTGTTCATCCATTCATCATACCATGCTTTTGTCTATAACTTTTGGACTGCTGAATATAAATTAATAAAACTTCATATGCACATGGATTGTCATTAAGACAGTCATGAGTAAGAATTTGAGCCTTTCATGAATAGGTCGTCACAAAAGAAGCCAGAGTAAAATGTCCATGCCATAGTTTTTGAATGCACAATATAAATTGATGGAACTTCACGTGTGTTTTATTACAAGATGATGGCATGAGCAAGTGTTTGGGTCTTTGCATCAAAGGTCAGTGTCAAAAATAGAAGTCAAATGGAGGTCTGCATCATAGCTTTTGAATTGCTGAACATAATGAAACTTCATATATGTATTGCAAGAAGATTGTCGTGATCAATAATCAGGTCATTACATCACATCAGTTTATTTTTTAGGCAGGATGGGCCAAGGGTGAATGCCTGTCTCCCTCCACCATAGAGGAAGAAGAGCCAAAATTCAAGGTCCAAGGTTTTTGAGATGCCTGGATGTCATTCTAAGATTCTCAGTTTTTATTTCATGCTAGTTTTCTGAAAAACAAAATATTCTTATTTCAGTTAAAGGAATACAGTGTGATTGGGCGGAAACTGCCCTCCAAGGTGGATCAAAGCCCACAGTTGTACAAAATGAGAATATTTGCAACTGATGTTGTCACAGCCAAGTCAAGGTTTTGGTATTTCCTTTCTAAACTCAAGAAGATGAAGAAGTCTAGTGGAGAAATTGTTGAAATCAGGAAGGTAATTTTTTCTCCCCCAATACATGAACAGTTAGTCCATTTGATTGAAGGACCAGACAGAATTCCAAGAAATTTATTATTTCTCTCAACTAATTCATTAAGTGAATACACTTATCCTGATGACCACGAAACTCTAAATTTCATTAGTCTGAGGTTTTCAATTATGTATGAAGAGCCAATTTCCAAAAGGAGCTAAGTCCATAAAACCAGTTTCAGATATTGGCACTTTTTTTTTTTTTTTTTTAATGTTGGGAGTGAATGCCATTAAGCCAAAAAAGATGTCTGAATAAGATCTAGTACTGGTACACACGCTTAATTTGCAAATGTTTTTTGTTTGTAATTGGTGGTGGAGTTGGCACCTTTTGGAACAAATCAAAGATGTTGTCCAAAAGCTTCTGAAAAATTACAAACAAAAAACGGCTGTACCAAAACAGTATTAATTATTTCGATCTCTACCAGTTCAATCAATCATATAAAGCTAAAATGTCATCCTGATGAGCAACACCACTGTTGAGCCCATGCCATGTATGTGCTCGACTTAGCATGTTTAGTGTTCACCACACCTCATTTATCTCTGTAGATGTAGGTACATACAATTATACTAACATTGTAGTTTATAGAGGGTGCTATTTGTGGATTTAAACCCTTTTGGAAACAGCCATATTATGGCCATTATGAAACGGATATAATATCTTTTGAAACTAATTTAACACCTTCGGGCCATGAACTGTTTGTTAGTGGTATAAACTCAACTTTGACCAAAAATGGACTTGGCACTTTGTGGAAAAAATTTTTAATGGCCCTCACCTCGTTCCACCATACAGTCGCTCTGCAAGAGTAAAAACTAGAAGTTCTGCCTGGGATTCGAATCTTTAGTCGATACTTATCAATTGAAAGTATTTCTTCTTGGCTTATGAACATAATTATTGTCATCTTTTCTTTTATCAGACCTTTATAAAACCTACACTGTATTGATGATAAGTTTCTTCCGTTTCATTGTTCTGTTAAAATCTGTTTTTCAATAGGTTGTTGACCGCAAGCCATTATCTATTAAGAATGTTGGCATCTGGTTGAGGTATGACTCCCGTTCGGGAACTCACAACATGTACCGCGAATACCGTGATTTAACTATCTCAGGAGCTGTTACTCAATGCTACCGGGACATGGCTGCTCGTCACAGAGCCAGAGCACATTCTATTCAAGTAAGAAACTCCTTCCCTTTATGTAAATGACCAAGTCATTGAGGAAAGTAGTCTGATAATTATCCTAAAACTATTTACAAAGCTACCGAAGTCGCCTGCACGAATTAAAACACGCTTGCAAGACTTAAAAGTTCTCTAGTTCATAAAAGTACCTGTTTAAATTTAGTGGGTGTATATATATATATATATATATATATATATATATATATATATATATATATATATATATATATATATATATATATATGCATCATTAAATGTCACGTAAAAATATTTAGATTTCTCAATATCTCGTGTTGGAGTGAAAATCGCTTTGTGAAATAGCTTTCTGTAAGTGTGTGTGAGGGGTGGAAGCAAGCAAGTCGATACTGTCTACCGTGCTATTTTATCGAACATATGTACTTTTTATGGAAATAATGACCTTTGTTTAGGCCTTGTTTTTAGAATTGTTGGTCACTGTATACGTGTATACTTTTTCTATTTTCAGATAATGAGGGTGGAAACTGTTAAAAGTAACAAATGTCGGCGACCTATCGTAACCCAATTCCACACTTCGAAGATAAAGTTCCCTACCACTCATATTCATAAGAAGAAAGTGAGCAAGTCGCGAATCATACCCAGGAAACAAATCCAGCTTAATAAATAAATTTTATTAAGTATAACTTTCATTTTCCTTCGTAAATATTTATATGGAGTGGAATAGAATCGAAGTGGTTTACGAGATGTTCACATTGTAATTTGCGTCATAGTTCGGTGGCCGATGAGGGTATAATCTTAACCGAGTACACGTCTATTTTGTAGTGAAACGTATCTAGTTTCTTAGGACTTAAAAACGCTTGAGTAACTTATAAATGGTGACACTGCAAAATGTTTATTTTATGTCAGAAGTGACTAGTTTGGAACTATGTTAATTACATGATATATTTGGAAAAAAAGTATAGTATTGAAAGTACTTTTGGGAGATGATTTGAAAGAATGCTGTTGTCTTCTACAGTCCATTTGTTTAGACCTGTTCCTTTTCAAAGAATGCACAGATTTCACTGCATGACATTTGGACTTTAGCGCAGGAACATCCTTGTGTTGTACGTTTTGTTTCTATAAAAAGAGATGTAAAATTTATCTAGTACCATAATGCATACAATCTGATGCTATAAAAATATTTTTTTATAAAAAACATTTTTGTAATGTCGCACCATTAAGAGTTGGGTTTTCTTACCTGAGCACTTACAGCAAATTGGCTTCAAGATTTCATCTGGTGCTGGTTTTGTCGATAATGGGAGCATTACAGGCTTCAATGTTTTAGTTTGTTCGTCCAACCATGCTGGAAAAGGAAACAATTTATACAAATAGATAACTAAAATGCTACCTGATTAAAATTTTTTGGTCAGATTGATTGATGGGTAGAGAATTGGGGCTAGGATATTTTTACCTTGCCATAGATCCATCTGTAGCGGATTGGGAAGAAGGCTGCTTTTCCACAGTGCTGCTGCAAGATGTTTTGTTCCGCTACCTAGTTTGTTGGTGGTAGCGATCGCAACTTAGGAGCAGAAGTTATTTCCTCTCCTGTCATTTCTCCAGTGTACCTAAAAGTGTGACATACATATACTTTATAATGAAAAGAATAATTATTTTATGTTGGAAGGTACATAAAATGATTAAATATATCATATATTCATCATTGAAACCCTATAATGCAGTCAACTTCAACGTTAAATTTACTACAGTGGACAGGGTGGTGGATGCGCAGAGGAGATGGTACAACCCCGTGGAGACGATGGGGAAGGACTGACTTCCGAGAAGGCTGATGTACGGATGAAGTGGGATCGAGGCCCAGGTGCCCAAAGATGACGTGGCTCAAGACTGTAGAAAGAGAGAGTCCGGTTTTAACCTGGTGTTAGAGAACAGATCTGTTCCAGAGATGGAGTGCAGGGGCGAGATTACCGACGGGGTAGAAGCATCGCACGGGACCCAACCTGGAGACATCCAGATGGGAACCAAGTCTAATATTTATTATATTTGATAATAGAAGTAAGTTTCTTGATACATGGCGTATCTACATACCTCACTACGGACAAGTCGTGCTTATTTTTGACGCCATACCATACCGAGATGAAGACCTTTGCTTCCTCGAAGACCGAATCTTTCGCTGCATGCTCATCACCAAGGCTGTTCAGTTTGTAGTTTTGAAGTACATTTATGAGTTTTCTTGTGGTACAATATCACAGCCTGAGAGCGTGTGCTGTAAGCACTGATGGTATGTCTGCTGTTTAACTGTTGCTCGTATGTTAACCACAGACGGTTTTCTGCTCGTTGCTTCCGTCAGTATAGTAGATTTCGTCTGATGCTTCTGATAGAAGTGCAATAGGAGAATGAAGACATCTGTCACCACAAATAACTAACGCTTTCAGCACTCGTGAATGGCAATTTATGTCTATGATTAGATCGGCTTCCTCATGGGATGTCCGTAGATCATCATTTCTTTTCTGTCGTACTCTAGCTCCGTTCTCCCCCCCCAGTTCTAAAATCCACCACCACCTCGTGCATTTCTTGTCCTTGCAATGTAATAATCTCACTCGTTTCCTCCAAATCTTTTAACAGCTCTGCACACGTGTGTAAAGTACTTTATGAAGGTTTCAATCAGTATATCCGACCATGTACCATTCCAATAGCCCCCTCTGTCTCATTACATGTTAGCACCTAAAACTTCCCTAGGTAAATCCTCCATCGATCTCGAGTAGTAGAACCCATACCTTGCGTAGTTTGTGTGCCCAACAGCAAAGAAATATGGAAGCATTTCACGACACTCATAAAGGTGTAGTAGCCACTCGCCTTCCCGTTCAGCCCTGACGATCATCATCAGACTAGCTTGATCAAATTATTCATCCAATGTTTAGAGGTCCTACTCTTAAGAGAGAAATCACCAAGATGTTCATGATCATCATAACGGTTCATGTCTGACAAATGCACCCCTCAGAATTCCCTCGACAAGAAGCTGCAATGCTCCGATATTCATTGGGAACATTTTGCCTGCGAGCATTTTTGGTACACTAGCAAATACAGGTTTCAATCTCTTTAAGGCCAGAGTTCGACAGTAACGTTCCTACACTGCCGACAAAACTCAACCAATGCATTCCTCCCATGTGCAGTACGAAGTCGGAAAACTGTTCGGGGTAGGCCCATACAATGTCAACCATGACTACATTTGCTGATCAGCGGTGAAGATGGTAATTGATTGACCCGTTCGATGAGTTAGGTTTTGGGCTTCAGTCATAATCAGAACACTGTAGACTCAGCCTGAGTGTAGAGGGATCAGCTGGCTTATGGTCTATGAGAGGTGTGTACACAAGTCTAGTTGCTGGCTTCTTGCTTTGTCCTCCTCTTGTTGATTTTGTATTGTAACCCGAGTATTCAGGAACATTGGGTAGTGTTACCATGTCTTCGAGGAATCTGAAATCACTTTTCTGACTCCTGCGTAAGAGATGATGTTGGTGAGCGATTGGTTAGGTTGTCGCGATATTTTCGTTAGTTTTAACGAAAATATCACAACCTAACCAATCGTCAAGGGCGTACAGTTGACCTACATTAAATATCTTATTTTCAACAAAATCGGAAACTACATGAAACTGAAAACATCCAAATGGTGTAATCTATGAAAGGCCTAGCAACATCTTCATAGTGTCATAACGTTATTATTTTCAAAATGATACATAGCTGCTTGCACCATTTTTTTCTGCTCTCGATTGATATATATTTCGTTACTGTAACATGCTTCATGGCAATGCGGGTGTCTTGTAAAGTTTTAGTGGTGTGCATAGTAAAGTAATGGGTCTACAGGAAGCTGGTTCTGTTGGATTTTTGTTCCGTTTGAGTAGTGTAATAATTTTACCTTGTTTCCACATGTTAGAAATAATGCATTGTTAGTATGAATATGTGCTGATGCTTGTGAGAGCTAGTATTTCCTGAGGGCCCAAGTGTTTAAGGTGTCTGTCTTTGCGTAGTAATTAACTAGAATGTTAGCTTATTGTGTATATGTTGGGATATTATTTTGGCTGCGACAGATAGCTGCGTGTGAGGTGTGAATGCCGCTGTTAGAGTGGGTAACGCTGTTTATAGTCTTGTATAGCCTGGATGTATATGTGGAGTGGTTTAGTGTTATGAATTCCCTAAATGTTTCCGTTTGTTTTTCTTTAAGTTTATTTATTTCTGTGTTGAGTTGTTGTATCTGCTGTTTTATGGCTTGTGTGTGTGTGATGTTTGAGGTTGTTACGTTGCCTTATGAGGTGGGCTATTTCTGTAGTGTAATTTGGGTTATATTCCCTGATGTTGCCCTTGGGTATGTATTTGTTTGTATCATTGATGATCTGATTGAATGTCTTGAGTGTTGTAGTGATATTCAGTTGTGTGGCTATGTTGGCTTCTCTGGTGGTGTTTTGGTTGTGCAGGTACCAACTAGCGTCTTTAGCGTTGAAGTCTCCTCCTAAGATGACATTGTCGTGATATCTTCTATTAGAAGCGTGGAGATCAGCCAATGCTCCTTGAACACGAATACTCGCTTCATTCGCCCAATGAAGTAATGTACCCTTCAGCCAACGATTAGGATGCTTTGGATCCGGCGATATTTGATAAATCTCACCACGAAAGCAGCAGTGTTTATTGAAGTTGAAGAGAGGTAAAGTGGAGCGTCATGGCATCTTTCTCTTCAGTTTCTCGTTCATCTGTTGATGCAAGACGCTTTTTGTTGTAACATTTTATGTATATGTGGAGAGGCAACCTTTGTGGGCTTGAAAGGAATCTTCTCTAGCTACATTAGGTTAGTGATTTAAAATAGAATTATTTATTATTTTTTTTTTTACGTTTCAATAACACGTCAATCTTTTGTCACTTATTTGAACTACTGTGTCCTTTTTAGTAGTCGAACAAGTTTTCAGAACATTGCTGAACAAGCGTATCACTTCATTGCTAGCCATGTTGCCCTGGATCACCTGCAATAAAACTACAATACTGCAATCGCTGCTTTTGACAAAAATAATGACACTGCAAAATGTTTATTATTTTGAGTTGCCCAATAGCGCCAAAGTGGCACTCAACTGTTTTTAAGTTCTAAAGACCTATAAAAAGTTTGTTAAAAAAAGAAAGCATGTGTAGTAAAAGTTGGTTACATGAAAATAGTCAGTTTGGCCACCGGACTATAACCACTGTCTCCCAAATTGAAATTGGACCATGTGAAGTGTATAGTCGGAAATACCAACCTAAATAGCTTATGTGAGCCAACTGAAGGTTGAAGCGAAATGTTGAATCATCGTTTTGAAACTAAAGTGCATTAATTTTCCTTTACCATTCTACCGTTTACTTCGTGTCCCCGACCAAACAAATTGCCCTTCATTCGTCATACTTCCATGTCCGGAGAATTACTTTTGAATAATGCAAGATAAATTAATAAAACCATGCACACATGGCTGATAAGATGTCATGAGCAAGAAAAAGGTTCCTGCGTCAAAGATAGATATCAAAAGGTCAAATGCAGTTTTGTTTGTTTTATGGAGGTGGGAAGATTCTCTGTAGAAAAGTAAGGAGGCGGGGTAAATAAAAAATTCCCAAGTACAAACCGTGTAATTGTCCTCATTCATGCATTTTGAAGTGCTAAATTTGAAAAAAAGAAATTTTATTCGAGGTCATTAACCCCGATGAATATTTCCAACCCTTTTTCATGGAAAATTCTCATGTTCCTTAGCCGGAATAATGATTTAAACATTTAATTGGTCACATTTTATCTGTGCCTTCAAATTGGCAGCTCTAGACAAAAATCTCCATCTGTGACTCAGCGTGACCTAGAATGACCATTAGCTTAAAAAGTGTAATAATGTATCGTTTATGCACAAACCATATCCGATAATGTTTTCATTACAATATAAAATAGCAAATAAAGCATCCCTGTGTCCACAGAATAGATTTTATCCGAATATCTTGTTCATTGCCCTTTCGAAGTCGTCCATGCTGGCTGGCTCTCTCACCCAGGGTGGTAGTGGCAAATTTTAAGGTGCAGGAGCTCTAAGGAACATCATACTACTACTACTAATTCACTTAGACTTGGAATATTAAAAACTTGAAATCACAATTAGAAGCCAGTACTTTCATTTCGGTCTGTTTGTTCCCAACTTCCAAAGTATCGACTAAAAAAAAATAAATAAAATTTGGATGAATGGAGGTGCGGGAGCAGCGCTCCCGCCTCACTACACCCCTGCTCTCAACCATGTTGAAACCCACGTTGTAGATTTTTGTTTTTCGCATATTCTGATGAAGTAACAGTGTCAAGATCAATATCTTTATCCTCTTCATGAATTTTAAAGTTTCTGCCAAACATTTTGTTTGAAACTTCAACTACAGCGCCTGCAGTTTGTTTCTTAGTCATGTGGTATGATGATAAAGCTTGTCCATCGTTTCATAAGCTTTTGGACGAATTTTTCTATCACAGTCTGATATGTCGAAACTTTGCTGGCATGTCATCATTTTTGTCGGTGCTAGGGTTAAATTTCCTTTTCTTACCATTTCTATCTTCCGACTCAGAACAGGAGCATTCTTCTTCTCCACTGTGCAGCTCCTTATAAAATGTCGTCAGTCCCAATTACCTGTTAAATATCTTCTCTCGCTTGTTGGCTACAATGCGCCTCTTCACTGTCCTGCTTCTGGCGTTGTAGACACAGTCTCTTTTCCTTTATCCGTTTTTGAGTCTTCAACCGCCTCTTGTCTACAAATGGTTCACAAAATATTTTTTTTTCTCCTTCTTTGTTCACTTCTTGGTCTTCGTAGAACAACAATTCATCTTTGCTCAATTTCATGCCGCTACTTTCTTCTTGTCTTGCATTTCTCTCATTGTCAGTGATGAAAATATCAAGTAATTTGGAACAAACCGTTAAATGAGGAAATTTTTGTACTTAAATTGTGTGATGCAGTTCTTGTTTTCTTCCAGCAGAAAATCTCCCGAATGCGCTTGGATAGCTTGATGATTCGCCTTACGACTGTCACTTGCGAGACAGTGTAGATGTTGCAGAATTCCCAGTGCTCAATAAGGATGGCGGCGGTTATCCTTGCAGCATCTTCCATTGATCTCTGAAGGAAGGAAAAAATCTTAGTAAATGCATGACCATTAAATCTACGTCAAAAGGAAATGGCTATATATTCCTCAAATATTCACAAATAGGAACATTATAATATGAAAGATTAGCGTACAAGATAGGCTCATATATACCGCTGGTGAGCTCCAGCTTGTTCAGGGCACACGAGGGCCATCATAATCTCAATAATATGCTTTCCCACCGGTAGTGCTCCAGGTGGAAAGCTCAGGCACATATTGTTTACATACGACACATCACCAATTCCTCTTGTATAACGTACGTATGGTGCCATGGCAGGAAATTCGATTCGAATTCAGTTCAGTTCAGTTCACTGCAAAAAGAAGAGGTTAGTGAATGGGGGAAAAAAAGGACAAAGGCAAATGGAAGTTCATACTTTTTTCCCCCTTCTTTAATTTGCCGCCGATTCGTACCTAGTGAAAGTGGTACATATCTCGACGAGACAGTGAGTGGGTGGTGTCACTGAGTTGGGGATGGTAGACTGGGGGGGCGGGGTAAGGTTCAGTTGCTGGATAGTGGGTAGGAGGGGTGTGGTCTTAGATACGATGAAGCAGATGGGAATGAGTGAGGAAAAGGAAAATCGCTTCCGCTGAAAAATGGGGGCCTTTGGCGAATATGGATTGTAGACGCTCGGGTATGGAATTTTGGACAAGAGAGGGAAACACCTGCGACGAAGAGCGGACAGGTTTGGGCATTCGACCAGGAGATGTACGACAGTGATAGGGGTATGGCAGAGCGGGGCTGGCGATTTAACCATAAGGTGATCATGTGTAATGTGTGTCCTAGGCGGAGACAGGCTAGAATCACTTCTTTATGGCGGGACCGGTGGAATGAGGCAGTCCAGTATACTAATTGCGGTTTGATCTTGTGGAGTTTGTTTTGTGTGGCCTGGTCCCATTCCTGTTGCCAGAGGGAGCGGAGAGTCGGAAAGAAGTCGGAGAAGGGAAGGGCCGGGGGGAGGCCGGCAGTAAGCAGGCCGTCTTTCCCGTACGGTCCGCCGCCTCGTTATTCTGGATGCCAACATGTGCCGGGACCCAGCAGAAGGCGATTGTCTTGTGTCGAAAGGTTGTTAAAAAGTGGAAGGTTTGCTGGATGGTACAGACGAGCGGGTGAGGGGGGTTAAATCTTTCTAGAGAAAGAAGTGCGTTTTGGGAACCTGAATAAATGACGAAGGAGCCGGCAGAGTGGGTTCGCACAATCTCGAGGGCCTTCATAATCGCGAAGAGTTCTGCTGAGAAAACGGAGGCCTCGCGGGGCAGGCTGACTCCTCGAGAAAGCGGCTGGGCCAGTATCACCGCTGAGACTGTCGTACCAGACTCCGAGCGGGAACCATTTGTATAAATGGGGACTGTGTCCGGGTGTTGGGTTGCGTGTTCTGGGAAGAGTGACCTGTATACCGTAGTGATCGTACTAGTCTTTGGTAGGGCACACGGGTGTGCAAAACTTGATAAGGGTGAGGAGCCAGAGAAGGTAGATGCTGTATGAAATGGTGATAACTGAGAGGGGCGGGCATGTTGGAAAGGTCAAGGAAAGAGCGGGCCGCTTCAGCGAAGTGCCAGCTCCGTTCTTGGGGTGAGAGTTCAGAAATCGCCGCGCATAGAAGCGAAGAGGGTAGTTTCTGTGCACGGAGGTATGTCCTCATGAGGAGCAGACCCCACCGGAGGGCGAGAGGGAGGTACTTGGAGGCTGGGGAAGAGCGGAAGGCACCGGTGGCGAGGCGGAGGCCCCTATTAAGGACCGGGTCCAAGATACGGAGGCAGGCGTTGGAGGCTGAACCGTATACTACACTGCGATAGTCCAGCTTCGACTGCACCATGAAAGTGTAAAAGCGAAGGAGAGAGCGTCGGTCTGCGCCCCATGTGGTGTGGGAGAGGTGATCTAGGAGAGCGAGGGGACGTTGGAAAGATTGCTTCAGGTATTTGAGATGGGGAACCCAGTTGAGCCGTCGGTCTAGAGTCACGTCCAGGAATCGCGCGGAGGGTACCACCTCAAGAGGATTGCCGTATAACGTGACAGAGGGAACAGGAAGGGTTGCGGGTCTTCTTCTGCTGAAGAGTATACACTTGGTCTTGTGGGTGGAGAGGCGGAACCCCACCGACGTCGCCCACCTTTCCACCGGTAGATGGCGAGCTGAATTTGCTGTTGAACGATGGACGGCTCCCGCCCTGCGAAGTAGATCGCAAGATCATCCGCGTAGATGGAAGACGGATGGTGGGTGGAAGGCATTTTGAGACAGTGTTCATAACGATGGAAAAGCATAGAACACTGAGGATGTTTCCCTGTGGGACCCGTCCTCCTGTACGAAGGTGTTTGAGAGGATTGAGCCCACCCGAACATTAAGGTGCGGGAGGAAAGGAAGCCCCTGATGAAGGTCGGCATGGCTCCGACGAGACCTAGATTTTGGAGCTGACTAAGGATTATTGTCCGACGGGTGGTGTCGTAGGCCTTCTGTATGTCAAAAAAAATTGATAGGACAAACTGTCCACTGTCGAAGGCATTCTGTATGTCTCGGCTGAGGAGCAGGAGGGGATCAGTGGTAGAGCGAAATTGTCTGAAGCCTGACTGGGTAGCCGGGAAGGAATTACTATTTTCAAGGAAGAACGATAGTCGCGTAGAGGATATTTTTTTCGAAGATTTTGCAGCACAACACGTTAGGGCGATTGGTCTGTAGTTTGTGGGATCGAGGGAATCTTTGCCGGGCTTGAGGATAGGGATTACGTGGGCCTCCCTCCACCTGGAGGGGAAGGTACCCTCTATCCATATGTGGTTGTATAGGTCTAGTAGGAAAATTTGTATGGTACGGTGAATGTGCTGGATCATGCTGTACGGGATACCGTCCGGGCCTGGACAAGGGGATCGTCGAGAGGCCAATGCCGCCTGTAGTTCACGCATGGTGAACAACCGGTTGTAGGTGCTGTCTAGGAACGGTGAAGAGGAGCTTTTGTTAGGGGCTGGTACGAGGGAACTGTCTGCGGAGGAAGAAACGGTAGAAGCTAGGTGGTTTGCCACCGATTTGGGCTCGTATAGCAGTTCGTCGTTAGTCCGGAGGACCGGGGTGCGGAAGGGGGACATGTCGCCTCACGACACCCCGTACCTTCTTCCAGATGGTAGCCAAAGGTGTGGTGGTGGTGACGCCGGATACAAAGGCACGCCAAGAAGCTCGGCGACCTGTCTTCATTGTACGGCGGGCGATGGCCCTGGCCCGCTGCATCTCCGTGCGATGGATAGGGAGTCGCGTGTGGTAGAAACGTCGAGTAGCCTTCTTCTTGGCGCGTACGGCCTCCGTGCACTCTGGGGTCCACCAAGGTAGCCGTCGGGTGCGGGGGTAAGCTGAGGATCGTGGGATGTTAGTGCACGCAGCCGCTACAACGATTGCCTCGAAGTATGCAATGCACTCGTCGGAGGATAGGAAGTGGGCAGTCTAAGGGTTGTATACGTATCGTCGTGGAAGCGGGACCAATTAGCTCTGGCAGTAATCCATTTTTCCGGTACCCGAACGGTCTGGTCGAGCCAATTGAGCGCGAGTTGAGCGGGAAAATGATCACTTCCAAAGTCCTCTTGGAGGACTTGCCATGTGAAATCTAGGAGGGCATCGGTTGAAACGAAGGACAGGCCTATACAGGATGGAGTGCAGGTGGGGTGCGTGTCTCGCCATAAGAAGTGGCAACTATTGAAATCGCCCAGTAATAGAAAGGGCCTGGGGAGTTGTACCACCTCCACCAGGTCATCGCGGGAGACTTGAGTGTGGAGAGGGAGGTATATTGAACAGACGATGTACTGTCTATCCAGGGAAAGCCGGGTAGTAATCACCTGTAACGGGGATCGGATAACGATATTGTGGAAGGGGACTGCGTGGTGTATGAAAATGGCAGCCCCCCTTCGAGTGAAGGTAGGAGACGGGGTGGTGATGTAGGAATATCCAGTAGGGCAGGGCATGGGACTGGTCCCCAGGATGAGCTCCTGGAGACATACACACACACACACCGGACGGGAAGTGGCAATCAAGGAGTTAAGGCCTTCGTAATTCGCGAATATTCCTCTACAGTTCCAGTGTACTATTGTAGTTTTTGAGGGATCCATTATTTGATGATGGGAGATGGGTAAAGGTGTAGGGTCTAGGAAGTTGGAATGTGAAGGGAGATCTGGGGTTCGCGAAGGCGAAGGATGGGTCAGGAGTATGGCTGGCTATCTGCCGTTCACCAGAAAAGGAATCGGTCGGCCAGTCGATCTCCGCGGAGGCTGCGAGGTCTAGTCGGCCGAGCGAGACGGGAGGCGTGGATCACGGCAGCTAGAACGTCGTGGGCTCAGGGTGAGAAGTTTCCTGGTGGGCTTCTGTGTTCGGGCAAGGAGGGGGCGCTTTATTTCCCAGAGTGGCACCTCCCCGCCTGTCTGGGGTCTCACGGCGGACCCTGGGTGGCGATAGGGGGTACCAGAAGGACCGAGCAAGTGGGAGGGAGGACGTGCTCAAGGTGGCTAACAGGGAGGGGGCAGGTACTGTGGGGGTGGAAGGAGATGAACCAGTGTTCTCGTGGAGGGGTAAAAAAAATGGCACCAGGAGGCAAGGGCAGGTCCTAAGACTCACGGGCGCGGCCGAGCTCCCACACCGTGTAGCTGCGCCAGAGCCGCATCCACTGGATCCTCAGGGGAGAGGTTGTCCAGATTAATCTCGTCGGGGGGGGAAGGTCATGTAATTCGGCAACTATTGTCAGAGTCTGTGGGGGTAGATTGGTGGGACTTCTGCGGTGGGGTGGTATGTTCCTCGTAGACGAAGTGGGCGGTGTGAGGGTCCGAGTCGTCTTCTTAGATCTAGGGGAAGAGGGAGAGACATGTTGAAAGGCCGGAGGGCCTGGCGACTCGCTCCGGCGTCTCCGCCTCTTCGGCTTGCTCCGGGCGGTAGGTTTGGGTGTGTGCAGAGTACTGGGGAGGCAGGGTTCGAGGTGGGGGGGCCTGGGTGTCCTGGTCAAGCCGGGTTTTGGAGGTAAGTCTTGAGTGGAACTTGACTTGCCCGAAAGCGGCTGAGGTGGGCTGGGGCGAGGCCCCTGCTCCAGAGGGTGTACGTCCAAGGGCATATTCAAGGTACAGGCTGGGGTCGGCAAACGGTAAAGGGGAGAGCAAGTGTTCCGTTACCAGAGGGGGGTCAACCCCATCAGGATGCGGTCTTCCAGTTGTAGAGGACTCGAGGGCATGGTTGCCCACCACCCGAGTGTTGAGAGTAGTAGTCCGAGTATGAGAAGCAGAAGTCATAAGCCGAGTAGAAGCCATAGCAAACAAAAAGAAGCTTCATTCTCCGCGCGCATCCAGCCACCACCGACTCCAGCAAGGGAAAGGCGAATCGTGGGCACACTCAGTTCCACCGCCAATAGATGTCACGCAGGGGAGATACACCCATTCCCAGTCCCCGTACCTAAAAGGCGGCCACTCTCATCCAATGCGCGGTGAAAGATGGCAGGGACAGGGCTTTGATTTGGTTTAAGAGCGACAAGGATGCAGGACAACCACCTCCCTCACCCAAGATCCAAGGAAAGAGTCAAGTCAAGGTAAAAAAAAAAAAAAAAAAAAAAAAAAAAAAAAAAAAGTTGAGGAAAGGAGGAGAAAGAAATATAAGTAGGAGAGTAGGAGATCAGCCTGGTCCCCAAACGGGTCCAATGGTCCACGAGGGCAAAGAAAGCTCTTACATCGAAGATGCATTCCCCCATTGGCCATAGAGGGACGTGCCCTATAGTTCCGGACAAAGCAAAGGAAAATATGGGGACTAGAATCACTAGCGTACATAAGGGGCGGGCAGACCCCCCCCATTGTTTTTCCTGATTCTAAAAAAATGAGTATTACTAAAAACTATAAATTTGGAAAACATAGTAAAGTAATGACAATGATCAAATATTCATAATATGAAGAGTATTCGAGTATAATCAAATGGAAAATTTGATATTCACTCAATTCCAGTACAATAATCTTATTATATTATAATAAGAGAGCTGTCCGTCTGTCTGTCTGTCTGTCCGTCCGTCACACTTTCAGAAATTGTGAGAAAAAAATTCAAATTGTAAAAAAAATTTAGAAATTGTATTACATGCGGCAATGTGAAGCTCAAGATTTTCATGACTGTTCTTTTCTGTAGTTTAGCAATGGGGGAAGGGTGGGGGTGGGGGTAATCGGGGATGGGTGGGGTAATGGGGAGGGGAGGGGGTTAGCCCCCAAGTTGTATGAATGGGGGTGAGGAGGTTTTGGGAGATACCAGATTCAGAAATGTTGACACAATGTGAAGCTCAAAATTTTCACGGCTGGGTTCTTTTTTTGTAGTTTAGCCTGTCTAACCGTCAGCGAAGCGGCGGGAACTGTACTAGTCTATATTATAATAAGCAAAGCTGGGCACAAACTGTTAATCCGTTAATCGTTAATTAACGAAGTTAACTTTTTCGTTAACGATTTAACTTTTAAGTTAACTTTGAAAATCATTATCGGACTAATTAACTTCCGTTACATTTAACTTCCGTTAACTCAAGTCCGTTAACCCAAAAAATTCATAAATAAACGTTTAAAAGTTTCTATTATTTTCAGTGCTGAGCAGGTGCGCAATTAATCCGCCTTGGTCGACGCACTTTTGGCAGGCATCGACAAAAGGTTTGGGCCCCTCCTGGAGGATGACGAATGCCAGCTGGCTGCTGCCTTCCATCCAAGGTTTCGCCTCATCTGGTTGGACAAGTATGACAACACCAAGGTCGCCAGGGTGAGGAAAAGCATGGAGGGTACAGTCGAGGAGGCCATGAAGCAGCAGTCCAACGAAGTGGGCAGCAACAACGAGGAGGAGGAGGAGGAGGAGGATGACTTCTTCAGTGCTGTCATCCAGACAAGAGAGAGCAGCAGAAGCCACAGGTCACTCAAGGGCAAGGCCCAGAACTTGGTCAAGACCTGGCTGGAGACCAACTCCAAGGACTTGCTGACAGATGCTGCCTTCTTGGGTGAGCAAGTGTTGGTGGACTTGTTCATCAAGTTCAACACAGCCATCCCCTCCAGTGCTGCAGTGGAGCGTTTGTTCTCTATGGGCAAGGCCATCCTGAGGGCCAAGAGATCATCCCTGTCTGATGAAAACTTTGATATGCTAATTTTCATGAAGGGCAACATGCATCTCATGGACAAAATGGAGAACGAGAAGATGAGGGAAAATTAAATTATATATATATTGTGTTTTTCATTTTTTTTATAATAAAAGTTAACGTTAACGGTTTATCGGTAACTTCCGTTACATGTTTAACGAATTAACGGATTAACGGTTAACGAAGTTAACTTTTTGGTTAACGGATTAGCGGTTAACGAAGTTAACTTTTTGGTTAACGGTGCCCACCACTGATAATAAGAGAGCTGTCCGTCTGTCCGTCCGTCACACTTTCAGAAATTGTGAGAAAAAATTGAGAACAAAATTCAGAAATTGTATTACGGGCGTCAATGTGAAGCTCAAGATTTTCATGACTGTTCTTTTCTGTAGTTTAGCAATGGGGGAAGGGTTGGGGTGGGCGGAAGGGTTGGGGTGGGGGTAATGGGGGATGGGTGTGGTAATGTGGAGGGGTGGGGGTAATGAGGGAGGGGGTTAGCCCCCAAGTTGTATGAATGGGGGTGAGGAGGTTTTGGGAGATACCAGATTCAGAAATGTTGACACAATGTGAAGCTCAAAATTTTCACGGCTGGGTTCTTTTTTTGTAGTTTAGCCTGTCTAACTGTCAGCGAAGTGACGGGAACTGTACTAGTAATAATAATAATAATAATAATAATAGTAATAATAATAATAATAATAATAATAAATCAGATGGGAAATTTAGCATTCACTCAGTATCAAAATGTGACCACAAAGATCTCAATTTATCGATCAATACTGGGGCGAATTTAGGTTTCCTGGCGCCAAGGGCCATACTGATTTAGCCGCCCTTCGGACACCTTACGAAGTTACCATTCAGCAATAAACAGTTATTTGATATTAGGGTTTTCAGTAAATTGCAGTCAAATGGTTTAGGCATTTACTCTAGCAAAATATATCTTAACATACAAGATATTTTTATATATAATCACGATACATACATACATTATTAACAATCCCTCAAATGTGTGAACAGAAATGCATTGTAGGTTATCTTTACGATCTTTATGTTTAGTTGCGAAATCGACCGTTGTAGAATACTTGAAGCAGTTTCCGCCGAGATTGCTGAGCGGCGAAGGAGTCAATAAGATCTGTATAGCTAAGAGCTCTCGTGAGTTTCGATTCAATACTGAGGATAGCTAAAGAGTCGAGACGATTTTCTGACATCAATGACCGTAGGTAGTTCTTTAGTCGTCGCAGTATAGAAAAAGATCTTTCGGCAGAACAGTTGGAAGCCGGCGCACATAGGAAGATCCTGAGCGGAAGGGTTGGGGTGGGGGTAATGGGGGATGGGTGTGGTAATGTGGAGGGGTGGGGGTAATGAGGGAGGGGGTTAGCCCCCAAGTTGTATGAATGGGGGTGAGGAGATTTTGGGAGATACCAGATTCAGAAATGTTGACACAATGTGAAGCTCAAAATTTTCACGGCTGGGTTCTTTTTTTGTAGTTTAGCCTGTCTAACCGTCAGCGAAGTGACGGGAACTGTACTAGTAATAATAATAATAATAATAATAATAATAATAATAAATCATGGGAAATTTAGCATTCACTCAGTATCAAAATGTGACCACAAAGATCTCAATTTATCGATCAATACAGGGGCGGATTTAGGTTTCCTGGCGCCAAGGGCCATACTGATTTAGCCGCCCTTCGGACACCTTACGAAGTTACCATTCAGCAATAAACAGTTATTTGATATTAGGGTTTTCAGTAAATTGCAGTCAAATGGTTTAGGCATTTACTCTAGCAAAATATATCTTAACATACAAGATATTTTTATATATAATCACGATACATACATACATTATTAACAATCCCTCAAATGTGTGAACAGAAATGCATTGTAGGTTATCTTTACGATCTTTATGTTTAGTTGCGAAATCGACCGTTGTAGAATACTTGAAGCAGTTTCCGCCGAGATTGCTGAGCGGCGAAGGAGTCAATAAGATCTGTATAGCTAAGAGCTCTCGTGAGTTTCGATTCAATACTGAGGATAGCTAAAGAGTCGAGACGATTTTCTGACATCAATGACCGTAGGTAGTTCTTTAGTCGTCGCAGTATAGAAAAAGATCTTTCGGCAGAACAGTTGGAAGCCGGCGCACATAGGAAGATCCTGAGCGGAAGGGTTGGGGTGGGGGTAATGGGGGATGGGTGTGGTAATGTGGAGGGGTGGGGGTAATGAGGGAGGGGGTTAGCCCCAAGTTGTATGAATGGGGGTGAGGAGATTTTGGGAGATACCAGATTCAGAAATGTTGACACAATGTGAAGCTCAAAATTTTCACGGCTGGGTTCTTTTTTTTAGTTTAGCCTGTCTAACCGTCAGCGAAGTGACGGGAACTGTACTAGTAATAATAATAATAATAATAATAATAATAATAATAATCATGGGAAATTTAGCATTCACTCAGTATCAAAATGTGACCACAAAGATCTCAATTTATCGATCAATACAGGGGCGGATTTAGGTTTCCTGGCGCCAAGGGTCATACTGATTTAGCCGCCCTTCGGACACCTTACGAAGTTACCATTCAGCAATAAACAGTTATTTGATATAAGGGTTTTCAGTAAATTGCAGTCAAATGGTTTAGGCATTTACTCTAGCAAAATATATCTTAACATACAAGATATTTTTATATATAATCACGATACATACATACATACATTATTAACAATCCCTCAAATGTGTGAACAGAAATGCATTGTAGGTTATCTTTACGATCTTTATGTTTAGTTGCGAAATCGACCGTTGTAGAATACTTGAAGCAGTTTCCGCCGAGATTGCTGAGCGGCGAAGGAGTCAATAAGATCTGTATAGCTAAGAGCTCTCGTGAGTTTCGATTCAATACTGAGGATAGCTAAAGAGTCGAGACGATTTTCTGACATCAATGACCGTAGGTAGTTCTTTAGTCGTCGCAGTACAGAAAAAGATCTTTCGGCAGAACAGCTGGAAGCCGGCGCACATAGGAAGATCCTGAGCGCAATAATCAACATATGGGTAAACTTCTTTTAATCCTTTTGCGTGGATCATCTCATTCATCTCAAGAATGCTCGTAGGAGTTTTCTCCAAATTCAGAAGAAACCCACGGAAATGAAAACTCATTAACAAATGCTTCCGCCAAGTCATCCTTGTAAAATTCCCAAAGCTTAATAGCATTGGCAGTTATATCTGTCGGATTCAAGTTGGTGACTTATAAAAACGCAGACTGTGCATGGAGGTTTTCATGTACATCTTTGCGACGGTTTAATTCAGACAATAATCTGTCAAGTACCACAAGATAAGTATTAATGAAGAAGTTCCTCCGTCCGTCTAATTCTACCTCGCCTCGCCTACCTTTAAGTGGTACTAACTTTTCTCCGTTTTTTTTCAGCTAAAAAAAATACCAGAAATTTTGGATTTTTCCCTTTCTTGTTACGACTTTTCCTCCAGAATTTTACCCCCCCCCCCCTAAAATTTGCCGCCCTGGGCCATGGCCCATTTGGTCCATATGTAAATACGCGCCTGGATCAATAGATATGATCATAGACATTTAAACATTGTGCATCGCTCTTCCGTACGTCCCTGACCAGAATTGAAGACAGTATTCCAGGTGGGGGTGCGTACTAAGGAATTATATAATGTTAACATTGTTTTCTCGGACAAATTCAAATGATCTATCAATAAATTATAAGATTTTATTTGCTTTTCTAACTGCTTCGATATATTCCTTACTCGCTTCAAGTGTGTGTGCAACAATACCTAAATCTCCCTTTCGTAACACTCCTTAGTGTCTTGTCACACAGAGAACAGGCTACTTTTCCTTAACATTGTTTCTACTGATATGCAACGTTTTACACCTATCTATAAAGTTCATTTGGCAAATTTCTGCACACTAGAGAAACTATCTTCTGGAATCTGCCAAAATTCCGCCGCTGATTTTGTTCATACCTCCAGTTTGGTATCATCCGCAAATTTTTAAATTATACTGTTAACTCCTATGTCGATGTCGGTGATATAAATAAGAACTGGTCCCAAAACTGATCCCTGAAGCACCGCTAGTTACACTTCTTCAGTTAGACGCTTTGTCATTAATCATTAATGACCACGCTTTGTTTACGTCGGCTAAGCCAATTTTCAATCTATTTGAGAACATTACCATGAATTCCGTGAGAATGAAGTTCAGCTAATAATTTCCTATGGGACACTTCATCAAAAGCCTTTTGAAAATTTAAATACTTGTATATAACATCCACCGTTTTACTTTACTTACATATATTTATATTAAAAAAGTCTAGTAAATTAGCAAGACAAGAACGATTACGTCGACAGCCGTGCAGAGTCTGTAAATTAAATTATTAATTTCTAAGTGATTAAACTTTTTGTTTCGAACGATCGTCTCAAAATTATCAACTAGCTATTGAAGTCAGACTAATTGTACGATAATTTTTGGGAAGCGATTTGTCCCCTTTTAAAATATTGGCGTAATGTCTGCAAGTTTCCAATCGAACGGAATTACTTCGGATTGTAGTTTTTTTATTATTAAATATATATGCAAGAGGAGAGAGAATTGCGCGATTCATTTCTTTAAGTACCCTTGCGTAGAGCTTATCTGGACCTATAATTTTATTAGGATTAATTTTACATATGGCCGAGAGTACTTCATTTTTACTAACGGTAAAATCGCGAAGCTTTAATTAAATGATTATCATGATTATGGGGACGGGACTGTTCATATTTTCATTAATAAACACGAAAAAGAAATGTATTCAGAACTTCCATCATTTGTGAGTCATTGTAAATTTGTTCGTCGTTTTCCCCAACGAGTGAACCAATAGTATGTAAAACTACATTTTTTATTTTTAACAATTATCGAATTCCTTCGGATTAAATTTAATTTTTCATTATATGTATTACAGTGATGTAGTAGAGACCACCATGACCGAGACAGAGACCAGAAAAAGGTCTCGAAACGGAGACCTAAACTATACGTAATTTTTGCAGTGTTGGGCACTAAAGCGTTAATCCGATAACAGTTAATTAACGAAGTTAACTTTTTTAACGGACTATTAACGGAAGTTAATTTCCATTTATCGTTATCGGACCAGTTAACTTCCGATAACTCGATATTTAGTCTGTTAAAGTCCGTTAACACGTTAACTGCGAGGAGTCATTCACGGAAGATCACCGCTCCGCGAATGAATTCAAACCGCCATAACTTCAGTCTGCCAATTCCGTCCTCTGCCGCAGTGGAACGGCTCTTCTCTCTCGGCAAGGACATCATGAGGCACAAGAGGTCAAGACTGGCAGTTGGGCCTAACTTTGAGAAGTTGGTCTTTCTGAAGGGCAACCAGCACATTGTCAGTCTTTAATAAATGTGCCTAAAATTTAATTTTACCTTTCAGTTCCCGCCATAATAATTCTCTGGTAAATTAAAATTTAGTTAATGGTTACAAGGGTTTCAAAACATGTAATCAGTACATTTTTTATTAAAAATAAAAAAAAAAGTTAAGCAAAAAATTGCAAAACTTGATAAAAATACAGTTAAATACCTATTTATTGTTGGATTTTGCATAAATAAACATTTTCTATGGGTTTTAAAGCTTTTTTCCTTGATTTTTTTTAAATGTCAGTAAAGAAATAGTTATCGTTAACGGATTATCGTTAACTTCCGTTAATTTTGTAGTAAAATTATCGGATTATCGTTATCGGAGTTAAAAATTGGGGTTAACGGATTATCGTTATCGAAGTTAACTTTTTGGTTAACTGTGCCCACCACTGAATTTTTGCATGTATTTAATATTGTGTAATGTCTAATTCCTAAGCTCTGTATTTCACATTCAGGAATAAAGATTCTAAAGAGGTTATCGTGTGACTGTTGCAAAATTTACTCTTAATGTATTCACAAATCCATAGTTTGTAACATTTTTCAGCAGTTAACCGTCTACTTAAAACGAAGTGTTCGTTGCACTTGATCATCATTATCATAGCAGTAATGTAGTCAAGACCAGCTTGGTCGAGACCGAGACAAGACCTAAGCATTCATTCTGAATGAATTTTAACCCACGAGTGAGAGGTTTTGCTACTTACTTAACCCTTTACTTTCTTCTTTCTCTCGGGCTAACCTTAAAGTGGATCTTATGGTCTTTGTTAGCCTTAGCTTCTGTAGATCTGTAGATAGTTGCTTTTACTTTTTCTATTAAGTTTCTATTTCACTTTCTCAATAACTTTTATGCATTTTAATCGGACAGATTTGGTTTTTAATTTTTAATACGCTTCCTTTTTTAACGTTAAACTATTGTTAATTTCAATATTCGACCATTTAGGTCTAACAGTTTTCGCCAATCTTTACACAATAGAATATAACTATTCTAAATGTTTAAAATAACTATGAAAAGAAATACGTGTACCATTAATATTATTTCGCAAAGTCTCATCCCAATTATGGGTCGCGGGTGTTTGTCACGAAATTTTGCTCTTAAAATCAAAAACGTATTACAAACTATCCGAATTACGAATGTTATTTGCCTATGATCACTGGTAGGAGACTACTACTACACAGATGTATTATCAATTAAGTCTAGGTCTGTACTTAAAACAATCTAGAATATCGAGATCTCTAGTCCTAGTGGACACCTTGACCACAGGGACTAAGGAATTTTTACTAGTGGGCCATTTTAAAAAAAAAGGGCACATATATCTAAGGGACACCAAGTACTAATATTAATTAATATACTAATAAAATACTAATCACTAAATAAAATACTAATCACTACCTTATCTTCGGTATCCGCAGGTATTCACTATCTGTATAAGCAGTAACAGTAAAGTGAAAACCAACACTATAAACATCGAAAAAAGCAAAAACGTTACCTCCCAGTTCCTCTAAACGCACAGAAACAATCCTTCTAACCGCCGCAGTCAGTCATTCAGCTGATCGCTCCCATTTTCTTCTCAAGTGTATGGGAGACCTTGCTAGAATCTATTTTTACTCCAAAGCTTAAAATTGACTAGTGGGCCAACAGAATGTGAGTAGTGGGCCAAATACAAGGGCAAGTGGGCCATTTGGCCCACTAGTATATATGTTAAAGTCCCTGCTTGACCATTTCAAAAAGCGAGCTTTTCAGCAAACTCTCGTACAATCAACGACCGGAATTAGATTGTAAAGGGCCACCCCAACTCCCTGCAAAGCAAATTAAAATCTTCGATAATTGTTGCATCATGTTCGCTACTTATACAAAAAACTAGGTCCTGAAATCTTTTATCGCTATTGATAATCTGCGAGGGAGGCCTATATACTTGTACTAAGCAGTGTTCAAAATAGGGCAATGTATTTGGGGGGTCAGAATTTAACAGACTCATTGTGTCACTCGCGCGCGTGTAGCCCAACAATAAAGGCTTATAATTGAGGATTTACCCATTACGAAGAAAAAGTAACACCAGGTGATAGTCCATTGTAATAGTTGTAAAAAGGAAGGATATTACCAAAAAAAATTAAAATATACTTCCAGAGTATATTTATGTAAACCAAAAGAAAACGGCATCAACAGTACAATGACATGATCATGGGAATGATGAGATTTCAGATTTCTTAAACTTACTCTTAACACATTCTGGTAGTACAATGCATTATACCACATCATAGGTCTATTAGAATTATGATAACTGGCATACACAATTATGTAGATAATAATAGAAGAACAGCAGTTGCAAACAACAATACTATCATATTAGACGTGATTATGGGCTGGGAAACGGGCCTGGCTACACAGGTTTCATGTAAATTAAAACTTGAAAGCTTTAGATGTAGAAAATTAACACTACATATAAATATTTACAGGGGGTTTTACAGGACCCACCCTGGGTCCCCTTGGACAGCATATTTCTATGGGTCCCATATAGGTTTGGGGGTTAAACCCCCCTGACGTCCTCTGATTTCGAAGCCTGGTACTAAGCCTATTAATTTTTCTCGCGAGTTTTCTTTAATTTCAATGAACGTCGTATCTATATCAATTTCTGAAAAAATTTGGGTTAATATTCGTCTTTTAACCCGCTCACGCGCGGTTAAAACAGTGCAATATATTGAATTGCCATTCAAAACTGACTAAGAAAATATATATCTTATGTTGTGCAAATTTGTTCAACTGTACTTTTAATAAAATATATTTCCTGTTTTGGCTATAATGTACTTTTTTTCATAAAATATTTTTCCTGATTGGGCTATTTTTTCGCTACTCTGCGACTTAATTAGTTGGATGGGTTTTGTTCTGGCTATTTTTTTTCTAATTGGATTCAGTTTAGTGGTGTTTGTGATAGAATTATGACGTGCCATTCGTGTGATTTTGACTGAGAACTTGATTCGTCATGTGCCCTAGATGAAGACAAAGGATTGGATGTTTTTATCAATTACGGCGTTATTCTCTCATCCTTAACTTGCCCGAAATGTGACAGTGAGTGCCTAATACAAAAAGATCAGAAGATATTTGGTTGAAATAACCAATATTAACCCGTTAGGTTAACTGAATGCCCGGTTAGGTCAACTGTACACCCTTGATGATTGGTTAGGTTAAGTCGCGATATTTTCGTTAGTTTAAATGAAAATGATGAGAGCAAATTTTTCTGATTAATTTTGTGTTGTTATATACGAAACTGCCATCCGTTTCCTGTGCAAATGCGTAGTTTTCGAGATTACGATATCTCGAAAACTACGTATTTGCACAGGAAACGGATGGCAGATTCGTGCAAAACAGCTCAAAATTGACCAGAAAAGTTTCTCATCATAAAAACAGACTGGGTGTGAAAACGAATAATTACCAAAATTTGAATTACGGGTTTTAAAGCGTGACCGTATACTAGTGCAGTACTATTTTTTCTTACCATTGTTAAATATCTCAACCAGGAATATGATAATATCCAAGAAAATTTCTACCCTGCGTATTTAACCACGATTCATTAATTACTACAACCTCAAATATGATATTTGATGAAGGGCTTAATAGTTCATCAAATTTAAATCTTTTAAACTTGGAGCGAATGTAAAATACATTTATAAAATTTGGAGTTCCACAGTAGAATTGAGAGGTTCTTCGTGGAGGAAGTCGCTCGCTGTAAGGAAAATTTATGTTAGGCTGGTCGCCTAGATAGAAGTTTCGCCGTTGTTTTGACTGAAAAGCCATCGCAGAGCTATGAAAGTCTACCAAGACGAGCTGCTCCCACGCCAGTCAGATGAAGACTATCATGCAAAAATAAAGCTATTATAAAAATAAAAATACCACAAATCGACGAATTCAGCATTTTCCTGTTGGCAGAGAGACTCCAGACTTATTTATGTAAAGTCGTCGGATTCTGCTATTCTAGAAAGAATTCCTAAAAAATTAACTTAGTCCTATACTTTCGAGTCTACAACTTTCGAGTCTACATCAGGGTTGCCGAAGTTGGTACGTTCGTACCAAATGTGGTACTTTTTGCCTCCTCTGGTACGTTTGGTACGACGGCCGAAAATTTTGGTACTATTTGAAGTTTTGTCGAAACAAACAAAAACCGCTATGTATGTATAAAAACTATCCTTTAGAAAACTATAATTTGGTTCATTATTGAATGGAAAAGAAAAAAATTATTATTGATGGATTTTAATTTTCGTTTCGTCTCGTAGTAGAAAGAATGGTCGGTACAGGGTACATTCGAATTACAATATATTATAAACTACGATCTTGGTGCAGGAGCACTTTAGGATCAAAATGGCCAGAATTATCCTGGAAAATGCCTTCATTGTTCAAGTCGCCAAAATAAAAATCTTTTAATTGCTGGATTTTAGTTTTATTTTATTGTCTCAACTTATCAAAATATATCGTCTTTTTATATATAAAAAAGTGTTTTGTGAACGAAAGTTTTGGATAATGGCCGAAACGTGAGATTGACCGTTAAAAAATAAGGTTAGTTTAACATCTTTATATGTTTTAAAGCATTTATCATCATTTTTCAATTATTTGGTACCTTTTTGCGAGATTTGGTACCTTTTGACTTAAGTTTTGGTACACTTGCCAAAACAATTTCGGCAACCCTGGTCTACATCAGCCGCTTGCATTTCTCTATTAGCTACTCTGACCTGGAAATTTTAGCATCACGAGTCTCAACATACAACGTAAATATAGTATTTTGATCAGCATTCTTACCAAATTTGTCTAGAGTTAGTGATTTAGACAGATACTCTAGGATAGCAGTACCTCCCCAACTCTTCCGAGTTGGCTTCCTGCCGCATAACTCCTGTAATTGTATTCGAATGATTGAGTCGTCAACTAGCATAATCTCTTGCGTGTCATTCTGCTCTGGCTCAAACTGAAAAGCTATTACTAATTAGTTGAAATTACTCAAACAAGATATACGCTGTCTACGTCGGGCCGCATTTTTGAAAAGGCTTAAAACTATTAAAATAGTTTTAGAATAACTTGTTTTTACCAGTTAAAGAAATTTTGGGGAAGTTTACACTTAAAGGTATGGTAAAAAATAACTCCAGTTGGGGTTAGGTTAATTTTGCATTACGCAAAGTCATGCTTGCTCTACGTGATGTTTTATCTATGGGACCCGAGTGTTATATATCAGATATTTGAATGAAACGAGATCATTGGCTCGATTGCAGGGGAGTCAGCAGGTAAAACACCTCTATGTGAAAGCATAATCTGCCCCCCCCCCCTCGGGTGTTCAGACATGCATCAGGTTTTATTAACCTTTGTAAAAATACATGACGCAATCGTCGTTTGTCAGAAAATTTAGTTTGGTACTTTCCTGTTATCCCAAACCTTTTGCCAGATTCGTACGCCACTTGCCAGATTAAAAAAAAAAAAAATTGGCAATGAAATTTGGCAATGTTCAGCAACATTTAAAAAAAATTGGCAATGAAATTTGGCAGTCTGGCAAGAGGCGTACGAATCTGGCAAAAAGTCTGGGGTCCGGGAAAACAGGATAGTACCTTTAGTTTTTCTAACGATTTTTTACGTGAGAAATACTGTAGTGATGTTCTTTTTTGTCGCAAAAATAGCAAAATGTAACGTAACCTAACCAATATTTTACGTAACCAGTTTTTGATCACACCTTGTAGATGGCTATTGTTGAGATGGTGGATATAGCAATGCAACCTGCTTCATGAAGTAATGTAGACGGGGGTGAATAGGATAATCGTTCAAAAACAAGTATTTGGCATCAATCTCAACTACATGGTCTTCAAGCCATTTCCTCGCAAACTTCACTACAAAATGATTTCGTCAACTACTGTATTCCTATTGCAATTAAGATAATTCACCACATAATAAGCAGTGTTGGGCACTAAAGCGTTAATCCGATAACGGTTAATTAACGAAGCTAACTTTTTTTAATGGACTATTAACGGAAGTTAATTTCCATTTATCGTTATCGGACCAGTTAACTTCCGATAACTCGATATTTAGTCTGTTAAAGTCCGTTAACACGTTAACTGCGAGGAGTCATTCACGGAAGATCACCGCTCCGCGAATGAATTCAAACCGCCATAACTTCAGTCTGCCAATTCCGTCCTCTGCCGCAGTGGAACGGCTCTTCTCTCTCGTCAAGGACATCCTGAGGCCCAAGAGGTCAAGACTGGCAGTTGGGCCTAACTTTGAGAAGTTGGTCTTTCTGAAGGGCAACCAGCACATTGTGTCAGTCTTTAATAAATGTGCCTAAAATTTAATTTTACCTTTCAGTTCCCGCCATAATAATTCTCTGGTAAATTAAAATTTAGTTAATGGTTAGTGGTTACAAGGGTTTCAAAACATGTAATCAGTACATTTTTTATTAAAAATAAAAAAAAGTTAAGCAAAAAAGTTGCAAAACTTGATAAAAATACAGTTAAATACCTATTTATTGTTGGATTTTGCATAAATAAACATTTTCTATGGGTTTTAAAACTTTTTTTAAATGTTAGTAAAGAAATAGTTATCGTTAACGGATTATCGTTAACTTTGTAGTAAAATTATCGGATTATCGTTATCGGAGTTAAAAAATGGGGTTAACGGATTATCGTTATCGAAGTTAACTTTTTGGTTAACGGTGCCCACCACTGATAACACTGGTATGCATCAATTTTGCTGTCAAGGGATTTGTAAGTGATTCTTATAGTGTGTTTCCTGCTGATTTCGAATCTGTAATCCGTTTTTCTCAATCAGCTCAGGTTATCCGGCTATGGCCTCATAAGTAAAATAGAATTTTTCGTGATTTTGTCAAAGCGGAATTGGAACAGTAACATCTATCATCACTTGTTTCACTTGTATAATATCTTTTTTTACTTTTCAGGCATATAGATAAAATATTTCATAATGAATAGAGCGTGTAAAAATGATCCCAATAGATTCTGCTACATATGTGGGACGGTTACCATGCCAAATAACCAGTCCCAAATCACTAAATTTGTGAAGACAATGTATAGAGCATACTTTGGAATTAAGCTAGGGGACCAGGACAAAAATTTCGCCCCTCATATGTGCTGCAAGACGTGCATTGAAAATTTGAGAAGATGGAGCAAAGGCAGAGCGAAATCTTTGCCTTTTGGAATTCCCATGATTTGAGAGAAGGAAAGGATCACGTGACAGATTGCTATTTCTGCATGACAAACTTCCAAGGTGGGCTTATAAATTTATTTTTCTTAAATATTTTGAAATCCTCGTATGAAACTTGACATAATATTCACCATAATGTAATATTCACCATATATAGCATAATATTCACCATAATGGTAATCATACATTTACATATACATATTGTTATAGAAAATACATTTACACATACATATTGTTATACAAGTTACATTTACAATGATTGTATATTTTCTTTCTTTTTCATTCATATTGTCCCCGAAGGGACAATATGAATGAAAAAGAAAGAAAATATACAGACTCCATCGACTTATTTCATATCTTACAGACCGCAGCCTTCCCTCACGAGCCGCCACTGTCTGAATGCTTCTTCTATTTCATATGCAAGTTTTATATCCATGTTTCTGTGTTTCTATTTTCAGGAGTTAACAAGAAGAATAAACACATTGTTGTATACCCTGACATTCCTTCTGCTATGAGACCTGTACCCCATGGTCCTGGAATTCCAATACCCGACCCACCTCAAACCCTAGACTTCGATGATTCTGATGATGAATCAATGACCAATGCCAATGACCAGTCCCAGTCGTATATACCTCAAAATACCGCTTCAAATGAGCCGAGGCCTCTCAACCAGGCCAAACTTAATTATCTTACCAGGGATTTAGGACTTTCCAAATTAGCTGCCGAGATCTTGGGCTCACGACTTCGAGAAGACAACTTGCTGGCTCCGGGAACAACATTCTCCTGGTATAGGAAACGAGAGGAAGAATTCCGCAAGTTTTTGCAGTGCACGAAAATACCTCTTCCTTAGTGTACTGCTGCAATGTTGAGGGGCTAATCGAATCCTTGGGCCTGCCATATAACGCATCAGAATGGAGGCTATTTATAGACTCGTCTAAACGAAGTTTGAAAGCAGTACTTCTCAACATTGGGAATAGGGTTGCATCAGTCCCTGTAGCACATTCCGTACAACTTACTGAGAGCTACGATAACATGAAAATTTTACTGGATGCTCTCGTATAAGACCAACATAACTGGAGGATCTGTGGAGATTTGAAGGTAATACTAATATCATTAGTAAACTATTGCTATTGACTATGTTGTTTTTCCAAAGGTTATTTGAGAGCGTATAAGAACACTTAACTTCCCCACAGAAGTGATACAGTCCAATGCATAGACTTTTTTATCTGATAGAACAAATTCTCTAAATTCTTTAAATATTTTCATTTTTTTTCAGATTGTGGCATTTGTATTGGGAATGCAAGGGGGATACACGAAATACCCATTGTTTCCTCTGCAAATGGGATAGCCGAGCGGATGAGAAGCACTATGCACAGCGTGAATGGGTATCCAGAGAGAATTTTGAACCTGGGTCGCATAATGTCGTTTCAGTGCCCCTTGTACCACCAACAAAAGTTTTGCTCCCACCACTTCATATTAAGCTGGGCTTGATGAAAAATTTCATCAAATCAATGAATAAGGAGGGTTCAGCATTCCGATATCTCGAGAGTAAATTTCCTCATATATCTGATGCTAAACTAAATGCTGGGGTTTTTGATGGTCCTCAAATTCGAACTTTGATCAAGGATACTCAGTTCGAAAACGCAATGACTCCAACTGAGAAGAATGCCTGGCAGGCATTCAAATCAGTTGTCACTGATTTTCTTGGCAAGCGTAGAAGTCCAGAATACGAGTCCGTTGTCGAAAACTTGATGGAAGCTTTCAAAGCTCATGGGTCGCGCATGTCCATAAAATGCACTTTTTGTGGTCCCACTTGGACTATTTTCCTGAAAATTGCGGGATTACAGTGAGGAACAGGGTGAACGATTTCACCAAGATATCAAAATAATGGAAGAGAGGTACCAGGGAAACTGGGATATCAATATGCTGGCGGACTATTGCTGGTGTTTGAAGCGAGACGTGCCCGAAGAAAAACACAGACGGAAAGCCAAAAAAACTTCATTCCTTCCTCAATAAACTTTTTTCCATATTCATTGTATGAATAAAAGTATTTATTCACACAATGTTTTCATTTTTCACGAGTGTTCTTATAATATTACTCGTATCTACAGTGTTTAAGCTAAAAAAATCAATAAATTTGGGGATAAAATTGGACTTATAATAAATGGCCAATAGAGAAAAAACCTGACCTGATTGAGGAAAACCAATGTCATTTTCGAATTCAGCATGGTCGAATTATATAATATGAGTTGAAAAAACCCTCACAGCAGACAAAAAAATTTAATATGCATACCAATGTAATAAGTCAAGGTATCCCAACTGGGGGAAGGTGGGGTGGAGGGGGCGACAACCGAGTCCAACAACATATATCTAAAAGGACAATTGAAGGTGCTACTATAGTATGCGGTCTACCTATGATTGGTTATGTTTAGTCATGATATTTTCGTTAAAACTAACGAAAATATCGTTACTAAACCTAACCAATCAAGGGCGATTGACATTGGGATGTAAACAAGCAATTAGTAAACAAGATAAGCTATAATTAAAAGGTAGACTGCATTAGGGTGTGTCAATTTTAGTAAAGTCAACAATTCAAAAACTAATGCTCAAATGATGTCATTATCTAGCAAACTTAGAAATATATTTAGTGTTGTTTAAAAAAGCCATTTACCTACTTATATTTGACCATAAAGGTTTGAAATATAACCTAAATATGACTGCAGCATCGTATATCAATGTGCTATTGATGTGTGTGGTCAACTTTGGTTATTTTTGGTGTGCAGTATGGTTTATAAGTTTCACATAGTCACAAATGCTGGAGTTTTGATTGTGAATGCATGTGTTTTTCCTCCTTTTTGACAATTTTGATTACTTCGTAATGTAAATATTGTATAATTCAAATTATTCAAAATGTGTGTGACCCAAACTTTCTGTATATTTTGATATGATAGATATATGAAATTGTCATTACTTTGAATAATTAAGTCTTGTACCTGTAACACAACCTTTTATCTGAGCTTATTAGGAAGATATTAAGAATTTCAATTAACTTAATTTTATATAATCATAATCAGTAGGCCTATCCAAATTTCAATGACATTTCTTTTGTTCACAGGTCCACAGGATGAGTCAAAAAGAAATCAGAACCCGAAGCAAATCAAGTTGTCAACTAAATCATCTGGTGGGGACTGGGAGGGAACTTCCCCCCTGCTGAGCTGCCCACAGCCAGAGATCTGCTGAGGTATGGTTTGTTGAGGAGAGAGATGAGTGAGGAAGACAGGAGGAATTACCCAGTTAATGACCTAATTAACACGGCATGGTTCCAGGGCTACTGGCTCAGTGGAGAAAGGCCAACGCTCTATTTACAGGACCTGTAATCAACACTGAGGTCAGGATCAGGGCTAAAGTGAAGGCACTGTGGGATGAGGCAGTGAAGGTGTCCATTGGCAATGTGAAGCTAGGTCAAAGATAGGTTCTTGATGAAACTGGACAAATTGGTGGACATCCTGACCTGTCACTGTGTGATCAGGAGCTGCAGTGAGCTTGGGTGCAACCATGTCTGCAACAGTGAGGTTCACATTGACTGCAGCTGCAGGAGCTTGCCTTCATTAAAGGTCTGAGAAAAGGTGGGCAGTGTGGGGGCGCACCAGATGGGTCTAGCTGATCACCCTGAGACCAGGAGAAGGAAGGACGAGGAGAAAAGGAGGAGGAAGGCAGCGGAGTCAGCCAAGAAAGAAGAGGAGTTGAGGGAGGAGTCACTGCTGGAGATGGAGTTGGAGGAGACTGGAGATATACTGGAGGAAGCAGGGAGGAGAGAGGAGGACGAAGATTTCATACCAGAGGCTACGACAACTTCTTCCTTGCCTGTGGCTAAGAAGAAGAAATACAACACAAGATATCACCAACATAGCTCTGGCTAGCTTGAGACATCACACTGGACTGAGAGAGAGTGCAGAGATTGCCACTGCTGCCTGGATTGATGCTGGTCTTATCACAGAGTTTGACACAGCACTGGTGATTGACCACAACAAGGTGAGGAGGGCTCACGAGAGACTGACTAAGGAGCTGGTCAAGAAGTTTGATGAAGAGATTAGGGAAAATGGCATCACCTGTATCTTCTTTGATGGGAAAAGAGATGACACCAAAGTGATGATGGAAGCTGAGGGCAGTGACAGGCAGTTTTCTGGCCTCATTAAGGAAGAACACTACACAGTGTGCAATGAACCAGGTGGGAAATATTTGTGGCATTTTGTACCAGAGAAAGCTGCAGAGGAGAGAAGTCATGCTGAGGTCATTGCTGATCATCTGGTGAACTGGCTGAGAGAGAGAGAGAGCAGCAGACCAGACCCTTTTGGCCATAGGAGGTGACAGTACTAATGTGAATACTGGCTGGGAGTGAGGAGTAATGCATTATGTGGAGGCCAAGCTTAGTAGAAAGTTGGTGTGGATTGTCTGTGACTTGCACACTCGGTAGCTGAGTCTCGGACACCTGGTGACTGCACTGGATGGCAAGACATTGAGTAACAACAAGTGGTCTGGGCCCCTAAGGAAGATGTTAGACAGTTAGACACTGCCACTGAGCTGGAGATCAACCCAAACTTCACGAGGATCACTGTTGATCCTCCTCTACCCCATCTCAGTCAGGAGGTGGTCAAAGACCTCAGTACAGACCAATGATATGGCTACAGAATCATCACTGCCATCAGATCGGGAGAGGTACCTCAGAGTCTAGCTCTCCTGGAGATGGGGCCAGTCTGTCACAGTAGGTGGGTCACCACGGCTCTAAGGTTCTGCAGATTGTGGATTTCCAAACATGGGCTGAAGTGTAGGAACCTGAAGAATCTGAGGATAATTGTGGAATTCATAGGAGTAGTCTACATGCCAAACTGGTCCAACATCAAGTTAAATCACAGCTGGGTGGAGGGTCCCATGCATGTATTGTACCAGCTGGAGCTGCTCAGAAGTCAGAAGGAGGAGGTGATAGGAATAGTGATGCCCAGTGGCGGCTCGTCGGTAGGCACTGCGGAACTGCAGTACCCCTAAATTTTTTATTTACAATTGAAATAATCAAGAACAATATAAGGATGAGCTCACTGAATAACTTTTTCAATAACTTTTTAAACTTTTATTCATTGCTCAATGCTCATCCTTTTATTTCAGTAATTATTTCAACCCATTCTTAGAGACAGCACCCCTAGAATTTTTAGTCACGAGCCGCCACTGGTGATGCCTACAGTGAAGAGATCAGCCTGGTATGCACACTCTGAGGCTGTACTCCAGGCCATGCTGTGCAGTAAAGTGGAGGAGGAGAGGAGGGAGGCAGTGAAGAGGATACTGGAAATCAGAGGTGAAGGAGATGAGGACACACAGGTAGGAGACTGCAGTGTCAGGCCCAGGAAGACTCCTGACATCAACCCAGATGCCACCAAACTCTCGGAGCTTATTGACTGGAACTCTGGCGTGACTGAGCCTCCTCTGACCTGCTCCCTCACCACTGCTGCAATCAAGGAGTTTCTGGATAGACCAATGGAAATTCCTGCATGGCCCTCACACACACAGTCAGTAGAGAGGTGTGTAAGGATGACAACTGAAGCAGCACAACATGTTTACTCACAAGAGAGGAGGGAGGCGTACATCAGTGGCCAGGTGGGAGCTCATGTCCAGGAACAAGAGCAAGGTTGAAATACAATCAAAATGTCTTTAATTGTATGTAATTTATGTAAAATGTAGTTATATACAATAAAAAAAATACTTTCAAAAATTGCTGATTTTTCGTAAACTTCAACTTCAAATATAAGTAGCTAGGCGTGGTCAAATCTGGATTTTAAAGCCATATTTCGATTTAGCACATAAAAATACATCATTTGGTCACTAGTAGTCTTTGAAAATCCAAAGATTTCACTTTGCTCCCTAAAATTGACACACCCTAAGACTGCATACCCAATTGAATGTGCAGTCATTGATATAGGTAATTAAATGTAATGTCTGTATTCATAAAGATAAACAATTAATATGATCGTCAACAGCGTTGAATTGCATGTAATTTACTAGTCTTATACAGTAATAAGGTTCCATTACGATTACTGCAAATCTATACGAACTACTACAATAGAACTTTCTATATACTAGCGAAAGCGAAATGTTCGCCTGCAGGAAATTTTCACATAGGCTATAGTTTACGCGAAAATATATCTGGCAGGCGAAAATTTGACAATTTAAACTAATCTTTGGAAGATTAAGAAAATAAAACTTAGATCATTAAAATACTTCATATGAAAAGTAAATTCAGTATATTTTAATAAAACACTGTAAAGTAAAAGCAGTAAAAACATTTTAAATTATACTGTATTGCTGTACAACAAGATTGTTATAAATGCCGCTAATTTCCCAACCCTTCCGAATGGTCTCCCTCATTTTGCTAGGTTATCCCATGCAGACATCCCATCCCATCCCATCCATTTAGCATGAATAGGTTTCAGTGTGGAGAACTTCAAATATCTTACCGAGAGATTCATTTACGTTGGAAAACACTATTAATATAATAGGCATCAGCCACAAACCGGTGGTGATATCCTGCTGCATGCAACCATCACCTTACGGTTTCCACTGACACGCCCATATGTAGTCTCTCCTGCACGGTGACAGCAAGTAACCATGTCAACACCACGGTCTGGCCCATCAACGTCATTTCACAAACATTAGTATAATATTATACGAATTTATAAGTATATATAAATATATTTATGCTAGTATAACCGTGGATTATTCTTGAGATTTTGATAAGTTACTGTTGTTATTCAGATCGAAACTGTTAAGTTTTTTGTGTAACAATCGATAAGCCATTCCCCACTAACTCTCTGTCTCTGTCGCTGTCTCTGTCTCTGTCTCTGTCTCTGTCTCGATCTTTTTCTTGCTCACTGTCAATACGTATATAATTCAGTGGCGTATATAAGGGGGGGGGGCACAGGGGCACATGCCCCACCATCGGAAAAATTACTACTACTCTCATTAAAGATATTTGAAAAAGTTAAAAAAATCGAGAACTTTGCAACATTCACCACAAAAAAGAATCTTTGTCATATGGAATTTCAGTTATTTTATGGTTACCAGGACAGGTTATTAACTCAAACCTCTAAAGCAGTGGTCGGGGAACAGGGGTAAATTACCCAAATGGGGTAAATTTAAAACTTTTGGGGGTATGCGTGCGGTATGAGAGAGATTTTGCGCTGATATTTTTTTCGTATATTTTTATTTTATTTTGTTACATAAATGTGGCGTTATTCTAAATTTTAGAATATTACGAATTTACGTCCTGAGTACGTCCTCAAATATATTTTGGGGTAATAACCAAAAAAGTTCACCGACCAAAGCAACGATTATCCGACTTCTGGGTACATGAGTAGTACGCGAGTCGCAGTGTGGAAGGGCCCGTCACCTCCCTGACTGTTGAGCGGCCGTTGAGTGTATTGTACGTATATAAATGTAGCCCATAATAATTATGATTCTACTACTTTGGTTGTCTTAGGAACGTTTATACATGTCTTTATACGTACAATTAATTCGTGCAAATTTAATTATTTGCCCATAAATTGGAAATAGAATGCAACTGAAGCTTTTCAAGATGCAATTCGTTTTGATTTCAAATCAATCATCAATTTTGAGCTCTCTCTCTCTCTCTCTCTTTCTCACACACATATATATATATATATTTTTATTTATTTAGTGTGTGTGTGTACCCCCCATTCAAGAAATGCTGTATACGCCCCTGTACAATAGGGGTCGCGCGTCTTAAAGTACCTAAGCGCCACCACAGGCGAAACCGTGTTTTTGATGGATATCACTATTTTCACCCTTCCTCTATCGCGTAGTTTGGGTTATAATGACCTTACGACACGAAGTATGGTTGAAGACCTTATGAAGCGAACTACTTTTTTCACCTCTATCACCAGCTGGGCTCTGTCGCCCAGATGTGATGCGCGTCTTAAGCAGTGGTGGGCACCGTTAACCAAAAAGTTAACTTCGTTAACCGTTAAACATGTAACGGAAGTTACCGATAAACCGTTAACGTTAACTTTTATTATAAAAAAAATGAAAAACACAATATATATATAATTTAATTTTCCCTCTTCTTCTCGTTCTCCACATTTTGTCCATGAGATGCATGTTGCCCTTCATGAAAATTAGCATATCAAAGTTTTCATCAGACAGGGATGATCTCTTGGCCCTCAGGATGTCCTTGCCCATAGAGAACAAACGCTCCACTGCAGCACTGGAGGGGATGGCTGTGTTGAACTTGATGAACAAGTCCACCAACACTTGCTCACCCAAGAAGGCAGCATCTGTCAGCAAGTCCTTGGAGTTGGTCTCCAGCCAGGTCTTGACCAAGTTCTGGGCCTTGCCCTTGAGTGACCTGTGGCTTCTGCTGCTCTCTTTTGTCTGGATGACAGCACTGAAGAAGTCATCCTCCTCCTCCTCCTCCTCCTCCTTGTTGTTGCTGCCCACTTCGTTGGACTGCTGCTTCATGGCCTCCTCGACTGTACCCTCCATGCTTTTCCTCACCCTGGCGACCTTGGTGTTCTCATACTTGTCCAACCAGATGAGGCGAAACCTGGGATGGAAGGCAGCAGCCAGCTGGCATTCGTCATCCTCCAGGAGGGGCCCAAACCTTTTGTCGATGCCTGCCAAAAGTGCGTCGACCAAATATTTAAATATTCACTAGCACAAACATGTTGCGCAAGAGACAGACTGCAAATGAAACGAATGTAGTTATTTGTTGTAACTGTTACATATATATTATTGAAAGTGCCTTAAAATGCTCGTGATATTTCTTGAAAGAAGTTGAAACATTCAACTCAAATGGCAAATCTTTCCGCCTGATTTTACAGTCGACCATGTTTTGCTCAAACCAATGCCATAAATAACTACCATATTTGGTAAGACACAAATTGTGGCGACGGAAACAAATATATCGCCTGATTTTGCACTGCGGAAATGGAAATTCGTTCATCACTATTAACAGTGGCGGATTAATTGCGCACCTGCTCAGCACTGAAAATAATAGAAACTTTTAAACGTTTATTTATGAATTTTTTGGGTTAACGGACTTGAGTTAACGGAAGTTAAATGTAACGGAAGTTAATTAGTCCGATAATGATTTTCAAAGTTAACCTAAAAGTTAAATCATTAACGAAAAAGTTAGCTTCGTTAATTAACGATTAACGGATTAACGGTTTGTGCCCAACTTTGGTCTTAAGGCGGGAGGTGATGGGGGTGGGGGTGGGACGCTCGGTCTCGGGAACAGCAGGAACAGCGCGAGCCAATGAAGACATGGCAGCCACGCCGCTCTGCTTTCTGATTGGCCACCCGCTCCACGCGCCGAGAGGGACACAACACAAACATCCCGCCAGTACCTTAAGACTCGCGTTGCTGTTAGCAGGCGTCCTGTGTTCGTGCTCATATTGCTGAATATTGCGTGGATTATTCTATTCACCCGACTTCTATTACACTGGTCAACACTCATTTTATTGCCAATCATATTAGAGTGATTTTGGGGTAACTTTGTGGTGCTGATTCCGAATATGACATCGGTTTTGCTAGATTGGCTCTAATTTATGAGATAATTGGTACCCCATTGAAACACGTAAAAATGCAAAAAATTTAATGTTCAGGCGGAGCCTACTTACAAATCGCATTGAAATTGTCTCAAATCATACAAAAGTAAACACATGAAATACATAATGGCATTTTATTCGGTCTCACCATCTAGAATGTTCCGGTAGTTTCCCATATGCACGCGTTATGGTTACGTTTCCTATTAATTGAGGGTATTCATTATCTCAAGAACTAGAGCCAAATCGGAAAAACTACTTTCATTTTGGAATTCAGCAACCCCAAAATACCCTAAATTCGTACGAATTTCCTTGGCAACGAAACAAAAAAAAATTTTTGTTGACCTGTGTTATCAACGTGTGCAGCAATGTCTCACCGTGCTAGTGATAGTGATGAAAAATCAATGGAATCATTCTGTGCCAGAAATTGCACCCAAAGTTCAGCATAAGAAATATAAAAAAATTAAAAAATATATAAAATATGAAAATCTATTCCAAAAACTCGTCAACATCTTCATTAGCATACTTAGAACTCTAATTTAGCCAAAAATTAACGTTCTAACTCAATTAATAACAAATATACTATTGCCAGAATATTGCTGAACTTTGGAGGCGATTTCTGGCGAATTTTAATTTTGGCGCTTAGGTACCTTAAGACGCGGGACCCTCATAATCGTGTAGATTCGTAAGTTAGTAAAGGTTTAAATCTGCACACGGACTCTAGAAATAGTATTGTTATATAATGACTTAATATACGCGAGACTGGTGGGTGGGGAAGGGGAACGAGGGAGTATGGAGGATGGTTGTGCAATGTCTATTTTTGGTTCAAATTCACTAGTATATAAAAAGTTGTATTGTGGCATCTGTTCATATAGACTCAGTAATCATAATGGAACCTTATTATTCTATAAGACTAGTAAACATTGAGTTCAACCTGTTCACGGTCATATTAATCGTTTACCTTCATGAACACAGACATTACATTATAATTAGGGGCCATTTAAAAATTGCATAATTATTTTTGCTAAACCTTGACACCCCAGATCGCCCAGGAACGTTCTGTAATGCTAGACCAGGCACCCCCTAAGATGTTATGTTAACACTTCTCCCACCCCACAAGTTATAAAACGTTATGGGGTGGGGGGTCAGGTTTTAGCAAGAAATAGCGTTATGTAATTTTTGGACGGCGCCTTACCTGTATGTCAATGTTATATGTTGTTGAACTCGGTTGTCCCCCCTCCATCCCACCTTCCCCCAGTTGGGGTACCTTGACTATTGCTGCGGCGTTGCCACATGTACGGAGTCGCCTGTGAGGCGAGGAACATTACATATGCGGCCAGGGCCAACTGTACGCGATCCATCCACGTATCCTTAATGGACATGCAAAGGAACAGTCTCCGCCTTTTCCTAGTTTTTGGAACCTTGCCGGTTCTTGTACAAACAAACAAACAAAAACAAACAAGCAAGCGTCTTCATCCAACAAACGCGGTTGTCCACACTGCGAGCAATTTCTTGAAGAGAGTACGCCGTGTTTTTTAAATAACTTGATGGCAGCCTTATTGTCTTCATAAATGTCTTTTATGCACTGGAGATAATGTCAACGTTTACACCTCCATGGTTGAATGAGCACTGATATGTTTCAGAATTCTGGTAACGGACATTGTTAGCACATGCGCACAAGACAACCTGGCGTTTATTCTGGTAGCCTAAAAGTTTTCAAACATCCATTATTTCATTATAAAACAAGAGCTGCAATAACTTTTTTCTACGAATGTTTCACACACATCTATTATTAAAGTGGATAAAAATATGCATACCTGATAATTGCGTCTTATGTATTTAAGCTTTAACTTTTACCTTGTCGTAGCGCAGTGGTTAGAATCTGCGACTTCTGCTGAAGAGGCTTCGTGTTCAAATCCTTGTGGGATTAATTCTGTATTATGCAAAATCATGCGATATATTCCATATATACAGGGTGGCGCAAAAGTCAGGAACCATAGGCACATTTTAATAATTTGTGTTTTAATGTGCGTTTTGTTCTTTTCAGATTTGTTGTTGAACCTATGGCACAGAAATTGACAATAGATGAACGGGTGAGATAGTTTTAATGCGTGCAAGGCGTGGTAACATACACTGATCAGTTGCTACTGCTTTTAATGACAAACTGAGAGGCCGCCAGTTGTTCAGGCATTAGTTGGAAAACTGTTCACTCGCTTCAAAGAAACGGCAAGTGTTCATGATCGGCCGCGTAGTGGCCGGCCAAAAAGTTCAACCGATGCAGCAACATCACTAACGGTACTCAATCACCTAGAAAACAGCCTACTAAGTCCTCAAGAAAGTTATCCCAGGAAACTGGTGTCTCCAGAAGATCCATTCAACGAATTCTTACAAATCTTTTCCACCCCTACAAAGTCCAACTCGTTCAGGAACTGCACGGTAACGACACAGACCGTCGTGTAGAGTTCTCCCAGTGGTTTCTACAACATCGACAGTTTCAACGAAGGATCATGTTCAGCGACGAAACGATATTTCACCTCAGCGGTCGTGTCAATAGGCATAATGCACGCTATTGGGCCAATGAGAACCCCCCACTGGATGGAAGGAAGGACATATGTAATTTGATCCACGAATTATAATGTGGGCTGCGCTCTGGGGATCGGTTAATTGGTCCGTACTTTTTCGACGGCACTGTAACAGGTGAAACATATCTGCATATGCTGCAAACATTTCTAATGCCCATACTGGACGACATTCCATTGGCAGAACGGGCGGAAATGTGGTTTCAGCAGGATGGTGCACCACCACATTTCGCAACCATCGTCCTGAGCTCTTTAGATGAAACATTCCCAAACAAGTGGGATCGGACGGCGAGGGCCGGTCGAATGACCAACTAGGTCTCCAGACCTCACGCTTCTTCACTTTTTCTTGTGGGGCCATCTCAAGTCGGTAGTCTATGCTGATCGACCCAGAACCATCCGTTCTCTAAAGGATAAAATCACATCCGAGTGTGCCAAAATCAATACCAATGTGTTAAGGAATGTTCAAACATCATGCATTCAACGCGTCAGAAAGTTTCTTCAAGTGGAAGGTCACCAATTCGAACATTATAATTTAATAAAATGTGCCTATGGTTCTTGAGTTTGGCGCCACGTTACACTACCTATGCTGCATTCACATACAATACTTATTTTAAATTAAAAATCCTATCTTTCAGAAATAAAACTGATGAAGTTTTAATTCGTGTGGTATCCACACAAAATATAGAAGCTACGGCTAATATTAAGTTTCACGGAAATCGGATTCCACTAAGTTATGGGGTTGTTTTAGATTGGTTAGTTATTTCCCACTTCACCAGTTTTGGCCAATCACAATCTTTGTAAGAAATTTTGACAGTCAAAAACATTGGTCTCCGCGAAACTTTGTTAATTTGTCACAAGAATAGACATTTTTAATTTATGTCGTGTAATGACGTGAAAACTTTAAATGTCAAAAGATTTAGACTAGCAAAAGGTTAAATTTTTGTGCTTCATAAATAAGTACATATACATATAACGGTTTAACTGCTAACTGTAATTTCACTATACGCAGATCAGGATCTTTTCCGTTTGACTGCCGCCATTGAAACATAATTAAACCCCTGCCTTCTTTAGTTAGCTTTATAAGGCTAACAAAAATATCACGACCTAACCTAACCAATCGTCAAGGTCGTACAGTTGACCTAACGATTGGTTAGGTTAGGTCGTGATATTTTCGTTAGTTAGCCTTATAAGGCTAAGTAAAGAAGGCTGGGGGCACTCACCTCTTATGTTTCAATGGCGGCAGTCAAACGGAAAAGATCCGCAGATCATTACCAAGGAGACTGTTGCTATTTAAGCTCAAGAGTTTGATGAACTCAAGGAAGTGCTATGATTGGTTAATAATGGCCACCTCCAGTTTGTTCTTCAAAGTTTTCCTTTTCCTTGTGGGTTTGCATCGTTTATTTATTTCGTGTGTTTAATTGCGAAATTCATCCCATATATATATATATATATATATATCACACACACGTGCATGTGTAGCAAAAGTCCGTTCTCAGAGAACTAAGAACAGAATTGATCGTGAGTTCGTATGCACAGTATTACGTGGCAACACTGTTAAGTTACATCGAATGCAATTTAAGCATGTACTGGATTAATTGGTAAGTTGATTGTATTGTTTGTAATGTATAGTTAAAATTATTTTCTCGCTCAATTCGGTTATAACTTATTTCCCTACGAGAACGGACTTTTGTTACACCCTGTAGATAGTGCTTTCTTTCTGGCGGTACGCAATGGTACCCAGTACTGGCACCTTTAAAAAAAATGTTATTCCCCTCTCCCCTACGAGTCCTTCAAATTTAAATATCGGTACATTTTTCTTGAAAAAAAAAACACTATATACAGTGTATATATATACTTGTATACATATTAATGTATATTTTCAGGGACACCAATTTATTTTTTATTTTTTTCCTCTGAATGGCCGAAATTGGTGCCAAGAAATAACTAACCAGCCTAGAATGACTACCTAACCTACTGTAGTGTAATGTAACCTAAGAGCCATCCTGATTGACCCGAAATACAGTACATGTGTAATATACAACATATTTCGCAAGAAGGGAAACGAAAGATCATTATCGGACCTTTCAAAAATTAAAAAAATTGCATTAATCGATGACCTAAAGATCCGAAATACTGAGAGTTCAGTATGAATCATCTTCCAGTATCCCCCAAAATAAGACAATATAGGATAGAAATGAGGGAGCAAGTGTAGTTTACGTTCCCCTACATTATCCTAGTGGAGTTTACGTTCCTCCTACATTGTCCGTATATACGTAATCAAATAAGACAAACTAACTAAAATATTACGACAACCTAACCAATCGTCAATTTATATATCTATATATGTATATATCTATATATTATATAAATTGACGATTGGCTAGGTTAAGTCGTAATATTTTCGTTAGTTTTAACGTTTTATAAATCGTCAATCTATACTATAATAAGAGAGCTGTCCGTCTGTCCGTCACACTTTCAGAAATTATGAGAAAAAATTGTGAGAAAAAAATTCAGAAATTGTATTACGGGCGGAAATGTGAAGCTCAAGATTTTCATGACTGTTCTTTTCTGTAGTTTAGCCTGTCTGTCTGTTTGTTTGTGAAATTTATCCCGGGCAGTAATGGGGGATGGGTGGGGTAATGGGGAGGTGGGGTAATGGGGGAGGGGGTTAGCCCCAAGTTGCATGAATGGGGGTGAGGAGGTTTTGGGAGATACCAGATTCAGAAATGTTGACACAATGTGAAGCTCAAAATTTTCACGGCTGCGTTCTTTTCTGTAGTTTAATCGCGGTGCTGGGGCCTTCGGGCCCAGTAATTTTAATTATTTAATTTATTAACACCCAGGTGCACAACCTGGGGACCTAATCAATATGTGTGTGTGTGAAGTTTCACGTTTGTAACTGCTTCCATTTTGGAGTTATGGCTGGAACAAAGATAGACACACACACGTCCTTTTATTTTATATACTGTATATATATATACAGGGTGTCCGAGAATTATCTGTACAATTTTTGGCTGCTATTAAAAGTCAACCATGAAGTGTAGAAATTCCAGTGTTGTCCCATTTTACAGAGAATCTCATTAAGTTTTTTCTGATACCGCGTTTTGACAAGTTTTTTAGAAATGTACGCGGGTGACAGACATTGTATGATTTAAAAGTACGAATCACAGCTGCTATTGAGCGAATTGATGTGGATATGCTGCAGCGTACATGGCAACATTTGGAGTATCGATTGGATGTTTTGCGAATCACTAATGGTGCACATATCGAATGTTTGTAACAACGTTACTTTAATAAAAGAAACTTTTGAAAATACAGATTCTAAATAATCTTGTTTAAGAATTTTACGTGTGTTATCAAGAATTTTATTAGAAGATGAAATTGTACAGATAATGTTCGGACACACTGGAATTTCTAAAAAACTTGTCAAAACTTGGTATCAGAAAAAACTTAATGAGATTCTCTGTAAAATGGGACAACACTGGAATTTCTACACTTCATGGTTGACTTTTAATAACAGCCAAAAACTGTACAGATAATTCTCGGACACCCTGTATATATATATATAAGTGGTGGACCGGATGTCAGTTTTTCAACTGCGGATGCGGATTTTTAATTTCAATATCCGCGGATGAGGATGCGGATATTTAGTTAATCTATCAATATAATAGAATTATGAATATGAATTTTTCAAATTTCGTGATGTTACTATTATGGCAGGCAATGCATAATTAAAATTAATGTTTTCATTATGATAAAAATAATAACTAACTTTCTCAAGAGTTTCAGCCACAGAAAATTCAATGAAACAAGTTTCACTCAATTTTCAATTGCTAATTTTAGAAACTGCAAATTTTGCAGTGTGTTTGCTATAGAAAATTAACATTTTTATTTTTTATAAAGAATTTACCATTTTTTGTATTTATTTACAATAATCTTGTTCGAAACACGATACACTGCTTGATCTTATACGAACAATTTCATTCTGAAAAGTTAGTGTTACTGTGGGGGGGGGGGGGGGGGGGGGGATATCAGGAGTACGCACAGCGGCACAGGCAGTTTGTTGATTTAATGGTATTTATATTTTGAGGTTTATATATTTGTTTGTTCATTAATAATTAATACTTTGTGTGAAATGTGCATGACTGGGCCTTATAAGCTCTACTTTATAAGCTAATTTAATTGTAAATTGAATAATTTATTAGAGGTAATATCCGCATAACATCCGCAGTCAGAAGTGCGGATGTTAAAAATGATGCGGATATCCGGTCCACCACATACATATATATATATATATATATATATATATACACACACACCTTTGGTAACCTTTGGTTAGCTTCCGCTCGAATTGTTCATTCTGACTAAGGTCAAGCTTTTCACTCCACCTTAGACCTACAGTTTAACGTGGAATCCGAACCACGCCCCATCAGCAGCCCGGCGTCTTCACCACTAGGCCACCTAGGGTACCCATTTATCTACCAACCACTTTCTTTATTGTGTGGAAGGATGAACAGCTGGGTTTTGGTGCGCGCCGGCTGCCGTCAGGTCTCGAACCCGAGGCCGATGGTTTCGTAGTCAGCGACACTAGGTTAAGTCGTAATTTCGTTAGTTTTAACGTTTTATTTGATGGATTCATTTAAAAAATGTCTCCTAAAGATCCTAGTGTAGTTTACGTTCCCCAACTTTGACCTAGTGTAGTTTGTCCCCCTTTTGCGTCAGTGGGGAACAAACTACACTTGCTCCGAAATGAGCATTTTGAAGAATTACAAGGGGAAAGTATAACGAACTTTGACTTCACAACAGACGATATAGCACGAACAAGAGGAAAACTAAAATTACACTCGGCAGCAGACCAGAGTTCATATAAACGTTTTAACTTGGTTAAAAACTACAAGAATGAAATCGCGAATCCCCTATATTGGATATGAAAAAGATCACTGAACACAAGAAATACCAGGCATCCTGAAAAAAGCGAACATGTTCCACTATATAAAGGAGGGGATCGATCTCGGGCAAAAATTATTGGTTAGTGTCGTTGACATATCCCGCCAAAATATTTGAAAGAAAAAAAAAAAATCAAACTTTCTGGAAACAAAAATTAAATGATAACCAACATGGATTCCGATCGGGAAGATCGTATCTATCACAATAGAACGGTAGAAGAATATCACTGATCCACTCTAAACAATGACTTGTGTAAGCATACAAACTTCCCCAAGACGTTCGACAAATGTGATCATGCAACCAAAAATACGTGAAAACAGGAAAATTAGGAAAAATAGATACACAAATAAGTAATTAGATTGGATAAATTCAATAAATTAAAGCTGGGGGGGAAAACCTAGATATATAAATATACAAGCTTAAATGAAAAATCGTGAAAATTAAAAGCGAAAAATTTAAATTAATACAAACCAATGGTTTTATATATACTGAAATCAGAGATATTTCGTACAGTGACCTCTAGTTTGTACCCAGTGAAGACTTCATAGATTCCATCTTGATTGTAACAACTTGGATTACGATCGTTCTCAGCGATTACAAAGACCCCCCAAAAAGCGACAACAGAATTATAGGACCGGACCAATGGCAGTCATGAACTGCTGGACGAAACGTTATTCAGGTTAAACGAGTCCAAACCGATTCGAAAATTGAGAATTAAATCGCAGTAGACTAATTCCAGAAAAATGTGTGCTACCTTAAAAAATATAATACAAGCATTAAGTTGTATATTGCCTAAATTTAGATATGCTTACGAACAATATAAATTGAAGTTAAGTTATTAATTATGTGGGGGTAAAAAAAAAAAAATTGTATAAATTACAACCAAGATCTGAAAAATGAATGTGAAATATGAGCTTACCTTACAAAGACCTTTGTTTGAATGTGAATTTTTTTTTTTTTTTTTTATGCCGGATATATTTATAGTCGAGTATTAGAACACAACCAACTGTTTTGTTAATTAAAGTTACAGTGCATAATCCCTAACTACTGTAAGTAGGGTCATTGTGAAGATTTTGTATTTACATACACGTATTACTTCCTTAGTGAGCGGCAGAAAGTAGTTACAGTCCAAGGAATATCAGCAGATTCAGAGAGGTACGTAGCTCATTACCACGAGCAGAGCTGGGCAATAAATACATTGAATGTATTTAAATACTAAATACTAATACATGGGAGAAATGTATTTAAATACTAAATACTAAATACATTTTACGAATGTATTTAGATACTAAATACAAAATACATCAATTGTATTTAAATACATTTGTAAATACATTTTAAATACATACAATTTTAACATATGCATTCACTAATTCACTAAGCCATGACACGCACACGATAAAGAAATCAACCGCTTTCGACTAAGAGTGGCACACAACTGATTGAACTGACACGTTGAAACATGAACCATGCTGTACTACACTGTCGACGCGTCGTACTGTGCTAGTACAGAACGTGTATTAAACCAGTAAAAGTATTTACATTTTTATAGTTTGAGTATTTAAATACATTGTATTTAAATACTCATTAAAGTATTTAAATACTATGAAAATACAACAATGTATTTATAAATACAGTTCTAAATACACAAATGTATTTAAATACAAATGTATTTAAATACTGCCCAGCTCTGACCACGAGGAACAGTATTAGCTCCACTCCCATTCATTATCATATATGCTAACTAATTTAGAAGTTGCCAAAGACAGCACACTAGATGACAACACAAAAATTAGTAGAAAAATAAGAAAACCAGATGATATAAAATCTCTACAAATGAACGCGAACAGAATTTACAAATGGTCAGAAGGCAACAATATCAAATTTAACACTGAGAAATTTCAATTATTAAAACATGGAAGAAGTGGGGAACGAAAATGTTTGGAATACTCTGCCCCAAATTGAGCAGGAAATTCAGAGAAACTTCAAAGCAAACTATTTAAAAGTTATAATGACCGACGACATGAACTTTCAGACACAAAATAAGATAGCAATAAACAAAGCAAAACGAATAACTGGACAGATACTGAGAACATTTAAAAGAAGGGATGGGAATATAATGATTTTTTGTGTTGAAAACACTGATCAAACCCAAGCTGGAATATTGCTCAGTCTTAAATGAACCCTATAACCATTCAAACAGCAGTGGGAAATAGGAAAGGAAGAATATGTTGTGTTCTCAAACAAGGCTAGACAAGGGACATCCTCAACGTTGAAGGAAAGTAGTTTTGTTGTAAAAGGGCCAAGACCATTCAACCAGCTGCCCAAAGAACTCAGGAACACAAATGGTACACAGTTGGAAGTCTTCAAAAGAAGACTAGACACCTAGTTTAGAACAATTCCTGGTGAACCAGGCGTACTTGACTGTTATGCAATGTAGAGAGTTCAAGAAAGCAACTTTCTCTCGTACCAAGTCAACTCGAAAGATGGGACAATGCGTTCAATCAACGTTGTAAAGTAGGGTAAAATTCTACATATGATCATTATTCAGGTGATACGTGGTGACGTAAGTCATGAACAATTAATCTTTATTGTTTTATTATACATTTTCTCACATTTGAGTCGCAAACATCGCCTTTCTCCGATATGAGCGGCAATGGGAATACACATTAACAAATATAATTCGAGTAATTTTATTTAATTTGATTCTTTGGTATTAAATTATGGAAAAAGAAAAATATTTAACAGCGTCTGCGTAGTTGAACAGTGAAGAAAACTAATTGAAATGAGCAAAACCGATACACACTTCGTCGATCGACGGGAAATTTTGTGGACACTCCAACATCCTAACCTAACCACCGTTTCGTAAACTGTAGGGAGCGCCCCTCGCTAAAGGGAGACGCGAGGAGGTAGCAAAGGAAAAATAAAGTGTATATTTTCAATAATTTTATTCACTATCACCGTATCCGGTGTGAGATGTAAAAACTGTTTAGAAAACATGTCCTATTTTTAGTAGTAAAGGAAACATTCAATATTAATGCTACTTCACATTTATTATGCTGATATACCGCCAAATTACACTCCACTGAATGTCATTTGTGATGAAATAAAGGAGGCGCGAAGGGCTCATTTTAGCGCAAAGTTGGGGTTGGATAAAAAAGGTTAGGAAAAGCTTACCTAACCTAAGTTTAACCAAACTCAACTAAATTTAACCAAAATGAATCTCTCAGTTAAATATCTTGGCAGAATGACATTAGGGCGTAAATTTTATTTTGAATTTATTTTTAATAATAGTCACCATACATAAAATAATTTAATTTCCAAACGACTCGTGTCTTTTTTTTTATGTGGAAAGAGGGGCCAAGGGCGAATGTCTTATTCTATCTACCTACGAAGAATCTTCAACTTTTTCATATGAAACACGCAAAAGATTTTATTTAAAATTACTTTTCGTTTTTTTAGAAGTGAATGTAAAGTAAATAAAGGTATGGGCACGTGCACCTTCATACATACGCAAAATATTTCTCAAGATTCGAACCTTGGACCTCTGACTCGGAGACGCGTACGCTGACCACTAAGATCTGGGTGTGAAACCGCTAGTGTTTTCCTCGAGTGATAAAATATGCGTCAGGTTGTAATAATTTTTACTCTGTCGTAGTCTAGTGATCAGCGTCCCCGCCCGCCTCCGAGTCAGAGGTCCCGGGTTCAAATCACGGTGTGGAATATTTTTACATATGCAAAATGCGCGCGTGCTCAGTGCTCATGAATTTATTTCTATCTATATAGGCCTGCGTGGCTGGAAATACGCATTCACTCACCAACCAGAATAAGTATTCGCTAAGAAAAATTCTTCTTTTTGCACCCCCGAAAAGTGGGGAGTACTCCTGAGAATAATAATAATAATAATAATGTCCTTTATTGCTATTGGTCTTCACCTCAACATATAGAGTAAATTGAATAGCTCATGTCACTATACAGTAATTATAATGCAAGTTCATTGCTAAGAACTCTTTTTAAGATAAATAAATTATATTTACTTATTACCATGTAAAGAAATCCTTCAAGTTTTGTTAACTTCGTCAGGTCAAAAATCTCACTCGCCACGGGCGAGCGGGCAAGTGTATTTTTTCAGCCTTATATGGTATATATATATATATGTGTGTGTGTGTGTGTGTGTGTGTGTGTTGTTCTATAAACAAGGAATTAGATAAAAAAAATCACATATGTATGACATTACAGTTCTGAGAGAGAGAGAGAGAGAGAGAGAGAGAGAGAGAGAGAGAGAGAGAGAGAGAGAAGAGAGAGAGAGGAGAGGTCATTGCAGGGCACTGACATTTAATTCCTTATGTAGCTTATCACCTTTAGAAAATATAAAACCTTTATGTTCAAAGCTATAGTCGATAATTATCCCTTTTAACAAGTATGTTTCAATCTGCAGGATAGACGTACAGGATATATATATATATATATATATATATATATATATATATATATATATATATATATTCCTAGTGCATGAACCATCAGGGGCAGGATGCGCCTCAGGTTTATGTCCTCCATGAGACTCGAGATAAGTTTTTCAATCCTTTTTTCCATTACATACCCGTACTGAGATAAAATTAGAAAGCAAAATAAAGATCTTTTCGGTTTGACGGCCTGTAACATTTTTTAACATTATTTGTTTTTTATTGTCCAGTTTTAATCGAGGATTTAAAAAATAACATTCATGTTTTAAAGAAACAAATAGTGAGGCAGTTATATGCAATTTAACAAATTTAAAATATATATTTTTAAACCGTATTGGGATCTTTTTGGTTTGACGGCCGGCGGAAAAAAACGAATCATAACTACGGGATTGTCAAATTCTAGACTCTACCAACTGGTTAGATTAACTGAATCCCCAGTTAGGTCAACCGTACGCCCTTGACGATTGGTTAGGTTAAGTCATGATATTTTCGTTAGTTTACTGTCAAAACAAACGAAAATATCGACTTAACCTAACCAATCGTCATGAGCGTACAGTTGACCTAAAACTTTCAGGGATTTTGGAATTTTAAAGCGTATATGATATTTTCTAAACTAAAATGTATAACTGCCTCACTATTTGTTTCTCTAAAACATGAATGTTATTTTTGAAATCCTCGATTAAAACTGGACAATAAAAAACAAGTAATATTAAAAAATATTACAGGCCGTCAAACCGAAAAGATCCCAAAATAATTATCGAAACAGCCGATTTTACATACAAGACGTGCATTTAGATAGTCAGCAGAACGTGCCATGCACGAAATAGTTTATGAATTGTTAAAGATGTTTCGTACAATTGGGGCTCAGGATTTATCACCATTAACCGGTGATCGTGTGACTCAACAACTGGGGATTTGAACCACGGGTGTCGCTACATAATGGTCTCCATTCATCTAACTACTCTTCAGAACTAATGTCGCTTAACTTCGCTGATCGACGGGAAGTGGTGTTTCGACACTGACCTCGACTTAGCCAAAACTACGCATGAATAAACTACTTTATATTAATTGACTGTTTTTCTATATATTCTTTACATTATCAACACACGTTATGTGCTTTAATAAAATTTACTTCTGTTACAAGGTTGCTTAATTTTATTTTAGCAGGGCTCTAGCAGCCTATACAAATTCATTTATATTGCCTCAAGCATGGCCGTAACTACCTATGAGGTCACCGAGGTCCGGACCTCGGTAATTATTTCCTAAAAAAAAAAAAAGAGACTGAACCGTTCTCCGTGTATGAAACGCATATTACCGCTTTTCTTTTGAAAAGAGGGAGCGTCGAGCGTTTTGTGTTTTGTGTTTAGTGTATAGCTTGGGTTGTGTTTGTAGATGTCATTTTGGTCTGAATTTTGCTCGTCCCGCCGCGCTCGAAAAAAATCTGGACCTCACTAATTTCTAAACCCTAGTTACGGCCCTGGCCTCAAGCTCATTCTATAAAACCTGAATGAAAGCTAAAAGCACCAAGAATTCCCAACATTCCTCGTTTAACGGTTTATTTTTTGCTATACAGTCCTATTTATAATTCATTTGTAGTAAGGTATTCTGAAATATTATTAATCTATTATATTATAATAAGAGAGCTGTCCGTCTGTCCGTCTGTCCGTCTGTCCGTCACACTTTCAGAAATTGTGAGAAAAAATTGTGAGAAAAAAATTCAGAAATTGTAAAAAAAATTCAGAAATTGTATTACGGGCGGCAATGTGAAGCTCAAGATTTTCATGACTGTGTTCTTTTCTGTAGTTTAGCAATGGGGAAGGGTGGGGGTGGGGGTAATGGGGAGGGGGTTAGCCCCCAAGTTGTATGAATGGGGGTGAGGAGGTTTTGGGAGATACCAGATTCAGAAATGTTGACACAATGTGAAGCTCAAAATTTTCACGGCTGGGTTCTTTTTTTGTAGTTTAGCCTGTCTAACCGTCAGCGAAGCGGCGGGAACTGTACTGTCCGTCCGTCTGTCCGTCCGTCCGTCACACTTTCAGAAATTGTGAGAAAAAATTGAGAAAAAAATTCAGAAATTGTATTACGGGCGGGAATGTGAAGCTCAAGATTTTTATGATTGTGTTCTTTTTTGTAGTTTAGCCTGTCTGTTTGTGAAATTTATTCCGGGCAGTAATGGGGGAAGGGTGGGGGTGGGGGAAATGGGGAGGGGTGGGGGTAATGGGGTAGGGGTGGGGAAATGGGGAGGGGTGGGGGTAATGGGGAAGGGTGGGGGTAATGGGGGAGGGGGTTAGCCCACCAAGTTGCATGAATGGGGGGTGAGGAGGTTTTGGGAGATACCAGATTCAGAAATGTTGACACAATGTGAAGCTCAAAATTTTCACGGCTGGGTTCTTTTTTTGTAGTTTAGCCTGTCTAACCGTCAGCGAAGCGGCGGCGGAACTGTACTGTCCGTCCGTCCGTGTCCGTCCGTCCGTCACACTTTCAGAAATTGTGAGAAAAAATTGAGAAAAAATTCAGAAATTGTATACGGGGCGGGAATGTGAAGCTCAAGATTTTCATGATTGTGTTCTTTTTTGTAGTTTTAGCTCCTGTCTGTTTGTGAAATTTATCCCGGGCAGTAATGGGGGAAGGGTGGGGGTGGGGGTAATGGGGGAGGGGTGGGGAAATTGGGGAGGGGTGGGGGTAATGGGGAATGGGTGGGGGTTAGCCCACCAAGTTGCATGAATGGGGGGTGAGGAGGTTTTGGGAGATACCAGATTCAGAAATGTTGACACAATGTGAAGCTCAAAATTTTCACGGCTGCGTTCTTTTCTGTAGTTTAGCCTGTCTAACCGTCAGCGAAGTGACGGGAACTGTATATATCACAGTTGGTATCATTTAAGTTGTATCTTAATTTCCTTTCACGGGTTCTCTCTCAAGTTATAATAATTGTTCAATAATTTATAAATAATCTTCTTATACCGTGTGACCACAAAAATTGTCCCTGTTTTTAATCGCTTATTATTCAGTCATTATTGCAGCTTCACAAATGAAATAAAAAGCTTTCGAAAAAGAATATTTAAAAGTTTATTTAATTTTTTCGATATCCTGGATACGAAATCAGTACTTATAAAAAAATGACAGTTTTATCCACCACAATCATGGGTTATTTGTCGGACATGCAACATGTTTTCATCGCAGAAGAGATGATCAAACATGGCTCGGTAGTTGCCACCCAACGGTCTTTCAGACGACGATACGGTCAGCAAAGGACCATGGATCCTAAAACGATTCGCAGGATTTTCGCAAAATGGAAACATCACGGCTCAATCAAGAACATGCATAAAGGCAACTCTGGGCGCAGCAAAGGTGTGCGAACCGCTGAAAACATTGATTCAATCGCAAATCAGCTTGAAACGGACAAGAAATCTGTGAGACGACTATCAGCTGTGACAGGAATCAAACGGGAGAGCATTCGGAAAATAATCACGTTGGATTTGAGAAGGAAGTCATTCAAAATTATGTGTTTGCAACAGCTTAGCGAACAAGACTACCAGCGTCGTTTGATGTTTTGTGAACGCATTGAAACAATAATTGAACAAAACCAGATAAGATTAAGTGACATAATATTCAGTGATGAATGTCACATCTATCTCAGTGGGTTCATCAACAGACAGAATTACCGGTGTTGGTCACAAAACAAGCCAAATATACACTTGGAGAAACCTCTGCATTCACCAAAAGTTACTGTCTGGTGTGGTTTGAGTAGCAGCAAGGTTTATGGTCCTTACTTTTTTGAGGATCCAGAGACAAGGAGACCGCTTTCAGTAACTTCAGAAAGATATGTAGAAATGCTGAACACTGTTTTTGAACCAGAAAACTGCAGTAACAAGTGGTTTCAGCAAGACGGAGCAACAGCCCACACAACTAGGCAATCACTGGAATGTTTAACAAGATTTTTTGAACAAAGATTCATTTCTCATCGCTCGCAGTTTCCCTGGCCCGCAAGATCTCCCGATCTATCACCTTTGGACTTTTTTCTCTGGGGATTTGTCAAGGACAAAGTATTCAGGCAAGAGCCATCCTCTATCGAAGAATTAAAGCAAGCGGTGGTAGAGAGTGTACAGTCCATTGAATGCAGCGTTTTGGAAAATGTAATAACTTCCTTTCCCGTTGTGTGAAATGTAAGAATGTCCAGGGACGTCACTTTGAACACATGTAGAATAAATTAAAACTTTAAAATGTTCTCTTTCGAATGCTTTTTATTTCATTTGTGAAGCTGCAATAATGACTGAGTAATAAGCGATTAAAAACAGGGACAATTTTTGTGGTCATACGGTATAAACTAAAGACGTTCGGGATCACCTGAAGATCAGGGCCCCCAGCCTTCGTTAGTTAGCCTTATAAGGCTAACTAATGAAAAAATCACGACAACCTAATCAATCGTTAGGTCAACTGTACGCCCTTTACGATTGGTTAAGTCGTGATATTTTCGTTAGTTAGCCTTATTATTAAGGCTAACTAAAGAAGGCTGGGCCCCCTGATCTTCAGGTGATCCGACGTCCGACATGTGTAGATAGATGCAAGTTTCTGATGGTTTTAGAATTTGTTGTTAATTTGAACAGCTTTTATGAAGTAATTGTTCAATATAATTTCCTGATTATTGCTAATAATATAACAATAGTCATAGCTCAGCCTTAAACCATCATAAATACCATTATACAATGATAATAAAATAAGTAGCAGTGTTATATTTATATACAAATGTTATCATTTAATTCCTACCGTTTCCTTGTTTTACGATTCCCTAAATTCTAATTGTCATTGTTTTATTGAACTAATTGAACTTCAGATATAATTTTAAGTTCAAATTCAAATTCTCTTTTGTTCAGTTATTGCAATAAGGATATTGCGATATTGCGAGGGTAAAGTTAAGTTTTCAAAATAATTATAGCTATCATCGTGCCCTAAACTACTATTAACAAGTTGTTATTACTTTTTACCTTAGTCTAAAAGAGTCAGGATTTCCTATGTGGGCGGAGCTTCTTCTCAAATGCATGAGTCACTTGGTAGAGTCATTTACTTTGAGTCAATGACTCATTTCAACCAGTCGTAACTCCAGAACTATTTGCAGGTTCTTGTATTAAGGAGACGACACTGAATGAGAGAAGCTCATGCAACGTTATTAGTGGTAGTGAAATATATTTGGAAAGATTTATGAAATAAGTTATTTAATAGTTATATTAGTTTACGTGATTAAGTTACTTTAATTGAGAAAGGCTGTGCGTAATATATCATTATCAATAGCGTTATCATATTATTCTGACCATATTGTGGCTAGAAATAAGTTTCTATTAATCTTAATATTCAAGAATACATCGTGAAAGGAGAAATAATGCCGGAAGAAGGTAATCAAAATAAATTTCTTATTGTGGGTCTCAAAATATGGTTGAAGCAACAGGTATTTTGAATAGAAAGCTTGGTAGTAGTAATTGGTGACGCCTCTTGAATATTTTATAGATAATCTTTAGCGTGTTCGGTATTCCCAGCTGTTCGGATATAGGGTGTGTCCCACGGACTTAACAACAGGTTGTTAGGAATTTTCTGGTTATCATTAATCGAAGATACTACAGTGTGAATTATGCTTGGTATTCATTTACTATTGCCATATTTTTCAGTAATATACCGGAAAATGGGTGTAAGGCCCGATCTAGGAAACTGTCTAGTGTATTTAGATAATGTCGGGGGCTTCATATATTCTACTCGCAAGTATAAGCAATAACCATTATAGTTTTGTAATCCACCAATATACAACCATGGTTTTGTAGGTTCATCTTGTAGAGACTAATGGCATTTTTGTTAATGTCAAGGACATTCCCTGATAAATGTAGTCCGATTGATTTTTTTTTATTCGTATCTCTGATCGACTATACACAGTATATAGACTATAGATAAAATGATTCGTAACGTTCGTAATCTCTTATGGCGAACTATTAACATGAAACTAATTTCGACTGAGTCATTACAGATTTTCTTAGATGCTTATTTAATGTGCTATTTTTTCTGTAACATAAGTAAAAACATATTTGTAAATTTATAGTTAAATGTTCATAATTTTATTTGATTAACAAGTGTATAAATTTACGCATTGATTGAATGAATAAAATATTTACGTGTCAAATTATGATTGATCTTTTAAACACAACTTGAATAAGATATAATAACTTAAGTTAACATTTTTCTTAATGATAAACCTTTCAGTTGCAGCAAACTATAATAGAATATACGGCAACAGTTTGTAGGCGCTCTTTCTAGGTCTGAGTAAGCAGTTTATAGGTGTTTGTTAGACCTTTTCACGAAAGTCATTGGACATTAAATTGTAGGCAGACACTTTTAATAGCTTGTAGCGACTACTAGTTTGTTCGGAAATTATTATAATCTGAATGTGAAATAGGTTTCAAGAAGAATTTAAGTTTGGCTAATTTTATTTTCGTAAGGTTGTTACACTAACCCCCGACCAATTTTTTATGTTTGCTGTAGGCCCCTATTTAGTATTAGGGCTGCTACGGATGTCAAAAAATTAACAACCGCGGATGCCGGTGTGAAAAAATTAGATGTTCCGCAGATATATTTGCAATATCCCTAGAATTTATATTAAAACAATGTATAGGTTTGGAGGTCACGTATTTTCTATAATGTGCAGAAAGAAATTACTATCGTGTACTTGTTTGACATTCTATGAAGATATTTGTATGTAAGTGATACTGAAGAAATTTATACTGCAGTTAAATTTATTTTTTCCCATAATTAATGGCGCACTAAAATGATATTTATTAAATTATAATTATATCCTTGAAACTGTACGAAGTGAAACTTAATATTACTAACTTTTAAGAATACAACTTTAGGATAAAGGCATTATATAAAGTGTTGAACACTTGCGAATTATTAACTTGGTTATATTGGACTACTGTTTTTAACAGCGCGCCTATTTCAGTATAAAGTTCGTATGACGTAGTGTGATTAAGAGGAGTGATAATCCTGAATGTAAACTGATACTAGTATTGTAAGCAAATTTATTCAGAGGGCAATGGATATAAGTTTGAGTTTTATATACGATAAACCTTTAATTTCTACGCTTATGCGGAGATAGACAAGACCCATTAAAAAGTGTATTTTGGATACGAGATGCTAGCTTTTTGTCTACAAAAGTTGATGCTTTAAGAAACAGGCGATAGAGATAAAAGATACAAATTAGCCAAGATACTTTTCTCGACACAAGATACTTCCTTAAACAGTTTAAGTTTCGAGACTAGAAATAACTAAGAAAAAGCTTTTCAGTACATTTAAAAATATAAATATATATATAATATAATTTAACTCGTAAAATTTGTTTTGGTAGTATGTAAACATATTTTTCATAACTTAATCCTCACTAGTTTAATTTTAAAATCACGGCTCTTACACAGGTTTTCGCGCACATGATATCCTGAAATGTGACACTTAAGGCACTAAACTGTTTTATGATGGTTTCATTTCTTGAATTTCTTTGTGACTGACCTAAATCTAATCAACTTATTCAAATAAGTAAATATGACCCAGAACTCGCAATCGGGAAAAATTTATTGGAAGCCGCGCGCTACGTCACTTTCAGACGTTCTTTTTATTTTTAATTTCAGGCGCGTAGCTACAATTCAAAATTTGGAGGGGGAAGGAAATTATCGTTGGGGGTGTGGGTGTGGCAATACTGACCTTGTAGTATATTATAACTGTAACCGACTTAGTTTTGTTTATTTTAGTTTATTAAATTGTTTTAAAAGCCTTTTTAAATATTTTGTTTGATATCGGCAATATTTCGGGAGGGGGGGGGGGGGGGCTAGAAGTTGGGGGGCGATTACTTTCTAGTGTTCCCCTTGGCTACATATACCACTGAATTATCGTATTTTACGCCTCATAAGACGCTACTTTTTTCTTGAAAAACGTCTCCAAAAATCACTTGAGGGCTCGTATGTTATCGTTTTGTTTAATGTTCTTTTAATAAAGTTATGGGAATATATTTTTTGTCAGGCTGATAAATCTTCGAAATATAATATAGGCTGCGTCTTATGAGGCGTAAAATACGGTAAGCCGTTTTCTATTTGGCAAGAAGTTGCTGAACTAGAAAATTCTAAACTTTAGCAAAAATATTGCATTCTTTTCGTCATCAAACATTAGAATTGTCTAAACTTGACTATTTTCAAACAAAATTGTTATTGCGGATCATTTACAATCCACAGCCACTTAACCTAACATACAAATACAATCTTGATATGGAAATATTAAGTGTTATTAATAGGCGTATTTATCAAATATACCATTTTAAGATAAGACAAATTTGTATTAGATAAAGGATCTAAGATACATCTCCGCTTATTTGTAGATGGAAGCTGTATTTAGGGTGTAAATGAAGTAAGAATTTAATTGGACTTTATTTTTGTCCATAATACGGTATGATAAAAGTAGTTCCTTTAGGTACTGTTAGTACGCCTTTTTTAGGGTGATAGTTTATTTAAAAACTTTGATTATTGCGAAAGTTTACTTTCAGTGGAGTTATAAAATCTTAAAATCTCGGTGCAAAATAGTAAACAGATGTTATAAGTATGGAACACGTGTTTTGACTGTATTTAGCTTAGTGGTATAATATACTGTGGTAATTAGTTCAGTCGTCTAAATGTTTTTCTATACATTGTGTTGGACTTATTGCTTTTTCTAATTAGTACATCTAGAAATGCTAAAGAACCGCTTTTGTGAATCGTATGTGGGCATGTTTAAATCATTAAACAAGAAATTTGTCAATAGACCTACCTTTCGTGCGATAGGCTTAAAGATCTTTAATCTTTAAGCCTTTCATAATATTTCATAACTGATCGCGCACTATTTGCGAGCGCACAGAAGGATGCATTGTTAATGAAATTGACTTAAAAAAAAAAGGGTATTCTTGGATGGATGCACTGTAACTTCTGTTAAATAGATAGCGACTATATATATATAGTGTGTGTGTCCCATAAATCCAGTCTCGTAGGCAAATTTAAAATTATTTTTACCAAAGTAATACATTACAACCAAAACAAATGTTACAATGATGTCCTTGTTATTCAAACATGTTGATAGGATGTTCCAAACTTAAACGCGCACGTGCCACTCTGGTGTGATGTGTACAAACGGCATGAATATTTTATTTAACGTCTTCACTGGTACGTGAACGGTCAGTGAACATAAGACTTAAGGTGACCCCCCCCCCCCAGAGGAGAAAAAAAAAAATCTAGGTCGAGGTCCGGGGATCTTGATGGCTACTAGATTGGTCACCTGCGCTCAATGCATCGCCCAGCGAGAGAGCTTAATCCAACGAACGTCGCAGCGAAAGTGAGGTGGTGCGCCATCCTGCTGAAAGTTAAATGGTATCGTACCGCGAATGGCATTTCGTCGAAATACGGTTCCAACACATCGTGCAACAACTGGAGATATCGTTCGGCATCAAGTCCTCCTCCCAGAAATACTGGTTCCAAAACAAAATTTCCATGAATGTTGCACCACACAATTACTCTTGGGATAGTTTGGTGGTGATTCTGATGAGCATCAACAGCAGCATAAAGATTATCCTGTGCCCAGTACGCGGTGTTGTCGGTGTGTGTCCGTTCAGGTGGAAACACGCCTCATCACTAAACGATATCGTCCGCTAGGTTTCTTTTACTTAACAGATTCACACAATTGAAGTCGTCGATCTGTATTTATCTCCATGTAATTCTTGTATAAAATGGATCTTGTACGGATGAAATTTGTGACGTTGCAATATTCGGCGTACAGATTGAATGTCCATTTTCGTATGCAATCTTTCTCACCGATCGTTGTGGATTTGCTGCAATCCTGGAAAGTACATCAATACTGTTTTCAGCACCAGTTGAAGTTCTCGGGCGACCTGCTCTTGGTTTGTCCTCAACATTCCCAGTCTCCTTGAATCTTGAAAGCATTTGACCAACAGAACGCTGACCAGGTCGTGGTTTATTGGGATGACGACGGTGAAATTTTTCAGCTGTCTTGGTTAAGGCCAGAAGCATGCAAAACAATTTTCGCTTTTTCCTGAAGAGTGTAACCCTCTTCCCATATTAGCCATTGCGTGTTCCACCTGCAACAGAGAAGTCCCAAAACAAGACCAATTTGAACATTTTGGTTCTCGAGTATTACTTTTGTAAACTTAATTTAAAATAACTTCCGATGAGACCAGACAGACTTAAGGGATACTATATATCTATCTATCACTTCACCACGTGAAATGAATGAATGATGCAAACTCGAGGAAAAAAATGATCCCACGGCCTTTCGTGTATTCAACAATACAAGTCTTCATTACCTGGATTTCGGCTTGTCTAGAAAGGCTGTGGAATTTTTTTTTTTCCATTGTGGGTTTGCATCATAGATGGGTAGGTAATGCATATCTAAGGGCATTTAAAGTGGTGTGGTTGTTTTTGTATATTAAATGTCAGGAAGCTTATTCTTAACACATAACAATAATAAGGGGTGATAATGTGTAAAAACTGGGTACATTTCTATGACTATTTCACGGTGTAATTCTGTTTGAATGGACATTGAATTGTGCAACCTAACCAGATATTAAATAGGGATGTGTTGGTATATCCGGTATCCAACCGGATACTACTACTACTACTACTACTCCTGCCGAATGTGTCTAACATATTTAAGATTTATGATAAAATGAAGGGATAAAAAATATCTACACTGTTACCGACAGACTTATTTTCAACTGTTTTTCATGGTTTAGCGATAACTAATTATATTGAACCTAATTGGGGTAACTTTTTGATAAAATACTAAAGAAAAAAAAAAAATCCTAAATTTAAAATCGAAAACGTCTCTTCCGTTTGCTTTGAATTACAATTAACCAAATATTGAAAAATTTAAAATGTTTCTTAAAGTTCATTTTCTGCGTTTTCAGGAGACGAAAGATGCGTGAATATTCACTCTGCTCCACTAAAATGTACGAGTAAACTGAGCTTGGTAGATAACTCAAATATTTGTGCTAGAAATTTTAAATTCAACCGGTTACTACTATTATATTGTACTAATTTCTCGGCTTGCCGCCTATATTTCGCCTTTAAAATTCGGCTGCTTTTAATTTACGAGGTAACAGTAAAATTAATAATCAGTTAAATTAACCCCCACACATTACATTATACTAATGAACAAAATAGAAATGTATGACGAACTACATTCTTCAATTCGTATAATGAATTAAGGAATGTAGCTACATTTTGTCGTCAGCCGCAGGCCGTTTTCTTTCCCGAATACACAATATAGAAAGTGTTAAGGATAGATATAATTTAACTAATCGGACATAAATACACGAAAATCATATGGTATGGTATTTAGTTGATATGCAATATATGGTACAGACTATAGATGCCTAATTACTAACATTCCACTGTTGCAAACTGAACTCGTGAAACGGTTTTCATGTGAAGTAAATGACTTTCCAATCATTCTGTAACTACATTATAGGAAAAAAAAATCGCAGAAATCCGAGAACTGCATAATTTAAAAATTTTCAATTCTAAAATACCAGTGTCGCATAATTTCTGTACCATTTATGATAAATAACTTTATGCCAAATTACTGAAACTAATAACATTCAGGCACTGTACAAACAGCTTGAGGAACAGACCCAAGTGCATTTCTAAAAAGCTACTATCTGGTAATTGTCCCGTCGGAGATCCGGTACCTTGGTATCTGGCAGATACCACTACCTGGCATATCCCTAATAAGTTTATCGAAATGTAACTCTGAAATTGTATTAAATTAAGCACTGAAAATGCAAGGTACTATATAGTGATTGTTTTAATAATTTGCTAGTTACAGCTACGAGGCTAAAAAGCTACGGTACAAAATTTACTTTTCCAGTGGTACTAGTAACCGGTGTGACTGGCTACATTGCATCGCATGTGGTGAAGTTATTGCTCGAAGGCGGCCATCGCGTAAGAGGTACTGTCAGGTCACTCCAAAATACATCGAAGACTGAACCGTTGAAGAATCTTGTCCAGGACCCGAAGTATCCTCTGGAATTAGTCGAAGCTGATCTCATGAAAGATGAAGGATGGGATAAGTAATTAAAACATGCTTACGTGATTAGAATTTAGAAATTATCGCATCAGAATTTGAATAGTAGACAAACTTGCATTGAGAGAATAATAATAATTTAACGTTTCGTTTTCTAAAAATCCAATATCCTTGTCCTTTGTCATAAGGAAATATTTTTTCGCATTTTAATTTACTGGTTTCCATTTTATTTTGTATTGTATCAGTTTAAGTTTACTTGCATTATTTTTGTATGAAATTAAATAAAAGTGCCAGTGTCTGACGCATTGGTGTCTTGCTTTTAAAGGGAACTATTACTCGAGCGAGATTCCAACTTCATACTGGAGTAGGTAATCGTTAAATAATGTGTTGACGTTGACAACTTTTCAGAGGTAAAATTTGACCATAAATACTTAAATATTTTATAAGAATTAATATCAGTTTTTTATTTCGTCCCATTAATTAATGAACAAACATTGTTCCAATCAAAATTTTTTAGATGAAGCCAAACTGTACCCTTCATTTGTCAACTTGAGAGTGAACTCTGTGAACATTACTCGCAGAACTCGCGAGTTCTGGTTTATCTTACCACTCGTGATGATAAAAGATTGATACGAAACACTACTCTGATTAAGAGCATAGGTCCTTTGGCATACCTCGTTCAACTTACAATATTTGTGTTGTAACTTTAAGCCGTTTTACAGAGCGACAGAAGGATGCTCGGCCCTCATTCACATGGCAAGCCCTTTCCCGAACGTTGCCGAAGTGAACGTCAAAGAAGACGATGTGGTGGTTCCTGCGAAGGAAGGAACGCTCAGAGTGCTCAAAGCGGCAGTTGCAGCGAAGATAAAGAGAGTCGTTCTCACATCATCCATCGTTTCAATATTTGGTGGGATTTTTTAAGAACTTTAATTTCCATGCGAAAGCAGGCTGATAATGGTTACTATGAGCCGATGTAACGTCGAAAAATGAGGTGCACCTCATTTTTCAATGTTACACCGACCGAAGGTAGATTGCGAATTATGTTACTGTCGTTGTAGTCAATTTTCCTAAGTAAAATATATTGATTTTAAAAGGGGCCATTCTAAGTTTTAAATTTTAATGAAAGTCTAATTGATGAAGAACTTGCATTCAAATTTGCAAGAAAATTGAAAATTTTTGCTGTTGAAGTTTTTGACTAATTCTGAAAGCACTTTTTACTCTTGATGGTTAAGAATAAAGTATGAACTTCCTACAGTTGTCTTCGATTTAAAAGAATTGGCAAATATTTGCAACACTGAGCCAGTTAACTCAGTCGGCTAACTTGTCTAGACAATTTTATAGTTATTTGGTGTTGGTTTAGTCATTTGTTTACTATTCACGCTTTCAGGCATAAAATCTTTACGTAAAGGAATTTAAAATTTACAGTATTTCGTTCGTGTTAAAATTTTTCCTAAAAAGGACTTGACTACGTTTAAATTAATATTTTGATATTCTTGTCTGAAGGAACCATAAACTGACTTTGCAAATGTAACTTTTTTATAGATATTTTTTTGAAGATTTGAAATTTTTCCCTTTCAGCCGAAAGCGTTCCTAAGTCTGAAAAAGTGTACACAGAGGAGGACTGGACGGATCCCGAAAGTCCGACCGTCGATGTTTACTCAAAGTCGAAAGTTTTGGCTGAGAAGGCTGCCTGGGACTACCTCAAAGAACTTCCGGGTTAGTAACTGTATAATTTGTAGATGTATAGATTTACTTCGGAACGACCATGATTCCAGATGTCGCGATGACCCTCTGCTGTTGAAGGAAGGCAGATGTATGAGCCAATCCTAATATTGTGAATTTAATGTAAAACAAAATAATTCTTATTTCGGCAGAAGAAGAAAAGTTTGAACTATCGGTGATCAACCCGTCCTTCGTGTTGGGTCCAGTTTTAATGGAAAGTCATAGGAACGCAACCTCGGTTACTTTCTTGTCACAAATCATGAACAAAGCTTACCCTGCCATGCCCAAAATGTCATTGAATGTGTGTGACATCAGAGATGTAGCTAAAGCTCATGTTAAGGTAGGCGGAATCTAATTTAACCACTTTTAATGAACTTCGTTTATAATTTTTTTTCGTAAACTTTTGAAGTTTAAGCCTGGTTAAACAAAGTACAGCTGTGTATATATGTGTATATAATATATACCGTATTTGTCGGCTTATAAGATGCACTTTTTTTCCTTATAAATACCTTAAAAAATCACCCCGTCTTAGAAGCCGAAAGTGGCAATACAGCACCAATTATTGAGTAATAACAAATAATGAGTAATAATCATATATTTCTTTGGCTTTTGGGTTTTCTTTTTATTGAATTTTACATCCATTGTATTAACAAAGTGCATCAAACTTTTTTCTTGAACTTACATTTCCAAAATTAAGGTGCGTCTTGTAAGCCGTCAAATACGGTATATGAACTAAAAGCTGTTCGTTTGAGTGCGTAATATTGTGCAAGATTCTTAAACACCTTTCCTCACAATCTTTCAGATCGTCAGTATGCGTTCCGCAAGGGACGCTTGACTGGCTCGATCTTACATATCTGACTATTGGTCATCCTCGTTTCGGGTTTTCGGTGAAACTTTTGCTATTGCGCTAGACATATCAAAAGCCTTTCATAGTCTGGCACAAATCTTTAATTCTTAAACTGCCCTCTTTCGGTTTCTATCCTTCTATCTGTGCCCTTCATCATTCGTTTCCTTTTTGCCTGATCTATAGCTGCGGTTATAGATGGCCACTGTTCTTCTAAAACTATTAACAACCGTGTTCCTCAGGGTTCTGTCCTGTCACGTCACTCGCTTTTCCTCTTATTTATTAATCTCTTAATTCGCACTTCCTGTCCTATTCACTCCTGTGCCGATGATGATTCCACTCTTCACTTCACCCGCTTCCTTAAGCCTACCTTTCAACCGTCACTGATTCGCGTAGGACGGTTATGGAACACCTGACCTGATCTTTTTATCTCTAAATGGGGGCAGAGAGAAACCTTGACTTTCGATGCCTCAAAAACTCTGTTCCTCCATCTGTCTACTCTTCACAAGCTTCCACACGACTATCCCCTTACCTTCCGCAACACAACTCCATCTTCCTCTTCCCTTAACATTCTTGGCGTTTCCTTTTCTCGTGATCTTTTCTGGAAAGATCACTTATACCATCTCCAAAACAGCTTCCAAGAGGTTGTGTGCTGTATCGCCTCGGCAGTTTTTTTCATCCCCGCTCAGTTGCTGTCTTTGTACAGGGGTCTTGTTCTCCCATGTATGGAGTATGCTTTTCGTGTATCGGGTGGCTCAACCCACACAGCCATACTTGACCGGGTGGAGTTGAAGGTTTTTCTTGTCAATTCCCCGTTCCTACTGACTGTCTTCAATCTCTCTGCCGCATGTCCCCCCCCCACACACACACTACTATCGCTATTATAACGGGACACTGCTCTTCTGAACTTGCATGCCGCCTCTTTAAGGAGAGCACGCAGCACCAGACTTTTGACACATTCTTTTTCTGTCCAACACTAATGCGAGGGTTAATCGGTTTTTTTCTAGAGTTGACCGGTTGAATAGATGAAACATTGAACAATCTACCTCAATCCATTTTTCCAGTCTGACCTCCAATCTTTCAAACGGTGTCTCTAGACGTCTCTAAAACCCTGGACCTTGATTTTGGTTCTTCTATGGGCGTCGGGGGACGCTTTTGCAGGCATTCGCCCTTGGCCCTTCCTTCCTTGTATAAAAAAATATAGGGTGGTCCATAAGTCTCAATCTATTATAACGAACCCGTTAACGGCGCGAGCGCCCAGTTAAGAGTCGAACCAAGAACACTGGCTCCGCAGAGATATCTCGGTTTAAAGTTTAAACCCGTGTATATACGGGGCTACGCAGAAATGGTCAGAAGCGAGAGCCCGTGATATTACGGGTTACGCAGCAAACTGGTTAAATAAAAAATTCGTCTAGCGGAGCTCGCATTGACGTAATTCGAATTACTAAGGGAAGAATATTTGTCGAGATCAATCGATAAATATTTATAAACTACTTAATTTTTTTGTATTTTCGTTTTAATTATAACCGGTTCGGACTTAGGGCCACCCTGTACAAGTTTTACTCTTGTTTAAATTTACTTATACAAAGTATGCTATAAACTATAAATTAGTTATCCACTGAGCAAACCGAAGGTCGAACTGAATTGCTAAATTTTAATTGTAAACTTTCCCCAAGTAAAGGTTAAGTATTTCAAAAAAATATTCCGACTTTTGCTTCATTTTCCGAAAGATTTTGTACGTCAGTTACTAAGCAAATTTTAACAGATTATGCGCAGAAGTTAGACAAAATGATTGAAACGCTCGCATTTTCTGGGTTATATTTTCTTGTATCATTAATGGAGTTAGATACTTCACTAAGATATGCGAGAGCCTATAATATTGAGAGCATCTCTTAATATGCCGATACTGTCTTTTTCCCGTTCTTGTAGAATAAATAAAAAGGCGCTTGGAAAAGATTCAACTGACTGAAAGGTGTGATAGTACAAGCCCGTTTTGGTTGGTGTCTGTATTAAGTTTCGTAATTGCCCCGTTTCACGAGGAAACATTCCTAGTCTAAGGTTATGAAAGAAGGAAATGGAAAAAAAGATCGAGCAAGCAATGTAGTGGGCGTAAATCAGCGCTGAAAGAATGACAAAACCTTGTTAAGAGCTTTGAAGCATGAAACAGACACTGCTGCATCAAAACTTTGCTAAAAACTTGGTCTTTGCGGACTATTGTTAATAGTTGTGGAAACTAGCAAAGTCCCTCGTAGCACCAACCAGCACAAAAGCTCCGCGTTGGAGAGAATAATTGGAACACTCTTATGCTTGTGTGGTGGTTTTTCATTTCTTGCAATGTATTCATTACCTTAGTGATTCCCAACCTCGGGCCCCGACCCAAATCAGGGTCGCCGGGATCACTATATTCATGGCTTCTTAATTCAATTTGTATACATATTTAAATTTTTTCCCAAGCCTGATGGTCGGGAGGTCCTGTTGGTGGCCAATTTAGGGTCACAACGAAAAAAGGTTGGGGACAACTGGGCCGCTTAGACTGTTCCTCGACATAGAGGGTCGGACATCGTGCAAGAAAAAAAAATTAGGGGTGCTCACTACACCATTAACCTCCTTTTATCAAACAAACGCGCACTTTATTTCAGACTCGGGTACAAACGTTATATAAAGGGTTCATAGAAGATTAAGAGGTAATCGTCTGGAGCACTGATTAAGTAGGCCAGTGAATCACTGTGCATAGTGAACATAGTTGCCTACGCCAATGCTTCCAGATTTGAGATTTATAAATATATCAGACCAGTCCACTAACCATTGCTTCTATTATCTTATTGACTGATTCACCAAGCCTAGTGATAAATCTCTAAATACAAAATCGCGAATGAAATTGGCAGTTAGGCATCTTTTTGACTACAGACGCCATACTGGCACTAGGAGCACCATTTATAAATCTTAGAATTCTTAATAAACTCCTAAAAATATTATATGCAACACAATGTTTTTTCAAATTATACATCCTGTAGTTCCACCACAAATGAGTTGTATACATTGGAATAAAAAAGTTTTGAACCAAATTAACTTGTCAAATGTACACGGAAAATACTTTGGTTAGAAAATTTTACACTAGTCTACATTGCCTTTAGGACATCAGTCATCTGAAAGACTCGGTTAGTATGTGGCCAAGATACTTAGTTACTTCTGGTAGCACCATACCATTTAATTGAAATTCGGGAAATTTTACATATTGTAGGCCTTGGTCCTTATCATAAGTTTCATAACACGACTTCTAGCAGGATTATATTTTGTTATCCTTCCCATACCTTTAACACACCTTCAAAAGTGTGCTGAGCCCCTTTTACAGATGGAGAAATAAGTTAATCTACATAGATCAGATGATTAACAATCATTGTACCAATATAGCAGCCTATTTTACAGGTGTTTAGCACAACAGATACATTATCCCCCTTATTTATTCAATGTTTATATGGATAATCTCTCCCTACCTGACACCATTGGTCACAGAGAATGGCTCTGAATTAACCCCACCCCATCTTAAATCATTGTCTGGTGATTACGCCAGAATATTAATATATAGACCAAGTAACCGGGTACTTTACGATTTAAGTTTCATGAATAATTTGTCATGATTAACACGATCAAATGCCTTAGAGGCATCCAGGAAACACGCATACATTAGCATCTAGAGTTTGGTATTTACACACCATTTCCTTAAAGGCATACACACGCATATCAGTAGTGTTTCTTTTTGTAAACCAAATTCGTTATCACTAGTATACAGGTAACAACATTCAAGCCTATTAAGGAGTATATATATATATATTCAAACACAGACATAATACTGGTTAAGGCTATTGGCCTATAGTTACCTTTATTGATTTTATCCTTAGCTTTCAGTACTGGCACCAAAACGACGAATAACATTATATCCTGCAAAACACCACGTATCTGTAAAGCACAAAGCTAACAGAGGCACTAATCTGTCACCACTAAATTTCAGATGCTCATCAGAAATATCATCAGTACCACATGATTTGTTACAATCTAAACATTTTATGGCCTGTTTCGGCTCGTATGCACTCTGGACTATAGGTAGCATCATGATTAACGTTATTCTTATGCAATGCAGAGTTGAATAACTCGCTGTAGTGTTCCTTCCATAATTTGACTAGATTCTGTCCGTTAAATTTTCAATATTAGCAGGGGCAACTTTCGGGTTTAATTTTTTTTTTTTTTACTTGGAGGGGAATACAACCCCACCATCCCCCGCTAGATCCATATATTAAATGTCTATCCTTTTGATACTTGTGGTGCCCTCCGGTATGGAAGTAGTAGTTGGAAATATTACCAATATTAACCACCCAATTTTCCATAAAAGGATAAATTATATCAGGTCATCCCATAAGTAATGTCGTTTTTTAGGTGGAATTTGAAGGGAAAAAAAAACACTCTTTAATCTAGTATATATTTTCTATCGGAATCATTGAAACTCTGCCAACGTCCTACAAGCTTTTCAATGCCATATTTATAAAATTCAGGCTGTTTTGAGGCAAAAAACTTACAAAGACTGGTGTGCAGGTCATCTAAAGAAGTACAAGATTTCTCGTAAAGATAACTTTGCAATCGCCTGAAGAGATGATAATCTGAAGGCGCAAGGTATAGAGGATGTGGAAGTTTTCCCACCCAAGCTCCTCAGTTTTTGCTGAAGTGATCAGAGCGGTATGAGGACGTGCGTTGTCGTGGTGGAACAAGATTCTTTCCGATTAACCAAAGGTCTCTTCTTTTAGTGCAGTGTTCAATCCATCCAGTTGTTGACAGTAGACTTGAGCGGTGATTGTTTGGTTGTGTGGTAAGGTTTCAAAGTGTATTACACCACCTTTATCCCACCAAACACTGAGCAACACCTTCAGAGGGTGAAGATTTGGTTTTGGCTGTGGTGTCACTGGTTCTCCGGCACAAACCCACTGTAGACGGCGCTTAACATTCTGGTACAGTATCCACTTTTCATCACCAGTCACTAAACTGCAAAAACGGATCATTGAGTTCACGGGAATGAAGAGCTGTGCTAATGTTTACCCGCACCCTCAGATTGTCGACCGACAGTTCATGTGGCACCCATTTTCCTAACTTAGGCACTTTCCCGAGTTGTTGCAAATGTCGATGGATGGTGGACGGGGATGAATTGAGATTCTGTGCCAATTCTTCGACAGTTGTTGAACAGTCTTCAAGTGCGGCTAACAGCAGGTCATCATCAAACTCAGCAGGGCATCCAGAGCGTGCTGCATCTGTCAAACAGCAGTCACCATTCCTAAACTTTTGAAATCATCTTTGACATTTCCTCACATGCAGAATATCGTTGCCATAAACGTCCTGAATGTTTCGCGTTGCTTCAGTAGCACTATCCCCTTTTTTGAACTCTTAAAGCATTATATGCCTGATATGCTCTTCTGATACCGCCATGTTTATGAGGGGTTCACAAAGCAAAACGTCTTCACTGGTCAAGGTCTGTAAAGTATGTAGCGAAACACGATAGATCTCTTAGATATGACGCGTTCGGTGGAGAAGGGGCGAACGCAACATTTTCGAATTATGCCTCAAAATGCAGTTAAAGTTTGTAAACTTTAAACCTTTGTATTTTTCCGGTTTATTGAAATGTATGAATTTGAACACACATTTGAGTAAAATATTGTTGTAATATGTCTCTACAGGGTGTCCCAGAATTAACTATTTCAATGAAATCGGACAAATTTTTTTTAAAAACACTTATTTATGTTTATCATGTTTATCATGTTTATCATGTTTAATGTGTTAAAAATGTATAAATTTCTAAATTTTTTTCATAATTTTATTTTCATAATTTTTTCATTATCTGGTCCAATGAAAGACAGTCTGAAGTCATAGAATGGCAGAGAGACTCCAAAAGTTAACGTGTGGCTTGGAATGACCAAATCCAAAATTTATGGTGCTCAATCTTGTTGAAGCACATTATCAAGAATGCCATCATCAAGAAGCTGTGGTTCAGTTGCTTCCGCAAAGAAGAATGGGCCATAAATTTTTGGATTTGGTCATTCCAAGCCACACGTTAACTTTTGGAGAGTCTCTGCCATTCTATGACTTCAGACTCTTTCATTGGACCAGATAATGAAAAAATTATGAAAATAAAATTATGAAAATTTTAGAAATTTATACATTTTTAACACATATTAAACATGATAAACATAAGTGTCTTTAAAAAATGTCCTATTTCATTGAAATAGATAGTTAATTCTGGGACACCCTGTATAATAAAACGCCAAGAAATTTTACAATATTTATTGATAGCTTCTAATGTTAACTGGTGTAATCCATTATTTGGTCCTCTTCGTCGAATGTTATTACCTGCTTCAACTGTTTCGGTTTCTTCCAGTTCCTTTAACAATCTTGTATAATAGTTCACTTTGTTTTCTTACAGCATTCCGTACGCGTTTTTCTGTGAGACCATGAATATTAAGAAATGCTTTTCTACAGATTTGATGCACCACACCGTCAGACATTACTGTATACTTAAAAGTAATGTTTCTTCGACTTGCATCTTGTTTGGTGTATCTTCGTTTAACAGTACCTCTAGAAACAAATCGCTGTATGTAGCCATTCTGTTCATCAAAACAATCAATCTGCCAAAAAGCATCAAATATTTTTGAAACTCCTTGCAAATTCCCAACTTTAGCGACACAAAAATCTTTGCAAGTACAGGGTGGTCCTATAACACGTTTACTAACAATTTTGTTCGTATAACAGCTTTTTATACACCTGTCCCGAAATTTCAAATTTCTTACACTTCATTTTCTGTCTTTTCCAATTTTGTATGTTCTTAGTTCTCTTTCGGCCAACCATAGTAGAAGGGCAATTTTCAATTCCATTTTGAACCATTACAGATTCATTTTCAGACATAATACAAATGAAACTTCACAACAAATTCGCTGACACAACAAACATCGCACACCGAACAAACTATAGATGAGGTGGCTATTCGTCTCTACACCACCTGAACTCCTCGATGAACCTATCTCGCTAGTTTATCACCTGTCTTTAAACCTAAATTGTACCGTGAAAGAGTGCAGACTAACATCTAATTTTTTGCATAGGTAAAGGTTTTAAAGGATAATTATACGACAAAAAACTCATTTTTCGAATTTTGTGGCGTTCGCCCACTTCTCCACCGAACGCGTCATATAACCTTCGGAAAATTTAGGTTTAAACCGAATAGGACTAGTTAAACTTAATCTATCGTAAAAAACTACATTACTTATGGGATGACCTGATAAATCCTTATCAATTAGCTGAGGGTTACCTAACTTTTTTTAGTTTGTGCCACGTCTGACAAACTCACCTCGATGCTTGCACCCTTTTACATTCAGAACTACTACTGAGCTGTACTGCAGCTGAGAAATGTGGTATCTGCATTTGGTCGCCAGCTTGGGGATTTATCGCAAATTTGGCGAATTTAAACTTTATTGGCGATGGAAAAAATGAGATTGGCGATAGCATGTCCAGAATTTGCACATCCCAGTTGACATTTTCTTTGACACCTCATTTTAGTGAAAAAGATTTATTTGTAATGGCATAGACGTCAAAATTACTGACTACCAAATTTGCCGCCCTATAGGTGTGCCTAGTGGCTGCGCCGGCCCTGACCAAATATATCTAGAAAATTGCGAAACTAGTCACTGATTAGTAAAGGCTGTTAAATTCCAAAAGTTTGGAAACTACTATTACCAATGGTTTACTGTTTCCAGTTTCCAGAACCAATTACTGAGCCAATAGAAAATCCATCATATACTGTACACTGCATTATTTTTCTTTGATAGATAGATAGATAGATAACCCAACCCAATGGCACTTCACGTTCTGTCAAATGTTGGGGGAGCCTCGACTTCTCGAGCACCTAAAGCATGACGCCGCTGTACTAGGGTAGGGGTAGGGTGGTAATTACTGTGCACGATTTCTTATACTGACTTAGTATCGTACCACTTTCGCAATCGGCGCACTTCCTATTTCGAGCGCTATATTTTTTCTAAAAGAACGAGAAAAACCAGTATCATCATATCGAGATCTATATTAAGGTAAAGTTGCCAATGGTCGAGCATCGGTCCTAATGTCGCGCATTTGACTTACTCCTCGCAAAATACTTGAAGGAAATAAAACTAATACGAAACATTACATTTAGTAACGAAGTTATTGGAAGTAATGTATAAATTATACAGAGGTAATTACATTATACAAGGATAATTGATTAGAGATAATTACATAAACATTAGTTTTAGTAACTTCGCTTCTAGAAGTAATGTTTCGCATGAATTTTATTTCGTCTACTGTAACAGTATTTTGTGGAATGTTTTTAAGTCAAATGCGCAACCATTGGCATTAGCAACTTTACCCTATATGCATTCCCATAACTTGATAAAGTATACATGTATAACGCCATTAATGATATAGGAAAATAAGGTACCGAAAGTGTTTTATCCAACCCCCCTGTATTTTCTGCAATTTATGCTTCCTCGACTCAGATAATTTTATAATTTTTTTTTTTTTTTTTTAACTGTCTGTTGTGGTGCCGCAATTAATGAATAGTAATGTTAAAGCAATTACCGCTGTAGTTCAATAAGTCTTATTCACGTAGATCAGAGGGTTCTTAATCTCCGGGTCACGACCCAAACTTGGGTCATTAAATTGTCTATATTCATTTGTTATCCCTAATCACTTTACCATTATTTTATTAAGAGTCAACTGTTTGAAGCCATTGGTCGCCGAGCTAGCCCCGAGACCAGAATTTGGATCGCAGCCTAAAAAGGTTAAGAACCCCTGACGTAGATCTTACGCGCAAATTTTAATGGAAATTGCGGTTCACGGCTTTTTGGCCATTTTAAGATTAAAACCGCGCTCGCAAAAGTCCATAAATAAACTTGAAATTTTTGAGTTCTTTAATGTATTTTTATTTGAAATACTTTGCATTAAATAAATGCAGTTTAGAATGACTTTTTAGGTGTTGGAATAAAGTATAAAATATACCAGAATGTAATACTTTAATATCCATAGTTGAAAAAGTTTTATTGTAATTGTATTCAAACAGTGATCTCGTTAGTTTTGATTTTTTAAATCTTACTCAACCAAGTTCATAATTTAAAGTATTTTTAAGTCACGCGATATGAATGTACAATTACGAAAAAAAGTTCGCCTAAACTTTCTAAAGTATAAAAAAAAACTATGAATTGGTAATATTATTTCTTTGGATATTTTTCGGTTTAATAAAACTTCAAAGTATTTTTTTATTTTTACAAATTTACAAGAACTTTTTCGCAACATTACTTCAGTTTAAATATGGACGTTATAATTATTTTAAAATTAGATTAATTTTACTATTGTTTAAAACTGATTAGACCTTAAAATCCCTGTTCACGGAGTCTTTCTTAAAACTACTTAAATATAAATGAATTTAATGATGCTTTGACAAAAACGCAGCGATACTTTTCCTTTTTCAAAGGCTTTGAACATTCCTGAAGCAGTGGGTAAGCGTCACATAATCTACTCCGGCAACTTCTGGTTAAAGGACATAGCAGCCGTGGTTGCTAGAGAGTTTCAACCCCAGGGATACTCCGTCCCTACGGGACAACTTCCATACTTCATATGTTGGGTTGCCTCGCTCTTCAATAAGCAAATGAAGTCTTACGTCCTCCCCAGGATAGGAAAAACTTTAAAAGTTGATAACAAAAGAGTAAGTTGAAATGAGTTAGTTTTACTTTCCCACCACTTAATCAATTTAGTGTATTAAAGCAGGCGAAAATATATATCCTATTGTACCTAAACTTCAGCTAGTTCTCTACTACTAAACTTCAGTCGGAATTACTTTGTGCAGTAAAATGAAACTACTACTACACTTAACGCACGGTGAAATTAATCTTTTACTTATAGACTAGTTTGTATACAATTGAAGGTAATTTCGCTTTAACTCCATTCTTTTGCATTGTTGAATAACTACAAATTTTCTTTAAGATGATTGAAGTTTTGGGCATTGAGCCAACACCCGTTGAATCCAGTATTTTAGACATGGCCTATTCGCTCGTTGACTCTGGCATCGTGAGGAAAGCGAAAAATTATAAACAGGCGAGTTAATAGATATTTAATTTGGCATCAGCTATATCCTAGTGGAATTATTTTGCGCACGTATTTACATTTAATATACAACTTCATGAATAGCAGTCGTATGATCAATGATTTTCAGGTTGGTTCAAGGGTGGAAGTACCCGCTACCGAGGAAAAGGGCGAATCGAAAGAGGAAGAAAAGGTAGAATTAAAAGAGGAAGGAAAGGTCGAATTAAAAGAAAAAGTCGAATCGAAAGAGGAAGAAAAGACTGAATCAAAGGAGGAAGAAAAGGAAGAAAAATCCGAAGGTAATTTGCTTCTGAAAGATTAATATTAATTTATAACTGATTCATCCAAATTCACTAAATATAAAAAGTTCTTAAGTCTTCCATATTTTGGTAGAGTAGTTTAAAGAAACGGAAACAAAAAGCGGCCAGTGATCGATGACATTTACGCGACTTTTATAACGCAATAGAACAGATTTCATTTCGAGAAATAAACTGAAATTAGTTTTCAACAGCAGTATGGAAAACGGCAATCTTATAAAATCTGTGTGAACGACGGAAAACTTTCATAACCACTGACAATACTGCTACTAACATGGTATCTGGGAGTATTACCACAGCACAGGGGTGGGCAAAATACTGGCGAGATTATCTGGCCGGCGCTGTCAACTAGAAATTAATAAAACTGCTCGCAAGCTGTGTCTTGACAACGTCAATTTGCATATTTAATCCAAACCGTATAAACTGCTACAGGGACAATTTAGGGACAATTTGAGTATTAAAATAAAAAATTAAGCGTTATATACAGGGTGTACATAGTCAGGATCTATTTTTGTGAAGCACTTGGAAATTATATGGAATTCAATCATAAAATGATAGTGGTAACATTTATTAAATTAAGAGTAGGATTCGACGTGACGCCCATCAGTATCCCTGCACAGCTCAAATCGTCCCGCAGCATTTCTAAACACATTCAAGAAATCTAAAGGGGTTAAATCTGGTGATCTCGCTGGCCAAGTCCTGTTGCGTCCGATCTAGCGATTTGGAAAACGTCCATTTAGATAATCCTGAACAATTTTGGCATAGTGACAAGGAGCACCATCATGTTGATAGACGACGGTACTAACAATCCTATCCCCGTCGTCTATCAACATGATGGTGCTCCTTGTCACTATGCCAAAATTGTTCAGGATTATCTAAATGGACGTTTTCCAAATCGCTGGATCGGACGCGGAAGCAACAAAAGACCTTGGCCAGCGAGATCACCAGATTTAACCCCTTTAGATTTCTTTGCATGGGGCTTTATCAAATCGCACGTCTATCAAACGAAGATTAAGAGTCTTGAAAACTTACGTATACGAACTGCTGCAGATAACATAACCCCGCAAATGCTCCAGAATGTGTTTAGAAATGCTGCGGAACGATTTGAGCTGTGCAGGGATACTGATGGGCGTCACGTCGAATCCTACTCTTAATTATTTAATAAATGTTACCACTTTATCATTTTATGATTGAATTCCATATAATTTCCAAGTGCTTCACAAAAATAGATCCTGACTTTATGTACACCCTGTATACTGTACGTACTTAGCGAGTACTACTTTAGGCTGTAATTATTTTCTTTTATTGTTAAGGCTAATTAGTCTGCGATTGTAACCCAAACTTTGTAATTGACCCTCCGATCGAATTGATTGCCCACCCCTGCCATAGCAACTGATTAATAGGTCTAATCGTGCCAGTGGCGGAGCAAGTGTGTCACGGGCCCCGGGGCGAAACTTATTTACGGGCCCCCTAAAGCCACTTTTATGCTTGTACTCTGACATGCCTCGAGGGTTGAAAACTTAAATTTTAACTGAGTAGCAAAGTTTAGTGCAGAAGTGGTATACTCATGCATATACACAGTGATTCACTAGTCACTAATTTTTTTAAATTGCTTTTTTCTTAGATATATCATGGTTAATATATAGACAAATAGACGTTTTTTGGTTTTTTTACTATTTTTAAATAAGAAATGACAATTTTAACTTTTACAGATATTAAAGGCGAAAAAATTTTTTTTTAGAATATATTTTTGACAAGTTTTCAGACATTTTCGCCGAAAATTTTAGGTTTCTCACTGGATGACCCCCTTAAAGGACTTATATTTTCACTTTTTCATGCAATTGCATTTAGATCTAATTTTTATACGGAAGGGGCCCGTATACTTGAAAATTAATTTTCCTTGCCAAGGTGTTATCAACGACCCGGGCCCGGGGCACTGCCTCGCTTTCCCCTAGCTAGCTCCGCCCCTGAATCGTGCTATTAAAGTTCATTCAAAATATTAAGATACAGATGTTCCACGAAGCATTTTTAAGATGCACCAATAAAATTTTTTGTTTTTACAAACTTTTCCTTCTTAATTTATCATATGCAGTCTGTCTTAAATGGCGTAGTTAGATTATTATAAATTTCAGATAAAACTGTCAAAGATGATGAAAAGAAAGATGATGAAAAGAAAGATGGTTGAAGGGACAAAACTGGTGAGCCATTTTAGGATGTCCTGAAGAATTTCTGAAACGAATTCAACTTTATTTTCCTACTGATTTACACCAACGACTTGTCTTTAAAGTTTCCTATTTATTTTGCCGATGTATAATTAATTTTCTCAATTCTCATAAGCCATTCTCTGTCGTGATAGTATTATGGTAATGTTGGTAATGTTCGCGAGTCAGTTTTGTTAGTCATTATATTTAAAAGCTTAATTTCATAGTTGTCATTTTTAATGTTTGGAAACAAAATATATTTAGTTTCTTTAATAGTTTTAGCTATTTTTATATGCAATGATTGATCGTCACGTTTACTGAAGAATTTAATACTTGTATATAAGAACACACTGCTTAGCAATTTTTTTATTGCAGGATTATTAGTTTCATTTCTGATAAAAAGGCATTTTTGGAGTTAGTGTTTTTGTTTAAAAATTGAACTATTTTTGTATTCTTATCCATATACTTTGTTTAAAATTAGTTTTGTATATAACTATTACTGTTAGTTCGAAATTAATAATTTTTATCTTTTTATAAACGTTCGATATTTCATTTCTGAGTTTTTCACTTTTTTTATTTTATGATTAAAAGACAAATATTTGAAAAAAAACATTTTATCCTGACGAAAGGTTTGAAAATTTCCTGAAGTTAGTCGCAAAGGCTCGATGAGTAATTATTGGATAAACTAATACTCATTATCGGTATTTGTATCCATACCTAGGACTGCCGACTGGTGTTTCCGTACAGATGCCCCGGTCCCAGAAAGTCTGGAGGGCTCTGCACGCGCTCTAAGATAGGAAGGAACCCGGCTTTTTAAATTTGTTCCAAGCCCAAAAATTTCTGTCGGCGGGCCTCTGTGTACATAGCCTATGCATGCATTATCCACTCTTTCTTGTCAAACTGGAAAGATAGCTTAAAATTACGCACGAATGATCACCTGGAATAAGGTACCACTACTTCGGTTCCATGCTGCCTCGTAAAAAGACTGGGTATACTGTATATCTTAACGGGTGTGGTAAGTTAGGAGATGAAACTTAAATCGTGTCAAACTGCTTCCATTCCGCTTTCCCAGTAACTTTTGTGCCATTTATAGCTAACATTTATTCACTTTCTAAATGCACTTCAAACTTCCCTATTTCGTAACAAAACGCTAGTGTAGTTGCGGAGAGAAATTAGACAATTAAAAAAAAGAAACTAAGCAATTTACTTTTTTTTTTTTACACTGGAAATAAGTAATTGTCGGAGATTTGAAGTTTTTCGCCCAATTACCTTCGGCAAAATTAGTTCTCTAATCTGCAATTTCATTTAATATTTGAAAGTGAATGAGTAAAATTAAAGGAGTGTAGTTAGGCAGATGTTGCATTGATAAAATGTTTAGAAAGTCGAGAGGCTTAGCGATAAGAAGCCCGTAATATTTGTGAATCTGGAAAAAACTTAGATTTTCCTTGTAGCAAATGCTTATAATGTGTGGGTGTTGGTGGTAATTTAAAAGTTCTTGTGATTAGCAGTGCTCGTGTAAGAATTAAGGGAGTTGACTGGCTGATGATTAATGTGGGAGTATGACGGAGGTATGATGCATAAATCTGTGTATACGAATAGGGTAATGAAATGAAGGATGCTAGTAAATCTGAATTCAGAAGGGGAGGCGAAGTGGTGGTCGCATCTGATGTATGCTGATGTGGTACTTCTGAGAATGAAGTCTAAGTCAGTGTAATCTTGAATGAAAAACAGTGCTTCACCGGCGCTTGAACTGCCGAGGTTGTATCGCACTGATACTAAAATAAAGGGAGAACACACAGAAATGGGAAGAAACAATATAGAAGCAGTGGAAGGAAAACTGATGAATGAGAGAAGACGACAGAAACGACAGAGGAAGAAATTACATGGAGTCGCCTAACAAACTAGGAAGAGTAAGAGTGGAGCCTGAAGGGCAGAAAGGGAGAAACTGGGAACGGGTGGTGGCATAAGCAGGGCAAACAAAGTAAATGAGAGAGGAATACCACAAGGGCAAAAGGGGGGAAAGATCTCCCGTCATAAGATCATGCATAGGGTGGGTGTGACCGATACACAATCGTACCAGAGCGGTCTGAAAGCGTCGATTACGCTGAGAGGAGGAAGACCACTGACAGATCGTGGGCTTCAAGACTGGAAATTCCCGGACACATCATCCCACTGGCGCTGCCACCGCCGAAGGAGTGCTTCCTGGAAAAAACTCGTTAAATCCGACGCCGGGAGGTGTGTGTTAGGTAGGGAGGACGACACCATCGCCGCAGCGCTCGCATTCGTTGCTCGGAACACAGACATGGTAAGGTATCCGACAAAAGGTGACCAACTTGACGTAATGAAAGAAGGATAAGCCAGTCCTGGATCTGTCGCATCAACGGGTGTGGGGGGAGAAGAGTGGACAGGACCTTAAGAGCACTGCGAAAGTCTGAGTAGAGGGTGAAAGACGTAAATGAGAGTGGAGAGGAATTGAAGGGTCAAGAGGATAGCTGAGAGTTTCGCCGTGAAAATGGAAGCCGCTGGGGGAAGGGATAACTATTAGATTACTGACTGAAAGGCTGCCGCACAACACACACCAAGTGGCGAGCGAGAGCCGTTGGTGAACACGGGAATAGAATCAGAATGAGAAGAGTGAGAGAAATAATTGACCGAGGGCAGAAGGGTGGAACTGTGACTTGGGGCAGTAGAGAGAGAGCAGCAGATTCGGAGGGAAGTAGTAGTCCACGGGGGTAAGGGAGGGGAGGGAAGAATTCGCCCTTCCACCTCTAAAGAAGACAGGGCGGGAGTCATCTGTAGAACGTAGGTCGAATCAGATGGGGACGACGGTCAAAGCAGGCCGAAGTGGAAGGGTCGAAGAGGGATTGGTAAACTGGGTTGGAAGAAAACTGCTGGACGCGAAAGAGGTATTTTAAACCCCTGTAAGGCAGTGTTGTCCAACTTCTATAAAGCGCGGCCAAGATGTTGCCTATAATCATACACTTGGTTAATACGAGTTAGGAACCCGCTGAATGTTGTTCTCCCTACTAGAAATGACAAAATAGGGAAGAAAATTCAGAAATTAAATTTGGCAAAGGTCCATTCCGCGGGCCGCAAGTTGGACAGCGCTGCTCTAAGGTATGGTGGACATCTAGCGGGAGATGGCCACTTTCTGCATGAAGGCTGACAATGGGAGAGGATCGGAATGCGCCGGTGCTAATATGTACACCCAAGGAATGGATAGGATCCAGTATGCAGAGGCAGGGGCGGAAGAATAGGCTTGACAGCCATAAGCCAACTTACTTTGGACAAGGGAGTGGTACAGCCGCCAAAGGGTATGCTGGGCAGCACCCCAATCGGTATGGGGAAAGAAATTGAGAAGGGTGCAAGTCTGCAAGCATGAAGTCTTCAGAGACTTCAAGTGGGGAATCCAGGAGGAGACCCAACAATCTAGTTTCGGGGACTACGGGGAGCGGCGATCCATAAAGAGAGAGGGAAGGGATGACAGCGCAGCGGTGGCGGTGACAAAAATGCATTACCACCGTCTTCGAGGGAGAAAAACGAAACCCGTGATCTGTGGCCAATCTGGAGACCGAATCCAGGATCGCTGGAGGAGACGTTCAAGGAAGGTGGATCGAGAATCGGGGCAATATATGGCAAAATCGTCAACATAAAGGGTGGTTGTAATCCCTGAGGCAGAGCCGTCACCACGTCATCAGTTGCCAAAGCGAAACAGATGACACCCAGAACGCTGCCCTGGAGAACCTCTTCCTCCTGCGATTGTACAGAGAAGGAAGTACCCACCTGGATACGAAAGGAGCGAGAAGATAAAAAGTTAGAGATGAAGGACGGGAGGAACCCTCGGAAACCCAAGAGATATAGTTTTCGGCAGATCCATCACCGCCAGGTGGTGTCATATGTCTTCAAATCAAAGAAAACTGTATAGAGGTGACGTCGCTCTGCAAAGGACACACGGACCGCAGTCTCCAGTTGCACCAAGATGTCAGTGGTACTACGGCCCCTGTGAAAACCGGTCTGTGTGGGAGAGAGCAAATTGTGGCGTTCGAGATGCCACACCAGGCGCCGAGAAACCATATTCTAAAGGGGTTTCGAGAGGAAGCTAGTGAGTGCTTATTGGACGGTAGTTAAGGGGAGATGTCGGGTCCTTACCGGGCTTAAGAAAGGGGAACACCACTGCTTCCCTCCAACAGGATGGAAAGGTGCTCTCCACCCAAACCCAATTATAGAGGGTGAGGAGAAAGAAAAAACTGAAGGGTGTAGGTGGTGGAGTATATCAAAATGAATGCCGTCGGGGCCGGAACAGAGTTACCGCAAGAAGCCAATGCCGAACGCAGTTCCAACATAGAAAAAAGGCGGTTATAAGGGAAATTATTGGGAGTCTGGAAAAGGTGAGGGGAGCGAACAAGCAAAGCCTTACGTCTGAGGAAAGCGGGACCACGGTGGTCATGTCGGGAGATGGAAGCAATGGTCGAGGCTAAGACTTCGGCCACTGCAGTAAGGGACGACACTGGGTATCCGTCTATCGTAAGGACAGGAGGAGGGGATTTACCAGAAATTTTCCGGATTTGTTCCAGATTCAGGAGGAAGGGTGCGGGAAGTGAGAGAAGAGACGTAGGCTCGCCAGAAAAAGCGGCGGGCTTCACAGACCGTGCGACGGGCCTGAGCTCGCGCACGTTTGAAGGCTATTGAATTAGCAAGGGATAGGTTGTGTTGAAAACGACGGAAGGCCGACTTCTTGGCTCGAATGGCTAGGGCACATTTCGGGGTCCACCATGGAACCAAAGGGGCAGAGCGGGGAAATGTTGATTTGGGAATGGAGATAGAGCGGCACAAGTGGTGATCAGTGAGGTAGGTGGAGGCAGCATCGATAGTCGAAAAATTGCTCGGAACTACTTACGTTTGCTTTCAAACCGGAAAAGAAACCAGTCGGCTTTGGCAAGAGACCATCGGGTAGGAAGAGTGGAGGAGCCGAGGGCCCGAGACATAAGGAGGAGCTGGAAATGGTCACTCCCATAGAGGTCTGGAGTGACAGACCAGGAGAAACCAAGGAAGGCGGAAGGAGAAGTAAGCGAAAGATCTATGGAGGAAAATATGCGGGTCTGGGGGTGAAAAGCTGTGGCTGGCCGGTTTTAAGGACAGACAGGAGGAGTTGAGAGGAGGGAGACCACAACGCCACCCCGCTGATTGGTGACGGTATCACCCCACAGGGGATAGCGCGCATTGAAGTCTCCCAGGAGGAGGAAGGGTGCAGGAAAGCTGTCAAAGGAGGGCAGAAAGATCGTTAACAGAAACTTCCTGTGACAGGGGGAGGTATAAGGAGCAGGTTGAATATAATCGGTCAAGGTAAACCCGGGCCGCAACAGCCTGGAGAGGAGTGTGGAGACGGCACGTCAGACTGGACGAAGACGGCCGTACCACCACGGGGGGAGCTGCATCGGAGAGAAGGGGCGAGAGGTATGATGAAAATCTGCAGAGAGGGCGCAAGAGGCGGACTCCAAGTTGGGTCTCTTGAAGGCAGATACACACTGGGTCAAAATCCTGAATAAGGAGGAGAAAGTCCTCCCAATTAGGGAGAAGGCCTCGACAATTCCATTGAAGGATAGCAGCCATCAAGAGCGGAATACAGGGGGAGCGAGAGACGTAATTGGGCGAGACTTAGAAGTGTGACTAGAAGAGCGAGCAGACGAAACTAGGGGTGGGTTAAGGAAGGGGTGGTCGAAGAACGGATGAAAGGAGATGGAGGAAGCTTAGTTTTCGGGGGGAGTCGGGGAATGCGAGAATAGGGGTATGGAGCGGGGCGAGTGAATCCAATTTCTGGGGTGGGGATGGAGGATAGAATACCGGGGGCATGGGAAGGTCAAGGAGGGAACTGGGCGGAGGGGAAAGGGGGTACAAAGCACGGCGCGGTGAATCCGGTTTTCAGGGTGGAGGAGATGATGATGCCAGGGGCCTCGGGAGGTTAAGGAGGGAGCGGGACGGTGGAGAAGGGAGGATTGAGGGTGGCTGTCGGCTTGAATTTGAATTTTGGGAGCCTCATGACCACCTTCAGGAATGGAGGAAGGAAGAGGACGATCGCGAAGGGAGGTGGGGGAACTCAGAGAAGCCGGCAAAACAGGAGGGATCACTGGAGGCGGGAAGGGTATGGGGGTTGGAGAAAGAGAGAGTGAGGGGACGAGGAAGGAGAGGAGTGAGGGGATCGCAGCGGGAGACAGGGGACGAGGAGGGGAGGAGGGACCAGAAGAGGGAGCGGTTTTTGACCTTGTCAGATTCCTGGACTGACAGGACCTCACACTCAAATAAGTAGGTCGGACAGAAAGAAGAGGAAGCGGCGTTGTCATCGACACAGTTGGCGCAGTGGGGAGGATTGGAGCAGGATGAACCATGCGTCGGAGACGCGCAATTAACACAAATGCCAGGGGAACTTCGACACGTCTTACTGACGTGTCCGAACCTCTGGCAAGTAAAATACCGGCGTGGTCTGTGTATACAGGCTGTCTCAAAAGTCACTATCTATTTTGAAAAATAATGGGAATTACGAAAAACTGGTTTAAGACATGAAAAATATATTTATTTCAAAGTAAGTGTCACAAAGAATTAGTGCTATTTATTTATCTGTCTCAACATGGCGACCATCAGTGTGTCTACAGAGCTCAAAGCGATAAGTTGTTTCCCGGAACACACTTTCCAGCATTTGAGGTGTTATTTTCTGAACTGCATCGGTAATACGATTTCGAAGTTCGGCTACATCACTAATTCTTCTACCAGTGTACACCTTAGACTTAATGAAACCTAAGGCGAAAAAATCTAATGGTGTTAAATCGGGTGAACGTGCTGCCCATGGTTGTGTTCCTCCACGACCAATCCAGCGACCGGGGAAGCGTCTGTCAAGATAATCACGTACAATTATTGCATAATGGCACGGTGCTCCATCCTGCTGAAAAACTACTGTGTCAAGAATGCCATCTGTAAGAAGTTGAGGTTCGAGGAATTGTTCAAGCATGTCAAGATAATAAACCAATTAACTTTTTTAAATACACAAATTTTCACCAGAAGTACATATCTTTATGCCAGCATAGCATTTTTTTAAAAAACATCTAATGTCACCGAAATAGATAGTGACTTTTGAGACACCCTGTATAACGGTGGACCAGAAATCGGAAATAACCGGCCCTAATTTTTTTCAGGTAACTGGAAACTAGTAAAAGTCAGGGTCAATAAGGGGGATGGAATCCTTGTCCCATAGACCATACGGAGGCGGAAGGGCGGTAAACACGGGTGACCTTCTGAGAGGAGAGACGAGTGAGAAATCCGATTCTGAGTATTCCAAAAGACGGGGGCGTGAACTACACCCGTACAGGTGTTAAAGGAAGAGTAGAGTAGGCAGTCCAGGGGAGCAGAAGCCAGGGCCGAAAGGGACGAAACCTTCCGGTACTGGGTCCTGGACGAGACTTCCACCATAAGAGAACCATCATTCTAGGGCCACATCTGTCGGGGACCACCACAGCGGGAAGTGAAGTCATCATAGACCTCAAAAACATCCCGCTGTGAGAGAGGGGGAAAGGCGGAAGAACTGAGAACAAGAAACCGAGGGTAGTCAGGGTCAGAGCCGTCGGCCCCTACAAAGAGGTCGAGAGACTTGGGGGAATAAGACGTACGAGTAGTCTCAGAACGAGGAGGACGCGAATTTTCCGCAGCCAGAGGGGGAACAACCAGAGGTGTAGTGCTGCGGGAGCGCACGGGAGCGCCGCTCCCGCACCTCCATTCATCCAAATTTTATTTATTTATTTTTTTTAGTTGATACTTGGAAGTTGGGAACAAACAGACTGAGATGAAAGCATTGGCTTGTAATTGTGATTTCAAATTTTTAATATTCCAAGTCTAAGTAAAGTATTATTATTATTATTATTATTATGGGGAGTAACCTGATTAACTGATGTACCAGTACATGGAAATAATAGCAGACTTTAAAATTATGTACCAACATGCCGGTATTTCTTTAGAGTTCCTGCACCTTAAAATTTGCCACTACACCCCTGGGAACAACCCCCTTCAAGACGCGGTCTTCCAGTGCTAGAGGACTCGAGGGCCTGATCGACCACCACCTGAGTGCTGGAAGAAGAGTTAATTTTATCCATAAAACTGAAGAGTAAAGAAAACGGACCCAGGGGACACGAGAAACTGCCTACCGGTGAGAAAGGGAGGGCCGAGCGCAAACCGCAGGGGGCGGGGTACCTCGTCCCCGGGGGACACCGTCGGTTTAAAAACGGGGCCCCGTGATACGAATGTTTACCCCCAACGGCGCAAAGACCCTAGCCCCCTAATCCAACCTGCCCGGACACCCAACCAACCAACACGGTGACACCCTAAGAGCGCCACCTCCGGAGGACAGCTCTGGAGACCCGTACTGGGAGCCAAGGACTTTGGTGGCTCTTAGGCCGATCTCTCCAGCAGCCTGTCCGGCATGGGTGACCCTTCCAGGGCTAAGCCCCCGCCGACGTAGCCCACTGGTCAGAACACGGGAGCCCGCCCACCACGACAAGGTGACCATCGGTGAGGGGGGGGGTGTAATATTGATGAATAAAGAAAATTTAGAAGTTAGGAAAAGATGAATATATTTAGAGTGTTTTACTTTAAAACTTGAAAGTAATGAAGCAATGCAAGCAAATCCTGGGCGCCATAAAATCCTTTGTAGGAAGCAACCGCTCGACTTCAGATGCATCAAGTGATTCGATTACTAAAGACTTACAAATGATGGAAGTTTTAAATAAATTCTTCTCTTCCTTGTTTAATAGCGAAAATATGAACAGCATTCCCGATCATTTAAAGCTTCGCGATTTTACCATTAGTGAAAGTGAAGTACTTTTGGTCATACGTAAAATTAATCCTAATAAAACTCTAGGTTCAAATAAGCTCTACCCGAGGGAACTTAAAGTAGTGAACTGCGTAATACTCTTTCCTCTCGCGTATATGATATATTGAATAATAATAATAATAATAATAAAAATAATAAACCATTACAATCTGGAGAAGTTGCGTTCGATTGGAAACTTGCAAATATTATAATGTTTAAAAGGGACAAATCGCTTCCGGGAAATTATGATCTCATCAGTCTGACTTCAGTAGCTGGTAAGCTTATGGAGACGATCATTCGCAACAAAATGGTTAATCAATTAAAAATTAATATGTAATTCAAAAACTCTCAGCACGGCTTTCGGAGTAATGGTTCGTCTTACAAATTTATTGAACTTGGCTTTAATATCGTAAATATATATAATATATATATATATATATATATATATATATAAATATATATATATATATATATATATATATATATATATACAGTGCTTTTTTGTAAAAAAAAGAGGTGCCAGTACTCATATCTTGATAAATTGTAAAGTTCCTCTCCCACCACTCCCCTCTTCCTGCGCCCCCTACCCCTTCTCTTTTGAATTTGTGGTGAACTTTTAATAAAAAAGTTGATAATAAAAATAAAAAATACATAATAAAAATCAGAATGTTTAACATTTATAGACGCCGTTTATTACTTTGTTGTTCCCGCCAAATGAGTCAGTCGAGATGAGAACGTTAATTCATTTGAGCGGACGTGTGTCAACTAGTGTTGAAAAATAATCGAAACTTCACAAACCGGTTTTTAATCGATCTGTTTTTGAAAACCGGTTTTAACCGGTTATGACCGAAAAGTATAGTAATTTTTAAAAGCCACAATTGAAAGGTACTGACTTTAACTCTTAACAAGCATAGCTTATCGCCTATTTTTTGGTCAAAAGAATGCAAAAATGCAGCATCATATGTATGCATATGAATAAGAAAATGACAACTTTGACATATTTTATTTTAGCCAAAATAATACATTATTCAAACAATTTAGATTTGAAATAATTTTTTAAAATAAAACAGCTATACTTAGAAAGAAATAAACTTCTTTTTGTAAAAAAATTATAAAGAATAAAAATAAAATTTATCTCTATTTTGGAAAAAACATTGAAATAAAATTTTTTAATAAAAAAAACTTTACCTAGAAAACAGAAAATTGACTCTTCGTGTAAGAAAAAATATATAAATTAATTTAGATTTTATCCCTATTTTGGAAATGACATCTTAAGAAACAAAGGGCATTAAGGGTCTTATACTGCGAATAGGGCTTTAGTCGACTAACACTACACTACAGCCTACATGATGAGACAAACTGAAGATCGAGTTGCCGGATAGGCAAAAATTATACTGAAGAGCAGTTGCCAGTTTGTCACAATTTAACTTAATAGGTAATGTATTCGAAGTTATTTTTTGTGCGCTGTAGCGCGTAACGTTCGCGCAAGTTTGAGCCAAATAAAAATCAATCGTTAAAACCGGTTTTTTCTTTCGGTTTTCGATTTTTAGAGAAATTTTACAAACCGGTTTTCAACACTAGACTGTCAACGTCGCTCTGAAAAAAAAGTGCCGGTGCGCCGTAACGACGCGTACCGTTACAAAAAAGCATTTTATATATACACACAGTATATATATCTCCTTGGTTTTGCTTCCGCCCAAATTGTTCATTCTGACGAAGGTCAAGCTTAGTCCACTTTAGAACTACAGTTTAACGTGGAATCCGAACCACGCTCCACCAGCAGCCCAGCGTCTTAACCACTAGTTACCCAGGGTACCCATTTATCTATTAACCAATTTTTTTATTGTGTAAAAGGATGAACAGCTGGGTTTTGCCGTCATCGGATCGCGCCGCCTGCCGTCACCAGGTATCGATCCCGGGGCCGATGAACTCGTAGTCAGCGACGCTAACCACTACACTACCGAGGAGCATAGGAGAGTATTAAACTTTAGTCTCACGGAATTGATGGTAATGTTCTCAAATGGATTAAAATTTGGCTCAGCAGGCGCAAGAGCGTAACTAGCCTTCAAAAGTTGGGGGGGGGGGGGGGGGGGGGGGGGGGACAACTATAATGATGAAAAATCCTGCGCGATGAATTTCTGTGCTGCTATCCTGTAGGTAATGTCTTAAATTTGGTCTTCCAAGGCATATTTTTTCGGTAGAATATAACATTGATATCTAAATACCAGTCCTTTCGAGTCTCGATAAAGCTCTGATCTATATTTATGATAGTAATAGGAAAATCAAAGAAGCATTTTCACAACTACCTTATGTATATCAAGTATATACTTAACATTAAAGGAAAACAATATATGCAATAACTAAAGTAAAAAATAACTAGATGTCTCATTAAAGTATCTATCACTGCACTATTAGCACTGAATCAGTAATACTTTCCAACATACTAATAGAACTAATGTAATTAAAGATTTACTCATCATAGATTATTTCAAGAACTAAATATTTTCCTTCACGTAAGCTAACTTAGATCAAAAGTTGGGGGGGACAAAACCTATATTATCCCCCTCAGTTCAAAATACGGGGGGGACCCCGTTAGTTACGCCCCTGAGCAGACGTAAGCAGTGGTCATTAATGGCAAAGGGTCTAACTGAAGAAGTGTAACTAGCGGGCTACCTCAGGAATCAGTTCTGGAACCAGTTCTTTTTATTATTTATATCAATGACATCGACATAGGAATGAACAGTATTTCAAAATTTGCGGCTGACACCAAACTGGGAGGACGAACAAAATCAGCGACGAAACGCTTGCATATTAACGATATTAACAAGTTACTCGAGTGGCAGAAATATGGCAAATTAACTTTAATATAGATAAATGCAAAAAGTTGTATATCAGTAGAAACAATGTTAAAGACGTGACAAGACGCTAACGAGTGCCACGGAAGAGAAGGATTTAGATGGTATTGTCGCAGACATACTGAGTAAGCAACGTATCGAAACGGTTAGAAAGGCAAACACAATCTTAGGATTTTTTTGGTACATCATTTGAAATTAAGATGGAGAAAAACAGCATTAACACTGTATAATTTCTTAATGCGCTCCTAACTGGAATACTGCGTTCAGTTTTGATTCCCATATTTACGACAGGACAGACAGAATGGAGAGAGTGCAATGAAGCGCTACCAAGATGATTCCCAGCTTAGAAATAAATCATACGCTGTCAGTTCAGCAACGTTAAATTTATTCATGCTTGTAAAAAGGCCAATTCGAGATTAATCCAGTTGTTTAAAATGCTTAATAGAATGGACAACGTCGACACCGAAAAATATTTCACCTTCACAACTGCAGCTAGAACTCGCGGTAATGGTCTGAAATTAGTGGGTAAATATTTTAATTCTAATGAAGCCAAGCACTTTTACCTCCAATTGTATAATTCAATTGTTTAATTTTCCTTCAAGTTGTGAAATGGATTGCCAACTAACGTAGTTCAGAGTAATTCCGTAGAGCTCTTTAAAAAGAAACTAGATGCTTATCTTGCCTTAAATCCCCAAAATTAGAAGCATTTGTTATCAAATAAAAGTATCTTAGAATTGTCATTCGGATTCTCTCTTCTGCTTTAAAATTTTCACTTTTCAAATTTTCTTTTAGCCTCCCATTTCTTAGTCTCGTAGGGACCAGCCGGCCTGCGACTGTTTGGTGCCCTTTGTATTCCTTTGTACATGAAGATGTGTTAGTTCCACCACTGGAGGTATAGACGAGAAACGTTTATTTGACATGATAATTCAGTTAAAACGAGAGTATAAAACTAATTAATTTGGTTATTATGCAGCTAAGGGGCGTCGTGGCTTTATAAACATACACTCCCCTTTTCGACTTTAGAAATATATATATATATATATATATATATATATATATGCATCACACTACAGTTAATTATATACTGGGGAAATATCATTTTATGGTGAAGTTTAAGGAAACTGTTAGAAAAAATTATTCAAATTTGCCCGTAATTTTAACACGAACGATAATAAAGATTGAAAAAGTCATTAGAAATGAAAGTGGTGAATAATATGCTATGTTGCCTGGATGATAGAATGTGAAAAGGTGTTTAATATACAGAATTAGAAGGTGTTCTAAAATTACTTAGTAAACTTTTATATGAACGCGATATTAGGAAAAGACGAAGGCCTTTTCCTTAGGAGTATAACTCACTTTTGTACTAGACATTGTATTAGCCATTGCGTGTTATTCTATCTGCAACAAAAAAAAAAAAGGGTCCCACAACAAGATATCAGTTTCAACATTTGTTTTATAAAGTTTTAATGTATTACTTTTGTAAATTTAATTTAAGATAAATTTTCCTATTAGACTTATGTCTACTTATGTATTATCGCGGGACTACCAAACGTCATTTTCGTTTAAACTAACGAAAATGTCACAACTTAACCTAACCAATCATCAAGGGCGTACAGTTGACTTAACCGGGCATTCAGTTGACCTAACCGGGTATTCAATTAACCTAACGGGTTAATATTGGTTATTTCACCTAAATATCTTCTGATATTTTCGTATTAGGCACTCACTGTCACATTTTGGGTAAGTTAAGGATGAGAGAATAACGCCGTAATTGATAAAAACATCCAATACTTTGTCTTAATCTAGTATTATCGGGACTACCTACGAAAAACACATTTTCCTTTTTAAGCGATTTTATTCATTGTGGATAATATAATATATAATATGATATGATATACATAAGATAAGTATGATAAACACTCAATAATCAATTTCAGGTGGCCAATATTCCTTAATTGTTTCCAGTGTAGCACTGAAAGGGTCCCGTCCTCCGAGATTTTGACGCCAAGTAAACTCCATAGATAGGACTCCAAGTGAGGGCGGACAGTCCCACGGTGCTTCTTATTCCTCCATTTCGCTGACCCACAAAACCTCTTAATGCGTTGTGTGTGTGTGCTCCCGTGTCGGGGTCAATGAAGTTGTACTTATGATTGACCTTGAAATGTTCGAAACCAGCCTCATTCAGTTCCTTCGTCTTGTATGAAAATCCCGGTTAGGTCAACTGAATGCCCGGTTAGGTCAACTGAATGTCCGGTTAGGTTAATTGAATGCCCAGTTAGGTCAACTGTACGCCCTTGATGATTGGTTAGGTTAAGTTGTGATATTTTCGTTAGTTTAAACGAAAATGACGAGAGCAAAAATACATAATAAACAGTTTGGTAGTCCCGATAATACGTAAGTACCGACGGGACTTATGGGACACCCTGTGTATATATATATATATATATATATATATATATATATATATATATATATTAATATATATATATATATATATGCGCCTCGGTGATATAGTGGTTGGCATCAATGACGAATCCACCGGCCCCGGGTTCGACTCCCGGCAAAAGCAGGCGGCGTGCAGCTTACTGATTTGTTCACCCTTCCAGAAAAAGTAGGTTGGTAGATAAATGGGCACCCTGGGTGGCTTAGTGGTTAAGACGCTGGGCTGCTGATCGGGAGGTCGTGAGATCGCGTTCGGGGAAGGACTTTGTAATTTCTGACCACCCTGTGGTAGGTCGTGGTTCAGATTCCACGTTAAGTTGTAGGTCCAGGGTGGAGCAACAAGCTTGACCTTCGTCAGAATGCAAGGTTGAAAACCAAGATTATATATATATATATATATATATATATATATATATAATCACTTAGGTTGACATCAAGACTTTATAATGTAAAAACTGTGATAAAGATTGCCTCTGTTCTATGTCATTTCACAGATTTTGTTCAGTCTACTTACAGTAGATTTGAATTTTTTTTGTATGAATTGGTTTGAAAAAAAAAATTATGGCTACAGTAGCATACATGTTCAATCTTTGACTTTGTCCTCTGGTTTAATACATTAATTAATTTGGTCATCGGCAACCTTACATGAGATACTAAGTGTTGGTAACTATGGCACTTGCTCATAGATTAACCTTGAGTGAACGTTATAAAAGCCAAGAAAATTGGTTGGATTTTCTGACGCATGTAAACCTAGCTGGTTGAGTGGAGGTGCAGTGAATTGGTGAGGTTTTATACGAACGAAGTCTGTTTTGACGAAAGGTAATTATTGCTAGAGTTCATGAAATTTAGTGTCTAAAGAGTCGTTAATACACGAGTGAATTAAATCCATTTTAGGCCTGATTTATAATTATACAGAAAGATGTTTGTTTAGAGGTGTATCTATTTTGGACGAAAACGTTTTTATATATGAAAAAAATATTGAGTACCGATAATATAATTATTCATTAAATCGCATTCTCAAGCAATTTAGAAGGAAAAACAAAACTATGTTAGGCATGGCTAGTTGAATTAAAATGCAGTATTGTACATGTAGGCCTACCATCGGTTACAAAGCCGGAATACACTCAGTGGCGGATTAATTAGCATTGAGGCAGATGAGGCTGAAACCTCAGGCCCCATGCTTAAGGAGGCCCCCAATGAAGGTGGATCTAGTTAAGTGAGGGTGACGTGACTCTCGTGTTAATTTCATATGGCTTATTTCAGCATTAATATGCCAGATATTGCCAGTAACCCTTGATTATTATTTTTGCAAGCTTCATTATAAATCCAAAATTTTACCTTTAGAAATATTTTGTTTATACTTAATTTTTTTTTTTTTAATTAAAACATTTGGTGAAAAGAAGCGTCTCACTATATAATTTTTTTAGTCTGTGCTGTAGAAACCCAAAATCACGCACTTGGTGACATTTTGTGGAAACCGAGTTTCGATGGTATAATTCAAGATTTTGCAAACCAGAAAGCTCGAAAGGCAAAATTCTTTGATTAAATATGACAAAGTACACAAACTGATAAATTCCCCGTTTTATTTTACGTTTTATAGGCCCTAAAGTAAAGTTTGTTTAATCCTGTTTTGTTTTAGCAAACGACAAAATGCAATGTGTTAAGGTTCTTTTATGTTTGTTTCTCAATTAGCCTAAGCATCGTACATGTAATTCGTGTAAATGTACTATGTACTGTACATGTACACGTATTGTTAATAAAACTTCATAGAGAAAATGGTTCTCAAAATAAAATTTGCATCAGGCCCCAAGTACAGTTAATCCGCCCTTGAATACATTGGTCAGTGTGGTTAAATGTATCCCGACTCCGTCAACCTATTGTTTTATAGTTTTGCATCGCATAATTGTTCATAAAATATTACCTGATCCCCCGCAGCAACGAAGAACATTATTAAATTGTTTGGATGCGGTTCTGAACCCAACCTAAAAAATATGCAACCTAACCCAAAAAACACTCGGTAATAAATTTGATGTTTAGTGATTCCTAATTTATTAGAAGAACAGCTAATCTATAAGTCATTTAATGTTCAACCGAATCCAAAATATACTTTCTTGACAATAGAATTAATGAACAGTTAAATTTTAGCCTACTGTCCAACCAAACCCAGAAAAAAGAAGATAACTAAAATTACATTTACAGCTGCCATTATTGTTAATCATTGAAATGCTGTAATATTACTGTAAGGGGAATTACTGTAAATTATGTCATTCTGATGAGGAATGAATTACGAAAAAATGTGCCAATGGATCGTCCTATCTTACGAGACCGTCAAACAAATTCTCTTCGCTTCAGGAGGATTGGCCGATTTTTTTTGTTGGCAAAAGCGTCAACAAAGTTTTCCCGCATCACCTCCATGACATGAAATGACATCAATAGACTGGACGCGACCACGACAGTTTCAAGATGGCCACTACGCATAAGCGGACACGCAAATCTCGGCAACTTTCAAGTTGATAGCTTCGTCAATTTGTCAAATATAGCTCAGAGCTTCGTATCTCATCTCGAACCGTGGCTGGGGGGAAACCGAAGAATCATTAAGAGCGCATGGTAACTCATTTCATTCACTAAATGTAGAAAATGACATTCTTAAGCTTCGTAAATTGTGTATTCTCAAAACAGACGAGACAGCCCCGAATTCACTCTGTCATACTTAATTACCAGCACAACCCACAACGGTAGACTCACCTAAAGCGGCGGTTATCCGTTAGAAATAAAAAAAGTTGTGAAAAACAAAGCCAATCGCACTGATTTATGTGAATGCTAGTCACAGCACAGGCACAGTCTTACGCACCCATATAAATGTACACACGTGTATCCACCCTAAAATGATATGCGCTAAACGTCATATTTACCTCCTGCACGCTTGGCTACTCAGAGAGAATGTGGTTGATTGAGACAGGAAACATCACTGGGAACGCGAAACCTCTCCATCAATGGCTCCGCCAGTGCGGGTATGCCCTTGTGCAAAGCTTAGTTCTCACGCCATACGCTAGATAGAGAGCACCTCTAATCGTCATTTATTGTGATAACGAGATAAATAATGGAAAATATGGTCAGTTTTGCAACTTGTTATATACACACACCTTACCTTACTTTATGAACCTTATGTTGTTTCGTGCGTTGGTCTCTCTTCACACGGAGGTCAAGCTGGTGGCCCCGCCTCTAGGTCTGGCTTGGTGGAGGAGCGAGTTGCTTTCTTGCGCTCTCCACCGTACATAGCCAGGCACGCCCGGCTCATATATATATATATATATATATACACAGGGTGTTTCAGGTCGACCGTAGGAATATGGAAACTGGCGGAATTTGTAGTTTGTATTTGAAGTTTGTCATAACAAACTTGTTACAAAATTGTTAGTGTGGATTCGTATCACTCCAGATGCAACAGTTGTAACGGCTGACACTGCCACTCAGAAGAAATTTTGCCTCATCAGTCCATCCAGTTTTGTCCAATAACTGTGGGTCCTGTTTTAACTGATCAAACACAATGGTACAAAACTGGTTTCGTCTGTCAGAGTTATCTTCCGACAAAGCATGAACTGCATGTGGGCGGTAGGGCTTTACATGTAGCTTCCAAATACTAAATACAAACTATAAATTCCGCCAATTTCCATATTTCTAGGGTCGACCTGAAATATCCTGTATATATATATATATTCAGTTTCGGCGCCACCAGATTTCAATGATCTGCCTGTTGCATTCATCCCACAATTGGGGGTAAGTCGGGTTAAGTTACACTAAGTTAGGTGGTCGTTTTAGGTTGGTTAGCTATTTCCTACGTGAACAGCTTTCGGCCAATCAGGGGTCCAAAAAATAGGTGGCCCCTAAAATTAATATTTATCTGATATTCATATACACGTCAAACAGCAGCGAGTGAGGCGGGTGGGGAACAAAGTCGATCTGCACAATGTTGACACGCAGTCAACATGCATAGTAATGTTGATACCAAAAAGTTAGTTTAAACTAGGTCAGGTTAGGTTTAGTTGGGTTAGGTTAGGTTACATTATGCCCGGTTAGGTTAGGTCAGTCAGGCTAAGATTAACAATATTGGACAAATTTTTGTTTTTAATAAAATAAATCGCTTATTAGACTTTTAATAGAGCATACAACCATATGTAAGCGAGTTTTTTTGTAAGTTAGGTTAGGTTAGAGTAATTACCTTAGAATTTGATTTCCTGTGCTTTTTAGAAGATTTCTAAAAGTATTCGTTCCGCATTGACTGTTCCTTTCTCGCCACATATACTCATCGGGTCTGCTTGGTAGTTTTGATCTTCTGGTGGGCCAACTATAGCGAAGATTTTACTTATTTTCCATTTCGCCAGAACTGACTGCGATCTTAAACTGTACCGCTTTTTTTCATTGCCCGTATTTCAGTCTATATGTATCACAGATTCCATTGCCAGTAATTAACAATTTTCTCGAATGTCTACTTCCAGAAGGTCTTTAACACAAAAATACAGTCTTTTAATTCATTCATCTTCAATGATTCGTTAATCAAATTTTCTTTTTTCTCCCATAATTTTATGACATCTATAAAACTTGTCACATTTTCACACCTTCCACAATAACAACTAGCCTAGGCATTGCGACTTGGAATGCATATATCCACTACGTTTAAGTGAAGTGAAAACCTAATGAATGACAATACGCTACACCAAGTAGTCCCATATTTAACTGTTATTTATAGATTTATTTACAATTTCTACTTACCAAAACCACTTATTTATGACATAAAAGGCTATTTGGAATTTATTGATCATTTTATTTGTTTAAAATAAAAACCCCAAAAAAAGACCGCTATTATTAACTTTTATCATAAGATCGAACGTCGACATAATGAAATCCATTTTTGTTAATGTTACTGGGTGAAGAAGAAACTTAGAAGTTAGATGAGCTAAGAAATTTTTTTTAAAACTTTTATTAAAAAAAATACAGGTGACAGTTTTACAATTTTTTTTAGATATTTGTAATGACATTAATATATAATATAATATTATTAATAATATGTAATATGATTATAACAATTATTATAATATATAATAATATAATATTAATAGGGCTACGTCGTAGCGAATGTCGTAACACAGCTTCCCCGTTGATCAGCGAAGTTAAGCGACGGTCTGGGTAGTAGTTGGATGGGAGACCGTCCTCTGCGTCCAGATTATGTAGCGACCAGGGCCGGATTAACCATTAAGCAAAATAAGCCCGTGCTTAGGGCATCAAGGGAAGGGGGGCACCACAGAAATTTTCCATTGTCGGATTTACCATGGATTTATTATACTATTATAATCGCGGCTTATAGCCTATAAGCTGTTGAAAACTGAATTATATATATTCATATATAGTATTTTTTTTTTTCATTGTTTGAATTTGTAGTGAACAACAACCCTTTTGAGAGAATAAATATATTTCGTTGTAATCACACACTTTACGCTTTGCGTTATTATTTTGTTTATATCAAATCTTTGAGCGCCATATTAAAAATACATATAGATTAAATATTTTCGTGTGCTATAGTAAATGAAAAACAAGATTCAGTCATGCTGAACTTTATAAAATAATTGTAGAAGACAATATTGAGTGTGCCTTCCCAAATGTAGAAATTGCCTTTCGTATATTTTTAACATTAATGGTCACAAATTGCTCAGCTGAGCGTTCATTTTCTCAGTTGAAGTATATTAAAAATACCAACAGAACAACTATGCAACAAGGCAGGCTGGATGCCTTATCTCTACTAAGTATAGAAGCAGATGTGTTACGTAAGATTAGTTTTGAGGATCTGATCAAAGACTTTGCAATTAAAAAAAGTAGGAGAAAACTTTTCAAATATAAATGAAGTGGAAGTATACAAAAATAAACATTATTTTCCATCTTACTGTAAGTTTTGTTTCATTTCAAAAAATAAAATTTTATTTTATGGTTTATTTTTGTTTATATTTTGAATTACATATATATGGGGCACCAAAATCTTTTAAGTGCTTAGGGCCTCTAAAGGTCTTAATCCGGCCCTGGTAGCGACCCTGGTTCGGATCCCACGTAAAGCTATAGGTCCCCTCCGTCATATGACCTTAGATGTTGCGAAGGAGGTTAAACAATCATTATTATTATAGTATTATATAATATAATATAGTACTATAATATAATATAATATTATAACATAATATTCACAGTACGCTCATCTGAATATGCCCTTGGAAGCATATCTAATTTTAGTGTACAATGATAACCAATTTGCGCAGTAATAATTTTAATTTGTACAGTGATAAATTGAAAATCTGTGCAGTGATATAGAACCTAATGTATCACTGCACAGATTTTCTTTTTGTACTCCAATGTATACAGCTCATTTGTGGTGGAACTACAGGGTGTATAATTTGAGGAAATTATATGTTGCATACGAGTATAATATATTTTTTAGGAGTTTATTAAGGACTCCCAAGATTTATAAATGGTGCTCCTTCCAGTGTCAGTATGCTGTTTGTAGTCAATAGGTGCCTAACTGTGCCAGTGTCATTCGCAATTTTGTATTTAGATTTATCACTAGGCCTAGTGAATCAGTCAATAAGATAATAGAAGCATGGTTAGTCGACTGGTCTCCGATATATTTTATAAATCTCAAATCTGTAGAAATTTAACCTCAGATCTAAATATGGCAAAATCCTACTAACTAGATTTACTAGACAGTCGGTGAAGCAACATTTTCTGTTCGGAATTCCAAGTGAATTGCCACATAATGTCTTACCCTCTAATATGCAGGTTGGGAGATATTTCCTTCTACTGAAGGAAGGCTCATCTGCAAAATTGACAAATAATGATGTTCTCGAAACGATAGCAGAAGCATTGGTCGAAGTGTGGAAACGTTCATCAATACCCTCAATGAGTAAAATAGCCATAATTACCAAGCTGAAACGCTTTACCGACAAGGTTACGCAACTCAATCGATCCAAAAGCAGTGCGAAGCTTATTGAATTGTTCAAAAAATCATTGGTAGAACTTTTTGACGTTTGTGCCTGTAAATGCAACTTCGTTTCGCACCAAGATTTTCGCTGCCGAAAAAGCGAATATAAAGAAAAACATATTATTTGTGTTTGTCCAAAAGAATCAAGAATGCCCAAAGAAGAACTGGAATTCCTTGAGGATCAGAGGACTATGCGAAATATGGTGATTGGAGGTGTGGATGTTACCCTTTCAAGATCTATAGCAAAAAGAAATGCAAGAAAGTTGAAGGAGCAACAAGGAAGTAAGCGAAGAAAAAATAATCATGCATGAAGAATTCGAAAAGGTAGTTATTGATGATGTGCTTTCACCTGATACTAATACTGATCTCTCTAGTACCGAAGAAAGTTCAACAACTGAGTCTGAATATGAATGCTCCAACATTCAAATGAGAGCCCCTTTACCCAATCTCGCATGGAAGCCGACAGATTTGGTGTTTCAGATCGGGCTGCATCGGCCATTGCTTCAGCTACTTTGGTGGATTTGGGTATCATTACCGAAAAAGACAGTGACTTTTTTTATTGATCGAAGTAAGGTGAGAAAAGAGAGACAGAAATTGAGAAAAACATTACAAGTTGAAGCTGCACAAAGTTATGGTGATGTTAAAGCTTTATATTTTGATGGGAGAAAAGACAAGACGTTGGTAAAGACAAATAAAGATGGTAAATGGTACCAGGATATAATTGTTGAAGAACATTATGTACTACTGAGTGAGCCTGGTGGAGAATACCTTAACCATTTGAGCCTAAATCTGGAAAAGGAAGTGATGTATCTGAATCGTCGTTCGCTTACTTGAATGAAGTGACACTAGACCAGAATCTCCAGGTGATAGGGTGCGACAGTACGAATGTCAACACTGGGTCTAAAGGTGGCATAATCCATTTCATTGAGCAGAAGCTGAACTGACCATTGCAATGGAGCATTTATATGCTGCATACAAATGAACTTCCCTTAAGGCATCTGTTTGAGCGATACGACGGGAAAACAACTGGGCCAAGATCATTCAGTAGCTCTATTGGTAACGCTCTTAAGACTTGCCATGAGATGCCTGTGGTAAAATTCTCCCCAATTACGGATGGGGCCGATAGCATCCCAGTTCTCACAGATGAGCTCATAGAAGATTTAAGTAATGATCAACAATACATGTTCAGAATAATTGGGGCCATAAGAGAAGGATTTGTTGACGGAAGCCTAGAGAAACTCAAGCCCGGTCCCCTTAACAACTCTAGATGGTTAACTCTAGCTAACATACTATGTCGTTATTATATCTCCCAAAAGAATCCCTCCAGAGTTATGTAGCTTTGTTCTGTTCATAGTAACAAACTATGGTCCTAACTGGTTCAGTATAAAATTTAAACCGTATCTGCCTGATGGACCCAAACATATCTTTGATGCGATAAAAGGTTCAACCTGTTACCCCAAGATATACAAAAAGTTGTCCAACCTTATATATCACGGAATGCCTAATTTGCTCACTCAGAAAATATTCTTCTATCAGTGCTGTCAGATAGTGAGCAAAAGCTGCGCAAAGCTGCAATCGATCGAATAATACAGACAAGAAAGTGTAAGGAAGCCAGTACAAGGAAAATCAGAGAATTTAGAGTAGGGTACCAGAATTGAACTTCAAAGCATCACATTGGACAGACATCATCTTCTGGAATAGGATTGATAGCAGTGAACCACCTCTCACTTCTAAATTGTGTGATGAAGAATTGCTTGAGTACGAAGCAAAATGTTTCAAAATTGAGCAATACCACATTCACACACAGAACGTCGAAAGAGCCGTGAAGTTGGTTACAGATGCATCAGCATCAGTAATATCACAGGAATCAAGAGACGGATTTATTAGGTCAAGAATAAAAAGTCGCTCTCTGCTTCCCTCACTTGAAACCAAAAAGGATCTGATGCTTCTGAAAAAATAATAATATTTGAGATGAGCGGGTTTTATATCGCATTCAAATGTAATTGATTTACGGCATCCAACCAAGTGAGACCAGATACAATTTTATTTCAATACAATGTATGCACAATGGTGTTTTTTAAGTATAGTTTTGCATTATAAAGCGTTTTTCTTCAATTATTTTATTTGATAGGACACTTAGTTTTTATGTTATGAGCATATTTTTATTTATGGACAACCGGCTGATGGCCATTTTGCTTTTATGTAAAAATGCGAGAGATGCTTGAGTTACAAACATTAAATGACTGAATACATCATTTTTATGCTCTAACACCAAAAAACAAGTGAGGCAAATAAATTTGAAATAAAAGTTGTGTTTCACTCCGCCCTACTACTTAGTCAGTGCTCCAGACAACTCTCTCTTAATCTTCTCTGAACCTCTTGTATAATGTTTGTACCTGTTAAGTCTGAAATAAAGTGTTTGTTTGTTTCAATTTATCACTGCACAAATTGAAATTATTACTGCGCAAATTGGTTATCACTGCACACTAAAATTAGGTATGTTTGGAAGCATGGAGTCGTTTTAACAAAATTAATGGCATTTAGCTTATTTATTACATGATAAAAATAGTAAAAGTGGCAAGTAATAAAATAGAGACAACAAAAAATAATAATAATAGTAAATAAAATGTGAGTACTGAACAACCTTTATTGATAAAATATATGCAGTACTTTTGCAATTTACAATGACGTAAATAACTGTGAAACTGGACTATTTATTTTATTAAAAGTTTACAAAATGTTACATAACTTTAAATTAAATAGTTATTGTACAGTATAGTGGGTAGAAAATAAATGCTGCTTAATAATAATAAAATAGATTACGAAATTAAAGTTGATTAATGAAATTAGCATATTTTAAATGGTATCCGGAAAAATCATCGCCCACAAATCATCGCTCAGGATAATTCATCGCCTACAAATCACCGCTCACAATTTACTGCCAATTCACAAACCAAGCAAATTTACCGCTATTTCACCCCGACACAAACCAAGCAAGTTTAAGTTAAAATTAAATCAGTCGTTGTTAAGTTACAAGCAGTAAATAGTGTGTCGTGTGTCTGTACATCACCCATAATGGCGCTTCAATTTATTCAAACAGAGAAAGGAAAGCAAAAATTATGTAATCAGTAGTCATTTGTTTTACAAAGAAAAGCAAATTAAAGAAAAAATACATTAGAAGTGTAAGCAATATCAGAACACAAAGTGCCCAGCTCGAGTGACCACAGTTAGTGACAAAATAAATCTTGGAAAGAGCACAATCATTGTGGTGATGCAGCGTCTAAATTATTAGTGTTATGTAATGTGTTTTATAAAATAAAACGCAGATAATATCTTTTATTTATTAAAATTTGCAATATTTAATAATACTTTAATAAAAAATCTTCATTTAATACCTTTTTCTCCATACGAACTCGCATAAACAGTAATTTTTGTTGTTATTAATGTTTATTTGTTGCCTGCTTAGACCTAGTTTAGTCTGAATATTATTGTTGTAGTGTGAGCATATGATAATGCAGTGCTGTGATCTATCTACTTGCGAGTTGTCCCCGGTCAATTGAATGCCAGGTTAGGTCAATTGAATGCCCTGTTAGGTCAACTGTACGCCCTTGACGATTGGTTAGGTTAAGTAGTGATATTTTCGTTAAAACTAACGAAAATATCACTACTTAACCTAACCACTCGTCAAGGGCGTACAATTGACCTAACCAGCCATTCAATTAACCGGAGGCCACACAGCAACCTCGTTATCTGGGCGTTATGAGCGGTGTAAACTATAGATAACGGTCATGCGCCATGCAAACTAGTGCGCATATAAATGCAATTTTTTTCTTATGTTGCGCATATTTCTCCAAGAAAATAATGTCATTTTCGTTATTAGAATATAAAAATTTATTAGTATACAAATTTTCAGCTAAATCAAACATTTTCGTATTCATTCTTATTTTGTTTGTATGGGCGATGAATTGTTGCGGTGAAATGTATGAGCGATGAATTGTGGGCGATTAACTTTCCTAAAACCACTTTAAATAGTTCATTGCAAAATTGATTACTATGATAAAAATAGCAGTAGTGAACTTATACATCAGTAGAGCTAATGAAATGTTTTTTTGAGTGATTTACGAAATACATTTAGTAATGAAACCTGCCTGATATGTATGGGATTTGCATTACATACATCTACTCCTTTGAAAGAGAGTATTTCCTGTAGTTTTATTTTATAGTTAGGTTTGTTTATATAAGCTATCTCGGGTAATAACAATATACATAAAATTGTCAGATAATTAATCAAATAGTATGCCAGTACGCTAGGTTAAGTGGCTATGTTGGCCTTATTTTTATATTAAGTTCAATGTATACGTAAGATTGTACTTGTATGTTAGGTTAAGTGGCTATGGATTGTGAATGATCCGCAATAGAGATGTTTTGTTTGTATAAAATCACTGGACAGTCTGGTATTATAACGATGGTGTATTTGATCGTTTGGGTGAAGGGGGGGAGGGGATTGATTGAATGGGTAATGTATATCGATTTTTTTTTTAAAGTTTTGAACATATTGACAGCAACATTGAATTTCTATTTAATTTAGTTTTAAAATATTTAGCTCTTTTAAACAGTGGGAAAGTGTGACTGTCTATTCTCATTATTCGAGAGAGTTATTGGGTTTTGTGATCAGATATTCATTCACTGTATTAGAAAATGACTTAATTTATATAGTGTGTGTGTTCAACTAGAGTGGAATAAGATAAAACGATATTTTCCTTTTAATGATTATCTTTGACAAGCAGTCAAGCGCGTGTATTAGACATATATCGTAAGTATTTGAACCAGTGATGTAGGACTCGAACCGGTCTGGAGACCTTTCTTCTGGTTTCGGATGCTTGAGTCTCGGTCGCGGCCACGATGGTCTCGACTACATCACTGTTGACAGAGCTGGGCAATAAATACATTGAATGTATTTAAATACTAAATACAGGAGAAAGTATTTAAATACTAAATACTAAATACATTTTACGAATGTATTTAGATACTAAATACAAAAATACATCAATTGTATTTAAATACATTGTAAATACATTTTAAATACATACAAATTTTAACATATGCATTCACTAATTCATGTTGATAAATTTCTACTTTAGGGGACACGGTGAATTCGAAATAAATACACCACTCGATAGATCAGACGACTTTAAAAGCTTTTCTCAATGAATTTTCCATCGCAAATTGGACTGATTGCAACGAGTTAGTTGCACAGGCCAACTTAAGGCAGAGCCGTTTTGTACGATTATTCGGTCAATTTCAAGATATTTTTTGATGTCTAAAAAAACACTTACCTTCAGATGAGTGTACAGATTCGTTGTAGCATTGCTTGCAGCAGAGACTTCGTGAACACAGTAAGCAGGTGCACTTTTACCTTATTACCGTCTTTAGATATTAATAAGTATTTTCCATCAAACAGAGGGTGCACTAAATTGTATCTGCAGATATATCACTGTTTGATTCACCGGATTGCTTGTTGAGCATGACCCGCACACGATAAAGAAATCAACCGCTTTCGACTAAGAGTGGCACACAACTGATTGAACTGACACGTTGAAACATGAACCATGCTGTACTACACTGTCGACGCGTCGTACTGTGCTAGTACAGAACGTGTATTAAACCAATAAAAGTATTTATATTTTGAGTATTTAAATACATTGTATTTAAATACTCATTAAAGTATTTAAATACATGAAAAACAATGTATTTATAAATACAGTTCTAAATACACAAATGTATTTAAATACGTATTTAAATACAAATGTATTTAAATACTGCCCAGCTCTGACTGTTGAGTATGTTGATGTTCCTTAAGTGCAACAAACACTTGTTTTAAGTAGGCAGTTAACTGCTGAAAAATGTCACAAACTTTGAGTTTGTGAATAAATTATGAGTAAATTTTGCAATTGTCGCTCGATAACCTCTTTAGAATCTTTATTCTTGAATGTGAAATACAGAGCTTGGGAATTATACATTACGCAATATTGAATACATGCAAAAATTGTATATGGTCTCAGTCTCGGTCTCGGCCATGATGATCTCCACTACATCACTGATTTGAACAAACACAGTATGTAGGCTGTTCTGTTCACTTTATTTCATTCCTGCGAACGACGCGAATCTGCACTTTTAAAACTCTTAGAAATGAAACTTTGGCCTATACGTATTTTGTTTGGATTAGCTGATATGTTTACAAGTGAGCAAAAAATTGAGGTTTTCAACTCGTCTTTCATAAATAATTACTTAAGAGGCTCTTCTGGCAGCAGTAATAAAGCGAAAGGTTTGCTTAAGTACATGGGTGGCTCCACGACTTTTTTTTATGCCTCCTACTCATTCCGTTGTTCGACTTTTCAACTAGCAGCGTACCAAGTTTATACGCCTTACGACTGTACTTCGATATAGTATATATATATATATATATATAATACACACACACACACAATTTTAAGGCTGCACGGCACATCAAATTTGCCAAATACCAAATATTAGGCATGTGATATTTGGCCGAATATTTAAATTTACGAAACGAAATGTTCAGGCTCAGAATACCGAATATTCGGTGTGAAAATAACGATTATTCACATCATGACAACACAAAGTAGGCTTTTCATGCCTTAATCTAGATAACGTCCTATCTATTGCCACTTAATTGCTGATTGACTCAATACGTACGGACGTGTGCATGCTTGTACGTTCAACTATATTACATTGATGAACGTTTTGAAACGAAGTTTTTCGACAAATTTTGAGTGTTCACCGTAGTTTCTGACTTATAATAATTCATGCTTTCTTAAATCCTCATAATATGTGTGATAGCGTCTTAGTAATGTCTTCAGTATATTTAATGTTTGTAATTCATTCAGTCTAATGTTTTTCGTGAATAAAGTTCACGTGATTGTTTGTGATAATGCTCCAAACATGGTGGCGGGTATCTGAGAAAGTGGATTTCAATCGTATGAATTTGTTTTTTCATACAATGCAACTTCGTATTGGAGACTCGATTTTAACACAAAAATTAGGTAAAGATATTCTTACTATATGCGGAAGTACTGCCAGTCATTTCCACCACTCATTATCAACAATGACAAAACTGCATACTGTACAGGAGCAATTGAGAGGGTTTACTCCCACTCAACATCATTTCCATTCTCATCCATGACTTTCCCACTTTGGTCCAGGTTAGGTAAGGTTAGACTAATGTTATGGTAGGTTAGGTTAGCAAATATTAGCCATTCCCATTTGGCGCCTTTGCCGCGAATGCGAATAGGAATGACATTGAGTGGGCAGTAATCACTGAGAGTACCAATGCAAGATGATGATGTAACACGATGGAGTAGTTCTTACAATATGCTGGAGAAGTTTACTCACTCACCGTCGTTCCCATTCGATTTCGCGCCCAAGAATGGGAAAGTGAAAATTTCAAACGAGGTATTTTCAAATCGGTTTATTCCCAATTCATATCAATGTCATTCTCATCCACGGTCTTTCTCACTTTGGTCCGGGTTAGGTTATGATTGGTTAGGATACGATAAGTTAGGTTCTGATTGGTTAAAATAAGTTAGGTTAGGAAATATTAAACACTCCCACTCAGCGCCGTTTCAGCGACGAAAACGTTGTTTCCCAAATCAAGACACGTTTTCTCAAATATGATTTTTTTAATTTGTGTACATTCTCACTGGAGAGAATGTTAGAATACACGTACGCTACAAAAAAAAAAGTTATTGCTAAGGGTTGCCAACTCTTCAAGTTAGAATTCTTGGACAGAAATAAAGAAATGCCAATACGTGAATTGACTGATTGATTGACATTTCACATGTTGAAGTACCACCAGAAGCCTGTTATAATTTTACAAGTATTTTTAAAGCTGTATTTGCTGACACTCCAAGAAGACTGAAGAAGTTTTTGGTTGTTCAAGGCATAATTATAAAAGCCCCCACAGGTCATATGAAAGTTAAGACGCACCTGTAGCTCTGATTTCACTAATTCATCACTATTTTGTTTCTTGCATCACTCCACGGTATTCCTATTAAACTAAATATCTGACCATCCTGTCGTGATCCGCTCCTATATTAAACTTTAATAGGATTTTATACGAGTACTAATATCAATGGGATTGGAAATATACTTTTGCCTTTAATATTATTAAAGACGAAAACATATTTCCAACCTCGGTGATCTATAAAATCCTGGACATTGTGCGTCCAGGACAGAGTTCAAATTTTTTCTGAACTGTCTAGGGCAGGGGTGGGCAACCTTTTTAAGTGAGCGTGCCGAAATCGTCAAATCTTTGATGCAAAATTTTCTCACGTGCCAACCGAAATTTTGGGGAACATATTATTATTTGGTGCCTTTTAAGTATTGGGAGAACCTTTTCAAATAATCAAAAATTACACTGGAGCGGTAAAATCAAAGAATATTGTAAGAGTGATTATTGTAAGTCATGTAAGATTGAATAAATGTAAAATTTAGTGACGGAATTTTTACTTGAAGGTCGTTCTACCCTGTTGATAGCGTAGATATTTTTTATTAGCCTTTAAGTGTAATTATAGCTGCCATATACAGCCACACAATTTAAAAACGCAATTTTTAACATCAGCAAAAGAGTAAACAATAATTCTGATTTTTTTTTGTTTTTTATATATCAGATCAATCAGCCATAAGTTTTTTCAAGTTTTCCCAATACATTACAGTGCCCAATCTCATAATCGTTTTACTTGACTAAAGCACAATGAAAGAAAATAAAATTAAAGATATTCTTTTATTGATTCTTAATCCCTTATGAATAATACATAAAAATTACAGAGAAAATAAAATGTTATTTTACCTACATAATATATTAAACAGAAGTTAATCTTTACCATTTTTTAGCAGAAAACATTAAGTTAAAATATAAAACTCAGCGAAGAATTTGGATATTTATTTATTTAATTTTTTTAAGGTGAGCCCGGGGAATCGCGTGCCGGAAAAAAGTCGTTGGCGTGCCACGTTTGGCACGCGTGCCAAGGGTTCCCCACCCCTGGTCTAGGGCAATCCTAGACGGTTGACAACCCCACTATTGCTGCGTACACAGCTGATAGCATAACTATCCAAGGCTTCAGCCCTTATCAGTGGAACATCATTGAAAAACTTGTTTATGTATTAAAACCATTTGATAATATTACGAGGAATGTAGCAAAAGGGAATCAACAATTGCAGATGTCATTCTAGCAATACTTGCTATGAAGTTGTTGTTAGAAAAGGCTTTGGCTAATACTTCTACTGGTAGAACAAGTAATTATGCTAATATTGTTACCATGATTGAAAAGTTAAATAAATCATTGAAAAAAGTTAGACATTTTGAGTAACAGAATGTTATCTGTTTCAACCTTAGATCCTCGATTTCAAGATAGTTTCAGAAAGTTGATGTAGGCATCTTAAGGCAATGGATAGTAGAGTTAAAGGAGGACCAGAACCCTGAAAAGTTAAATTCAGATTCGGACACAGATGCATCATTCGATCATGAAACGTAACAAAAGTCCATTTTTGGGCATTACAGACTGCCACGCTGAATTACCAGTTTTAGCACGATTGAAATCAGTATCCGAGAAGAAACAAGAAATTGAAATTAATATGAAAGACAAACTTTATCAGCAACTTTTATGTGGAGAAAAACCCTAAAGCTATAAGAAAGCTGAAATCTTCCCACGAGCAGCTCGAAGCATCATTGTCAAGGACATATGGAGGGTCAACGTAGTAACGAGGCTTTCGTATGTGGTTTATCACCAATGGAAGCAACAATGCTTTGATTTATCATAATTTAATGAGTAGTCAGATTCATAAGCATTTCTTTGTTTGTATCATTTTGCATTGCGGACATTCCTGGCTTTATAGGCCTGGCTGCATAATTTATCAGGAGCAAGACTCAAAGTAAGTTTGTGTTTTCTCCCCAAAGCAACACAAATGTACCCGTTCCAATCATTAATTCATTCCTATCACCTTAGGCTTGCTCTACACAAACTGAAACAAGAACTCAGAATCTCTTCAATTTCAAACCTTGCTTTTATCCGGCTTTAGTTTATTACTTTGTAATAATAAAACAAAGTTACCAGTAACTATTGTAAGTTTTCATACATTTTCAACCCAATCTAAATAGAAGCAGAATTATAGTTTTAACTAACGTAACCAAATTCAATCCTACCCATTGTAACCAAACTGGGCATTATTTTTGCCCAGTATATTTACTTTAACTAAACTTTGCATAACTCATTCAATTATAATCATGGCCTAATTATAATAAACTATTTTATATCGTACACACTACATGTAATCGTATTGCAGTTAATTGATAGCGTTACGAATTAATTATTTTTTGTAACGTGAGGCAACACGACAGAACCCATGCCAAGGTGTTTTGAAATTGAACGCCATGAGTGACGACACATTTATATAACAAATTATCAAATAAAATTTCCCGTTCTTCAAATAAAGTCTTTTAAATATTTTTTTATCAAATGGATACGAAATACGGATGATGAAATCATGACAAGAAATAAGTCGAGTTTCTCTTAGTTCCTCATTTAGATAATCGCATATGGCGCGGAATACAGCATCTGTGTTACTGTATCCTCCTGTGCCGCAAGTTGGGAAATGCAGCTGATATGTATGAGACATTCATTAAACCGAATTAATTAATTCAGCCAAAAAGAACTAATTAACTCTCTGTTTTAGGTTTGCATTATATATCTAATAAATTTACAATTTTTAGTCATTTTCTATACAAAATTGGGTTTCTAAATAACATTGATAAAAGTACACACCACCATGTTCTTTCTTGCTCCCACCTAAGCATGACTAGTTAGCAACTGTCATGATATCAGTGACTAAATAATATGCAACCACACACATTCCGCGAAAAAAAAATTATATATATATGTACACTCGTAGCAAGGGGGTTCGAACGACTCCCCCCCCCTTGACAGGAAAGGTCCACTTTTGTAACCATAGTTATAACTTATGATGTGATATTATAATGTAGTTATAGCATCATTTAGTAAATAAATACGTGCATTTTTTTAAACATCACAAACTACTCTAAACTTAACTACTCTAAACCCCCTCCGCAATGACTAGGTCATTGCCTTTCTACAATTTCTCCCCCCACCCCACCTTGGGAAGTCCTAGCTACGGGACTGATATATGGGAAGAATTTCACACTTAAACACGTGAAATGAATAAATGATGCAAATCCACAAGGAAAAAGAAAAAAATTATCCCAAGGCCTTCCGTGTATTTAGCAATACACCTCGTTCCCTGACGAGGTGTATTACTGAATACACGAAAGGCATTTTTTCTTTTAAATTGTGGCTTTGCATCATATATATATATATATATATATATATATATATATATATAAAATAAGTAAATGGAACTATTTATAAAAACAGTGTACTAAAATTAACTCAAATGCTGTTGTTTTTGCACTGCTTGCAAAGAGCAGGTTATCGTGCACTGCTCAGCCTTTTTAGGTGTCACCATGAGGAAAGATTCTTTCGTCCAAAGTATTTTATTTCTGATAAAGAAAATATACAAATTTACATGTGCTTCAATAATTAAGTGTAACTATGCTATATACAGGGCGTCCCAAAAAAATGTATACACACTTTAAGTAATTATAAAGGCAGTGTTTATTAAAATACATTTCATTTTCAAAATGTAATAGAATCTACAGACATTATTTAATTGTTTTGTCAACGCCTGTTTTCAAACTGACGTCCGTTCTGGTCCAGGCACTGCTGATAACGCGAAGCAATGGAATCGCAAACATCACGAAACATTTCGTTTGGTATTTGTGTGCATTCTCGTTCAATGGCTGCTCTCAATTCAGCGACTGTTGCAGGTTTTATAGCGTAGACTTTGTCTTTTAAGTATCCCCATAAAAAAGTCTAGTGGTGTGAGGTCTGGTGAACGCGGAGGGTATTCTACGAAACCCCTTCGTCCAATCCACATCCACATCGTGCCAAGTACCACTCGCAATACTCCACTCTTCGGTCCGGATCATCTTCATTAATAGCATGGACTAATCTTGGAATGTAACTTTTCCATTGACAGCGCTTCAAAATGCGTTGGACAGACGATTCTGAAATTCCTACCTCACGACTCGCTTGCCGCACAGATTTTCTTGGACTTTGGTGATACGTTTCCAGTACTCTTTCTTGCTTTGTGGGCTTGTCGATGTCCGTGGTCTTCCGGAACGCTTCTTGTGGACATTCTGAACAGTTCCATCGGCTTCAAACTTATCTCTAATTCGAGTGATGGTAAGTCGCGTTGGTGGATCTGTTTGAAACTCCCTCCTAAACTGTCTTTGCACTTCAACTGCGTTTTCACACTTCCAGTAGCATTTTAGAATGAATTTCCTTTGTTCAAAGCTTAGTCTGACTGCCATTATTAATTCTAATGGGTTTAACTTGGAAAGAAAGAAACATCAATTGAGCTATCAGCTGTTAAAGTGTGTATACATTTTTTTGGGACGCCCTGTATATATATATATATATATATTATATATATATATATATATATATATATATATATATAGAAGAGAGAAGAGAGAGAGAGAGAGAGAGAGAAGAGAGAGAGAGAGAGAGAGAGAGAGAGAGCAAAATTAAGTGACTAAAGATAACAACATCAGACAAATATTAAATGATAAACTACAGAGTATCGATGACGTCATACAGGAACTAATTGAGAAGCATACAGAAAAAGAAGACGACGAAGCTATAAAAGCGATAAAGGTTAACTCAAAGTACTTCTATAATTTTGCAAAAAGAAAGTCGAAAACCATGCGACTAACGGACCTTTGAAAAACGAGAACAATGCTTTATCTGATGATCTAACAGAAGTATCTGAAATATTAAGAGCTCAGTACGAATCATCTTTCAGTAACCCAAAAACTGACAAATTGATACACGATAGAAACGCGTTCTTTGAAGAAGAACTACAAGGGGAAAGTATAACGGACTTCTACTTTACGACGGATGATATTACACAAGCCATAGGGAAACTAAAAACACACTCCGGCAGGACCGGACAAATGGAATGCCACACTGATCAAAAACTGCAAGAATGCAATCGCTGAGCCCTATATTGGATATGGAGACGATCACTAGACACGGGAGAAATACCGGGCATCCTGAAGAGCGCGAACATAGTCCCAATATATAAAGGAGGAGATTGATCCGAGGACAAAAACTATAGGCCAGTGTCGCTTACATCTCATCTCACTAAAATATTTGAAAGAATAGTTAGACAGAAAATCTGACTTTTTGGAAACTCAGAAAAAATTAAATGATAACCAACATGGGTTTCGGTCAGGCAGATCATGCCTATCACAACTAATAGAACACTGCAACAACATTATTGATACACTTGAAAGTAATGAAAACTATGATGTAATACACACAGACTTTGCCAAAGCGTTCGACAAGTGTGACCATAGAATCATAATGTATAAACTGAAGTATATGGAAATAACAGGAAAAGTAGGGAAATGGATATATAATTTCCTTAGTGAGCGGCGGCAAGTCGTTACAGTACAAGGAGTATCCTCATCAGAATCAGAGGTCCTCAGCTCATTACCACAAGGAACAGTATTAGCTCCGCTACTCTTCATAATCATGCTAACTGACATAGATGAGGACGTTACCAGAGACAGCACAGTAACATCCTTTGCCGATGACACAAAGATCAGTAGATAAATAAGAAACCCAGAAGATATAGGATCTCTACAAACCGACATGAACAGAATCTACAAGTGGACGGAAGACAACACTATGACGTTTAACACAGAAATTTCAGCTGTTACGGTACGGAAAAAGAAAAGACCTAAAATCCATGGAATATTATACCCCAAATGGACAGGAAATTCAGAGAAATTCTAGTGCAAAAGATTTAGGGGTTGTAATGATTGATGATGCGAAATTTGAAACACAAAATAAGATAGCAGCAAACAGAGCAAAGAGAATAACGGGGCAGATATTGAGAACCTTTAAACGAAGGGATAGGAATGTAATGATTCCTCTACTGAAAACACTGATCATACCCAAATTAGAATACTGCTCGGTCCTAACATCCCTATATAAAAAAGAAGACATTAAACAGCTAGAAGGGATTCAGAGAAGCTTCATAGCCAAGATCAATGGGTGCAAAGAACTAAATTACTGGGAAAGATTACGCGAACTAAACCTATATTCACTGGAAAGGAGGAGAGAGATATACACTATTATTTATACTTGGAAAATAATGGAGAAACTAGTCCCTAATCTTACTCTGAACCCTGTAACTCCCCAAACAACAGTGGAAAGTAGAAAAGGAAGACTGTGTCGTGTTCCCAAATTAAAGGCCAGACAGGGAACATCCTTAACCCTGAAAGAAAATAGTTTTGTTGTGAGAGGACCAAAACTGTTTAATCAGCTGCCCAAAGACCTAAGGAACACGAATGGTGTTGCAGTGGACATCTTCAAAAGAAGATTAGACGCCTGGCTCAGAACAATCCCCGATGAGCCAGGTATACCTGGCTATGTGAGGTGGAGAGTACAAGAAACCAACTCACTACTTCACCAGGCCAACTCGAGAGGAGGGGCGACAAGCTTGACCTTCGTGAAATGAGGAATCATCGCACGGAACCTTTGAAAGGTAGTGTATATATATATATATATATATATATATGGGATGAATTTCACAATAAAACACGTGAAATGAATAAATGCTGCAAACCCACAAGGAAAAAGAAAAACGATTCCAAGTCTTTCGTGTATTCAAAGCTACACCTCGTCAGGGACGAGGTGTAGCTTTGAATACACGAAAGGCCTTGGAATCGTTTTTCTTTTTCCTTGTGGGTTTGCAGCATATATATATATATATGAAAAATTATTTCACGAAAGTGACACGTGAAAAGTATTTATGATGAATAAAACCACGAAGGAAAAAGAAACACAAAGGGGTGCTCAAGCGCTTTCGTCTAATGACATCCTCAGGAACACTGGAGTGAAAGGACAGATCAAGGCAATATATAGGTTACAAAAATAAACATACATACATACATATTCACATATATATACATATATATATATACATATATATATATATATATAAATATATACATATATATAGTAAGCATAGAAAAAATTGTGGGAGGAGCCAACATTTATATGGTCAAAGAAGAATAAAGAAATAAAAATAAATATAAATATAAATTGAGAAAAATTAATTACAAAATAGTGCCTTAGTGATATATATGTCACAGCCTAAATAATCATAAAGAAATAAACAGGCAAATAAAAAAAACCATAAATACATATACATACATATATATATATATATACATATATATACACATATATATAACGTAAAGAACGACGCTTGTATAGGAGATATTCCGCGCAAGACGAGAAAGAGAAAACAACAAATGAAAAAAATGAAGTACCACCTGGGAATCGAACCCGGGATCTTCCGATTGCCGGTCAGACGCGATAACCACTACACCATGGACTTCACTCTTCCAAATGCCGTAATTCCTCTACATACTCGCAGAAACCAATGCCCCAAGGGGGCACCTCCCGCATGCCGTAACATTATATACATTCAACTGCAAAGAACACGCAGTATAAATAACGTAAAGAACGACGCTTGTATAGGAGATATTCCGCGCAAGACGAGAAAGAGAAAACAACAAATGAAAAAATGAAGTACCACCTGGGAATCGAACCCGGGATCTTCCGATTGCCGGTCAGACGCGATAACCACTACACCATGGACTTCACTCTTCCAAATGCCGTAATTCCTCTACATACTCGCAGAAACCAATGCCCCAAGGGGGCACCTCCCGCATGCCGTAACATTATATACATTCAACTGCAAAGAACACGCAGTATAAATAACGTAAAGAACGACGCTTGTATAGGAGATATTCCGCGCAAGACGAGAAAGAGAAAAACAACAATGAAAAAATGAAGTACCACCTGGGAATCGAACCCGGGATCTTCCGATTGCCGGTCAGACGCGATAACCACTACACCATGGACTTCACTCTTCCAAATGCCGTAATTCCTCTACATACTCGCAGAAACCAATGCCCAAGGGGGCACCTCCCGCATGCCGTAACATTATATACATTCAACTGCAAAGAACACGCAGTATAAATAACGTAAAGAACGACGCTTGTATAGGAGATATTCCGCGCAAGACGAGAAAGAGAAAACAACAAATGAAAAAATGAAGTACCACCTGGGAATCGAACCCGGGATCTTCCGATTGCCGGTCAGACGCGATAACCACTACACCATGGACTTCACTCTTCCAAATGCCGTAATTCCTCTACATACTCGCAGAAACCAATGCCCCAAGGGGGCACCTCCCGCATGCCGTAACATTATATACATTCAACTGCAAAGAACACGCAGTATAAATAACGTAAAGAACGACGCTTGTATAGGAGATATTCCGCGCAAGACGAGAAAGAGAAAACAACAAATGAAAAAGAAGTACCACCTGGGAATCGAACCCGGGATCTTCCGATTGCCGGTCAGACGCGATAACCACTACACCATGGACTTCACTCTTCCAAATGCCGTAATTCCTCTACATACTCGCAGAACCAATGCCCCAAGGGGGCACCTCCCGCATGCCGTAACATTATATACATTCAACTGCAAAGAACACGCAGTATAAATAACGTAAAGAACGACGCTTGTATAGGAGATATTCCGCGCAAGACGAGAAAGAGAAAAACAAATGAAAAAATGAAGTACCACCTGGGAATCGAACCCGGGATCTTCCGATTGCCGGTCAGACGCGATAACCACTACACCATGGACTTCACTCTTCCAAATGCCGTAATTCCTCTAATACTCGCAGAAACCAATGCCCCAAGGGGGCACCTCCCGCATGCCGTAACAATATTACATTTCAACTGCAAAGAACACGCAGTATAAATAACGTAAAGAACGACGCTTGTATAGGAGATATTCCGCGCAAGACGAGAAAGAAAACAACAAATGAAAAAATGAAGTACCACCTGGGAATCGAACCCGGGATCTTCCGATTGCCGGTCAGACGCGATAACCACTACACCATGGACTTCACTCTTCCAAATGCCGTAATTCCTCTACATACTCGCAGAAACCAATGCCCCAAGGGGGCACCTCCCGCATGCCGTAACATTATATACATTCAACTGCAAAGAACACGCAGTATAAATAACGTAAAGAACGACGCTTGTATAGGAGATATTCCGCGCAAGACGAGAAAGAGAAAACAACAAATGAAAAAATGAAGTACCACCTGGGAATCGAACCCGGGATCTTCCGATTGCCGGTCAGACGCGATAACCACTACACCATGGACTTCACTCTTCCAAATGCCGTAATTCCTCTACATACTCGCAGAAAACAATGCCCCAAGGGGGCACCTCCCGCATGCCGTAACATTATATACATTCAACTGCAAAGAACACGCAGTATAAATAACGTAAAGAACGACGCTTGTATAGGAGATATTCCGCGCAAGACGAGAAAGAGAAAACAACAAATGAAAAATGAAGTACCACCTGGGAATCGAACCCGGGATCTTCCGATTGCCGGTCAGACGCGATAACCACTACACCATGGACTTCACTCTTCCAAATGCCGTAATTCCTCTACATACTCGCAGAAACCAATGCCCCAAGGGGGCACCTCCCGCATGCCGTAACATTATATACATTCAACTGCAAAGAACACGCAGTATAAATAACGTAAAGAACGACGCTTGTATAGGAGATATTCCGCGCAAGACGAGAAAGAGAAAACAACAAATGAAAAAATGAAGTACCACCTGGGAATCGAACCCGGGATCTTCCGATTGCCGGTCAGACGCGATAACCACTACACCATGGACTTCACTCTTCCAAATGCCGTAATTCCTCTACATACTCGCAGAAACCAATGCCCCAAGGGGGCACCTCCCGCATGCCGTAACATTATATACATTCAACTGCAAAGAACACGCAGTATAAATAACGTAAAGAACGACGCTTGTATAGGAGATATCCGCGCAAGACGAGAAAGAGAAAACAACAAATGAAAAAATGAAGTACCACTGGGAATCGAACCCGGGATCTTCCGATTGCCGGTCAGACGCGATAACCACTACACCATGGACTTCACTCTTCCAAATGCCGTAATTCCTCTACATACTCGCAGAAACCAATGCCCCAAGGGGGCACCTCCCGCATGCCGTAACATTATATACATTCAACTGCAAAGAACACGCAGTATAAATAACGTAAAGAACGACGCTTGTATAGGAGATATTCCGCGCAAGACGAGAAAGAGAAAACAACAAATGAAAAAATGAAGTACCACCTGGGAATCGAACCCGGGATCTTCCGATTGCCGGTCAGACGCGATAACCACTACACCATGGACTTCACTCTTCCAAATGCCGTAATTCCTCTACATACTCGCAGAAACCAATGCCCCAAGGGGGCACCTCCCGCATGCCGTAACATTATATACATTCAACTGCAAAGAACACGCAGTATAAATAACGTAAAGAACGACGCTTGTATAGGAGATATTCCGCGCAAGACGAGAAAGAGAAAACAACAAATGAAAAAATGAAGTACCACCTGGGAATCGAACCCGGGATCTTCCGATTGCCGGTCAGACGCGATAACCACTACACCATGGACTTCACTCTTCCAAATGCCGTAATTCCTCTACATACTCGCAGAAACCAATGCCCAAGGGGGCACCTCCCGCATGCCGTAACATTATATACATTCAACTGCAAAGAACACGCAGTATAAATAACGTAAAGAACGACGCTTGTATAGGAGATATTCCGCGCAAGACGAGAAAGAGAAAACAACAAATGAAAAATGAAGTACCACCTGGGAATCGAACCCGGGATCTTCCGATTGCGGTCAGACGCGATAACCACTACACCATGGACTTCACTCTTCCAAATGCCGTAATTCCTCTACATACTCGCAGAAACCAATGCCCCAAGGGGGCACCTCCCGCATGCCGTAACATTATATACATTCAACTGCAAAGAAACGCAGTATAAATAACGTAAAGAACGACGCTTGTATAGGAGATATTCCGCGCAAGACGAGAAAGAGAAAACAACAAATGAAAAAATGAAGTACCACCTGGGAATCGAACCCGGGATCTTCCGATTGCCGGTCAGACGCGATAACCACTACACCATGGACTTCACTCTTCCAAATGCCGTAATTCCTCTACATACTCGCAGAAACCAATGCCCCAAGGGGGCACCTCCCGCATGCCGTAACATTATATACATTCAACTGCAAAGAACACGCAGTATAAATAACGTAAAGAACGACGCTTGTATAGGAGATATTCCGCGCAAGACGAGAAAGAGAAAACAACAAATGAAAAAATGAAGTACCACCTGGAATCGAACCCGGGATCTTCCGATTGCCGGTCAGACGCGATAACCACTACACCATGGACTTCACTCTTCCAAATGCCGTAATTCCTCTACATACTCGCAGAAACCAATGCCCCAAGGGGGCACCTCCCGCATGCCGTAACATTATATACATTCAACTGCAAAGAACACGCAGTATAAATAACGTAAAGAACGACGCTTGTATAGGAGATATTCCGCGCAAGACGAGAAAGAGAAAACAACAAATGAAAAAATGAAGTACCACCTGGGAATCGAACCCGGGATCTTCCGATTGCCGGTCAGACGCGATAACCACTACACCATGGACTTCACTCTTCCAAATGCCGTATACAAGCGTTCTTTACGTTATTTATACTGCGTGTTCTTTGCAGTTGAATGTATATAATGTTACGGCATGCGGGAGGTGCCCCCTTGGGGCATTGGTTTCTGCGAGTATGTAGAGGAATTACGGCATTTGGAAGAGTGAAGTCCATGGTGTAGTGGTTATCGCGTCTGACGGCAATCGGAAGATCCCGGGTTCGATTCCCAGGTGGTACTTCATTTTTCATTTGTTGTTTTCTCTTTCTCGTCTTGCGCGGAATATCTCCTATACAAGCGTCGTTCTTTACGTTATTTATACTGCGTGTTCTTTGCAGTTGAATGTATATAATGTTACGGCATGCGGGAGGTGCCCCCTTGGGGCATTGGTTTCTGCGAGTATGTAGAGGAATTACGGCATTTGGAAGAGTGAAGTCCATGGTGTAGTGGTTATCGCGTCTGACCGGCAATCGGAAGATCCCGGGTTCGATTCCCAGGTGGTACTTCATTTTTTCATTTGTTGTTTTCTCTTTCTCGTCTTGCGCGGAATATCTCCTATACAAGCGTCGTTCTTTACGTTATTTATACTGCGTGTTCTTTGCAGTTGAATGTATATAATGTTACGGCATGCGGGAGGTGCCCCCTTGGGGCATTGGTTTCTGCGAGTATGTAGAGGAATTACGGCATTTGGAAGAGTGAAGTCCATGGTGTAGTGGTTATCGCGTCTGACCGGCAATCGGAAGATCCCGGGTTCGATTCCCAGGTGGTACTTCATTTTTTCATTTGTTGTTTTCTCTTTCTCGTCTTGCGCGGAATATCTCCTATACAAGCGTCGTTCTTTACGTTATTTATACTGCGTGTTCTTTGCAGTTGAATGTATATAATGTTACGGCATGCGGGAGGTGCCCCCTTGGGCATTGGTTTCTGCGAGTATGTAGAGGAATTACGGCATTTGGAAGAGTGAAGTCCATGGTGTAGTGGTTATCGCGTCTGACCGGCAATCGGAAGATCCCGGGTTCGATTCCCAGGTGGTACTTCATTTTTTCATTTGTTGTTTTCTCTTTCTCGTCTTGCGCGGAATATCTCCTATACAAGCGTCGTTCTTTACGTTATTTATACTGCGTGTTCTTTGCAGTTGAATGTACACATATATATATATATATATATATATATAAAGACACTTTTAGCACTTTGGCCGACCTTCCATATAAATTCAAATGGCTTTTTTATGGAACAGGTCACAAAAGAATAAAGAAATAAAAATAAATATAAATATTGTAAGTGGAGTCTACCAATTCAAGCTCAAGAGGGAGGTTTTACAATCGATTTAATAGATGCTGCCAAATTGATATATATGTCACATTATTAAAAAATAAAAATTGAAAGATAAATTTTAAGAGAGGCACACCAATTTATAAGGGAAAAATTACCACATATGCATATTATAGTCACAAACGAATACAAAAATACAAGTAAATATAAATTGGAAAACAAAATGATCCCTAGATGATATATAAAGAACAATAAAATATATATACAACATATTTACGGTATATATACGAAATATAAACGCAATATATACAGAATATATATATATATATATATATGCATAAGGGAAAAAAATTACCAAATTTGTTTTTATAATTATTGTCTGAGAAAACGGTAGGTCGCAAAAGAATAAAGAAATAAAAATAAATATAACTTGAAAAAATTACAAATAATACACGTACACATATATACCCGCATACCCAAATATATATATACATATACACACATATATACAAACACACACACACACACACACATTATATATATATATATATATACAAGCTTGACCTTCACGAAATGAGAAATCATCCCGCAGAACCTTTGTGAGGTTGTAAGGTAAGGTAAGGTACATACACATATACATATATATATATATATATTTAACTGCATACATACATACATACATACATATGTGTACGTGTATTATTTGTAATTTTTTCAAGTTATATTTATTTTTATTTCTTTATTCTTTTGCGACCTACCGTTTTCTCAGACAATAATTATAAAAACAAATTTGGTAATTTTTTTCCCTTATGCATATATATATATATATATATATTCTGTATATATTGCGTTTATATTTCGTATATATACCGTAAATATGTTGTATATATATTTTATTGTTCTTTATATATCATCTAGGGATCATTTTGTTTTCCAATTTATATTTACTTGTATTTTTGTATTCGTTTGTGACTATAATATGCATATGTGGTAATTTTCCCTTATAAATTGGTGTGCCTCTCTTAAAATTTATCTTTCAATTTTTATTTTTTAATAATGTGACATATATATCAATTTGGCAGCATCTATTAAATCGATTGTAAAACCTCCCTCTTGAGCTTGAATTGGTAGACTCCACTTACAATATTTATATTTATTTTTATTTCTTTATTCTTTTGTGACCTGTTCCATAAAAAAAGCCATTTGAATTTATATGGAAGGTCGGCCAAAGTGCTAAAAGTGTCTTTATATATATATATATATATATATATATATATATGTGTATATATATGTATATATTATATATATATGTATGTATATGTATTTATGGTTTTTTTTTATTTGCCTGTTTATTTCTTTATGATTATTTAGGCTGTGACATATATATCACTAAGGCACTATTTTGTAATTAATTTTTTCTCAATTTATATTTATATTTATTTTTATTTCTTTATTCTTCTTTGACCATATAAATGTTGGCTCCTCCCACAATTTTTCTATGCTTACTATATATATGTATATATTTATATATATATATATATGTATATATATATATAGTATATATATGTGAATATGTATGTATGTATGTTTATTTTTGTAACCTATATATTGCCTTGATCTGTCCTTTCACTCCAGTGTTCCTGAGGATGTCATTAGACGAAAGCGCTTGAGCACCCCTTTGTGTTTCTTTTTCCTTCGTGGTTTTATTCATCATATATAATATATATATATATATATATATATATATATATATATATATGCACTAGAATCACAAAATAACACGTGACCTTATTAATAAGCAAACAACCACAAGGAAAAGGAAACACAAAGTCCGAGCGCTTTCGTGATATATTCACATTATCAAGAAAGCGCTCGGACTTTGTTTCCTTTTCCTTGTGGTTGTTTGCTTATATATATATATATATATATATATATATATATATATAAAATAAAAATAAAAAACCTAACCTAAATTGAATCCGACCGTAAACTGCCACGGTTGTTTCATTGCTACCAAATGTTAATTTAATTACTAAAATAAAGGTAAACATATACTTTTATTGGAGCAAGTATACACGCATTATCTTATTTACAATACGTACGAACCAAATCAAACAATTTAGTAAATGTGTCAAATATTTTTTATGAGAACATCGAGCCAAGAATGGCATTGACATGATACACTTTTTATTATTGCTCATTTTTAGAATCAGAAAATGCAATGGGGAGGGGCTCCAGGCCCCCTGTGCCTCCCTTATGTACGCTAGTGGTTATTAGCAGGCTAAACTCTCTCATAATTTTTGCATGATGCTTACTTTTCTGCTGGAAGCTTCCCCAGATAATTCCCATAATTTTTCTTGCTGTTGCAATATTAATGTTTTTGTGTTCTCTGAATTCTGCATCTGATGATTCATTACTCCAAGATCGCTGACTTGTAGGTTTGGTGTCATCTGTTTGTCTTGTAGTGTTTTGTATCTTTTATTTTGTAGGTCCCTTTTGTTACCATATAAGTTGGAATTTTTCTTCGTTGAACTTCATATTGTCGTCTTTCACCCACCTCAACAGTATGTTACAATGTCGTTTTGTAATTTTCCTATGTCACCTTCATTTGCTATTTCCTTGCATATCTTTGGGTTATCTATGAAACACGATACGATACTGTCATTAGAATCTACATCAATATCTACAATCATTATTATAAACAGCAAGGGAGCTGATACTGTACCGTGGGACATAGCTGACAACTTCTGAGACCTGAAATTTTACTCCATTTACAACCACTCTCTGTGTTCTTTTGGTCAGAAAATTAAATATTCATCGTCCCAGCTTTCCAGTAATTCTTGTATTCTTAAGTTTGTGTGCTATAATTCCATGTCACATTTATCGGAGGATTTAGCAAAGTTACTACATACGAGTATTACATCTATATTTTGACCTTGATACAATGTTTCCAGTATTTTCTCTTGGTGGTCTAATAACTGTGATAAGCATGATCTTCGAGCCCTGAAACCATATTGGTCCATATCGAATAAGTTCTTTTCTTGTAGGTAGTAAGCAATTTTACCTCTAATTACACGTTCGAAGCACTTTATAGGGTAGGAAGTGAGAGCTGCTGGCCGATAGTTCTTTGGCATTGCTCTATTACCTAATTTGAATAGGAGAGCAATGTTCACATTCTTTAATGGAAGTGGAATTTGTTCTGCTGAATTTTCTCGTGCTTGTGATAGAGCCCTTCGAAGAACTAAATCCATTAATAAATTCGTGTCCAAACTTGTTCTTGGCTGATTTGTATCTATGCCGAAGAATTCATCTGGATTTTCGACTTTCTTCTCGGAAGTAGGAGGCCTAAACACAGAGTTAAATTGTTCCTCAAGCAGTTCATTCATTTTTTCTGGGCCATTTGTATATTCGGTCGCCCCATTTTTAACGGACCAGTACTCTCTTTATATTGTATTTTTCTTTTCGCAATCATGTACAAGTATTTTGGGTTATTTTTTACATTCTGCTACCTTGTTTTTCCCCTCGTTTATCTTGTGGAATGTGGATGAATGTTTATTTTAGATCCATCTCCATTTCGCATAGTTTTTCTCCAGCTTGAGTCTACTTGCTTCAGTTCAGCATCCGTGGATATTTTTTACGGTTTGTTTCTATTGCTTAAATAATCTGATTCTTCATTCCAGTTTGCTACGTTTTCTTTTTTTGATCTCTTTGAAACATGTTTCAGCAACATGGGTTTAGTTTCGTTTTCGGTTATAGACAGTATTCCTTCTGGGGTCCTCTCGTGAAGTAGAATTCTCAATTTACTTTCTTTAAATCTCCATTTACACTTTCTCAATTTATTTTCTTTGAATTCATATTTAAACCCTCAGATACTCCTTCTGTCTCTCTGGGATGCGTTTGAAGTCTTGTGCTTGCTAACTTTATTTGTATATCGATTAGATTATGGCCAGAGAAATTTGTGTACGTTACCTTTTTATTTATTATCATGACATTGTTAAAATTAAATCCAAAACGTACTTTTCTAGTCGTTTCACAGATTTCCTAGGTAAATAAATGCATGATGTTCCATAATATCTAATAAGATTATTGCATTGGTTCTATCATCTTTTGTAATTTTATCATGAAACTTCTCAAAATATATGACTTCGTCATTTATCTTCCATGTTATGAATAGAAAGTTAAAATTCCCCAAAATTAAAATATTTGGTGCTGAGGATTTAAGTGATTTTAACATGCTTTCTGTTTCATTTGTAACAACTTGGCATTCACTTTTTGTGGTGTTTGGTGGTGTATATAGGTTCATAATAATTGGGTTCAGTTCTTTTACTTCTAAAATAAGGATTTCGACCGTGCTGTTTCATTTGCTTACCTCAACTTCACATGTGTATATGTGATTCATGTAAATGCAACAGCCTCCTCCTTTCCTAACAAATCTATCCGCTCTGTATATGTTGTAGCCCTTTATTGCTATTTCAGTGTATTCGATGTAATTTTCACAGCCTTTTTCGTATTTGTGCAAGTGTGTTTCCGTTTGACATATGATATCTGTGCTGGTTTCCAGAGCTAAATTTTGTAGGCATTGTAATTTGCAGTCTGCATGGTCAGTGTACAAACCTTGTATACTTGTGTATAATAAATTTACAGGGTTAATAATTTTGGTTCTTGATCGTCTTGAATAATGGTCGTTTTCTGGTCAATTTTGACGGTTCCTGTTCAATGTTACTGGGTGGGCCCTTGAGAATAGTGGGGATGCTGCCTTTGGTACCATTGTGGTTGTTGAATTGACGATGGATGCGTTGAGCGGGAGGGTAGTGTGTCTTGCTGAGTTGCATACAGTATATCTGCGAAGTTCGGTCTTTTCTCATTAAAAGGGACAATTATTACTACTTTTATTTAGGGTTAGAGCTGTTGTTTTTCTTTCTCTTCTTTGAATACCCTTAATGTGAAAATACAGCCACTCTATATTTAGACATTTTTCTCCCTATTAGACAGAGAATCATGTTTGGGATTGTCAAATGATTCTTATACCCGGATGCTCTTATAATCACCAACCCGAAATAAGTTTGACTTGGATCGGGAGTAATAAAAATTATACTTAAACGTGGCTTATTCTTATATGTGTGTGGCAAATTGGTGGAATTTGTTTCAAGACACTCTTAAATATTAATTATAGTATATCTGTACGAAACAGTTAAAATAGGAAAAAGTTACTTCGTATGTCATGTTATATGTCCAGGATTAGGTCATGAGGTGTGGGAAACCCAAATTCGGTATCCTTTCTGTCGATTTATAAACTTATCACGTGTATCCCATATGTACGCAAGTTTAACGAAAAAACACTTTAAAGCATATTGACATACATACGCGTTTCATAATAGGCTATGTAACAAGTAAATCTAGTAATTTTTTATGAATGTTCGCTAAACCTGATGAATTAAAAGTCTTCCTTTGGAGAGACCTGTAGTTCTGCCTAAAGATCTGAGACAGAGAGCGACAACCCAAACTTGAATACAAACAAATAAACAAACAAACACTTTATTTCAGACTCAACAGGTACAAACATTATACAAGAGGTCCATAAAAGATTAAGAGATAGTTGTTGTTGTTTAGTCGATCAGCCCACCCTGATCGAGCAAGCCGGTGGCACGCAGGTAGCCGATCGCCCTCTCCAGAGTGGACCAGAGGTTCAGCGCACTGGTGATGTGTTGTGTTCTGTGTTGTGCTAGAGTGGTACAGTCTGTCATAATGTGTTCAATTGTTTGTGGTGCGTCCTGGCACAGGTGGCAGGTGTCGTCTGTGGAGTTGTCTAGTCTGTGTTTATATGTCTCTAAGTTGGGGGTGATATCCACATCGGAATCGTGTTAAGTTAACTCGATCCGATCTGCTCAGGCTGATCTCTGACCTGTTAATGGGTGGCGGCTTCGCACCTAGGACCGCATTCGGACCGAGTCGTGCCAGTGCTTTGTGGGTTAGGTGTGTGTGTATGTTTTCTGTACTGTGTGATGTCTGTGGGGCGTGGTATGGAATGGAGTATTTGGTTATAATGTCTCTCTGGTGTTACCTTAATGGTGCGAGGTGTCGGTGCATGATTGTACATGTAGTGGCAAGGGTGTTGTGGGTTAGTTGTCGCTGCTGCTATGAATTGTGTTCCCCTCATGTCTAAATGTTTCCTAGCTTTCAGTATTTTTGTTTCTGTGTGCAAGTGTTCTGTTGGTGTTGTTTGAGTGCATCCTGTAATGATACGAAGTGCGTTATTTTGCATTGTCTGTAAGGTGTTTATGTGTGTGCTTGAGATAATGGGTGCCCAGCATGGGCTAGCATAGTCCATAACTGAGCGAATATATTGTTTGTATATGAGTGATGTTGTTTCCTGCTGGTGTCCAAAGTTTGTGCTTGTTAGTACCCTAAGCGTGTTAAGTCTTGACGTACATTTGTTTTTAAAGTCCTGAATGTGGTTTGCAAAAGATAATGATGTGTTAGATGTGACACCAAGTATTTTGGTCCTGTGAGTGCGTGGAATGTTGGTGTTGTTTAGTGTAAGCTGTGGGGTTATCTGGTGTTCTTTTGTGTTGCTTGTAAGCAAGGTGATGGTTGATTTTGTGGGCACTACTTTGAGTCTATTGTGTGTAAGCCAGTCTTGTATACTGTTTATGTATGTTTGTAGGTTATTTGTAGCGGTGTCGATGTTGTTGTGGGTGGATGTTAGAGTGATGTCATCTGCATATGATGATAAGGTAAGCTTGTTATCTATGGGTGTTGGAATGTCATGCATGTATAAGTTGAAGAGTGTTGGTGAGAGAACAGAGCCTTGAGGGACCCCGTTCGGAAAAAGCTTGTTTTTGGATGACTTGCCATTAAATGTGACATGTGAGTATCTTCCTGAAAGATAGTTGCTCAGCCACCTTTTGGTGTTATTGTGCATGTTTGTGTTGAGTATTTTGTTTATGAGAGGGAAGCGTGAGATAGCATCAAATGCTTTACTGATGTCTATTGTTGCTACTAGTGTACGTTGAGCTGGAGTTGATGCCATCCATGATGTGCTGTGTGAGGTTAGTGAGTAATGTCGTGGTTGAGTGGTGAGGTCTAAATCCACGTTGAGTAGGCGATAGTGATATGTGTGGGTTGGTGATTTGTAAAATTAGTTTTCTGTTACTTTGGAAGGTGTGTATAGTAAAGTAATGGGTCTATAAGAAGCTGGTTCTGTTGGATTTTTGTTTGGTTTGAGTAGTGTAATAATTAGGCTGACCATATTTCCTTGAGACAAAAACGGGACATTGGGATGGCAAAAAAGGGACGGGGGTTATGTAATATTCTGTATTCATGAAAAAGTAAGTACATAAACCGGGACAAAATTGACATTTTTATTAAGACGACGGGACGGCCAGGAAATATAAAACAAACGGTACTGTCCCGTTCAAAACGGTACTGTCCCGTTCAAAACGGTACGTATGGTCAGCCTAGTAATAATGTTACCTTGTCTCCATATGTCAGGAATAATAGTGTTGGTATGAATATGTGCTGATATTTAGTATTCCCTGTGGGCCCAAGTGTTTAAGGTGTATGTTAGATATGTTGTCTGGTCCAGTAGCCTTCGAATTCTTAATGTTTTTGATGATGGTGGTCTGGTCTGTATTGAAGGGTGTTATTGAAAAATTTATTATTTAGCTTGAGAGATATTATTTTTATTTAGGTGTAGTATTAAGGTTAAGTTTACTTTAAATAGACTCGGTAATTATAGAAATAATAATGGCCTATTTAGACACTGTCAACACAGCTACAGACTTTTTCACTGTAGGTTGCAGTGGTTTTCAGGTTAAATTTGGTCAGCAGCCAGATTACTAACTATGGTGAAGCTAAATTCATCAAAATTAATTTAGACTTACCAAAAATGAAGTTGCCAGTTGAACGTTACCCTTTCAGTTTCTAACTGATTCATAAGTTTCATTTAGTTTCCAGGTTTTTAATTTTCGTTGTTAAGTTTTAGGTTATTGTTTAACACACTGCTAGGTTATTTATTTGTAGGGGCTATTTCCCAGACCTAGGTTTTGCAGGTTAAGTTAGGCTAGGGCTGGATTGCCCTTAAGTTTTTGGTTTTAAAGGTTTAAGGTTTAGAAGGTTTTATTTAAGTTAAGTTAGGGCTATATTGCCTTTAGGTTTTAATAGGGGCTATAACAGCCATTTAATTATTGAGTTAGGGCCGTTGTAGCCCGGTTCGAGTTTCGTCTAGGTACCTAGTTTTTCTCTTACCTTAGTTATTTTCTTTAACTTACTTGCACCTAGTTCTGATAGGCCTCTATTTAGTTAAACATGGGTTTTGATTAATTGCAGTGGTTATTAATTAAGGATACGATTTAATTAAAGGTTGTTAGGTTTGAAGGTTGACTCAGTTTCCCGGTTTGGGTAACCACGAGCATTTTAATTTTTTTGAGAAAAAAGGGCCCGCTTCATGCGGTCAAAAATTTTCAAGACTGGCAAAGCTCCGTTTTCTTTGTCCCAGAAACTTTTTTTTTTCCTTCTTTTGGTTAATTAGGGAAACCCAACTTCACTAGTTGGTTAGAAACGAGGGTTTTTATTTTTATTTATTTTGTTTATATTTTCTTTGGAAATATATGCGGTTATTTCTAACCACTTTTTTCAACATTCCCCCCAAGGGGAAAAATTTACCCAGAATTGTATTCTTGGGAAATTTTTATTTATTTATTTTTTTTTTGAATGAAAATGACATGCTCTTCAGAAAAGTTCCTTTTAGGTGAAATATGAAGATGAAAGCGTCTTTTCTGTAGAACGTTGGTCCTAAGTTATAGCTATTTACAATTATTTACAATTTTCTATTTGTGGTCTTCACAAAGATCCACTCTGTATTTTCCTTTGCAGTTCTTCCCGAAATCTAACTGCAGCTTGTCTTTGTGGTCGGGGTTGAGTAGCGGCAGTAGTAGTGTCAGGAGAATCTACAGTTCCTGATTCTGTGGAAGAATTTTCCAGTTCTTCCAGGTCAATATTCGGCTTATCAGTTATTTCCAGTGGGTATAACCGATATATGTGTCTTCTGGAGAGATGACCATTGGGTGTTTTTACAGTTACATGCCTGATTATGCCATCTTCATCTGGGTGTAATGTTTCAATTACAGCAATCTTCCAGAAGTATTTGGGATTCATAGAATTTTCATCTAAGAGACATAGTTCTCCTACTTTAGGTTCTTTACTTACTGGTTGTTTGTGTTGTTGGTATTCTTTTTCCCTCAAACTACTCAAATATTCGTATCGCCATCTTTTCTTGATTTCTTGAGATTGTTTAGCTCCCTTATGAAAGTAATCCAGTATTTTCTTTCTTTCTTTGTCCTCTGTTGTTGTCATATAATCAGCATCCACCTGATCGTCTTCATTAACAGCTTCTTGGGTATCATTAGTGGTTAAAAAGTTGAATTTGGTATTGTCATACCCAAAAAGCAACTTGAAAGGAGTTAGTAGATCAGAGGAAGGATCTTCATTTGAATTAACATAAGTGAGTGGTCTTGAATTAATTGTGTTCATTATTTCAAGAACAATTGTTTTTAGTTCAGTTAACGGGATTTTTCTTCCTTTTAGGGAGGTATAGAGGGCTCTTTTGACTAAACCCACCATTCTTTCAGCTATTCCTAAGGTTCTGGGTGAATAGGCTGCTGTAAATTTCCACTGGATACCATGATCAGAGAGGTACTGAGACACAAGAACATTTTGGAACCAATGTTTAAGGTAATCTTCAGATCTTTTGAAGGTGGATTGATTGTCTGAAATCAAAACCTTTGGAAGGGAGTAGTTTAAGGACAAATGGTAGAGTTCTCTTAAAAAGGTTTTAGCAGAAAGGTCAGTGCAGATGTGAAGGCTGGTGAATCTGGTGGCGCAGCAAGTGAACAATAATAAGTAGACTTTCATGAATTGGTTATTCTCATCCTGGACAGAAATTGGACCAACATAGTCAAGGGCAGTTTTTTCAAAGGGTTTTTCATAGCTTAAACGTTCCGTTACTAAGGGTCCAGTAGTAGGCACTTCATAAGCCATGGCAAAGTATTTTTGGCAAAACAGACATTGTTTCAGAACCTTTTTAACTACTTGCCTTATTTTGGGGATCCAGAATTCCTGTCTGAGGAAATTGCATGTGGTAGCTAAGGTTGCATGACTGGCTTTTGCATGACATTCAGTTACAATTAACGTTGTTAAATGAGAATTTTCGGGCAGTAGTACAGGATACCTAGCAGAATAGTTAAGGTTAGTTGCATATTTATATCTCCCCATTGTTCTGACTAACCCTTCTTTGTCAATGAAGAGTTTTAGATTCTTTTGCAGCTTTGTTAGGTCCTCAACTTTTTCTCCTTTATTTAGTTTGTGGATTATTTCTTTTTCTTTTGAGAAATGTTGTTGCTGGACTAATTTTAGCCAGTAATTTGTGGCCTTAGTTTTGTAAGCTGTATGATTTTTCTCCAAGACAGCAATTTGTTCTTCCATTGTCAGGTTACATTTGGGGTTATATTTGTGAGTGCGGAAGTACTTTAAGTTTTCTATGAACCGTAGAACATAGGCAGTGATTCTGACCAGTTTTTTCCTGTTAGAGAATCTTTCCATATTTAACAAGGGAGTTTTTTCATTTATTTCTTTACAAGTTGTTTGACACACATTTATTGTTGTCTGTAAGGTTTCTTGGTGGGGGTTAAAAATTAAGTTGGTGGGCCATTCAATTTCATTTCTCAAAAATGTGGGACCATGTTGGTAAAAGTGAAGAAGTTTTTGAAATTTCTTGAAAGATATTGGTCTGGTGAGTAGGTCTGCTGGGTTGTCTTCTCCTGCTACATGTCTGAATTCCAGGTGATGGTTTAAGTTTCTTGTTGCTTCCTGAATGTCTTTCACTCTGTTTTTTACAAAGATTGATTTCATTTTTAGAGATTTTTGAGCAGTCCAATTTAAAGCCACTTGTGAGTCTGTCCAAATTATTGTTTTGAAGAACTTTTGGTTTTCTGAGTTTTCTTCTAGGTAGGTTTCTTTAAGGTATTCTAGGACTTTGGTTCCTAGGCAGATTGCCATTAATTCCAAGTTACAAATGGTCCAATTTTTTGATTTGGGATTGACTCTTGATTTAGCGTAAATTAGTTCGGATTTTCCATTTCCAACTAGATAGCAACTTACTGCATAACCTTCTTGGCTGGCATCACAAAAGATGTGGAGTTGAAGATTTTCCATGAGAGGTTTGGGATTTTCAAAAGCTTGTCTAGGAAAATTCAGAAATTCCACTTTGTTTATTTCTTTACAAAGTTTTTTCCATTCACGCAGCATTTCCAGTTCTAGATATTCATCCCAATTTTTTTTGGTAGCTGTTACTTTCTGCATGAAGAGTTTTAATTTAAACACTAAGGGTGCAACAAATCCAATTGGATCAAACAATGATTGCACAGAACTTAGTATTTCTCTTTTAGTTTTGGCTTCTGAGTTCAAGTTTACCGTTTTTAGATGGAGTGTATCAGCACTTGTGTTCCAACCATATCCTAATAGTTTTACATTTTCTTTATCTTCGGAGGAGGCTATGTCATGTTTTTCAAATAGTCCTTGAAGTTCTGAGTGATTAGAGGCCCATTCATATAGCTTCAAATTATATTCAATTAAAGTGTTTACACTATAATTGTAAAGGTCTTTGAGTTCTGAGAGATTGTTGGCATTAATTAAAGCATTGTCCATGTAAAAGCGGTTAGCTAGGTAGTCTGCCACTTGGTTTTGTTGTTCATTAAATATGTGTTGTAGAGATTGTTGTAGTAAAAATGGACTGCTTTTGTTGCCAAAGGTAACTCTTCTATATTTATAGCAGCTCAGGTTGTTGTCATTTGGAGCCAATTGGGTATTCTTTACCCACAGAATTTTGTGGGCATTGCAGTCAAATTCTGTTTGATATTTAAGTTGTAAATATGCTTTTTGAATGTCCCCAATCATCAAATATTTACCATGCCTTAATTTAATGCACAATTTTGCTAAGTGAGGTAGGAGTGAAGGGCAGTCCTCAGTAGCATCATTTACGGTTATTTCTTCTGGTTTGCTTTTACCCGAGGGATCTACTACAATCCTAACTTTAGTTGTTTGTACCCCAGGGCGAACTACGGGAAATGAGGTAAAAAATTTCCTGCTTGTCTTAAGTGTTCTGTTAGAGGTACTTCTTCTATTATTCCTTCCTGGAATTGTTGTTCAAGGATGTCTGAATAAGGTTGCATTAAGTTATCTTTTTTTAATTTTTTGCAAGTGGACTTTAACCTGCTAATAGCATAGTTAAAGTTTGGTGAAATTTTATCTTTTTGGTCATTCCATGGTACCTTAACAGACAATCTTTCATCTTCTATTTTAACTTCCTTTTCAAAGTTTGCAATCAGATCTTTTTCTTTGTTTGAAAGTGGTTCATCCCCAGAAATACCCAAGTTTTCTAGTTTGCTAAATTGTGCAATCTGGTGTTCAATTTTTTTTAGATCTTCATTAGAAGTTGTACTAGTAGGTAGCGGGTTGGTAATACAGAAGCTGATCTGATCTCTTATTGGTTCTTTTTCTTTTTCAGGGTAGTAATCTGAAGGGAAACCCAATAAAAGTATTCCATAGGGAGATTTATAACAAGAGGCAGTATGAATCTGATGACTGCTGAGGGCAAAAAGTTTGTGGGTTGCAGCCCCAAAAATTAACATGAAGTCAGCCACTTCATCAGCTTCAAAGTGATCTGCAAGCTGATAATTTAATGATTTTAAATAAGTTTGAAGTTTCAGTAATCCTGGAACTTCATATTTAATATTAATATCATCAATTATGATAGCTTCTATTTCTTGGTAGTTTCCAGGGTTTCTAGAATCCTCCAATTTAATTATAGCTACTTCATAATTTGGTTGTTTCTTGTCGGCTATAAATCCTGTTATGGTTATGGATTCCTCGTAGTGTTTAGTTGGAAGATTTAATTTTTTCACGAGTTCCTTGGTAATGTAGCTGGCTTGACTACAATTATCCAAAAGTGCTCTGCATTTAATTGATTTTTCTGAGTTTCTTATTCTCATTTGCATGGAAGGGATTAATGCTACTTCTTGATCAGTGTTTTTTAAACTTAATAAGTTAGTAACTTGTTTCCCTTGTTTGGAGTTTTCTTTTTGGGTAGCTACTTCCGTACTGGTTTTGGTTTTCTTATCTCCTCTGGTTTTCCTTTTTGTTTGGTACAAAGGAAGGATAAATGGTTAGAAAACCTACAAAATGAACAGGGTTGTAAAGAAATGGGGCATTCTTTGGCTTGGTGTTTAGATGAGGTACATTTAGTACAATAATTTAATTTAGCAAGTTTTTTCAGTTTATCCCAACTTTCAGGGAAAGAATCACATTTTGAGATTGTGAGAGTTTTTCTTACACAATTTGCAGTAAGGTTCTCTCTGGTCAGTATATTGAGCTCTTCTTGAGGATTGTCTTTGGGTAGAAACCGCCAGAGCAGCTGTAGTTTGGCCAGAATACCATGGTTTTCTGGCTGGTTCTGGAGAGAAGTTTCTTTTTTGTTTAGGTATCAAGGTAGTAACTCACTTTGTTCCAGATCAAAATTAACATTAGCTAAGGTTTTGGTAGCTTCAGCAATTGCTTCTTTAAAATTATTAAAGGGGTCATAGAGTTTAAACCCACAAGTTCTTAAAAATTCCTGAGTTTCTTGAGTTAGTTTATTATAATATACATACAAGAGTATATCTTCTAATTCTAATTTTTGAGTTTGCATTAAATTTATGGTAGAGTGCATATCTGCTTGAAAGTCATGAAGTGATTTAAAATTTTTGGTTATTATGGATTTAGTTAAAAGGGATTTTATTATGGAGAATTTAATTTGGCCTGGTGTTGCATAACAGCCCTCCAACTGCTGCCATGCTTCTTCATAAGATGTTTTACTTTCTTGCATGCAGTTATTTGAATGGCAGGGTTTCCACTCAAATGTTGTTTTAGGTAGGCAAATTTCTCTTCTTCGGAAAGACCTATGTTATCATAAATGTTTCTGAATGAGGTCTTAAAGTTTTGAAATTTAGAGGGATTTCCATCAAATGGTAATATTTGAAGCTCAGGAATTTTAGTACTTATTCTTAGTTTAGGTTTGGCTTCGGCATTATTTTCTTTTTTAGTTGTTAATGCTTGTATCATTTGATCTATTTCAAAGTGGTAATAACTATTTTTTTCATCTAGTTCTTCTTGTTTATCCTCTGAGAAGCCTTCGGAACAAACATACATTCTAAGGATTTCCTCGTCTAAATTTTGTAACTTGTCCAGTTGTGAGGACAAAAGCCGAGCATGTGAATTTTTTTGTTCCTCAGTCCAATCATCCCATCTCTCTTTGATTGTAGCTAAAAGTTTAGTAGCTGAGGTTCTGATTGCTCCCCTCCTTTTTACCAGTTTACTAGTTTCAAGTGCTTCCACATCACTTCCCAACCAGGTCTCCATACTTTTTCCACGAGTGGCTTCAGTTTGATTAGCCATTTTTAGGTTTATTATAAATGATATTTATATTTAAATTTTCAGATTATGTAAAAAATTTAATTCACTGGATTTAAAACTATTGTATCAGAATTAAAACAAAAAAGGGTAACTAACTTCTCGACTGCCCACCCGGGGGCGCCATATTGAAAAATTTATTATTTAACGTTCAACTGGCAACTTCATTTTTGGTAAGTCTAAATTAATTTTGATGAATTTAGCTTCACCATAGTTAGTAATCTGGCTGCTGACCAAATTTAACCTGAAAACCACTGCAACCTACAGTGAAAAAGTCTGTAGCTGTGTTGACAGTGTCTAAATAAGCCATTATTATTTCTATAATTACCGAGTCTATTTAAAGTAAACTTAACCTTAATACTACACCTAAATAAAAATAATATCTCTCAAGCTAAATAATAAATTTTTCAATAGGTGTAATGGTCGTGTCGAGTCTGTAGGTTTTCTTGTGTCTGGCTATTTGTCTGTCTGCGTGTTCCTGGTTGTTGTCTGCTTAAGTGACTGTAATAGCTTGGGGTTAGTGACCCCGCTAAGTTACTAGGTTTCTAAACAACAAACAAAGGCACTTACCGGTGCGTTGAATTAGATATTCTTTGGGGCCTACCATAGATTTCCTGCGTCCCACAAAGCAGTCTACCTAAACTCTCTAACTTTACTAATTTAGAAGCTATAGACATTACTCCTAACTATTATTATTTACTGACAACTTTCTACCCCATTTGTCACCTTAGAAACATCACCAAATTAAACTTAGCACCAACGATTTAGTCAGATATGAATAACCATGCTCTAGTTTAACCAAAACCCAACGAACAGCCGCGTTGCTCTGTTTATCCCTTCGTGTTGCCATTCAGCTTTCTTTTAGTGATTTTTCCCTTTAGTGACTTTAGACTATACTATATATATATATATATATATATATATATATATATATATATATATATATATATATATACACACACGTCATCTCAGTGACTTATCTTTGCGTAGTAATTAACTAGAATGTTAGCTTGTGTATATGTTGGGATATTATTTTGGCTGCGACAGATAGTTGCGTGTGAGGTGTGAATGCCGCTGTTAGAGTGGGTAATGCTGTTTATAGTCTTGTATAGCCTGGATGTATCTGTGGAGTGGTTTAGTGTTGTTATGAATTCCCTAAATGTTTCTGTTTGTTTTTCTTGAGTTTGTGTTTTATTTCTGTGTTGAGCTGTTGTATCTGCTGTTTTATGGCTTCTGTGTGTGGTGTTTGTGTGTTATGTTTGAGGTTGTTACGTTGCCTTATGAGGTGGGCTATTTCTCTTGTGTAATTTGGGTTGTATTTCCTAATATTGCCCTTGGGTATGTATTTGTTTGCATTATTGATGAGCTGATTAAATGTCTTGAGTGTTTTATTGATGTTTATGATGGGTGTGCTGTTTAATGTGGTGAATTGTTCCTCAGTCTGTATTTTGAACTGTTCCCAATCAGCTTTCTTGTAATTTCTGTAAGTGTGCCTAAGGCTGTTGGGGCAGAGTGTAGAACGTGTTGTAATGATGATGGGCAGGTGATCTGATGACAGTTGTTTTTCTGTTCTCCAGTGTGTATGTGTTGCTAGTGAGGGGGAACAGAACGTTATGTCTGGGGAGGAGTTTGAGTATCCTGCTTGATGTGGTATGTGTGTATGTTCTTCTGTATTGTTAAGAATGAAGGGGCTGTTTAGTTGTGTGGCTATGTTGGCGCCTCTGGTGTTGCTTTGGTTATGCAGGTACCAACTAGTGTCTTTAGCGTTGAAGTCTCCGCCTAAGGTGACATTAGTGAGAGAGGCCAGATTGTGTAACTGTGGATTGTAATTGGCTGGCACCTGAAGTAAACTATCTGGTGGGATGTAAATGGTGATTAGTGTGTTGTTGTGTGTTGCGCGTTTTAATGTTAACCGCCTGTATTTTTATCGTGTTATCTGCTTGGATTGTGTTTGTAATGTTTTGGGTGGCATCAGTGTAACTAATGCTTTTACGTATGTAAGTGATGAGTCCATCCCCGTGACCCCCAGTACGATCTTGACGGATTGTCGTGAAGTCAGGGATGGTGGGTGTTTTGTGTGTGTTTTAGTTTTGTTTCTTGTATAAGTGCTATGTGAATGTTTTGTTTGTGTACGAATTCCCTAAGCTGCATGATTTTGTTTGTGAGGCCATCTACGTTGTACTGTAATAAGTTTATATTATACTTTTCTATGTGTCTCATGGTGCTATTGCGTCTATGTCTTTGTGTATGGTGACATGTGTAAGTTGTAGTAGGGCCTGGATTAGTCTTAATGTCGCCGGAGAGTAAAAGTAGTCCGGGGAGCACGCAATTGCTCCCCGTAAATGAAAAAAATAGCACGCTGAGAATAGGTCCGGCCCCGGGAGCCGATTGGCACTCTGACCGTGCCACGCAACAGGCCGTCGACTACCAGTCTGGCCAACTGTAGACAGCCCGCTGCACGGAGATTTGAGGAAGTTTGGCTACCAGCGCGTTGATGTTTCGGTTTGACGTCGCCTCTTCTTCGCGTTGACGTGTCCCGCGCTGGAGGATACAGCCACTGTTAGAAGCTTCCTCGTCAGCTGCTAACACTTTTTTCACGTTGTTCTAGCTAACTGTTCAGAGTTTTTTTTATCTGTTAAGAGATAGTTGTTTGGAGCACTGACTAAATAGGCCAGTGAATCACTGTGCATAATGAACATACAATTGCCTACACCAATGCTTCCAGATTTGAGATTTATAAAATAGGGTATATCGGAGACCAGTCCACTACCCATGGCTTCTATTATCTTATTGACTGACTCACCAAGCCTAGTAATAACTCTAAATACAAAATTGCGAATGACACTGGCACAGTTAGGCACCTTATTGACTACAAACAGCATACTGACACTAGAAGGAGCACCATTTATAAATCTTGGAGTTCTTAATAAACTCCTAAAAATATTATTATATGCAACATATAATTTTCTCAAATTATACATCCTGTAGTTCCACCACAAATGAGCTGTATACATTGAAGTACAAAAAGTTTTGAACAAGATCAACTTAACATCTAATGTACACATATGAAATTTTCTAACCAAAGTATTTCCCTGATCATATAATTGTCTACATTGCCTTAGAATATCACAGTCATCTGAAAGACTATCAGTTAGTATGTGGCCAAGATACTTAGTCTGGGTTACTTCTGACAGCACCATACCATTCAATTGAAATTCAGGAAATTTTATATATTTGTAGGCCTTGGTCCTCATAATCATAACATGACTTTTAGTAGGCTTATATTTTATGTCGTTATCCTTCCCATACCTTTCCACACATTCAAAAGTGTGCTGAGCCCTTTTACAAACAGGATTCCCAAAATTAACTGAAACAGTGGTGGTTTTCATTTAAATTAACTAAACCGGCTAATCAAAAATAAATTCAGAAAAAAATAACTACGCATCATTCTTGTAAATAATTACTTTACCACTTTTAATAGAAGTTTAGGACAATAATTTTTTGTTCGTGAAATAGGCTAGACTGCCTGAAAGTTGCTAAAAACTTTATAATAGTTTGCCTTACCTTACATCAAAGAAAACCAAAATTAAAGGCTAACTAAGATTTAACGGATTACGTTAAGAATAGCGAACCCATAGGCATAGGGTGTTAGGTTCGCTATTCTTGACATGGATAATTTTTGGTTTCCCTATTCTTGACATGGAAACTTTGAGGTTTGCTATTCTTAACATGGAGAATTTTGTAACCAATCGTCAAGGGCGTACAGTTGACCTAACCGGGCATTCAAATTTCATCCTATTTAAATAATGGTTCTCTATTTGGATCACCTGAAGATCAGGGCCCCCAACCTTCTCTAGTTAGCCTTATAAGGCTAACTAACGAAAATATCACGACTTAACCTAACCAATCATTAGGTCAACTGTACGCCCTTGACGATTGGTTAGGTTAGGTCGTGATATTTTCGTTAGTTAGCCTTATAAAGCTAACAAAGAAGGCTGGGGGCCCTGATCTTCAGGTGATCTCTCTATTTATTATATGTTTGCAATGAATAATAAATTTGTTGTTATTGTTTTCTTATCTTATTTTGGTTAATTTGCAGTTTAAACTTTGGGGGGTATACAGTTGAAAAGATCAACATTGAGGTGGTGATTGTTGAAAAGAGTATGTTGGGGGGGGGGGGGGGGATAGTTTAAAAGATCCCATCAATTTGAACATATGTTTTAGTTCTAATATGTTACTGTTATAAATTTAATTTAAAATAAATTTTCCTATGAGACCGGTGCGAAAAATGCTCTGTATGAATTGGTCCACAATTAACCCACCCCTTATATCTCCAGTCTAACTATAGAGTAGATCAAGTCTAGCCTAGAGGGGTCAGCCTAGAGATTCCGGAAATGGTCCAGAGCGGGCAGATAAATTGAGGTCCACAGTAGGATTCCTCACCAAATTAGGTTAGGGCAATCTACCTTCACCTTTGTTAAGCTATGAGTTGATGCTGGGTCTTAGGCCACAATGTAGACCTAAGTTGTCTGACCCAGCTTAATTTAATGAATCTATGTAAACCTGGGTTAAAAACACAATTAGTCACTTACTGCTAGTTATTAGAGAGTCTCTTTTCTCCTTGTATAATTGTCGAGAGCGTACTTGCTGGTGGGGATCTTTCTTCGGTGTCTGTTCTCGTCCCTTCTCCAGTTGCGTCCTTTTCGCCCCGTTCCTCGTTTTCGTTCTCCTTTGTTCTCCTTTTAGCGGGGCTTTTTTTCCACCAGCGTCGTCTTGGTTTAATTGTTCGGTTGGTTTATCGGTAATGTATATTTATTACCGAGCACGCTCTTCTCACACAGTATATAAATACTAGTGTGGAGAATAACTCTGGTGAGCAACCAATTGGTTTCATCCACCCAGTTATTGACATAAAAGGAATTTAATAATTGTTAGATTAACTACCTACATACTCAGTGAACCATTTTCGTTACCTCCCACCTACCCACTCATCAGTTTTCCATAACCGGACTTATGGGACACCCTGTATATTTATTTAGGATCATATTGAATTTTGGGTTCGCTATTCTTAACGTTGAATTTTGGGTTCGCCATTCTTAACATGAGGTAAATGGATTCGCTATTCTTAACGTGATCCGATTTAACAATATATATATATATATGAAAATTATTTCACGAAAGTGACACGTGAAAAATATATATGATGAATAAAACCACGAAGGGAAAAGAAACACAAAGTGGTGCTCAAGCGCTTTCGTCTAATGACATCCTCAGGAACACTGAAATAAATAACAAGTTCGAGACTATATATACTGTAGGTACAAAAAAATTAAATAGAGAAATAAAAATTGTAGGAGGAGCATACAAATTTATAAGGAAAAGCTACCAGAGTTTTAACACTTTGCCCCTCTTGTCTAAATCCGTTCTGAACGAATTTAAAACAACAAGATCAAGCGCAAAAAGGCCCTGGCTAATATTGAAATTATTTGTAAGTTGAATAATGGCAGACTCAAGAATATTTCTATTAACATTGTTGCTAGAGTGAAATAAAATTGAAGCATTATTCCAATCAATACAGTGGGATAACTTTGACAAATGGACAAAAAGGGCACTGGACGACTGTCCCATTCTAACGGAATATTGATGTTGTTTTACACGCGTGTGCAAATCTTTTCCCGATGTCCAATGTAAAAGGAATCACATTGTTTACAACCAATTTTATAGATAATGCCTGAATTATTTGGTAGGGCTATTTTTTACTGATATTTTTCACAATATTGTCATACGAAAATACTACATTAATATTAAAAAATTTAAATACATTAGCAATGCTTAAAAAAGCCTAGGGAAAATGGCAGTACTAAAATATTCTTCACAAAGTGCGAGGGTTCGTTTTGCCTTGTTAAGACAAGATTCCTAAAAAAGCAGATGGGTAACACAAATCACTTCCAATACTGTTGCTTTTTTCTAATTCGGTATCCATGTATTCCGGACTGGCGATCCTAAGAGCGCGGAGAAACATTGAAGAAAATATGGCTTTCTTAATGGGGGAGTCATGTCCGGAGTAAAACTACGTAGGACAATTTTTTTTTTTTTTCCGATAAATACTAAATTTAAAACTTGGGCTTTCCCCATGTACACGCACGTCCAAAAACGTCCAAAAACAACTCAATCCCGTTTTCGAATGTGCGTGTTAGTGCTCCAGACAACTATCTCTTAATCTTCTATGGACCTCTTGTATAATGTTTGTACCTGTTGAGTCTGAAATAAAGGGTTTGTTTGTTTGTTTGTTGTTTATGAGCACTAAGAATTAACTTATAACAAATCTGATTAAGAGTTCCCTCTCTCCCAATCCTTGATGCTATAAATTACGAACTAAAACTACAACTTTAGCAGATTAATATGGCAAAATGAAATTGTCTTACGTTTGGCTCGCGGAAGATTGTAAATTGAAATCCAAATTTTTTTTCTTTCCGCGCTTAAATTTTGACGTAGGATTGTAGGAAGGTTTTAATTTTCTCTTATTGTACATGACTTGTTTAATGGGATATTTGTGATTTATTGAGGTGGCGCGCAGTTTCAATTTATGGAAGTATTTTAATGTTTGTAGAAATATTTTTCACAGTTTACTTTCGGCCCCCAAAGAAGCCCTTGAGTTTAATTTCATCCCCAGGACAGGTCGGTGAACCTTTGGGGTAATCGGGCGTACCTAGATTTGCTCGTTAACAAAAAGTTCAAATTCTTTATTACTGAAACTAAGAGTGTACTGTTGAAAAAATTTTCCGGGGCTGCAGTTGAATTGATCCTAAGTCCTAGGATATAGGTTATATTTACTTTGCTAAATTTTCCATCCAATCATGAGTAAAGGAGTAACTGCTAAAAGTACTAAAAGGTTAAGGGTGGATGATTCTAAGACCCTTGAGTCTACTCGCAGTGATGACTTGATGGATTTGAGTAAGATCATTTTAGCAAACTGACCATGCTATCACTTCTTTTTGCAAGAAAAGTTCCAATGAAGTTGCTCAAACATTCGATACTCAGGAACCATATAGTCTTACTCAATCGAATAGTCATAAAGGCTGCCAAAAAGAATATAGCACAGATACTTGAAATTATTTTTAATAAATCATTGATATGTACTGAAATTCAGAGGATTGGAAGAAAGCAAATGTGGCTCGAATCTTTAAAAAAGATAATAGAAACTTGGCAAAAGACTACAGACCCATCAGCCTCACCTCCATTATTTGCAAATTACTCAAAAGTATCATTAAAGTTACTGAGTTCCTTGAAGAGTGCAACCTTATAAATGATAGCTAGCATGGCTTTCAAAATGGAAGCTTTTGTCTAACCAATTTGATTGAATTTTATGATTGAGTTCTATTGCATTTGGACAATAAAGAGCCAGTAGATATATTATACTTAGATTTTGCAAAAGCATTTGATACTGTTCCGCATGCAAGATTGTTGGTAAAAGTTAAGAGCCCATGGTATAAGAGGTCATATAGCTGACTGGATAGAAGAATGTTTTCCATTTCTCAGCCAGAGTTCATCTAAATGGAAATAAGTCTACTTGGAGACCCGTATCGAGCGTAGTCCCACAGGGGTCTGTGCTGGGACCTCTGCTTTTTGTTGTCTATATAAATGATCTAGAGAAGGGCCTATCATGTAAAACCTCAAAATTTGCTGATGATACAAAATTAGGTCATAATGTTAAGTCAGTAGCAGGAGCAATGACAATACAAAAATACTTAGACAGAGTAATAGCCTGGGCAGATAAGTGGGAGATGAGATTTAATGTTGATAAGTGTAAGGTTATGCATATTGGGCCAAAAAATCCAGAATTTGAATACAATATGAATGGAATTTGGATTAAAAATGATGATAAAGAGAGAGACTTTGGTGTCATTGTGATTAATGAACTTAAACCCTCAAATCACTGGGCCATTTGTATCATGTTTATTATATTTATAAAAACTAAAGAATTTCTTTGGATCTTTATTATTATTTCTAGCTAGATTTATTTCACTATGCCTTTTGCACTTCCTAATCAAACTAGTTAGCTTATTTCTTCACTGCCTAAAATTATCCAAGTCCAAAATAATAATACTACCTTTAAATTCCCTGAATACCCTTTTTTTTATTTTTAATCATTTTAACTATTTCCTTATTCCACCATAAAGGTTTCCTAATCTTGTTATTCCTAACCAGGGTTGGTAAAAAAACCATTTTTTTTGAAAACAAAAACTATTGATTTTTTATAAAAACTAAAAAAAAGTTTTTATTTTTAATATATAGCCTGTAGGTATATATATATATATATATATATATATTATATTATATATATATATATATTTGAGGAAATTGAAAACTTTTAGTATTTCTCATATAATTTAATTGCTGACAATTAGAAAAAAGAAAGAAATCAATAGTTTAACCATAAACTAAATAAAATAAACATTTAACTTGACTTTGTGCATATAGCTATTAAAGAAATAAAAATCCTTTAATGTATGGTACAGTACTGAATAGAAAAATAAACAAAAGAAAAATATATTTTTTTTTGGCCTTTAAGTTTATAGATATAGCCTCTAAATTTATTTCACATTAGCTATTTGTTAAAACATTTATAAATAAATACAAGTTTAGAAGCTTTTTGAACTCCTAATTTATTCCTTAATTTGGACTGTATCAGTCCAAAAGCAAAAAAAAATTCTTTCAACTGCAGCATGAGATGACAGTTATGAACACTGATGCATTATTCTGCACATCTTCAGACAGTTCCCTGATAGATCTCCATTATGCAAGTGGGGTTATGTTTAGATTAATGGAAATACATGCATGCACAAAATATAAATGCAAGGTTGCCTGTATTCTTTTATTTCTTCATATACTTTTTTTTTTTTTTTTTAATGATTTAAACCAGTGCTGTCCAACTGGTAGCCTACATGCCGCATGTGGCCCATGGAATGGAATTTTGCCAAATTTCATTTTTGAATTTTCTTCCCTATTTTGTAATTTCTAGTAGGTAGAACAACATTCAGTGGGTTCCTAAGTCGTATTAACCAATGGTGTATGATTATAGGTCTACAATTTTACTTTTTTAATAAGTAATTGTGGCCCACCATCTAACCTCTTAAACATCTTGTGGCCCACCATCTAACTCTTTTAAACATCTTGGCCCGCAGCTTTATAGAAGTTGGACAGCACTAGTTTAAACTAAACAACCCTGTTCCTAACAGTTCTGAAAGGAATTCACCTTTATTGTACATCCTCTAAAATTTCTTTGAATCTAGAACATATCTCAATAGCATTTTTATTGGCAAATTCATTATCCCACTTTAGTGAGCCTAACAACTCCCTAAATTTACTGTAGTCACTCTTTGAGAGGTGAGGAACTAGATGGCCATTGTTGACTAGATCTCTATTTAATTCTATCTTAAAATGTATGATCAAATGGTCACTATTCCCTAATGACTCTCCTACTCAAGTTCCCCAATAAACTCATGATCATTGGAATAAACTAAATGTAAGATTGTTTGATCTCTAGTTGGTTTGTTTGCAAATTGCATTAGAAAAAATTATTATACCAGTTAGTGAAAAAGTTACCTTCCCTATTATTTCCTTCTAAAAGGCTCTAGTCTATATGAGGCAGTTTGAAATCTCCCATAATTAATGTTCTAGCACTACAACCTTTATTTATTTCTTGAATCATACTGTCATCAAACTTCCTGTGTTTGGTTTGGAGGTCTGTGAAAATGTAGAAAGTTTAAAATGAAATTACCATGAGGATTTTCTTTCTAAAGTGCATTTGGGTCTTGTGCGATACTTCAAATATATATGGGATTGCCTCTTATTTCATTATCTTGTCCCATTGTCCCAGCATATTGTCCTGTTTGAGTGACCTGATACCTTGATGTGAAAAACTTAAATCACCACACAATCAAAGAGATAGTCAAAACTCAGAACTCAAAGCATTGAGGAGCTGCCACCTGCAAAAGAGTTTAAATGTCACAGTGCAAATTATTATTCATCAGTGCAATTCTGGTATTGTTAGAATACAACTTTGTTATGTCAGTAATACTGTATATTGCTTTTCTTTTTTTTTTTGGCTGGAGCTTGGTTCATCCTTTTAATTACACAGGCCTATGATGGTTTTGTTGTCCAAAATATTTTATCACTTGTATAGTAATTTTTTGCAAAAAAAAAAAAAAAATGTATAGTAATTTTTTGCAAAAAAAAAAAAAAGATTTTTCACATCACATATTGATTTTTCATAGTCTTATTTCATATTAACATATGCAAGTAATTTTCATTAAAATTGACTCAATTAAATTTTGATTAAAAACTACTGCCTATAAATGGTTCCAGATCAGAAGTGACATAGCATCTTCTAGAACATTCAAGAAACGCATCACTAGTATATAAGTGATTGACAAGGCATGAGATGAGTCAGTCTGTCTAGTGTGTGCAAGGTTAGAAATTTGTCACTATGGCAACCAGAGGATGTGTAAATAGCCCAAACATTTTCTCTTATATTTGTGAAAAATTTACTGTGAAAAAACAAAAGTGAGATATTACAGAATTCATCAAGAAAGCATACTATGCGTAGTTCAGAATGAAACTTGGGGATCAAGACAAATCATGGGCTTTACTGCTGCAGTGGCTGCATAGGCCATAGTCCCCAAGTATCTGTATCATTGAACCACCCAGCACCTTTTCACGCTGGGTTTGTGATAGTCAAGAGACTGGGCAAAGAGGTAGTCTCCTCATGTATTTTATATATAGGAATGCCTATCTTGTCAGTGGTTTATTTCCAGATTATTATTCAGGTCCGACTCGTATGTTAACTGCAAAGGACTTCCCAAGCTCTATTCCCCAAACTCCCTCCCCCTTCTTTCTGGGAAACTATTCAGGTGCAGCTCACACATTAACTGTAAAAGACTCCCCCAAGTTTGGGTGACTAAATCCGACTCTCCAATGAGTGGGAGAACCAACCACTCTGAATTCCAGCCCTTTCTTGGACTCTGAGGTAAACCTAATAGAAGTAAACTACTATGTTTTTTCCTCTTTATTATATCTGAAATAAACAATTATTCAGTATAAAAGTATAAACATAACAAAAAGACTGGCAATGAATCGCAATTAACAAAACCTCTGGAAAACAAATAACATTTAGTGAGATTTGGCAGAAAGGATAGAGAGCAAATGGGGGACAAGTACCAGAAATAACTTGCACAGAATGTGAGCCCCTGTCCCAGCCCAGCTACCCTCCAAACTTGACACTCCCTATGACCTGAGTTTTTTTCTTTATACAAGGCAGTGAGCTAGTTAGCAGTGTTAGTGTCACAGGCCTGATTCCAGGGCAGATCCCAGTGGCCAACAGTGGTTGACACAACCTCAATGGACTGCGTAGCTCCCACTGGATTGGATCCACAATCCAAGCCTGATGAATCTGTACCATGTGAGTTGAGTCCCAACTGGTTGCCTAGACCAGTGTTTCCCAACCGGGGGCCATGGCACATTTGAAGGGGGCCACAGGAAAATGTTATTTTGTAAAATAGAGTTAATCTGCATATTACCTACTGAAAATAATGCTTATGGGGGCCACAGGAAAAAATAAGGTTCCTAAGGGGGCCATAAGCCAAAACCAGTTGGGAACCACTGGCCTAGACAATACAAGATTATTAGTTACATGCACCAGGCACCATTAATCACAATAATAACATAACAGACAATTAATCAACAAACATTACTGGAATCATGACTTCATAATTGATCACTGGGAAACATAATTTACTCATGAAATCAAAAATCAAAACACAAATAATAAATAACCAACATAAAAATAATAACTACAAACATTGACAATTATGGCAAACCTATCTCACATGAGTTAATCAACTTATAATGAGTGCCAAACAAGCATGGGCAAAACCCTAACTCTGGAATAATGTGACTGGTGTCCTATAATAATAATAATAGGTTCTCTAGCTAGTTACATGACTGGATTTGGCTAAAGGAAACTCAGGGCTCCAGCATGCACTGCAAACTAAGCAATAAGTAAAGGTCTGATGTCTGATTCTAACCTGGCTGGATTTATTACACCTATCTATACTCTCATAGTTTCAAAAACCTATACCTATATATTAGGGTGATTCAAAAAAATCAAAGGTTTTTTTAATTGTTCAACCTGTATTTTTGTTCCTTATGACAAAAAAGTAGTGTGTGCCAAATTTGGTGAATTTTAAATAAAATTTACTATGTGCTACCAGGTGTCAAAGTTTCCCTTTTTTCAATTTGTTTGTTTTTACAACTTATGATTGTTTAATTGTTTATATTTCAGAATTTTTAATTAATGGTTTATATACTAGCTTGCTTTTAATTGTTGTTTGGAACTCGTAATTTTGATACCAATTAATCAATTATGGAAGCTAGGCCTAACTCACCATCACCTAGTTGCTCAGTTGGGAGAAGTTCTACAAGAAAAGAAACTGAAGTATGGCTAATTGGGCAGCCCTCTGCAGTACTAAAAACATCCGTATTACCATCAGAGAAGGAAATGATGGCCCTCTTCATGCACTACAGAAATATTAAAAAGCAAGGCATTAGAGAATCATGCTGCTCTACTGCGGATGATGTGCTAGCAGTTTGGAAAAAAGCAGGAATACCAGCAAAACAAAGAATACATGTAGTAGATAAAATTCAAGGAATACTGAAGGAATGGCAGCTGCTTAAGAAAAACAAAGCAAACAAATTGAAAAGATCACAAAATTTAAATAATAAAGAAGAAAAATGGAAAGATAAACTGGAAAACTTATTTGACATTGCTCATGAGAATGCTATGCAGCTTATAAAAATAGATGATGATAAGAAATTCTTGAAAATACAACGTGAGAAAGGACGTCATGGAAAAATGGGTACTATTGATAAGGCTGTTGCTAAAAAAGAGCAAAGAGCAGCAGAAAAGCAACAACGTTATGAAAAGAGGAAAGCAGAAGAAGAGATCAAAAGAAAGAAGAATGAAGAGGCTGTTATACTCACCAGTACATCATCAGAATCAGAGGAGAGTAAGTGATGAATCTGGTTTCTGTGCTGCACAACCTTCAACATGGAAAAGTAAGGTTGGCAAACGTAGAAAATTGTTTGATGATAAATTATTAGGAAGTCTTGATGTTGCAAAATTGAGTGACAGGGCTGTTTACCCTGATAGAAAAAAAGAAACATTGATAAAGTAAGGACAGCTAATGTCTCAAATATCATGCTAGTTTAATTATGCATGCTTGTGGTTATGGTAGGACCCATGAGGGAGCTTTCCACATTAAAAAAAAGCAATGCGCCTTGTACTGTACCTCCTGGGTGGCGTGGAAAACTGTACAACAATATTAGAAAAATTTGACAATTTGAGTCATTCTGTCAATTTTTAATTGCTGGTAGCAACCCTTAAAAATTTGCTAAAATATTTTAGGATAGTTGTTTTTATGCTGAAATGAACCATTTAAAGGGTTGAACACATTAAAATATAAAAAAAGATTTTTTACCCCCATATTTGAATCACCCTAAATTATATACAGTGGAACCTCAATATACAAACGCATCTCTATTTGAACAAATTGGTATATGAACAACTTTTTCGAGAAAAAATTGTCCTTGTATACGAACCATTCCCTCATATCCGAACCGAAAGAAGCCGGTCAGTTTCTCTCCAGCCAGCGTTTGGTGCGCATCGCCTTTTTTTTTTTAGCTCCGTGAAACTCTTGTGAATCCACCATTATTCACCTCAGCAAAGGTAAAGTTCAGGTTAAATTTTCATTTATTTGTATAATATTGCATTATTTATTGTTACAGGTTTCATGTATGATTTTATGCATGTAAGTCTTATTTTACAGGTTTAATTAACCAATAGTTTGACTTAAAAATGTTTCGTAAGGGGTAACTTTTGGGGGTCTGGAACGGATTAATCCAATTTACATTATTTCTTATGGGAAAAATTGATTCAATATATGAACAATTCGATATCAGAACAACCCTCAGGAATGGATTAAGTTCGTATATTGTGTCCGAACATTATCTGTACAATTTCATCTTTTAATAAAATTCTTGATAACACACGTAAAATTCTTAAACAAGATTATTTAGAATCTGTATTTTCAAAAGTTTCTTTTATTAAAGTAACGTTGTTACAAACATTCAATATGTGCACCATTAGTGATTCGCAAAACATCCAATCGATACTCCAAATGTTGCCATGTACGCTGCAGCATATCCACATCAATTCGCTCAATAGCAGCTGTGATTCTTGCTTTTAAATCATCAATGTCTGTCACCCGCGTACATTTCTAAAAAACTTGTCAAAACGTGGTATCAGAAAAAACTTAATGAGATTCTCTGTAAAATGGGACAACACTGGAATTTCTACACTTCATGGTTGACTTTTAATAACAGCCAAAAATTGTACAGATAATTCTCGGACACCCGGTACTTTAATAATAATAATTAATACTAACAATGATGGTGAAATACAAATGACACCACCACAATAACTAGGAATAAGAAATATGAACAAGTCTTTATTCCTATTGTACACTGGTCAAGGATTACAAGCTAGAGCACTTAACATCATACCTTTAAAGGCTTTCCAAACTTCCTTGGCTTCCAAAAGGACACATCTGTATTAATCTCAGCCTGTCTATCTGGCAATCTATTTGGGTTTCATAACCTTTTAGTAGGTTTCCAAGATCAAATACAGTCTGGCACAGTTACAGTATTTTTACAGTTAACAGGCTTACTAACTAGACTCCTGTGGGGAGAGAAAAACTTAAGAACCAGATAGGACTTGAAAATTAGGGTGGGAGTTTTGTGAAAAACTTCACAACCCCCCCGGGGGATTTGAAAATCAGGGGGGGGTTGAGAGAAACTTCACAACCCCACACCACAAAGTTTGCAGTATTTGTGTTGAACAACTTAGACTGTGGAGTAAAGGTAAAAAGCATTCTTTACCTTTTGGGATTCCAATGGTCTGGCATGAGCCTAGAAATCACAGCAATGACTGCTATTTTTGTTTATGTAACGTGCAAGGCTACAATATTAAAAATAAAAAGGAAATTTCTTATCCAAACTTTGTTTGCTATAAGACCTTTTGCTCATGGACCTGGTATACCTGTACCTACTAAACCAAATATTCTTGATATAACTTCATCTGATTTGGTGTCTGATGACAATGGAAATGATGATATTGATTGTTTTGAAACTGAAACATCTGGTGAACCCCAATTGTTTACACAAAGTGAACTTAATGATTTGGTAAGAGATTTGTGTCTCCTGAAGGATTCTTCAGAGATTTTGGGATCCAGACTTTGTGCAAAGAACTTGCTTTCTCCTGGGATGTCATTTTACTGGTACAGAAATTGAGAAAAAGAATTCATCCAATATTTTTCTCAAGAAAATTCACTGGTAGCTATATTGCAACAATGTTTTGGAACTAATACTTAAGCTAGGCGCTGCAGTCTATGACCCAAATGAGTGGAGACTTTTCATTGATTCCTCTGAAAGGCATCCTCCTTCACAATGGTTTGTATGCATCCATTCTTGTGGCTCATTTGGTTCACTTGAAGGAAATGTACAAAAATCTTGAGCTGCTTCTAGTTAAGGTTAAATACAAAGAACATGGTTGGCTGTTTTGTGGCGACTTAAAAGTGATTTGTATGTTGTTAGGTCTAGTGATGTGAGGTGAGAATATTCTCATTCTCCGAGAATATTCTGAGAATATTCCTCAAAATATTATTTGCTGAGAATATTTGAGAATTTTCTTTTTTCTTAGTTTTAAAACATTTTCAGATTGTTTTGCAGCTTTTTAGAGAATTCTAGAATTTTTTTATTAGCCATTATACTGAAATTGAATACTTCATTAAAGGGATATTTTTTCTTTCTAAACTGTTCTGTGTGATAATTTTATTAATTTCTATATGTAATTTTGAAAAAATCAAATAATTAAAAAAAACATGATTTTTTCATAAAAAAGCTATTATACTGAAAAACTGAAATTGAACACAATTACAAGGGGCATTTTTTTATTTCCAAAGTGTCTTGTGAAATATATATTATTAATTTCTATATAATTTTGAAAAAAATCAAATAAAAAAAAAAAAAATCATGATTTTTTCATAAAAAAGCTATTATACTGAAAAACTGAAATTGAATACTTAATTATTACAAGGGATATTTTTATTTGTTTCTAGAGTGTTTTGTCTGATATATTTTATTAATTTCTATATAATTTTGAAAAAAAAAAAAAAAAAAAATCATGATTTTTTTTTCATAAAAAAATCAATTGATTTAATTAGGTGATTAAATAATTTTTATTTAATCACTGCCATCCCTGGTAAATACTGTACTTTGAATTGAAATAGTCTTTATACAATGATTCAATAAATTTTTTGCGTTAGTTAATTTATTTATTTCTTCATTCATCCTATCATTCACTTCTGACTTAGAATTTCTCCATTTTGACAGGAACTGAAGTTAAGTTGTATTGGAATAGTTGAAAAAACCCTCAGATATTCTCAAAAAGAAAATTCTCAGTTTGGAGAATATTCTCTTAAAGATTATTCCCGAGAATTTTACAACATTAGTTAGGTCAACAACCAGGTTATACAAAGTTTCCAGTTTTTTGTGTAAATGGGATAGCCAAGCAAGAACTTGGCACTGGATAAAAAAGGGATGGCCACGCAGAGTCAACCTGACACCTGGTTCTAAAAATGTTCAACATGAAAGTTTGGTTGACACAAAGAAAGTGCCTTTACCTCCGCTTCACATAAAATTGGGCTTGATGAAGCAATTTGTTAAGGCCTTTGATGAAGATGGAGATTGTTTTAAGTATCTGTGTAGTAAATTCCCAACTCTTTCAGAAGCAAAATTGAAAGGAGAAATTTTCATTGGTCTCCCAGATTAGAAAACTGACTTTGGATGAACACTTTGAAAGAACAATGAACAATCTTGAAAAAGAAGCGTGGATTGCTTTTAAGGATGTTATCAGCAAATTTTTGGGGAACAACAAGGACCCAAATTACCAAAACATTGTGAACAACATGGTAAATTAGTTCAAAGTGTTGGGTTGTAATATGAGTTTAAAATTATATTTTTTACATTCATACTTGGATTACTTCCCTAAAAATCTCGGAGCACTCAGTGAAGAACAAGGAGAACAGTTTCACCAAGACATCAAAGAAATCCCCCTCCCCGCGGGCGGTCTTTCTGGGGTGGATCGCCCGCGGGCTCCTGCCTCCATGTGGCGAGGGGGGTCAGCCGCGGCTGGGGGCCCTGCCGGGTCCCCGCCCGGTTGCGAAGTGGACTTTTAGCATACCCTGCTATCCTACAGCCCCCTCTTTCCTGTCTTCCCCTCTTTACCCTCTTCCTTGCCCCCTCTGTTTTTTCTGCTTTCTCTGTTCACTTCGCGCGCCCCGTGGGCTGCGGGGCTGGTCGCTGGGGGTCTCGCCCCCATGGCCGGGGCCGGACTAAGTTGGCTGGTAGGGTGCCCAGGCCTGGGACCCTGGGGGGCCTTGGTCTTTGCTGCCGGCGGGGGAGAACTCTCGACGCTGCAAGGGCCCCTTTTGAAATGGGGGTACCTGCATGGGACGAGGCACCCACCCCCCGCCGGCGTGCGCTTGGTCCCCTTGGGCCCCGGGTAATCGGTTCCCCGCGGCCCCGGGCGCGAAACTACAATAAAAATTTTCTATGGAAACACTTACAACTCTAATGGACCTCGTTGACGACCCGGCTTGTGCATCTGACCTCCCTCTGACTACCTCTTTGGACCGTGGGTCTGGTAAGGGCAGTCGGCAGCCCTCGCCCACCCCGTCTGCTCTTCTTGCCGACGCCTCCTCTCCCTCTCTTCCCCAGGCTCGTGGCGCCGCTGCCCGACCCCCGCCAGTAGCGGATGGACCTGCAGTGGACCCCCCGACCCCTGGATCCCCCCATATTCCACGTCCCGATAGGGACCCACCTGCTTTTTCGCCCTCAGGTGGGAGGCCCGCGGCCCCGGTCGCCTCCCACTCCGGTCAGGCCTCATCGCCCCGGCCCCCTCGGCCCCTGGGGGACGTGGGACCCGACGTCGCCGTCCGCCTTTCTCGTCTTCTCGCCCCCTCGAAGTTCCGGTGGTGTTTGGCCAGACGGCTTCACTCGGCCTTAGGACGATGGACAAGTTCCTCGTCCTCCGCCCTCCTCCTCCAAGCCCTCCCCACTAACCACGAACGTCTCTTTCGAGCGATCCATGGGAAGACGGGGACGGCGCGTTTTGACCTTCGGCCTCAGAGGGATGGCTCCATTTGATAAGGTCGCGTTCCTCTGCCGAAACCTCCTCTCTGCTCGCTATCCCCGATGTCCTGGGCTGCGGGATCACGGTGACTCCCCACCCCGCCTCAATCAGTGCCAGGGCACAATTTACGCTGCTCGTCTTCTACCCATCCCGGTGGAAGACCTCCAGATTGACCTCGCCTCCCAGGGTGTTGTGAGGGTGTACCGCTTTCCCGACAGATCGCGGTCCCCAACTGCCCCTTCTCCTCGCCTGCTCCTCACTTTCGACTCACTGGTGCCCCCCGTTTCGGTATTCTGGGGCTTTGGTGAGAGACGAGCGTGCGAATTCTCAGTACGACCATACGTGCCAGATCCTACGCGCTGTTTTCAGTGTAATAGGTTTGGCCACTGAGCAGCTCCTGCCGTCAGCCGGCCCCGTTGTGTGTCCGCTGCGGCGGCCCCCCCACCCCTTGCCCTGTACTGCTCCGCCTTCCTGCACCAACTGCCATGGACCACACCCTGCTTCATCCCGCTCTTGCCCGTCCTTCCTCTTTGAAAGGGAGGTTCGGGCCCTCTGTTCATCAGAGTTTCTCAGCGCTCGGGAGGCGCGGGAGCGGTTGCGTGGCGGCGAGGCCCGGCGTGGTGCCTCGTACGCCGAGGCTCTCCGTTCCCGGACCCCGTCCTCACCGGCGGTTCCCAACGCGCCTCCACCCACCGTGTCCGCTACTCCCAGTCCATCCTCTGCCGCCCAGCGGACTCCTACCGCGGCTCCCCGTACCACCAGCGCGTCCCCACGTGCTCCCTCCGCGAACGCCGATGCTTCGTCGGCAACCCCCCCTGCCCCTTCTACGCCTCTCCACCGGCGCCTTCGGCCACCCCCATTCCGGATCGTGACCCGCCGTCACCCACGCGGGCCGCACGACGGAGGGATAGGGGCCGCAAGCGCCGCGCCAGTGGTGACCCCGAAAGGTTCGACGCCATAAGCCTCGCATCACCTTCCTCTCCTAAACACAAACGCCCCTTCGCCCTACCGCCCCGGTGTCCTCACCGTCCCCACTGCGCAACCGTTATGCACACTCCCCCTGGGGTCCCCGTCGGCCCTCGTGGTGGAGGCTGAGATACACCCCTCTCCGGCCCGGTCGATGGACCCACTGGAGGGGGAACTCGCCCGCCTGGTCGGCGTGGGTGGGACGTGCACGCCCCCGCGTTTGACCCGCCCCATCTCTCTCCTCGACCTGCCAATGCCTCTGGGTGAGGTATTATTTTCCACTCCCCTCGTAGTCCTGCCTCCCCCGCACCTCCGGTGAAGGGAGGGGCATTCTGGATACCTCTCACATCCCCTTCTCTGCATCGCTCTCCCCGGACGTCCGGGAGACTCCTCCTCTGGGAGGACTTGCCGGCGTCTGGTTCCACATCGCCCCCTCGTCGGGGGGACCCTCGCCTTCGCCCTCGTTCGGCGTCCCTCACTGAACTCCGGGGCTTCCGATTCCCTCTTTAATCTCGGGCCGCCCGATCGGCCCACCCACCCCATAATCATCCTTTACGCTGACCTTCCTACCCCTCCCTATACCCGCTCCTGCAGTGGAACATCCGCGGGCTCCTGGTAGGCCTCGAGAGTCTCTCCCTCTCCTGGCCTCCAGCGTGTCCGGCGTGTTTCTGCCTTCAGGAGACGATTCTGGGATCCCGTTCCCTCCCTCGAGTGTCCGGTTACTGCGGGCTCCCTTCCCCGCCTCTCGATGGGGCGGGGAGGGGGGGCGCCGCGGTCTTCGTGCACCGCTCCGTCCCTTTCCGCCCCCTCCCACTCCGTACAGTCCTGCAAGCTGTGGCCGTGCGCCTTTTCTTGGGGCGCCAGCTCACGGTCTGCTCTCTCTACCTCTCCCCTAACGTACGCCCCCCACCCGATTCTCTCTGTGACCTAATTCTCCAGCTTCCCCGCCCTTTTCTGATTCTCGGGGACTTCAACAGTCGGGACCCGGCCTGGGGGGACGTTTGCTCCACCTTCTCTCCGGGACCCTTCTCTCCCTTATGGACGAGCTCGAGTTCACCTTTCTGAACGATGGCTCCCCAACCTGCCTTCACTCGGCCCATGACAGTTTCACCTGTATCGACCTTTCCCTGGTTTCCCTCGAAATCGTGACGGAGTTCACCTGGGAGGTCCTGCCGGATTCTTCGGCAGTGACCATTTCCCAGTGTGTCTTACCCCGACCCGTCTCCTCCCCCCCACCTCTGTCCGCCCGCGCTGGCTGTTCGCCCGAGCAGACTGGGCCTCATACGCGAGGGGCACGGCGATCTCGCCATCAATTCCTGCCTTTCCCTCCGTCAATGAGGCCCTCGCCTTCCTCGAGAGTAAGATCCTCTCGGCTGCCGCCAGTTGCATCCCCCGTACCTCTGGCTCCCCCAGACCGCGAAGCGTCCCATGGTGGACCCCAGAGTGCTCCCATGCCGTTCAGGAGCGGCGCCGTGCCGGCCGCCGCTTCTACCGGACCCGCCAGCTGGAGCACAAGATAGAATTTCAGCGCCTGAAGGCAGTGGCCCGTCGGGTCCTGAAACTGGCCCGGCGTACCTCCTGGCGGAGTTACGTGTCCGGGATCTCCTCCTCGACTGCCCCCTTGACTGTTTGGCGCAAGGTGCGTAGCTTTGAGGGGACCCGTGTCCCCCCTCGACCCCCGGTGCTTCGGGTCGGGGACGACGAGTTCGTGTCCGATCCGGAGGCCGTCGCGAACGCACTCGCGGCGCACTTTGCAGCCATCTCCAGTTCCGATTCCCCCACTCCCGCCGCGACCCACCGGAATTTCCACCTCATAGGATGACCCCTATAATCACCTCTTCCACATGACAGAGCTTCGGGAGGCCCTCCGCCCCGACGCTCCTCCGCCCCCGGCCCCGATAATATCCCCTATGACCTTTTACGGCATCTCCACCCCTCTGCTCTCAGCTTTCTACTGGACCTCTATAACCGGATTTGGTTGGAGGGTTCATTTCCGGACCGATGGCGTGAGTCCATCGTCGTCCCCATCCCGAAGCCCGATAAAGACCCCTCACTCCCGTCGAACTATCGCCCCATTTCCCTAACATGCTGTGCCTGCAAGGTGATGGAGGCGATGGTCGCCTCGCGGCTGTCCTGTCCTTTACCTTGGAGGCGAGTGACCAGTACCCTGCTACCCAGGCTGGTTTCCGGCGCTTCCGGTCTACCACCGACCCCCTCCTTCTCCTTAGCCATGACGTGCAGGAGGCTTTCTCCCGGCGTCAATTTGTACTCGCCGTCTTTTTCGACCTCCAGAAGGCCTACGATACTACCCGGCGGAGCGCGGTCTTCGACTGCTTACGCTCCCTGGGTTTCGTAGGCTTTCTCCCTTCCTTTATTTATAACTTCTTGTCCGCCCGTTCTTTCCGCGTCCGCATCGGTTCTGCCCTCTCTGACCGCTTTCCGTTGGAGGAGGGTGTCCCTCAGGGTAGTGTCCTTAGCGTCTTGTGTTTCTCACTCGTGATGAACACAGTCGCTACGGTCCTGCCTACATCCGTTCGTAGCTCCCTCTATGCCGATGACCTGGCTATCTATTGCTCTGGCCGCCTCCCGTCTTTGGCTGAACGTCGGCTCCAGCTAGCCATCAATGCGGTGGTTCGCTGGGCGTCCTCGGTTGGCTATGCTTTCTCACCCTCTAAGTCTTCCAGTATGCTTTTCCGTCCTCGGCGCCTCCGTCTGTCGCATACCTTCGCTCTTACCCTTGCCGGCACTCCTCTTCCCCTCGTCCCATCCGTTAGATTCCTGGGTATGACCCTCGACGGATTTTTCGGTTGGGTTCCACACCTTAGGCGGTTGCGGCAAACATCTCGCCGCACCCTCTCCCTTTTGGGTCATCTGTCCCACACGACCTGGGGGGCGGACAGGCGTACTCTGCTGCGCCTGTACACCTCCCTGGTGCAATCCCGTGTCGACTACGGCTGTGTGGTCTACAGTTCCGCCTCCTCTCCGGCACTCCGTATGCTGGATCCTCTTCTCCACCGTGGCCTTCGCCTGGCGTCGGGTGCCTTCCGCTCGTCCCCTGTCGCTAGTCTTCAGGTGGACTGTGGACACCCCCCCCTGCCCTTCGCCGGGGCCTTCTCATGGCGAAGTGTTACCTTCGCATCTGCCGCCTCCGAAGTCCCTACTCTTCTCCGCGATCTCCCAGGCGCTACCCCGGCCTGACACGTGGCATTTCGCTGCCTCTCTGGCCGAGATTTTCTCGTCCCTGGGGATCCCCCCACCCTCTATTCTGCCGTTCTCCTTCGATCTGTCGCCCCCCTGGCGGACCACCCCTATCTGCCGTTGCCAGGCGCTCCGTGGCCTGCGTAAGGAGTCTCTTCCTGCCGTCCTCCGGTCTTCTTTTCTGGCCCATCTTCCCGTCCATTCGGACGACGTTCCCGTCTACACCGACGGCTCGCGCTCCCCTGCAGGTGTCGCGGCCGCCGTCTTCTCTCCGTCATTGTCACCTACCTCCCGGGGTATCCCCCTGCCGGTTCAGGCCTCCATCTTTTCCGCGGAGCTCTTTGCCCTTCTGGAAGCCCTCCGTCTGGTATCGGGTTGTTCGCGGTCCTCCTGTACCATTTTTTCGGACTCGCTGAGCGCCCTTCAGGCGCTCGAGCGCTATGATTCCCCGGACCCCCTCGTACGCCTTATTCAACAGGAGTACCATGTCCTGCACACCATTCACCGGATCCGGGTCACCTTCTGCTGGGTTCCCGCCCATGTTGGTGTTTCCGGTAATGAGGCGGCGGACCGCTTAGCCCGGTCCGCCGCCTCGCTGCCTCCCCTCCCCCGCCCGCTCCCCTTCTCAGACTATGTGCAGGTCTTTCGTTCCTTTTACGACGCATGTGGCAACAGTCCTGGGACGATGCCACCGGAAATAAACTCTGGTCCATCCGCCCCCGTCTGTCATATTGGGTGTCCTCTTTCCACCGCTCCAGACACAAAGAGGTCGTCCTTGCGCGGCTTCGCATCGGCCATACGCGCCTCACGCACGGCTATCTTATGTTCCGGCAGGAGGCTCCTCGTTGCGCCTCCTGCCAGTCGCCCCTCACCGTCTCTCACATCCTTGTGGAATGCCCCACCCTGTCGTCAGTACGTCGTCGCGCTTTTCCGTTCCTTTCTGATTTCCCCCTCCCCGAACGTTTACGCCTTATGCTCGCTGAGAGCCCTCTCTTCTCGCTTGACCGTCTTTTCCTCTTCCTCTCCCAATCTCGCATCCTATCTGAGCTTTAGGTGGCTTCTCACCTGTAGTCCGCTGTTCTCCCTTTTCTAGTGCCTTTTCTCCGTCTCCGTTTCTCTTTCTCGTATTCCGCCTCGCCATGATATCCGCTACCATATAGCGGGAAATGGCGGTAAACGCCCCAATACAAAAAAAAAAAAAATCAAAGAAATGGAGAAGAGATCAGGGAAGGTGGGACATCAGCATGATGGCTGGTTACTGCTGGATGTTGAAACTGGATACTCTAGAATTATTGCATAAAAAAAAAAGGAACACCACGTACATTTGAGACTAAAAGGCATAGATCTCACAAGAAAACTTGGAACAAATAAAGATGAATATGTATTGGTAATTGGTGTTAATAGTCTTCTTTCTTTTTAAAGTTGTTTGCATTTGTAATTAGTATAACAAAGTGAAATAGGTATCTAATGTAAATTTAAATAAATATTATTTATTTAGGTTGTTGTTTTTTCCCTTCGTTTGCAAAAAATCCTTGCATGATAGAAAAAAATGGACACCTTATTTGAAATCAGTGTAGTTGAATTATATAAAATTGGTTATTAGTAAGAAAAATCTTACAAAGATACTCTGTGTTAACTAGTATTTTATTAACTGGAACTCTTGAGAAACTGGCAAAATTGAATAACCCCATTACGAATCACCTCTGGAGTAACTGGCAATTTTCCCTGCAGCAACTGGCACCTGGCTGGTGTGTGTCTGACAGTTTTCCAAGCTGACACCACCCAGCATCTGGCACGCACTACTGGCAGTCCCTTCCGATCCACCATTTGCAGGAGTGTTGTGTTGCTTTTGCTTCTTGTTTGGACTATTTTTGACTATATGCTCTTTACAGCAGTTTTCCTTGTTTTGTTTTTTGGAGTTTCAATGTTTTTTTTTAATTTTTTGGTATTTTTCTTCTATACCTCTTAAGTATCTGGCATAATTGATTAATTGGCATGGCCTCAGTCCCATGGATACTGGATAACACAGAGTTAACTGCAGTATCTTTACTTTATCATTTAAGGTTAAAATTCTGCTTATGAATTCCATGTTTACCCCAACCCTTGGTAAAATGCCCACTATATAACTTGCTCTGACTATTTTTTTAAGTTTCTATCATTTTTCTGCACCTATGTTTAACTTCTGAGTTTCTGTCCAACTTAAATCTACCATCTTTATCCTTGCTTGATAAGTCATTTATACCTACTTGAACTGTAACAGTGATTCTGTTTATGTAGAATTTTTTGTTTTTATATGCATTTGTGGGCACTGAGTCCAAATCTGGCCTTGGTTTGTGTGTATCATCAATGGTTTCAGAGATAATACATTTTTCATGTTTTACCAGTATAATGTTGTTATGGGCGCAGCAATATCAGAATAATCAGGAATTGTTGAGAACAATCCGGATGTTTGTTGACAGTTTCTTGCTCTAGAAATTGCCCGAAACTTCCACTGTGCTATATAAAGAAGAGTGCAGAGTCTGAGAAGTCAGTAAGTGTGAGCACACAAAGAAAGCAGGTTGTTTGTCTGATGGTTACCAGCACTGAGGTAGTGTGTTTATGTGCTTCTCTGTGCTGATGATTTGAGTGTTATCGATCCTTTTTTATTGCGAACATTATTTCAGTGTTGTGAATACATCTTTTTTCTGTAATCTGTTGCAGATTTAATAACTCTTCTCTCTATATCTGCAGGTTATGATTAATGTAGTACAGTTTGGTAAAGAGAGTGGCAACTAGAGCTTGTAAACACTCGCTGGATATATTCTGCTACATTTGTAGGTATTACATAGGCCCCAAGCAAGTATCGCACAAGATTGTGAAAGGCACCAAGTTCTGGATCGCGTATCGGCTCTATTTTGGTATGCCTATGGGTGACCAAGATAAGCCCTGGGCACCCCATGTGATCTGTTGAAGCTGCTGCTCCACACTTGGAGGGTGGCTGCGGGGAGTACACAAGGCAATGCCCTTTGCGGTACCCAGAATATGGAGAGAACCAAAGAGCCACCACGACGATTGCTACTACTGCATGGTAGATGTTTCTAAGTACAGAAAAGTTAAAGGAAGGCAGACTCTTCAGTATCCAAGCATAGCATCGTCCATAGCTCCTGTACCACATGGCGAAGGTCTTCCAATACCACGTCCACCAGAACACTTAGCCGCGGCGGCAGAACAGGTATCTATCCATTACTTTACCTTCTGTATTTACAGACTGTGGGTCATTATGTGTTGATTTTTCTTAGTGCTGATGCTCTTCTACATATATAGCTATGCCTATATATTGTTTCTTTGCTTTGCAGGTTGAAAATGAGGATGCAGCTAGCTCATCTGAGATGTTGGCTGGTGAGGACAGTCATGATGAAAAATATACAGTAACTTTCAGTACAAACCCTCACTTTCCAAATCAGAGGGAATTGGACGACTTAATTAGAGATTTGGGTCTGACTAAATCAGGGTCTGAGCTTCTGACCTCCAGACTCAGAGTGGAATTTGCTTGGAGAAGACTGCAAGAGCACTGTATACCGAAAGCAGCATGAAGAGTTTGCAAGGTTCTACGATGTCAATGGCTCTCTCTGCTATTGCAGCGAAGTTAATGGTCTATTCACAGCTATTGGGTTAACACATATACCCTCAAGAGTGGCGGCTGTTTATTGACAGTTCAACTCGGAGTTTAAAAGCTGTTCTACTCCGCAATGGGAACAAATATCTATCTATACCATTTGCACAATCTGTTCAAACGAAAGAGGACTATGAAAATGTCAAACAACTAACTGCTCAATCAAATCAGGTATGAACAATATAACTGGGATGTGTGTGGTGATTTCAAAATGATTGGTTTCCTGTTAGGTTTACAAGGAGGGTTTACTAAATATTCATGTTTTCTTTGCCTGTGGGATAGCAGGGCTTCAAATGAGCACTATAAAACAGTTCAGTGGCCTCCACATGAAGGACTGCAACCAGGAAAGTACAATGTACTCAAGGAACCTCTTGTGAAGCCTGACATAGTTCTGCTACCACCTCTCCATATTAAGTTGGGTCTAATTAGGCAGTTTGTAACTGCGTTAGATTTTGGAATTTTGGAGGGGTAGTTTTCCAACAGATTCGGGTCATGTTCCCTAAACTCTCTGAGGCCAAAGTCAAGGCTGGCATCTTTGTAGGACCACAAGTCAAAGGCACTGTTGAATTCAAAGAACCTTGAAGCCAAGATGACTCTGATCGAAAAAGAGGCTTGGTATGCTTTCTGTGATGTGGTTTGTGGGTTTTTAGGCAACCATAAAGCACCAAACTATAAGGAGTTAGTGTCAAACTTGATTAAGTGCTATGGCAAAATGGGGTGCCATATGTCTTTAAAATTACACTATCTGCATTCACATCTAGACTTTTTTCGTGATAACCTGGGTGATGTGAGTGAAGAACATGGCGAAAGATTCCATCAAGATATTCAAACAATGGAGAAAAGGTACCAGGGCCATTGGGATGCTTCCATGATGGGAGACTACGTATGGTCGCTGATCAGAAAGGATAAGAATGTTCATACGCAGAAGTCGCGTTCTTCAGTGCATTTTTAAGGAATGCACACTGCATAACGAGGCTTGTTATTCTCTTATCGGTTCTCCTCATGATATATATTATATCTTTTGCACCATTTTGGGTTTGTCAAACAATTTTGGCTCAATAAACATTAATTTTCAATAGTGTTTTTATTTTCAGAAAATATTTGTTAGCCTTCTTTATATACTTTGCCATATGAAAAGTGTGATAACCTATATTTTTGAAACAGTTGATGATCGAGCAAAACCAATATAATTTTTGGAATCAGCACCCCGAAATCATTAAGAAATGACAGAAAAATCGCAATAAACAGAAAATTTTTCAAATTTTTTTACCCAGTGTAATTTTACCTCAGCTTTCAGGCAACTTTTCTACTACCTCATTGATTTCAGAAATATTACCTCCCAGAATATATATTCTTCTACAGGTTTTCCTTCCCTTATTGCAAAGTTCATTGTCTTGATTCCTAATGATGGAGTCCCCAACCATGGAAAATTCATATTGTATTGCTTCATCTAAATTACCAAGTATCTGAAATCTATTATTAGTCGCTACCACATGATTATTATTCTCTCTAATCCCATTCCTTGACTGAACTTTGACTTTGTGCCATTCATAAGGTCTAACTTTTAGAGAATGTTTCTATCAATGAATTCTCTAGCTGTGAGATTGCGTTCAGCAGCACTATAGCCAATTCTTGGGAAGGAAATTAAGGAATTTCTGTGCAAACGAACAGACCCCAAAAGAGAGATTTAAATTTCTAATTCACAAACTAAAATATATATAAATGAAGCAAGGTCATTTGTATTCATACTTTTGTTTTGCTTCAAAATATGTACTGTAACTAAGTATCTCAAGAAATTCCAGAGAATAAAGTGCATGAAATATTTTAAGTTAACTAGCTATGTATTTTACAAGTATTTTGCATAAATATATGGAGTCTTTATTTTTTAAACCTCATTTTGTTGAGGCTCCATATCTTTAAGGCTTCATTATTCATTAACTAGCCATCTGATTGTAGGATCTGCATCTTTTTTGCCAGAGCAGAGCATCAAATTTAAAGAAACTTTTCTGAATCTGAAGTATGGTATTAATTTCAAGAACCCTATATTTATTTTAATTTCAGGTACAAATATTTTGAAGCAATTATAGTTCCAAGTGTTAATGGGAATGAATTTTCATGTCGTTCTTCTCTTGCTTAGGCTTGATATTGACAGAAAAATGTGTTTTAAATATATATTTCTGGCTATATACTATGAACTTGGTGTATTAAGAGTATAGGGTGGCCCAAAAGTTTGTTGCCCCAATGCATTCTAAACTTTTTTTTAGGGGTAACAGACTTTTGGGTCACCCTGTAGTATATTTTATTATTTTGTGAATGATTTTTTTATGTATGTTGGTAGTCATTTTATGAGTAAATTAAACTTTTATTTTTAGGAGTAGCTACCATATTAAGCATTGTAATTCAAAATGTCCTCCAATGGAAAGGTTGCAGAAAGCATTTTGATAAAAACCCTTGCTGAAGATGACCCAGAAATCTATGAAATCATTCAGAAAGAAAAAGTAAGTATTAAAATATGAAAAAGTTTAATCTCACTAGACTAAAATTTAGGCCAAAATGAAAACTGGAAGAATGTTTATGCTGTGTTCATGCATGATCATTATCATCTAATATATATACAGAGCTGGGCATTTGCGGCATATTTTGCGGTACTGCGGTACTACCAAACCGGCACCAAACCGGTACGCGGAAATTTGAATGCGGTAGCGGTACTGCGGTACTTTCAGCGATCCTTTGCGGTACTGCATTATGCGGTTCTGGTTTGCGGTTTGCGGTAGTACTGCAGTACCGCAAAATATGCCGCAAATGCCCAGCTCTGTATAATATATATATATATATAATGAAAATAACCATGAAGGAAAAAGGAAACAGAATGGTGCTCAAGTGCCTTCATCTAATGACATCCTCAGGAACACTTTCCTTTTTCCTTTGTGTTATTTTCATCATAAATATTATTCATTATTTTCATGAAATAATTTTCATATGTATATATATATGTGGTATGTATATATATAGTTCAGTCTTTAATAATTTTGTGAAAAGAATATTTGGTATAAAAGGTGATCATTACAAACCATAGCTTATATAGCCTATAGGTTATAAATTTAAAACTGAGGAATTGAAAATTTTATGTATCTAATAATGAAGAACAATTTACCTTGTGCATCAACTATGTTACTATAAATACAGTGTCCAAATTGCAGTCAAATTATATCTCTGAAAAGTTGTTGGCTTTAATAAAATAAATTAGTTAAACTAATTTGGTTAGTTTTATTAAATTCTGAGAATGATGTAGAAAGTTGAATGCTTGATTTGATTAATTGGATAGTAATGTCGTTGATACCTTAACACTGATGTTATTTATTGATACCATTTAGAGAAAATTTGTTTTTGGATACAGTATCATGAAGATGAATAGATGTCTTCTTACGTACCTAACTTTATATGCGACAAATATTTAATGGAAAGTAGCATAAAGGTTGTAGCTTAGGAATTGCTTCATCTTTTTTATTGGCCTTTCTCAAGAAAAATAACATTTTAATTCATTTCTTAAGTTTTCTTTTGATAATTATTAATGTACTGTAAATTGTGAGTCAGCTATTTTTTTAAAGGTCAGACAGTTTCGTGGACTTGAAATGATTGCATCAGAGAACTTTACATCGAGAGCTGTGCAAGACTGTTTATCTTCATGTTTGACAAACAAATATTCAGAAGGAATGGTTGCCAATAGGTTAGTTATTTTTTGTTGATCTTTAAAGCAAAACCACAGTACCTCTACAACAGTTTCAATATAGGCCTAGTTGTCTTTTTCATTGAGTTTATTCTAGTCTTAAGTCATTAGTATCTTCAGTAGGCCTAACCTGGTACAATATTCAAGTACTGAATTATGTATTTTTAGAATTTATTTTTTAGAATGTTAATAAATTTTCATTTTTAATGGATCAGACCATCCCCATAGAGAAATACTAACTAGTAGCTGGCTAGTAAGGAAAAATAGCCTAACTTATGTCCTAGTACAGTATCATTTATAGCCTATGAATTTGATATAAATTTAAGTTCTTAATGAAGAGAATATCAATTCATAGTAAAAAATTTGAATTTTGGTTCTTTGAAATTCTTTAAATTTATTTAACCCTTTAACGCCGAACGTTTTTGTAGGGTTAAGTCTAAATGCGTGTATTTGAAACGCTAAATATTCGACTCAGTTGGCGTTAGAGGGTTAAAATTAAGTTATTTTGAAAGATATTATGGTGGAAATGAATTCATTGATGAAATTGAAAAGTGTGCCCATAAGCGAGCTATGGAAGCATTTGGTTTAGACCCTTCTGAGTGGGGAGTCAATGTGCAGCCATATTCTGGTTCTCCTGCCAATTTTGCTGTTTACACAGCCCTTGTCGAACCTCATGGCAGAATTATGGGTAAGTTTAGTACTTTTTCCTTTGTTCTCTCATATTAAAATTAGAGTTATTCAATGTAAGTGAAGCTCAAGGACAAATCTACTTGGATTTTTGCAATTAAATTCTTAGGAAGTAACTATAGAATATGTACTGTGCTCATCCCACTTGGTGTGCGAAAGTAGCAGATGTCTTATGTACACTGTTTGTAAACCTCTTCAAATAAAAATACACAATTATAATTCTTTTGCGCATGTATCGTACATTAATGGAAACATGGTGGATGATAGTAAATTTATTTCAGGACTCGATCTCCCTGATGGAGGTCACCTCACTCATGGTTTCTACACGGCAACAAAAAAAGTATCTGCCACTTCCATCTTCTTCGAATCACTGCCTTATAAAATCAATGTTGATACTGAAAGAATTGACTATGATCAGTTACAAGTAAATGCCAAATTATTCAAACCCAAATTGATCGTTGCTGGTAAGAGTTCATTAAAGTTTAGACAAGTCTCAACACCCTTTTTGAGTTTTTAGTAATCTTGTAAGGTTTAAGCATTTTGTAATAAATACACATACCAAAATAGGAAGATTTAAGGTTCATTTTTAGGATCCAGAGGCACATAAAGTTAAATTTCTTTTGGTTGAGTCTTGGAGGTTTTAGCTGATGTTAGCATATTCATTTACAGATGCATGAGCTTTGTGTAAAGCTAAAAGTAGTACATTAATTGATTGAAAAAAAAAATTGCTTTAAGTTCAGTAAGTAAATAAACCAAAGTGTAACTAGAGGATTAAATAACACATGCCGTATTTTAGCATTTTAACCAAATTTTGAGCTTTGATTTAGACTTCCTGAATTTGTATTAAATTTTGATGCTCTCTGATTTTGAGATTAGCTTTGCATTTTGATTTTGTTTGAATAAATTTAAATTCAAAAGCAAAAGAGTAAAATCAAAGCAAGTCAGTTATTTAAAAAAGATGGTGAAAATCACTTTCAAGGTTAGGTTAGAATTAAAATTCAATCAATCAGTCAAAATTTATAAGTTTAAATTCAAGCTCAGAATAAAAATTATTAAAACCGCCATAATTTAGTCTCCAAAAAGGTGTTCTTTTCAGAAAGGAAACGAGTAAGAAAAGTGATATCTGTAACACAAACTTAGTAAGCTGGAATTTATATTAAACTATGGTAGTGTAGGTGCACTACACTAGCTAAACTTGATGCAGTGTCACTTTTGAGAAATATTTTAATACCAGAACCAGAAGAATTAAAGTTTATTTACAGAAAGGAGGAATTTAGTCAAATAGTGAGTAGAGAACATGATGAAGTCCAATTTAGTTTGCAAATGTGTAGTAGTAGTTACCATCGTGATTAGTTTTGTAGCTTTAGTCTCTGAAAAGGAATTTTTGTTTTTAACCTTGGTTAAAAATTCCTCTTGAATTGTTCACTCCGACGAAAGTCAAGCTTATTACTTCACCTTAGACCTATGGTATAACTCCATGTGGAATCTGAACCATGAACCACCACCAGTGGTCAAAAATTACAAAATCCTCACCCAGACTCGATCTCACGACCTCCAGATTAGCACCTCAGTGTCTTGACCACTAGGCTACTCAAGGTACCCATTTTATCTATCAATCAGTTTTATTGTATGGAAGGATGAACAGTTGGGTTTGCTGCGTGCCCACTGCTGTCACTGGAAATTGAACCTGGGACCAGTGGATTCATAGTCACAATGCTGATCACTACACTACCCACCCAGATGCACGTTTCTTATTTTTTCATTGGTAATTATGTCCAGTTTTGAAAAAATGTTCGAGAAACAAAATTTCTAAAATGCATAAAAAAATTACTGATAATTAATGACTTAAAAAACGGTGTTCCTAATTAGTAATTTTTCATGCTTTTTAGAATATCCCCCTTCCCTCCTGGAACTACATGCTTTAGCTTGTATTACAGTCTCTAAATATTTGTAGTTCAGTATGTTACTTAAAAATGGATTTCCGCTTCAAGTTAAGAGTTGGAAGTGTTTATAACTAGTACCTTGGTTTTGCTTTTGCCCAAATTGTTAATTCTGATGAAGTTCAAGCTTGTCACTCCACCTTAGACCTACAGTTTAATGTGGAATCTGAACTATGCTCCACCAGCAGCCCAGCATCTTAACTACTTGGCTACCTCAGGTACCCATTTAGCTACCAACCAGATTTTAATGTGTGAAAGGATGAACAGCTGGGTTTTGTTGCTGCGCGTCTCCTGCTGTCACCGAGTCTCAATTCCTGGGCCAATCTCTGAGGTGTATATATATATATACAGGGTGGGCCGTAAGTTTCCATACATAGGAAAAATAAACATTTTTTTATGGACAACCATTTTTATTTATATATGCTCTACATGGTTGCCATTGTTTTGAAAACCATTTCAATACGTGTTCCCCACTGTTGATGAACACGCATTAGCACAGTTGACGTTATGCTTGTAATGGCGTTGGTGATATGTTCCTTTAGATGATTTATGTCTCGTATCTTTTCCTGATACACCATGGCCTTCAAGTGCCCCCAAAGATAGAAATCAAGGGGGGTGAGATCTGGGGATCTGGGAGGCCACTCCACAGGACCACGCCGACCAATCCAAGCATCCGGAAACTGCTGATCCAAATACCGACGCACGTGAAGACCATAATGAGGTGGAGCTCCATCTTGCTGGAAGTAAACTGGGAAGTTACCTTCCTCGTTTAGCAGGGATGGGAAAATCTCTTCTTGCAACATGTTAAGATACCTTTCGGCATTAAGATTTCCACTGACAAAAATTGGTCCAATAATTCTGTCACCCCATATCCCAGCCCACACCATCACTTTACCGGCACCTTGCATCTTCGTCGGACTCAGCCAGTTAGGGTTAGCATTACTCCAGTAACGTATGTTTTGCCGATTAACCTCTCCATTGACGTAAAAATTTGCTTCAACAGTAAACAAGATCTTAGTTGAAAAGTTTGCATCCTCGTTCACTTTGGTTAATGCCCATTCACAGAATTCCATCCATCTATCCGGGTCGTCTTCACTCAAATGCTGTGCCATATGCAATTTGTATGGATGCCATTTGTTTGCTTTCAAAATGCGCCTGATATTCAATCTGCTGACACCACTTTCTGCAGACAACCGTCGTGTACTTTTTCTGGGACTCCGTGTAAGCGCTGTAAGTATCGTAGCTGTTGTGTCTTCATCGGTGGCTGTACGTCTTGGACCACTTCGCGGTTGATCTGCAACATTTCCAGTTTTCTGAAACTTGTTAATAAGTTTTGCCACAGTGTCGTGTGTGATGTTCGTTCCATGTCTGTTAAAGTTCATTGCAACCATGCGACTGCTTCCCGACCCAGCCATCAGTATGATTTCAATTCGTTGCTCTTTCGTCAAATGCATATTCTTAGGGTATCTGAAACATAAAAACAAACGTTTAATTTTTCCTATGTATGGAAACTTACGGCCCACCCTGTATATATATATATATATATATATATATAATATATATATATATATATATATATATATATATATTAGGGTGTCCCAGCCTCACATGTGAAAATAAAAATTTGCAAGAGTCAAATCGCACACCCCTTTAATTAATTACACTTGAAGAAAGGAAAAAATGGGCAAAATTTCATTGGCCTATTAGGAGGGGAAGGGTCCCCTCATTGACCTTGTTTATTCGACCCTATATGAACAAACGTAAATGCTCAGCATTAATCATTCTAGAATGGAAGAATGAAATGTAAATTCTTTCTAATGACTAAATTAAAGGAAATGGAAATTCTTCCTAATGGCACATTTCATTTCGGGGGACAGAGGATCTTTTTGTCTGCTGAGGGGAACTGCTGGCGGTGGTATTCGACGACTTGGTACACGAGCTGCCGTTCCTCCTCGTTTTTTGTCAGGCCCTCGTTGAAATCTTCCGCCAGTTTCACCGCCCATTCTGTCGCATTGTTCACAGACTTCAACGATGGTGCACATCCTTCAAGATCTTTGGGGGTTTTTGGAACCGGCAGCTTCAGGCAATGAAAAAGGTTTTGAGTCCTTTTCGTGACCAAGGTGCTCAAATCCGACCATCTCACAGTCAAGACCCTCTTTCCCTCCAGCCGAAGCAGATCTTTGGGTTTTCGGTCTTCTTGTGCAGGTTTTGGAGCATGGCCGTCTTCTCTGCATCGGTGGTTTTGGAGAAGAACATAGCGAGTCCAGCTAAATCTTCGCTTAGGTACCAGAGGTGGCCCCAGAATTTCGTCAATGCGGCAGTACCTACATCATGATCCACCGCCTTGTACCGCTCTAGGTCCTCCAACAGCTCCAGGTCATTGACAGGCGCGTCCGCCGTCAATGGAGCCTCAAACCACCTCTGGAGGTAGATGGTGATGGCAAAGACGTTTATCCTGCATAGTGACCAGACCTCATGAGCGGTCAGGTGGAATTTGCTTCGGAAGATGAACATCTTAAGACAGTAAATGCCTTTGGCCATCCACCTGGCCCGGTGGTATGCTCCAGGACGATTGTACCGGAGATCTCGTTTGCCATGACCATCGAGGAAGACCAGAGCGAGGATCAGGAACTCCTGGTAATCGTCTCTTGGGTGGCCAACTTCAAGCTGTTCTTCAATGAAGTGGACAATCTGCTCTTTTTTCAATGCCACCCATTCCGAAAGGATGTCGCTTGGGCCATCGCCATTGAATGGAGAAGCCTGCTTCTGGTCGATGAACTCCCATTAGGATTTGAAGCGAGCGAACAGCGCAATTTCGGGGCCAGAAGACCTGAAGAACAGGTCAAAGACTGAGGTGATAACCAATTCCATCATGTGGTGTCTGCAAGCCAGGAAAAGAATGCGGCGGTCCATTTGGTCCTGGATAATCGTACAAGCGCCGCTGTGAATACCGGTATTCGCCGCTGTTGTGTCAAAGCAGAGACTGGCAATCCATGGTTGAACTTGTGGCCAATCATCCAGCACCTTCAGAACAGCTCCAGCCATCTGCTGTCCTGTGCTGCCAGGGATTTTTGGGATCGCCAACAACTTCTCAAGATTCTTCCTGCTGACCAGCACTGGTATGCGATCCGATTTCCCTCCATCCAAATCAGGGAGGAGTTTGCCATCAAAGTGGATGACAAGTGGCGTATCAGGATTGAACTCGGTCTTGATTCCGGCTGCCAAGTTCTTCCTGGACTTCTGCCATGAACGGTGAAGACTTGATTTGGACAAGGTGACCAAGGATAACTCAACTCCCGTGGCAGCGAGTGCTGGAGCCACAATGTGCATCACTTGGCGTACTGAGGTTCCAGTTCAATCCAGGGCTGCGGCAAAATTGGGATATTGGATGATCCTCCTTGCCGACACTTGGCCGTCCTTGGGAGCGGATCGAGGAGTTGAAGGACCAGGAGAGGAATATTGGACATCATCATTGGATGCTTCGGCCATGGACTCCAAAGAAGAAGAAGACCCACTTTTCACCGTTCCTTTTGCTTGCAGTGAGTCCATCTCTTCGCGGCTTTTCTTCTTCCTCTTCTCTTCAGCTGCTCGGCGTTTCTCCCACTCCGCTGCCTGCGAGCAAACTCCAGGTCCTCTCCTCCGATGTACATCTTCCACACGGTTCGCTGGTCATTCAGAAAGTCTTGATCTTCGGGGACTTTGATGAGTTTCATGGCGTTGGCATGAGATGTTTCGAACAGTGTATTCAGGTTGGCTTGGAATCCCTTTTCCCACTCCAGTTGCTTCTCTCCCCCACGGTTTTGGTTTCTGGCAACCTTCTCGTAGTCCGTGGAGAGGGCCTTGATCCTCTCGATGCACTTGGGCTTGTGGGAGGTCGGAATAGATGCCCAAGCCCACACCACCATAACTTCATCAGCTACCACATTGGCAGCTTCCGCCGTGGACGTTTTTTTCTTCTGAGTGAAGAACAACAGACGTCGAAGAACATCTCCCACTGTCAGGAGCTGACACAGCGTTTCCAGGGGTTCATTTCGCAACACCCCCACCAACCACACAGTCTCCTGCTTTCTTGTATCCATAACCTGAAAAGAAATATGCTACAATTAGTATAAGGTAGAGAGTAGCCATTCAGCAATAGTAACACATGGTTTGAGGGGACCCTTAAAATTAAAGAACATGAATGAAATTCATCTTGCTGGCATGTTTTCACGAGTGGAAGAAATTAGGGGGGTGTGCATGACAAACTTCAGGAACAAAAAAAATTGGGACACTCTAATATATATATATATCAGGCACGTGCCGTGAGTAAATACTCAGGGTAGGCAGACTCAATGCACGAGCGAAGCGAGCCGTTCCAAGCTAGGGGGTCTGGGGTGGGCGCGAGCTCCCCCAGCGGGTTCTGGGGCGGAGCCCCAGCCACCAACGAATTTTAAGCATAATTAACCCCTTCCGCACCATTTGTGCTAATTTTTGGTCAACAACAAATATTTACTTACCACTTTATTTGTAGATGAATTCCATTCTTCTCTCTTTGTTAGTAACAAAAATATCTGTAATTTTTTCAAAGAAATTGTAAGTGGGATTTTGCTCCATTTTAGTAATCTTTCCTTTTCAATTGAAATTAGGGCAAGTGATGAAGCCTTTCCTGTTTCATTCTATTCCTGTGTGTAGCTTTAATTCTTTTCAAAGCTGAAAATGACCTCTCAACAGAAACTGTTGTAGCTGGAATTGTTAAAATCAATTGCAACAGCTTCACTGCTTCAGGAAACGTTAGTTCAAGTCCATTTTGAAATATGAAAGCAAGCAAATCTTTAATTGATTTATCCCTGAACACTTGTACACTATAAATTCCAGCTAGATCAGTTTTCAATCTTATGACATCGAAGAAGTTACCATAATTCTTCTCTAAACTTTCTAGTGCATCCTTATCAATTTCTGTAGCTAGTTTTAGAAACTTTTTACTATCAACTAATGAAATAAATTGTAAATTTTTGAAGTCACTGTATCTTGCTTCCATATGCTGCAGTATATCATTCAATATTAGACAGAATATTCTTTCTCTTTCTTTTTTAATTGGACCTTTTGTACGACATTTTGATTCAGTCAAGTTATTTTCTTTGAAACATTCTTCAAACTTCTCATAGATATCATCAAAATTTTTGCGCAGACCCTCGAGGGAATTCATTGTTTCATTGATTCTTTCAATGCAATATGGAATATCTATAATTTTAGTTTGTAAGATATTGAAGAATGTGTCAGTTCTAATGAAAATCTTATCATATACCATGAGAAGAAAGTATGTTGAATCTTTCGTTAGCCAATTATAAAATCCATTACTCCTCACTAAAGTATCTGAGTCCCACAAAAAGGATTGCTGTCAATGTTGTTGAAAAGTTTACAAAGGTCACTATGATAGTGTAAAATAGTTTGCACTAGCTTTGAGTTAGAACTCCATCTCGTTGGTGCAGCCTTTGGAATGCATTTATGTACTATTTCATCAAGAAATTGCGTTCGTTTTGTAGTGATTGAAAAATGCAGCAAGACCATCAATGGTCTTGAAAAAGATTGTACATTCAGGTATAAATTTCGCTGACTGAGATAGAACAAGATTCACTTGTGAGCGTAGCAATGGGTAAATAACACTGATGATGCCTTTTCTCTTACTTTAGCTTGAACGCCATTAAATGCGATGCCATTACGATGCTCCATCATATGTCTGTGCTACAAGCTTCTCAGCACAGTTGTATTTATCTAAATTTTTAAATATGCATTCTGTTACACCAGTAGCTCTTCTGTCTTTAAGTTCGTCAAATCCTATGAAAGCCTCTTTAATTTCAGAATCCAATACATATCTTAAAACTGTGGAACATTGAGCTGTATTTGAAATATCAGTTGATTCATCCGCTTCTATAGCAATGAATGGGGATCTTGCGATATCTTCTTTAATATTATTTTCTACAGCTATGCCTACTGCTTCAATCAAGTCATTTTGTATCTTGTTAGAAATGCCAGAAAACACGGATGAAGTCTGTAAATGTTGTGCTAATTTTTGGTCAAATTTTGCAGTGTAGTTCAGTAACTCAATATAGTTTCCACGATTTAAAGAGGATTTATCTTCATTATCACCGCGGAAAGCAAGTTTTGTTTAATCAAAAGCAAGTAGCAGAAATTAATGTTTTCAGTATGTCTCTGTTTTCCTTTACCTTTTGTTGTGAATGTCATGCTAAGTTTTTTTTGCTTATCTATGCTCAAGTCGATTCGTGTAGATCCAAATGTTTTCAACGATATTTGACTTTCATAATGCGCAGCAGACCTCTCGTGCTTACTTAAAGCATTAGTCAAATTATTTAAATCACAATATCCTGTTCTTATCCACACACACTTTCACTAGATACGGAAATAACAAGCATGGAAAACAAGAGAGTCTACCTGTTGTAACACAACCACACAACCACTCTTTCTTGCTGTACCACGTCGTTTGAAACATTCTGATTATTTTTGTTCCTTTACGCTGTAGCAACTGTTTCAGTTCCGGTGTCGGCCTACCATTTTTAATCACATTCAACCTTTCTTCATAAGACAGTTTAGAAAAATTCTTAAGATACTCACTGTCCATATTTGAAAAGGGTTAAATTTTGAAATAAAATGTCTAAAATTTAGTTCAATCACCAGAGGCAAACGACAACACAGACGCGTGCACAGCCACACACCTGACCATGTGCCCGAACGGCAAAACACTGAGTGAAAAGCAGAACTAAATCTGCTTATATAGCACAGTATTTGTCACAGCTTGGAGCTCCACTCACGGCACGTGGGAAAATTTCATTGTCAAGCGTTAATATATATAGAGGTTGAAAGCAGGGTTGTGGAGTCGGTCCAAAATTTTCCGACTCCGACTCCACACATTGTAAAAATTTGACTCCGACTCCGACTCCACACATTGTAAAAAATCTAAAAATCCGACTCCGACTCCTCACATTTTAAATATACGACTCCGACTCCTCTAGTGTTTCACTCTATAATTATCATAATAATAAGACATTTCATCACCACCACACTAAGTGTGAAATTTTATATTTTATATTTTATATTTAAATAAATTGTCGTAACCATGCAATTGGCATGCAGAAATGTTAGTTTTAAGATTTTTATTTTATTCGCAAAAAGCCAAGCGTTTTGGGTTAGGAATATTCATAAAGGCATAAGATAAAGATGTTTTCAAAATAGAACGGTCATTTTATTTAAGTGGTTCTCAGGGAAAGAGGAGACCCAAAACCGCTTGGCCGCGGAGGTTGACAACTAAAGTTTCCAGATGTACACATGGTTAGTTTCGCTTTCAAATGAGGTTGTGACTTATATAACGCAGACTCGAAGACGCCAATAAAGTTGAACCACAAGGGGGTCATAAACTTTGGGCTTCGAATCTGTTAACGGTCTTTAAATGTATTTCGTGGGAAGAAGGAGGGGTCTATACTCGGAAATCAGGTCCAGCTCCAATCAGGGGGCCCAGGATCCTGGGAAACGAAGTGAAGACGCCTTCTTTCTCTCTTGTATGGGTAATAGCCTTCTGGAGGGACGATCTTAGGAAAATAAATGATTTGATAGGTTTGCAGAATCTTGGAAGGCGGGGTCCTTCAAATTTGTAAAGTAAATTAAAAAATTGATAAGTCAGTTGTAGTCGTTCCTCCTTGAAGTTAACTGTGGTTAAACAAACACCCTGTAGACTTGTGGCGTAATAAACTTTAAAACAGAAAGTATACCCTGTCATTAGCTTACGCGGAAATCGGCGCATAAAAGTAAGAAAACTTAAAACTGAAAGAATCAATTGTCACTAAAGTAAAAAGAATTAAGAACTTATAGTTCATGAAATTTGTTTACGCGGAAATTTGAGAATATTCACTTGAAGGTTAGCGACCTTAACCGAGAATTTGATTGTAACTTAATTAATGTTAACCAACGGACCAAGAGTTTTGTGAACGGTCTCTTAAGTAAATTTAGCTCCACTTAAATAAGAAATAGGGTACGCCTGGGCCCTAATTTCCTGAATCCGTCCATTTGGGTTCAGAAAGAAGTCCCGGTAGTTAACATTGTAGAGTTTGCAAGTTTTGTAGCGGCCGTAAATCTACGGTCCGTACGCAGCACAAGTGGGAGTAAGTTTGTCTCCTGCAGAGTAAGTAACTTTAGTCTTTGAATATCTGGGTCGAATTCCGACCACTTCATTTATTGTTATGTAATTTTTTTTGTTGCACTAAAAACATAAAACCCCTCGATCTATAAATTATTGAAATTCCGATAACTGTTAATCTTTTCTTTAGATTTATCATTGTTGATCAATTTAACGATTTGAAGTCAATCACTGTGAACTTTGTCTTTGACGTTAAGATTATTGTATTGTCTGAAATTTTATAGATGTAACACAAAATAAAATATTAAATGCATGTACTGTGTCAAGTAACATTTAATAAAATTTATAAGAGGGCGTGTGTTGTTTTAAATACCTTGTGATAGACCCCTCTTGTTAGCTGGGGAAAATTAACGTTCAAAGTAGGCTTGTGGAAAGCCGAAGGAACCTAGCCTATCAATTTAAAGGGCCATCCGTCTTGGGTAGGCCGAATAATCCTGAACGAAATTAAGAGATAAAATTAACGTGAGAGAACGGGTGTTCCATACCATAAATAAAAATACGGATTGGGCGCGTACGTCATTTGGTGTCAGAAGTGGGATTATTCTATCTCAAGGTATTTATCGCAAAAGTGTAACTTTTTGTTAAAATAAATTTGCGTAACAATGAAGCAAAAACGTAGAAGTAACTGTAACTGATTTGATGAAATAATTGTAACAGAAATTCTACGGAAGTATTTGCAAACAATAAATCGGTACAATAATTGAGAACAGTAAGAAGGGTCATTAACAGTGATTAAAGTTTTAAAGTTTTTTTTTACAAACAAATAACTTTCGCAATGTCGGTGAAGAGCGTAGAAATAACGAATGAGGAAAGCGTAAGTGACATGAGTGATTCCGAAACAACGAACTTAAACGAAATAAGTACAGAAAGTTTGGAAAATTTACAAAGCATAAATTTGGCCAAAATTATTCGGTTAATAAATGAATGCAGGGAATTAGAAAAAGAAATAAATCGAAGAAGGTCGAAACTGGAAGACCTTGTAATGATTATTCCGCGATGGGAGTATTTGGACAACCGAAGGTCGGGGGTTCGTCCCCGAAGAATCTCTCTAGTTCCTCCCGTTACAGAAGAACTTGCGAGGCAAGAAAGGATTGGGTGGAGACCAGAGAGCCCAGAAGACATCCCAAAGAATCCTTGCAGAAGTGCACACACCACAAGAGACGAGAAACACCGCACCGACGAAGACCGGCAGCAGAATATAAAAACCGTCGTACAGGTATTAAAGAGTACTAGCTTACCTTTGCAACGTGAACAGGCAGTAAGGGGTCCTGAGCAAACGACTTTTGGACACACATTGGAAGGAAGTTCGCCGAAGTTTGTGGGCGAACGGGCACAAGAGAACCCAGGAACCAGCCCAAACGCCGTCAGGAAGGAACAAGGTGAGACAGTCAACCCAATTGCCACAGGAACATTAAGAGCAGGTAATGCCTTGGTTCAGGCTAATCCCACAAGGGGACATATTAAAGTGGGCATACCTAAGGACGCGTTGAAGACCGTTATGCCGGAGTATGCTTGTAATTGCATCAAAGGAACATCCTTTCGGAACTATTGGATGGAATCAACCCAGTTTTCGGTAAACAACCCAAGCTTAGGACTAAGAGATGAAGAGGTCCTAAGAGAAGAAACGCCACATGACAGAAGCCGAAGACTGCAGAAACTGCAAAATCCTCCCACATCCTGGGACTACAACTCACAAGATTCAGAAGAAAGAACAGCCACAGCCACAAAGGAGGACAACAGCAAGGATGTGGAGGTGAACGACGGAGACAAGTCCAGCAAGAGAGGAGAGCCCAGAAGGAAGAACTGTGACACGGGTCACAGGAGGAATAAAACAAATCTAGAATGTGACTACAACCTCATGAGAAACCAGAAGAGAAAACAAACCAAGTCAAATGAAGACAGAGACTCCAAAGAGGAAACAATGGAAGAAAGTGGCCGGAGCCAGTGCAAGATTTGTCAGCAAATGCGAAATTGGGAAGAGGCGTGCCATCGAGCAAACCTTCGACAGGATTGGAAGGAGAAGCCTCCCGAATAGCTTCAGAGGAAGTAGCGGCGAGTCCGTCGGCTAGGACTGATCACCCTACCAGTACTCGTCGCTCAATAAGCTTCCACCGCGCTGAGCGATGGTGGAGCTTCCGTCACATTGACATAAGCTATGCACAAGAACATCAGGAGCCTTCTTTGGACAGTTGCCAACTTCTCAGTTGCACCTGCCCCGCCCATTCATGTAAAGGGAGTAGAAGTAAGTTTGATTATGGGAAGGGGGGTTGAAGAATTCTTTTGTGTTTGTATAATTCCAGAGGCTCAGCAAGACTTGACTATAGGCGTATTGTTTCGGAGGACATAAAGACGAAACAAAGGTACGCAGCCCAGGTAGACCACCAGAAGAGGACAGTCACTGAATGAAACAGTAACCATCCAAGTAAAGGGAGTAGACAGTAAAGTGCGAGGATGACTGGTAGAGGCAATCCCGCACGAAACACTAAAGGTGGCCGCCGTGATTCTGACGAGTGAAGTCAGAGACCTGGGGAATATGGGTTCCCCTGGGACGTCTACTCTATGCTGCAATGAATGTGCAGTGAAGCTCGGGGAAACTTAAAAAAAAAAATGTTACCGAGCAGGATCCCACAGAGGAAGAAAAGGTTACTGATGATCAATCAGGATGACGAAGAATATCTTGGCGGGAAAAAGAGACGTCGTGGGCATAGTGACGGAGGCAGAGCTAATTGGGAGGGTAGTCGACGCTCACCCCAAAATTGGAACGAATGTCACGGTGAAAGGAAGTCAAGCATTGAAGAAGGACTTCGAAGAACGAGTGACAAGCCTCAAGTCCCATGTCCTTGGTTGGAAATCCTTTTCCGACAAAGGAAGGAAAATCGTCGAAGAGTGGCTAAGGGATTATTCAGATGTCTTCTTACTGGGTGGCGAGCCCTTGGGTTATAACCTGATGCCAATGAAGTTGGAAACCCAGGACCATCCTCCCATCTTTAGGCGACCCTACAGGGTAATTAGAGGAGGAGGTAAAGCGACAAATAGCAGAAATGCTGGATCAAGGAGTGATACAGCATAGCCGTTCCACCTGGTCGTTTCCATTGGTAATCGTGAAAAATGGGGATATGGGTTCCCCTGGACGTCTATTCTCCGCTGCATGGATATGCAGTGAGGCTCGAGGATACTTGGAGAAGTTGTCGAGCAGAATTCCAAAGGGAAGTTAAATGATATGGGAATAGACAGTGGAAAATTGGGGATATGAGTTCCCCTGGACGTCTATTCTCCACTGCATGGGATATGCGGTGAGGCTCGAGGATACTTGGAAAAGTTGTCGAGCAGAATCCCCAAAGAAAAGTTAAAGGAAAAGGGAATAGACGAAGAAGAAAATTTGGGGTATGGTTTCCCCTGGACGTTTACTCTACGCTGCAATGAATGTGCAGTGAGGCTCAGCGTGGTTTGCAAGTATCACAGAGCGGGAAATCTCAACGGGAAGTTAACCTTTCCAAGGAGGCGGTAAAGTATCTTGAGAAATAAAGTGGACGACTAAAGAGTATTACCGTGAAATAAGATGACATCGGCATGGTGGTTGAGGCAACGAGAACGGGGAGGTTCGTCGGAACAGCCGTTTGATTCCTCGCCCGAAACGAAAAAAATGGAGCAAGTGTCACGGTGAGAAAGAGCCAAATTTCCACAAGTGACTAAGAAGAGATTGAAAACACCTTAAGACGCATGTTCACCGATGTCCGTCGCTCTCAAAGGGAAGAAGACCGACGAGGGAAAGAAAAGATTAACTACTACCGTCACCGGTAGAGTACCAGGACCAAGTGATCACTAGGAACGAAGAGTGACCACAGGAATCCAAAGGGGAAGCGATTGAAGAAAAGAAGCGTAGGGCCCTGAGGCTTTGTGTAGACTATAGACCTTGGGACGTCAATGGCAGCAAGGAAAAAATAAGTACCCATCATTGAGGATGACTAAATAAGTACCCATCATTGAGGAAACCTTGGCCAAGTTGCACGGGACTCATTACTTCTCGAGCAGGGATTTACGCTCGGGAGAATGGCAGTTGGCCATTCACGACGATAGCATCTCGAAAACTGCCTTCCCCACGGGAAGCGGTCATTTCGAGTTCAGGGTGGTCCCGTTTGGATTGTCCAATAGTCCACCAGTGTTCCAAAGAGTAATGAATTTTATTTTGCCGAAGCAATGGACAAGGAAGTACAGATTACTTAGATGACCTCATTGTCCTTGGAAGGTTTTAGAAGGACATGACGAGAGGGTACAACGAGCCTTGGATAGCCTACGCACCACCAACTTAAAGGTAAAGTTGGAAAAATGACAGTTATTACAGTCCCAGGTGGGGTAATTAGGCCATGTGGTCACCAGGAACGGGGTGAAGCCCCAACAATCCAAAGAAGAGGCCAACCAACAGAAAGGAATTGAAGCAATGTTATATTTGGGCAGAGAGTCATCGTCCGTTCTGACCATAAGCCGTTGAAGTGGCTTCTGAGGGAAGGACACCGAGAGCCCAAATGGAAGACTAGAGCGTTCGGTTATGACATTGCAAGACTGCGACGTTCTCATCGAGTACGTGAAAGGCAAACTCAACAGAGTGGCCGATTGGTTGTCCCGCCCGCCTGGAGTGACGAAGGAGTTTGTGAACGCAATATCCGAACAAAGCGATCATTGATCGCAAGGTAATCGGCAAACAACAGTAGAAGGACGTTGAAATAGCGGCAATTCGAGCAGCCATCGAAGAAGGAAAGGCTTTCAGCTGGTCCGTAACCAAGCCCATCCAGCCGTCGAGAGTCAAACTAGTGAGGAACCTGCTGGTTTACATCGATGCGAACGGAAGAGAGGTCATCGTAGTTCCTAAAAAGTTGAGAGAGCAGCTCATTTGGAAAGCCCACACTGACGTCGGGAGCATGCATCCGGGAGCTGCCGGAACTACAGAAATCCTACGGGACCTTTATTTTGGCCAGGTATGGTTCAACAGGTACAGCAGGTAGTCCAAGCGTGCGACACGTGCGCGCGGAACAAATGGACGCGGAAAGTGACTGTGGAAACAATGCCTTGTGTGCGAGGCCACAGTCCTTGGGAACTTCTGCACGTGGACTTAGTTGGTCCCCTTCCTCCGACCGTGGAAGGCAGCCATTATATCCTCACGTGTGGGATAGTTTCAGCAAATTCACCATACTGGCAGCAATAAAGGACAAGACGGCCCGGGAGGTGGCGGACAAGTGCCATCGTTTGATACGGTGCAAACTGGGTGCCCCTTCAGCAGTAGTATCCGACCAAGGCAAGGAGTTCTGGAACTCTACCTTGCAGGAGCTCTTCAGGGTTTGGGAGTACGACACCAGGACCGCCGCATACCAGCCCCAAAGCAACGGGGAGGTCGAACGTCGGAATAAAGAGTTATGCATCAAACTCTGCATACTTTGTAAAGAAACGGGACGAGACTGGGATAAAATCCTCGACACCGTGGAATTGTCCTTGAACATCAGAGTGCATCGAGCCACGGGGTATTCTCCATTCTTCTTGATGTACGGGCGAGCCCCAACGTACCTTCAAAGCTATTTCGCATGCCACAGGAGGCGTGCGGGAGCCCGTACAACCCAGAGGAATACGCCGAAGACCGAAAGAGGAGTCAGAGAAATCTACCGCCGAGTGGAAGAGTTCATGCGGAGATACGAGAAGGCTAACGGAATCAAGGAATTGAAGCCGTTCGAAGAGAAGGCGCCCCATGGCTTGGTGTACATTGATTACCCGCGACCGGGCAGAGGCAAGTTGGAGCCCCGGTACGAGGGTCCCTATCACATCATCAGGAACAGAAGACTCCAGTCACTTATCTCCTGCGTCACATGATCACTGGACATCAGATAGTGATCCATCGAGACCGCATCCGCCGCAGCATCGATGCCCCATGGGACGTTGAGCGACAAGGCGGGGCGGACGACGCAGGGGATGAGATGGGGGAAGGGCCACCGCCCCTCCTCTCGGGAGCTTCGCCCTCGACACCGGAGAAACATCAACACGGGGAAGTGAACCGGAAGGCGCCTCCCGCCCCCTGGCAGGACCGAGCGGCGGAACGAGGACCGCCGGGCGCTTCCGAACTACTTCCTCACGGAGAGCTTCGCCCAGGACAGGGAGAAACATCAACACGGGGAAGTGAACCGGAAGGCGCCTCCCGCCCCCTGGCAGGACCGAGCGGCGGAACGAGGACCGCCGGGCGCTTCCGAACTACTTCCTCACGGAGAGCTTCGCCCAGGACAGGGAGAAACATCGACTAGGGGAGGTGAACCGGAGGGCGCTTCTTGCCCCTGGCAGGACCGAGTGGCGGAATGGGATCCGCCGGGCGCCTCCGAGCTACTTCCTCCCCGAGAGCTTCGCCCAGGGAACGGAGGAACATCGACCCGTGGAGGTGAACCGGAGTGCACCTCCTGCCCCTGGCAGGACCGAGTGGCGAGCAGGAGCCGCCAGGTGCTTCCGAACTACCTCCTCGCGGGGACCTTATGGGAATAGGGTCCCCCGGAGAAAGCAGACAGGCTGCTTTCCCAGGGCCACCGTTTGAGCGTCAGTATGCTCTTAGGCCCCGACCTCGAGTACACTACGAGGAACCCGAGGTTACTAAAATTAAGTGTGTCAGTGTTGGTGTCCCAATAAAGGGGACAAATAAAATCTATCAGTGATAGTGTCCCAATCAAGGGGACAAGTAAATGGAAAGTTTTTGTGAATAAAGTGATAATACCCGACCCTAGTTAAGAAAGTTTGCATCGGAGTGCAAAATTAAAGGAGGGGAGGGATGTCGTAACCATGCAATTGGCATGCAGAAATGTTAGTTTTAAGATTTTTATTTTATTCGCAAAAAGCCAAGCGTTTTGGGTTAGAATATTCATAAAGGCATAAGTTAAAGATGTTTTCAAAATAGAACGGTCATTTATTTAAGTGGTTCTCAGGGAAAGAGGAGACCCAAAACCGCTTGGCCGCGGAGGTTGACAACTAAAGTTTCCAGATGTACACATGGTTAGTTTCGCTTTCAAATGAGGTTGTGACTTATATAACGCAGACTCGAAGACGCCAATAAAGTTGAACCACAAGGGGGTCATAAACTTTGGGCTTCGAATCTGTTAACGGTCTTTAAATGTATTTCGTGGGAAGAAGGAGGGGTCTATACTCGGAAATCAGGTCCAGCTCCAATCAGGGGGCCCAGGATCCTGGGAAACGAGTGAAGACGCCTTCTTTCTCTCTTGTATGGGTAATAGCCTTCTGGAGGGACGATCTTAGGAAAATAAATGATTTGATAGGTTTGCAGAATATTGGAAGGCGGGGTCCTTCAAATTTGTAAAGTAAATTCAAAATTGTAAGTCAGTTGTAGTCGTTCCTCCTTGAAGTTAACTGTGGTTAAACAAACACCCTGTAGACTTGTGGCGTAATAAACTTTAAAACGGAAAGTATACCATGTCATTAGCTTACGCGGAAATCGGCGCGTAAAAGTAAGAAAACTTAAAACTGAAAGAATCAATTGTCACTAAAGTAAAAAAATTAAGAACTTATAGTTCATGAAATTCGTTTACGCGGAAATTTGAGAATATTCACTTGAAGGTTAGCGACCTTAACCGAGAATTTGATTGTAACTTAATTAATGTTAACCAACGGACCAAGAGTTTTGTGAACGGTCTCTTAAGTAAATTTAGCTCCACTTAAATAAGAAATAGGGTACGTCTGGGCCCTAATTTCCTGAATCCGTCCATTTGGGTTCAGAAAGAAGTCCCGGTAGTTAACATTGTAGAGTTTGCAAGTTTGTAGCGGCCGTAAATCTACGGTCCGTACGCAGCACAAGTGGGAGTAAGTTTGTCTCCTGCAGAGTAAGTAACTTTAGTCTTTGAATATCTGGGTCGAATTCCGACCACTTCATTTATTGTTATGTATTTTTTTTTGCACTAAAAACATAAAACCCCTCGATCTATAAATTATTGAAATTCCGATAACTGTTAATCTTTTCTTTAGATTTATCATTGTTGATCAATTTAACGATTTAAATCAATCACTGTGAACTTTGTCTTTGACGTTAAGATTATTGTATTGTCTGAAATTTTATAGATGTAATACAGAATAAAATATTAAATGCATGTACTGTGTCAAGTAACATTTAATAAAATTTATAAGAGGGCGTGTGTTGTTTTAAATACCTTGTGATAGACCCCTCTTGTTAGCTGGGGAAAATTAACGTTCCAAGTAGGCTTGTGGAAAGCCGAAGGAACCTAGCCTATCAATTTAAAGGGCCATCCGTCTTGGGTAGGCCGAATAATCCTGAACGAAATTAAGAGATAAATTAACGTAAGAGAACGGGCGTTCCATACCATAAATAAAAATACGGATTGGGCGCGTACGTCAAAATATTAATTGTATATTCTGAAAATGTAAAAAAAAATATTAAAAAAACTTAATCTAGGGGCTATCAATGAATAAGGTTTATTGACCAAAAAAACTAAATAACCTAAATGTTAGTATTTAGGATTTAGAAATTAAGGGTGACACAGGACAGAAATTGGAGTCGGAGTCGGAAGTTTTTTACCGACTCCGACTCCGCCCTGAAACGTCCGACTCCACGACTCCGACTCCACGACTCCGACTCCATGACTCCACGACTCCGACTCCACGACTCCGACTCCACGACTCCGACTCCACAACCCTGGTTGAAAGGCACAGGGAAATTGTGCTTCTAACACAATATTATCCATTTACAAATTTATACATTGAATTTCATACATTAAATTAACATTTATATAATGAAGTGAAAATCATTTACTTTTTATATTTAATATTTTTAGTTTTATTCAGGGTAAGCACTGCCTACCTTGCCTACCCAGAGGGCACGTCCCTGATATATATATATATATACACAGTGGCACTCATAATTATTCGTACAGCGAAGTATGTGTTATATTCATTTTTATCTTTTGTACCATGTATAGGATAGTTATAGGAAGTTTTCATACATTTACTTAAAAAAAATTATTTAATATATACTTTGTGTGTCCACCTTTTGCTTGAATGACTTCAATGATTCATTTTCAGTTTTTCTACAAGGTTTTGACCTCTCTCAGTAGAAATTTTACCCTATTCTTAAGAAAATTGTTGGAATTCATTCAGATTCAAAGGATTTCTCTCGCAGACAGCTTTTTTCAAATCAACCCATAAATTCTTGATTAAATTGAGATTTGGGCTTTGATTGAGCCACTCGAGAAGCTTGGAATTCTTTTGTTGGAGCCATTTCATGGCACTCTTACTTTTATGTTTTAGATCATTATCTTGTTGCGGTACCCAATTGAAATCTATTCGCAACTCCCGAAATGAAGGCAATACTTTTTTTCTAAAGTTTCCTGATATTTCTTCGAATTCCAAATTCCATTATTGATGACAAGATTTCCTCAGGATTGGTGACAAAGCCTATTGTGAATAGAAATAATTGCCATACATAGAACCCAAATGTAGGCATTGGGCCTGCATAACAAGAAGGAAAACATATTATTTTGTATAAAAATTTTCCATTGCTGATGCATGAAATTACTTCGAGAGGAGAAATAATGAAAACACAAAAAATAGACGTCTGGAGACTGTAAAGTAAGCAAAAATTTAAGACAAAGGAATTTCATATTAGCTCATCTCAGGGCTGCTTAGTTACCAGCAATGCTTTAGGCAAAGAAGTGCTTAATCTTCCTATAAGTTCTGAGTGAATACCTAATAATACAAAAGGATAGGCCTATTCCTTCAGGTATTTAAGTACAGGCGTCCCCCATTATACGATTGGGATGCGGCCCTAAAAACCCCAGCGTATATCGATGATCGTATATCGAACTGAAGGCCTTATGGGAAAAATAGGGATACATTCCCAAACATTCTGGAAGCCCCCCAAAATTTGCAGATTCCACTATTATTTTGCTATATATTTATACTGTTATGTACAAAAAGTGTCTGAAAGTAAGAAATTGTGATTAATAAAAGACGTCCTCCCACAATTTCTTTGCCTTGGTGCAGATAAGGGCAGTGGAGAGAGGCATCCTGCGCCTGTTCTGATCCTCTATCCAGAGATTGAGAAGCCTCTCCATCTCTTGGATAGTTGAATCCTGGCTCTTCGTTATCCTCTTGGCAGATAACGACGACACATTCTCGCCAGCTGCCAGGATCTTGTCAGAATTCTTGATCACTGTCGACACAGTGGACTGAGCCAGTCCAAGAATCTTCGCTATCGAATTAGCCCCTTGTCCATTCTTGTGATGCTTGACAATGTCAAGCTTAACCTCCAAGCTCAAACTCTTGCGAGGCTTCTTAGCAATACCCGAAGCACCAGCACTTGGCCTTTTCTGAGACATGCTTTCAAGTTGGAGATCATTAACACGAAATAAGGCAATCGAAAGATGGGGGTACTTTTTTAAAATTGTTAACACGGGAAATCGTAAACCGAACGATCGTATAATGGGGGACGCCTGTATAGTGAATTGCCTCAAAAGAGACGCGATAGACAGCTGCCTGCCTTACAATCAGAAGTGAGGGCCAATGAAATAATAAGGTATGGTAATTTTCTTCTTTAACATTAGGCAGTGCTAAATACCAAAGGCATATAAATCAAACATTAACCAAAAACACTACTTAACAAGGTCTTTTGAAGACCTCCAAAAACACAACTTTTTAACAAAAAGACGTTCAACTCTGCACCAATATCTGGCAGAAATTTCCACTGGATGAGGTTCAATTCTGCACCAATATCTGGCAGAAATTTTCACCGGATGAGTTTGACAGCAATCACCCATACCCCTATATAGTTTTTTATAACCACCATCTTTAACTGTAGGAAGGATTTTTTTTTCCTTGAATGCAGTACAGTATTTGATTTTTGCCAAACATACTGCTCATTCTTCACAAATAATTCAATTTTGGTCTCATCTGTCCAGAAAACATTCTTTCAGAAGACAAACCTATCATTTTGATAATCCTTGGCATACTTTAAACAAGTGTCTTTGTCCATTTTTTGTTGCAGAGGTTTTCTTTGTGCAACACTCTCATGCAGACCACTCTTTCTCAATGTATGATGTTCAGTAGATGGATGGACATTGATCTTAGATGGTTTTAATGCTTGGCAAATATCACTGGCAATCAGTTGTGGGTTTACAGCAGCCATTCTTTCAGTTAGTCTAACTGTATATCCCAAAATCTTGCAAGGTCATCCAACCTTGGTAGAGTTTTGATTGTTTCAAAGCCTTTTCATTTCTTTATAACTGCAGCAACTGTCATCATTTCCAAACTCATGTGCAGCAATAACAAATCTCTTAAGATCTGTAGACAGTACTTTACCACGGTGACCCAATGCTTACTAATGGCTTGTACAGTCATCCGTCTTCCATGAAGATTTAAAGAGAAGATTCTATAGTTCAGAATTGCCAACAGTCTCTAATCAGTGGACAGCCAACTACTAAAAATTTTAAATTCTTTGAAGTATTAAATAATTTTATCTTTTTTCCCCCTTCAAATTCTTTGATGTTTTTCATTACATGTTAGAGTTGAACTAATTTTTTTATTTGTTAAATTTTTCCAAACAAATGGTAAATTTTCATAACTATCCTATACATGGTACAAAAGATAAAGATGAATATAACCGAAATATTTCTCCATACAAATACTTAGTAGTGCCATTGTGTGTTTATATATATATATATATATATATATATATATATCTAAGCTCGTGCTTTTGAGTGCTCTTTGTGCTCGTTTGTACGTGCTTGTTCCTGGAGGTTTCACGTGCGCCTTCCCGGCCCTAGCACCCAAGGATGATGGGGCTCGACCCTGCAGTCTTTCTCATCCTTGGTCTTTTTCCATTTCGACTGTCCCCTCCACCCTTTCTTTTTCCTCTGTCTTTCCTCTCACTTTTTCTTTGTTTTTCCGCTGAGATATGCCCTTTTAAATAGAGGCGAATCGGTTCTTCCCGAACTTAAAAAAAAAAAAATATATATATATATTAGGGTATGTCAATTTTGGGGGTGAAATGACTAAATTGAAAATCATGTGATTTGGTAGTAATTTAATGTAATCATTTGCCATACAAAATAATATCCTTGCTTCAAAAACAATAAAAAATAACTCCTACCTACATCAATTTTTATTAAAAAATTCCATTTTTCCGTAAATTCATAAAATATTTCTCCATACAAATACTTAGTAGTGCCATTGTGTATATATATATATATATATATATTAGGGTGTGTCAATTTTGGGGGTGAAATGACTAAATTGAAAATCATGTGATTTGGTAGCAATTTAATGTAATCATTTGCCATACAAAATAATATCCTTGCTTCAAAAACAATAAAAAATAACTCCTACCTACATCAATTTTTATTAAAAAATTCCATTTTTCCGTAAATTCATTAAATAACAAATGTGCGCAAACATCCTATCAACATTTAAAGTGGCAATAAGATATCATTCAGAGTCTTTATTTGAAAGTAACCAATGCAGTCATGTTCTTTTTGCTGCGGTTCCTTGACATCAGCATTCGGCTTGCTACTTGCGCTTTGATGGAGCCTTCTCGCCTCTTGTGACTGTAAACTTGACTAGCTGCTTCTGTGACCATTTTCACACATCTCTCCACATTCTGAGTGTGAGAAGGCCACTTTGGCACTTGCATTGGGGCCTCTTTAAGTTGTGTTAAATCTTTGTTTGTTATACATTTTGTCAGTGGTGGCTCCAAAACTTCCGAACTCAAGTTAACTAATTCTGACAATTTCGTGGCATTGACGTTTATCGGAGGTACCTTCCTTGTCTGAACAGAGCAGTCTCCCAGCTGGTCATCATCTAGTGATGTTCCTCTAAGCTTTAGAATGATTTCCACAGCCTCAGTTTGCTCTTTGGTACATTGGCTGCAGAGTATTGCTTGCAAAACTGCCTCTGGCCTAGCATACCAAGCGGACCTTCTCACCACAGGTAACACGATGTCCACCACTACTTTCCTTTGGGTTCTCAGTAGCTGTAATTGAAACAAGATGTGGTTGGGCCCTTCCATCCACATTGGATTAAGTTTTACATTGAACCAGTGAGGAAGATAAAACCCAATAATAAATTCAACAATCAACATCAAATTCTGTAGCATTTTGCCCTTCAGTGCATGTTTGGAAACCCAAATCCTGCAGAAACGAATCGCTGTAGTTACCCAATGACTGTGACTTACGGGTCCAATCTCCAAGAGAGCCAGATTTTGAGGCAACTTTCCTGATCTGATTGCTTGAACAATACGATAAGCATAAGATTGGAAGGGGAGGGCCTATTTCGACCTTCAGAAATTTTGTATGTATTTCTAATTCTGTTGCTTCATGTAGCATGTTGCCAAGGGGGCCTGACCACTTGTTGTTGCTCTTTGTAGGACCATCAAGTTCCTGGATGAGATGACGAAGAGGTAGTTCCCCTGTGTGCAAATCACATACAATCCAAACAAGCCTTCTTCCAAGTTTTTTCTCTAAATGCATCATAACACTGCCCTGCCATCCAGTGTTTACGGCAGTTGTCTCCACCAACAGCCTGCAGTGAACTGTCAAGTCTTCTTTCTTAAAGCCAACATATTATTTGATCAGCAATTGCCTCTGCATGTTTCTTGCCTTCTACTTCTGCTTCAGGAACAAAGTGAAACAAATAGCGGCCACCAGGTTCAGAACACACAGAGTAGTGTTCTTCTTTGATGAGACCTGGAAACTTTCTGTCCATTCCCTCTACCTCTAGGAGAACTTTTGTGTCATCATCTCTTCCATCAAACAAAAGGCAAGAGAGACCTTCCTCCTTCAAATCTTTTTCATGCTGATCAGATATTTCCTTCATTATTTTTTCTTGTGCTCTTCTTATCTTATGATCTATCACTAAGGATGTATCCTCTTGGCTGATGAGGCCTGCATCTATCCAAGCAGCAGTGGCAATCTCTGCAGTCTCTTGTAGCCCCGTATGGTGGCGAATACTGGCAAGGGCAATGTTTGAGATGTTTTTAGTGTTGTATTTCATTCTCTTTGGCGAAGGTTCAGATGGCATTTTGGAGCTATCATCTGATGTTGCTTCTTTCTGTTCATCTGAAGAGCTTTCAAAGAAGTGAGAAACCTCTTCAAGAGCTCTTCATCTCTTTGGGTGGCTTCTTCACTCTTCTTTTTCTTCCTTTCTTCCCTCTCTCGGATTTTCTCTTTTTTCCTAGCAATAACAATCTGTTTTTTGGTTTCTGAATAATCTGCCGAACCAATCTGCATACTTCCTTGGCCTCCTGCCTTTGTTCTCTGCGCCTTTATGAAAGCCAGCTCCAAAACAGGGATCTTCTCACGAGGACAGCGACAATCAATGTAAGAGTGAGGTTCTCTTCTGCATGAGGGAGAACAATTGGCTTCAGAACACAACTCTATGGGACACTGGCAGTTAAAAAATGTCAAAAAGAGTATCAAGTGTGTGCAGAAATTTATTTTTCTTTGCTAGTTTTCCTTTACTAAGTGATGTCTCAACTGCTTTGTGCCACAGCTTTGTTAATTTTAGCTCAATAGTTCTATACTGATTGAGTACAGGTGGTTTGAATAACACATTAGCTTTTTTCCACTGATGCAGAAGAGGGGGAATCATGTCCCCTATGAGCTCTTTCTCTGTGTAGTTCCTTCTATCCTTTGTATTTTGTTTATGAAGGAGTAACCCTAGTCTCAGCATGTCTCGCACTGTTGGTAGTTCTGATACAGGAAGCTCCTTGCCTGTACCGACTAACAGGCTCAAGTGGCATGATGACTGACCTCTTGTCTTCAATTTTGGCATCTTAAGAATATCTGAAAAGAAAGACATTTAAGTATTTTATATCAATTACAATGTTTCAAAGTTTAGTCATTCGATGTTCTAAAATTCAATAAAAAAATATTTCATGGGATTACAACATAATTAGACAGAAGAATATGATGATAATAAATAATTGTAATAATCAATAATCCATACTTATAGTTAAACTGTAGTATTTGTCTAGTAGAATAACTATGAAGTAGGTACAAGAGCAATAACAGCAAACCACCATCTATGACATCTAGGAGGCAACTGAGGACTTAGAGTGAGGGACAGTTCTATTCATGTTGTGACTTGTACATTGTACAACAACTATATGACCTTGAAAACACTCCATATGCAATCAGTGGGATAATTCTGTGACAGATGAATAGTGGGATAATTCTGTGACAGATGAATAGTTAATCAATTTATGTCCTATTATTTAGTAAAAGAGTCAATTTCTGAAACTTTAAGGTAAAATTGATGTAGGTAAGGGTTATTTTATTTCATTTTGGTTGGCCAATTTCAAGTTTTGACATGAAAAGACTATATTTTCACTACCAAAATTGATTTGAAAAAAATTGACAAAATTGACACACCCTTATATATATATAATATATATATATATAAAATCACTTCATGCTTTGTGTGAGATGGCTATAATGCACCTGACCTCTGAGTGGGGCATTGAAAGCCACAAGGTTTTCTATGTCTCAAAAACTCTTCCTTCATCTGTCAACTCATCACAGTCTTCCACACAACTAACCCCTTACCTTCAACAATACACAACTCAATCCTTCCTTTTCGCTTAACATTCTTGATGTTTCCTTTTCTCCTGATCTTTCCTGGAAAGATCACATATACTCTTTCCATAACAGCTTCTACAGTACCGGCTACACAGTTTCTTCATCCCCATGCAGTTGCTCTCTGTAGAAGGGGTCTTGTCTGCCCATTAGGCCGGGTCAAAATTTTTGATTTCTTACGTACATAGTGTGAGGTGGTTCAATCAATCATAGTAACACCCTGGTAAAATATTTTTGAATTCTGAGCCCCCCCCCAGTTTGTTTTTTCAGAAAATTCGTAAAATTTGAGATAATTTGCAATTTACTTCGAAATTTTTTTTATTATTACAAAAATTTGCTTATAAAACACTTAAATTTATTTTTTAATGAAAATTTTTTTTAAAAATACAGTACAAAAATGCATGAAAAAAAAATTTAATGCATAAATTTTTAGCTATTATTGGTAGAAATTTAGAAATTAAGAGACAGAAATTCAATAAAATTTTTGACCTAAAACTAATGTTTTTTTTTATTCCTTCCATTGACCTTTCCACTCAAAAGTAGGCAGTTCTTTTCTAGACTCTAACATATTTAAAATAAATTTATGCCGATTAATATAACCAATTCTTTCCTGGCTAGATTTAGTTACCAAGTTCACACCCCATTCAACGCTTTGGCTGTGACATGCCAAATTTCTTTTATATCTTGAACAACTTCGTTATAGCAATCATTTTTACTTACTTTACCCTGTGCTTTAGATTCTTCCTCTCTAACAATAAAATGGAAGTGCCTTACAACATCAGCTTTTGATGGCATCATGGCAGATGAAAATTTTGCTGGATATCCAAAGGCTGCATTGTGGTTTCTTTTTCTAGTAGCCATAATTTAATTTAATAAGATTTTAACTATATTTTATTTATTACTGATATTTTAAAATTAAATAACGTATTTTAATACAAACTTTTAACATTCTAGGTACCTAAATAGCTAAATAGGAATCTGGAAAGAAAAAACAAAAATAATGTAATATTAGGTCTTATATCCGGTGCTATGAGTCAGCACTGGATTTAAGACCCTACCCCCTACCCCTTGATCTCAAAAAAAGTTGGTGAATGGTCTATTCTGATGTAATTCGTGCCAGGGAACCTGATTTTGGCTATCCGAAAGCAAAAAAAATTAATATTTAGGGTCGATTTTTTCCGTTTTTTTTGGCCTATTTCCCATACAATTCATATGGAAAAAAGTGAGTATCGGTATGGGGGTAGCAAAGGTCCCACAGCCTTGATTTTTGGTGTGGATACTACTATTACAAAATGATCAACCTCGCAATATGTACCTAAGTAAAATCCTGATCTTGACCCCTTTTCGACCTGGCCTACTGCCCATGAATGTAGTATACTTCTCGTGTATAAGGTGGATCAACCCACATAGCTCTTCTTGACCCGATGGAATTAAAGTCCTTTCATCTCATCAATTCCCCGCCTCTTACTGACTGTCTTCAATGTCTCTCCCTTCGCCACAATGTTGCCTCACTCACTCTTTACTATCGTTATTATAATGGACACTGCTCTTCTGAACTTTCTAACTGCGTCTTCCTCCTTTAAGGAGAGCACGCAGTACCAGACTTTCTACACCTTCTCATTCTTTTTCTGTCCAACTCTCTTAACGCAAGCGTTAATCGGTATTTTCAGTCTTTCATCTACTCAACTGGTGAACTCTGGAACAATCTTCCTCAATCCATCTTTTCCCCCTATCTATGACCTCCAATCTTTCAAATGCAGTGTCTAGGCATCTCAAAAACTCTGGACCTTCATTTTGGCTCTCTTCTTCTGTGGGGTGCACTTTTGCAGGCATTCGCCTTTGGCCCTCCTTCCTGCATAAAAAGAAAAAACTATAACACGACCATTGTTGGTTTCTTTATCTATAAAATATTCGTATGTATGTTTACGATGGTGTTCCAAAAAGAGTTTAATTTCAAACTTTTTCTTCGACTCTCTCTATTATTATTAATTAATTAATTAATTAATTATATCAAACTCTATAACTTGAACCACTATCTTCATTCGTACTTCAAATTTGCTGCATTACATCCTCGTTTCTTGAACATGCACGCAGGATTAGCAAAGCAAATAAACAGATTGCAAACAAAATGTACATTTTTATTTTCAACAATTTTGAAGGAATTTTAATCAAGAATTGGATAAATGGAAGTTGGTAAAAAAAACCTAGCAGCAGCTAAAAATTAATGTTACACCCATCATTTAATTCCGTGAGAGCAAAATTTGTTACTGTATGTAAAATCAATTTTATTTTCATTGTGTAAAAATACATTTATGAATGTATTTTGGGCTTTACAAATGATGAATTTACTGGAAATCCTATGATAAAGTATGAAAAATTCATGATATTGTATAGTAAATTAGTAATAAGACCTAAACCTTTCCCCCTTCTCCCAAGTGGTCTGCCGGAGCACAGAAATAATCTTGGCCTGAAATTAAAAAAAAAAAAATCAATTGCAGGACAAAACTTAGTGAATTTCATGGGTTTCACAGTTATCTATTGAAACTAGGAAGCATTTAGACTAATGTGTCTGCATATTAGAATCGAAAGTTTTACCACTGCTTTGAATAGTGAATAAAACCTCAAAGTATACTCTCATTTTAGTTTTTATGAATTTGGTTATCCAAATCACCCTTTACCATCAAAATATTTTTGGTGGGTAATACGAATGAGTTTTCATGTTGCCTTCCCTAGTTTCTGCCTGTATTATATAACCAACTGGAATTCTTTCCTTTTTGTTTTTAATATGTAATTGCAAATTAGTGATGCGCATTGTGAGTTAAGTTAGATCGAGACAGATTAGGTTTCGTTAATAGAGAGTAGATAAAACAGCATTTTGCGTATGCAATTTCAGATTATTTGTCAGGTTAGACCCGTCAGGTTATTAATATGAAGGTCTCAGATTTGAGTTTTGGCTCAGGTTTTGGACTGCAGTGACTAAAGTGCTTTTGTTGGTTTTCCTCGGTTGGGTTGTATAGGTGTAAGTCCCCTCCATCATTTGACTTTAGATGTTGCGGAAAAGGTTAAACAACCCTATCAACTCACCAAGCTTTATTGATAAAGATAAATAATACAATTTTACGATAATTTTAACATAGAAATGTTAAATGGACCATTGATATTTATTTTTATTTAATTTGGCACCTAAGCCTTTGGCTTTACTGGTTAGGTTAGGTTACTGTCGTGTTAGATTAAGATGTATTGCTGCCAGTTTAATGTAACATTTTGGCACGTGTGTGGGTTTCATTGCCAATTCATTGAACTGTAAAATACTATACTTAACCCTTTCACTATGGGCATAGCTTTGAAGCAAATTATATGAATTTGAATTATAATACATATATCCCCCATTTTCAATCCTAGGTGGTAGAGAGGGATATACCCTTTGTTTATAAATTACAGTTCAGAAAAGATTAAGAGTTGGTTTGTTTACCACACCCAGATCTGAGTGCAAATTGGACGTGTTATATGCCACACCTGGAGTGAAATGGTTAAATTATCCCATCTTTGTACTCCACAAAATATAAGTAAATTATGGCCTTTTCATTACTGTTAAATGTTTTGATTAAATCCATGAAGGTTTTAATCTTTTGAATTTCATGTCAATAAAACCAATCTCATGAATTAATAAAAGTTCATTACATTCTTTCATAAAACCGGACCAGTTGCGGATAAATGAAGTAGGTAATTAAAATAAAGTTGCCTTAATGCAAAGAGTCACTAAAGGATAGTCGCAGTTTCATCTCCCTTGTACTGTACAGTAACCTTCACGTGCATCCTTTCGTGACCTTTTTCATTATTTTCATTTAAATACTGTAAACTAGGGCTGGATGATAACACTTTTAATGGCCCATGATAATTGTCAGTGAATGGGTGGCAATTATCATGATAAATAATCTCTCTTAATATCTAGTTACACTAAAATTTCTGTAGTAATATATTGAAATTTTATATCCAGATATATAAAAATTTATATATCTGAATTATGTATTTATCAGTATATACGAGTATTGCGAAATTCTAAATGTAAGTGTTAATATGTGTTAGTTTTATATTTATTTACTATTTATTATTAGCTTCCTGTAATAGTGATACACATAAACAAAATCTAGCAATTTTGAGTCCAAATCTGGCGGTTTCTATTTTAATGTTTAATTGCTTTGTTAATTTACTACTATAACCTTAAATAATGTTAAAAATTTTGTGTTTTACAATTGATGTGCTCCTGATTATCATACCTAAAATGACTGATGATAATCGCCATTTTTATACCTGGCTATCGATTATCGTGACTTTCACGATTCTCACCCAGCTGCGCCCTACTGCAAACATGGTTTCCATTTATTTTGTTGTCAGAAAAAACTTTTTCTATCAAAATAATCTATATAAAATTTGTTTATTTTAATTATTAATTCAGTGGGAAAGTCTGTATTGAAAAGCGACATTGTATATGCAAGATTATAGTCCTTTTCTTGATAGTTATTTTTGTTTATTAGTTTAGACTGCTTGTATAGAGTTGTTGTTCGCATTTTTGAAGTTTCATTTTGACCAATGCATATCGCTTTATATATTTATTTTTATTATTTTAAAGTGGATTACGATATGTAATGTAATTATTTTTATGGAAGAACATTATTTTTTAACTTAATTATTAGTTATGACGTGAAACAGGTTCAAGAATAATTTCATTTGTTAAACCTACAATTTTATTTTAATTTTGATGCAACTTCTTATCTTGAAATGTTTCTCGCCCAAACGTTTGTTACCGAACATTATTATTTACCTTTCTTCCTCTCAAAAGGGATCAGTTGCTACCCGAGAGATCTTGACTACAAAAGGTTTCGCCAAATATGTGACGAATGCGGAGCTTTGCTCATGGCGGACATGGCTCACGTAAGTGGACTTGTGGCTGCGGGTGTGGCACCAAATCCTTTCGAGTTTTGTGATATTGTCACCACCACCACTCATAAGACGCTCAGAGGACCAAGGAGTGGAGTTATCTTCTACAGGAAAGGTCAGGGAAATGTTTCTTTTCTCAACTATTCTTAATGCCTACTTCTGTGGGCCAACTTCAGTGCCCGTAAGTAGAATGGATTAAATAAAGATTTGGATGAGGGCCCTCATTAGTGCTTCATATATTGTTGATTTAATGATAGAAGGATATTAAACATTATCACATCAGAGGGAAATAGAATGAAAATTTTAAAACAGTAGAAGAATTGAACGCGTGTAGTCTTATAAATTAAGACTGATTCCACAAAGAGGTCTTTCGTGTATAAATGAAAATATAAAGATAAAAAAGAGTGTGATGATTGTTTGATGTGTAAGACAACCGAGATTCATTTTCACCATTCCCCCTTTAGTTCAGGAGAATGAAGTACAGGGTGATTCTTTAATTATACCAAACTTTCAAAAACTAAGAATCACTGGATTATTGTGAAAGGATGGGATTTATTTTACAGGCATATAAAACATGCTCAAAGTGCCCTTCCCTTTGTGAAATTGCGTGACGAATGTGGGTTAGGGTGCATCAAACGCCCTTAGGTTCTTGGATTTTAATGTCTATTCTCTCAAATGTTACACTTGTTGCTAGAAGTGTGTATGCCAAAAATTAATTAAATCGGAGGTGGTCCTGGGTGGCCACCGGTCACTTTTATATTTTCGCGGCAATTTTCGGGTTCCGCGCTATGTAAAAATATCTATTTTTTTTATTTACCAACCAGTTGACTACTTACATTGTTTCTTTTAATATAGAGTTGCTAAGGGGTGATTTACATAACATTTGAGAGAATAGACATTAAAATCCAAGAACCTAAGGGCGTTTGATGCACCCTAAAGGGGTGATTTACATAAAACATGTACCATAAACGAAACTTCACTTATAGTCTAATAATATCCTTTATTGTCTTTCAGAAACAATGGAAGCTGTAACAATGGAAGCTAAGAAGACAGATTAGCAAGTGCCATTTTTGGTCTTGGCAATGCTCTTACAGAAGGAGATGGTACATTGACAGGAGTCCGCCTCCCAACTTGCCGGCAGGTTTTTCGATGCGTGATGTGGCACATCCAGAAAGAAATATGTGAAGGCAAACAAACACAGCCACTCAAATGGAAATCTGCCAGCATAGTCCTTATCCAGCTGAAAACATTCTACACTAAAGCAAATATTCCTATGCTTTCAGACCATCAATGCTGCAAACTAATACTTGACCTTCTTAATGACAATAACAAATTGCGTCAAATACCTGTTTCTCGCAGAGAATCTCCAAACACTTTGGCTAAGTTGCAATCCATGAATGAACGTCTTGATAAGACCTTTGGTGTATGGACAAAAGATGCAATGACAAACATTAAGAATGAGGAGGATAGAGCATTTTTAGAGTCAATGAAATCTGACAGAGTAGCCTCATTTGGTAGTGTTGACAAGAAGAAAGCTGATAAAGATCGTAGAAAAGAAAAACGCATCTTAGCGGAAGCTTCAAGACGAGAACGTCATGAATCATCCAGTGTACAAGAGATGAAAAGTTCTGTATGCTCTGATGATAGTGCCTCTGCAGATAGCTTGGAAGAAACTGAAGAAGAGGCGATTCCAGAGCTTCAAAGGAAGCGTAGTCACCACAGATCAACATATGCAGGTACGTCTGCCTTTATTCCTCATGATATTCTGAAAAGGCCTTCAGTCGTGTCTGTTGCTACTCGACTAAACATAACTCCTGTTCAACAGGCTGTGCTCACCGAAGCTGTAATTCAAGAGGCAGGAGGTGATCCACGTCGTGTGGCCAAGTCGTATTCAACTGCTGATAAGGCTCGACGATCAATAACAAGTGCTATCGCAAAGATATTCGAGAAAATTGGATCGCCCCAACAGCTGCAACACTTCACTGGGATGGCAAGCAGATGCATACGCTCACAAACAAGAATGGCAAGGAAGAAAGATTGCCAGTGTTGGTTGGGAATGCCACTGATGTAAAGCTACTGGGAGTGGCTAGATATCCTCGTGGAAGTGATATGTCATCAGGTGACATCATTGCCGAGCACACTTACACGTTTCTACATTCATGGAAGTGCAAACAGTCAGTTGTCAACTTATGTTTTGACACAACAGCATCAAACACTGGACACGTTACAGCTGCCTGTGTTACCATTCAATCAAAACTGGACCGTGCTCTTCTGTGGTGTGCATGTCGCCATCATGTTGGAGAGGTAATCCTGGATCATGTGTTTGACGCTCTCAAAATTGAGACATCAAAGTCTCCAGAAGCATCTTTGTTCCAAAGATTCCAGAAGAATTGGGAACGCATATCGCATGCAAAGGATGAAAGTTTAACCAAAATTGACATTTCAATGTACAATGACGATGCACAACAACTGCTTTTATCCTGCAAAAACAAGGTTTTAAGCACAATCCGCACAAGCGCTTCATACTGTAGGGAAGACTACAAGGAAATGGCACAACTCTGCCAGGTAGTCCTCGATGATGATGTCACAAAACAAGGAACACTCCACAGACCTGGGGCCATGCATAAAGCAAGGTGGATGTCAAAGATTCTTTATTCCATCAAAATATGCCTACTTGAAGAGCAAATTTCTGTACTACCTCGAGGAACTGTAACAACACAACATCAACAGGAAAAACTGAAGGAGTTTGTTGTTTTTGTTGTTTATATTTATTGTGATTGGTGGCTCATATGTCAGTCTGCTTCAAATGCCCCATGGTTTGATTTGTGCTTATACAAGACTCTGCTCAACTATAAAGCTGTCAACTCAATCATTTCAGTCAGCGCTGTGAAAGCCTTTGATAGACATTTGTGGTATTTAACCCCAGAACTGGTTGTTTTGGCACTGTTCAGCAATGCAGTACCTCAAAAGGAGCGTCGTGCCCTTGCAGATGTGTTACTGGCCATACAACCAGATGAAATGCCAAGCACTCCAAAACACCGCTACGGTTCTGGATATGGCAAACCGTCATTTCCAAAAATTACAGAAGCGACAACCCTGGCTGATCTTGTGAACGAGGACTCGTGGTTTACAGTGAACCTTCTTCACCTGGATATGACCTTCCTAACAGAGGATGTTGACAATTGGCAGAACAATGACCACTTCAAGGCAGCCAAGTCCATTGTGGATGGGTTAAATGTTGTGAATGACCCTGCGGAGAGAGCAGTAAAGCTCACAACTGATTTTGTCTCAGCTGCAAGAGGAGAAGACCACTTCCAAAATCTTCTTCAAGTGGTTGAATGTGACCGCAAAGCGAGGCCAAATTTGCGGAAACGAGCAAAGTTGGAGTAGTGACATTGGCGTTGTGTTTATACATTTTCAACTTTCAATCAATGTAAGTATAGTAATACCGAATATTTGTATATTAGTATTATAAGTAATACCGAATATTTGCCGAATATTCGGTGCATCACTACTAAATATATAAAAGTGGCCGGTGGCCACCCAGGACCACCTCCGATTTGATTTATTTTTTGCATACATACTTCTACCAACAAGTATAACATTTGAGGGAATAGACATTAAAATCCAACAACTTTTTGAAAATCATGGGGCGTTTAATGCACCCTAAATTGTGGGTGGTTTAATTTCTTATCATGGCCTCCATCGTGCGATTTTTTCTGTTTCTGTTGCCACAATATGGTAAATCGAAATGTTTACCTCCGTATCATTCAAGAACAGTTTTTTTTAAGGGCCATAACACAGATGTGGACAGTTTTGTTTCAGTATGACTTCGTAAGACTCGTACAGCAAATGTCGTTTTTGAACTTCTGCATGAAACTTTTGACCTGAGTGTCCTGTCCAACAGGTAGTTTTAATACTGGTCTTGTATGACCTCCTTTGCCACCTGGCCTCAATAATCTTTTTCATGATAATGTCTAAATGATAGGTTCTTCATGGAAAATCCAAGGACACTGGAATCTCAAAGTAGCGGTTGAGCTGCAACACTGGAGAGATTAGTCTCATAATTTCGTAAAGAAAATACACTTTGAGCGTGTGTACTTGTGAAGTAACTCCCATCCCTTCACAATAACCGTGTCAAGTGTTATGATTATTTATTTTTTGTAAGTGGGATATAATGTAAAGAATTACCCTGAATCTCGTGTTTACTTTTTAATTTAGTTTTAAATGAAATGTGTGGGAATAGAGCAATTTCCATCTTCTTTGAAGTTAAAATTATTAAGACTTCGAAAGTAAATCTCTAATAATTTGGATCTGATTTTGATTGGAAAGTTTTTATAACTTAATAGGCTCTGTGATATTACACAAATATTTCATTAATGGATTAATTTAGGGCAAAAGGGAACTGGCAAGGATGGGAAACCTATTTTTTACGACTATGAAGATAAAATAAATCAAGCAGTGTTCCCTGGGCTTCAAGGCGGACCTCACAACCATCAGATTGCTGGAATTGCAGTGGCAATGAGACATACTAAAACACCCGCTTTTAAGGTTTATCAGGAACAGGTAAGACTCGGAGCCTTTATATTAATTATTAAACCGCGGAATAAGAAGGTGTGTTGGTCATAAGTAAAATATGTACTCTTAGGTCAAAGGAATGATAATAGCTTCTTTTGGATTAGTATGTTATGGAATGTTCTTGACCTTAATTACTGTTAACGTGTTGAATTTTAATTACTGTGTCTGTAGAGCAGTGGGGTCCCTATTACTGATTTTGGGAATAAAATTAGTGTGTTTTTGCAGTCATTAAAAATAAGTTAAAAATAAGGGTGCTAGTATCTGTGATAAGAATAATTATAGGCCAATAGCACTTGCCAGTATACTTTCTAAGGTGTTAGAATATGTCATTTATAATAGGGTAAGTACTTACCGTATTTTACGCCTCATAAGACGCTACTTTTTTCCTGAAAAAACGTCTCCAAAAATCACTTCAGGGCTCATATGTTGTTGTTTTGTTTAATGTTCTTTTAATAAAGTTATGGGAATATATTTTTTGTCAGGCTGATAAATCTTCGAAATATTTTTTTCCTAAATATTCTTTGCTAAATATAGGGTACGTCTTATGAGGCGTAAAATACAGTACTTGCAGACTTATGGCAATCAGTTTGGCTTTAGAGTAAAACATGGTACTAACATGTGTATTTATATGCTAAAGGAAGCAGTCCTGAAGTACAAGATGTCAAGTAGCAATGTATATTCTTTTTTTTTTTTTGGATGCAGCAAAAGTATTTGATAGAGTTAACCATCACAAACTTTTCAAGAAACTCTTGTGTCGAGGGGTACCTAAATATATACTTAGGATACTTACATTCTGGTTTACAGAGCAGACCATGTTTGTAAGATGGAAAAGCACTGTATCACCAGGTTTTAAAGTAACTAATGGTGTTAGGCAAGGAGGTATATTATCACCCTATCTTTTCTGTATATACATGGATGACCTTACCAATGCACTAAAAACTGCACGTTACTGGCTGTCATTGGAAAGGAAAAAATTAATCATTTAATGTATGCTGATGACCTTGTTCTTCTGTCACCCTCTCCCCATGGGCTGAGAGTACTATTAGAGATATGTGAACAATATGGTATAGAAAATGACATCACCTATAATGGGTCAAAGTGTTGTATTTTGATTTTTAGGTGTAATCTACTGAAACATGTATCATGTGGGTCTTTTGAAATGAATGGTCAGACTATATCTGTCAAAGACACATGTAAATACTTAGGTCATGTAATTACTCACGAGCTGCGAGTTGAACTCGATATTGAGAGGCAACGTAAAAAGCTGTATGTACAGGGTAATATGCTAGTAAGGAAATTTGGTATGTGTTCAGAATCAGTTAAAACTTAGCTTTTTAGAACCCATCTGTGGTGGAACTATACAAAAACTGCTATGAATAAACTCTGTTGCTTATAATAGTATTTTTCGTATGCTATGTAGGGAACCAAAATGGTGCAGTGCCAATTTTATGTTTACTATGAGTAACCTACCTACCAGCCAAATGTTAATCTGGAAGAATATATGTATATAATTTCATTACTAGGGTCCAAAACAGACTCACCTATATGGCAGTCTTGATTCAGACAACTGCTGGTTTACAATACCTTATTTTTGTAATGTAGCAAAGATTATATATGCATATTAAGTTGTGTTATAATAAGTGGCTATGTTATAATAAGTGTTAAAATTCTCGTGTAATAATATACGAGGGCCACTCAATATATTTTCCTTGTAAGTTCTAGAAATTTTGTACACAAATAGTTACATACCTTTTTTACAAGTTTTTATTTTTCCACACAGTCTCCATCCTTTTCTACGGCTTTTCTCCACCTCGAAACAAGGGCTTTTATTCCTTACTGGTAAAGGTCCGTTGGGTTCTGCTCGAGCCACCTCTTAACCTCCTCAACAATCTCATCGTCACTGAAACTTTCTTCCACGAATAGCATCCTTCATTGGCCCAAACAAATGGAAGTCTGAAGGTGCCATATCCGGGTTGTATAGAGGGTGGCGTAACACAGTGAAGCGCATTTTTATGATGGCCTCTCTTGTTTGCAAACTGTTGTGTGGTCTTGCGTTATCGTGCAAAAGGAGGACGTCTTCCAGTTTTCTCTCCGACCGAACTCGCTTCATACGTCTCTGCAGTCTCTGTAGGGTAGCAATATGTCTCCGAGTTGATTGATTGTCCTTTCTTCATAATATCCACTTTTTTGGTTTATTATTCCTTTTAGTATTTTTAATAGCTGTAAGTGGGGCTTCCACCCGAAGCCAAACACTTCAACTATATCTGAACTTGGCTTATCGTTGATTTGCCACTAGGATTACATTCTTTTCTTTTCTCCATTGGTCCAGTTTATTGTGTCATACCGACATATGTTTTTGTTGGGCCCATTGTCTGATGAAAAAGCTGGGGTCCAAGGTCAATACCTTGACCTGGTGGGATCCCCCGCATTGATCCCTTTGGTGAAGAATCTTCTTCTCTGGGACTAAGAAAAGTTGCACCATTGCTCACCTCACCCACCATGGTGCGTAAGCGGGTTGAGGGGACCTTTTTATCCTGGGTGACGTCCTGCTACTGTGAGAGCTTTCCTTAGTAGACATTACATCCCGTTCTTGTTTGTTGAAAGCTACATACAGGTGGGAGGGATTTCCCCCGTACCCGTCCCTTATTTTTAGTCGCCTTTTACGACACGCTGGGACCACGTGGGAAGTATTCTTTCAAATCCCCTATCCCCAGAGATAGGGATCACCCCTTTCATGTCCCAGAAGATGGTGGCCATAACCTTTCCTGCAGAGGGAGCCATTTTGAACTTTTTCTTGCGTAGGGAGTCTGTGTGATGCCACTCCATGGATTGGCGTTTTGTTTCAGGTTCAAAGTGGTGTACCCAAGTCTCATCCCCAGTCACAGTTCGTGAAAGGAAAGTCATCCCCTTTTGTCTCGTATCGAACCAACGACTCGGAAGCAATTTCTTTTCTTTGGGCTTTGTGATCTTCAGTCAGTTCGCGAGGAACAAACCGTGAACACACTTTTGAGTATCCAAGTTGCTGAATTATCGTATTCACACTTCCTTCACTAATTCCTAGCTCCAGTGATAGCTCCTTGTATGTGACGCGCCGATTTAATCGAATCATGCTGTTAGCATGCTGCACAGTATGAGATGTCACAGCCGATTCCGGGCGACCTCTGCGTGCCTCATCATTGAGGCTGGCTTTCCCTCTCCTATGATCTCACGTTTAGACCAGCGTCCAACTGTGCTTCGATCAACAGCATCTCCGTAAACGTTTTGTAGACGTCTTTGAATATTTCCAACTGTTTCTTTCTCTGCGGTTAAGAACTCTATAACAGTTCTCTGTTTGCGACGCACATCACTGTCAGACGCCATTTTCGAAACTGCGTTAACCATCGGTTTTATACAAGGAGGGGAGGTTCAAACTGGAAAAATCTGGTTATGAGAATCTCAGAAAGTTCAAACTTACGGCCCAAAAGACATTTCAGCCCCATGACCTATTATTTAGCTAAGAAAAAAGGGTGGGGCAAAATATATTGAGTGCCCCTAATAATTTAGGGCGGGTCATACTATGCATTTTTTTTAAATCAATGGAGAGGGGTGTTCAAATGACATATTTTGGTGTATAGAACACAATTCTGAAGAAAATATTTAATTCTGATAACCCTAACCTACATCATTTTGCAGTTGATTATTATTAAATTGTTGATTATTTTACTATTGTAGTTACCCCAGAATATGTCTTCTCACGTTTTCTATCATGGCTGCTGACGTTATCTCTCATAGAGCATTGTTCTAACTAATTCATATAAACACATATAATGTAATTCATATAATAATAATAATATTTAAATACTCAAATAAAAAGGTGTGCCATTCCACTTAATTGTAATTATCATACAGTTTGGTATATGAAATATTTTGACGGTTTTCTGGCGCGCATAAGGCCATACAAGTAAAGTGATTGAAAAGAGCAAGGTCAAGAGAGCACAGGAGAAGTTGATGAGAGAGCTGGGGGAACAGTTCGAGAAGAAGTGCAGGGAGGAGGGGGGGATCTCTTGCATCCTCTTTGATGGGCGGATTGACCTGACCAATGTGATGATGGAAGCTGAGGGCAGTGACCAATCTTTTCCCGCAAAGATCAAGGAAGAACACTATAGTGTTGTTAGTGAGCCTGGCAGCTACTATCTGTTCCACTTTACCCCAGAGGAAGCAACTAAAGAGGAGTCACATGCGGAGAAGATTGCTAAGGTCCTGTTTGCCTGGCTGAAAGAGAGGGGTTATGATAAGACCTTGTTGGCCATTGGAGGAGACTCAACAAATGTCAACACTGGTGTGAAAGCTGGAGTAATGCGGAAGCTGGAGCTGCACCTGGGGAGAAAGCTGGTCTGGTTGGTGTGCAACCTGCACACTGTTGAACTTCCCCTGCGCCATCTCATTGTCGACCTTGATGGCCCTACTCTGTCAGACAAAAAATTATCCAGGCCAATAGGAAAGCTCCTTGATTCTGCTACAGACTTTGATATCAATCCAAACTTCACCCTAATCTCTGTTGGCCCTCCACCGATCAAGCTTCCTGACAAGGTCATTCAAGATCTCTCAACTGATCAATACTATGGCTATAAAATTGTCTGTGCAGTCAGGGATGGAGTACTTCCTGCAGGGCTGGCTCTGTTAGAGATAGGACCAGTAAACCACAGCCGCTGGCTCACCACAGCGAACAGACTTCTCAGGCTCTGGGTGTCAAAGCACGGACTTAAAGGAAAGAACCTGAAGATTCTGCAATTCATTGTGGAATTCATCATTGGAGTGTATTACCCATGTTGGTTCAACGTGAAGGTCAAGCACTCCTGGATCGAAGGGCCTAGGCACATCCTCTTTCAGCTGGACTGCCTCAAGTCCCAGAGAAAGGAGGTGCTGGATATTGTGATGCCAACTGTGAGAAGATCTGCTTGGTATGCCCACAGTGAAGTCATCCTCCAAACACTACTCTGCTCTGAGGATCTGAAGGAGAGGATTGAAGGGGTGGAGAGAATCCTGGCCATCAGGGGAGAGGGGGACCCGGACACTCAGCTGGGGGACTCCTCTGTTAGGAGCAGAAGGACACCTGACATCAATTGTGATGCTTCCAGCATCGGTGACTTGATCAGCTGGTCAGAAGGTGTGTCAGAGCCACCTCTCACCTGCTCTCTAAATACCTCAGAGGTGAAAAACTTCATCAACACCCCCATGGAGGTGCGCAACTGGCCTTGCCACACACAAAGCATTGAGAGGGTTGTTAAAATGGTGACTGAGGCTTCTGCTAAGTACTTCTCACAGGAAAAGAGGGATGGAGGGATCAGGGCTCAGGAGACCAGCAGGAAGCTGATGTCCAAGTCTGAGTCAAAGCAGGATTTGTGCAACCTGGCAAAGTTCAAGATGTCAGGAGAATGATCTTTGTAATTATATCCAGTGATATACATGCAGTTCACCTATTAATAAATATATGTAAAGTTGATTTGGCCTTGTCAATATAAATGATTTACCTTATATCTTTTAATATATTATAAAGGGGTTCAAAAGGGTAAAATTGGCAATTTAGAAATACAAAATGATGTAGGTTAGAGTTATCCTATCCAAAAAAGAAGCTCATATTTGAATTCCCCATGTAAAAACACACAATTTAGACACCCCTGATGGTAGGATTTCCTTCAGATTCATGTTGTCACCTGAGTACGACCCTCCCTACGGCCTAATATATAAAATTGTCAGTTAAACAGCATGCCAGAATGCTAGGTTAAGTGGCTGTGTTAGCCTTATTTTTGTATTAAGTTCAGTGTATACGTAAGATTGTACTTGTATGTTAGTTTAAGTGGCTATGGATTGTGATTGATCCGCAATAAAGATGTTTTGTTTATACAGGGTGTACATAAAGTCAGGATCTATTTTTGTGAAGCACTTGGAAATTATATGGAATTCAATCATAAAATGATAAAGCGGTAACATTTATTAAATAATTAAGAGTAGGATTCGACGTGACGCCCATCAGTATCCCTGCACAGCTTAAATCATTCCGCAGCATTTCTAAACACATTCTGGAGCATTTGCGGGGTTATGTTATCTGCAGCAGTTCGTATACGTGTACGTAAGTTTTCAAGACTCGTAATCTTCGTCTGATAGACGTGCGACTCGATAAAGCCCCATGCAAAGAAATCTAAAGGGGTTAAATCTGGTCATCTCGCAACACAAGGTCTGTTGCTTCCGCGTCCGATCCAGCGATTTGGAAAACGTTCATTTAGATAATCCTGAACAATTTTGGCATAGTGACAAGGAGCACCATCATGTTTATTCTAAGGGGATAGTATTCTTGTTTGCCGTAACAGAATCTATAAATAGATCCACAAATTGTTTCTCAGTGTTATGATTCATATTATTTAAGCCCCGCCTCTTTTCATCCTTTTGGACCACCCTGTAACGTCAAGCGAGCCTTAGTATTACCTAGGCGAGCTGGTGCTGACTTTATGACGTCATAACTACATATGAGCGGAAATGACCATGACGTGTCACAATTACGTCACAGATTTCTTGATATATTCATACATCCTGTTGTTTGCTTTTATCGATTTTAACTTCTTTCTTTCTCTTTATTTCTTACCGGATGTGTTTTTCGATTACATATATTGTGCATTTTGATACATTGTGCATTTGAATATTATAAAAAAAAGAGAGAGAGAGAGAGAGAGAGAGAGAGAGAGAGAGAGAGAGAGAGAGTTACAAGGAAAAGAAGTACCTCAAAAGGCCTTGCGGCCCATACCGAGGAGGTACCAATGGCAACGGGTGCCAGGGAAAATTTTCTACACACTCAAATAGTGTGCAAGATTTGGTCTAACCTTTTCTTGAACTGATCCACCGAGGAACTGTTCCTGTTATTAAAAGTTTATTTTTCTTTCAACTATCCTAGCAGTAGTAGAAAACTGGATAGAAAAGTAGAAGGCTCTCTCCCCACCCTCCGCTCCCTCCCTGCCAGAGGCAGGTACGGAAAAAGGTTGAAGAAAATACCTTGACCCTGGAAAAGTAGCCAAGGAAATTTTACAGGAAAGTGGAGAATATATAAATAGCTCTATATTTACCTTGCTCACAGAGACACCGTGCAAGCGAACTCCTGCAGAGTTTTCTTATGTTTTAACCTTAAACTATCAACGTGTTAAAGTAATTCCCACATATACTAGTCCTAAATCGTTTCAAATCCAACTTCTAACCATTGTTGCGAGTTGGGTTATCATTTGAACTAAACATGCTTCTAAAATTGACATCTTTGAACCCGCGTCACGTAAGCGTCGATTGTAGCCTAACGAAAGGGATTAACTTTGTGGCATTTTTCGCCAGTTTCCAATCCACCTACCTACTTCCCCACCAATACCCAGCGCGCGCACTTCGGCCATTAGCCGGCGGTGAGGTACCTTAGCAAAGGCCTTCTAATCAATCGCCCTACTCTTATCATACTCACTCAACATGACGTAGAAAAACTCGAGCATGATGGTGAGACACGACCTATGCTGTCTAAACCCATGTTGGAGTCCCGAAGTAGCTTGTAGGAATCCAAATGGTCAACAATCCTACTCGCTATTATCCCCTCTAAATATTTACCTACAACTGAAGTTAAATGGTGTTATTTATAGAGGTTCCAAGCCTCTCTTCCCACGCATGAGATAGCAGTAGCGTCCTAATCGTAACAGTAGAGAAAAAGATAATACTAAAAGTTTTTCTTTTTTTTAGCAGTCAGAGGAGAACATCCCTAACCTAAGCTAAAAGGACAGAGTGGGATGGGAAGGGTCCTAGTAACCCACGGGACAGGTTTGTACAACAGACTTCACCCGCCCTCCCGAAAGAGAGAGAACCTAAAGGAATTGGCAGCCAATTTCTCTAGAATCCCACGACTCGGGACCGGAGGGCTGTCACACCCCAAGTATAAAGTTTACAACACCCAGAAGGAATGTGCAAAAGAGAGAGAGAGAGAGAGAGAGTTACAAGGAAAAGAAGTACCTCAAAAGGCCTTGCGGCCCATACCGAGGAGGTACCAATGGCAACGGGTGCCACGGAAAATTTTCTACACACTCAAATAGTGTGCAAAATTTGGTCTAATCTTTTCTTGAACTGATCCACAGAGGAACTGTTCACAACTTCCGAAGGTAACCTGTTCCATGTGTCACAGATCTTATACGTAAAGTAATTCCCACACACACTAGTCCTAAACCGTTTCAAATCCAACTTCCAACCATTGTTGCGAGTTGGGTTATCATTTAAACTAAACATACTTCTAAAATCGACATCGTTGAACCCGCGTAAGAGCTTGAAAACCTCGATCAGTTGACCGCGCAGCCTCCGAGTTTCCAGCGAAAACAAGTTCAGGGCGCGTAACCGTCGATTGTAGCCCATATGCCTAACGGAAGGGATTAACTTTGTGGCCCTCGCCTGCACTCGCTCCAGCCTCTCAATATCTTTTCTGAGGGTGGGCGACCAGAACTGCACAGCATACTCCAGGTGCGGCCGAACAAGGGAATTGTACAGTGAGAGCACAATCTCCTTGTTCCGAAACTGAAATTGCCTCCTGATATAACCCAATAGTTTCTGGGCTTTCTTTTCCACCTCTACACACTGTTTCGTAAACTTAAGGTCGCTGCTAATTAGCACACCAAGTCCTTTTCTAAATCAGTCACCTCGATATTACTACCCAACATCGAGTAGTCCGACTTGGGATTGGCGTAGCCAATGTGCATCACTTTGCATTTACCCAAGTTAAACGGCATTTGCCATTTTTCGGACCACTCTCCTATCCTACCTAGGTCCGCACGCAGTTCCTCGATCGCTTCGGGCGTCCCAACATTGGCCCCAAGCTTGGTGTCATCAGCGAATTTGGCGATCCGACTGACGATGCCACCGTCGATATCATTTATGTAAATGATAAACAACAGTGGCCCCAAAACGGAACCCTGAGGAGAGAGAGAGAGAGAGAGAGAGAGAGAGAGAGAGAGAGAGAGAGAGAGAGAGAGAGAGAGAGAGAGAGAGTTACAAGGAGTTACAAGGAAAAGAAGTACCTCAAAAGGCCTTGCGGCCCATACCGAGGAGGTACCAATGGCAACGGGTGCCACGGAAAATTTTTCTACACACTCAAAGAGTGTGCAAAATTTGGTCTAACCTTTTCTTGAACTGATCCACAGAGGAACTGTTCACAACTTCCGAAGGTAACCTGTTCCATGTGTCACAGATCTTATACGTAAAGTAATTCCCACACCACACTAGTCCTAAACCGTTTCAAATCCAACTTCCAACCATTGTTGCGAGTTGGGTTATCATTTAAACTAAACATACTTCTAAAATCAACATCGTTGAACCCTCGTAAGAGCTTGAAAACCTCGATCAGTTGACCGCGCAGCCTCCGAGTTTCAAGCGAAAACAAGTTCAGGGCGCGTAACCGTCGATTGTAGCCCATATGCCTAACCGAAGGGATTAACTTTGTGGCCCTCGCCTGCACTCGCTCCAGCCTCTCAATATCTTTCCTGAGGGTGGGCGACCAGAACTGCACAGCATACTCCAGGTACGGCCGAACAAGGGAATTGTACAGTGAGAGCACAATCTCCTTGTTCCGAAACTGAAATTGCCTCCTGATATAACCCAATAGTTTCTGGGCTTTCTTTTCCACCTCTACACACTGTTTCGTAAACTTAAGGTCGCTGCTAATTAGCACACCCAAGTCCTTTTCTAAATCAGTCACCTCGATATTACTGCCCAACATCGAGTAGTCCGACTTGGGATTGGCGTAGCCAATGTGCATCACTTTGCATTTACCCAAGTTAAACGGCATTTGCCATTTTTCGGACCACTCTCCTATCCTACCTAGGTCCGCACGCAGTTCCTCGATCACTTCGGGCGTCCCAACATTGGCCCCAAGCTTGGTGTCGAGAGAGAGAGAGAGAGAGAGAGAGAGAGAGAGAAGAGAGAGAGAGAGAGAGAGAGGAGAGAGAGTGAGTTACAAGGAGTTACAAGGAAAAGAATACCTCAAAAGGCCTTGCGGCCCATACCGAGGAGGTACCAATGGCAACGGGTGCCAGGGAAAATTTTGTCTTTCAACTATCCTAGCAGTAGTAGAAAACTGGATAGAAAAGTAGAAGGCTCTCTCCCCACCCTCCGCTCCCTCCCTGCCAGAGGCAGGTACGGAAAAAGGTTGAAGAAAATACCTTGACCCTGGAAAAGTAGCCAAGGAAATTTTACAGGAAAGTGGAGAATATATAAATAGCTCTATATTTAGCTTGCTCACAGAGACCGAGCAAGTGACCTCCTGCAGAGTTTTCTGAGGTTTTAATCTTAAACTATGATTGTGTTCAGTACTTTGTCTAGCCTATTTTTAAACAGATTTACACTTTGACTGGAAACAACCCCTGAGGGAAGTTGGTTCCAGATATTAACTATTTTATAGGAAAAGAAATTTCCGCAGACTGAGGTCCTAAATGTCTTTACACACTCAAATAGTGTGCAAGATTTCGTCTAACCTTTTCTTGAACTGATCCACAGAGGAACTGTTCACAACTTCCGAAGGTAACCTGTTCCATGTGTCACAGATCTTATACGTAACGTAATTCCCACACACACTAGTCCTAAACCGTTTCAAATCCAACTTCCAACCATTGTTGCGAGTTGGGTTATCATTTAAACTAAACATACTTCTAAAATCGACATCGTTGAACCCTCGTAAGAGCTTGAAAACCTCGATCAGTTGACCGCGCAGCCTCCTAGTTTCAAGCGAAAACAAGTTCAGGGCGCGTAAACCGTCGATTGTAGCCCATATGCCTAACGGAAGGGATTAACTTTGTGGCCCTCGCCTGCACTCGCTCCAGCCTCTCAATATCTTTCCTGAGGGTGGGCGACCAGAACTGCACAGCATACTCCAGGTAACGGCCGAACAAGGGAATTGTACAGTGAGAGCACAATCTCCTTGTTCCGAAACTGAAATTGCCTCCTGATATAACCCAATAGTTTCTGGCTTTCTTTTCCACCTCTACACACTGTTTCGTAAACTTAAGGTCGCTGCTAATTAGCAACCCAAGTCCTTTTCTAAATCAGTCACCTCGATATTACTGCCCAACATCGAGTAGTCCGACTTGGGATTGGCGTAGCCAATGTGCATCACTTTGCATTTACCCAAGTTAAACGGCATTTGCCATTTTTCGGACCACTCTCCTATCCTACCTAGGTCCGCACGCAGTTCCTCGATCGCTTCGGGCGTCCCAACATTGGCCCCAAGCTTGGTGTCATCAGCGAATTTGGCGATCCGACTGACGATGCCACCGTCGATATCATTTATGTAAATGGTAAACAACAGCGGCCCCAAAACGGAACCCTGAGGAACCCCACTAGTGACCGAGGCCCAACCCGAACTAGCCCCTTTAATTACCACCCTCTGCCGCCTATTCCTCAGCCAGTTTTCAATCCACCTACCTATTTCCCCACCGATACCCAGCGCGCGCACTTTCGCCATTAGCCGGCGGTGAGGTACCTTATTAAAGGCTTTCTGAAAGTCGAGATAAAGTATATCAATCGCCCTACTCTTATCGTACTCACTCAACATGAGAGAGAGAGAGAGAGAGAGAGAGAGAGAGAGAGAGAGTTACAAGGAGTTACAAGGAAAAGAAGTACCTCAAAAGGCCTTGCGGCCCATACCGAGGAGGTACCAATGGCAACGGGTGCCAGGGAAAATTTTGTCTTTCAAACTATGCTAGCAGTAGTAGAAAACTGGATAGAAAAGTAGAAGGCTCTCTCCCCACCCTCCGCTCCCTCCCTGCCAGAGGCAGGTACGGAAAAAGGTTGAAGAAAATACCTTGACCCTGGAAAAGTAGCCAAGGAAATTTTACAGGAAAGTGGAGAATATATAAATAGCTCTATATTTAGCTTGCTCCCAGAGACACCGAGCAAGCGAACTCCTGCAGAGTTTTCTGAGGTTTTAATCTTAAACTATGAGTGTGTTCTGTACTTTGTCTAGCCTATTTTTAAAACAGATTTACACTTTGACTGGAAACATCCTCTGAGGGAAGTTGGTTCCAGATATCAACTATTTTACAGGAAAGAAATTTCCGCAGACTGAGGTCCTAAATGTCTTTACACACTCAAATAGTGTGCAAGATTTCGTCTAACCTTTTCTTGAACTGATCCACAGAGGAACTGTTCACAACTTCCGAAGGTAACCTGTTCCATGTGTCACAGATCTTATACGTAACGTAATTCCCACACACACTAGTCCTAAACCGTTTCAAATCCAACTTCCAACCATTGTTGCGAGTTGGGTTATCATTTAAACTAAACATACTTCTAAAATCGACATCGTTGAACCCCCGTAAGAGCTTGAAAACCTCGATCAGTTGACCGCGCAGCCTCCGAGTTTCAAGCGAAAACAAGTTCAGGGCGCGTAACCGTCGATTGTAGCCCATATGCCTAACGGAAGGGATCAACTTTGTGGCCCTCGCCTGCACTCGCTCCAGCCTCTCAATATCTTTCCTGAGGGTGGGCGACCAGAACTGCACAGCATACTCCAGGTACGGCCGAACAAGGGAATTGTACAGTGAGAGCACAATCTCCTTGTTCCGAAACTGAAATTGCCTCCTGATATAACCCGATAGTTTCTGGGCTTTCTTTTCCATCTCTACACACTGTTTCGTAAACTTAAGGTCGCTGCTAATTAGCACACCCAAGTCCTTTTCTAAATCAGTCACCTCGATATTACTGCCCAACATCGAGTAGTCCGACTTGGGATTGGCGTAGCCAATGTGCATCACTTTGCATTTACCCAAGTTAAACGGCATTTGCCATTTTTCGGACCACTCTCCTATCCTACCTAGGTCCGCACGCAGTTCCTCGATCGCTTCGGGCGTCCCAACATTGGCCCCAAGCTTGGTGTCATCAGCGAATTTGGCGATCCGACTGACGATGCCACCGTCGATATCATTTATGTAAATGGTAAACAACAGTGGCCCCAAAAACGGAACCCTGAGGAACCCCACTAGTGACCGAGGCCCAACCCGAACTAGCCCCTTTAATTACCACCCTCTGCCGCCTATTCCTTAGCCAGTTTTCAATCCACCTACCTATTTCCCCACCGATACCCAGCGCGCGCACTTTCGCCATTAGCCGGCGGTGAGGTACCTTATCAAAGGCTTTCTGAAAGTCGAGATAAAGTATATCAATCGCCCTACTCTTATCGTACTCACTCAACATGACGTGGAAAAACTCGAGCAAGTTGGTGAGACACGACCTATGCCGTCTAAACCCATGTTGGGAGTCCCCAAGCAGCTTGTAGGAATCCAAATGGTCAACGATTCTATCAGCTATTATCCTTTCTAATAATTTACCTACAACTGAAGTGAGACTAATAGGACGATAGTTCCCTGGACTTTCGTGATCCCCTTTCTTAAAGATAGGGGTCACGTTGGCCTCTCTCCAGAGAGAGACAGAGAGAGACAGAGAGAGACACACAGAGAGACACAGAGAGACACAGAGAGACACAGAGAGACACAGAGAGACACAGATTATAGGACGCGATCTTAAATACTATTTTAAATTATTGTAATAATAATACAAATTTACATTAGCTTAATAAAAGAAACGAACGTTGTGAGACGTGAAGTACATATTTTTTTTTACTTAATCTACTGGCTTCTCCAAAGATAGCCTCGCAGAGTTAGAGTTTTGTGTTAGGTACACCGGCCCAGCAATAATAGTTATAAAGTTATTTTAAGTTTGATAGCAAAATAGTATTCATGTTTCCGTCGTCTATCAACATGATGGTTCTCCTTGTCACTATGCCAAAATTGTTCAGGATTATCTAAATGGAAGTTTTCCAAATCGCTGGATCGGACGCGGAAGCAACAGACCTTGGCCAGCGAGATCACCAGATTTAACCCCTTTAGATTTCTTTGCATGGGGCTTTATCAAATCGCACGTCTATCAGACGAAGATTACGAGTCTTGAAAACTTACGTACACGTATACGAACTGCTGCAGATAACATAACCCCGCAAATGCTCCAGAATGTGTTTAGAAATGCTGCGGAACGATTTGAGCTGTGCAGGGATACTGATGGGCGTCACGTCGAATCCTACTCTTAATTATTTAATAAATGTTACCACTTTATCATTTTATGATTGAATTCCATATAATTTCCAAGTGCTTCACAAAAATAGATCCTGACTTTGTTGCACCCTGTATTAAAGAGTTTGTAGAAAAATACCTTTTAGTATCTAATTCTAATTGTTGCTAATTTGTAATGCTTTTATTTGTAGTCAGTGTGCAAGTTCTTTTATGAGAATTGAAGGGGCACTTTTGCACAATTTAAGTAAATTTTAATTTTTTTTTTATTAAGTTTAGGGATCAGATTATGTATTACATGTTCTGAAAGGTTTATCACAATAGTGTACTGTAATTGTAATGTATATATATTTTCGGTCAGTGAACCTGCCTTTTAGTTTTTTAACCATTTGAGTGGTGAGTTGGCAACGTTGTACAGAGTCTCGCGCTACTCAGGCCTGAGTTGTTCGCTGAAAAACATACACGTATAGATACAGGATTATCCCTTCCCTGAACCTTAGCGAGACGGTACGAATACGAGAATACTACTAAAGAATTAAACAAACAAACACACTAAATCACTACATAAATGTTGTTAGCGTTAGGTTTTAAGAAATTATACTTTTCTGATATTAAGCAGGAGTTTTAGTAAATTTTACAACTATAATAAGTCATGTCAAAACGATTCGACTGGATGTTCCGTCAACTCCTTGTTTCGTGTTCGCTGGTTGGTTTAGAATATTTTCGATACAGTATTGTACTGTTTAGGTTTGCCCATAGCTCGATTATTTGAAAAGCTGAAAACCTTTAGTAAAAAATGTTAAGACCTACATTGTAAATTAAGGTAAGGTAAGGGGGTTATGGTTTCAGTTAGTAACACATTTTTCATTTATGAATATTTCCATGAAATGAGGTGGTGTATAATATTTCATTCGTAAGTTAGACTAATTTTGGGTCTGCCAGGTTCATTATATTTTCTCCAAAATCATTGAGTGAAATGTTCCTTTCAAATTAGTTCCTTCAGAAGCCCTGTTTTCATTCATAAAAGATCACTGAAATTAGCTCGTAGCGCCCCCTATACGAATATTGCAAATTACAAAACTGCGAATTTCATTCATGAGTTTCATTCATTCATAACTTTCGAGCTTAGACAATGGCGGGCAGATTTTTCAAATTTTCCTTATATTAAAACTGTAACATTTTAAGTGTTCAGTAGGCCTTTTCACCCCCAAGTATCAGAAGATATAAGGACCATAATGCGTACAAAGACCCCTTCCGTTTTCTTTGTCCCATTTTCTTAACGTTGTTTTAAGTTGTATTTTCATTTAGGATGAGACCTAATGCATGAAATGAGGCGATTTGCTATATTATATTAGACTATGGTTTTATAAGATCCTGATGTCGTATAGTCTGTCCGAAAAAGCTGTTACGAAATTCCATGTCCTCACAAGACTTTATGATCCAATTGTACGTTAATATTTTGTCTTGATGGTGGTTGTTAATTTATATCAGAGACGTTGATATGGTCATGTGTTTTTAGTAATTTTTTAGTATTAATACGGGTCGTGCTATTCTTAAATTATAGTGAAAAAGGTTTCATTTTGCTATTGGTGTTTAGACCTGGAAATTAATAAATAAAATTATGGTTTACGTTTAAGGTAATCATTTTAATTAATCCTCTTCCATTAGGTTATTAAGAATGCTAAAACTTTAGCTGCTGAACTGCAGTCCTTGGGCAAATACAAAATAGTAACCGGAGGCACCGACAACCATTTGGTTTGGGTTGATTTGAAGCCAATTGGCCTCTCAGGAGGGAAGGCGGAAAAGATTTTAGAGGACGTTTCCATCGCCTGTAACAAGAACACGGGTAAGAAATAAGTTTAACAGTTACAAGTTTTGAACATTATTAACATGTTAGAGACTTTCGGAAGACTGTTTTGAACGTTAATTTAAAAATGGATTTACATTTTGCATTCGTATCGCACGTTATTGAAAAAATAAGTGTTTGGGTGTTCAGGAAATGAATTTGCATTTACAACTGCGTTTACATTGCGATTAAAGGCATAATAAGCTAAAACTAATAATAAACTTCCTTCATTAGTAACGTAACTTATAATGATTAAATACATCGGAGGACAGAGACAGTTTTAATGCTCATAATACAAACTTCTAGATGTAAATAAATACCACACTTGCTCAGGTTGTTTCTGTTTTACTTTTTAAAGTAAGGAGTAACTGAAATAAATTTTCTGCTTTGATTGAACCTAAAGGCTTGGTAATCGATTAACAGTGGTCTCGCGTCAAACTAAGAATAAGAAACAATTTCGAGTCGAGGATACGAGAATTTGTCGTGACCGTGTCGAAACCCATTTGGTTGACGATATTTTAGCGACACCCAAATACACACACTGCTTTAATTTATCCTAACTCAAAATAAATTTTTCGATTCGATGTCACATCGAGAGAATGATGTTACCGAAACCGGTTACCGCTTACCGTTCGATTGATGATTTTAAATGACATTCGGTCTGCTTAGTAACTGAATAGATAACCGTTCTCTGCGTTCAGATAATGTAGCATCTTTTGGTTTGGAGCCCACGTAAAGTTGTCGATTCCCTCCGTCACACGACCTAAGCCGTAATGAAGAAAGTTCAACACCAATATTATGATGTTAAATTATAATAATTATACTAAAAAGAAAATATATTGCCTAAAAAACATCTTTCTCATGGAGTGAACACCAAGCGTAAACTGGGGACCGAAAACAGTCAGATGGTTTACACGCAATGATACAAAGGGATCACAAACCGCTTCCATTCTGTCTCATAAATTGTTATACCAGATTTGTATCAACTCTACGGTTATTATATTTAAAATGAAGAGGAAAAAATGTGGACCTTTGTTGTTTGACGTTATTTGAACCAGTTTGGCAGTGAAATAGTTGTAATTGAAACCCAATCATGTTTGAGTTGTCCTTTTTTTCTAAAAGTCTTGAGACTCGTGTTGCAAGAACTTTTTTATGTCATTCCGCAATACGTGGAGTAAAATTCTTTATTTATTGTAGTACCCGGGGATAAGTCTGCATTGAATCCAAGTGGATTACGGTTTGGCACTCCCGCGTTAACCACGAGAGCATTTGAGGAGGAGGATATGAAATTCGTCGCTAGATTTATTGACAGAGGTAAAAGCAGGAAGGTGTAGTTTCAGTTTAACGTTTCATAAACAAAATTTGATGGATTAGTTTTATTTAAAAAAATTCTGAACTTCATTAACTGCCGTTTTCACAGAGATTGTCACTTTTGTGATATGCTTTAAAATGAAGTAGTTCTTTCTTCTAATGAATGTCATTATTTGTTCGCTTTATCCATGGAATTTATAACTGACATAATATATATTATCCTTTAAAAACTTCCATGTGGTGAAATGTATATATATTCTTATTTAATTTGACTGGAGAGTTCCAAATTATTTTCAGGTTAAAAAAATATATATACTCGTCTATCCAAATTATTTTCAGGTTAAAAAAATATATATACTCTTCTATCCAAATTATTTCCAGGTTAAAAAAATATATATACTCGTCTATCAATATCAGATAATGATATTAAAAACCCACTCTAATAAACAGAGTTTATTTCCACAACAGTTCCGATGCCCACTGGCATCCTCTTCGAGTGGATACAGAAAAACGAATGAACCAAAAACAAGAGGGAAAACAGTCCAAGGACCATTAAGAAATTCGCACCTGGTTAGATCCCGTTCTCCCGACACCGGAAGGGCATTCTATTAAAGGGTCCCGCTTATAAATACATTCGCACAAATTTAAAACTCATTATTACATTTATTGTTAGTTTATTATTGCATTATTATTTATTACAGAAATTATAAATTTATTATTACATTGATTATTACATTGTTGTTTATTATTATTACAGAAATTATAAACCGGAAAACGAATGTAAAAGGCGAGAAGGAAACAATCCAGAGACCATTAAGAAATTCGCACCTAGGTTAGATCCCGTTCTCCCGACACCGGAAGGGCAGTTTATTAAAGAGTCCCGCTTATAAGCACATTCGCTCAAATTAAACCTATCATGTTCTATACATACAGATTCTATTATTTTGACATAATTACTGCATTTATTATTACATTTACGTTTTTTTAACATTTATTATTACATTTATTTTATTACATTTATTATTATTATTGCATTTACATTTATTTCCACATTACTTTATTACATTTATTACTATTACGTTTATTATTACATTTATTACTATTACGTTTATTATTACATTTATTACTATTACGTTTATTATTACATTTATTACTATTACGTTTATTATTACATTTATTACTATTACGTTTATTATTACATTTACATTTTACCGAAAAAAACGAATGAACCAAAAGTGAGTAAGGAAACAATCCAGAGACCTTTAAGAAATTCACACTTCGGTTAGAACCCTTTCACTCGACGCCGTAAGGGGCTTTTTGACCAAGAATCTCATTAGAGGGTCCAGCTTATAAGTATCTTCGCACAAATTAAAATTATCCACTTGTTCTATCCATACATATTCTAGTATTTTTCGTTTGACATAATTATTGCATTTATAAAGTAACTTAACTTGATTCCCAATCTGTAGCATGATCATTTTGGCTGGCGTGATAAAAATTGCGTATTACAACTTCTGAAGGGATATTTATGTTCTTTAATACGGGTTTCGGTATTTCTTCCAGTTTCTCCTACGTATACTAAATCACAACTTTTACAGGGAATGCTGTAGACACAGGCTTGTTCCTGTTTTGCAACGTTATTCCTAACCAATTTACTTTTTACAGTAGACGAATATTTGAACGCCAAAGCAAACTTAATCTTTCGTCAAAGGTTTTACTCTTTCTAAGCCGGCAATGTAAGGCAAACACTTATATTGTTTTTGGTTAACTGAAGGTTCCCGAGGGGCATAAAAAGATTTTCTGGCTTTAAAATACACCTTTCTGTGGTTATTTTGAACAAGTGTGATTATAAACAAAAAATGGAAGCGTTACTTAGTGATGAATTTACCTACACCAAGGTGAGATCGTCTCCCCTAAAGCGTCTTTCTGCCGAATTCAACAAAACTATCAGGAACTTATTAAAAGATGTCCCGGCAATTGACCATAAAAGATTTCTACAGATTAACCCCAAACTCCCCCACATTTACGGCTTACCCAAAACTCACTTAAGATTAATATACCACTCGGTCCCATTATTTAACACGGGTTCGTTCCTTTAGTTGCAGGTTATCTAAATTTCTTGCAAATAAATTGTCCCCATGAGTTGGTAAATTTTCAGGCTCTCACATCACTAATTCCTGTGACTTTATTAACAAAGTTATGTCCTTAGATTTAAAGTGGGGAAGAATGATCAGTTTTGACGTTGAGTCCTTGTTGACGAAAGTTCCCATTGATGATGTACTTAGTTTCTTAGATAGAAAATTGCCAACATGTAACGTAGAACTAGGCATTCCCACATCTGTATTTTTAGAACTGATAAAACTCTTGTCACTAATAATGCCTTCTCCTTCGGTGAAGAATTTTATTTGCAACGTTCTGGTATGGGAATGGGTCCCCTTTATCCCCAATACTTTGAACGTTGTGGGTCCGGGAAACGCGGGCCCGACGTGAAAAATAGTTTAAAACGCCCACCCGTGGTAAAAAATAACTTAAACGTTTTTTATTGTAACGAGCGTAGTATTAGAAATAAATTAAACGAATTTAAGGCGATAATTTATTCCGGCAACTACGATATAGTTGCTATCACTGAAACGTGGTTAAATACCGTGACTCGGGACTTATTGGGGGAACTTGATATACCGGGTTTTAAACTCTCTACTAATGATAGGTTACATAGGATTGGTGGCGGCGTTTTGCTGTACATTCGTAATTCCCTTAGGGCAGGGCCGGCCAACCCCATGCCCGCGGGCCAAAAGTTGCCCGTTTGACTTTTGGAGGTTGCCCGCCTCGGAAATAATAAATAAAAAATATAATGCTATAAAAAAATTTAAATAAATAAAAAATAATAATTATATGCACAATCAGTGATATATACTGTTTGTTTTAGACGCCAATATTTCCCTACCCTTCAGAATCTTAGTGACTTTGCTACCACCTCGACGTTGTTTCTTGTCGATCGCTTTACCACACGGAACATTGTATTCAGAAGTAAGTTTTATTTGTAATTTTTAAGATTTTGTATTTGGCAAAAGTTTAGTATAAATTTACTTTGATAAACGGTTATTTGCAGTTATTAATTGTGATATTTTAATGATAAAATATTAAGGTGGCCCGCTTGACTTGATTTTTTATAAAGTGGCCCGCTGAAAAAATAACTTGGCCGGCTCTGCCTTAGGGCTATCGAGGTTAATCCTTTAAGGACGAGTCCGCAGCATATGCAGTCACTCTTGTTACCAGAACGTATAGGTTTTATTGTTATTCAAAACTAAATATTTTAGTAACTAGTCACTGAAATGATACACATTTTGGGTTCCTTTCTCGACAATTAAATGATATCTATATAAACATGTAGAAACATTTATAGAAACGAGGCATTGTAGTACAATTTATATTGTTATTTCTGGTGGACCTTAAGGTACCATCCGTCGTTAAAGGGTTAAGATAGATTTTCCGGCAGCAATTAATGCGATATGCGTTGAAGTTAGGGCGCGTAGTCTTAGTTTCAATTTTGTTGTTTATAGACCTCCCGTTCAACCCCTCGATACCGATACTAGTTTCTACACACTTCTTGGTAACTTTATTAATAATAGGGATAGTATAGTTATCGGAGACTTTAACTGCCCTAACGTTAATTACGAGACTTTTACTGGTAACTATGTGAGGGTTTGAGATTGATTGAGTTCATGGAAGATATTTTTTTACGACAGATGGTTACCGAACCAACGCGCGGTGAGAGTATTTTAGAGGTGGTGGTGACGAACGGCGAAAATATAGTCGAAGGCTTAGAAGTAGGCGAGAGTTTAGGATGTAGTGATCATCAAATTATTAGGGTTAAGTTATTGATAAAAAAACACTAAGGATAGTGACGTAATAGAAGTCCCTGATTTTCGTAGGGCCAATTTTGAGTTTTGCGGATGGATAACTTATTTATGGGTAATTACACAAATTTGCATTGGGAGGCGTTTAAAGATAGTTTCTTGAATATCGAAAGGGAGTTTATTCCTCGTAGGCCCAAGTGCGCTAGAAATCATGGTAGGCCTAAGTGGTGGACTAGGAAAATAGGCGAGTTCATAAACGAGCGTAATAGAGCGTATAGACTTAATAAGCGCAATGGCACGGTGGCTAACGTTAATAGATATATCGAGCTTCGACGTCAGGTTAAAAGGTCAGTTAGGAATGCTAAGCGTAATTTAGAGATACTTATAGCTGCGGACAGTAAACATAACCCAAAAACGTTTTTCGATTATGTGAATAATCGTAAGCCGATAAAAGACAATATAGGTCCTCTCGTGGACGCTAATAATACCGCTTTGGCTTCGGACGCTCAGGCGATGGCGGGTATTTTTAATAACTTTTTTGCGACAGTTTTTACCGTAGAAGACGTCAATAATGTACCCAATGTGGACGATATCGTCCCATTTAGTAGAGACTATTTTGGATGAAATAACTGTTTACGAGGGTGAGATTGCGCATTATATCGATAGGCTAAAAGTTAGCAAGGCTCCAGGCCCTGACGCGTTTTATCCTAGACATCTGAAAGACGTTATAGGCCCCTTAACGAAGATTTTTAATCAGTCACTCGAAACGGGGATTATTCCTGAAGACTTCAAATTAGTTAACGTCACGCCCATTTTTAAAAAAGGCGACCGCATAGTAGCTAGCAATTATAGGCCCATTAGCTTAACGTCAATTGTCGATAAACTTTTGGAATCCGTAGTTAGGGATCGTATCGTCGATCACTTAGAAAGTCGCGATTTGATTAATAATAGTCAGCATGGGTTTCGACGCCATAGATCTTGTTTAACTAATTTGTTAGAATTTTATAGCGGAATAGTGCGCGAATACGATAGGCATAGAGCGGCTGACGTTATTTATTTAGATTTTAAAAAGGCGTTCGATACAGTTCCGCATAGAAGATTAATTGCGAAGGATAAAGCGCACGGTATACGCGGTCAGGTAGCTAACTGGTTAGAGGAATGGCTTCGTGCTAGGAGACAGAGGGTCGTTGTTAATGGTAGTAAATCGGGGTGGTTGGATGTAGGTAGTGGTGTCCCACAGGGTTCAGTGTTAGGCCCATTGCTATTCGTAATTTACATTAACGACATAGATGTAGGATTGACTAGTAACGTGTCAAAATTCGCGGAAGATACTAAAATAGGCCGTAAGGTTGTTAATGAGGACGATAGGAATAGGCTCCAAGACGATGTAAATAGGATTATGGCGTGGACAGATAAGTGGCAGATGCAATTTAACGTAAAGTTTTGCATATAGGTTCTCGTAACAATAATTGCACGTACACGATGGATGATAGAGCGTTAGCGAGCGTTGACGAGGAAGTAGATTTAGGCGTACGCGTATCTAAACATTTAAAAGTTAAGAACCACTGCCTGCAGTCTTAGGCAAAAGCTAACAGGATGTTAGGCTTCATAGCGCGTAATTTCGAATTTAAATCGAATAATATTATATTGCACCTTTACAAGTCCCTAGTCAGGCCTCATTTAAAATATGCCGTTCAGTTTTGATGCCCGTATTTGCGTGAGGATATTGATAGGTTAGAAAGGGTTCAGCGTCGTGCCACGAAACTAATTCCGTCATTGCGCAACAAGTCTTATGAAGATAGGATTAAAGAGTTAGACTTGCATTCACTCCAAACTATGAGATTAAGGGGGGAGCTTATTAAAGTTTTCAAAATCGTTAATAAAATCGATAACGTAAATTTTGACGAACTGTTCACTTTCGATAACAGCAATACTCGTAATAACGGATTTAAGTTGCGTGGAGGACGTTTTATTACTAATATCGCTAAAAACTTCTTTACGTTTAAAGTAATTGATAAATGGAATAATCTTCCCGCGTCAATCGTGAACTCTACCAGCGTTAATATGTTTAAGAACCATTTAGATCGGCATTTTAAAAATATTAACGTTGTTTAAAATAAAAAAAAACAATTAGCAACAGGAGCTCTGGGGGTGGTGGTCGAGGATGAGTCTGTTGACGAGTAATGCCAGCTTGTGACATGCCAGCGTGCGATGCCAGTAATAAAATTATTATTAAAAAAAAAATTAGACTGACACGAACGTAGTTGTAGCTCGTAGTGTAAACTAACCCACTTTTTGTTATACTTTACCTACTTTTTTTTTTTTTCTTTTCTTATCCTCTCCTTACTTGCATGTCTGTAGTTTGCATGGTATGACAGTGAGTTAAGACTGTGCTTGCATGGTTTGTAAGCGTTCTTATTTTACTTCTTTTCAGATTTCACCCCTTTCCTATTCTCTTCGACTATTCTTCCGACTTGTCGGCAGTAGCCGGCGGATGATGATGGTGAGTCTTACTTTCTCTTTTTCTGAATGAATGTTAACCCACGAATGATAGGTCTTGTTACTTACTTCACCCCTTATTCTCCTCTTTTAACTCCCTACTCTTTCCTTTCTCTCGGGCTAACCCTAGAGTGGATCTTAGGGTCTTTGTTAGCCTTTGCTTCTGTAGATCTGTAGATGCCTTCTCCTTCGGTGAAGAATTTTATTTGCAACGTTTTGGTATGGGAATGGGGTCCCCTTTATCCCCAATACTGAGTACATTATACATGGAATATTATGAGTCGGAATTGTTGCAAACAATATGTCCCAGGAATCTAATTTGGTTTCGTTATGTAGATGATATTTTCTCATTTTGGCCTGACCACTGGAACAATTTTGACACTTTCTTTCAGTCATTAAATAATCTTGTTCCCTCTATTAAATTTAAATATCAATGGGAGAACGACAAACAATTACCTTTTCTAGATGTTTTGGTCATTAACGAAAGCGGAAAGCCCAATTTCACGGTCTATATAAAACCTACTCATTGTAATTCGTACATTCATTATTTTTCATATGATAAAGGGGTTAAAAGCTCAATTATTTCTTCCATGTTTCTAAGAGCATTCAGGATTTGTAGCCCACATTTGCTGGACCCGGAAAATTCAAAGATTTGGAACATTTTTAATGATTTAAAATATCCTGAGTGATTTATCAGAAAGGCGTATTTTAAAGCCAGAAAATCTTTTTATACCCCTCGGGAACCTTCAGTTAACCAAAAACAATATGTGAGTTTGCCTTACATTGCCGGTTTAGAAAGAGTAAAACCTTTGACGAAAGATTTTGTTTGCTTTGGCGTTCAAATATTCGTCTACTGTAAAGAGTAAATTGGTTAGGAATAACGTTGCAAAACAGGAACAAGCCTGTGTCTACAGCATTCCCTGTAAAAGTTGTGATTTAGTATACATAGGAGAAACGAAGAAATACCGAAACCCGTATTAAAGAAAAAAAATATCCCTTCAGAAGTTGTGATACTAATAATGCAATTTTTTATCACGCCAGCCAAAATGATCATGCTATAGATTGGGAATCAAGTAAGTTACTTTATAAATGCAATAACTATGTCAAACGAAAAATACTAGAATCTGTATGGATAGAACAAGTGGATAATTTTAATTTGTGCGAAGATACTTATAAGCTGGACCCTCTAATGAGATTCTTGGTCAAAAAATCCCTTACGGCGTCGGGTGAAAAGGTTCTATCCTAAGTGTGAATTTCTTAAAGGTCTCTGGATTGTTTCCTTACTCGCTTTTGGTTCTTTCGTTTTTTCGGTAAAATGTAAATGGAATAATGAACGTAATAGTAATAAATGTAAATGTGGAAATAAATGTAAATGCAATAATAATAAATGTAAAGGTAATAATAATGAATGTTAAAAAACGTAAATGTAATAATAAATGCAGTAATTATGTCAAAATAATAGAATCTGTATGTATAGAACAAGAAGACAGTTTTAATTTGTGCGAATGTACTTATAAGCGGGACTCTTTAATTAATAAAATGCCCTTCCTGTGTCAGGAGAACGGGATCTAACCTAGGTGCGAATTTCTCAATGGTCTCTGGATTGTTTCCTTCTCGCCTTTTTCATTCGTTTTTCAGTTTATAATTTCTGTAATAATCAATGTAATAATAAATTTATAATTTCTGTAATAAATAATAATGCAATAATAAATGTAATAATTATGTAAAAAATAATAGAATCTGTATGTATAGAACAAGATAGTTTTAAATTTGTGGGAATGTACTTATGAGCGGGACTTTTTTAATAAAATGTCCTTCCGGTGTCGGGAGAACGGGATCTAACCTAGGTGCGAATTTCTTAATGGTCCTTGGACTGTTTTCCCTTTTGTTTTTGGTTCATTCTTTTTTTTTTATCCACCCGAAGAGGATGCCAGTGGGCATCGAAACTGTTGTGGAAATAAACTCTCTTAGAGTGGGTTTTTATTATCATAATTTGACCTTCACGTAGAAAAGCGAAGTTTTTTGCATTCAATATCAGCTACTATTTTTTTTTTTTAATTTTGAAAATAATTTGAACCTATGTTCCTGTCTTAGAAATTACATTTGTTTAACTTCCTTCCTACATTACTTGAATTCCGTACAGAAATACTAAATCCTTTTCTCTTCCGTTCCATTTAGCGTGTTCCATCGCCAAGGAAATCCAAGAGAAATCTGGCCCTAAATTGGCTGACTTCAAGCGCACTTTGCACGATCCCGAGTTTACTTCTAAAATTAAGATTTTGAGAGAGGAGGTAGAGAACTTTTCCTCTCAGTTCCCGATGCCAGGAAATCCTGAACTCTAAGTTTCAAAATTATTAAGAACTCTAAAGTATTTAATTATTAAAAACTGTAAAAACATACTCGTAATTAAAGTTCACAGAAGTTTATGAAGATTTAAAAATACTAAAAGTTGTATAAATATATTATAGAAGACTTTAGAAAGTTCCGAAAGTATCTTCGAAAAATTTGTAGATAATTATTTGTAATCAGTTGTTGAAGTATATTTTATATAGTGCCATATCATTAGTTTTAGAAGTTTATCTAAATTTAGAAGACCCTCTTCAGGTTGAAATTTAAAAATTAACGGAAGATAGTCCAAGTTACAGTCTCTCTTTCATTGTTATTTTTGTATAATTTATTGTGCTCATTTTATATAATAGAGTTCAGATTTTGTCTCGTATATTGTGAACTTATTTCCCCATACGAAGGGAGGTGGGCGTAAATTGTGGTAGTCAACTGAGCCCGGGTAGTCAGAGTAGGCGGCCAGTCCACTATAACCGCAGTGGCGCCGGAAGTCGAACCGAGGTCTTCGAAGCTCAAGTCCAATTTCTAGCCAACCGAGCCACCGGAGCTCGTATATTTACTCTTACTAGTACAAAATAACCCTTAGTACAAAATAACCCTTACAATGACTTGAACTCGGGGACTATAATTAGGAGTCGCGAGCGTTTAATCAGAGGTCCCTGGTTCGAATCCTAGTAGGAGTTATTTTGCGAATTGATGCTTGTTCATGTTCTTTACACTTTTTATGCAGGAAGGAGGGGCCAAGGGTGAACGCTCTCAAAAATGCCATACAAGGAGAAGGAAAGAGCCGAAATCAAGGTCCAGAGTTTTCGAGATTCGTGGACACGTTTGAAAGATTGAAGGTCATAGACAGGGGGGAAGATTGTTCCAGAATTGACCGGTTCACTAGATGAAAGATTGAGAATACCGATTAACTTGTGTTAGAGAGAAAAGGGATGAGAATGTGTTGAAAGTCTGGTACTGCAAGCTCTCCTTAAAGGAGGAAGTATGCAGTTAGAGTTCAGAACAACACTGCCCATTATAATAGCGACAACTGCGACTTGCACGAAGAGAGAGGGATTAAAGACAGTCAGTATTATGCTGATAGGGTCCTGATATGTTAGAACAGCAGTAAGTTGTCATAGTTTAATATACTAGGGACACTCAATATATTTTGCCCCACCCTTTTTTCTTAGCTAAATAATAGGCCATGGGGCTGAAATGTCTTTTGGGCCGTAAGTTTGAACTTTCTGCGCTTCACATAATCGGGTTTTTCCAGTTTGAACCTCCGTTCCTTTTATAAAACCGTTTTTAATTTAAACGCCCTTGTATAAAACCGATGGTTAACGCAGTTTCGAAAATGGCGTCTGACAGTGATGTGCGTCGTAAACAGAGAGGTGTTATCGAGTTCTTAACCGCAGAGAAGGAAACAGTTGGAAATATTCACAAACTTCTACAAAACGTTTTCGGAGATGATGCTGTTGATCGAAGCACAGTTGGACGCTGGTCGAAACGTGAGATATCATCGGAGAGAGGGAGAGCCAGCCTCGATGATGAGGCACGCAGCGGTCGCCCGGCATCAGCTGTGACATCTCACATTGTGCAACGTGCTAACACCATCATTCGATCAAATCGGCGTGTCACATACAAAGAGCTATCACTGGAGCTAGGAATTAGTGAAGGAAGTGTGAATACGATAATTCAGCAACTGGGATACTCAAAAGTGTGTTCACGGTTTGTTCCTCGCGAACTGACTGACAAGATCACAAAGCTCAAAGAAAAGAAATTACTTCAGAGTCGTTGGTTCAATACGAAACAGAAGGGGATGACTTCCTTTCATGAATTGTGACGGGATGAGACTTGGTACACCACTTTGAACCTGAAACAAAACGCCAATCCATGGAGTGGCATCACGCAGACTCCCCACGCAAGAAAAAGTTCAAAATGGCTCCCTCTGCAGGAAAGGTTATGGTCACCATCTTCTGGGACATGAAAGGGGTGATTCCCTACCTATATTGTATATGAAATAAGAACTTAATAAAATCATAAACAATGATATTTACATATGATAAATTAAAATATATTAAATGAAAATAGCACACACCTTTTCTTCAATCTTTCGGATGGTGCGTATGGTAGACTCATTCAAGTGATACTCGCGGCCAAGTGATGTTATGCTCATACCAGCACGCAACTTAAGAATCTTTATTTTTTTCGGCTAATGTCATAACCTTACGACTTTTCTTCACTATCACGTGCAGACATGGGCGTCGATTGCGTGGGGGACGCAGTGTATTTTATGATCGTGTATATTTATCATGGAATTTAGCAGTCAATTTGCATTTTAATTGCACGTAGCATTTGTAGCAACAGCTACTCAGAGTATTGTTTGATTTGATGTTTGAAGGCGAAGTGTGTCCCCCACCCCACCACCACCACCACCACTATTTTAGAGCAATCGACGCCCCTGCGTGCAGATGCTTTACGGTTTGGTGTCATACTGCTGTCTAAGGGTAATAGCGAAACCGGCAAAATACGACAAAAACAATCCAGCACAACTTCCCTGAACTTAACGCGTTAGCGGGACTGAGACAAAGGGTGATTCGAGGGGTGACGCGAGAGGGAAAGAGATCTACAGAAGCTAAGGCTAACAAAGACCCTAAGATCCACTCTAAGGTTAGCCAGAGAGAAAGGAAAGACTAGGGGGTTAAGTAGCAACACCTATCACTCGTGGGTTAACATTCATTCAGAAAAAGAGAAAAAACTCACCATCATCTTCCGTCGGCTACTGCCGACAAGTCAGAAAAATAATCGGAGAGAATAGGAAAGGGGTCAAAGACGAAAAGAAGTAAAATAAGAATGTTTACAAACCATGCAACACAGTCTCAACACAAACACTATCATACCAAGCAAGCTACAAACATGCAAGTAGAGAGAGTGACAGACATGCAAGTAAGAAAAATAAGATAAAAAAAGTATAGAGTATAACAAAAAGTGGGTTGGTTAACGCTACGAGCTACATCTAGTTGTGTTAGTCTAATTTTTTTTTTTCGGGCATGTCGCAAGCTGGCATTAATCGTCAACAAACTCATCCCCGACATCATCACCAGAGCTCCTGTTACTAATTGTTTTATTATATTAAACAACGTTAATATTTTTAACGAGGGAGAGGGAGAAGGGTGAGGATCTACAGATGTACAGACTCATCCCCGACCATCACCCCCAGAGCTCCTGTTACTAATTGTTTTATTATTATATTAAGCAACTAATATTTTTAAAATGCCTATCTAAACGGTTCTTAAACATATTAACGCTGGTAGAGTTCACGATGGGCGCGGGAAGATTATTCTATTTGTCAATTATTTTAAACGTAAAGAAGTTTTTAGCGATATTAGTAATGAAACGTCTGCCACGCAACTTAAATCTGTTATTACGAGTATTGCTATTATCGAAAGTGAACAGTTTGTCAAAATTTACGTTATCGATGTTAACGATTTTGAGAACTTCAATAAGCTCCTCCCTTAATCTCCTAGTTTCGAGTGAATGCAAGTCTAACTCTTTAATCCTATCTTCATAAGGCTTGTTGCGCAATGACGGAATTAGTTTCGTGACACGACGCTGAACCCTTTCTAACCTATCAATATCCTCACGCAAATACGGGCACCAAAACTTAACGGCATATTCTAAATGAGGCCTGACTAGGGACTTGTAAAGAGGCAATATAATATTTTTCGATTTAAATTCGAAATTACGCGCTATGAAGCCTAACATCCTATTAGCTTTTGCTCAAGCAATTTTTAAAGCAATTACTTAGCTACATTCATTACATACACACCTACATGTATTACACACATACCCACATCCCTATTACATACACACAATCTCAACACAGTTATTCATATTCATAAAGCTTCAAGCCCAAGGCATCATGCAATAACCTCTTGAACCCCTCTATACTCTCCTTTGAAACAACTTCTGCTGGCAAAGCATTCCACTCAGCAATACATCGCACACTAAAAAACCGTTTCCTGCATTCCAAAGTTGAATGAACATGCTGTAACTTATAGCAATGTCCTCTTGTACCAACATTAGGAGCCAAGACAAAAAATTCATTTGGATTAATAGCAGTCTTACCATGTAGTATATTCCAGCATTTGATCAGATCAGCGCGAAGCAACCTACCCTTAACCGAATACAGATTTAGTTGCATCAGGCGTGTAGCATAGTCGAGATCCTGCATCCCCTCTATACATTTCGTCCATCTTCTCTGTACTGACTCCAATAAAGTCATACCACCTCTACAACTTGTATTCCAGGTACATGAAGAGAACTCCAAAATTGTCTTACATGAGTTAAATAAAGAGGCATCATAAATTGCTCTGAACGGTTCACCGTGAACTTAAGGAAATTTGCTAAAAGACCACCAGCTTTGCCAACCACCGAAGTGATGTGCTGATGGAATTTTAATGAGGTATCAACCAAAACACCCAAATCAGTATGTGAGTGAGCCATCTTTATGGGATTGTTGTCCAGATAGTACTGAGAGTATGGTCCCAATTCACTCCAATCCATGTATCCACGCTGGAAACGCAGCACCGCACACTTACTTGGGTTCATATGTAAACCTCAGGATCCACTCAAGCAAAGTTCCAGTAATGCCCAACTGTCTAAGTTTAGTCAAAAGAACTGCATGACTCACCACATCAAACGCTTTGGAATAGTCAAATAAGACCAAATCAACTGTGAAACTTCTATCCACCCAATCTGTGATATCATTGTATGTCAAAAAAAGTTGATCCTCCACTGATCTGCCACTCCTAAAACCAAACTGGTGATCCGAAAGAATATTATTACTCTCAAGATATTTGTATAACTGTTTAACAATAATGCGTTCCAGTGTCTTGCATGATACCGAAGTCAAACTAACTGGTCTATAATTTAAAGGGTCGCAGCGGGATCCTTTCTTGAAGATAGGAATCACAGTAGAACGTTTTCAAAGGCCTGGTAAAGTACCACTGTCCAAAGAGTATTTGAATATCATATACAGCGGGACTGACAAGTGGTGTGCACATGCCTTAAGAAGTTTCGGATGCAGATTATCAGGCTCACTGCTTTTGGAAACATCGTGAGCTTCCAAGTAGTCCCTAACTGTATTCACTGTAAATAAGTTGAAATCACCCAGGATAAGAAGTTCTTTATTACTACAAAAGTGATATAAGAAATTAATTAATATAGTATTATCAGCCCAGGTTTAGGAAGGAAGACAATACACTACAATAACATACACCCCAAAATCGGTTAAATGGACTACATGTATGTTCGGACAATCATGTGTTACTGATTCAAAATTTCTATTTTCATTATTATAAAAACAAACCCCATGTTTATGTACCCGCTCAAAAGTATCTGTTCTTACTCATCTATACCCCGAAATATTTATAAAAGAATCTGGGGTACTTAACAACAGCCATGTCTCAGTTACAGAAAATATATCAATTTGATATAAGTGTAATTGTTCTTGTATTACATTTAATTTGTTATAAACACTATTAACATTAGCTAACAAGATATTTAATACCTTGTAAGTCAAACTGTTAGAGAAAGGCTGTTGCTTTACTAGTTTAAAGGCTCACTATTTTCCCCACCAGGAGGCCCATTAGGGCGTACCGTTGATCCAGAACTTTCACGATTATGAAATCTCTTTTCCCGAAGGAAAGGTCTATCCACTGGTCTATCCCTTAATCTGGCCCTGCTAAGTAGCTACTATTTACCACATCATATGGCGAGTCATTTAAAAGGAATCTACTATTCTGTGACTGAAAAAGTATTTTTGTAGATCCAATCTACTTACAGAAATATAGTTCGGTAAAGCTTCTCTGTCAGAAACCTGAAGTTTAGACGAAGACTAATGGCTAAACCTTTAGCCTTTGAACTACCGAGTAGGCCTAGCCAAGAGTGGGTCTAACTGAGTTTTGTTTACATTTAACGTCATAAACTTAAGTTGCAGTGTTCTTTTCATCCACAGATCTTACTTGAAGTCATTGAAAGAGTGTGACCAAGTCAAATCAAGTTTTTGGAAAAAGGAAAGGACTTTAGTTTTATAGCACCATGGCAAAGTGTTAATCAACCAACTAACAGACATCTGTTAAGGAGATCGTGTAAATACGTTCTTTTACCCCCAATTTGCCCAACTATAATACTTTTTCCTTCTATATCTAACTCAAAACGAATAAAATAAAACTACAATGGGTGATCCTGAACCTATGGAAGTTACTAGTGATAATGAAGTAGTATTAGATAATAGCGATGATGAAATAGTTTATATAGGAGAATCTAAATCATCGGAATACAAAACTAAGTAAGTGAAGTAGAGTATGTCCTAGGTCTATTTGTTTTTTTTCATTTGACCTGGAGGCCTAAGTTAAAACTTACGGGTTCTACTTAAATTCGGCATATCTTCAGTCTAGAGTTTGACTGAATTGCTGAAAGTTGCCTAGAGGCCAAAGCCTAGCTTTAACTATCAGCTGAACTCTGTGAGAAGTAGGGTATTGTAGGGCCAGTTTGGAAATGTTACATTACATTTCATTTCATTTGGAAAACATGAAATGTTACATTACATTTCATTTCATTTGGAAAACATGAAATATTACATTTCATTTCATTTGGAAAACATGAAATGTTACATTACATTTCATTTCATTTGGGAAACATGAAGCCACTTGGGCCTATCGAGGTAATCCAAGTGATGGTAAATGTGCAGCAAATAGCCCCACCTCGAGTTTTGGTACAAAAGTTAATTATTAGGGTGTGTTCTCGTGTGCTTTCCTCAGAAATGCCACTCATTTGGGTATTTCTTTACTATTATACTGGTCTCTGGTAGAAAGTTTGGTAATTATTCGTTTTTTGACTTTTTTTTTATAATGAGAGCAAACTTTTCTGGTCAATTTTGAGGTGTTCTGCATGAATCTGCCATCTGTTTCCTGTGCAAATGCGTAGTTTTCAAGCTAGTCATCTTGAAAACCGCATTTGCACAGGAAATGGATGGGGTAATTATATAGAAAACGGCGCAACCCGAAGTATGATGTAAAAAACATTTTATTAGGTCAATTTCGATGTGCTGAAGCCTAATCTGTTAACCATTTGGTGTGCAAATGCTTCGAAGCCTAATCTCTCAACCATTTGGTGTGCAAATGCTTCAAATTAGAGTAAATATTATTTATATTTTACTCTTATTTTGAAGCATTTGCCTAAAAAATGGCTAACAAGCACATGAAAACTAACCTAACCTAACCTAAGAGTAAAATAACCACACGTTGGGCACGACAACTCAGAAAGCAAAACACCATGTTTTTGGAAAAATAGAATTGCTTCTTCATCATTTTTGTGACACTTTACAATAGCTTTAATGTATCTAACAGAACACCCTTCACACTCCATTGCTATACAAACATTAAAAGGGTGCATTTTAAAAGGGTTATAAAATTGCTTCTGTTAAGAACTACTTTGACTCGCGGAGCAAAATTATTGGAACCAAAACATAAATGATGGGCAAATGAATGAATGAATTTCAAAAATTTGTAATTTTATTTATAATCTGTAAAAATGTAATTTGCACACCAAATGGTTAACAGATTTGGCTTCAGCACATCGAAATTGACCTAATAAAATGTTTTTTACATCATACTTCGGGTTGCGCTGTTTTTTATATAATAACCAATGGATGGTAGTTTTGTACAAAACACCTCAAAATTAACCAGAAAAGTTTGCACTCATCATTTTCATTTAAACAAAAATATCATGACTTAACCACCTAACCAATCATCAAGGGTGTACAGTTGACCTAACTGGTGTCACGTACTGAACTGTCCGCAAAACTTTAGGACTGATCAATTTGTGATACGTGATCTTTACGGGGGCTCTGCCCCCATACCCCCGAGACAAATTATACAAATGATAATGTAATAACATGTGCCAACTTTGCATGGGTAGTCCGCTAAATTTTGCCTGCCCTAAAACTGAAATGACACATGTTTATTTTTAGGATTTTTTTTATGGCACCTAAAGACCTTCTGATCTTTTCTTAAAATACAAGTACTATTGCATTTAGGGCAGGTCACGGATGTCTTAATTATTCTGTGATTGAAAAAAAAAGGTCTAAACTCTTGTCTTCATCGAGGGCAATATGGCGGATCACGTCTTCAAAATCAAATATGCATAACTGACACATCATACTTCTAGTCACAAAAAAACTAAACTGAAGAGACGAACAATTGCTAAAAATGATTTATTTGTAAAACAGGACAAACTGAATTACGTAGAAGTAGCCAGAATCACCAAAAATGAGAAATATTCACCAAATAGTCTATATATATATATATATATATATAGTAGTCCCTCGCCATATCGCGGTTCACATTTCGCGGACTCGGTACATCGCGGTTTTTTCTAGCCGAAATAAAATACGTACTCTAATTGAGTTGACAAAGAACCGCGAGATAGGAAAACCAGCGAAGCTTGTGCTGCTTGAGCTACTTTGCCTATATGATACCGTACACGGCACACCATTGGCCGATGGATGAGACGCGACCAATCAGAGCATGCTGTTCAGTATCCTGGGCGTTGATTGGCTTAGCGTTCATCGCATCTCGATCTGCAGCCTACCGAAGCATTCAGCATCTCGCCTTGCTCAGTTCGCTTCCACGTGTTATTCATTTAGAAGAGATGTAATGCTCTTCTTTGCTGTGCAGTACATTCATCTCATCATCGTCATCACCTTCATCGTTCAGTACTGCACAGCTAATTCATCATCATCGTCATCATTCAAGTTTTAGTATCTTCGCTGGTGAGTACCCATACGAAATTTTAATGTTGGTAAAATTATTAAAAAATACTGTATATACAAATGTTTTCTTTTTAAAATACTGTTAGTCTCTTTCATACTCCGAGTGTAGAAAGTGTTTATAAGAGCGTGGGAAAGGTTTATAAAGGCGTAAAATACGTAATAAACATATCGTTTCTACTTCGCGGATTTTCACCTATCGCGGGGGGTTCTGGAACGTAACCCCCGTGATATTTGAGGGAATACTGTATATTGAAAAAACACCAAAAATAGGAAATATCGTAATTTTTTTACTATCAGTCCAGTCTCTGGAAACTGAAAATAAAGTTTACCAGAAGACTCTTTACATTTTTTTAAACAACTTTTATTAAGTATAATATGAAGGTAAATACCGATTAAAGCTATAAAATTAATGTTAAGAAATTATTTTTTTGAGCGATAAAATCGAGGATCATGTTTTTGGGAGTGATAAAATGGCTGATCCCACAAAGGTTAGGAAGGTATCGCTAACAAAATTGGGGGGTTTGACCTGAACTCGTAAGATTTTAGTCACAATGGCATTGGTTTGCGATGGTTGTAATTATTCACTGTGTTTAATTTCATGCAAATTTTTTGATGATGAAGAGGCTGCATTTAATTTTTATGTAGAACACGGTGTATTGCTAAAAGAATTTATTTGCCCTAAGAAAAACAAGGAAGGTATTGTTTGTGGTAATAAGTGTGTGTTTGATAAAAACAGAAAAGCATTTCATTGCTATAGGTAAGAATAGTACCTAAAATTAGGTTAGGTTAGTATAGTTTTATGGTATATATAATGTATACAGTGTTCATTTTACTATATATATATATATATATATATATATATACACCTTTTAAGTCACTCATTTTGGCTGTTTCTACAATTTCCATAATTTATATAGCTATCAATGGATTCGTTTTTACATCGCGAATGCGCCCTAGATAGTCTCTACTGAAGGAATTACCCGCATTTTAGGGTATTTTTTCACACTTATACCCCAAAACAAACTTCGTGTCCTAACTTAGTTTTGGGCCAGTTCCCTCACTTGAGACTATCCAAATCGCATTCCTGGTGTAATAATGAATCCATTGATCTATAAATTATGGGAATTGAAGAGACTGGACTGATAGTAAAAAATTACCAGAAATATATTTTAATAAAAAAAACACATTTTATACAAATTTGCACAAGATAATATATATATATATATTTTCTTATTCAGTTTTGATTGGTTATTCAATATATATTGCTGTTATAGCTGGGTGTGACTGGGTCAAAAAACGAATAATAACCGAAAGTTTGATCAAAATGTATAAAGTGACATGGCCTGCCCCGGCAATGGAGACTAAGTTTATATAATATATTTTTGGTAATTATGTATAAAGAGTAACTCAGTCATTTTACACACCAAAATACATTTTTCTAGTAGTATTTGATGTGATTTGTTCAAATCTGACCTCCATTTCCCTCGGAAATGAGATCCAACAAAGTTATAGTACTTTGAAGTTTGGCTCATTTTCAAGGGAAATGGAGGTCAAAATCTAAGCAAAACATCAAATATTACTAGAAAAATGTATTTTGGTATTAATTAACCCAGGGCTGTGGAGTCATGGAGTCGGAGTCGGTAAAAATGTACCGACTCTGACTCCGACCTCAATATAAATTTTAATAAAATATGTTTTTGTGTGTGATATCACTGGCAGCTATGGTGGTTAAACCACTTAAATAATAAACACAATGTTTTCCATTTCAGACACTAATGCCATTAATTCATTTTTTCTTTTCAGATAATATTTTTTATTTTTAATGCTTATTTAATTTCGAGTTCTTTCTAAATTTCATAAGTTTTTAACTTTCAAGTCTAAAACCCCTTTCACAATGGCAAAGACACTTCCAACAAAGTCTGCAGTTTTTTAATATTTTACAATAACCACAGATGGGAAACATTTCGTGTGTCAGTGTATGATAGAAGATGATGATGATGAAAAATTATGTGAAGCAAAAATCAGTGGTTTTACTGGCTCTGATAAAAATGCACCAACCAGAGCATCAAATTTGAAAAGACATTTGCAGTGTTTCCATCCCAAAATTTTAGAAGTTGTCATTGAGAAAGATAGTAATAAAAACCTTCCAACTACTTCAAAGTTAACAAAAGATCAGAAATCTACTGAATGACAAGCACCACTTACAAGATTCTTTACTACAGACAAAGTTACCGTAACAATGACCACAGATGATGATGCTTCACGTGGTGGTGATGAAATGCCTCTTGTGTAATTATCATCATAGCAGATTTAGAATTAATATACCTTCGGAGTCGGATAGACAAAAAAATTGAGGAGTCGGAGTCGGTTTTTTATGTGCCGACTCCACAGCCCTGAATTAACCTAACCTAACCTTACCTAACCTAACCCTAAAACTAACATAAGTGGAAATAGTAACCTAAAACTAACAAAAATATCATTAGGTACTTAACCTAACCAATCATCAAGGGCATTCAGTTGGCCTAACTGGTTAATATTGGTTATTTCACCTAAATATTTTCTGATCTTTTCGTATTAGGCACTCACTATCACATTTTGGGCAAGTTAAGGATGAGAGAATAACGCCGTAATTGCTAAAAACATCCAATGCTTTCTCTTCATCTAGGGCACATGATGAATCAAGTTCTCAAAGTCAGAAACCACACAAACAGCATGTCATAATTTTATCACAAACACGACCACACTGAATCTAATTACAAAAATAAAAATAGCCAGAACAGAAAATATCCAACTAATTAAGTCGCAGAGTAGCGAAAAAATAACCCAAGCCTAGCTCATATATCATATTTTCATGACGTCACCAGCCAAATATTGGGAGGGTGGGAAAAAAATGCCGCAAAATTATCATAATATTCAAATCTACATAATTTGGTAAGGATGCATTTGCGAACATAGTGACTTACATCAAAATGATGAGAGAATTATGCTTTAATATTTTATAATTATATTTGCTTTTGATATTCTGAGTGCGATGAAACTCATATTATCCATATTTTTAGTCGCTCTTTCTTAATATGTTATCCATTTCCTGTGCAAATGCAAGATTATAGAAAAAAAATTACAAGTTACATTTTTATAGTGAATCGCATCTTCTGAACTGGTAATTTCCTGTACCCCTTCATAAGTTTTAGTTCCCTAAAATGTCCATGTGTGAAGGTTGTGCTGTTTCATTCTTAAATGCCATAGAATGTTTTGGCCATCATAATAGTGAATCAATCAAATGTTTTCAATTGCATGGTGTGCTACCAAAGTCTAGAAACTGTCCTAAGTGTTCTAAACCCTGTTACTATCGCAAAGATCGTCAGGCTTTCTATTGTAACCAGCAAAAGACAAATCCGAAAAATAAGTGCGTTGTTTGGTGTAACTTTCTTTGTACCATTCGGAAAGGAACATGGCTTGACAAAGGTGCACATGGAACCATGGCAAAAATCTTCTGTATTATTTTGATTTGTTAGGTTAGGTAGTCAAAAATACATTTTTTTAGTATATTTTGGTATGCTCTGTTGAAATATAACCTTTATTTCCTTTGCAAATGGAAAATATATATGATTTTTGGTGCATTATTTTAATGTACTGAAAATCATTTCTTTTCATTTGCATAGGAAATGAAGGTTATATTTGAACAGAGCACACCAAAATACACTAGAAAAATGTATTTTTGAATTTAACTTCAGGCCATGTCATTTTCTGCATAATGACAGAAAGTTTTAAAAGCTGGTTTTCAATGTTAAAGACATGACTTAAATATGTGTATAAAAATAGGTTAGGTAAAAAAGGGTAGAAAGTTTTAAAAGCTTTAAGCTTCAATAACTCTAACAAATCATTTGCAACAGAAATGAGTATCATTTTTGAATTCAGCACATTGAAAAACATTGAAAACCAGCTTTTAAAACTTTCTTCCAGAGACTGGTGTAATAGTAAATATTTACCCTCATTTACCCCTTGTTTAATTGAAAGTACGAAAAAAATCAGATTTTTAAAAGTTATTTTCAAGTAAACACGGGGCAAATGAGTAGCATTTCTGAATAAAGCACATGAAAATACACCCTAATAATTAATTTCACACCCATAAAATGTATGTTATTGCTAACCTAACCTAACCGGTATTTACGTATTATTGGGACTACCAAACTGTTTATGTATTTTTGCTCTCATCATTTTCATTTAAACTAATGAAAATATCATAACTTAACCTAACCAATCATCCAGGGTGTACAGTTGACCTAACTGGGCATTCAGTTGACCTAACTGGGCATTCAGTTGACCTAACTGGGCATTCAGTTGACCTAACTGGGCATTCAGTTGACCTAACTGGGCATTCAGTTGACCTAACTGGGCATTCAGTTGACCTAACTGGGCATTCAGTTGACCTAACTGGGCATTCAGTTGACCTAACTGGGCATTCAGTTGACCTAACTGGGCATTCAGTTGACCTAACTGGGCATTCAGTTGACCTAACTGGGCATTCAGTTGACCTAACTGGGCATTCAGTTGACCTAACTGGGCATTCAGTTGACCTAACTGGGCATTCAGTTGACCTAACTGGGCATTCAGTTGACCTAACTGGGCATTCAGTTGACCTAACTGGGCATTCAGTTGACCTAACTGGGCATTCAGTTGACCTAACTGGGCATTCAGTTGACCTAACTGGGCATTCAGTTGACCTAACTGGGCATTCAGTTGACCTAACTGGGCATTCAGTTGACCTAACTGGGCATTCAGTTGACCTAACTGGGCATTCAGTTGACCTAACTGGGCATTCAGTTGACCTAACTGGGCATTCAGTTGACCTAACTGGGCATTCAGTTGACCTAACTGGGCATTCAGTTGACCTAACTGGGCATTCAGTTGACCTAACTGGGCATTCAGTTGACCTAACTGGGCATTCAGTTGACCTAACTGGGCATTCAGTTGACCTAACTGGGCATTCAGTTGACCTAACTGGGCATTCAGTTGACCTAACTGGGCATTCAGTTGACCTAACTGGGCATTCAGTTGACTGTATGCCCTTGATGATTAGTTAGGTTAAGTTATGATATTTTTGTTAGTTTAAACAAAAATGATGAGAGCAAAAATACATAATAAACAGTTTGGTAGTCCTGATAATACGTAAGTACCACCTAACCTAACTTAACTGCTCTTGAATCATCTAAAATTTGCAACACTTCAATGTAGCCTGTTCACGCAACAAAAATTAAAACAGAAAGAATGATCTCAGCTGTGTCAAAGGCCAGGGAGTTTCTGTGATGTCATGGTCAGGAAACCACGTGATTGGTTCTTTAAAATTCCTAATTAGCTGTCATTGGTTCATTAAGGCGTGTCTGTAATTGGTTGGTTTTGAGTGATTAACAGCCTACTATTGGTTAAAAAAAGGTGCATTGTGATTGGTCATCCTCACGTTTCTAGAAAATTATTTGAGAGTGAGGATGTCTTACGCCTGCTGGCAGGTCATGAAACAAAAAAAAATTGTTAAAACTTAAAAAAATCAATAACTTCATTAATTTTGAATTCTGGTGGGGTCTGGCTTTCAACAAATTTATTCTATTGCTGTATATTACCGAATGCTAACATAAAAAAATTATGAACTTGAGGTGGAGTTATTTGCTGCATATTAACCCAAGTGGTACATTTTTTAATAATAATACAATCTTGCAAGATGTCAAACTCAAGTCTGCTAATTAATATACAACTATTTACTACCACCATAGTAGTCTATAACTGAAGCAAAGAATATACACTATATACAATCTACAAACTCTCTCTCTCACTCATGAAAGTGTCTAAATTTTTCTTAAAATTAACTAATGAGCTACTGTTTACCACATCATATGGCAAGTCATTTAAAAAATCTACTATTATATGACTGAAGAAGTATTTTTGTAGATCGAGTCTACAAGTCTGTTTTTTAATTTTCTTATGCCCATGAGTTATCCCATCAGTATCTAGTGAGAAAAAGTTATGTACATCTAAGTTGTCCAAACTTGAAAACATTTTGAATATCTGTATCATATCTCCCCTCATGCAACATCTCTCAAAACTAAACATGTACCTAATTCCTTTAATGTATCCCAGTATTCCAATCTTCTTAGGTTAGGGCTAAGCTTGGTTGCCCTACGTTGCACACCTTTAAGCATATCAATATCATGTCTAAGGTGAGGGGACCAAGCTTGAATTCAGTATTCTAAGCGAGGCCTAATATTAGAATTATATAATTTACAGATTACTTCATTACTCTTGTAACTAACATTCTTGTTAATAATACCTAATATTTTATTTGCTTTATTTCTACCCTCTAAGCACTGCTCAGAAAATTTTAGATCATTACAAACTATAATGTCAAGATCCTTTTCCTTTCTAACATCCTCCAACCAGTTCTCTTGCATCTCATAACTAAAGTTTTTATTATTTCTACCAAAATGCGTGACTTTGCATTTTTGGACATTGAATTCCATCTGCCATTTACTAGTCCAAGCAACTAACTAATCTATCAAGATCCTTTTGCAGTTTATAGGCATTTTCTATATTTGTAACGGGCAACTACTTTTGTATCATATATAAATTTAGAAATTTTACAACTTAGCTACTCCTTTCTCTAAATCATCGAGATATAAAATAAAGAGTAATGGACCTAAAACTGATCCTTGTGGTACCCAACTTTTCACTTTCTACCACCCAGATTCATAATCATGTACTTCTGCATAATTAATTGACCTAGCAAACAAAAATGTTAGTGCCTCAGATAAGCTTTCTTCCCCTTCTCTGAGAATCCTAGCAAATTTGGTATATTATTACATTACATTACATTTGGAAAACATGAAGCCACTCAGGCCTATCAAGGTAATCCAAGTCATGAGTTAAATTTTTTAATAATAATAAAATCGGTACTTTCCTGTTATCCTGGACCCCAGAATTTTTGCAGAAAATATCACAACTTAACCTAACCAATTGTCAAGGGCATACAGTTGACCTAACCATATTTCTTGTATGTCCATAATGAGACTTTAAAAGAATAAGAATAATAATAATAATAACAACAGAAAAACTGGTGCTTTCCTGTTAGGTCAACTGTATGCCCTTGACAATTGGTTAGGTTAAGTTATGATATTTTTGGCAAAAAGTCTGGGGTTCGGGATAACAGGAAAGTACCATATGGTAGTCTTGCAAGATGTCAAACTCAAGTCAGCTAATTATACAACTATTTACCACCACCATAGTAGCCTCTATAACTGAAGCAAAGAATATATACAATCTACAAACTATCTCTTTTACTTGTGAAAGTGTCTAAATTTTTCTTAAAATGTTGGTGTACAGTGGTGATTTTACTACCATGAGGTTTAGGAAAAGTTGTGTTAATATGCAGTAAAATACATAACCCAAGATTCTAGTCAAATCTCTACTTTTCTAGTGTAATTTAGTGTTTTTTGTTCAAATCTGACCTTCATTTCTTGTGCAAAATTGCCAAAACCTAACCTAACTTAAATTAAGTTTGCACAAGAAAGTCATGTATTTTACTGCATAATTGCCAAAAGGTGCCCATTTTAAAATTATCTAACAGGTTTCATCTTAATGGTGTCTGTAAGTCTTGAGATAGTTGGGTTGCCATCTTTCCATTTTTTCCAGGTTGCAAAATATGCTCAAATTTTCTGAAAGCTTCTTGCAAGGAATTTTCCGTAACATGCTCATGTTTGATTGCATTACATTTCACTTGGAAAACATGAAGCCACTGGGGCCTCTCAAGGTTATCCAGGTCATGATCTATATTGATGCATCAGGCAAGAGTTCAAATTACTTGCACCCAGCATGTAGGTAAGATGAAAGTTTAAACTAAAATTGGTAAAATTCCCAAAGCCTGTAAGCCATGCCTACATTTTCAGATCAGTGGGTGTCATGTATATGTCATCATGACATCATAATACTTCACCAAGTTTTCATTACATCATGGTGACATCACTATGACATTTGCTGATTTGAAAATGTGTGTGACTATATGAATTAAAATTTTACTCAAAACTTTTTTGGCCTGGTTTATATATACTGTATATTAGATTACATTTGGAAAACATGTTATGGCTAAATACTAGTAAAATAAATTTCATGATTTTTACTAATAAAAGAAATGTATATCTTGATGAACTTAATGTTAATGAAATCACTATAAAGGAGTTTACTGTAACAAAATTTCTTGGTGTAACGCTAGATAAGAATTTGCAATGGAGTGATCATGTAAATTATATCGCGAAAAAGATTTCAAGGAGCATTACTATAATGTTTAAACTTAGAAATGTAGTCCTGAAACAGGGTTTACTGACTCTTTATCACACTCTTGTTCTTCCTTATATAATGTAGCTACTGCACTCTTGTTTGGAGAAACTCCACTAACAACACGCTAAATGGTATCTTTGTCATCCATTAAAGAGTAATAAGGTTATCTGATGCTGATTTCCTTGATATCACTAGTGCATTAAAGAGCTAAAACTACTGAAGCTCAATGATGTAATCAAACTGGCACATTTTATTTTTATTTACGTGAAAGAACAAAATCATTAATTTACAGTGAGTAAATAGATATTTTGCAGCTCGTCAAGAAATCTACGCATATCAGACCAGAAATAGATCAGAGCATGTTATACCTCAATTTAGATTATCTTCATCTCTAAAACTACCCATTTTCATTGGATTGAAACTATGGAATGACTTAAATGCTGATATAAAAAATATTATGAATGTAAATTTGTTTAAAACCAAGTTGAAATCCTAATTAATAATGGTATACTAACAAAAATCTAGGATTAATGTCCATTACTATTTATTAATTTCTTGTGTGTAATCTAGTATTAAAAAACACATTTCTTGGGATTGTTCAGTTCTTATCTCTCATGTAGAGCATATTGATTTCTTTGTATGGTACTGGTATATAATGCCTTCAATGGTGACCTTGCATTTGTCATATCAATAATGATGATTTAAAATTAATACATACTTTAACTATTAATAATACTTATTTACTTATTTATTATTAATTAATAACAACTATGTTTATTTTTAATAACAGCCTAGTAAAGCCTAAAGCTTGAGGGCCAAATTAAATAAATAGTCTGGCTTCATAATTATTTGTGATTGTAAGACCAATGTATTTATCTTATTATTAATAAAGGTTATTCAATTCATGAAGGCATTTGGGCCTATTGAGGTTATCCAAGTCACGAGGGTGAAAGTTAATAGTGGACAAATTTTTTATTTTATTTAAAAAAAGGACCAGTAAGTTCCAAATAGCCTTTTATACCATGAATAAGTGGTTTTGGTAAAATAAATTGTAAATAAATCTGTAAATAATGTTAAACATGGGACTAGTTTATGTAGCATATGGACTCATTATACAGGGCATTCGGAAAGTCACTGTGCACTTATATTTCTTTAATAGCATAGAATAGTATAACATTGCACATATGATAGAGGTTATGGATGGGACCATCAGAACTTATAAAAGGTGTTGAAAGTGATGTCCTTTAACAGCAATACAGGCCTGGACCCCTCTTATTTTATTTTGAAACACCTTTGTCAGTTCTTTTGAAATATAAAAAAACATTAATTATATAAGTGCACAGTGACTTTCCGAATGCCCTGTATATCTAGATATTTGGGCATTTAATTATATTAGCCAAAATCCATATTGGACTCTAAATAAATCTAATCTAACTTAATTACAAAAAACTTGCGTGGTTGTACTCTCTGTTGGGCAATTTATTTGGAACCCAATATGGATTTTGGCTACTATAATTAATTATCCAAATATCTAATGACTATATATATACACTACATGAACTAGTCCCATTTTTAATATGGGAAAGCAAAATTTCTTAGGTAATTACTGGCCCTATAAAAAATCACTTGGATGTGGTTGTATGTTCTATTAAAAGTCTACTAAGCAATTTAGTTATTTTTAAAAATAAAAACAAAAAATTGTCTACTATTGTTAACCTTAGCTGTCATAAGCTATATTTTATAATAAAATTGTGCAAAATTTCAAGTCACCTAATTAATGTACAACTATTTACAGAACTACCAAAGTAGTTTACATAACTAAAGTTAAGAATATACACTGTTTACAATCTGCAAACTGTTTTTCTCATTCATGAAAAAATCCATTACTTTCCATTACTGTTATTAATTTTGTTTAGTTCTTAAGAAACTATTAACCCTTTAATGACGGATGGTACCTTAAGGTCCACCAGAAATAATATAAATTGTACTACAATGTCTCATTTCTATAAATGTTTCTACATGTTTATATAGATATCATTTAATTGTCGAGAAAGGAACCCAAAATGTGTATCATTTTAGTGACTAGTTACTAAAATATTTAGTTTTGAATAACAATAAAACCTATATGTTCTGGTAACAAGAGTGACTGCATATGCTGCGGACTTGTCCTTAAAGGGTTAAGAGTATTTTATTGTTTAATACATTGTTAAAGCATAAATAATCCCATAGGCCTTTGGCTAATTTTGTATCTAGGCTTACACTACATTAGGTTGTTCTAATTATAGCCCTACAACACTCAAACTGAATAGATCAGAAACCATATTTTACATTCTTGTTTTACACTTCAACAGCTCATGTAATTTAAATACTCTTCACTATTCTCAAATTGTAAATACCGTATGTAAGCAGTTCATATTCATCCTTCATTTATATAGGTAATTTAATATTGAAACAAAAAACTACATGAACACACTCAAATTATGTCTGTCTGGAATTATTTGGTATAGGAATAGCCTATACATAATTGAATAGTGTATGTGCACAGCATTATAATTAGAAGAAATATCTATAATATCATTACATAGAATAGTAAATAGCTGGAATAGTTTGCTGGTAGAAGTAATTCGTAGCACGTCTAATCGTCGTCTATAAACATGTTTAAAAATCGATCAGACGCGTATGTTGATAGATTGAGTATAGTTTAAGGTAGTAAAATTAAGGGTTGGATAAGATAGATTTTGATTCTCTCTTCATTAAAGATCACAATAACCAGACTAGAGGTCATAGTATGAAATTATTTAAGCCAAGATGTAGAACAAATTAAGAAAACATAGTTTTACAAACAGAGTAATTAAGTTTTGGAACAGTCTGACAGAAGAAGTGGTGACTTCAGATACAATTGATTCTTTCAAAAGAAGGTTGGATAGTTTGATGTCTGCAAGGGACATCTGGTGATAGTGTTTAAGCCCATTTTTATTTCATATATATTATGTACATTTAGGTGATAGATCTCACTGCTCAACACAAGTGTTGTGGGATATAGGGAGGCAGCATCTTGGGTTAGGGGATACTCTGTCCTTACACACCCCATTTAAAGAGATTCCTCTGCTGAGCGGTGCCCCCCATAGTACTGTGAGGTATTGAAAAACTCATGATCTTCACTTGCCCCCACAAACACCTTTAAATGGGAGACCCAAAATGGGTGCACACACATTTCTACATTACTGTACAGTCTTTACAGCCACACCCACACTTTTCCTCGTAGTACATATATTGTAATGTATATGGTTATAAATTGTGACTTGGTCCTCAATTGATATGGACCATGACTTATTTTTGGTTGGCAAGGTACTGGTATTGATGGGTACCATAATGAAATTGACTGGATTCTTTGGATCTGATATATTTGCATGTTGGTTATAAATAGATATAGAGTGTAACATATTTGTGGATAGTAGTCTATTATGACTTGATTCTCTGGATCCAGAGATTCTATCTTTAGTTTAAATTGATAACACTAGGCAACAAATTTCAACTTTTTTTTGTTACAGACACGTGAACTACTGATTCCTACTAAAGCGGTGATGCTGATTTCAGATCTGATATCAAAATTTCTCTATCACGTCCAGATTTTGTGTAACCAAAAACCCCTATTTTTCATTTTTTTTCTCACCCGCTTCTATTACGAAAGCCGTCTAAGCTACTTTTCCATGCCACGTTTTATGTTAAGCATACTTAAATAATTAGTGAACAGGGATGTCTTTCCTCCTTTATTCTGGTTTAAGACAGACAGCGGAATTCCGCTGGCGGAGTTACCACCCCTGCGCCCAACCATCCACCCAAAGCGCGTTAGTATTTTGTTGTTACTACTGAAAGGCAAATTCCTGTTCTTAAGTGAAACTTTGGTGTGTGTCCTCTTCCTTTGTCGCTTGTAGGATGACGAGCTCTCCTTCTGCAGGAACCAACAATAATCTCCCATCATATTTGGGTTGAAATTACCTTGGTATCTGTTTTCCATAACTGAGATCTGTTGGTGGAAGCGCTCACCATGCTCGTCACTTACAGCCCCAAGGTTGGCTGGGAAGAAGTCAAGATGAGAATGTAAAAAATGAATTTTCAAAGACATTCTGCATCCCATTATTTCATAAGATTTAAGCATGTTTTCTACGAGTTTACGGTGGTTTTCAGCTTTGTGGTTTCCAAGAAAATTTTTGACAACTTCAACGAAAGATGTCCATGCTCCTAGTTCATTCTCATTTAGGTTAGATGGAAACGATGAGTCGTGGATGACACTGCGGATCTGTGGTCCAGTGAAAACTCCAGCTTCTAGCTTAGCATCTGTCAATATTCCTTTGAATTTATCCTTTAAATATTGGAAACCACTACCTTGATGATCCATACCCTTCACGAAATTTTTCATAAGGCCAAGTTTAATGTGAAGTGGTGGAAGATGTACTTTCTGAGGGTCAATAAGTGCTGGGTGTTTCACATTGTATTTACCAACATGATGTTCAGTTCTAGATGGCCAATCATGTTTTTTGTAGTGGTTCTTGTCATCTCTGCTGTTCCATAGACACAAAAAGCACATATGCTTTGTGTAGCCCAACTGTAACCCAAGAAGTAATGATACAACTTTAAGGTCGCCACAAATATTCCATGTGTGGTCCTTATATTTGATGATCTTAGCAGCAGTTTCATCGATTCATAAGTCTCATTAAGGCCAGTGGCATGTGCTACAGGTATTGAAGTTTTTCATTGCCGTTGTGCAGTAATACAGCTTTAAGGCTAGCTTTACTAGAGTCAATGAACAGTCTCCATTCTTTTGGATCATAGCGACAGCCAATCCCTTGCATCAGACCACTGATATCGTGGCAGAAACAAACGTTTTCTTCCTGTAAGTAAAATGATGAAAACTGCAAATGGCGATGGCGGAAATGGGAAGCTTTGGTGTTTGGTTGGAGAAGATTAAATTCTTGAAGTCTTGAACCAAGCAACTCTGCCTTTTCTTTTGGTAATTCCAAATCGCGCACTAAGTCATTTAACTCCGCTTGACTTAACAAATGTGGGAAATATTTGCATCTGGAACATATATGCCATCTTTCCCTGTTTCTATATCACTAGCAGAATCTTCAGATGAACTGCTGTCTGTTATCGTTGCTGGTGGAACTGGTGGTGGATTTGTTTCATCATGTGGTACTGGTTTCATTGCTGATTCGCAGTTTGGGTACGTGATCTTTGATTTGTTTTCTTTGTGAAACCAGCAATCTTTGTCAAACAAAAATAACAATCATTGAAGTGATTTTGGCTCACGCCAAACATGGGGACTGAGAATGGCATAGCTTTTCTTTTACCATTCATCCAAGCTATTAACATTGCATTGCACTGTGCACAGCAAATATGTGGTGCCCAGTCCCTCTGTTGGTCTCCTAACTTAGTCAAAATAACACTTGTAGGCAAGTTTAATCTTTGTTATGTTTCTACGTTGTGGCTTAGGTGTATATTGTCTACAGACAAAGCAGAAGTTGTCTGGGTGATTTACACAAGCACGTCTATTTGATGCCATTTTGAATTACCATACAATATCTGAAAAAATGTAGAAAGTAATTATTACGATGTGCAAATTAAAAAGAAATACACACCGTAGTACAAAACAAATGCTATAAAAACACACAAGTCACCACAACCTGTCACTTGCTCATCAGCAGAGAGCTTCAACAACCGTTCTGCTTGACTGTCACGTAGCGACTGACTGTTGGGCCGTTGCCCATTACTATGCTCTTGACTCAGTGTTGCCAACTCGGGATAAATTTTATTTATCAAAATTCTTCGAATTTGTATATAGTTGGCAAAAAAAATTGCTTTAACCTTGAAAAGCAAGTTTCATATTACTGGCATTAAGCCGATTAAAACCAAAATCTGGACGTGGTAGAAAATTTTACTAAAAGTGATTTGCATTTTACACAAAATCTAGACGTGATAGAAAAAATCTAATTATAGATTTGAAATCAGCATACCGAAATTAGCTAGGAGCACCTATTTGGTCTTCTGTAACAAAATCTTTGTTGCCTAGTGTAATTAATTAGTTTTAAATTGATAATTATTTAGTTTTGTAAAAATTGGCTGTTGCCAATGTACAGGCAGTTTTTACATAGTGGAGCCACCTCGATGGGCTGAAGTGGCCCCTAAAAAATTTCTTATGTTCTTTGTGGTTCAGAACTGACATAAAATTGTAGGTCCCCTCCGCCACCACGGAAGACATGCACAATACACAATTACGAACACAGTTAGGTGGACCAGCCATGAGATCCTAGTGTCTTTGTTGGTCTGAAACATTATAACATTATAACATCAGTTTAGGGATGGAAAATAACCAAAAAGTGTAAAACTGGTTTTCATCGTCGCTATATTCTTAAAGCCAGTTTTTACCAGTTTTCACTGATGGGATTCTGTATGCTTTTTAGGGAGGTAAATGATCAAAATATTAAACAAATAAAGTTTGAATTGATTCAATCAAGTATGTGTAACATTTGAATTAAAAAGTTTATTATCAAACTTGATTTTTGAAATAACACTTGAGAAAACAGAGCATTAAGTGTCTGATCTGACATTCTTGATTGAATCTTTGTGATGAATAAATCAGCAGCTGAAAATATTCTCTCGGACTCTACGCTGGTGGCTTTTATTGTAAGCAATGCCTCATACATTCGATCCAAATTTTTGCTTCTATTCAAAGTAGCTTCAAAATATTTTAATTCATTGTTTACGTCAAAGGTCTCAGAAGAATCTTTCTTGGGTTTTATTTTCAGTTTGTTCATCTCACACATGTATTCATTCATAAGTTGATCATCATTATTTACTTCACAACCTGAGCTGCATTGTAAATCTTCGAGTTTCAAAGCAATTGATTGGACTTGGTCATCTGTTTCTGAAATCTGGCAATCTTCTGGAAAAAGCCTCTTAAATGTATGATCTGCATACTTCTTAAGTGCTTGTCTTGAAGGAAAGAGGAATGGTACTGATGATTCATTTTTCAAGACCTCAGGATTGTGGAGAAAACTCAGCAAGGCGACAGCTTCTTCTTGTCTTTTCAATGAGTAGTGATCAATGAGACACTGATGTAGCTCAAAAGCTAAAGGATTGTTTTTGCTTTCAAATTTATCCAAAATGAACTTCATGGAAGATTCAGCTTTGAGAAAATTTGCATCTTCGGAACAGAGTCCCTTCAAAACAATTTCCAGTGGATGAAGCGTGTCGAAGAGGCTCTTTAGAGCATTCCATTCTTCATCTGAAATCGTCTCTGTTGAGCATATCACTGTGAGGGCCTTTGGAATGCAATTTTTTAGTTTTAAAAATCTTTCTATCATGGCCAAAAGACTGTTCCACCTCATTCTACAGTCAAGGATAAGCTTCATTTCCTTTCCATTAAATTCATCTTTGACAAAATCCTGCAATCTCTCATTTTTCAAAGGAGACTTTTGAAATATGTGGCAGATTTTTCTCACCTTATTTATTACTTTTAAGTAATCTTCTCGAAGTTTTGGAAGAACAATTATATCATCTATGTTGGACTCAAAAATTGTATCAGTGCATAAAATTTCACACTCATCTTCACTTAACTCATGTGCAGTGTGTTCATCTTCAATGGCTTCATCTTCAGGGGTAGGGTCACTTTCTCCTTCAACTGAATTTTCAGTAGTTTTTGAATACAAGCTATCCAAAACTGTCCGAAACTATCCAAAACAATGCATTGCTGGTGATCAGGTACTATTTCTCTTCCAAATTTGACCATTATTGAGGCACTGTTGGTGGTGCAACCCACGATATGCTTATCTAGGTCCAAGCCAGAGTGTTCCAATCTTTTCCTAACAATTGCAATAGTTTTGGTGCTATCGAGAGAACCGTATATTTTCATAAGACCAAGAGACCAATGTTTATTTTCATCATGAACATTAATATATCTTTGGTTTTGCAAAGATGTATACTCATCCATAGTTAATGAATAGTGGATTCCTTGTCTCACCTGATTCTTGAAGTAGTTGACCAATTCATGTTTCTTTTTCTCATAAAAACTAAGCACCATTTTTCTGATACCATTATGGGAAGTTGGATGAGGCTTGTCATATTTTATTTCTTAGGCTTTCTTGAATGAATTCACTTTTAGCAATTGATTGGAAACTCAGTCCATCTACACACACAAGTTTCGAAATTTCCTCTTCTATGGACTTTTTTTGCACAAACTCTTCCACTGTTCTTTGTTTCTTCAATGGCTGATTAATCTGGTCGATGTTTGTCATGAATATTTTTCATGTGGGATGATAAACTTGATAAACCTCCACAACACTTTAAAACTTTGTGACATGTCATACACTCTGCTTCTTCTTTATTTTTACGAGTGAAATGATATCAAGCATTTGATTTCTTTGACATGATGGAGTATTAAATCGTAGAATCTTAACTGATCAATGTGCAATCATCCACATAACATTCAAGACTGAAGCATCAATTATTTATACTTATAAACAAACAAAAAGTGATACGAAACAAGGCAAAACGTAATTACTATGGTTTTAAACGTTTGGAAACGTTTGTTTCATAGAAAATGTACCAAAGTGATTGGAGATGCGCAAAAATGTGAAAACTGGTTCTTATTGTTGGTTTTGGTGAAGATTAAAAATTTTGATCACTGGTTAAAAACTGGTTTTTTTAAAACTGGGTTTCATCTCTACATCAGTTGCTTCATGAGTGTGGAGGAGCATTACTGGCTGTCTCTGACTCCTGTCTGGATGGTAAAGTTTTCCCCTGAAATCAATATGAGGGTTTTCTTTCCAAAGTGTTTGTGCAAGACAAATGAGGGGTACTGTGTCTTATGATACCAAGTGCCAAAATTAAAATTTGCCAGAAATTGCCTCTAAAGTTCAGCAATATTCTTGCAATAGTATCTGTTATTAATTGAGCTAGAACGTTCATTTTTGGCTAAATTAGAGTGCTAAGTATGCTAATGCAGATGTTGATGAGTTTTTAGAATAGATTTTCATATTTTATTTATTTTTTATTTTTTTATTATGCCTAACTTTGGGTGAACTTTTAAGGCTGGCGATAGAGGTGAAAAAAGTAGTTCGCTTCATAAGGTTTTCAACCATACTTCGTGTTGTAAGGTTGTTATAACTCAAACCACGCAATAGAGGAAGGGTGAAAATAGTGATATCCATCAAAAACACGTTTTTGCCTGTCTGTGGTGGCGCTTAGGTATCTTAAGACGCGCAACCCCTCAAATATTATGCATAAGAAATTTTCATAAAGCTGCTGGTCTTGATAATATATGTGCTGGGATTCTCAGAGAAGGGAAGGATAGCTTATCTGAGGCAGTAACTATTTTGTTTACTTGGTCTATTAATTTTGTAAATGATGTATCCATTTACAAAAAGGGTACTAATAATAAAAAGAGGGTAGGAAATTATAGGCCTGTCAGTTTATCATTGGTAGGAAAGATACAGTACTAGAAAGAATTATAAAGAATAGTATTCAAGATCATTTGGATAATTTTAATCTTATTTAAAGTTTTCATGATGCAAATATTATTTATTTGGATTTATTAAGGCACTTGACAAGGTTCCATGTAGAAAATTTCTATATAAATTGAAAGCTCATGGGAAATTAGGTTTGGTTATAAATTGAGTAGATTACAAGACACAGAATATAGATGGTAATTTTAAGTGGTCACGAATCAGGGTGGCAGAAAGTGAAAAATAAGAGTACCACAGGGATCAGTGTTAGGGCCATTACCAGGGTTGGCAAAAACCCACTTTTTTTGAAAAAGCCCACCCCAGGTGGGTTTTTTTTGGGTTTTTTCACCTAAAACCCGAAAACCCCCGGGTAAAATTGGGTTTTTTCATATGTCCATATGGTAGTTCACATTAGACCTACCTATTCTTATTTTTATAATAATACTGTACTGTACCGTACACTATTAATATAACATTTGTCTTGTTTTTAGCAAAAAGGTTGCCTTCCAGGCAATTAAGCATAAAAGTTATTATTTTCTCAGATTGAGCTTCACAACAAAATTTGGAAAACATGGACCAATTTGAACTAAATTTGGTGTGGTAAATTATCCTATTTGTTAGGCTATACTTTCTATGGAAGACAGGCCCCTGTGTCTTCTGCTGGAAGTAGATGAATTACAGCTCCCAAAGGGAACTTAATTCAGCTAGTTATATCTATTTAATTCATATTACTGAATATTTTTTCTTTTATTTCACAGTTAAATAAAACAAACTGGCAACAGCATATTTATCTTTACTGCTAGCCTACAGAATTAGTCTGTTTGAAGTTATAACTGCATTAAATAATGCCAAAGACCTTTGGATCAGGAAGAAAATCAGGGCATGAATGGAGTGAAGTCAATATTATTGATGGGACTAGTAAAGTTAGATGCAAACATTGCAGTAATGAAATAAGTAATAAAATAGAGCGAATAAAAATGCATTTAATGAAATGTTTGAAACACATGGAATCAAGAAACAAGACTGACAATACTGCCAGTACATCATCTTCATACTGCCATGACATAGACCTCTCAGATGATCCAGACTCATCCTCACCACCACTGACACAATTACAGATGAAAAAAAGAAAAATTCAAAAAAAGTAAGCGATTTTGGCATGACAACAACAACTTTGCAGAAAAATGTCATTGATAACAAAATAGCCAAATTCTTTTATGCAAATAATATTCCATTTCTATGTGCAGAGTCTAAGTATTTTATTGAAATGATAGAGACTTTTAAATACAATCCATGAAGAAGTAGAAAATTCCTTGAAGATGCAGTTGACTGAAGAATCAGGATGTATAACACCCTGATTGGCTGATGTCTACACTCTATAACCTGCTACCTCACCCAAAGAGTTATACCTGTAGGTCTATTTGTTGACTCATGTTTGCTTGCTTTGCATGTAAAATCATTATAGGCGCCTATATGACAATTTTTAAAAATAATTGCATATGCACTTCTTAAGTTTCATGAAAAAACCCACAAGTGGGTAAAATAGTGGGTTTTTTCAAGTGGTTTAAAAAAAAAAAAACCCAGGTGGGTTTTTTCGGGCTGGGCCCACTAGTGCCAACCCTGGCCATTACTCTATTGTAAATCTAAATGATTTTGAGAAGGGATTAAGTAGTGAAATATCAAAATTTGTGAATGATACAAAAGTAGTTGCAAATATAGGTGGTTCTCATAAGCTACAAACAAATAGATCTTGATAGATTAGTACCCTGGGCTAGTAAATGACAGATAGAATTCAATGTTCAAAACTGCAAAGTCCTCCATTTTGACAGAAATGAAAGTTGGCATAAGTAAAGACCTTTAGATGAAGCATATTCAAGCAAAAAATTGGAGTGGGATCTCCATGGGTTTGCTTTCCACAAGCATTTGAAATTGTGCATGTTGAAAATTTTGAGCATTTTATTTAAGGTAACTTCACAAATAGTTCATATATACTGTATATACATTAGGGTTATAACTTTTAAACTTTTTTTCAAATAAAAGATCTCCTGTATCATAAATCGATGAACTTTTGCTTAAAAACAATGAAAAAGACCCTAATTCCTCTGTTTTTAAAAAAGGTCACCCTCAAATCAAAAGTTTGAATCACCATAACCATATATTTACGTTACTACTCATAAGTATATAAATATATTATTATTAGAGGGAGGACTTTTAGGTTTTAACCTAAAAAATATTTTTGAATTTTTCAGTACACTAATATATCGTGAGATCGCCTGAAAAATCACTTCCGGTGCTCAAATTCGATGACTAATATCAATCCACCCATACAAGAAAATTCTAGAACACACGACATTCTTCTTCATGCACTCGCAAATTGTATAAAAGCACGAAATGAAATCAACCGAATCACTTGTGTCCAGTATTGCGCAATAGTTACTCAACTGTTCAGTTCAACTCAACTTCAGGTAAGCTTTTATTATTTGTAATATGTTCGCTTAATTAAAAAACGTAGTGAAATGTGGAATTCGCTTCTGCACTCTTGAACATTCCAGAACATTTTTAAAATTTATTAACCATAATAATTTGTTGAATTTTTCTTCCATTTTAACACGTAAACAAAAGCGTATCCAGAATGTTTTGTAGAGGGGAGTCAAACTCAAAAAATATATAGAGCCCAAAATATTTGGTGATAAATATTTTCGTGAGACGTTCTATGGATGTTCTAAAAATATTTTCCAAAATTTTATCACCTAAAAAAATAAATATTTGGTCATATTTTTTCACCTAAAAATCCGCCCTCTAATTATTATATTATTTCTATATATTATATTAATATTATATACAGTATATATAATACAGTATATATATTAGGGTGTCACTAGGTAATAGGGGGGAAATTAAACGATGGATATTTTCCTATGACACCCCCTAAAATTGTTCCATTTGGTGTAAAACATACGGAAGAGAAATTTGGTCCTGATTGGTCATCATTTAAAGGTCGCCCTCGTCACTGAAAACAAGACCCATTTGTTGACGTCAACAAGCTGTTCAGTGTTCACAGCTTGGGCCGAACCAGATAATAAAAAACAAGGCAATTTGGTGAAATAACGAAAGTAAGACACTTAAAAACGCAAAGAATACAAACAGTTTATTATATAATCAAAATAGAAGACATAATTTGGCGAATAATGGTACAAAATGGAGAAGCAACAAAAGCAAAACTTTGAGAATAAAATCATATACAGTAGCAGAATAATTGGTGCTCATACGCTGATCAGTGATTAGTTCTTTCGCGTCCTCACTAATGCTGATTTGTTCGGAGCTGGGTGTTGCTTTCTGTGGTCAGTGACAACTTGAACGAGGAACTGGAGCTGTTCTTCTTTCACTGTCAACTTTCCGTTCAGCTCCTTCACCAGAGCCACGGCCCGTTCTGCTCTGTCGTTCACCACTGCAAGTTTGGAGACCACATCCCGAGCTTGCACGTATTCAGAGTTTGATGTCCATGAACTGGGATGGTGGAGCAGAAAGCAATCTGGCAACTGAAGTTTTGAGAAGAATCCTCGGGTGTTCTTTGTGATCAGTTGCTCCAGTCCTTTGCTGTCACTAAGGAACATAGTATCAAGAACCAAAGGTCGTTTTGGCGGCATGTGAGGGGCTTCTTGATCTAACGCTGCAACCATGCTGCACTTCACTTCCATCGATATCCTCTCATCAAAGAACGCCAGACCCACTGCCTCCTCCGAATGGTACCACAGGTGCGCAGACAGCTTCTTGGTGGTACCATCAGAGATCTTCTTGTGCGGGTATCGAAGGAGCGTCCTCATCAATTCCCAATCATTCAGCGGAGCTTCGATGGACAGATGAGCTGTTGCCCACGCTTTCATGTAAACTAGAACAGAAAAGAGGCAGATATCTCGAATTCCGCGTTCCTCAGTGTTCGTCAGTTTAAACTGTCTTCGGAAGAGCCAGATCTTGATGGCATAGAGCCCCTTAGCCATCCATCTTGCCCGGTGCATAGCACCAGGGGCGTGGAAGTTTAGTCCCTTGTATGGAACTCCTCCAAGAAAGATGACGGAAAGATCAAGGAATTCCTGATAGTCATCACGAACTTGAGGTGCTTGTGATTTTGCAAACTCAATGAGCTCCGTTCTATGCTTAAAAATAGCTGCTTTGGTGAACGCATCTGTGTCCGCAGTTTGGAACTGTTGCTGGTCAATGCAGGTCCAATAATCATGGAAGCGCTTGAAAAGCAGAATTTCTGGACCGGTAGATACTGAATCTAGCGATGCTGCGAATGCCGCCTGTAGCACCAACTCCAGTACATGGTGTCTGCACGCGCAGTGTAACAGGTCACGTCCAACTTTTTCTTCACAGAAGAACACAAGTTCCTCCACGGTGGCCTGTGTTTGTCGCGGTTGTGTCGAAACACATAGATTTGACATGATCGGTCACTCCCCATTCATTCAGGCAATCTATGATGGCATTTGTTTGTGCCAGCGCGGTTCCTGACAGAAGTTTTGGCACCCCGAGGAGCTGCTCTGTCCCGGAGCCAGATACAAGAATAGGTAAGTGGTCAACATATTCTCGTGACGTCAGATCTTGCATGAGTTTTCCGTCCCAGTGAACAGTCAACGGACTATTGCCTTGGAACTCGCTCTTCAGTTGCCGAGCCTTAAGGGTACGAATTTTTCACGCTGACGATGAATGGATCCACGATTGATGTTGTAGTCGCTAGCATCATGCCCTAAGCTGGAAGCTGCCTCAAACAGCAGATATGTGGCCTTTCTTGACGAGAGTTGCGTGCGATCAAGCGCTGCCACCAATTCCGATGTCATGATGTTCTTCGTTGCTCTTTGTTTAGACGCTAATGAACCACCACATGCTCCTTTTTCTTCGCTATCATCTGAGCTGGAGTATGAGGACTCCAAAACCGCTTCGTTGGATACTGCCTCCATTTCAGCTGCTGATCGCTTTCTTCGTTTCTCCTCTTCCTCCCGACGTCGAGTACAATCTTTGACTTGGCGCTGATGGGTCATGTCCAAACCTGCCATTGAACCTGGACGTCCTTTCTGGCGCTGCTGCTGAAGGAACTCCCAATCCTCTGGGTACTTGACCAATTTCTCACAATCAGCGTGGGATGTCAAAGAGACGATCGAGGCGTTCAATGAATTCTTTTTCTTTCGTCTTGTGTGAATCGCTCGTCCTTGAGGCGTGTTTTTTGAGTCCTTTCCACTCCTCGAAGACTTTATCCAGTTTGCTGACGCAGTGTGTCTCGAGTCTGGTTGGAATGTGAGCTTTCTCCCAGAAGGACATCACTGCTCGAAGTGACTTCCTCAACGCGTCACGTATTGTCATTTTCTTTTCATGGTGAAAGGTAAAGGAAGTAACCGAATGCTTGCCTGTAGGAAGGAAGCTTGCATCCTTTCACCTCATCAACCGCTGCCCCTAATAGGTATATACACTTCCGGGTTTCCATCACCAGAAATCACGTAGCTGAAATGAGAAACGGTGAATCGTTAAGTATTGTTCACTTTATTTCTCAGATATTCAGACACACAGATACACACACACACATATATAGAGATATATAGATATCTAATGACGATTATGGAGATGCCGCGCAAGCATTAAACTTTGGAAGGCGGGGGCGACCTTTTATAGTTATTCAAATAAAAAGATTTTTCAGTCACCATGTTTTTTTTACCAATGGAATAGATTCGCGGGGTGTCAGCATGAAAATTTCAAACTTTGCATTTAAGTGACACCCTAATAATAAAACAAACAAACAAATCAACTTAATACCTTTTTATATCTGTTTCAGAAGCAATATAATGTCACACAAGAAAAGTGATACTACCATACAGAAGAACAAGGATATCTGGACCAATAATTTGGTGAGATTCCAGCAGTCACATAGAAGAAGAGGAAGTGTGCCTTTAGAAGAATCTTCACTAGAAGAAAAATGCAGAATGCCACTCCAAATCCAAATCATTGGATGGTACCAGTTTCTTGGAACAGAAATCAAAGGAAGAAAGGAGCGAATAGTGGAAATTTCCAAAGAAGTTACAAAATTATGGAAGAATAAATTGAATTTTCCGCATGTGTCAGATCAAGTAATACGAGCAAAGCTTGACAAGGTGATGAAGACTTATGATGAATGTGTCAGGAGGGGAAAATATGATGCCCTGAATGAACTTTTTGATATCACTAAAGTAAATGGCCAATGGTTATCCTCGGAAGACAACGACTGTACCACCTCCAAGTGGAAAGCAAAGGAGAAGTGGGGTACTCTACAGGTCAAGTTGCAAGTGAAGAACGATTCACCCTTCAAAGAGACAAAATTGCCTGCTGAATCAGCATCAACATCTTACAATCATGTATCTGGTGGTAGTGGTACTGAATCTGAAGAGAGCGAGCATGAAGATGAAGATGAGAGTATTACTCCACCAACCAGAAGACATAACAAAATAAAGTTGCAACCAACTTGGTGACAGCCACAGGAGTATCAACAAGTAAAGCCGCTAAAATATGCAACAGTTGTCACTTGATGGTATTGACATTCCAACCAAGTCAAGCAGCAATTTACAAGTCAGCATACAAAGAGGCTGCTAAATTGAAGGAGGAAATGATTGAAAATTTACAGATGAAGAGTGGGTCTTTACATTTTGATGGAAAGCGCATTGAGGAAAATGAGTATCAGTAGTGGTACTTAAAAATGAAAGACTGAAGTAAAATTGGATGCTTGCGTCTGAAAGATGGCAAGGCTGAACTATTGCTGAAGGAATTGCAAAAGTTATTGATGAATACACCTTATGGAATGCAATAAAGATGATCGTTGCTGATACAACAAGTGTTAACACTGGGAAAAAGAGTGGAGTTGTCAAATTGCAACGAATGTTCTCAGAGAAGGGTATCTGCAAACCACAATTTATCAGTTGTCAGCATCACATTCTGGACAGGATTCTCCGTTTGGTAATGGATGAAGATCTTGGTGCTAACACCAGTTCTCCAAACATCGAATATCCATTTGTATCCCAACCGGTGAAGAATTATGAGGAACTAAAGGCACAGTTTGTTAATGGAACAGAAGAGGTCCTCGAGAAATCAGGATGGAGAGAGGATATTAAGTTTTTGTACCATCTAACACGGGTGTTTAGATTCTTTGAAGAAAAAGGGAATTTTCCTTTGATTAACTTTCAGAAAATTCCAAACATCAGCAATGCGAGGTGGCATTCAAGAGCCATTCTAGCTATCCTTGCATTTATTCTTATACCTACAACAAGGAAGACTTTGGAGAAGGTATGCAGATTCATTTCATACAACTGGGCAGAATATTGGTTTACTAATCAGATGTACAATGAAAATGACTTCAAGAACTTGTCAGAAATATTGAAACCTTATAAAAAAGCATTGAACTCGTTGGAAAATCACTGGAAGCAGGAGCCATCCCCACTCAAGATACCAAGAAGTAATCAGTGTGCAGAACTTGCAATCAAAGTTATGCAGGAACTGTATGCTGCTGCAGAAACAAAAACAAACTGCAACTTTGGTTTATTCTAAGCAATAAGCAGTAATATATGTAAAAGTATTATAACGATTATGTTGCGAGTTCTTTTATTATATTACATGGAATATGCAATAAAGTTACGTATGCAATAATCAATTTTTTTGATTTCGGGGTGACCTTTTCTAAAAAGATATTAAAATGAAAGCTCATTTCTTTGTTTTTAGGCAAAAGTTCATTGAATTAAAGTACAGGAATATTAGGTTGTAAAAAAGTTATAACCCTAATATACATATTATAATATAGCTACATATTTGATTTGATATATGGGTAATTCCAGGACAAATAGACAAATGAAAGTGCCAAATGTACACTCCACCATCTCCAAAATTCATGAAACTTGGTGTGAGGGTTGGTTTTGGTCCAAATTACAAAAATCTGAATTTTTTTGAAAATTGGTCAAGTTGGTCAAATTTTATGGCTTGGCCAAATTTTGGCCAAATGAAAAACCAACAATTTTCAAACGTAAATATCTCGGCTGCTAATTGTGGTAGCGTAATAAGTCTTAAATGATAAAATATGTAAAATTAACTGTAGTTTCTAAATATGTATCATTTTTTTAGGGTAACAAAAATAAAATTTTGATTTTTTGGAAAAAAATGTCAATTTTTTTTTTTTTTTTTTTGCGATTTGGCAGCGAAGATATCATTTTTCGAAAAAAAGACCAAGAATAAAAAATGTTTATTTGATGTATGTACACCATAATAAGTAATAAAAAGTCAGCTTATAGTTTATTATAAGGCTCAAAACTGAGTTTGAAATTAAGTAATAAAATATTTTTTCTGACGACGAAGATTTATTACAGACTTGTTGGTCCAAAAAAAGACAATTTTCATTTCATATAAAAAATACATGTAGATAAACCAAAGGAGAAAAAATCTTTTAAAATATATGTACAATGTACATTAGGGTGGTCCACTCTTATAGGGGTGGAATTTTTTTTTTGTGATTTGTTTTTATTGCTGGGTTGTAACTTATGAGGATAGATGAGAAAACACCTCTGGGAAAGTTTTATTTGAATCAGTTAATTTGTAGGGGTAGCACATGACACTTGAAGTTTTGGTATAATCTGAAAATCACAGCAAAGTTAATCTTGGTGACAGTACATGACTATTAGGGTAACTAACAATTCCGAAATGAATTGACTAACAATTCCCTCTGCACCTCATTTGATCTTTTTCTCACCCAGTTGCCAGGCTGACTTCAGTGGTTGAGGAAACTGCTTCCTGTAGTTAGCAACAACTTGCAGGAGATACTGCAGTTGTTCCTCATTCCTGGTGTGGCAGCCGTTGTATTCATTAATGAGAGCAACCCCCCTCTCTGCATGATCATTCACGACAGAGAGGTTTCCCACTGATTTCTTCGCTATTTGGTAATCAGGATCACTGTCCCAATCCCGCACCTCCTTCCTCAGGTATCCCACACCTGACCCCAGAGACAACAGCAGTCTTTTTGAGTTTGCTGTTGCTAGTGACTCGATTGAAGCCCCCTCAGCAACACCTTTCCTTCTCTTCTGGCAATCAGGCTTTCCTTCAACTTCCTCCATCACCTTCACCATTGCTGTTTTAGTCTCTTCAGACACCTCAGGATTGAAAATCGCGAGGCCCACCATCTCCTCCGAAAGATACCAAAGATGACTGCTGAGTTTTTTAATGCCACTTCCGAAATTTTGGGGTCATGGTATTCCCGAAGACTCTGCAGAAGACTGAGGTCACTGCGAGGCGCAGCAGCAGCTATTGGCGCTGTCATCCATGCCTGCAGGTAGATGGAAACAGCGAAGACACTGACATCCTTAAGACACTTTTGCTCTTGTGGAGTGAGGGCTGGGATTTGTCCCCTGAACAGCCACATCTTCAATGAATAGATCACCTTAGATAACCATCTGGCTTGGTGCATGGGGCCAGGTCGCTTGAAGGTGTAGTTGTCAATGCTCCCTCCCAAAAATGATGGACAGATTGAGGAATTCCTGATAGTCATCTCAAAAGGATTTTGAGGAGTGTTTTTCCTCAGCAAAGCGGAGAATCCAATCTCTAATGGGGGCCAAGAGTCGATGCACCTCTTCATCATCCCATCCGGTGCCGTATGTTCCTGTGTCGATGAAGGTCCATTTGCTCTGAAACCTGCTGAACAATGGAACATCAGGTCCACTCATTGGGCCATAGCAAGCAGTGAAAACTCCACCAATCATCACTTCCATGATGTGATGATGGCAGGCAAAATGGAGAAGGTCTTTCTTCAACTTCTGCTCCAACAACACATACGCTCCATTCAAACGACCAGCATTGGAGGCAGTGGTGTCGAAACACATCCCCATGACAGATTCTTCGAGGCCCCAATCAGTCAATAATTCAAAAACTGCGCTGGCTTGGTGTTCTCCTGATCCAGTTGGTATTTTGGGGACTCCAAGGAGCTGAGATTGACCCGAAAAGGAGGAAATGAGCACAGGCAGCCGATCCACATGCGCATGGTCTCTGGTGTTGAGGAGGTCTGGAATAAGTTTTCCATCCCAGTGGATGATTGTAGGACCGGACTGAAAGGAAGCTTTTAGGCTACTGCAGATCATGGTCCGATGTCATTCTCTCTGCCGTTTGATGGAGGTCCGGGTGATGTTAAAATTCATTGGGCTGTGGCCAAGGCTCAATGCAGTCTCTGCTATTATGTAGGTTGCCATCCTGTCCGTAGTGTGTCCGATCTAGGGCAGCAGCTAGATTTGATGTTATCACATTCTTGACACTCTTCACCTGTTTTGGAGGTTGCTTTCCACCTTTTGCCCATTCATCTTCGGTGGAGGATGACTCGTCAGTGACTGAGGATTCTGTTGAGGACACCAATACTGCTGTACCCAACGTTGATGCACCTTCATTGACTGCCTGCAATACAATCGAAGAAAATGGACAATTAGTGTTAACGAACAACCTAATCATTGCAATCAAATGAAAGTAGGAATTTGAAGAACAATCTCACCTTTCTCTTTCGCATCTCCTCCTCCATCTTCCTGTGGGCAGCTTGTTTTTCTTTTTCTGCTGTTTTTCTGTCTACTCCCACCATGCATCTCCGTCTTCTGGGTTTTTGATTAGAGACAAGGCATCAGCATGTGCCATATCAAATAGGTTCCGAAGTGTCTCCTTGAATCCCTCTTCGTTGTACACCTAAATATAAATAATAAATATATATAATATATATATGATAAATGTATTGACTATTGTACAGTAGGGTGTGACCATTGCCCTCCAAAAATCAAAAAATGGTCCTACAATGCTGTTCAAAGTTTTAGTGTTGTGTATTTATCTAGGAAACACCCCTGTAAATTTTCTTGGAGATCGGTGCATGTTTGAGCTAGCACCGTCGTACCAACAAGTATTGCTATTTCAGCTTAGGAACTTCATAAATAAGTGTGAAAATAGCACATTTTATCAGATTTTCATTTCCAGGTCTGGAACGCTGACCCACAAATTTTCCACGTATTATTTTATTGCATTTAATTTTAATGATGCTCTTTTCTTTTCCCTTGACAGTGATTTGATGTTGTGAATAGAGAATTTAATCATGGATACACGGCAAGATGATGAGTGTGTCAGAATGTTATTGGGCACCGTACCCCGAGAAGAAGAAAACAAAATAAAGGGCTGCAAACTGCCAACTAATAGGCAGGTCTTACTATGTCTGTTAGCAAACCTTCGGGATATGCATTGGGACCAGGCTTTATCTGCCACCATTGACAATGTGCTTTTGCATTACCAGAAGGCGAATGTCCCGACCATTACAGGCAGGAACAATATTGGCCGAGTGATTAAAACTTACTATGACAGACTACATGATGCTTATGAAAAAGAATGAGGATAGAAGACGGGCTGATGATCCTGGAATTATGAAGTTTAAATCAGAATTGAGCCTGATGATGAAATTTTATAAGAACACAGTGTTGAAAGACATGGCGGCTGCGAAAAAGGGGAAAACTCAGGCCGAACAAGATGCCATCGATACTGACATACTCTTTATGAAAAGCATGATAAGTGACAGAGTAGCTACCTACTCTGGGGTAAACAAAGTACTCACAGAAAAGGTTCAGAAGCGACAGAAAAGGCAGATGCGAGAAGAGAAGCGACAAGAGAGAGAGAGAGCAATGTGATCATGCTGAGAATGTACTGGCTGATATTGATTCACCTATTAGCTCTGATGAGAACGATGACATTGATGATGCCAGCACTGCTGAACCAAAGAGAAAACATCGGAGAACAGTGAAAGAGGGAGTTTCAATTTTTGTGCCCCATGATATTCTGAAGTCGGCAGAACTTGTTTCATGCAGTGTTCGAAACAACATCTCGCCGACCCAGCTGAGTGCAATTGTGTACTCCCTTGTATCTGCATGTGGTGGAGATACATCAAAGCTGAGTCTAAATGCAAGGACGGCCTGATACCGAGCTTCCATCGTGTCAGAAATAAGTTTAAAAATCATGGATGAATGGCAACCATCAGACAAAGTACTGGTGCACTGGGATGGTAAACTTATGGACACGCTGGATTCCAAAGGCACTGATGACCGCCTGCCCATTCTTGTGTCTGGTGTCAATGGCACAAAGCTTCTTGGAGTCCCACCTCTTCCGCATTTGACTCAAAAAGCTGGCCTGGTTCAAGGAGACTTGATATCAATAGCAACCAAACAACTTCTGGTCGATTGGGAGTGTGAACAGAATGTCGTTGGTATGGTTTTCGACACAACTTCATCCATAGGTAAACCTATTTCAAACATCAGCGTGAATTTATCACGAGATTAATACCAAAATACAGTGAATGATTTAACAGAAATCTGCAAAAAGCACGTGCCTGAAATGGTGGCCTTAAACTACAATTACATTTTTTTTCAGGACAAAAAACAGCTGCTTGCGTCTCCCTCCAAAAGGAATTAGAGCGTGCCGTATTCTGGTGCGCCTGTCGCAGGCATGTGGGCGAAGTCATCCTGGGTGTTTGCTGGGATTGCTTGAAAGTGGAGGGCTCTTCAAGTCCAAACATAATGGTTTTCTAGAGGTGAGTCATAAGCTTTACAAAATAACAAGGAATATTATTATCTAATGAACAAATTTAGTGGAATTTCTTTTATTAGACTTATAAGATATACTAACACCAAGCAAATGATCGATCATATCAATCTTAATACCCCTAAAACAATATTATAGATTAGTACGAAATACAATAATCCCAATAATTGCATTTCTAGGTTCAAGAACCATTTCTCTCAACTGGCGTACAATGAAAAAAGAAATACTACTACCCCGCAATGCCTGGAGTGTTTGAGGAGCGCCAGCAGGAGATGGCTGACTTCTTCCGTGAATCTCTAGCCCAACCATTTACACGTGGCGACTACAAGGAGCTGGTAGAGCTTTGTCTGCTGCTTGTAACTAAAGGATCCGAGCCAGTGAACTTCACAATGGTCTACCCCAGCGCACTTCACAAAGCAAGGTGGATGGCTAAACTGCTCTATACCCTCAAGATTGTTCTTTTGTCAGGCCAGATCAAAGAGCAGTTTCCCAAAGCCGAGGTTGTGACAAAGTCAAATCAGCAAGCTAGAACGGTTTGCTGTGTTCACAGTCGCTGTTTATGTCCCATGGTGGATTGTTTGCCCCGTTCCAGCAAGTGCGCCACTGAATGACTTGAATTTGGTCAAAACCTTGGCTGAATTTGCCCCATATGACGCCGCAATAGTTGACAAAGCATGTGTGGCACTCGGTAGACACACTTGGTACCTAACTGAGGAGTTGGCCCCACTGGCTTTGTTCTCGTCCCAAGTACAAGAAAGGACAAAAGAGGAGATGAGGAAGGCCCTTCTTTGCCATGAAGGCACTGAAGTTACTAAGAGAGTGGGGCTCAATCATGGGGGCTATGGAAAGCCATATCTTCCCCCTGTCCCAGAAAGTGGCACTGCCCTGGTGGACCTAATTGGGTCTGACTCAAGCCGGTTCTTCACCATTTTAGGCATGCCCTATCAGTTTCTCCACAGTCCAGCCAGTGAATGGGCAGATCATGACGACTACCTGAACATGAAACGGGTTGTGGACAAGCTTCAGGTCGTCAATGAGGCTGCAGAGCGTGGTGTAAAACTTTGCCATGACTTTCTTAATGTTGCCAGGGATGAGGAGCTCTTTCAAGAAGTCCTTCAACTAGTTGAAAATGACAGACTCCGCGTTCCTAATCAGCGCAAATGATCATCTGTTTCCGAACAGAAATCATGGTTTCTTGCTCTAGAGAAATAATACCTTGTGAATGTATGATAAAACCCCTTAATGTACCATGAGAGAATAAGAATGATTAACTTTTTTGTGTTAGTGATAACAGCTTTTAATTAAGACAGGCAAATGATTTGTGTTAATATCCCTTATGATGGTTGTGTAATCTCATATATAGGCGCGTATGCCGTATAAGCAAAATCGCTATTTTTCAAATTGCTGGTGCTCACTCGAATATGCATGAATCTTCAAAAATTTGCACGTGGGTATTTTTTATGTCAATATGCAACACCAAAATTTTGAACAGCATTGTAGGACAAAGTTGGGGCAACTGTCACACCCTATAATGTACAGTATAATATGTCATACTCTCGAGAAACTATTTTATTTATCATTGATCATCCAACTCACCTGCTTCTGGCTCCTCCTCATTCGTCCTTTTTTTATTTTGATCCAATCTTGGTGAAGGTCCAAGATCTTTTGGATTCCTTTGTATTTTTCCCTTGTCGGATTCGAGCTTTGTTCCAAAATATTTCAAGTTGACCCCACACTACTTGAGCACTTTCCTTCAACTCCTCCTTGAGATTAGTGTGGTGATGAAGGAAGCATGACAATACTTCTCCATGTGATGGTAATTTGCTTCGAAGAAGCTTGTCCTTCACTTTATCTCCTTCAAGGAGATAAAAGCAAGAGCTTCGAACTTGTCATCATATATCCAACCACTAAACACAACCAATGAACACTACACCAATAATCTGTCAAGGAAAAGATGTATTACTGGAACTGGAACATAATATACAAGTAAATCTACTAGGTAGTGCAAAAGTGCAAAAATGAAGTACTGTGTGCTACCCCTAAAAAGTGATTGATTTGGGAAAAAATTGGCCAGAGGTGTTTTCTCATTCATCCTCACAAGTTACCACCCGGCAATAAAAAATCAAAACTTCAATTTTATGGACCACCCTAATGTACATACATACCCTCTCTTATATTTAGGGAGAGAATATATTGACAATAATAATGTTTAATTTATAAAGCGCTTATCAGAGTATAAAATACTCTTCCTAATACTACACATACACAAGTCTTTGAGAATGAATTAAGAGACAGTATTCTCATCCAGTGAATCCAAATTTTAGACACTAATAATATAATAATAAGAAAAAAGAATTTGACAAAATTTTTATAACTATTAAGTAGATACACAAATCTTAGAAAAAAATTTTAGAAATATTATATAGACAATCTTAAATAGTATACATTCGATAGAATTTATTTTATCTTCTTTGAAAAGTTATTTAATTCTTGAAGCGGAAAAATGTATTGTATTCTTGTTCCTCCTCGTAAACTTGCTTCAATACTCCCAAATATATTTTCTGTTGGAATGTGACAAACATCATCTTGCGCAGGAAAAATGTATGAGGGACATACACCCGAAGGATGGAGAAATTTTATCAGAAAATCATCATATTCACAATCAAAGGACTGGACTAATCCGAGCCATAGTTTATTTTCATACATACAACCCACAAAAGAGCCTGTTTCAATTTCGCGTTGAGACACAGTATTATGTTCTGGATCTGAAGCAGAAACTCTAATGAGCTCTCTTATTTTGACTGACTGTGCACTCTGAGAGAGTGGATAAACCTTCAACAAATTCTTGGGAATTGGGACGAAGCGATGTAATTGTTGAGTACCTTTGATAGAAGTAATAGGTTCACTCAGACGTTTTTGCAAAGAAAGCTCTACATCTACAACTTATGCCTCAGAGATGTAAAAAAAGTCAATAGCGGTTAGGAATTCTTGAGAGCAGAAATTGTAGAAGTCCTCAGCTGTTAAGATTTGATGGTCAAGAGGCTGTCGTAAGCTTTCTCTGGCAACTGCTCTTTTTACCATTCTGCCAATACCATTGCAGGCATTCTTCCCGTGGGATGTTGCGAAAAAATTCCACTCAGCATGAATTTTGAAGTCTTTGAAATGATGGCATAAATTTAGAAAATTTGTTTTATTCTTATACTGAGCCACTCATCCATCTGTGAAATAATGAATTTTAGTTAGGTTTGAATTTTGTTGTTGGATGCACAGGATTAATTTTTTGAGAAAACTATGAACCAGAATTGTATCATGCCTGCGATGGTTTGAAACGAAGCAGTAACTTTTGCAAATTAGTTTTCATGCATTGTTTTTGGAATAATAAATGAATGGGTGCACTGTACATTGCGAGTTCTCCCAATGAAACCCCTGGGCACAATCTTGTACGATGAATGAGAAGTTTTCCGCGAAATTGCCCACCAAAACACCTTCATTTTCGGGCAGTTTCTTTTAGATTTTTGAAGTAACTCGACTGACATTTATTCGTGAAGTGGTGTCTTGTCAGTTGTGCAATTTTTTTGGTGAGTGATTCCACGTATTCCTCTGGAGTTTCGGTGATATCTTTTAACATACAGTGATCGATGGACACCCATTGTTTATATTTTCTCTTCCATTGCCATGAAGTCCAAACTTTCCAAATAATTTTTGATTCCGATCTCTCGTGGGCATCTCTTGCATCGGTGCATCATACAATCTTCATTGTCCATGCCGCAGATGGATAAAGACATTAATTTTTTGTGGTCTAAATCTTTAATGCCTAACGCTGATATTTGTAGTTTCAGATTTTGGTGATGCGTACATATGCAGACACTGTGAGTTCTGCTTTGTCCCGCAAGCACGCACCACGACGGTCGAAGATGAGCAAAGGTACTAAAGCATATTTTGGGATTTTCATCATTTTTTGCATATTCAGCATAACTCTTTCAAGTTACACAATACCAGTCTTTTTTGTTTTTTTATTTTTTCACCCTCTTCATTTATTGCAAACTTATAATCTTTGATTCTAGGGCACATCCTACTATATTCATCATTTTCATAAAACTCCCGAATGATTTTCTTCATTTCAGCTGTGACGACCTTCCCTTTCGTAATGTTAGGAAGAATCCCAAACTGTTTTTGAAGATTGCGGCTCTTACGCACCATATACTTTGTTGCTCCAGTCAGCAGTTTTTTCAATGGGATAGGGATACAATGATAGTATTTGTAACCTAAGATTGCGATCGTTACTTGCTTGAAATTTCTCCTTTAATTCTTCCATAACCTTTTGATACCTGAAATAAAGTGTACCGGTATTTGACATTAAGTTTAATTAGTATATTTTTAATTAAACTTTTCATAAAATATATGTTTTATATTGTCCGATTATAAAAATGTAAACAGATAAAACTTAATTTAGTATATACTTCGATGACTATTAAATTTAATTTAAAATGTCAAATTTCAATAACTATGTCCAAAAAGTAGTCTTGCCTCTCTAAATCATCTTCCAAACTTTTTTTTTTGGATGGACCAGCTTCAGAATAGTCAATAGGAGCCCCATAAGCAGCTTCAAAACTTCGTTTAACCTTTTCCATTGTCGATCTGAATTTTGTAGAAGCCTTTATCTGTTTTTGTCCCGGCTTCAATCCAGCTGTAAAACAAATTCAGAAATTTAGGTTGCGTGAAATAATAAAATATCAAATATTTTGTATATATGTATTCAAGTGCTGATGCTAATATTTAAAAACAGAAAACTACGAATTTGGCATTAAGAAACAAATGTCGTGAACGGAGTCTCTATTGTTTTATTACCTGTTTTAATAGGGCTTTCATCAAATAAAGGTAAAATATTGTCGCTGAGCAAATCTCTATTGAATTGCCTGTCTTGAACGACAAATTCTTCCAATGGTGGTGGATTCGTGGAATCGCTACTGCTTCGCTCCATAGATTCGTTAAGTATGTCTGGCTCAGGTATTGGCGCAGGTTCCGGCTCTCTGGATGAATGTTGAACATGTTCTAATACAATTGGCTTCTTTTTAATTGTGACAGCAATTGCTGCATAGTAATTGATTTTCTTCCAAAATTCCATAGCTTGCAGTTGCCATGGCAGAGTTTACTTTTTTGATGTTACAGAAAATTCTTCTTGAGTGGTTTTTCATAGGATCGCAACAAAATTTTGTGTTTTGAGGCATTTTAAGGGTTAGGTAAATTTACGTATACTAGAAAATTAGGTATACAGTGGAACCTCAATATACGAATGCATCTCTATTCGAACAAATTGGTGTATGAACAACTTTTTCTAGAAAAAATTGTCCTTGTATACGAACCATTCCCTCATATCCGAACTGAAAGAAGCTGGTCCCTCAGGGACTTTTGGAAGAATCACTTCAATATCCTCCATTGTTTGAGGATAATAGATAAAGCATGGGGGGAAGTTTCTTTGAGGACAATGAACTCTGCCTGGAAGAAATTGTGGCCAGACTGTGTGACAGGCAGAGACTTTGAAGGTTTTGGGGCAGAGCCTGTGGTTGATGAAATTGTGTGTCTGGGCAAGTCCATGGGATTTGATGTGGACAATGAGGATGTAGAGGAGTTGGTGGAGGATCACAGGAAGGAGCTCACCACAGAAGAACTGCAAGACCTTCAGAAGGAGCAGCAAGAAGTGGCTGAGGAACTTTCTTCAGAGGAGGGGGGGATGAGTAAGGACAACATTTCCACTGCAGACATTAAGGAATTGTCTTTTCATTGGGCTAAAACACAGAGCATGGTGGAGAAATGGCACCCTAACATTGCTGTAGTGAATAGTAGCATTATTTATTGTTGTTACAGGTTTCATGTATGATTTTATGCATGTAAGTCTTATTTTACAGGTTTAATTAACCAATATTTTGACTTAAAAATGTTTTGTAAGGGGTAACTTTTGGGGGTCTGGAACGGATTAATCCAATTTACATTATTTCTTATGGGAAAAATTGATTCAATATATGAACAATTCAATATCAGAACAACCCTCAGGAACGGATTAAGTTCGTATATTGAGGTTCCACTGTATACTGAAAATCTGGAAAGAAAGCAAAAAATTGTTAAAATTTGGAGGATTTTTTTTTTTAGTAATTTTTTTTCATAATAATCATCGATAAGCTGACTTTTTATTACTTATTATGGTGTACATACATCAAATAAACATTTTTTATTCTTGGTCTTTTTTTCGAAAAATGATATCTTCGCTGCCAAAAAAAAAAAAAAAAAAAAAAAAATTATAAAAAATCATAATTTTATTTTTGTTACCCTAAACAAATGATACATATTTAGAAACTACAGTTAATTTTACATATTTTATCATTTAAGACTTACTACACTACCACAATTAGGAGCTGAGATATTTACGTTTGAAAATTATTGGTTTTTTCATTTGACCAAAATTTGGTCAAGCCATAAAATTTGACCAACTTGACCAATTTTCAAAAAAATTCAGAAATTTGTAATTTGGACCTAACCCAACCCTCACACCAAGTTTCATGAATTTTGAAGAGGTTACCGTGTACTTCATTTGTTTATTTCTCGTAGAATTACCCATATACCTATAGGTAAGCATCAAGATTTTTACAAACAAATTATTTGGTTCTCTAAAAGTATCAATAATTTTTATCACAAATCCTATATAATTTTTGCAGTTAAAAATAACTTGAAATTTAGGTGTTTGAACAACGACTAACTTGTACAGGTATTTCTGATGAATTAACACTTCATATTGTCATGCTGAACCTGAAAAATATAAATTTTATACCTATTAAAAATTTAAGTAAAATTATCATGATAAGGAGGAGTTTAAAAAATTAATTAGCAAGGTAGGCAGTTAAACCCCTTGTAGTTACCTCCCAAGGCCTAGGTGTGTACCTCATTCCAACTTCTGAAGGACCTAGGCCTAGTTACTATGCAGGGTGCCAAAACAGGTTTTTTTTTCATTCCGTATTAGTTTAGAGATCTTATATATTCTACTGTATGGCAGAAGCAAGCATAAGCATCGGGCACATGCTTGTGGAGAAAATAAATTTTCTAACCTCTAAACTACTAGGATTCTAACCCAGGGCCATTTATTCACAGTCACAGGCTCTAACGACTAGAGGGTTAGAGGGATTTCCGCTATTTAATATTAGGAAGCTGTACAATTTAAGATAGACTAATACTTAGAACTGTATTCATAAGTGTAATTATTAAAATATAGTTAGTTACAGTATATAGGCATCAGGGTTGTTTGGTTTAAACCATGGCTTAAATCATTTAAAAAAAAAAAAAAAAAAAGTATATGAAGAAATAAAAAATACAGGCAACCTTGCATTTATATTTTGTGTATGCATGTATTTCCATTAATCTAAACATAACCCCACTTGCATGATGGAGATCTATCAGGGAACTATCTGAAGATGTGCAGAACAATGCATCAGTGTTCATAACTGTTATCTCATGCTGCAGTTGAAAGAATCTTCTCTGCTTTTGGACTGGTACAGTCCAAATTAAGAAATAAATTAGGAGTTCATAAAGCTTCTAAACTTGTATTTATTTATAAATGTTTTAACAAATAGCTAATGTGAAATAAATTTGGAGGCTGTCTATAAACTTAAAGGCCAAAGAACAATATATTTTTCTTTTGTTTATTTTTCTATTCAGTACTGTACCATACATTAAAGGATTTTTATTTTTTTAATATTTATTTAGCTATATGCACAAAGGCAAGTTAAATGTTTATTTTATTTAGTTTTTGGTTAAACTATTGATTTTTCTTTTTTCTAATTGTCACCAATTAAATTATGAGAAATACTAAAAGTTTTCAATTTCCTCAATTTATTTATATATAAGCCTACAGGATGGATATTAAAAGCCAAAAAAACATGTTTTTTTGGTTATAAAAAATCAATTGTATTTGGTTTAAAAAAAAAAAAAAAAGGTTTTTTTTACCAACCCTGATAGGCATACATGTCAATAAGCAATTTAAATAGCAATACTCACATTTTCCATGCAGTTGTAAGTTTTTGATTATATGTTTTTGACAATAAGTTTGTATCCAGTTTCTTGATTACTTTTTAAGATGACGCTTTTCAGGATCATATTGGCTTCATTGGTTTCCTTTTTTATGATTGTGAGGATGTTGGACAAATCTACTGTAAGTATATCAGGATTTTCAGAATAAGTAAATGACTTGTTTGGGCCACAAGGGTGAAGGAAGTTTACTTTCACTTCACCCTCACCAGGATATGTTTCCATCACACACCCAATCTACCAGTGGTTATCATACTCCACTGTTACATATCCTGTGACATTTTCAATTAATTCAGTGGCTTGTTGGGGGGAAGTGAATTCCTTTTGATTTTCAACTGAGGTGCTGTACATTTGTACTTCTAAACAATTTTTTGTCAGTGGTATGAATGAATGTAATTTTTGAGTTCATGGTATGGTTCTCGCTTTTGATAAAATTGGATCTAAAAATTCTTTCTCATTTGAGTATTGTTCTTGTGTTGCAAAGCTAGAAGACATTTGAGTCAATTTTAAGGAACAGAAATCAAAAAGATCTTTTGGGGGACAGAATTTGATTTTCATATGGCCTATGAAGCTTTCTTTTGATGGTTCCTCCGACACCATCCGATAGTCCCTTACCATGGCTGGTAGCAAAAAAAATGCCACATAGCCTTAACTCCAAATTCTTCATGGTGGTGGCATAAATTTAAAAAGTTTTTGCAATCTTTGTATTGACCTGCGTATCCGTCGGTAAAATAGATAATTCTGTTTAGTAGCTGAAAATTTTACTTAAGATGATTTATTAAAACTTTAATAGATGCACTGCAACAGTAGGGTCATTCCATGTCAATTCAGCCACCCGAGAACATGACCATCTCAGATTTTCATGATATTTGGTACATTAGCAGGTATGTGTGAGAAACTGAAATTCCCCAAATTTTAGAGCTGGCTGACCTTTGGTTGCTGAGATATGGGGTCATAAAATTTGGACCTTTGACCTGATTTTTTACTTATTGTCAAATTTCAAATTGCTTTAGCCACATAACTAATAAAGCTAGAGTTCTGATTCTAGTGTCATTTTGAAGCTCTTAAACAATTTGTCATATTATCTCTTGTCATAAGCCTTTAAAATGAAAATTTTAAAAAAATATCCTTGACCTTAAATTAAAAAAAAATATACCATCCCAATTTTTTCAATTTTTTTAACAAATGTTCACTTACCAATGTGAAACATGTTCCTAAAAGGTTATAAGTGGCCAGTGAAAAGTATGAGCAGGAAGTACTTTTAATTAAAACTAACCTTTAAATAAATCCAAATCTTCTCTCGAGCAGATTATCCATTAGTTTTGTGCCTGAAAATATATGGTTCTATTATTTTATATATATACCTGCACACATTTCATTCAACACTGCCTTTGGGATAAACAAATCACTTCCACATACATAGACAAACACTTTACACTGGGATTAGGGAATTTCTGGGTGAGGCTTGAGTGGCTGTCAGTTTTTCGGCGCTGAGGGTTTTGACCATGGAGGTTACTAACAACAACAACAACAACATGACCCATCTTTCCTTGGGTTGATACAGGCATGCCCAGTGAAAAAATAAAAAATATATATATGTATATGTGCCTACTATATACAGGGTGGGCGGAAAGTAGCTCCCTATTTTGGATTGGTAAAAAAATACGTATATTATCCATTTATTTCAGAAGAAATAATATGAAAAGGTAGGCATACATGGTAGGTTTTCTCTAAAATTCAATGTGGGCTCCAACTCTTTCCACCAGCTTCTGAGCCGCCCAGGAATGGCGTCCACTGACTTTAGCAGGAACTCCGGCGGGATGGAGGACATGACTTCCCGAATTAGGTCCTTCAGTTCTTCCAATGTCCTCGGTTTGGTGCGGTAGACTTCTTCCTTTACCCACCCCCAAAGAAAGAAGTCGCACGGTGTCAAGTCGGGGCTCCTGGCTGGCCATTCTTGTCCGTGAGTGGCTGGATGCCCACTTCCCTGGGCGTTGGATGGGTCGTCGTGGTCCACATCAATGGCCAGCCAGGAGCCCCGACTTGACACCGTGCGACTTCTTTCTTGGGGGTGGGTAAAGGAAGAAGTCTACCGCACCAAAACCGAGGGAGGACATTGGAAGAACTGGAGGACCGAATTCGGGAAGTCATGTCCTCCATCCCGCCGGAGTTCCTGCTAAAGTCAGTGGACGCCATTCCTGGGCGGCTCCAGAAGCTGGTGGAAAGAGTTGGAGCCCACATTGAATTTTAGAGAAACCTACCATGTATGCCTACCTTTTCATATTATTTCTTCTGAAATAAATGGATAATATACGTGTTTTTTACCAATCCAAAATTGGGAGCTACTTTCCGCCCACCCTGTATATCTACCATATATAACTTGAATGTGTAACTTACTTTTCTCTGTTGTAATTCTCTGAGGGCTTTGGAGGCCTTAGCAGTTTCCTCCTTGGTGAGGTAGTATAGTCTTCCAGTTGCAGTAGATGCCTCTACCTTTGTCAAAACATCAGAGTATGTAATTGTAAGAATATCTGATTGATGAGGAAAAAAGAATGATAGATTGGGACCATGAGGATGAAGAAAAGATATTTTTACTTCCCTCTTCTCAGTTGTTTTGTCAAAAATGCATGCTAACCACCAAAGGTTATCATGTAATTTCTCTTCAGGTATAAGTTGTTCTTCATTGACTTGAGATCTCAATATGTGAATATCCTGATGCTGAGAAATGCTTAACCTCTAGTGAAGTTAATGAAACTGGTTTTAAATGGTGTATTTTCTGAGTACCAGCAATTGTTCTTGCTTTTGAATGTCTAGTTTGGAGGAGAAATTCTTCATTTTCATAATCTTCATTGGTTGAAGAATGTGGTGTAATACATATTATTATTATCTTTGGTAAATATATACAGCTGTTGTGCAGTAAGGCTTTGTTTATCATAAGGCCATTGCAGACTAGCTTTAGCAGCTAACCTCTTAACAGTGCCTCCTACACCATCACATGGTCCCTTCCCATGGCTTGTTGTAAAAAAAATTCCACACTGCATCAATTCTAAAGTCATCTTTGTGGTGGCAAAGATTCAGAAAGTTTTTTGCATTTTTATATTGTCCAGCACAGCCATCTGAAAAGTATATGATTTTGTTGATGGATGGGATGTTCTCTTTTATGAAGTTTATGAGATGCTTTTGAAACAAATGTACTGCAACTGTGTTTTGAATATTGCACTCAGATATGACAACAAAGCTTAGGTGAGCAATCTCATTTTGCTTGTTATAATACAAAATGAATGGATGTAGAGTTGCCATCTGATTGTTCCAGTGAAAACTCTGCACCTCATCTTGGAGAACAAAAGAGTAATTTTTGGCAAAATCGCACACTACTAGGACTTCACTTGGTTTTGGTGGCATTTTAGTTTCGTTGTAAGAATTAGCTTGCATCTTGGTCAGGAAATCATGGATTTGGTATTCTTGAAATTTGCTACAGAAATGTTCAATATATTCATCTGAACTCGTGTGAATTGATTCAAGATTGGACCTGTTTGTATTGGTCCACTTCTTAAGCTGTACTGAATCAATGCAGTTATCATCAAAAATATTTTGGAGTTTCTCTTTCAATGCTTTTGTGTCTCCACATTGTTTATATTCCCTAAGGCAGCATTGCAATGAGGGTGGATTGCACTCAATCAAAGTAAGACGATGTTGTATATTAGGGTGCATTAAACGCCCCATGATTTTCAAAAAGTTGTTGGATTTTAATGTCTATTCCCTCAAATGTTACACTTGTTGATAGAAGTATGTATGCAAAAAATAAATCAAATCAGAGGTGGTCCTGGGTGGCCACTTTTATATATTTAGTAGTGATGCACCGAATATTCGGCAAATATTCGGTATTACTTATAATACTAATATACAAATATTCGGTATTACTATACTTACATTGATTGAAAGTTGAAAATGTATAAAACACAACGCCAATGTCACTACTCCAACTTTGCTCGTTTCCGCAAATTTGGCCTTGCTTTGCGGTCACATTCAACCACTTGAAGAAGATTTTGGAAGTGTTCTTCTCCTCTTGCAGCTGAGACAAAATCAGTTGTGAGCTTTACTGCTCTCTCCGCAGGGTCATTCACAACATTTAACCCATCCACAATGGACTTGGCTGCCTTGAAGTGGTCATTGTTCTGCCAATTGTCAATATCCTCTGTTAGGAAGGTCATATCCAGGTGAAGAAGGTTCACTGTAAACCACGAGTCCTCGTTCACAAGATCAGCCAGGGTTGTCACTTCTGTAATTTTTGGAAATGACGGTTTGCCATATCCAGAACCGTAGTGGTGTTTTGGAGTGCTTGGCATTTCATCTGGTTGTATGGCCAGTAACACATCTGCAAGGGCACGACGCTCCTTTTGAGGTATGGCATTGCTGAACAGTGCCAAAACAACCAGTTCTGGGGTTAAATACCACAAATGTCTATCAAAGGCTTTCACAGCGCTGACTGAAATGGTTGAGTTGACAGCTTTATAGTTGAGCAGAGTCTTGTATAAGCACAAATCAAACCATGGGGCATTTGAAGCAGACTGACATATGAGCCACCAATCACAATAAATATAAACAACAAACTCCTTCAGTTTTTCCTGTTGATGTTGTGTTGTTACAGTTCCTCGAGGTAGTACAGAAATTTGCTCTTCAAGTAGGCATATTTGATGGAATAAAGAATCTTTGACATCCACCTTGCTTTATGCATGGCCCCAGGTCTGTGGAGTGTTCCTTGTTTTGTGACATCATCATCGAGGACTACCTGGCAGAGTTGTGCCATTTCCTTGTAGTCTTCCCTACAGTATGAAGCGCTTGTGCGGATTGTGCTTAAAACCTTGTTTTTGCAGGATAAAAGCAGTTGTTGTGCATCGTCATTGTACATTGAAATGTCAATTTTGGTTAAACTTCATCCTTTGCATGCGATATGCGTTCCCAATTCTTCTGGAATCTTTGGAACAAAGATGCTTCTGGAGACTTTGATGTCTCAATTTTGAGAGCGTCAAACACATGATCCAGGATTACCTCTCCAACATGATGGCGACATGCACACCACAGAAGAGCACAGTCCAGTTTTGATTGAATGGTAACACAGGCAGCTGTAACGTGTCCAGTGTTTGATGCTGTTGTCAAAACATAAGTTGACAACTGACTGTTTGCACTTCCATGAATGTAGAAACGTGTAAGTGTGCTCGGCAATGATGTCACCTGATGACATATCACTTCCACGAGGATATCTAGCCACTCCCAGTAGCTTTACATCAGTGGCATTCCCAACCAACACTGGCAATCTTTCTTCCTTGCCATTCTTGTTTGTGAGCGTATGCATCTGCTTGCCATCCCAGTGAAGTGTTGCAGCTGTTGGGGCGATCCAATTTCTCAAATATCTTTGGCGATAGCACTTGTTATTGATCGTCGAGCCTTATCAGCAGTTGAATACGACTTGGCCACACGACGTGGATCACCTCCTGCCTCTTGAATTACAGCTTCGGTGAGCACAGCCTGTTGAACAGGAGTTATGTTTAGTCGAGTAGAGTAGCAGACACGACTGGGCCTTTTCAGAATATCATGAGGAATAAAGGCAGACGTACCTGCATATGTTGATCTGTGGTGACTACGCTTCCTTTGAAGCTCTGGAATCGCCTCTTCTTCAGTTTCTTCCAAGCTATCTGCAGAGGCACTATCATCAGAGCATACAGAACTTTTCATCTCTTGTACACTGGATGATTCATGACGTTCTCGTCTTGAAGCTTCTGCTAAGATGCGTTTTCTTTTCTACGATCTTTATCAGCTTTCTTCTTGTCAACACTACCAAATGAGGCTACTCTGTCAGATTTCATTGACTCTAAAAATGCTCTATCTTCCTCATTCTTAATGTTTGTCATTGCATATTTTGTCCATACACCAAAGGTCTTATCAAGATGTTCATTCATGGATTGCAACTTAGCCAAAGTGTTTGGAGATTCTCTGCGAGAAACAGGTATTTGACGCAATTTGTTATTGTCATTAAGAAGGTCAAGTATTAGTTTGCAGCATTGATGGTCTGAAAGCATAGGAATATTTGCTTTAGTGTAGAATGTTTTCAGCTGGATAAGGACTATGCTGGCAGATTTCCATTTGAGTGGCTGTGTTTGTTGCCTTCACATATTTCTTTCTGGATGTGCCACATCACGCATCGAAGAACCTGCCGGCAAGGTGGGAGGCGGACTCCTGTCAATGTACCATCTCCTTCTGTAAGAGCATTGCCAAGACCAAAAATGGCACTTGCTAATCTGGTCCTTAGCTTCCATTGTTACAGCTTCCATTGTTTCTGAAAGACAATAAAGGATATTATTAGACTATAAGTGAAGTTTCGTTTATGGTACATGTTTTATGTAAATCACCCCTTTAGGGTGCATCAAACGCCCTTAGGTTCTTGGATTTTAATGTCTATTCTCTCAAATGTTATGTAAATCACCCCTTAGCAACTCTATATTAAAAGAAACTGTAAGTAGTCAACTGGTTGGTAAATAAAAAAAATAGATATTTTTACATAGCGCGGCCCCCAAAAATTGCCGCGAAAATATAAAAGTGACCGGTGGCCACCAGGACCACCTCCGATTTAATTAATTTTTGGCATACACACTTCTAGCAACAAGTGTAACATTTGAGAGAATAGACATTAAAATCCAAGAACCTAAGGGTGTTTGATGCACCCTATAATGTATATGGTTGATAGGATTTTCATTATCTTCGGTTAACTTATCAAATTTAGTTCCTACAAACATAAGTTTAACATTCTGATGAATGGTACATACTAGGGTGCATTAAACGCCCCATGATTTTCAAAAAGTTGTTGGATTTTAATGTCTATTCCCTCAAATGTTACACTTGTTGGTAGAAGTATGTATGCAAAACATAAATCAAATCGGAGGTGGTCCTGGGTGGCCACCGGCCACTTTTATATATTTAGTAGTGATGCATCGAATATTCGGCAAATATTCGGTATTACTTATAATACTAATATACAAATATTCGGTATTACTATACTTACATTGATTGAAAGTTGAAAATGTATAAAACACAACGCCAATGTCACTACTCCAACTTTGCTCATTTCCGCAAATTTGGCCTCGCTTTGCGGTCACATTCAACCACTTGAAGAAGATTTTGGAAGTGGTCTTCTCCTCTTGCAGCTGAGACAAAATCAGTTGTGAGCTTTACTGCTCTCTCCGCAGGGTCATTCACAACATTTAACCCATCCACAATGGACTTGGCTGCCTTGAAGTGGTCATTGTTCTGCCAATGTCAACATCCTCTGTTAGGAAGGTCATATCCAGGTGAAGAAGGCTCACTGTAAACCACGAGTCCTCGTTCACAAGATCAGCCAGGGTTGTCGCTTCTGTAATTTTGGAAATGACGGTTTGCCATATCCAGAACCGTAGCGGTGTTTTGGAGTGCTTGGCATTTCATCTGGTTGTATGGCCAGTAACACATCTGCAAGGGCATGACGCTCCTTTTGAGGTACTGCATTGCTGAACAGTGCTAAAACAACCAGTTCTGGGGTTAAATACCACAAATGTCTATCAAAGGCTTTCACAGCGCTGACTGAAATGATTGAGTTGACAGCTTTATAGTTGAGCAGAGTCTTGTATAAGCACAAATCAAACCATGGGGCATTTGAAGCAGACTGACATATGAGCCACCAATCACAATAAATATAAACAACAAAAACAACAAACTCCTTCAGTTTTTCCTGTTGATGTTGTGTTGTTACAGTTCCTCGAGGTAGTACAGAAATTTGCTCTTCAAGTAGGCATATTTTGATGGAATAAAGAATCTTTGACATCCACCTTGCTTTATGCATGGCCCCAGGTCTGTGGAGTGTTCCTTGTTTTGTGACATCATCATCGAGGACTACCTGGCAGAGTTGTGCCATTTCCTTGTAGTCTTCCCTACAGTATGAAGCGCTTGTGCGGATTGTGCTTAAAACCTTGTTTTTGCAGGATAAAAGCAGTTGTTGTGCATCGTCATTGTACATTGAAATGTCAATTTTGGTTAAACTTTCATCCTTTGCATGCGATATGCGTTCCCAATTCTTCTGGAATCTTTGGAACAAAGATGCTTCTGGAGACTTTGATGTCTCAATTTTGAGAGCATCAAACACATGATCCAGGATTACCTCTCCAACATGATGGCAACATGCACACCACAGAAGAGCACGGTCCAGTTTTGATTGAATGGTAACACAGGCAGCTGTAACGTGTCCAGTGTTTGATGCTGTTGTGTCAAAACATAAGTTGACAACTGACTGTTTGCACTTCCATGAATGTAGAAACGTGTAAGTGTGCGATCCAATTTTCTCGAATATCTGCAGAGGCACTATCATCAGAGCATACAGAACTTTTCATCTCTTGTACACTGGATGATTCATGACATTCTCATTTTGAAGCTTCCGCTAAGATGCGTTTTTCTTTTCTATGATCTTTATCAGCTTTCTTCTTGTCAACACTACCAAATGAGCCTACTCTGTCAGATTTCATTGACTCTAAAAATGCTCTATCTTCCTCATTCTTAATGTTTGTCATTGCATGTTTTGTCCATACACCAAAGGTCTTATCAAGACGTTCATTCATGGATTGCAACTTAGCCAAAGTGTTTGGAGATTCTCTGCGAGAAACAGGTATTTGACGCAATTTGTTATTGTCATTAAGAAGGTCAAGTATTAGTTTGCAGCATTGATGGTCTGAAAGCATAGGAATATTTGCTTTAGTGTAGAATGTTTTCAGCTGGATAAGGACTATGCTGGCAGATTTCCATTTGAGTGGCTGTGTTTGTTTGCCTTCACGTATTTCTTTCTGGATGTGCCACATCATGCATCGAAGAACCTGCCAGCAAGTTGGGAGGCGGACTCCTGTCAATGTACCATCCTTCTGTAAGAGCATTGCCAAGACCAAAAATGGCACTTGCTAATCTGGTCTTCTTAGCTTCCATTGTTACAGCTTCCATTGTTTCTGAAAGACAATAAAGGATATTATTAGACTATAAGTGAAGTTTCGTTTATGGTACATGTTTTATGTAAATCACCCTTTAGGGTGCATCAAACGCCCTTAGGTTCTTGGATTTTAATGTCTATTCTCTCAAATGTTATGTAAATCACCCCTTAGCAACTCTATATTAAAAGAAACAATGTAAGTAGTCAACTGGTTGGTAAATAAAAAAAATAGATATTTTACATAGCGCGGCCCCGAAAATTGCCGCGAAAATATAAAAGTGACCGGTGGCCACCCAGGACCACCTCCGATTTAATTAATTTTTGGCATACACACTTCTAGCAACAAGTGTAACATTTGAGAGAATAGACATTAAAATCCAAGAACCTAAGGGCATTTGATGCACCCTAGACTACATACACATACTGAGTGAGTTCCTGATGCTCCTGCAATAATACATTGCTTTGGATGCACCTCTGCAAATTTGCTGAAGCCCACTTTTACCAAAGGATTTCTTTCTTTGAAAAGCTGATAAACTTTTTAAATTGCGTAGCAGTAGATACTTCTGAAAATGTTTCCTCCCCTGAGCTGTCCATAATGCTGATATAATCCTTTTTACCAGACATTATTCTACTGATATCTTCTGAAAGATAAAATGCTTTGATTTTTTTTCTATAATGTTTTGTTCAATTTTCTTTCGAGGCTGAGGATTTGGAATTGAAAGGATACCCATTTCATTAGTAAGCTTTTTGGCAACTGATGCTTTGTGCCTTGTGTTGAATTCTGTAGCTATTTTTCTCTCACTCCAACTTTTTGGTAATACAGTCAGGATTTGTATTCTTTCACTCCTCTTGGTCTGCAAGTTGCTGAATTTCTCCTTCAGTTGATTTAATATTTCATCATAATCTTTTTCTATTTTAGTTTTTTCTTTTTCCTGTATTAATATATATCTTCCAGCAATTTCTTCTAATTTTCTCTTGACTGTTCCTGTAACTTTTGTTATTTTGTGAGATGCATAAGCCTCTGTCTCTCTTAGCTTTCTTGTCTTTATGGGAGTTTCTCCTAATGATTTTAATGAAGTATTTAAAGTTGATAATTGAAATTCACTTCGAATATTAAACAAATATTTTTTGAAAAGATGAAAAAAAAACATGAATTATTTAAAGGTTAATTTTAATTAAAAATACTTCCTGATCATACTTATCACTGGCCACTTATAACCTTTTAGGAACATGTTCCACATTGGTAAGTGAACATTTGTAAAAAAATTGAAAAAAATTGGGGATGGTATATTTTTTTATTTAAGGTCAAGGTCAATTTTCATTTTAGAGGCTTATAATAAGAGAGGTATGACAAGCTGTTTAAGAGCTTCAAAATGACACTAGAATCAGAACCCTAGCTTTATTAGTTATGTGGCTACAGCAATTTGAAATTTGACAGTAAGTAAAAAATCAGGTCAAAGGTCTAAATTTTGTGACCCCGTATCTCAGCAACCAAGGTCAGCCAGCTCTAAAATTTGGGGAATTTCAGTTTCTCACACATACCTACTAATGTACCAAATATCATGAAAATCTGAGATAGTCATGTTCAAATTCACCTTTTTTTGGCTGAATTGACATGGAATGACCCAGTATCATGTGTATTACACACTGAGATAATAGAGAGCTGTGATTTACTTTTTCTTGCTCTTTGTAATAATAAACCCATGGATGAAGAGTTGCTTGGCAATTATTCCAGTGAAATCCTTGAGCACAATCTTGGTCTACAAAGGAATAGTTTTCGGAAAAGTCTCTAATCACCAAATATTGCCTTCATCCAGTTCATTTTTTCTTTTTTCTAAATACTTGGCTTGTTTGGCAATGAAATCATGATGCCTTAGTCGAGTTAGTCAAGAAATAAAGGTATCTAGGAAATCTAAATTTTGAATAACACAGTCCAGCTGAGATTGATCTTCTGTTGACCACTGTTTGTACTGGATTTCATCAATACCTTTTTCTTTGTAACATGTAAGAAGAGTTTCCTTTAGCAAATCAGGTTGAGGGAATTGATCAATGGAGTTTCTTCCTTACTGGTAATTTCTGCCATGTTTGAACCTGTCATCATTAACTTAACATTCTGATGAATTGTACAGACGCACACACTACGCATCCCACTTGCTCCCGCCAAAACACATTCTTTGGGGTGTAGCATCGCAAATTTCGAAAATCCTATAGAGAGAGCTGGAAACTTAAACTTAAATTGTTGATATGCTTCTTTTAGATTACATAAAACTAACCTCTTTTGATATTTTTTTGTTCACCATTTTCTTTTATTGTTATGCAGTCTTTCTTGCCTGCCATTTGTCTATTTATTTCATTATTTCTAAAAAATACTCTAACATTGTTAGTTACTTCCAGTGGCAATTCCTTCCCCATCTTTGGATTCAGTGATGACAATACTCCCCTTTTCTTTTGCAAGCTGCTGAGCTGGAACAGCCATTCTTTGTGAACAGTTAAATTCTTGAATTAGTTTTTTTACACTCATTGATGGTGCAAAAACAGCTAGAATCATAATTTGGTCATGTTTATCTGAGTTTTGATATTTATCTTTCAATGTTTGGACAACTATGGTACTTCTGGCTCAGACAGTTTGTCTACATTTGATGGACTTGGCTCTTGAGGAATTTCACCTACCATATCTAAGTGTCTTCTTCCTGAATTTTGTATTTTGGCCATTTTTGTTGGGAGGTATACTTCATTTCTTTGAATCTTGCGCTTGACAATCAGGGCATTCCAGGAGAGTCACCCAATGCATGTCACCACTCTGACTCAGATTTTGATGAAAATTGACATATGGAGTTTGTTCTTCTGGGTGCTGATTTCACTGGTCAAAATAAAAAAGTTGTATGACCCATAGTTTTTGAGATATGGGCCCCCAAAATCTTGGGGGCCCCACTTACCACCTAACTTTAATGGGCAATAACTCCCAAACATCTTACCATAGACCTATAAAACTATACATTTTTAGAATCAGTATGAAGAGATCTATTAAATGATGCCACATTCAAATGTGTAGAACAATAATTAAAATTTTCCCCCCTTTTTTATTTTGGTTTTTGACCCCCCCCCACTAGGCAGTGAAATCCCCCAAAAAAAATTTAATTTATTAAACTTCCATTAATTGTTAAAAGATACAAACAATAAAAAATGTGGGTATCAAGTTGCAAGATATTTTAAAAATTATTGAAAAAATATGTGCAGGCGTAAAAATATCAAAATTTCACAATGTAGACTGAAATATAGAACTACAAATAATATATTCACATGGATGAAAATAAACAGCAAAAATACAAATTGAACACACACATTACATGAAGTGTAACATGAAGTTACTCCCAAACTATTTGACCCAAGTGGCTAAAATTTGGTCACACTTCATTACTCATACCCAATTACCACACCAAAAATCATTAAAATCAGTGAGATGACCTGACACTTGACATGGAATGCCTCAGATACAGATGTTCAAAATGTTTTCAGAGATTGTTTATGGGTACAGATACAGATGTTTAAAATGTTTTCAGGTTTGGAAAGTTTAGGTTAAACTTTTTCTTATTAGAGAGTGATGGAAGAATTCAAGAACATAGGAAAATAAGTAAACTGACTTGTAGGTTAGAACAAAAATATTTTTTTTAGTCATCGAGTAGTAGATTTTTGGAATGACTTGCCCATGTGATGTGGTAAATAGTAGCTCCTTGGTTGTAAGAAAAAACTGGATGCTTTCATGACTACAAAGAGAGAGTTTATAAATTGTGTAAATAGTGTATATTTTAGCTGATATTATGTAAGCTACTTCAGCAGGTCTGTAAATAGTTTTATGTTAATTAGCCAACTTGAAGTTGATATTTTGCAACTGATTATAAAATTTGGCTTTAGATCATTTAGGACTTGGATAACCTTGATAGGCCCAAGTGGCTTCATGTTCTAGATGTAATGTAATCTAATGTAGAAAGATTTTGCCAAAAAATGGGAGCATCACATGAGAATTTTGCAGATTCTGCAGTCTGGCAATTTTCATTGTCAGTTTATGGTTTTATTTTCAAAGTGAAACTAGGGAAAATATCTTTCTCTCAGTTTAGATAAAAATTAAGTGTAAAATTTCTTTTTTAATTTGATTTCATATATTATTTACTGAGAAGGTCATTCAGGAACAAAAACAGCAGCTGATAAACATTTGCAAATAATCAAATAGCACTGCTTAATTGTTGCCAGTTGGGTTATTTAGCAGTTAAGCCAAAATCTCTGGGTTCATAAATTTAAAAGTTGGTAACCGGTAAAACTATAATCCAGACATGGCTCAAATACAGCCCATAAGCCACACCCATATTTTCAGATCAGCTGATGTCATGATGATGTCATTACATTATCATAATGTTACCATGATATCAATTGATCACAAAATGTGAGTACAGCTTACAGGCTATCTAGTCTAGGGACTCTCTCTGCATCTTAAATTTTACCCAAACCTTATTTCTTTGGCCTGGGTTTTATATATGTATAAAGGCCAGACCAAAGAGAAGATTTTGGTAAAATTTAAGAATCCAGATACAATTCAGACAATAGTCCATAATAATCTAACCTATTAAACCTAAATAATCCTGCAGGCCTTTGATTAATTGGGTAGCTAGGCCTACACTTGGCTAGGTTGTCCTAATTATAGGCCTGTACACTTGTGCTAATTTGAACAAAAACCAAATGTCCCACAATTTTTAATTATTTTACACTTACTGGAACAGTTCCCACATGAATCACTCTTTATGAAGTTCCTAAACTGTAAGTAGGTAATTCATGCTCATCTAAAAGTTCCTACAAGTCATTTAGTGTTGAGACACCTCTCCACCTTCATTTCATTTACAGAATATAGGAATAAAGTTAGTAGTATATAACTGAATGATGTATGTACACAGCTTTGTAATTGGAAGAAATTCCTGTGGTTATTATGTCAGTTGCATTATGAATGTGAATGGAGCATTAGGGCATATCATACTCTGGGTTCAGGTTGAAATTTTGGAAAAAACAAAGTGGCTAATATGTATTCCTATGTAAAAATTAATTCTAAGATGGGTTTATTATTTGCAACTTTTCCGAAAAATCTTATTTTCATGGTCAAAATCACGATTTTCTGATTTGAAGGCTGCCTAAGCAGCCTCAGGGCACCCAAACCAAAGCATGCAGCTGTTCTGCATATGATTTAGTCTAAAAGCTGCTTTTCTGACCTCATCCTTGCTTTCTTGCATGTTTGAACACCTCTGGGTGCTGAAAAAATGTTTAGATTTCACGTAAAACTTAAGAATTTAAAGTTTTTCTTCAAAGAATAGGCGCGGCTCACCAGCTCTACTCTGATTGAGTAGCAGGAGACTTGCCACCTCCACATGTAGGTTTACACGCCTGTTCTTCCTGGATCCCTAAAAAGTGTGGCCTCATAAGATCTTATATTATGATCTTATGAGGACTTTCAGCTCTTATGAGCATTAACAATGGCTTCAGCCTCTTCATCAGCCACTTGAACCTGAAAAGCTCTTAAGTATGTCCTGCTTTGATTTGAACACTGGGAGCATTTCTCGATGGTCTATCCTGGTTCTCACCTACCTATCTCTCCTCTCGTGACCGTACACACCTTGGGAAGCAGTTGAGACTTCCTGTACAGCTCTCTCGCAGGACTGAGTATGAACAGAGAAAGCGTCCACTTTGAGTGGAGTTTTCTTGAGATCATCGAGCTCAGTCAAGGTCATCTTGCAGGTGTAAATAGGCTCATAAATATTCTCTGACTCCCAGTTGATGAGATCCTCAGGTGAAGTGGCTTGCAGATTGACTGGGATTTTTATGGGGCCTCCCTGTCGTATCACCAAAGTCTCTTCCTCTGATCTTCTCTATCTGGCTCATAGCAAAAGCTCTCTGATGCTCATCCTCACTGCACAGAAATGAAATCAGGATGTTCTCAGGATGTGCGTGGTAAGCTCCTCTTATCACTGCAGCAGAGATGATGTTCCTGACCTCAGTAGTTTGGTTCCTCAGCAGCCTCAGGCTTGAAAAAACGTGTGCAGGACCAAATTTGAGGTGGTGCTTCACTTTGATGTCGTAGTACATTTTGAAGTAGAAGTTAAGGCAGAACTTCACGAGGACCTCGAGCCTCCTCAACACCTCCCCCTTCAGTCCATGCTCCCTCATCCACAACAGCAAGATGGCCTGTGCAGTAGTGAGCCACCTGGATTGGTTCAGAGGTCCACACTTGAGACCAGCCAACTGTGGACTGAGACTTCCAGACTTGATGGCTTTGATCAGAAGATAGCAGTTGTGCTGGTCTGTGGAGAGAGATTTGACTATCTCTACTGGCAGCTCTATATCATCTTCAGTTCCTTCCACTGGTTTAAAGTTTAAGTTGACCTCAAGTTCATTCACTTTCTCAAGAAGTTTTCCAATAGGCCCACTGAAGCCTGACTGGGGAGTTAGGGCTGTCCAGCTTGATGATTAAGTGCCTCAGGGGGAGCTCATTCACATGGAGCTGACAGATCATCCAGTGGCACTTGCGACCCAGCATCTTCTCCAATAGGGCTATGGTGCCTCCAGACCACCCTGTGTTGGTGTTGGTAGAGTCTCCTCCAATCATTACAAGGCTCTTGTCAGCGACATGATCCAGAAGCCACTCATGCAGGCCCTGAGTGATCTTATGAGCAGGCTTTTACTCCTTCCTCAGGTTCCTCGGGAGTGAAATGGAAGAGGTACTTTCCTTGAGGCTCCCACGTGATAATGTAATACTCCTCGATTACTTTGCCAGGATGAAATCTCCCTGTCACTTCATCATATTTCAACAGCTTTGTGTTCCTATCCTGCTTGCCATCAAAGAATATTGCAGAGATCTTCTCCTCCTCTGACCTCTGCGTGAGAGCTTCAACTGATGAGGCCATTACTTCCTCCTTGCTCAGAGCCATCTATTGAGAGAATGTTGAACTTCGCCTTCTGCGTCCAAATGGTTACAAAGATTCAAATGGAGTAGATTTTTTTTCATGTATGTATGTATGTATGTATTAAACCTGTGTAAGAGTTAAGCAAAGTTAATGTCTAAATGGCAACAAATTATGACAAAGCGTTAAAAATATGAGGTTGTGTTAAATTGAATATTCGGTATTTCAACATAGAACGGAAAACTGCAATTTTGAACATAATAACGTGATTTTTGGGAAAAGTTGCAGAAAAGAAACCCCTCTTAGAATTAAATTTTACATAAAAATACATATTAGCCAGATTGAAATTCGGACTCGGAAAAGTATGATATGCCCTAATGGAGCATCACTGACTGTTCCTGAATTGCATCTGGATAGTCAAGTTTTGCCAGTAACCCTATGAGATGATGGATAAAGTATTGGGTGTGAGACAGGTCAGTATGAGGAAATTAGGAAGTTTGGCAGAAATGATGCACAGATTCTAAAATGATGAGTGAAATGATTCCAAATCCAAGAGAAAACAGGAAAATTATGCAAATGCTTCATCTAATATTATTATTATCAAAAACTGATTATTCCAGATATTTCCTTTTGCTCATCTTGAAAGCTTAGGTATCCTCTTTAATTAAAAGACTGATAAGTTCCTTGAAGTAATTTCAAAATAGTTTTTAAAATGGTAAAATACCAGATACAGTTCACAGACAGAATCTATAGGCCCAACTTACTAACCTAATTTAACATTTTACCAAGCTGTTATGAACTATCTAAATTGTCTGGCATCTGGAGTTTTGCTTTTAAAATTTGATATAAAATCTAAAAACAAACTAAACATATACTAAAGCCCTACTTTTTCTTGAAGTTGTGAAGATTCCTGATTATTATACTAGGGATGTTGCAAATACTTGGAATTTTTTTCACACCTGCATCCTCATCCATGGATATAAAAAGTGAATATCCATGTCCACAGCTGCATGTAGTATACCTTAGTTTAGGACTAAAGCATACAAGGCTAAGGAAAGGACATGTCTACGCAGTCTACCATGCAAATGCAGAGTATATGTTACACCAAGTCCCCATTTACTCTCCCCCAACATTATAGGTTTGCGAGGGGTAACCAGACACAGTTCATATCTCGTGTATAATCCATTTGTTTGTAACTTGTCCATTTGATGGTATTAAATTAAATTAAACAAATAAGTAATTTTATCTAATCTTCAGAAAAAAATACATTTTTATATTCTTCAGGACATGATCAGCTTAATATTCATACAGGGTATTTATTATCAGTGTTTAAATATTTGCATCCATAGCATCTGTAATTATTACTGTTATTTTTTCTGGTCAAAGACCTTTTCCTGTAAGTTACCATATTTTTCAGTGTATAAGATGAACTTTTTTTTTCCAAAAAAAAGGGGTCTCAAAATCACCCCACGTCCTATACACCAAAGGTCATAATATTACCTTTATATGGGCTAGAAGAACTGATGGATTTTTACAAAAATTCATCATCATCATCTTAGTCCCTCCTAACTGTGTATTGGTTTGGCCAATTTTACACTAAGTTCCTACTCTTCCCAACCCACTGATAACAAGAAAAACAGTACGTATTGCATAATGATTTACTTTTATGTTTCATAACATAGTATAGTCTCCTGTATACTTAATACTATTTTCTTATAATGAGTATGGGTGAAAGAAAATGTATCACCATATTTTTGATGGAGGACTTTAACAAATGTCAGCCTCACTGATAGAAAATTACAGACATTTTCTGACAACTAGGCAGTTGGTCATAATTTTTTTTTACTGAAAAAAGCCTTGAAAATAGGGGTGCATCTTATACACTGAAAAATACAGTAATTCTTGAATAACAAGCATTATTGGATAGAACTATTAATTGAATTATAGATTTCTTCAGACAAAGGAATTCTTACAGTTGATCAAGTATTGAATAAGAGGTGAAAGGTGTTAACTATTGTTATAGTGGATGGAAAAGATCTACCTAGATTCCCTTGAGATGGATAATATGGTCCATAAGAAGTTAACTTCCTTGGCAATCTAGATAAAGTAATTATTTTAGTGGAGAATTCCAGCACATTCACTATCACTGAAGTGGATTTCACTTGTTTTTTTACGCAATCTTTGCAGCAATAAGACACTTGAGTTAAGTAGGACAATTAAAGCAGGGATGCAGTACTTGGTTATTTTAACTAGTTACGTATGATACATGGTTTTTAGCTTGATAAAATTTTTTTAAATCTTGAAAGAGGCCTTCTGCATACCATTACATCAATCAGTAATTCTTTATTGATAAAATAACTATTACAATTTTAACCATGTTGCGATAATTTTAATAGAATAAAGAATTGTCAGTTAGACTATTTATTTAATTTGGCCTTAAAGCTTTTACAATGAAGAATAAAAAAAATCTAGGTTTTGGGTGCATTATTTGTTTTTATTGTAATGGCTCCATCTGGTCTTGAACTTACTTATGATCCCAAATATATATTCCCTATGAAAATTTTCTAAATACCAAAAAGTTTGGGAACTGGGTAAAATGAAGAGTAGATAAATTGGAAAACTCTTATAGTAGCTACAGTGGAATCCCCTCATACATTAGTGCAAAAGTTCAAATGAAGTTGTGGTTGGACAGGATAATGGAAGCATAATTATTATTGTTCTTCATGAAGTCTGGATAGATTGCATGGCATCCTCTGTAGCAATTTAATGTCACTGAGGTACCGTATTACCCAAATGGGCCCTACTATACAGGGTGTCCCATAAGTCTGGCATCATAGGAGAAATTCATATTTTTCTATTTCTACAAACCATAATTCATATTTTTCTCTTTCTACAGGCCATAATGTCTGGAAGCAATGAAGAACGAATCTAGATAATTCTACTCATAGGAAATCGGAGTCAAAGAGAGGCTGCTGCTAAATTTAACAGACTGCATCCAGACACACAACTCTGTGTTATTGGCTTGCGGTCTGGATGCAGTCTGTTAAATTCAGCAGCGGCCCCTCTCACTCCGATTTCCTATGAGTAGAATTATCTGGATTCGTTCTTCCTTGCTCACATACATTATGGCCTGTAGAAAGAGAAAAATATGAATTTCTCCTATGATGCCGGACTTATGGGACACCCTGTATAATGCTGTTATATATTGTAATAATAATAATAATGATTTATAGTTATGTATTATAATAATAATTTAGTTATATATTGTAATGTACACTATATAGTGTAATACTTGTATATACGCAATACAGGTGACCCTCTGTATACACAGTTTCAGCTATACACTGTTTTGGTATTGCTCCCCACACCCCGTATACACAGGAGGGGATCTCATCCATACACGGTTTCCTGAGCTGACACAGCTGTGTGTGGTGGCCTGTCACTCTACCCCTCCACCACTCAGTCAGTAGCACACCAGTTACCAGTGTTGTCAATCTACAATACAATTGCCCTGACCAATCCCCCAATATTGAATCTAATTGTGGTGAGGTTTCTATTACCAATTTTGCAAATTTACAAATTATACATCACATAAAGGATGTTATCCAATATTTTAATTAATCATTATATTAAATATATGCATCTCTAATGATTTTAACTTCTTTACAATGTATTTTTATACTTATTAGTACTACAATTAAAAAAATAAATCAGAACAAATAATCACAATAAATAACATTCACCAGTAAACATTGTCCGCAGCAACTCTACCTAATCTGCCTACCTTTATTTGTAAGTTAAACCATTTCTTTCTTGTTACTGCAGTAATAATATTATATGCAGTTAATATATAAATATACATGTATGTATAGTAGGGTGCATTAAACGCCCCATGATTTTCAAAATGTTGTTGGATTTTAATGTCTATTCCCTCAAATGTTACACTTGTTGGTAAAAGTATGTATGCAAAACATAAATCAAATCGGAGGTGGTCCTGGGTGGCCACCGGCCACTTTTATATATTTAGTAGTGATGCATCGAATATTCGGCAAATATTCGGTATTACTTAATACTAATATACAAATATTCGGTATTACTATACTACATTGATTGAAAGTTGAAAATGTATAAAACACAACGCAATGTCACTACTCCAACTTTGCTCGTTTCCGCAAATTTGGCCTCGCTTTGCGGTCACATTCAACCACTTGAAGAAGATTTTGGAAGTGGTCTTCTCCTCTTGCAGCTGAGACAAAATCAGTTGTGAGCTTTACTGCTCTCTCCGCAGGGTCATTCACAACATTTAACCCATCCACAATGGACTTGGCTGCCTTGAAGTGGTCATTGTTCTGCCAATTGTCAACATCCTCTGTTAGGAAGGTCATATCCAGGTGAAGAAGGTTCACTGTAAACCACGAGTCCTCGTTCACAAGATCAGCCAGGGTTGTCGCTTCTGTAATTTTTGGAAATGACGGTTTGCCATATCCAGAACCGTAGCGGTGTTTTGGAGTGCTTGGCATTTCATCTGGTTGTATGGCCAGTAACACATCTGCAAGGGCACGACGCTCCTTTTGAGGTACTGCATTGCTGAACAGTGCCAAAACAACCAGTTCTGGGGTTAAATACCACAAATGTCTATCAAAGGCTTTCACAGCGCTGACTGAAATGATTGAGTTGACAGCTTTATAGTTGAGCAGAGTCTTGTATAAGCACAAATCAAACCATGGAGCATTTGAAGCAGACTGACATATGAGCCACCAATCACAATAAATATAAACAACAAAAACAACAAACTCCTTCAGTTTTTCCTGTTGATGTTGTGTTGTTACAGTTCCTCGAGGTAGTACAGAAATTTGCTCTTCAAGTAGGCATATTTTGATGGAATAAAGAATCTTTGACATCCACCTTGCTTTATGCATGGCCCCAGGTCTGTGGAGTGTTCCTTGTTTTGTGACATCATCATCGAGGACTACCTGGCAGAGTTGTGCCATTTCCTTGTAGTCTTCCCTACAGTATGAAGCGCTTGTGCGGATTGTGCTTAAAACCTTGTTTTTGCAGGATAAAAGCAGTTGTTGTGCATCGTCATTGTACATTGAAATGTCAATTTTGGTTAAACTTTCATCCTTTGCATGCGATATGCATTCCCAATTCTTCTGGAATCTTTGGAACAAAGATGCTTCTGGAGACTTTGATGTCTCAATTTTGAGAGCGTCAAACACATGATCCAGGATTACCTCTCCAACATGATGGCGACATGCACACCACAGAAGAGCACGGTCCAGTTTTGATTGAATGGTAACACAGGCAGCTGTAACGTGTCCAGTGTTTGATGCTGTTGTGTCAAAACATAAGTTGACAACTGACTGTTTGCACTTCCATGAATGTAGAAACGTGTAAGTGTGCTCAGCAATGATGTCACCTGATGACATATCACTTCCACGAGGATATCTAGCCACTCCCAGTAGCTTTACATCAGTGGCATTCCCAACCAACACTGGCAATCTTTCTTCCTTGCCATTCTTGTTTGTGAGCATATGCATCTGCTTGCCATCCCAGTGAAGTGTTGCAGCTGTTGGGGCGATCCAATTTTCTCAAATATCTTTGGCGATAGCACTTGTTATTGATCGTCGAGCCTTATCAGCAGTTGAATACGACTTGGCCACACGACGTGGATCACCTCCTGCCTCTTGAATTACAGCTTCGGTGAGCACAGCCTGTTGAACAGGAGTTATGTTTAGTCGAGTAGCAACAGACACGACTGAAGGCCTTTTCAGAATATCATGAGGAATAAAGGCAGACGTACCTGCATATGTTGATCTGTGGTGACTACGCTTCCTTTGAAGCTCTGGAATCGCCTCTTCTTCAGTTTCTTCCAAGCTATCTGCAGAGGCACTATCATCAGAGCATACAGAACTTTTCATCTCTTGTACACTGGATGATTCATGACGTTCTCGTCTTGAAGCTTCCGCTAAGATGCGTTTTTCTTTTCTATGATCTTTATCAGCTTTCTTCTTGTCAACACTACCAAATGAGCCTACTCTGTCAGATTTCATTGACTCTAAAATGCTCTATCTTCCTCATTCTTAATGTTTGTCATTGCATCTTTTGTCCATACACCAAAGGTCTTATCAAGACGTTCATTCATGGATTGCAACTTAGCCAAAGTGTTTGGAGATTCTCTGTGAGAAACAGGTATTTGACGCAATTTGTTATTGTCATTAAGAAGGTCAAGTATTAGTTTGCAGCATTGATGGTCTGAAAGCATAGGAATATTTGCTTTAGTGTAGAATGTTTTCAGCTGGATAAGGACTATGCTGGCAGATTTCCATTTGAGTGGCTGTGTTTGTTTGCCTTCACATATTTCTTTCTGGATGTGCCACATCACGCATCGAAGAACCTGCCGGCAAGTTGGGAGGCGGACTCCTGTCAATGTACCATCTCCTTCTGTAAGAGCATTGCCAAGACCAAAAATGGCACTTGCTAATCTGGTCTTCTTAGCTTCCATTGTTACACTTCCATTGTTTCTGAAAGACAATAAAGGATATTATTAGACTATAAGTGAAGTTTCGTTTATGGTACATGTTTTATGTAAATCACCCCTTTAGGGTGCATCAAACGCCCTTAGGTTCTTGGATTTTAATGTCTATTCTCTCAAATGTTATGTAAATCACCCCTTAGCAACTCTATATTAAAAGAAACAATGTAAGTAGTCAACTGGTTGGTAAATAAAAAAAATAGATATTTTTACATAGCGCGGCCCCCGAAAATTGCCGCGAAAATATAAAAGTGACCGGTGGCCACCCAGGACCACCTCCGATTTAATTAATTTTTGGCATACACACTTCTAGCAACAAGTGTAACATTTGAGAGAATAGACATTAAAATCCAAGAACCTAAGGGCGTTTGATGCACCCTAATGTATAGTATGTGTTTTGGTGTTTCTGTACGTGCTTTGGTGATGTATGAGGAAATATAGTTGGTCTAGGGATCAATTGTATTTTTCCCCATAAGGTATTAGTCCCCATTATGCACAGTTTCCATTTACACAGGCATTTTCAGGAACCTAACCCCCGTGTATACCGAGGGTCACCTGTATATACATTTTTTATTCTGCTAAATAACAGGAGGAACCAATATCGATATATTAAATAATAATAATCTGAAAATATGCATCAGTATATCAGTTTGATAAATAGTCAAAACTGTAGTACCAAAAATGCAAGTGTTTGTTATTTTGATTAACATTTATATAAAAGGCTATATTAGCCTACCACCAAAAAAAAAAAAATTCTGATCATTAGTTAAATTATAAGGTTTTCATTATTTTTTAAACCAGAAGCTTTTATGAAAAATTATGAATAGGCAACTCTCTTGTGTTTGAGGTGCTATTTTCATTAAACGTCTTTCATTTTATTTTATAAGGAGAGAGGTTAATACTGTTTTTCTTTAACTTCATTTTCACCTACATTGCAATAAATAATTGGATCACTAATATGAAGAAAAAGAATAAATTAATTGTAAGTATTAAAAAGAGTAATCATTGCTTTAGGTAAGGAAGAACTTTTACAACAAAAAATTACACCACTGTATGGTACCATACCCCTAAAAATTGCTCACAGTATTGTAAACTTGTGGTTACAATGCCATTGTACTCAATTATTCCTCCTCAAGATTTAGCAGTTGTAATGACTGATGTGAAATTTGAAACAAAATAAGATGGCAGTAAACAGAGCAAGAAGAATAACTGGACAGTAAGGTGGTCCAAAAATGTGAAAGATAGAATTTCAATCATGGCTGTAGCTGCCCTTGTTAAGTATTAGCCAAGGAATATTTATGCCAAATTTGAACTTATTTGGGTAATATTTAGGGGTCATGCCAAAAGTTGACTTATTGGAATGAAAAAAACAAAAATCTCCTAAATTCTTGTAAAGGTGACATATTAAGAAAAGGAAGGTAGTAATGATGAATTTTATTTTACGAGGCAAGACAAATGACTAAATATGTGACATGTCAATACCATCCATCTAGGTTTGAATCTTGAGGTCTGATTTCTGAGGTACTGGCATGGTCTTCCAGTGGAGGTTGATTGAAGAATTGTTTTGTTCCTCATCTTTTGTGATTGTAGAGTTGTACTTCTGAATCAGTGAAACTCCTCACTCTGCACAGTCATTTACAACCTTCATTTCTGATGCCTGCTCCTTTAGCTCCTGGTACACAGGGTTGGCAGACCACTACCCTGAGCCCTTGGGCAGGAACACCTCTGCCTTTTCCTTCCCATTAATGGCCAGGACATCAAAGATTTTCTTAGTTCATTGGGTAAACAGGGGATTCCCGGAATTTTCATCGTGGGAAAGATCATCGTGCGGAAATATCATCGTGTGGAAGGATCATCATCAGTGATAAGTTATATAAGTTAAAGTTAAGTTAAGGAAACCGGCCACTTCGGTATAGAATGTGTGTATATGAAGTTGTAGTTAGCCTCTATTTTCTTGTGGCGTTTGTTAGTACATACCTATAGTTCGGGACATTTTTTTTTTAACGTTTATCCCTTTGGCAACAATTCTGTCGTAGAACGTTTTGATAACATAATTACAGCCTTGAAAAATATTCATACTGTTTGCTTGGTAAATTTTTCGTCATTTTCTCAGTTTTTAGCCTACTTTTAGCCTACTTTTTGCCTTCTGGCAGCCCTCACGCCGTTCTAAGAAGAATTCCACAAAGTTCTATGACAGATCATTAGACAATAGGCTAAGCTGCCACTCTCCTTTTTATCCGATAGGAATCGGTCCATAAAAAATGTCTAAAAATAGATTGGCGTCCACCAAAGTTAGATTCCGACAAACGTAGCATCTCAATCAGCTTCGGTTGCCAATTACCGCTAACGTGAGAGCTTCCCATATACACTTTTGGAGTGAGTCAAAACTTGATTGGTTGACAATTAGCCTTTATTCTAGCATTAAATTTGGAAAAATGAGGATAACTTTTATTGTATTTCATTGTTTTTTACGGGAAAAACGTGTAATTTTTGAGAAATCTTTGCCCCGCAAGTCAGTCAGAAGTGCGGCGGTATTTTTTTGCAAGTGGGGGAAGCGGGGGTGGAGGGTAACTGCGTATAACTAATTAACTTACACGTATTTTGCTTTTATTGTGTCTGGCAACCTAAATGAACACTTCTTCTCCCACATTGAGCGATAATTTTTTTTTCCATAAATGTTCAATTTTTCTTAAAATGAAGCGGCTGGTCTCCTTAAGTTAATAATAAGTTAAAAATGATACTTTTATTAAGAATAACTTCTTAAAATCGAACAGGAAATTGGTTTATTTAATTCACAGAATGTTAGATGCATTTAAAAATAGGCGCACATAGTAAATTAAGATAGAACTAAAAACAAAAATTATTTAAAAAATATGTACAACAAAAAAGTTGTGAATTTAATTAAGACCATAGAAAGAAATATTTAGATTAAAACTCATAATTGTGAGCAATGCCACGTAAATATTCCGGAACTCCGCGATTTTCAAAATCATTTGCAATGCGTTGTACTCTTTCTGTGATGCCTCTATATTTCTTCTTGGGATGAGGAGGTTCTTCGCTGGTGATATAATGTTCAATTTTGGCCTCGTTTCTGCATTGTTCATCTTTTAGAGCCTTCAGGAACTTCCAAATAATTGGATGGGATGACATAATTAACTGACCAAAAGATCTGTGCCATCCTTCACATGAGTTTTTTTTTTTTTTTCGCCATTTATTGCTGCATCGAAGCAGTTCCATAATCCAATGTCAAATCGAGGAGGACGACGATTCAGACGACGATCTAGACGGCCTATCCAAGTATCTTCTATGTAGTCAATAACTGTTCAGGAGGAAAATCGTTATTATCGCGCACAAACTCAAAATATCGGATTACATCTTCAACAGGAACAAATGCAAGCGCTGGTAGCATTCGCATTTTCAGTGCAAATTCAGCATTCGTTTCGTATCTTTGCTGTAATCCATTTGTTTGAATATTTCGAAAAATACATTGGTTGAAATGGAAGAAGCATCCCTTTTGTATACAATCTGGGAAGGCAGAACGAAAGGCATTGATTGCAGCAAGTTCAAAGTCACTCATAATCATTGTAGGAGACAAATTTGGCTCTAAATTCTTCAATTCAGATAATAACCTGTTGTAGCAATCTTCATTTCTTCGGGGCAATAATGCATAAACTAATGGAATGACATCGCCATGTACGACACCATGTATCGTATATAGCTGTTCAAAAAGAGCAGGGACCATCTTGAAAGTTCCGTCGGCAAACCAGCAACTTGAATCGCACAAAAATTTTAAGTTTTGCTTAGTTGTATATATCAAAATTCTATTTTGACCATCATTGCTATCGAACAAAAGAAATGGTTTATCTGATGTGTCACTTTAAACTCGGGAGGTATGTTCAGATCATTCAAAGTAGGATTAGGTGGGACTTGTCCCGCTTTATTCCGGACATTTCTGATTGTCCTCTTCATTGATTCTATTTTGGGCATTTGGCCGATGACTGGTTGAGAAACCCCAACGTAAACTTGTGTTGCAATAGAATGAGTACAATCTTGAGTATTTCGGCTTCTCTCTTTAACTCGTTGATAGCCGATGCTTCAACACGAGCTATATTAGCTGATGAGTGTGTTCTCCAATTCTCTTGATAATTGAGTCATCTTGTGTATGAATGCGTGCAGGACATATAACTTTTGTAATACTGATCGCATTTCCAAATTGTTCTTTGCGCATTTGCCGTTTCTCTTACAAATAGATGCCCGTTATCGGACAGTTTCTTGCGATCTTTTGAACTTAAAACATATTCGAGGGGCATTTTGAATTAAAAAATAGTATTTAAATATTGATTCACGAAAATAAGTAGTAGCTCTTCAAAAAAAACGCAAAATGAGCACAAGCGAAGTGTTTGCACCGAAGACTGAGCGAAGATTGAGCTCCCGCCTTTTATACCCGCCACTAGTGCATGCGTAATGTGTGTATACACACTACAAAAGATTTGTAGTGAATAGCGTTATGCGCCCATTTTTAAATGCTTCTAATATTATGTGAATTAAATAAACCAATTTCCTGTTCGATTTTCTATTTACTAAATTTACTTACTAAATTTACTTATACATATAGAAGTTATTCTTAATAAAAGTATTTTTAATTAACTTATCACTGACGATGATATTTCCGCACGATGATCTTTCCGCACGATGAAAATTCCGGACACCAAACAGGGCCTCAGTGGTAGTGCCTCGATTGAATCCCTTGCCTTTCAGTCTTTTCCAGCTCTGTCTTCACTAGCTGCTTCATGTTTTCTGCCATCTTAGCCTTCACTCCATCATCCAAGTGGGAGTTGAAGAGGGTGAGTCTGACCAACTCTTCAGCCAAGTACCAGAGGTGGCAGTACATGGCCTTCAGTGCAATATCAGCCAAGCAATGGTCAGGTTAAGCTGCCAAGGTGAAAATCAGGTAGAGGTCATTAGCAGGTGCCCTCACCACCAGGGGGGGGTCTTGTGCCAAAACTTGCAGTAGAGTAGAGCAATGAAGAGGCAGAGGTCTGTGATGCCCTTCTCTTCCTTGGCAGTGAGGGTGACCTGCTCCTTGAAAAGGAAGATAGATCTCCAGGGTGTAAATGGCTTTTGCCATCCACTGGGTTGATGCATAGTGCCTGGTACCCTGAAGTGCACCTCTGTAATATCCATTCCCCAAAAGATGACAAGGCAAAGTTGAAGGAGCTCAGCATAGTCTTTCCTTGGGAAAGAGGATGCAAGGGCCACCCTGCAGTATAAGATTATCTGTTCCTGGAGGTCAGAAAGGGAGCCAGTGAAAAACTTCTCTTTCACTGCCTTGAGGAAGGGAAAGAGATCTCTTTGGTCCTCCAGAGGTGCCAAAGGTGAGAGAGAACACACACGTAAGCACAATCTCAAAGATGTGGTGGTGGCATGCCACCCATCTCAGCTCTTTTCTAAGAGCTTTTTGAATGACAGTACACACCCCTGTCTTGAGTCTGGTGTTTGATGCCATGGTGTCAAAAACCAGTCCCCAGATGTGGTCCTTCAAGTCCCAGTAATTGAGAGTTTGAAGACAGGCTTGGGCCTGCTCCTCGCCTGTGCCTTGGCCAATGATGGGTGCTCAGAAGCAGTTTTTCCATCCTACATCCCCACTCACCTCACGAAGATAGTGTTATGGTCAACCTTCTCCTGGCCTTGGATGATATCTGGCAGGAGTTTCCTGTCCCAGTGGAGGAGAAGAGGCATGTCAAGAAGTTCTCCTTGTTAGCTTTGATCATGGTGTGACAGGTCATCATCCACACATGTTGCGAGTAAGTTGAAATGGAGGATGTTTGTTAGAGGTATGTAAGCTTGGGAGTCTCTTATTTTTGACAAAGGCTGGAAGTACTACCATACATGGTGTATGGAGGATTGCAGGTGTGGAGGTTAGACATGTTAGGGGTGGGCATTGCTGGTGTGAATGAATGTGTATGCATTCATTTCTGCCTTTTCTCTTTATTTTCTATATTTTATATGTGAGCATGTTGTCCTTCTCACCCAAACTCATTTGGGAAATGAGATTTTTTATGATGTCTGTAAAAACTTTATTGGCAGAAGAAAACAAATTAATGTCCATAATACAACTAGTAATATATATATATATATATATATTTTTTTTTTTTTTTTTTTTTTTTTTAGTTCAGGAAGAACCGATTCGCCTCTATTTAAAGGGCATATCTCAGCGGAAAAACAAAGAAAAAGTGAGAGGAAAGACAGAGGAAAAAGAAAGGGTGGAGGGGACAGTCGAAGTGGAAAAAGACCAAGGACTGCAGGGTCGAGCCCCACCATCCTTGGGTGCTAGGGCCGGGAGGGCACACGTGAAACCTCCAGGAACAAGCACGTACAAACGAGCACAAAGAGCACTCAAGAGCACGAGCTTAGAACCCCCTTGCGGGGATAATATATATATATATATATATATATATACTGTATATACATAATGTGCATATTTTGTTCACCTGTTGCTATTAAGAGATACTTTAGGATTGCTTGGGTACCTTTTAGTAATATTTTAAATTAAAAAGAAAAAAAAAAATTGAAGTTCAGTAGATATTTTATATTGTAAATTTTTGTTTATTTTTATTATGGTAGGTTAATGCAACATAAGCATTTAGTGATATAAAGGGCTAAAAGAATGGTTAGTATTTGTGTCAGTACCCTGGAAGGATGACAGTACTTGACTGATAGACGAGTTGGAATGAAGAAGAGAGATGCAAAAAAACCTGTAACTTAAATATAGTAAAGTTCTCTATGTTGCATTACCAAAAGCTAAGTGTAACCACGCACAAATAAAACCAAAATGGATCAATAGTGAAGTAAAAACTCAAATTATTGCTAAGGGAAAAACATGGAGAAGACTAAAAGCTAGAAATACAGCATTAACCCTTTAATGTACTACTATTGAGTAGGCCCTATACTTGATTCTCGTATGACTTCCTGTGGTGCTCTGATCAAGTATACTCAATTTGGGTTTTTTGTTGATCGCTGAAACCCAGCATACTGATTCAATGATGGCATTGAAATGAAGCAGTTAAAAGGTTAAGAACAGTGAAGTACAGACAAAATAGAAACAAAACCACTCTATTAGTGGATAAAAAACTGTGTGAAAATATTAAAGTGAATCCTAAATACTTCAGGAGTTTTGTAAGAAACAAGACTAAACTTGAGGAAAATGTACTAAAAGTGAGAAAAGAAAATGGTATGATGACTGAAAATGACCTTGAAATTGAGTGTTTTTTGTAAAAGAAAATGATGAAATTGATCTACCCATCTATTAATACAAACTACAATGGACCACTACTCCAAGATATAGAAACTTTGTGAGACTTAAGCTGCCCATACTCGCTCAATTATTTCATCCCTGTTCCATGTTCAATGTTAGACTTGATGTGAAACTTGAACGTGTAAGATCCCACGCGCATTAACATCTTAGATGAGCATTTTGTCAGTTTCCCTTTTGCTGTTGTGTTAACATGATGTCCCTGGATTCAGACTCATTAAATTTAGTAGCAGTTGTAATTCCTTTAACATTGAAAAACAAGAAAAAGAAATTGAAATGGACAAAAACTAGTTATTAAAAAGAAGCAAATTTTCTCACTAATTTATTAAGTGAATTGAAATTAGAGTACCTGCTCCAGATTTTTTTGATGGATTCACATTTTTCATTTCTTTTCTGAAATTTGTCAGAGAATTTATTTTCTTAAGTACTGTTTCCTTGCAGGCATCTTTATATACCTCAAGTTTTTCTATTACTTTATTTTAGGTTTCAGCCTTCAACTATTTTTTGGAATATTCTTTTGATTTAATTTTCCACAGACAGTGTTGTTCTCTATATAAATCTAGAAATTCAGTTAAAAATTCCTGATTAAATGATCTTAAATCTGACATTATCATATGGACTTGATATGTCCATACACTGGTCATTTTACTTGACAATGAATTTGGCCCTGCCCAAAAATATCAGCCAGTGATGGAATTCATTCAAGTAAGATGATGCAAAACATTGAATGAGGAGACTGTTTACCACCATTAACTCTCAAGTTTCGCGTCGTCTAACATTGAATGTGGAACAGGGATGAAATAATTGTGTGTGTATGGCTGGCTTAAGTGGAAGGAATGTTGAAAAATACCAATGAATGTAAATCAGTAGAATGAGACAGTATACCACTAAAACTACTGACAGAATGTCACTTGGATTATAAGCCACTAAATTATAGTCCTGTAACATTTACCAAAGATATGTGAAATGGCTATATGAAATAAATTGGTGGAACATATTGAAAGTAATAACATCATAAATGAACAACAGCATGGCTTTAGGCAAAGGAGCACACTAATGAACCTACTGGTGTACATGGAACAGTTGACCAGGGCAATAATAGATGAGCAAATTCTGGTGGACATAAACTACTTAAGACTTATTGCTGAGCTGTATTCTTATGGCATTGGGGGAAATGTCTTACAGTGGATTGAGGAGTTTCTTAAAGGTAGGGAGCAAGTGGGAGAAATAACAGGTAAAAGCCTGAAAAACTAAGTAACATCTGGTGTCCTTCAGGGTTCAGTACTAGGCCTGATACTGCTTCTGTTACTCACAAATGACCTTAATGACCTTGAGGATCCTTTTTAATATTTGCAGATGATGCTAAAATATTCACAGAAATTAACTCTGAAGAAAATATACAAGCCCCAAAAAAAAGACATGGTGAGACTACAAGGGTGGAGTAACAAATGGTTATTGGCTTTCAACCCAGATAAGGTGTATGACAATACATAGTGGCAGTCACAACCCAGCAATGAAATATAAGCTTAACAGTGTAGAGTTGAAGTTAACAACATTTGAAAAAGATTTGCGAGTCAATTTGAAATGATCTTAAGCCATCATAATGTTGGAGCAGTTGCAGCTGAAGCAAACAGAGTGGTAGGACTTACCAAGAGAAATTTTTCACATGGAGCACTCCACTGCTCTCTGGTTAAACCACAGCTGAAATATGCAGTCCAAAGTTGGTCTCCATACTATGAGAAAGATATTGAAGAGCTGGAAAAGGTGCAGAGAAGAATAACCAAACTTGTTCCTAATTTAATGGATTTAGAGTATGAAGATGTAAAAGGTTAGGTATACCTACTCTTAAAAATTGTAGACTTTGGGGTGATCTAATTGAAACATGCAAAATCCTTTATAGACAGGAGGAAAATATAAATAAATATAAATAAAGATAAATTCTTGAAGTTATAAGAGATAGAAGTACCAGATCAATTCCCTGAAGTTGATCAAGCAAGGTCATTGGAGGATGCTAGCCAGGGCAAATACCTGGCATTCCCTACCTGAAGATGTAGTCACCTTATCAATTGGTGCCTTCAAAGCCAGACTGGATACATTTCTGAACTTTTAAAATAAATGAAAGTACAAAAATATGCAAGGATTTAAAAGTGAAATAAATTTGTGAAAATGGTAAACTCTGTTATCTGGAACTTTGCTAACTGAAATTCTTTAGAAACTGGCATTTTTTAAAATGTCCCTTAATTTTATAAATCTTAGTGACATAATTTTGTTGCTAACTGGCAGCAAGCTTCAGACACTTGGCAGTGCCACTGTGTTCATGTTCCACCAACTGCTTTGTGGAAGAAGAGAAGAAAATAGTTGGTTACATTTGCCATTTTTAGTGTATAGCTGTGAAATTTTTTTTAATTTACTCATTTTTTACTCCCTATTAAGCCTTCTGCTAATGGTACAACAGTGAAAAGAGAGGTGAAAACTGCAACATACTGATGCATGATTACGTTGTTAGTTCCTCAATAATTTATGATATAAAGGCTCAAAAAGAACAATTGTTAAAATTTCATAAGGAAAGTGACTCTGTAATACTGTATATTGTACTTGTAATTTGTTTTCCCCTGTTTAGGTTGGGTTTATAGCGGGGGCCAAGGGTGAATGCCCACTAAAACACATGACCACAGAAGGAAAAGGAGTGAGTTAAAATCATCATCTCTGAGGCAGTGAAAAACTACTATTTTTTTTTTTTTTTTAATTTTGAAAAGAATGTGTAGTGTGTAAGATGATGCGTGTTATGTGTAGTGAAGAATATAGAGAGAACCACACGTTTGAGAGTATGCTCAACTGCTCACAAGGCAGATGAGACAAAGATCAGCTAGGGGTACAGGGTCATTCTCTGTCAGATCAACCAAAAAAAATTGAAATTAACACCCTCATCTCTCATATTTTGCTGAAATTTGGTTTATAGGGAGTTTGTGAGCCCTGAATCCATTTCTGAAATTATAAGGTCAATCCGACCAACGGTTCAAGAGATATGACCTCGGGCAATTTGAGGTCACTCGCGAGGTTACTAACATTTGGCGAGCCATAACTTGGGTAATAATTGTCATAATTATATAAAAGTATATATATTTAGAATCAGAAAACGACAAGGAATCCAAATATGCAAGTTTTAGAACTCTAGGTTGAAAAATAAAAAAGTTACACTGTAACCAAAATTTGAGGTCACGATTTGACCTCTGGGGTATCAAATGAGAATTTTTTTTTTAAATGTAAAAAATGAAGGCATAGGCATTGGCTATTAGAATCAGCAAAAAAAAGTTTGTTTGTTAGTATTTTTCATGTAACTAACATATAAGTGAACACCATATTCATAAGTTGTGCGTCAATTCTACCTATTTTTTCACACTTAAGCTCATAATTTGACCTATAGAAATTAAAATTACATTTTTTATAGATATAAAAAACAAAGTCAGAGTTCTTGACTAATAGAAACAATCATAAAAAGTTTGTTTATGTTGGTACTTTTCATGTAACTAACTTATAAGTGAACACCATATTTATAAATTGCTTGTCATTTCAAGGAATTTTTATATCTTAGCTATCAATTTGACCTCAAGCTCCAAGAATTTAATAAAAATTGTATTTCACTGCTAATCTACACTGGCAATAATAGTTATAATAGTGAAAGGGGAAGACTAAGCTCACATGTAGCCTAAACAAACCTGTTGAAACATGTTGCTACTTGTCTAAGTGCAGAATCAACACAGATAGTTGCAAAATTCCTTGTCTACAGGTTAGTACAGTTCCAGCCAGCACTGTGGGTGGCTGGTGGGTATGGTGTTTTAATGAGCCTCAGAGACTATCAAGGCCTAAAATATTAAGTGTGTATAGCTATATATTTTCTAAAAAATATATATTACCTAATTGTAAATCCTATATCTTTACAGATCAAAATACAATGGTTCGGCACTTGAAATACTGCCAGGACCCTATTCAAAAACACAAGAAACGCATAACAATCAATCTTAGAAAAGTGACTGATGTACTTGTTGAAAAATGTGCTAGAAGAGTGAAAAAAGACTCATTGTTGTGTGTGAACTGCTGGACACTGATAATGAAAAACCCCACTATACTTAGTACCACTGAAAACAACGAGTCTGAGCAGGATTCAAATGAATCATCTACTATCAGTGGCTTGAGTAACATCTCTTCAATTCAAGATCTGGACAATGACAGTGATTGCTTGATAAAGGAAAACCCTTCAACTTCAGTTGAACCAGTTAAAAAAAGTAAGTAATAAATTAATATAATAACTTATACTTTACTACAAGGTCTGTTTGATCTACTATATAGCCAATTATATAGCATTTAAGGTACTATAATTAATATTTAATTACTAATATTCAGGTGTGTGAAACCTTTTTTTCTGTTCTTTTCAGAAGGGCTGTCATTAAGCCAGAAAAAGCGCAAGGCTCGTGGTAAGCTATCATCTGCTCAGAAACACCTGAAGGAGAGGCTAGAACTCAGTTATGGTGTTCAAATTACCGAGGAGGTAAGTGATACTTCAAAACCTGAAACTAAATCTGAAAAACATCTAGACAAATTAATGAATGAATTGAAACAGTCATTCCTGGAGAGCAAATGTCACCATCACAAACTACAAATATTGACACTCTCACCATACACAATTGAAAAAACAGCTAGTTTCTTTCAAACTACAACATACATGGTGAAAGAAGCCATTCACTTAAATCAGAACATGGAATCCTTCCGAAGATTCCACTAATGAGCAAAGGAAAAGTGATATCTGAAGAACACAAAGATATAGTTAGAAGATTCTATGAGTCAGAAGAGGTTAGTCGTATGTGTCCTGGCCAAAAGGATTGCGTGAAAGTTATCAGTGCTGAAGGTGCAATGAAGGTGCAAAAACGATTGGTCCTCGGGAATTTAAGAGAGATGTTTGAACTATATAAAATGATGAAAAGAATCCCAAAATAGGATTTTCCACATTTGCAAAATTACGGCCATCATATTGTGTGCTTGCTGGTAGTGGTGGGACTCATTCTGTCTGTGTCTGCACATACCATCAAAATCCAAAATTGCAGCTGGCTGCATTGGGAGAAAGAGGTCTTTCATACAAGGATCTTATGGATTACAGTGTCTGCAGTACAGAAAGAGAGACTTGCATGATGCAACTTTGCAATGATTGCCCAAGAGAAGAGGGTGTCCTGGATTTTCTTGAGTTACTTGACAGTGTGAAATCAGCTCCAAATGAAATATCTTACAAGCAATGGGTGACTGTTGACGTTGTACAATGGTTGATAAGGTGGAGCCACTTCATGAATACTTATCATCCCTAAGCATGAAAATATCCCGCATGGTTCGTCATCACTTTGTTGCTCAGCAACAATCACAGTACTTCAAGCAGTTGAAAGAAACACTACCACCTCAGAGCGAGGTAGTTTATAGTAGGTGATTTCTCTGAGAATTATTCTTTCATTGTCCAGGATGCTGCCCAAGGGTTTCACTGGGACAATTCACAGTGTACAGTTCACCCTTTTGTCATCTATTATAGATCATCTGCAGACCAGGAACTTAGCCATTTTAGTGTCTGTTTCTTATCTGCATCACTAAAACACAACACTATAATGGTTTACTCATTCATATTGAAGCTTATGACATATGTTAAATTCAGATGCCCACAATTGAAGAAGGTGCACTATTTCTCAGATTGATGTGCTGGCCAATATAAGAACAGATACAACTTCACAAATCTCTGTTACCATGAGAGGATTTTGGTCTGTCTTGTGAATGGCACTTCTTTGCTACATCCCATGGCAAAAATGCATGTGATGGGATTGGAGGAACAGTGAAAAGAGCTACTGCTCGTGCCAGTTGCAGAGAACTACAGAGAGGCAATTCTTACACCAGAAACACATGTTTCAGTTTTGTGAAGAAAACTTGAGCAAGAAGAGATAATTTTTTCTTTGTAACTACAGCTGATTTGAAAGATGCAGAAGAACGGTTGGAACATCGATTCAAGGATAGTAGGGCTATTCCTGGAACTCAGAAATATCATAGATTGTTCCCTAAACAAGGAAGAACTGATGGTGTATCCCATTTCAAGTGGCATTGGAGAAAAGAAAAGAATAAGGAAAAGTCATTTTACTAATGAACCTGCAATGCTTGGTAACCTAAAATGTGTCAAACCAGGAGAGTATGTTGGCTGCATTTATGACATGCAAGTTTGGTATGGAATTGTGGAGGAATATTGTGAAGAGTTTGATGATTTCACTGTGAACTTTCTACATCCCTCTGGGTCATCAGGATCAAGTGCATATTATTATCCATCAAACAAGGATTCATGTGAGTGCCAGGACATCATATATTAACTGTAATGAGTTGTCCTACCCTAAGAGGAGGCAGCAGAATTCAATACATTTTTCCACAAAAAGAAATTGATGAGAGCATCGAGCATGCAAAAATTGTATTAGGCTAGCACATGAATCCTCTAAGTACGTCTCCCCTTTCACTATTATAACTATTATGCCAGTGTAGATTAGCAGTGAAATACAATTTTACATTTTTGCCTTTGTTTTTATATCTATAAAAAAATGTAATTTTAATTTCTTAGGTCAAATTATGAGCTTATGTGTGAAAAAATAGGTAGAATTGACGCACAACTTATGAATATGGTGTTCACTTATATGTTAGTTACATGAAAAATACTAACATAAACAAACTTTTTTTTGCTGATTCTAATAGCCAATGCCTATGCCTTCATTTTTTACATTTAAAAAAAAAATTCTCATTTGATACCCCAGAGGTCAAATCGTGACCTCAAATTTTGGTTACAGTGTAATTTTTTATTTTTCAACCTAGAGTTCTAAAACTTGCATATTTGGATTCCTTGTCATTTTCTGATTCTAAATAATATATATACTTTTATATAATTGTGACCATTATTACCCAAGTTGGGTCGCCAAATGTTAGTGACCTCGCAAGTGACCTCAAATTTCCCGAGGTCATATCTCTTGAACCGTTGGTCGGATTGACCTTATAATTTCAGAAATGGATTCAGGGCCCACAAACTCCCTATAAACCAAATTTCAGCAAAATCTGAGAGATGAGGTGTTAGGCACTGGTTGATCTGACAGAGAATGACCCTACAGTGACACACGAAATGGGAGTTCCAGCACTTCCTGTCTCCTGCCTAACATCCCCCACAGAGTATTTACCTGGTCATTTGGTGTCTACAATCCCCTCCTCAAATATCCAGAATATTTTAATATCTGACATGCCCTAGGTCTCGCGCATTCTGGATAAAACAGTTTACTGTACATAGGCCGTAGTTGTTCAAGTTATACCTATGAAAATTTATAATAAGTTAGTGGAAATAAAATATGTAAAGTACACTTGTAACTTAAAAAAAGAGGTGGGAGTTATACAAGAAAGTCTCTTATTCTCTTACAGGAGCAAACTAGGCAAGTTCCTCTTCTGGGATAAATATATGCTCCATAAATATTTAACTATGATAAAAGTTAATATAGTTTAATTCTGGACAAAAAAGAAGGAACAAAGGAAATTTTTTGCTACCATTCATACTTGCATTTATTAGTTTATTTTCTAAATTTGAAAATTTTGATCACTTATTGATTTGAGTTTATTAACATAAACTTGCCTCTTCATTTAGGAAAGCTGTAGATGGGCACATCCAAAACTTGAAGAAATTAAAAATTTTTATTTTCCTAATACAGTATACTACTCTCTACCATCCACGCATGTCCATTCCTAGAGGTGTACAGATAGTTGAAAAATGTGGATACTTGACCTTCACTTAGAGAAAAAATATAAATATAAAAAATATACACTATAAAGTACAATATACAGTAGTACATAAATAAAAACAGCAAAATAATTATAGAAAATAAAAATAATTATCGAAAAATTACCAATACATGATGGATGTCATACAGCCAGTTTTGTGCCGATAGTTGATGTGTGATGTCATAGTTGTGCAGATAGTTAACACATGGTTAGTCAAGAGTCAACTGTAGTCCTAGGTCATATGACAATGACAGATCAAAAAGGCAACTCTAACTCTTAGAGTTGCTTTAATTTTTATGTATATTAAGTTTTCTAGATAAAACCATAAATATCTATTAGGCCTTCAATATATTTCATAGATACATCGTATAGTTAGTAGAGTAATTAAAAGGATGAGAAAAGAAATAGTTTAGTGATATGAAAAGTTAGAATGAAAAAGATTTATTATTGAGACACTATGTGACCATCCTCAGATATATGGTACGTGAGTAAAGGTTGGGGCAAGGCTCACTTTGAATATGTCAATTTCATTGCTTCTGACCTTTATTCATTTGCTGTAAATAATAATATTTTTTGAAAAGAATTCATCAAAATGCTTTATTTGGATAGCACCTTTTTGGAGTGCAAGAATATGGGTTGACAATAATGCCAAATAGCACCATCTTATTTAAATGGTATTATTCATTATTAACTGTCATATTAACCCTTTAACACCGGAATTGTTTGTAGGGTTAAGTTATGAATGCGTGTAATTGAAAGGTTACCAATATGTAGCATCATCCTTTTAGGGTTAAGTAAGGAACTTTGGAGGTCATGCATTAGTTTTGTCTCGAGTGGTGAAAGGATAATTGGGTTCAAAGCATCCTATAATAAGGTCATGTATGACTACATTTCTAAACCAAAGGATTTGGGTCAAAACCTTTAAGTATAATTTCTTTGGATCAAAGTTTGGTAAAGTAGCATTCCAGGAAATTAAAGTTTGCAAGTTCAGCCAATTCTTCATTAATTACCGTAATGTCCTACCATAGTCTGACATTCATCAAATCTGATGTATTTGAATTTTTTTTCCACTGAATTACTGTAATGTAGGTTAGATTTTACTGTTAAACTATGTTAAACATTTAATTCAGTATGCTTTTAATCTCCTAAAAAAATGAAATACAGGTGTAACCATTCCATAAAAATTCTTGCAAAATGAATATGGGTTTCAGTACTGTATATTATATGTTGGCTGATTTGATTTATAATACTGAGTACAGGCTTTCCCTGACTTATGAATGGGTTGTGTTCTTGAACTCTGTTCACAAGTCAGTACGTTCATAACTTGAAAATTGACTTTTTACTGTCATTAATCCTATAATTTTTTTCACCCTATCCTGTACCTTTGAATGAAATAAAGTAAACATTGTAATTTACCCTTGCCTACCTATTAATACTGTATACTGTACTGCACACTAAAATAAAGTATCATGGAAATACTATGACTTGAACATTCATACATTGAAATAAGAAACAATATTATAATGAGAGTTCATTGTAAGTGCGGATGTTTGTAACTTTGGGAGCTCCTGTATAGGCTATGGTATATCATGCTTAAAATTAATAGTTAGTGTATAACAAATAAGGTGAACCAAAGGTCTTGCCACATATGAAATATTTAATGATGCAATAGCTAATAATTCAGTAAATGTTCAGACTATAGGTTATTTTATTTATAGGATGGTCATTGCCTGCACTTAAGACCAATGGCCCAGTGTCCTGCCACTTGGGTATTTGCTTTGATCTTTGCAAATTCATTGAACTCATACCTGGGGAGCCACTGTCTCTGTAGATAGAATTAAAAAAACAAAGGCTTACTAGCTACTTTGTTGCTCCACTTGGAGGATCTTACTTTTACCTTAAGAAGCAAATTCCACATTAGTAACGCAAGATACTCGCAAGAACAGGATTGGCTGGGGAAAGCACTCGATCCCTTCACCTAATTTATTAAATAACAAATTTTAAGAATATTAAAATATAAATAAATACAATATATAAAAGACAAAAATAAATGGTATTTTAAACCAATACATAAAAAGATAAAAGAAGCAGTATTTCCTAACCCTGACAGTTAATAGCATAAGTTATCAAAAATACTGGATAAAGAGATGCAAGAATAATATAACAGTCAGAATTATCTCTGAGATTGTCTTTTAGTACAGTGAAGATCTCTATCATATGAGGCGATGCGTGGAAGAAGGGCGACCTAGCCATTTTTGGCGAAAATGAATTATTGCTGATTTTCATTAGCTTAATATATTAAGCTACTGAAAACAGCAATAATTCATTTTCGCCAAAAATGGCTAGGTTGCCCTTCATCTACCTAATTGTTGATAAATACCTCTCCAACTTAAAATGCATTTTTCTCAAAGATTTGATTTTGGCTAGGTCGCCCTTCTTCCACGCAACGCCTCATATAATACACTGTCACATTAATTTAACTCAACGAAGGGTGATCTGAAATGGGACAAATCAGTGGTTGGATCATGATTGTTACAATGACAGTGTTTCAGCCACTATAGGAATTGGTAGTAAAAGCTTCTTATACTCGGATATGTTTATCTGACATTTCTATAAAGAAATGATTCTAAGCCTGGAAACCTGAGAGAAAATGTAAGCTGCATGTATCAAGGAATGTCATATTCAAATGAAAAAAAAAAAAAAAGAAGCTTGACATCAATGAGCATAGGCAGGAAAAGCAAGTGTGCAGTTTACAACCTAAAAATTTAGTATTTTTAATTTATTTTATTGTAGGCTTAGTATTTGCTATAGGCATAAGTGTCTGTAAAGTATTAAAAAAGCAGCATCTTTTCTTTGTTGTTTTTAGTTAGGATGAGAATGTTTTAAACTTATATAAATTAACAGATCGGCAACATAATCTCTCTACCATATTATCTGCTACGCTTCATTTACCCCCTCCTTTTTTATGCACTTTACACACTTTCTATTTTCCAGTTAATGACAAGGATAAATAATTAAAGGCAGCTGTAGCAGTTTACTTTTTTGCCACATGTTGAGCCAGATTGTGCTCAGTTTGTAGAAATTGGCACAGTTGGCACCAAGATTTGAGTACAATTATGCCATTATTCTCTAAAATTGCATTTAATTTTGAAATTATGAAATTTTGTGGTGTAATCTTGGTTTCTTTCCAATTTTTGTGATTCATTTATTTATTTATCTTTTTTTTTGAGTAAACCAGTAGGTCTTAATAGAATTGGTTTGGTCAGATTGAATTTATTTTTTTGCTTCCAGCTTGCTAACTCACTGAATGACCAGACTTTTTTGATGACCCTTGAAAATTACCAGTGCTACTATATAGACTGCAGTCTACAACATATTTACACTATAGACTGTGGTCTACAATTTTTCCAATACTTTAGAAAGTGTACACCCTAACCTAACCTGTACCTAACCTAATCTGACCTCTCATTTGTCCCCAAAGATAGTCAAGTCATTTCAGGTCAGGTCGGGTCACTTCGGCACAAACTCTTTTGTAGACTGCACACTGTAGTAGAGGTCAGCGCAAATTCTTTTGTAGACTAAAGATATCTTTGTAGACCGCATGCTATAGTAGCACCAAATTACCATTATTATTATATTTGAGATAATTGAACATAATTCCCTTTTTGAATGAGAGTCAGCCACTAAAAAATAAAATGGAGTTGTGAAATGCTGCAAAAACACACCTAGTTCAGTACCATAGTTCCCATCCTTGAAAAGTTTGGAAATCAGAAGAGTAGGTGTAGGCTGCATTTCAGATTGGAGACTTTCTCCAGAGCTATAAAACTTTGAAGCCTAGTTCATCAACCTCACTATCCTGTAGGTTGTGATATCTTACACACACACACACGTACATACATATACAGTACTGTGCAAAAGTCAGAGACCACTGTCAATCTGATAACTATTAGATAATCTGTTGTATGAAAATTGGTTTTGATACTAAAATACATATTAACTAGAACCTCTGGTTCATATTAACGTATAACTAAGTTATTACTTAAGTGTATAAAGTTGTATAAGCTGGATGACCCTCTAGTCTGCATAAATTGGACTTGAGGGTTGATTCATTATATTACTTATAACGCATGTGTTTAAAGATCTAGCGAACTATTACTGATGGATCTGCAGTAAATGCTCCTAAGCTGTTGTTATATCAATATTTACAATTAAAAGTATTGACATATTCACTCAAATTCTGCAAAACAAATTTATCCAAAACGTTTCTCATTATAATCCTAATTCATGCTGGGTTTTTTCTTTCACAGGCTTAAGAAATGACAAAAAGTACAATTTCTGATGAGATTAGATACACTATATGATCAAAAGTATTCGGACACCCCGGAAAATCCGCATTTCTGCAAATATCACCTTCGCCGAAAGGTATGCTGGGAAAAAGCGTGGCGAAACTATAATGCTGAGGTGTTCTGTTAAGTTATCAGTAACTGTTGTGAAGCCATGCCGCGTGGACGTGAACTCTCCGAGTTCCAATGTGGACTCGTCATCGGATGTTATTTAAGCAACGTTTCTATACGAAACATTGCAGTCAAACAGGATATACCAAAGTCGACTGTAGCGGATGTTATCATGAGATGGAAGCACGACGGTGCAACTAACGCGAAAAAACGTTCCGGACGACCACGCAAACTGACAGAATGTGATAGAAGTAGTCTGGTACGACATGTCAAGAAGTCCCGCACGTCCTCTGCCACTTCCATCGCTGAGGAGGTAGGAAGAGCATCCGGTACCTCCGTTAGTACTGTAACTATCCGCAGAGAGATGCACAGACTCGGTTATTATGGTAGAGCAGCTGTACACAAGCCACTGATTACAAAAGTTAATGCCACGCGTCGTTTGGCCTGGTGTGTCTCCCGTTGTTCCTGGACCGTGGAGGACTGGAAAACTGTTCTTTGGAGCGACGAGTCGCGGTATTCACACTTCCAGTCTGATGGGCGTGTTTGGGTGTGGCGACAGCCCGGAGAACGGCTTCTTCCTGACTGTGTACGTCCAACGGTGAAGTTCGGTGGAGGGTCCATCATGGTATGGGGTTGTTTTTCCTGGCTAGGGCTTGGCCCGTTGGTTGTTATACCCACTACCATGAACGCTGACGTTTATCTCGACGTTCTGGACAATTCGGCCCTCCCTATACTGTGGCAATACTATGGAGATGGCCATTGTTTGTTTCAACAGGATCGAGCTCCCTGCCATACTGCAAGGCGTGTGCAGGACTGGTTTCGTGAAAATAAGGTGGATTTGTTAGACTGGCCTGCTCAGAGCCCCGATCTCAACCCAATCGAGCACATGTGGGATGAACTGGAGCAACGGATACGAAACCGCACACCACACCCGGCTTCACTTGCATCAGCTCTGCAAGAGGAATGGCGAGCCATTCCTGCACAGACTTACAGAAAACTGGTGGAAAGTATGCCTCGATGTGTTGACGCTGTAATAAAAGCAAAGGGTGGAACACTGGTTACTAAATGCCATAATAAAACCATTTTTCCCAAAACCATGTGGTGTCCGAATACTTTTGATCATATAGTGTATAAAACAATACATTGGCATGATGAGGGACTGAGTCAAAGAAAAATAAGTTCATTCCCATCTTGAAACAGACATGTTATGTGCCTTGAAAAGTGGATGCTTAATTCTGCCAGTTGAGGTTTAAGTTTTGGTTTTTGGCTAAAAATATAATAGTTACCCCTTTTTCTTTGATGTATTCAATCTGACATGAAGGCAGCGAGTCTTTTGCTTATATTGAGGTTCTAAATGTAGCAGGGCTAGGCTGCTTTAACCCCTAGATCCATGTCCCAAAGCTGGATCCTGTCTGCTTTGCAGATAGCTGGTGAGGGAAGCTATATTTATGGGACCTCTTTGCGAGTGACCCATTGCCCACGTCGGGCTAGCATCATGAAAAATAAAAACTATGGTATTTGTCATTTACCATTAATTACTTATTCGGACTATAGTGGATTTAATTATCCCAGAAGAGTTCCTTGTTCCATGCATGGTCTGTGTGTATCATAAAAAACTCAGGGGACCATTCTGAGTTCATTCCCATATATATATATATGTATAGAAACGACGTAAGTATAGAGGAGTGTTCTGCACACGAAGAGAAATAACAAACAAATGAAAAATAAGGCACCCGCCCGGGAATCGAACCCAGGATCTTCCAATTGCCGGTCAGACGTGCTAACCACTACACCACGGAGCCACGATAGTCAGAAGTTGTAATTCTCCTACATAGGGCAGAAACCAATCTCTTCCTCGTGTGCAGAACACTCCTCTATACTTACGTCGTTTCTATACGTTAATATACTGCGCGGTCATTGCAGTTAAATGTACATATTCACGATTTGCGAGGGTGCCCTCTCAAGGCATTGGTTTCTGCCCTATGTAGGAGAATTACAACTTCTGACTATCGTGGCTCCGTGGTGTAGTGGTTAGCACGTCTGACCGGCAATTGGAAGATCCTGGGTTCGATTCCCGGGCGGGTGCCTTATTTTTCATTTGTTTGTTATTTCTCTTCCTCGTGTGCAGAACACTCCTCTATACTTACGTCGTTTCTATACGTTAATATACTGCGCGGTCATTGCAGTTAAATGTACATATTCACGATTTGCGAGGGTGCCCTCTCAAGGCATTGGTTTCTGCCCTATGTAGGAGAATTACAACTTCTGACTATCGTGGCTCCGTGGTGTAGTGGTTAGCACGTCTGACCGGCAATTGGAAGATCCTGGGTTCGATTCCCGGGCGGGTGCCTTATTTTTCATTTGTTTGTTATTTCTCTTCCTCGTGTGCAGAACACTCCTCTATACTTACGTCGTTTCTATACGTTAATATACTGCGCGGTCATTGCAGTTAAATGTATGTATATATATATATATTTCCTTAAAGTTAGTTTTAATTTACACAGCAAGATTCTGTTTAGATAAAAAATTGGATCATTTGCAAAATGCTTGTTGTTTATATATGGCTGTAAAGCCATGGGGAGTGAAGTCTGAGTTTCAAAATTTTTAATGATATGAACAGGTGAAGAAGTCTTTCCAAGGTAGATGATGATGTTTGTAGTTGATCCAGATCAGTTAAAAGTGAAAGGAGTTTTTTTTTAACATCAGTTTTCACTTTGGGATTCCTCGAATGGGATATTTTGTCACTTCCTGTCCTGAACCTTTAGCTGTAGTTATTTTTCAAGATTTTTCTCCAATTTGGTTAGTGTACTGTTCATTTATGTGCTTTGATTTATTTAAAAATACACCATGTTCCTTGGCAATCAATGGGTATCAATAAGAAGCTTGAATAGCAAAAATTATACAAATGAATACAAAACCGTGGCATCTCAATCAAATGGCATAATCCAGTGGTCTGAACTACCAGATAAGCAAAATCTTCAGTTGATTGCTCCTATGTTTTAAAATTAACTTAATGCTGTACACTATAATTTTATGAACGATTAATAAGCTTAAGCAAATGAAGCTTCACATATTTACATATCTACTGGACATTATCACTCGTAGGGTCAACTAACTTAAGCTTCCTGCTTGGATCTGCACTTGCAGCTTTATTGAACGTTGCCTTAAACATGTCCTTAACCCCATCTAAACAGGTATGGTACTGCAAAACCACACAATGTTTGGCGACATCACACCCTGTATGCTACTTCCGTGGTTTTGATGCAGATTGTGATACCAATCATCACAACTTTCACAAGCTTCGGCTTTATCCTTAAACTTGGCTTCTTTCTTACAAACCTCACAATCACAGTAAGAAATATTGTAAATATGGTACTTATTCTTCATCTCGGTTTATAACTTTTAAGGCCTAAGCTAATCAGGCTAAAAACTGGGATTCCACTGAATGGGATCTTCGGATCTTGCTAAGTACTGTACTAAGGTAAATTAAGTTAAAAGCTTAGGAATGGAGCTGTTTATACTTTAATAATAATTAATGATCTCACAAAGTAAAATCCTTTAATGATTTGGGAAAAAAACAAAAAACTTTGGAGCATAGCAGAGAATGTCTTTCTACTTTCGCATCTTTTGTTCTTTGATATTAAGCGGTATTTAATTGGGCCGATTCTAAAACTGGCATCCACCCTTAAAATTATAACGAAAATGAATTCAGATTGGCGAATATATATATAAGGGGTTTATCGCTGAAATATGAAGTCTGCGCTGAGGCTCAAATCCGAGATTTTCAGATTAACAGCCCGACGTTCAACCACTAGGCTACCGTGCCGAATTTACCAAATATAAACTATCGTTTATCGAAACAAGATTCAAATTGATTGAACTCTCCACGAACACAATGATATTCGGATCTATATTCTATACCTATCTCATCAAACCCACAATGTACTAGTGAATCAGCTGTCGTAATCACGTGATTTCCCTGCAGCTGCCTCGCTGCACAACTGTATTAAATAAAGCCTACTAATATTAAAGTTGACCCAGCCAGTCATGTAGACGTTTACGTGAGGGAGATCTAAAAGGGTGTGTTGCAGTGTAACATTCTAATCTCTCATTTGTTTACTGATGAAGGAATTTTTAACTATAGCGAATACCTTTTGATTCTTCTTGGCGCAATTTATTTCTGACTGTGGATGGGTTGGCAGCTGCTGGATTTAAGTCCGTCTCGTAGTGGTTTAATCCTCGTATATTTAATATTAGTTGCGAGGACTGCATTCTTTTCTGGTCACAGTTTCAATGTATTTTTTGTTTAGTTTTGAATACTAGAAAGCTTTGAAGCCTACTTTAAATTATTATCGTATTTTTTACTTCATTAGAAATAGTTTGCTTTGGAACCATATTTCTTATTGAAATGGAAAAACGAAAGAAAAATTAGACTCCGTATCTGAAAAACCATTAAAATTACTGTGTTTTACCAGTATTAAATGTTTGCGTTTGTACGTTAGTGTGATTGTGAACTTCGATTTGCATTCATCATCATTATTAACCAGAATGGGAAATTTTAGTACAAGTTTCTAAAATTTGAAGATTGGCTGAAGGCTGATTACATTCTCTTTGTGGAAAGAATAATTTGGGCCTTAGTTCAAGCATTGTTGATAATTGCTAAAATTACTCAACTGAGTACATATTGTTAATTTTATAATGAAGTGTCAAGGAGCCAGACTTGCGTGCGTGCGTATGTGTGCGCGCACGTGTGCGCGTTTCCACAGGCAACTGACTGGGCATAAGTGAAGTAGTGTGTGTGTGTGATAATTCACACACACACACACACACACACATACATATATATATATATATATATATATATATATATATATATATATATATATATTATATATATATATATATAGTGTGTACTGCTGAATACACTTAAAGGCCTTGGAATAATTTTTTTTTAGCCTTGTGGGTTGCATCGTGTGTGTATATATATATAATTTTTTTTTTTTGTGAGAACACTTTTGATACCTCTGAACAAAAAAAAGTATCTAAAAAATTCTAGAAATATTTTTACTGTAGGAAAAAGATACCTATGTTGGTCCTCGTTAGGTTAGGTTATGCAGATTAGCGAGTACCTCATTATTTAACGAGTTAACAGAAAACATCGTGCCCTCAGTTGCGCCTGAAATATTTATCACGCCCTTCTTGGTTTGATGGCACTGAGGTTAGGTTTGGTTAATTAGTGTTTTAGGTGTGATTTAAAAAAGTTCGTACCTCGTTTATGCGGAGATGCGCACGTTGTGTGTGTGTGTGTGTGAGTGTGTGTGTGTGAGAGAGAGAGAGAGAGAGAGAGAGAGAGAGAGACGTGTATGCCTTTCCCTTACCTATATCTAAATCGGAAGTCATTATGGCACTGAGACAGATTGGCACTCTTCTCCCTTCCCCCAGCGTTTTGCCCATGGCATCACGAGGCACTGTGCCACCTTCGTATGTGGAGGACAGTTTTTGCGTGTGGAATGCTCTTTGTTGGTTGGTTGGTTGTTTTCAGGTGGAAAGTGACTTTAATTGTTGCCTTATCACAAGATCTTTCGAGAATGGTTCATCTAACCACAGTAGGCGGATCCCCTGTGGAGTGTGGGACCTTCGCAGGGGACCTTAACCTATTTATTTATAATGTGAAGTGCCATCAATAAAGGTTTAATTGCAAATAAATAAAATGTTCCATTAATGCTCTAGACGTGGATGCACGAATGTGGCACACTCGAAACGTGGGAAATGAGTGCCATTCTTTCATTCATATTTTAAGCTTTACATTCGAGTTTATTTTTAGTCAGACCTTCATGAAAGTAGCGAGCAATTTGCGTACGGTACCGTATACCACATAGTTACAAGCTAACAAGGTACCGTGCTTTCGAAAATTATGTGCCAACTTTAAGTACATAATGAAGACTGTATACAGGTCGTATAACCTCCTCGCCTTGTTCGTTTTTTAACGCGCGCGCGCGCACACACACACACACACACACACACATATATATATATATATATATATATATATATATATATATATATATATTATGTGTGTGTGACCTTGTAGCAATGGTCCATGATTTTTTGTTATCAGGTCACTTTTTTAACCTTTGCGATTTTGTTTTGAAGATGAAATCGAAGGTTGTGGTTTTTCTTTGTCGCGAAAAGTCAATTAACTTGAATAAATAAATAAATATACTTTTATTTATTTATTTATTTATTTATTTATTTGGATTGGAATATTTAGGTTATCAGAACATAGGCTTATTTTGAATTGAAAAAACTTTGTGCATACTTTTCTGCTTCTTATTGTTTAATTTGATCAGTTCTGAGGGGTATTTTCTCTTTAAGACCCTTTCCTCCATCAACTTCTCAGTAACACTGAAATGGTTTGAATGGATCGATCATTCAGAGGGGAGCTGAATGAGGCCTTGCTACATTGTCTGTGCTCGCATTTCGCATGGAGCCATGTTTGTGTATCAGTGGCAGCGAAATGCTTCAAACTCGTCCATGTAATAGATAAAGACCCCTTCTGTAAAGCTAAATAAAAGACGCGCACTCCTTCGATGACTTCATTTCTGTTGTAAATATACGAGAGGGATTTTCCCCTCGCAGGTTTTTCCCGGTGCTATTTGTGGCCCGGATCTCCTTTCTTCTCATCAGGGCTTCGGGCACTTCGTGGCACAGGGCCAACGATCGTGGCTGAACTTGACAGTTTGCTCGGTCCTCCCTTAATTTTAGCCACAACTTTATTAACCTAATCTAACCTATAAATTATGGTACCGTCAACTGGGGATACTTGGGACAGTCGGGGTAACTTGGAACATTGTTTTTGAGGCTTCAATAGCATTTTAAAATAAAAAGTGCTGAATTTGGGGCATTTTTTATTGTTTTACATACTCGTATATAAGTACTGTCCCAAGTATCCCCAGTTGACGGTACCTTAACATAACACAATCATAGTTTGCCGATGGAATTCCTCAGAATGCTCGATTTCCCTTCCTGTGGCTGCTGCTTCTTTCCATGTCTGTAGAAAGGACATAATAGGTGCGTCAGTGTCGCCCACTGATCATGAACTCTGGTCCGATCTTTTACTCCAAATTAGTTCAGCAGTTAAAAAAAAAAAAAAACGCCATCTTTACTTATAATTTCGATTTGGTGTCCCGCCCACTTCCTGCTATTTGAATAAGTGTTTAATTCGAGTAGCGCACTGAATAAAGGCTAACGACCAAATTAAATAAACAATAAATATCAGTAGACCCATCAACATTTGTATTTTTTACTTAAAATTATTTTAATATTGTAATTTTTATTTTTATCAGTAAAGAGATATTTAATAGCTTTGGTACCAAAATAGTTCTTAGTAGAGCCTACTGTCTTTTTGTAAAAAAAAAAGTATTTCAATAGTAGGCCTGCTTTATAAGCATGTATAAGAGCTGCATGGCATGCATTGAACATGTATTTAATAATATATGTATAATGACCTCAAATCGCTGATGCTATATATATATATGGGAATGAACTCAGAATGGTCCCCTGAGTTTTTTATGATACACACAGACGGACATGTTATGTGCCTTGAAAAGTGGACGCTCAATTCTACCAGTTGAGGTTTAAGTTTTGGTTTTTGGCTAAAAATATAATAGTTACCCCTTTTTCTTTTATGTATTCAATCTGACGTGAAGGCAGCGAGTCTTTTACTTATATTGAGGTTCTAAATGTAGCAGGGCTAGGCTGCTTTAAACCCTAGATCCATGTCCCAAAGCTGGATCCTGTCTGCTTTGCAGATAGCTGGTGAGGGAAGCTATATTTATGGGACCTCTTTGCGAGTGACCCGTTGCCCACGTCGGGCTAGCATCATGAAAAAGAAAAACTATGGTATTTGTCATTTACCATTACTTATTCGGACTATAGTGGATTTAATTTTCCCAGAAGAGTTCCTTGTTCCATGCACTGTCTGTGTGTATCATATATATATATATATATATATGTATATATATATATATATATATATATATATATATATATATATATATCTTTTTTTCAAATGTCCCGTGCGATGATTCCTCATTTCACGAAGGTCAAGCTTGTCGCCCCTACACACACACACACACACAGTGTGTCAGGTCGACCCAAGAAATATGGAAAAGAAACGCTTCATATTAGTTACGGAATTACTGACAAACTTCAAATACAAACTACAAATGGCGGAATTTGTAGTTTGTATATGAAGTTTGTCATAGTAATTCCGTAACTAATATGAAGCGTTTCTTTTCCATATTTCTAGGGTCGACCTGAAACATCCTGTATACTACTACTACTACTACTAAATAATAATATCGATAATAATATCAATAATAATATCAATATCAGGGTTTCCCATCAGACAATGAAAGTTTCGTGAGGAATTATACAGTACACCCTCATTATAGCGCCATTACTGGTACATATTTTAAATTTGGCAGTAAATGAGGTAGTCAGGAAATAAAGTTAATTAAATTAAACAAAAGCGCTAAATAATGAAGGCGTCAGACTTTAAATCTAGACACTATTAATACAGTGTAACGTGGTTCCAAGGTTTATGGCGGCTCAGAAGATACGAAACTAAGTTATAAATTAAAATCGTCAAATACTTTTTCAGTGATAACTCTTTCTTTACTTGACTTTCATGTCCTTAGTTTATTAGTGAAGGGGTAGGAAGTTTTTAATTCCTCAAAAGACATCATTGTGAGGGAAACCCTGATATATATATATATTGCAAAGAAATCACAAAGCAACACGTGATCTTTTTAATAAGCAAAGAACCACAGGGAAAAGGAAAAGGAAACACGAAGTCCGAGCTTTTTCGTGATACATTTACATCTTCAGGGACGAGAGAGAAATACAGAATTTACAAAATAAATGATTAAATACACAAGCATGAAAATTCCTCAATAGGTAACTCGATCTAAAAACAATAAAATCAATCTAAAACTTCCCCAATAAATAAATTAATCTAAGGGCTACTAAATTATCGAATACGTAAAAACTATATAAAAGAAATTATACAGGGTGTACATAAAGTCAGGATCTATTTTTGTGAAGCACTTGGAAATTATATGGAATTCAATCATAAAATGATAGTGGTAACATTTATTAAATAATTAAGAGTAGGATTCGACGTGACGCCCATCAGTATCCCTGCACAGCTCAAATCGTTCCGCAGCATTTTAAAAACATTCTGGAGCATTTCCGGGGTTACGTTATCTGCAGCAGTTCGTATACGTAAGTTTTCAAGACTCGTAATCTTCGTCTGATAGACGTGCGATTTGATAAAGCCCCATGCAAAGAAATCTAAAGGGGTTAAATCTGGTGATCTCGCTGGCCAAGGTCTGTTGCTTCCGCGTCCGATCCAGCGATTTGGAAAACGTCCATTTAGATAATCCTGAACAATTTTGGCATAGTGACAAGGAGCACCATCATGTTGATAGACGACGGTACTAACAATCCTATCCCCAATCAGCTGAGGTTCAAGGAATTGCTGCAACATGTGCAGATAAATAAGCCCCGTAACTGTAGCTTCAGCGAAGAAAAAAGGACCATAAACCTTAGATTTTGTTAAACCCATCCGACATTAACTTTAGGTGTCTCTCTCCCCCCAATTTTGGACGAAATCATTCGGTCTTTCATCTGCCCAAATTCGACAGTTATGGCGATTTACTTTCCACACGTATGGAAAGTGGCTTCATCACTAAAGAGAATGTTGTCCATTAAATTATCACTCCAGATTTGTTCTACGAGATCAGCACACACAGCACTTCGTCGAGGGAAATCTTCCTCATGTAAATCATGTAAAACCTGCAAATGATAGCTTTTCTTCCGCAAATTAACTTTCAGAATTTTGTGCACAGATGACATCGGGAGGCCGAGTCTGTGTGATGCAGCACGAACGGACGTACGTGGCTCCTCAGTGATAATTCCGCGTACTGCATTCACGGTAAGATCTGACATACACGGTCGTCCTGATCTTGCTTCATTTACAGATCCCGTTCGTTTAAATTTGTTCACCAATTTTCGTATTGTCTTGTCTATTGGCCCCGGCTTATGAAATCTCCTCCTAAACTTCTCTCTGATGTCATTGTATTTCTTTCCCTCGATTCGCCAAATTACTATTGCCACACGCTCTTCTGTATTCATTCTAAGGGCTTCTGAAAAGAAAAATAGAAAAAAATAATTATTTCACAAAAATACATCCTGACTTTATGTACACCTACAATTAACATGTACACATAAAATGGGGTTAGACTAAATAATGGAAACACTCGCATTTTCGCTGCTGTATTTTCTGGTATAATTAATGGCGTTATATAATTTACTGAATTCATACGTAAATGCGTATAATATCGATAACATCATCTATTTTAATATGCTGATATTGGTATTTCCTGCTCTTGAAGAATAAATGAAAAGATGCCACACTGTGAAAGAGGCATAACAATAGGAACCCATTTGGTTGGTGTCTGAGTATTAAAAATGGCGTAATTGTCCTTGTATCTTGAACGATTCTCCAACGTTGTGAATACATGGAAAGAAATGGGGAAAAACTACTACTGCACATAAACATAATAACGTTCCCATTATTCTCTCCACTCCAACCTCATTCGAGTTTTTGCGTTGGTTGGTGTTATGAGGGGGCTTTAATACAATTCTTATAACATCATTTTGACTGATACTGCTCTTTGGCCTTTGCACATTCTTCTTTAGTTATGAACGAAGTCTGAAGCGACAGTCTTTGGTTCATGATTTACGGTTCGTAATAAGGTTCTTCTCACGCATTCTGTCGCGGTTGCTTTACGCCCCACTATATTCCTTATTTGAAGTACTTTTTTTCATTTTCTATATACAGGGTGAGTCAAAAGTAGCGCCCGATTTCTGTTTTTTTCGGCTGTCAGATTCTTTCTGGGAAGTCATGAAAATTGCCAGTAAAACAGCTTGGTACAGTTCCGTAATAATTTTCCCCGAATAGATGGTTAGATAAACATGTCATTCATTTATTTCTACCTTCTTGTACACTCTAATACAAATGGCAAACAAACAATCAACTGACAGAAATCGGGCGCTACTTTTGACTCACCCTATATTCATAACCTTGACGACTATTCTTCGAGATACAGGGGGGCAATTATGCTACTTTTAATACCGAGATGGTAACCAAACTGGCTCTTACTAGCATACCTCTTTCACAGTCGGTGCCATCTTTTCCAACGGCCATATTTTTATTTATTCTACGAGAATAGGAAATACCAATATCAGCATATTAAAATAGATGATGATCTCGATATTATACGCATTTACATACGAATTTAGTAAATTATATAGCCATTAATTATACCAGAAAATACAGCACCGAAAATGAGTGTGTTTCCATTATTTTGTCTACTGTGTATATATATATTTTCTTTGAATTAACAAGTCTTTGAGGAAAAATCTCTTACCGCGTTTACATAAGAGAAAAATAAGTACTGTAATTTCCTTTTAACTTAATTGTGAGAGTTCAACTAATTATCAAGGATTAAAGTCAACATTAATGTGTTCCACTTGGAATTGGTAGATAAAACGCAGGACGAAAATCTTTATCATCGAATTCCATCAAAGTGTATTTTATTTATTGTTTGGATGAAGAAGAGCTCATTCGTGGATAAAAACTTATGTTCGAGCGTCTCGAACGGGGGAAAATCCCCGTGCCAGTTTTTTAGCCCTGCTGTGGCTTCAGGGGACTTTTTTTTTTTTTTTTTTTTTTTTTTTTCCCCCAATACGAAATTTCCTCAGAACTCGATGAATATATCACAGCTAGAGTTACTCACAGTTTGAGTGTATGAAGAATATGGGGCCTAATCCTCCTCTGATTGAATGGGACCATATATAGACGTGTTATTTCCTCTCGTAATCCTACACCATCGCACAATCAGGTTTTGAACCTTGGATGACATTGAGAACTGACTGATCCTGATTCTTGTTGCGTAACAGAACGTGTTTGCCATGACGTCATCACCTCCAACGGTTTCCTTGACATTTTCACCAAGTGGTAGTATCGCCTCTCTCATTTGTAGGGTCCCCTACCGCGTCTTCCACTCCCTAAACCGAGTCATTGGTGGGAGTAAGTAGCTCTTGATGAACTTCTCTCGCATGGAAATGCAGTTGAATGTTTTGGGGCAAAATTGAAGCGTGTTTAGTCGTTTGGGAACCACGTGGATTTGTCGTCGTTCTTAAAGATAATCGAGTGAGTGCGAGCTGCTCCGCGGTCTTAATAAACATTTCGTGATTACACTTATTTCAGGAGACTTTTCCTCCGTTTTTGACATATAATATTAACGAAATGAAAAGTGGAATAACTGCAAAAGTTTAGTTATTTTGTGTTGTGTCTTGTAAATAGGTGGAAGGTTATTTTTCTAAATATAACCCGTAATACACACCTGTGTTAATATAAAAATGAATACTGTAATATGTTACCAAAGTAGTTAATCAGTTATGTGAAACACACACACACACACATATATATATATATATATATATATATATATATATATATATATATATATATGAAAATTATTTCACGAAAGTAACACGTGAAAAATATTTATGATGAATAAAACCACGAAGGAAAGGAAACACAGAATGGTGTTCAAGCGCTTTCGTCTAATGACATCCTCAGTGTTCATTATATATATATATATATATATATATATATATATATATATATATATATATATATTTATTTATTTTATTTATTTATTTATTTATTTATTTATTTGTGTGTAGCAGTTCTGTCCGTTGGTCGGTCTCCACACAAAAGTCAAGCTGGTGGCCCCACCTCTAGTCCTGATCTGGTGGAGAAGAGTTGCTCTCTTGCGATCTCCATCAAACATAGCCAGTAATGTTCCTGATCATCTTCCTTGTCTGGCCTTTAGTTTGGGAATACTACACACTTTACCATTCCTATTTTCTACGTCAAGACTGAGCAGTATTCATATTTTGGTCTGATCAGTTTTTTCAGCAGGGGAATCATTATTCTCTTGTCCCTTCTTTTAAAGGTTCTCAGTACCTGTTCCACAACTCTTTTTGCATTGTTTATCGCTATCTAATTTTTTCTCAAATTTCCCATCGTCGGTCATTATAATTCCTAAATCTATATTGCTTTCTTCTCTGAATTTCCAGTCGATTTGGGGCATAATATGCTATCTGTTTTAGCTCCTCAATTTTTTCCTCCATATCTCAAGAACTGAAAGTTCTCGGTGTTAAATTTCATGTTGTTTTCTGACCATTTGTATATTTTGTTCGTGTCCTTCTGTAGGGTCTCCACCTCTTCTGCATTACTGATTTTTCTTCCGATGTTTGTATCGCCTGCAAAGGATGTTACTATGCTGTTGTTGGTTACTTCATTGTCTGTTAGCATGATAACGAATAGGAGTGGGACCAGTACTGTTCTTTGTGGTGCTGAGCTGCGTACTTCCGATTCTGATGATGATATGCCTTGGATTTTTACGACCTGCAGACATTCTCTGAGGAAATTGTAGATCCATTTCCCACCTTGCCTGTTATTCTCATATGTTTCATTTTACGCGCTATTATACCATGATCACATTTGTCGAACGCTTTAGCAAAATCCGTGTGTATGACATCGTAGTTTCATTGCTTTCAAGTGCGTCTTGGATATTATAGCGCTCTATTAGTTGTGATAGGCATGATCTACCTGATCGGAGTCCGTGCTGATTTTCGTTGAATCTTTCTAGTGTCTCCAAGAAGTTAATTAACTTCGCAGCTACTCTCATTTACGAAATATTGTTCGCTTTTGTCTCGAAAATTTTTTTTCCTTTTGGTTGTGCTTTCGGAACATATTTTTCTAAAATTTCCAGTCTTTTTTCTTCCAAGGTTGTTACCATTTCTTCGGTTGGTTTATCCTCAAAGACCATTTTCCACCCTATTTGGCCCATGTGGGATCTCATTTCTTTCCGATTTGTAATCTTGGAGTTTTGGTTAAAAATCTCAAGTTTACTTCTTTCTTCAGTATGAGTATTTTCTTTTGACGTTTTCATCGGATTAGTTGGTATCTCGCGTATGTTGTGGTCTGAGATAGTAGTTGGGGTTATAGTAAACCCTCGTCCAACGCGAATTTGCTTATACACGGAAAAATAAATGCGAACAATTATTTGCCGAAAACAGAAATTTTGATTATACACGGTCCGCCAAACACCCACTAATATAGTAGTACTGTACATGTGCCCAATGCGCGCTCTGTTTTCTCCAACACTCCCGCATCTCCCTCTCGCGTCACCCCTCGCATCACCCTTTGTCTCAGTTCCGCTACCGCGTTAAGTTCAGTGAAGTCGTGTTGGATTGTTTTTGTCGTATTTTGCCGTTATTTTGCTATTACCCTTAGACAGCAGTATGGCACTAAAATGTAAAGCATCCGCGAGTGATAGTGAAGAGAAGAAAAGTCGTAAGGTTATGACATTAGCCTAAAAAATAGATTCTAGATAAGTTGCGTGGTGGTATGAGCATAACATCACTTGGCCGCGAGTATTACGTGAATGAGTCTACCATACGCATCATTCGAAAGAGTGAAGAAAAGATACGTGCTATTTTCATTTAATATATTTTTATTTATCATATGTAAATATCATTATGTTTATGATTTTATTATGTTCTTATTTCATATAAAATATAGGTTGGGAAATTCATTTATGTGTGAATAAAAAATCTACGTATCTAAGTATTAATGGGAGACTTTACGCGGCCGCATTCACGTATCCCCATTTATCCCATGAGGTATTAAGTAACACACACACACACACACACACACACACACACACACACAGCTGCATCGACAGTATCTATTTAATTAATTTAAACGGTGAAAAGTGGAGTTTGAATTTTTCATAAGAGTTAAAATTTTAATTTGTGAAACGATTCAAAGTGAATAGTTGAGAAGTGAAGCTTCATTCAAGTGCTTGCAACCCTTTGCATACGAGGCCTCAGGCCATAGTTTATTAACGGAGAAAGGTTCAGGCCATAGTTTATTAACCCTTTATCGCCGAACGTTAGGGATTCGACGCGCAGTGCGGTAAAGGGTTTAACGGAGAAAGGTTCCCTCAAATAAACGTGTGGGGTACCGTTTTTGTCGTATTTGGGATCATCTGGTTTTGGGTGTTGTGTGAACTTGTTAGTAGGATATGCAAAAAAAATTAGTTTGCGTTTACCGTAGCTTGTAGGAGCCTGTTCACAGTTATAAATCGTAACACAAAAGGCGGACCTAATTGAGAATAATTATTATTTATTATTATTATTATTATTATTACTATAGTTTCAGCTTTTGATTTCTAAGTTCAGTAGGTCAATTTTTTTCTTCAGTTTTTCTTGTGTATACCTTTTATGTTCATGCACATCTGGACGTCTTCGGTGCTTTTTAGAAATTAATTCGTTTAGGAGTGTAACATCGCTTATTTGGGTTGAAGGCTTTCCCTCAATGCCAACAAGTGACTGAATTTTACTTTTAGCAGTTTGGTGAGGTGAGCGAGAATGTATTCATTTTCTCAATGTATGGTCGTTTATCTTATATAAATGTCACCACCTCTTGTCAGGTTTACATAGGTACTGCAATAGTTTTGTCGAAAGTAGCAGGGACAGACCAGAACGTGTGTGTGTGTGTGTGTGTGTGTGTGTGTGTGTGTGTGTGTGTTTGTTTCATACATTTTCATAAAATTGTTTTGGTTTCATTTGTAAAGTTGATTTCAAATTGTGATGTAGATAGGTAAAAAACAAAGGACGTAAAACTTGCGAAAGCCTTTTCCTGAGGAGTGTGACACTGTTCCATATTCGTCATAGCGTATCATTCTACCTGCAACCCCCCCCCCCCCCCCCCACACACACACACACACCACCACCACCACCACCACACACACCAAAAAAAAGTCGCAAAACAAGATCAATTTTAGCATTTGTTTTAGTTGCAATATATTACTTTTGTAAATTAAATTTAAAATAAAATTTCCTATAAGACCGGACTTATGGTACACCCTGTATATATATGTATATATATTAGCAATTTCAGAGAACGAACAAAATACTAATATACATTTTGAAGAATTATACATTCGTATATAAAAGATTCGTAATTGGTGTATAGTTTGGATTCATGTTGTATTCATGTTGACTCATGAATTTTCCGGGTTAAAATCGATACTACTTTTTGGAACTCGTTTGTTACGATTTTTTTCCACTGTTGCAAAATTTCCTGTCTGAATTTATCAGATTTTTTTTTACTCGAGGAAAAATGTCTATTTTCCTGCCCGACTTTTGTTTCGTTGTTCGTTCAATTGTTTTTCCTTAATTTATTTGACTGTTTCGCAGTAGGAAGAATGTTGTTGTTAATTTTGTTTCGTGGAATTTTATCCGTTTGATTATATTTGATTTCGGCTCTCTCCTTCTTGTACGGGGGGGAGGGGCATTTTTGCGGGCACGCCCTTGGCCCCTCCTTCTCACATAAAAAAAACTTTGACACGAAGGAGTTTCGACCATTCGGGGACGCGTCAAACTTTTTTGTGTAATTCCATTAGTATATAAAAGTTAGCGTTCCTCGTGGCCTTTCGACGGGACATTGGATTCTGAATTTTACTATTATCGTTTGTTACTATTCATAGTTCGAGGTCACGAAGTCTTTGAACATTGTCTATGAAAAACTGCCGCCATTGACCTTTGGGTCATTTAATTACGCTTCAATTTCGTTATCTGGGTTATCGTAACCGCATTACCTCATACCAACAGTTTCTCCACCAAGTTTTTTATTTTTTATTTTTTTGGAACGAATTCGATAATGGCCCAATCCCGTAAGAATATAGGTTATTTTGTACCGAGTTGAAATTGTCACTCGCGTTTATCACGTTATAAGTTCAGTAATAAGTTGGCATTATAAGAAAAAGGTGGTTCCGCGATCAATAGTGTTAATTGATATTCATTTGAATTTGCCTTTTTAATCCTGTAAGTAAACTCGACCCAACTCTAAGCCACGTCCGCTCGCGATTAGATCGAAGTGCCTCTAATGTCATTGGTAATTCTCGATCTTTAAGAATTTTGGCGAGTCACAATAATTCTTCGAGGTTTCACGCGCTCATTTTTTTTCCTATAATATTTCCTCGTTATTTCAATTTATCTCCTTTTTTTTAAATTCATTTTTAACTGTAAAACTGTGACGACTTTCGGGAATACCCCCAAACGTTTACCCGCAAGGTCACGTTGCGTTTATACGAAGGCATTTCCTCCGACCGAGCTGTTTTCATTTAATTAACCGAACTACCCAAACTGAAACTGAAAAAATTTTGATGCTCGGAAAGCCATACCCCAAAATGAAAATGAATTCTACATAATATTTTATGGATTATGGTTAGGGGGCAACTATTACTAATATATACATTATGTATATACGTGTGTACGGTAAAAAAAAAAAGAATTCTCAACTTCTTTTTAATGACCCCCCCCCTACCTTAACGAAAGCGCGCAATTAAAAATTTGAAAAAAGACCATCTTTCGTAGCTATCGTAACTTCAGTGACCACAGACTAAAATGTAGGACTAAATTGGCCATATATATATATATATATATATATAATATGATAGTCAATGTCTAAAATCAGGCAATTTGTAAATTGACCGAAATTTGAAGCAATGTATTAAATTGATGATACACAAAACCTAACCTAACCTAACGAATTTTTAGGCAGCATATTGGGGAATACCAGTGGGCATGCATATACTTACGAGAAATGTTAGGTTAGGTTTGTGTGTAGCATCAATTTGACACATTGCCTAAAATTTCAGTCAATTTACAAATTGCCTGATTTTAGACATTAACTGTAACATATATATATAAATATAAATAAATTGAGCGTTGAAAGAAAGAAAGAAAGAAAAAAAATGTTAGTTGTGAGGATCGGGGTCAAGCTTTTTTCTTTGCTTTTCTTTCCGAAAACGATCAATGTAACCTGGCAAGTTGAGTAGCTCAGATTTTTTTTTTTCTCTTTTACCCCCATTATTCGTGAACTCAAGGTTGAAAGAACTGGTGAAGGTGAAATACGTTAATTTTATTAGGAATTGGGAAAGGGAAAGTGGTTTAACTACAATATACATCACTTTATTAAACTCTCACACGCCGAAATTTAACGTTGTTTGGTATTTAAAGTGGGCAAAATGGGCATATCCTGAAGTCGTGCATGAAAGTTTAAATCGAGACTCGATTGAAAATTTTATTTATATATATATATATATATATATATATATATATATATATATATATATATATATATATATATATATAGGGTGAACCAAATGTAGGTGGACAGTAAATGATAACGTTTATTTTGAGAATACATATTTAATTTTTTTGTATACTATAATACAAAATAAAATTTAAATAAATTTAGTTATAATATTTAATATAATAAAACACAAACACCATAGTTATAATGAACACCATAGTTATAATATAATATAACACAAACCGTATTCAACCTACTGTCCACCTACTTTTGGTTCACCGTGTGTATATATATATATATAATATAATATATATATATATATATATATATATATATATATTATATATACGTGAGGTCTGATGAAGTGATTTCCGTCATATACAGTGCCCGCGAAAAGTATCCGATCACCCTTGAAATTTGTATTTTTTACATAAAAAACAATGTTTAAATGTATACTAACCTTATATTAGTATTTTGTCATCTGTCCTTTGGTTTGGATGACTTGTTCTAGACGTTTTGGCATGGATTTAATCAAGTTTTGACAAACTTCCACTGATATTTCCTTGCACCATACCTTTTTGATGGCCTCTTGTAATTTTCGACTGAGCCAGTGTCGTGGCATTCAACCTTATTTTTATTATTAGCCACAGATTTTCTATCGGATTGAGATCTGGACTATTACCAGGCCAATCCAAAATATCAAATTTATTGTCAGTAATCCATTTTGTCACTATTTGGCCCTGTGACATGGTGCACCATCATGCATGTATGTTTTTGTCCTTTGGATTGCCATTGCCATTGGAAGTTTATCCTGTAGCATTGCTAAATACCGTGCACCATTCATAGTTGTGTTCTTCGGAAGAAAATATAAGTTTCCACGCCCATAGTAACCGAAACAACCCCAAACCATCACACTTGGAGGGTGTTTCATTGTCTTTAGGGTGTATTTAGGGTCCATCCTATTTGAGCCAATAGGCCGGCGAACCTTTTTTGGACAACTTCTGAATGTCAAAAATGTCGACTCATCGCTAAATAAAACCTTCTTCCAGTCATCAACAGTCCAATGAATGTATTTTTTACAAAATACGACACGTTTTTACGCATTTTTTCATTAATGAACGGTTTCTTAGCAGCATGGCGAGATGGTAATCCGAGTTCTTTTTGGAGCCGCTCCTGGATAGTTCGTTCAGAAACACCAGATAACAAATTATTCATATTAAATTTTATTTCTTTCGCAGTTATTGTTGGGTTTTTCAATACTAAACGTTTCATAAGTTTGTCTGTTCGCGAATTTGTTTTTCTCGGTCTGCCAGATCGTTTTTAGGGACTGGCGTGGTTAGGCCACCATTGTTCTTAGCCCGTGAAACCCATAAATTAACGGTACTTTGGGATATGTTTAATTCCTTAGCTATCTGTCTCTGTGATTTCCCACATGCATGCAAAGCAACAATAGCACCTCGACAATCACTCTTAAGTTGTTTTTTAGCACACATTATATATAAATTTTATTTACACCACTTTCTGTAAAAAAAAAAAAATATCAAGAAATTTACACAAACAGTGAAATCTGACAAATTTGAGACACAGCCACCCGCAACGAAGGCTACCAGAACACTAATTTGAGAATGCGTTGGATAGCTCTCATATCAGCGAGCAACCTCAAAGTTACCAGATGTCGCTAGAACAAATAGAAAGTGAATTACGTGTCTCTGAATATCAAGGGAAAATATTGTATTTTCTTGAGTGATCGGATACTTTTCGCGGGCACTGTAGAAGAAACCATAGTTTGTTCTTATTAGATCAAGTAATTATTCTGCTACTGGTTGTTTTTTTATACACATTTTGTTCGTTAGTTGTGTGACGTATTGTATTGTTCGTTGCATATTGTTCTTTGGTTGTCTACGCAAATTTTTTTTTTTTTTAACTCCTATTGGCCTAATGCAGTTATTGATTCGCGACCACTTTGTCATTGTTTTTGTACTGTATAATGATTTAGAAGCGGGAAAAGGTTTCCTTCGGATGTTGGTTACGCATTTCATATTTTATTTTGCATTTCCAGATTGAAATTGGCTATCAGAATTCCCTTTTCATTACGGTATATTACAATTATAGGTTTTCGTTAAATGTTATTTAACATCTTAAGTGTTGTGTTAAAAGAAGTTTAGTGTTTCAAAAGTCATTGCAGAAATCCCGAGTTAAAAATTTGTGAAGATTAGAGTGAAAGATTTTCCGTTCCTTGACGCGGTTTGAAGTTGCGTACATCAGCATCGTGAGGAGGAAATTGTGAAACAAACAAAAAAAAAGAAGTAATTTCACCTTCATTCGTTTCCCAAATGGATTTTACAAAAGTAAAGCTGAACAATGTCCTGAAAGCGGAAACGTCTCGCAGTCGATCTAAATCTTGCAACGGACGAACCAACAACGAATTTTACTCCGAAATTCACATTCCACTTCCTTCCAAATGGACAAATTCGGTGCGAGGCGACGGCGAGAAACACGAAAACAGTAAGAGAAAAGCGAAACAAAACCGTGAAAACTCCTCCAAAAAGAATTATTCGGTCCAGCTCCGTCCAGGGCACTATCAACTCAGCGTTCATTGGCCATCGAAGCCGAGACCAGTTTGCATTACATTAACTCCCGAAAAGGAAAACGGATATACTCCTCCCGGGGAGCAACAGCCTCTTTTGTACGACGATGTTAGTCCTCCTTCCCCATCATCCTCCTTCCCTAGGAGAGTCGTAAATAAGCTGTTTCCCCCTTCCACGTCCGGGGCATCGTCGAACGCGAGGAACGGCTCTCATCATCCGAAGGTCGGTGGCGGTGCTTCTAGAAAGCGTCAAGGCGGGGGTTTGGAGAACCAGAGTCGCTACTACCAACGGAAAGGAAAACACAGGTGGGCTTCTTTGTCGTGCATTCATTTCGCTAATTTAGACGATGATGACGCTTTTGGGGGTTATGAGGGGGTGGAACACCTTAAACGGACTTCCCTCGGAGAGGTTCGAGGGTCCTCGGAGGGAGTCAGTGGTTCCGATCTTTATTTTATTAATAATTTTGCCTCGTCTCAGTGTCACTCTTTGTTGGACGTTTATTCAACTTCTACTTCTACCGCTCATGTATGTAAGTTAAATAAAGTCGTTAAAGACATTGACGTTGCCGAAAAGACATTTGTATCGCATTCTCTCGACGAATTGATCAATTATTGTAAGGAAGATATTAAATTTAAAAGAAGGAAGGAACCGTCGCTCGGGGCCATTGAACGGAGGACGTGGCACGAATACGAGAACTTTTTATCGCGGGTGGTCGATGAGTATTTTAGGGAAACGGTTCCCGTTTCAGACCTTGAGAATATTTTAGGTAGCGGCAAAATGTGCTCGAAGAAAAGATCAAAACGTTCCGATGTTTACTCGTTAAGGAGGCGCTCACCCTATGAGAGGTCCGTATGGTCGACACCGCCCGCGTTGAACAGTCCTGAAGCCATGAAGAAATCCCTTCAAAGGTCGGATGACATAAATAAAAGCTCGAACGAGCAAAATACATATTCTGGGTGCAACGAACGAAAAATGAGCATCGCGGATGGCATTTATAGGAGTTCCGATGAAGAAAATTCTTGGTATTCCGACGAGTCTTTGGGTTATAGAGCCGATACTGAAGGAAGTGACAAGGAGACAGTTAGTGAAGTTGTACCTTTTTTTAAGTACTGCGAAAACACACCAAATTTGAACTACAAAAAACGTGTCTTCAAAGAATCTCGTAAGAATTCCAAAGCCAGAATGTATTTTGAATGGGCAAAAGAAACTCGACAAATCAATATGGAGCCAAGGTACGCAGCCAGCGTCGATTCGCTCTTAAATTACGACCCATTTACAAAATTTCCCCATTTTAATACCGCCACAACACTTCCCAATTTAATTTTTAATCTTAAAAATAATAATAATAATAAAGATTTCAACCCGAAAAATGCTTACAATGGCTACGACGAAATAGAAAAATACACCGAAATGTTAGATGAGAAGAAGAGAGAAATTGTTGAACATTTGTTGTGTGATTTTGCTAAAAGTACTTCAAGTTATTCGGAAGACTTTCCCGGACTCGCCAATAAAAGTAATTCTTTTATCGAACGCGGCTATTGTGCTTCAGAAAAAAATGAGATGACTGCGTCTCCATCTAGCCTTAGTGACATAGATAAGATTTTAAACAAAGGACTCGTAATCAATCATTCCGAGGGAAAGGTCCCCTCAGAAACTATATCCCTTTATTCGAGTCCATCAGCTGAGGAGAATAATAATAATAATAATTCCTTCGACGAAAACTCTCTATATTTAGAGGAAAATTTCCCGCAACTTAATGAAGAAAGTAAAGTTTTGCTGACAGACGGATTTCCCTTAACGAGGAACATCGTCATCATCTCCGAAGATGAAAATTTCATTAAGAAACGAGAGAGTCGCCATTTGAGTGAAATCGATATTAATGATAAGAATTCTTTACACTCGTACACGTCGAAATCTTGGAGCACTTTAGGAGTAAACAAATTAGGTAGGTGCCATAATGAAGATAATTCGATTTATCTCAAACCTCTTGATTTTAAATCAGATTTATGTTATAAAGCCAATATTTGTAATGAATTAAAAAAACCTTCGGATTTTTCTGCTGATTTAATTTCTCTCGAGCCAGTTTGTGATCCAATTTGGCCTCGTAATTGCGGCAGCCTGAGAGAGAGAATGTCATTATGTGGCTCGCGTCATTTGGAATTTGCTCCTAGTCATACACTCGGTGATGAAGCGCGTGTTGGCCCCGATAGAAAAGTGTCAAAAGTGACACAAGATGCGTTATTGGGTAAACCGCTTATTACAGAGGCGTCGTCTCTTCCGACCCCCGAAGTGTCCCACCCGCATCTTCGTGCGAGTCGCTCATCGCCTCGAGAGCGAGGAGCATCATTGGTGCAGCTTCTGCCAAGTCTTGAGAATCGTGACCGAGTTTGTGAGTGTTCGATGGGGAGTGTTCAGTCAGGGGAGGGGAGAAAGTCCTGCGATGTTGAGGATTCGATAAGAGAGTGGGAGAAAGCGGGAAAAAACGTTAATCCAAGACGGCCCAAATCGCGTAAATACTTTAGCGAGATTTTTGAAAATTTTGGTTCATCGAGAACTCCGAATAAGAGGGAGAACTTCCCAACTTACTCTTCATATGGCGGAGGAAGAAGTTTCGCTTCGCCTACTTCTAACTTCGTTAAAGACAGTGACGTTGGGAGTAATCGTGCAAATCCTAGTTTCGTTAAATGTAACACTAATAACGATAAGGAAAAGTTATCGATTTCTGTCGTCCCTAACTCCTCCTCACAACCAAATAGCAGCTGCCAAGGAAGTAAACTTTGGAAAACTGCCAACGATCAACCAAATTCCTCAGAAAGATTTAAGAAGCAAGAGGTAAAATGTGAAAAAAGTGAACTGCGTTCGCGTAGTTACGTGAATGACGATCATAATTTTCTCTCGAAAGAATCTAGTTTTCGCGTATCCCCTACACACGGAGAAAGGGCGTTTCGGAACGTCAGTGATGTTGATCGTAACCCGGTTGAAAAGTTGAGAAGTTCGTCGCACCTCTACGAAAACACTTACTTTCATGAACATCGTTATGTAGGAGAATTTTCGTACATAAACTCTCTTATAGAAAGCTGTGCTTCGGAAGAGGAAGTTTTGAGTCCTTCTACCGATTGTCGCTCTTCTCCTTCGAGGGACTCCACTCCAGCGACCTCTTCCTCAGAAGTAACGGACCGAGGAGAAGAATTCTCCCAGAAAAGTGACCCTCCTCCTGACGCGTTGGCTAAGAAAACCCCATCTCCCATAAATCTTCCGGAGGAGGAGGAGGAAGAGGAGATGATCCAATGTCCGCGGATGAGGAGACCAGTGAGAGCAGTTCGGGTAAGTTCTCCGTTTGCCGATCGGAATCCTCGGAGTCTGTGTCCTCTGATGTATCGTCCTTCTACTACACTGCCGGAGGATCGGAACTCTATGACGCAGTGGAAGAGGTAACCAAATATTTTTCATTTATTGACAAGATAGATTCAGAACAAAGTTCAAATCGACCAACAGAAAGGGATGAAACTCCGACCAAGATGACACCTGGTGCAAGTAAAGATGGTGATAGTGATAGTGACGATGATGATGATGACGACAATAATGATGATAATGACGACGACAATAATGATGATAATGACGACGACAATAATGATGATAATGACGACGACAATAATGATGATAATGACGACGACGACAATAATGATGATAATGACGACGACAATAATGATGATAATGACGATGATGATGGCGACACTGAAGCAACCGCTTTGATAGATAGCGAAAATAATACTCCCACTTCGTCTCCATCGGAAGAGCCTTTACCAGTTTTTTCGTTTTGAAGAAAAGCAATTCTTACTCATTTTCGTCACACGAGTACGTGAACGCCAATGTCGTCGTTAAAGACAGTCAAATTCTTGTGACAATTAAGCCCGGTGTTGAAAATTTCCCTCCCGATCATTTAAACGATGATACGAACAACGAAGATTGTAATCCCATCTACGAGAATTCTTCTCCGAGTGCGAACGCCGAAGAAAGAAACGAAAAATCCCCGTGTAAAAATAAGCATTCCGATGACGGTTTGGTGTATGCGTCTCCTTGCGTCACTCATTCTGATTCAGAAAATGAAATCAAAGTATTTGACACCAAAGCATTTCCTGACGATGTCAATCTTCCCGAGACTGATCAAACGCAACAACACCGAGAAAAAGACGAAGTCCACTTCGACATCGGCGTCCGTATTCCTCAACTTAGAGAGTGTTTATCCGAAGGTGACATAAAACTGAGCGATAAGGACTACGACTTCGACGATGAAAGTTCTCTGTACGCTCCCTTAACGGTTTCCGAAGAGGAAAGTGAAGGTCTTCGGACCTCCGTCGATGACGTCTCCTCTCTACCGGAGAGGTACTCCGATACCTCGCATAGTTCCTCCTCGCCAGAGCCTGCTTGTGAGGGGCATCAGAATCGGTACCCGATTCCACGATTTCCTTCTGAAACGCGTCCCGTGATTCACGTGGGCTCGGAAGACCCACATCACCAATGCGCTTCGAACGTCGTCTGGAACAGATTGGATTTAAATCCTGAGGGGTCTTTCATCGCCTTCGACACCTCCACCACCTCCACCGTCAGTCCCATCACAAACTGTTTTCCTTTCGGATTTTCTCCCCCAGTATCACCCGTCGACGCCAAGAAGCCTCCCCCATTTCCCCATCGCGGACGGGAGAGTAGCTCCCTTCCACGGGAGGGGCAATCGCAGTCCCAAATGCGGCGTCGGTGTCGGTCCGTCTCCTCCGCCGATACCGCCTCCCGGAGGCGAAACCGAAGACGCGTCGTGTCCATGATAAAGACGTCGCAGGAATCCCTCCACGACCACTGGTTCTGTCCAGGGGACAGAGCTCCCGATACAAGATGGTAATGTTCGATGTGTGTGCGTGTGTGTGTGTGTGTGTGTTCGCCAGTGTTGTCGATGGTACTAATTACGTTTGACATTCATTTTTCGTAGTTCTTAACTCTCTCCGAGACACTACTAATCCCGCACCCCTGCTAGTTCCTTTGTCTCGCGGACTCCGTGCGTCATAGCGTAGCGACCGCGCTTTCTTCAATTCCCCTTTGTTCCCATAATAGTATCCCGCAACCCTAAGTTTCGCGATTGTCATATCTTCGCATAATCACGACCTCGTTGAAAATAGTAGTGACTAAAATTGCCATTTATTAGGCTCATGTTTTTAGTTCAAAAACATCATTTATAAAAAAAACCAAGTAATGTACCTAAATAGCTTCGCATATTTGTAGGTCAACCAAAGTCTCGTTGAGAGTGAAATCGTAAGGAATTTGAGAACCACTTAATTAATGCGGAAAAAAAAAATAATAATATACACGATAAACTTTTATAAATAATTGTCTTTTTAACAATAGTAAGAAGAACATTTTATTCGAATAAAAGTGGGCTTAGGCCAAATTTATAAACATCAGTTTGTTTTTTAATGGCTTAATTCAGCCATGTCACGTGATAAAGTTTTGTTTTAGCCAGCACCATTTGCAAATTATGTAGATATGGTGCCCAAATTTTAAGATGGCCTCCGTATTTTAAGTTAAAAAAAAATTACACACACACGTATAACCTTTGTTATTTGCTTCCGCCCGAACTCTTCATTCTTATGAAAGTCAAGCTTGTTGCTCCACCTTAGACCTATAGCTTAACGTGAAATCTGAATTACGACCCACCACGGGCAGTCAGAAATTACAAAGTCCTCGCCCGGACTCGATCTCATGACTTCCGATCAGCAGCCCAGTGTCTTAACCACTAAGCTACCCAGGGTATTCATGTATCTACCAACCAATTTTATTATATGGAAGGTGCGCGCCGCCTGCCGTCACCGGGATTCGAACCCGGGGCTGATGGATTCGTAGTCAGCTTTGCTAACCATTACACAACAGGCGCATATATATATATATATATATATATATATATATATATATGTAATTCAGCCATGTCACGTGATAAAGTTTTGTTTTAGCCAGCACCATTTGCAAATTATGTAGATATGATGCCCAAATGCATATATAATATAAATATATAACCGAAAAGTTATACCAGTTCGCTTTTGCCATGATGACTCCCAATTACTGTTAAAGGCTACGACTTGCATAGGCCTCCTTTTTATTAAGCAAGCGTCTCTTTCCCAAAATGAATGTTGCCACTATGCTTCATGCTTAACAGAACAGACAGAACAGACACAGACGTGAAATACACGTTAGTGATTCCAACAGAGGATTCTCCGTCCAGAATGGAACAGCTTATACGTAATGGAGATAAATTGTGATGGAAGGGGTTTGTTACTTGACGCGGCGTTATCAAAGGTCCGACATTTCCGCTCTGACCCAGTTTTGAAGTGTAGATGGCGGAAGAATTATTATTTCCAGGTTGAAATTATCTCGTTTTAAAAAGGCCAAACAACTTGTCTGCAGTCAGTGTGAAAACGGATGAACCAACTCGCCTTTCTAATATTGAATTCAGTCTTGGAACATGGTATTCCTTTAGTTTTCCCTCGCATGCCTCGGTGAAATAATAATAATAATTTATTATTATTATTATTATTATTATTATTATCATCACATTTATCTTTCTTTGTACAAACATTTTTCTTTAGTATGTGTTTCGTAGCATTTGAACTTGGCATGTGTGTAGGCCTTTTGAAAATAAAATTGGTTCTGTATACGAGTATCGTCTCACACTTGCATATTGGATGTGTACGAGTAATTATCAACAACTCCGTTATTTTTCCGCTAGTTAAAGAAGGAATAATAGGAAAGTTTCGAAGCTTAATTGCATCACGCCGCGTTTATTCCTCGCTCCTGTTGCTTGCTTTATGCGTGTTGACTTTTGATTTTAAAAATGTCCCGTATTTTGTTTTGAGGTACATTACGTGAGAAATTGTAAAGAAAATAAAAATGTACCTTGGATTATAATGACAATATCAATGACAGTCTGCGCTTTCTGTAGGACAAATTCGTGATCAATTTAAAGTTTTTGAAAAAAATCTTGAAGCCACAAATTTTAAGGGCTCAAGAACTGGTTGGCTGGCTGGTTAATGGGGTCGTTTAACCGCCGCAGTATCAAACGTTATATGACGGAGGGGACCCGCAGCTTTACGTGGGATCCAAGCCATGGCTCGTTACATATCTGCACGCGGAGGACTGTCTCCTCTCCAATTACTATCCAGACCCATCGTCGCTTTACTTTGCTGATCGACGGGAAGCGATGTTACGACATTGGCCACGACGTAGCCCGCTCAAAAACAAGATGATACGATGAACGCTAATCGTGTGAGATGGGTTTAAGATGAAGTGTCGAGCGTATTTGTCTTGTACGTATAATGATGTACCATTTACCATTTCAAATTACACACATTGCGTACCTCATTATTTTTAAACAGGAGAGAGAATAGTTCGTCCATTGTGGGCCACTCCTGTCGTTGTGGGAGACGCCTAAATAACTGAGGTATATATTTTAGAATGCACTGCAGTTTCTTTGTCTGACCTTTGGTGCTCCTACAGTTGTAGACCATTTAGCCTACAGGCCGAATTGGTGTTTGAAAAAAAAAAAAAATTTATAAAACTTGACGATCGGACGGTTTCTGTTGGTTAGTTCAAAATTGGACTTTTCATTAGTCCATGTATGCAAGCGTCTGTAGGCTAATAATGAATATCACAATTAAAGACGTGAAATAAATAAATGATGCACTTCCACGAGGAAAAATGAAGATATATTCCAAGGCCTTTTGTGTATTCAATATTCATATGTACAGCGTAAACAAAATAGTTGGGAGGGATTAGCAAAATATTAACAAGTATTAAAGGCAAAAGGTTGACTATCAAAGGTTAACTATTTTGTTTTTTGTATTTTCCCTTCATTCTCTGATGAGATGTGTTGAATACACGAGAAGCTTTGAAATTGCTTTTCATTTTTTCCTGTGGCTGTGATTCATGGCATAGTAGGTTCATTAGCTATACATAGGGGCATTCCAGGACAAATCGTGCAGTGCATGACATCACACCATCTTCAATTTTTCTATAATTTGGTACATGGCACTGTCTAAACAAACTTAAAATATAAAATTAGCTCATTCGGAGTTACGGTTCAAAATATATGCCCCCCCTCCCCAACTGCGTGTGTGCCTTTCCCTCCAGCAATCACATACCATTTAGGTCTCAAATTTGCAAATGATGAAGGACCTACACTATCATCAGTTTCTTTATATTTTATATAAAATTTTCAAATTGCCTAGTAAGAGGCGTTTTTGCGCGTTACTCCTCGTCACCATATCTGTTTCTTATACTAACACAATCAGATTTGCCTGCACACAACTGACTCGCTTCATCTTCATGGAATGCTCGTACTCTAGATATTGTCTGTTCCCTCAATCTTTTACTTTTACTATACTTGGGAACTTCGATAGAAGAATGCCAAATCTACTTTTCAAATATCTGACTTTATCAACAAATTGTAAAAGGTAACAGAGTAAGCATCTTCGATAGAAAGATGTAGAATTGAATTCTTTCTTGAGATTAATCATGAGTGCCTTTTATCTGAAAAAAGAAATGGAGATACATAAGTAGCTAGTTGTAACAGAGTTTTAACAGGTTCTGTCATGCTTGCATGACGCGAGTTCATTTGGAACAAGTTAAAACTAGACAAAATTCAGATAAGATAAATTTGTAATATAGTACAATTCAATCAGAGCTACTTCTGTATTATAAATATATAAGTTAACCAATCCGCTGTACCACATTCATGCTTCATATTTAGCATTTGGATGCGTAAATGACTAAATGCGCACACAATAAAGCTAATTGAAGGATTCTATATCAGTTTCAGTTTCTTAACTTTCATTATCTTTCTCCATTAGATTGATTTTCTTGGGTGGTCTGGCCTCATCCGGAACTTTGATGAAAATATTTCTTCTAACCTTTTTAGAGGTGGTGAAACTTTCTTATATTTTTTAGAAGCCATCTTTGATGTATTGCTGGTGTTTAAACCATATGAAAATGAAGTTTCGTATGAAAAGAAACTATTGTAGTATTGCATGTTCTATCTTTGATATACTTTCAATCTTATTATATATTAAATATAATATGGCATTTCTTTGAATACTTGGCATAATTTCAGTGGAGTGACAGCAAGCTGTTCAAGAGTTGTGTTGAGTTTTCTCTATTAATTTCTACTTTACCACCACCAATTTAATGTTTTGCTGGAGACATGTGAGGTGTAGAAGCTTCACTAGAACTGTTTTGAGGTTCTGAATCAATTATGTTGGTCATGTTGGTTGATTTTTTTTTTTCAAACAACTTTTACAAACTAATGATGATTGACGAAACTATTCAGGATCACTATTTTCTACCACAACATTTGGAAGTGGCCTCAAACTTTTCAAGATGGGTTTTTTGTCATATTTTAAAGGGTCACAACAGCGGTTGAGAGTTTTTATGTATTTTCTTATTAAACACCTTCATAAACCTGCTACAGAAAACAAAATGATGATTCCTGACTCAAAACTATCGAGTTAGAATGTCAAGCATTTGCCATATAGAAACTATGAAAGCAAGTATTGAATATTCATCACTTTTTACCACTGCCACCACTGAAAAAAGTCACCCTAAATTCAGCTACAGTTTGATGAGCTAATATAGCAACTGATACCATTTGCTTTTGATTCAGGCTGTCTTCTAACTAGTTAGTAAAATTTAAAAAAAAAACGTATAAATGCTGAATATATAACCTTTGGTTAGCTTCCGCCCGAATTGTTCATTCTGACGAAGGTCAAGCTTTCCACTCCACCTTAGACCTACAGTTTAACGTGGAATCCGAACCACGCCCATCAGCAGCCCAGCGTCTTAACCACTAGGGCCACCTAAGGTACCCATTTATCTACCAACCACTTTCTTTATTGTGTGGAAGGATGAACAGCTGCGTTTTGCTGCGCGCCGGCTGCCGTCGGGTCTCGAACCCGGGGCAGATGGAGTCGTAGTCAGCGAGGCTAACCACTGAACAAATGACTATGGGCCAAATTGTGGATTTTTCAGTGAAATTAGCAATATTCAAATAAAAGGGGAAGGTTTCCCCAAATGAAAACAAAATTATCTAACTTTTTATTAATTGACTCTAAGTGTTTTTTGTGCTTACAATGATTTATTCTATGGGAAATTGCCTTTCAGATACTTTTGAATCATTCTTTTATCCGAATTAACGACTGAGATACCCCTATTTTGGGGGTTCAACATACTAAATTTAAAATTGTCGTGTCATAATATTTTAACCATTACTTCCATTGAGCTATAATTTTATATTTTTAGTTGCTTCAGACAATACCAAATATACCAAATTATAGGTAATAACTTTTTTTTTTTCCCCTGGAATGCCTCCATATTAATTGACATTAAGCGGAGTCTTAGGGAATGAAGAGCTCTTTAGATCGAGATTTGAACTTCGTAAAGTATGTAATGATTCTTGAAGACGTTCGCTTAAAGTTGTTCTTTCCTTCAGGGTAGCCGAGAGGAAGAAGGCGGAGGGCAATGAATTTTACAAGAGCAAACAGTACAGAGAAGCGATCAAACTTTACTCCGAAGCCATCGGTGAGTATTTTAATCCCGTTCTTTGGGTGTGTATTGGGGCTTACATTAATATATAGTCTACAGTCGATCACGAGGGCAATGTTAGCTTCGGGATAAACATCCTAGACTGTTTATTCGTTTAGAACAGTGGTTCTCAAACTGGGGTACGCGAGCAATGTTCCCTCTAATTTTTTTTAGTCCGTGTGCTCAAGAAATTTTCGTTGTGCGTACATTTAGATTCATGGTGAAAAATTGTGCAAACTTTTCTGAGCGCTATCTTCAAAATGAAATTATATAAATATTAAATACTTAATGAACATTATTTCCATAAGGTGATAGCTTGATCATTACGGTACTATTAAATGGATATTAAAAAACTGTTTACAATATTATATATTCTTAAAAAAGAAAACATTTTATCCATTCTAAAAATATGAATAAAATAAAAAATAGTAAAATAAAATTCAACAAAATAAAGAAATAAAGTATAAAAATAACATTAATTGAAAATGATTATTTTAGTTATCATTTTTCAAAACAATTTTTAGCATTTAGCAATTTAAAATAGACTATCAAGATTAATACATGATTTTATCCTTTCACAAAATAGGAATAAAATAAAAATAATTTTTTTTTTATGAATTATGAGATAATTACTATTCGTTTTTATGCAAAAATAAGAAAGAGAAGGTTTATATTCAATGCGTTAATGTATAAAAGTAAAAAAAGGCAAATACATAGGGTAAAAAAATCCGTATTGCTTAATTGCGCGGACGTCGGCGAAGTCGGGCGGAAGGGGTTAATACTTAAAAGAGCGACTATAGAGTATGTTGATGCAAATGGTCAGATCTTGTGTGACGGTATATTTTTGAAATTACTTCATTTACTGTCGTGACTCATGATACGCTTGAGCCTGTGCGCATTTTATTTTGCTGTGTGCGCGGGTTTCACAACGCGTGTGCGCGCGCACACGCGCACACCTTAGAGGGAACATTGTGTAACACGAGGGAATCTTAGGGGGTACGCGAAGGGGTCCTGAAAAAATAACCCTTTTAATTTTATATACGATTAACAAACGGCGACGAGTCACGGTCGTAAAGAAAGTAAAAATCGTCTATCTCTCGAAACTCCAGAAAATCCCGTGAAAGAATTCAAGGGGTACGAAAGAAGAAAACGTTTGAGAACCGCTGGTTTAGAACGTGGATGTTCGGCTGGTGGGCCTTTCATTACTGGTTTTACGCGGCCATCAGCACAATCTCGCTCTTGGTGATCGCACTGAAATCGATTGTCTTTGTTTTGTATCGCAATTTTGAGGTTGGATTTCAGCGATAATTATTTGTTATGGGAAAAGCCTCTTGAATTGCGTGAATCGCGTGTAAATGGTGTCGCGATCATTCGAAAGTATTCGTTCCTTTTACTCGCCGTGTTCGTGTTATCGCGTTGGACCGAATCGTTGTTTCACCATTCGAACAGATTTTTATTATGTAATGCTTTGGCAAATGTCGGAGTCTGAAAGTAAATTTAGGAGAAAACGGTTTATATGCGTGGGTTAAAGGCTATATATACTCTTCTCACGAGAAAACTGTGAAGGATTAGTATTAAGGGCTCAGTGAGTGTTCTGTTTAACTCCTTGATTGTTGGATCCCCAAAACACACACACACACACACACACACACACACACACACACACGTCGTTTGGTCACTTTACAAAATCTTTACATTCTCGTATTTTCAATCCTAGACGGCGACATTTAACTTAATTTAACCCTCATCAAGAACCGTGGGGTGTATTTGACCCCAGTGGTTTTTAAATAGTTGATGCTAATTGACCCGACAGTGTGGCGACCCCCCACTTTCATGTACTACACGACACTTTTTTTGTGATATATCAAAATTTCATTGCTTTTACTCTATTCCTTCGGGAGGGGCGTGTCATTTTATCCATTTGGGGTCGAGAGAGGTCTCGTGTCAATTATTGTATTTAATATCCCTGTATTAAATACACTAATTATTGTATTTGATGTTTTGTCGTTTGATAAACTTATATTCTGTTTAGGCTGTGCCCTTTATTATATCGAAATACCCGTCAGGAATTATTCGTCGGGTCGTGGATTTCGGATCTGACTCTCACCTTAAGTCAATTACACCTTTATAATAACCTTCAGCCAATACTTTCGTAGACGTATAATAGTGTTTAAATATTCTGACGAAGGGATAAAGACGACGGGGTTTAATTTATTTAAATATACAAGTTTATTAAAGAAGAGTTATCCGATTTATCTTGAATTCTTCGAACTACTACTACTACTACTACTAACTACTACTGAATGGCAGACTACTCGTAACTTTCTGTACCAGAGCACCAGAGTACCAGAGTACTAGAGTTGATATCTGAAACAATATTCGATGGCGAAGATACAAATCACGGACTAATATTAGAAACTTAACTCTGCCTCCAATCAATCAGAACTTAAAAGTGCTAACTCGTCTCCAGAAGACAAAAGAGCAAATGAAAAGGAGACAAGAATGATTCGTACTCAAAATTTAGGTATAAGACCTTCATTTATACCTGACCTCAATTTTAAACGTTCGCCTCATTTCATTCTTACGTAATTATTTGTATGAATTTTACTTTATTTCAGGGATTTGTTTTATACACACCCACCATATTCATAGATTAATTTCATAAATTTTTATAAAAAAATGCGAAGAAAGACAATAGCTACTCGATCATCGTGAAATTATACAAATGCTAGAATCATTAACATTAGGATGATTTTTTTTTTATCTTTGTATCTGTAGTCAAAACATTGAGAGAGATATTATTATTTGTTAAAAGTTCTTGAATATCAAATACAATGTCTCATTCATGTCATTGTTTCATTACAGACTTTTTATAGCACCATTTTGTAAGATTTTAGGCCTGGGGTAATACAGACTCCCATGGTTCCAACAACGTAAGTAAACTGAAGGTTCCTGATAGGGTTAAATCCAGTACACCTATCCTAGGTTAACCTTGATTATATTCCCATTTTTATGGTATTTGATTTCAGTTCTAAATTATATATTTATATACAGTAAACCCTCGTCCAACGCGTGGTTGTCCAGCGCGAATTTGCTTATACACGGAAAAGTAAATGCGAACAATTATTTGCCGAAAGCGGAAAATTTGATTATACACGGTCCGCCAAACGCGCTTTAATACAGTAGTACTGTACGTGTGCCAATGCGCGCTCTAGTGTTTTCTCCTACACTCCAACACTCCCGCATCTCCCTCCCTCTCGCGTCACCCCTCGCATTACTCCTCGCATCACCCTTTGTCCCAGTCACGCTACCGCGTTAAGTTCAGTGAAGTTATGTTGGATTGTTTTTGTCGTATTTTGCCGTTGTTTTGCTATTACCCTTAGACAGCAGCAGTATGGCACCAAAACGTAAAGCCATCCGCGAGTGATAGTGAAGAGAAGAAAAGTCGTAAGGTTATGACATAAGCCGAAAAAAAATAAAGATTCTAAAGAAGTTGCGTGGTGGTATGAGCATAACATCACTTGGCCGCGAGTATCACGTGAATGAGTCTACCATTACCCACCATCCGAAAGAGTGAAGGAAAGATACGTGGTGTTTTTTCATTTAATATATTTTTATTTATCATATACGTAGATATTATGATGTTTATGATTTTATTATGTTCTTATTTCATATAAAATATAGGTTTGGGAAATTCATTTATGCGTGATTAAAAAATCTACGTATCAAAGTATTAATGGGAGACTTTACGCGGCAGCGTTCACGTATCCCCATTTATCCCATAAGGCAGGGGTCCCCAACCCTATGCCCGCGAGCACCATGGCGCCCGCCGACCCTTTTGCGTGTGCCCGCCACTGACTGGCTACGATTGATAAGTTTATATTTACATTTTTAATAAAATGTTAAGTATGTTACATATTTTAAATATTTAGTTACTAAATATTTAAAATATGTAACAGACTTAACATTTCATTAAATTTTAGTAGTTAATTACAGAAACAGATGCTCATTTATTTGAAAATAATTGTTTCTTTATAAATAAATTAAGACTTATTAGGTTATCGTTTTGATCATTTTTCTAAGATTCTTAGTTAGCCCATCCTTGTTTTTTTTTGTGTATTATGTTCATTATTTTACATAGGAATTAAATGGTTTTTTTTGTGTATTATGTTCATTATTTTACATAGGAATTAAATGGGTTTTTTGTGTATTATGTTCATTATTAAGTCCAACTATAAATTTGCCTTGAAAAAGTAAATGGTGCCCGCCGCACTACCGGTAGTCTTGAATGTGCTCCTCGGCACAAAAAGGTTGGGGACCCCTGCCATAAGGTATTAAGTTTGTCCAACGCGGATTTACCTAACGCGCCGTTCTCGAGGAACCTAAACTCCGCGTTGGACGAGGGTTTACTGTATTTATTTACAAATATACACATATTCTGTATAAAATTGTAAACTGCCTTAGCAAAGGGATCATTCACTTTACGTTTGGAATCTCATTTAGCTGTTATAAAATTATATATAGAGACTTAAAGATTAGGGAGAACTTAGAGTAGGACATATTGTATTAATTTTAAACATTACATTTCAATATATAAACTTAGAGAAGAGTTTTCACCGTAATAAGTTGTTGTTACATACACATTCGGGCAATTTATGTTTGCATGTATACTTAAATTTGACTGTAGATCATTCCTATATCGATATTAAATTTTCAGTATAACGATTAACCCGCGTGTCTGTGCGACAAATATTTGCAATTCGATACTATTAAAATATTATTAATAATAGTAATATAGGAATTAATTTGCATGTATGTACATACAAAAAAGTTGCGTACAAATCGTATGTGCAAAATGTTAAACTCTGAAAAATATGGTAATAAAAAAAGAAATAATAAAAGAAATAATTAAAAGGATGATGATGATAATTCAAATAATAATTTCTGTCGTTATTTCCTCGTTCAGCATTTGGGAAAAGAAGGTAATTTTATATCTCTAGTGCAAGGTTAAGGCACATTTAGTAACGTTGAAGTTTATTCAGTTTTAATGACTTTATGAAAGGTTCAGTGAACATTGATTAATTTTTTTCATTCGATATATTATTTCAAAACTTCATCGCTAAATAAGGTAAGAATTCCTATTACACTAAAAAGTATAATGTTTTTCAATTAAAATCAAACTGTGGCGACACCGCTGATGATGTTATACGCACGCTCAGGTCGCGATGAACTTGGTGTGTATTCCGAAGATAAGATTATCGTGAAGATGCAAGGTAACAAAGAATTACACACACACACACACACACGCGCGTACGTACGTACGTACGTATACAAGCTATGTATGGTCCTGTTATCATCATTTCTGTTTTGCTTATCATTCATACAGTCATTTCCTAGTATTTCTGCTCCTTCCCTGCCTGGACTGCCCGAAAGACGAGTGTTTGTCTAATGCAAGGTCCTTTAAATTTGAATATGGCTCTAAACGGGTATTCGAGCATTAAATTTAGTAATAATTATTAAAAAACAAATGCATTAAACATTACAATCACAAACAAAAGGTAAATAACTTGTAATAATGTTTGGGTATTCCTCAAATTCAACTCGTTTTCTTTTCGTCCAAAACTTGATTTGAAGTCACATTCTTTTACTGACTTCGTCAGATTTGTGGACGGAAAGAACTCGGAAATCGAGTTTGTGACATCATCAAATATAACAAGATTCACTTAGGTCAACTCTAGGATCGGCCTACTTCGTCTGACAAAGCCTAGACTGTGGCCTAGGTTTGAGTTTGCCACAGCACTACTAACCTAGGTCAATATAAGCCCAAAATCGCAATGATTGAAGGCCAGTTCTTTACTTAAGGCTTAAAAAATTAAAAAATCTGTAAATTTAATCTAACAGGCTTCTAACATAAATAAAATGTATTTTCTTTTATATCTGAGCCAAAGTAATGCAATGAATTCTTGAAATACTTTTGAATTCTGCAGACGACAAATTGTTTGTTTATAAACAAACAACTCAAGTTTTCTCTAGCTGCCTCCGGAGCTGGCTTGGCAAAACTTAAGTCAAGTGGAGTTTGTTTTGACGAAAAGACCGCGGCAACTCGAGATTTTGGACGAAAAGAAAACTGCTTTAATAAGTAAGGTTTAAACGAAAGAGCTAGAAATTAAATGGAAGGTACGAAATATCAAAAATCAACAGATGAAAAGGCAAGGACTAAAGAATCCCCCATCAGTAGCTACAAGGGCTCCCCCCCCCGCAAAAAAAAATCTTGCAATTGCAAAATCACGAAAGTTTGTAGCATTGGTACCAGAGTAACGAGTATGTCTTGTTGTCGTTAACAAGAAATCGAACAAAGCTGGGATTGTGCTGTGGATGATCCCAGGAGAGGTTCTCTGTTCAATGTACCCAACAGACCATGAATGTCTTAAAAGAATAACCCATACAACTGAGGAGACATTTAAAAATAACCATTGAATAAGTACAGTAAATGTTTTACAGTTTATTACTGTATACATTTATTTAAACGTATCTATAAATAAATGAAATTTTACTAAAATAAATAAATAGTATATATAAAAAGACTTTGGCAAGTTGTTTGTACGAGTTAAATCCCATAAGAAACCTATCCTTAATAATTTATATAAAAGCCTCTCACCATTATATTAATGACACGAAAAATAAACAAAATGAAACTTGTTTTATATTAAGCTAAGCAGAGATTAGTCATTGATTAAATTTTAAACCTCTTCGTAAAGTAAATATTTTCCCGCGCCCTTGCGGTAAACTATTGTAAGAAATGAATGATTGACTAAGTGAAATGAACTTATTAGCTAAACAAAGAATTTAACACAAAAATATTAAACTAAAATGACTGTATTTATTTCTCCCAATCTCGCTTAATCCGGATTATGATGATTCAGATAGTAATAAAAAGTTTGCTGAGAACAAACAACTTCAATAAGTTCAAAGGCTTTGTATAACTTGTGGTATTCTTTCACGCAATTTGATCAGTTTGCACTCGCAGTCAATAGATTAACGTGTATTTAGAGAAAAGAACGGAACTTTTAATAGCCACATTTAAGTTCGAAATAATGGTGTAATGCTAGATGATAAGAATTTGCAATGGAGTGATCATGTAAATTATATCGCGAAAAAGATTTCAAGGAGCGTTGCTATAATGTTGAAACTTAGAAATGTAGTCCCTAAACAAGTTTTATTGACTCTTTATCATACTCTTGTTCTTCCTTATTTAACGTACTGCACCCTTGTTTGTAGAAACTCCGCTAACAACGCATTAAATGGTGTCTTTGTCATCCAAAAACGAGCAATAAGTTTATTATCTAATGCTGATTTCCTCGATCATTCTAGTGCATTATTTAAAGAGCTAAACCTACTGAAGCTCAATGATATAACCAAACTGGCACATTTTATTTTTATTTACGAGTGTAAGAACAAAATCATTAATTTACAATGAGTAAATAGATATTTTGTAACTGATCAAGAAATCCACTCGTATCAGACCAGAAATAAATCAAAGCTTGTTATACTTCAATTTAGATTGTCTTCATCTCAAAAACTACCCATTTTCATTGGATTGAAACTATGGAATGTGAATTTGTTTAAAACCAAGTTGAAATCCCGATTAATAATAGCATACTAACAAAAATCTAGGATTAATGTCCATTAATATTGTTTACTAATTGTTAATTTCTCGTGTGTAATCTAGTATTAAAAAAACATTTCTTGGGATTGTTCAGTTCTTATATCTCGTGTATAATATTGGTTTCTTTTGTATGGTGTTAGTATAGTGCCTTCAATGGTGACCTTGTATTTGTCATGTCAGTAGTGATAATTTAAGATTAATACATGTTTTAACTATTAATAATACTTATTTGCTTTATTTATTTATTTATTATTAATTAATAACAACTAGCTGTTTATTTTTAATAAGAGCCCAGTAAAGCCTAAAGCTTAAGGGCTAAATTAAATAAAATAAATAGTCGAGCTTCACAATTATTCATGTCATTGTAAATTGAAAAGACTATTTACTTTATTATTAATAAAGGTTATTCAATTAACTTCAAATTATAATAATAATAATAATAATACCACCTAACCTTCAGAATTAGGATTGCGAGTCTTAACTACAGCACCACTCGATGCATTCAGGGTTGGGCGGGTAAAACTCTGGTAAGACCCGGTAAAACCTAATGAACGATCAGGGCTACTTGTTAATTCGAGGAATCGTACTTTTCATAGAAAGTCCTTGCTACCTCTGGCCTACAATGTGTTACGGTCATCAACCACACTCACTGCTGCCGGTTTTTCGTCTCTATCCTCCCTGGATATTTGGTTCTCCTAATGGGTATGTTCATAGGTCATGCCTGGTCTGTATTCTCCAGCCATGGGAAATGCTTTGGTGTTTGGATATTGTATGCCCTATCGCTTTCTTTCTCGTTTTGGTGAGGGTGTTTCCTCCCCGGGAGAGTCTGACCAATGTCCCGTCCACCCTCCCACCACTGTTGGTTCCAGGGTTGCTTCCTGGAAAACTATGAATCAGGGTGGCGAGGAAGCTCGGAGGAGAGGTATGGACGGGTTCAACGTGATATTCAGATTTACCCATTTTTTATGCCATGATATAAGACACTTTTTTTCCGTAAAATATGTGTGAAAATCACCCTGCCTCTTTTGTGTAAAGTACCTTGCTCACGAGTACTTCTCTACGGACAACCATCAATAAAAGCCACAGGGTTCTACCCAAACTTAACCTAGCGTGTATTTTTTTCTGCTCAACTAACTTAATACTACCTCGGGCGAATGCTTTTTTCGACTTGGAATGCAAATTTTTATGTAGAAATTTAACTACTATTTTAAAGAATCAAAATAGTGCTTATGGGTTTTGACAGGGTGTTAACAGGGTTTTACCCCATCGTTTAACCAGGCTTTTACCAGGTAGTCCGGTAGCACAGACCCTGATTTTACTGGAACCCTGCATTGTTCGTTATAAAGCAAATTTTTACATATTTTGAAAGCTTATACCACCCCATTCAAGAATCCATCGGGTGTACACCTGACCCCCGCTTGGCTTTTTCAATATGGCCACCATTTTCCAAGATGGCCGGCGAAACTGAAAAATCCCATATCCTGGTCAATACTTGATGGATTTTGATGATCTTGGTGTCATTTCTAGGGGTTTTTAGGATGATGAGTCGATCTGGATGGGTTGCAGATACTTTGGGAGTCGTTTTGACCCACATTCGTCAATACTCAAGGTCATTGGAGGTTACGCCCCCCGAAATAAGGAATATCCCATATCCCGGCCAGTCGGTCGTGGAGATATTTTGGTGATCTTACTGTCGTTTTTATGGTTTTGGGCGAGACTGAGTAGTTCTAGGGTGCCCATTTGGTTATGGACCAAGAAGCGATATATGCACGCGTCATCGGTTTGCTGATGAGCGAACGCGAACTTGACTTGACCCATGTATTCTCAACAGAGCTTGCGGCATACCCACCCGCACTGTTCCAACCAGATGGCTTAATGAGAACTGCAGCTAAGTCCGCATTGAAGCAGAACTTGGGAGTGGAAACATCCTCTCGAACATGGGGTCGACCAACAGTTATCATGGATGTGTCGGCTGTTTTGTGGACAGTCGACTGGCCTGCTAGTGGCACAGTTGCTACATTTATCCAAACCTTCAAAGTATGGCTACCGAAACATCTTTCTCATGCATCTGTAGTACTAGCTTTTGATCGCTACTATGATTTCTCTCCGAAATCAAGCACTCGGGCAATGAGAAGCAAGAGCAGCAGAGTTCACAAGCTGGACCTCAACACCCCATTGCCTACAAGAGACGCTGTTCTCACGTGCACCGCGAACAAGGAGCAACTAAACAGGCTGCTCTGTGAGCAAATCCTTGCTGACAGTGAGTATCTCGCAACTGTAACCCAAGACCATGAGCTAGTGCTTGCAGGATGGCAGACCATACCGACTTCCATTGTGCGAGGCAGGAGTCGAGCAGCATTGGAGCTCTCATCATTTTATGAAGAGGCTGACGTGATAACAACACAACACGCTATCGCACAAGCTGAGAAAGATTCTGATGCCCGCATCTCCATCATTTGTGATGACACAGACGTGTTTGCCATGCTGGCTCACTTCTATGAATTTAAGAAACTAGGCTGTCCCATGATTATGGAGTTTCCAGTGCGTGGCAAAAATCAGTGGACATCCGAGCAACTGTAACCCAGCACAAAGACATCATCCCACAAATCTTCAAACTACACGCTTTGAGTGGTTGTGACACAGTTGCAGCAATACATGGCATCGGCAAAGCCACTGCCACTGCCATTGCCACAGCCAAGAAGGGTCAGAAGCTAGACAAGCTGGGGTCCCTTGATGCATGCTTTGACCATATCGAGAAAGAGGCAACAGCGTTCATTGTTGCATGCTATGGGGATAAGAAATCCTCATCTCTTACTGAGTGTCATCAGCGAGTATGGGCTCAGAAGACAGGGAAGTCGGGAACTGCTGCACCCAAACTTTATTCTCTACCACCAACAACTGAAGCTTTCCATCAAAATGTGCTCAGAGCCCACTACACTGTGGCGAACTGGCTCGATGCACTAAAGTGTGACCCACCACCACTTGATCCTGTGCATTATGGGTGGAAGAGAGACGAAACAGAGTTCTCATCCCCAAAACAGTTGAAGGAGTGTGCTTAGCACCAGATGAAGTTCTGAAGCTAATCAGATATGGGTGTGAATCACAATTAGCATGCAGGGGGAGTCGCTGCGGCTGCATGGGACGCGGAATCCCTTGCACAATGTTCTGTGCATGTGGCAGCGGCTTGGATTGCAACAATCCATTTACCCAAACGCAAACGAAGAGCAGACATGATCCTGACACAACCATGTCTTTTGATATTTGCCCCCAATAAATGGTTACCTAATGTGAATAACTGCATCAAAGTTGTCAATGCCAATCCCCCAGCTAGGTGTGAGCTTTGTTTTGCTTACGAGGTCATATCTTGTAGCTTTGCAGCCTTCCATAGAATGCATGTGCCCTGCGCTTCAGCATAAATTGTGGTTTATATCCGAATGTCCATATCCATATAATGTAGGTTGTCATTTAAGCATTATATAAGATCTGGTTTTATCTGCAGAAAAGATGTTAAGTGCTCAGCAGTTATCTAGATTGTAGAAATTGTCACTGAAATAAAGCAAATACAGTGATGTCAACTGTGGCATTATCATATTTCAAGGCCAAACTTTAACGTCAAATGACCTTGACTTGATCCATGGAGTTGCAAAATGATATCCTACTGTTATCATGTGCCTATAGAACTACTCAGTCTCGCCCAAAACCATAAAAACGACAGTAAGATCACCAAAATATCCACGACTGCCCCGGCTATGGGATATTCCTTATTTCGGGGGGGGGGGGGGGCGTTTGACCTCCAATGACCTTGAGTATTGACGAATGTGGGTCAAGACGATTCCCAAAGTATCTGCAACCCCTCCAGATCGACTCACCATCCTAAAAAAAACCTAGAAATGACACCAAGATCATCAAAATCTATCAAGTATTGACCAGGATATGGGATTTTTCAGTTTCGCCGGCCATATTGAAAAAGCCAAGCGGAGGTCAAGCTGAGCATCTCGGGGAGGGTAATTTTTGTAAGAGTCTAAAAGACTTGTTGTACAGCAAATTTAGAGTTCTGCCAGAACCTTTTTTATAATTCACCCATAGTTGCTGTCCGTATATATTACTGCAGAAAGTACGAAAGAGTGTCTCTCTAGCTTCACTTGTACAGAATCGAAAGTTCCTTATGGTCATATTCGCTTTAGCATACAGGCTTCGAGATTGTTTTCTTATATCTGAGTCATCCCTCAAGGAGCTGGTAATAGTTTGACCCAAATACTTACTCTTGTACTTCCTCAATTACTTCACCATTCATTTTAAACCTTATATCAGCTGGCTGATTACAGCTTTTACGATGAAATTGCGTAACCTTAGTTTTTGTAACATTAAAAAGAATATCATGTTTCTGCGAATACACTTCGCAGGCATTTAATAGCCGATCCAGACCTTTAACAGAGGGACTTATTAACACCATATCATCGGCATAAACTAAGTTATTTATCCTTGTGTTATCTATACAACATCCCACTGTTGCCTCATTAAGTGAAGCAATTAATCCGTCGATATACACATTAAACAGCATAGGGGAGAGCAAGGAGCCTTGTCTCACCCCGCAAGAGGAGCCAAAACACTCGGATAGTACATTGCCCCACCTAACAGTGAAAGATTGGTGGGAATACCAAAATTTCAATAAATTTAATATGTACATGGGAACCTTCCTGTCTTCTAGTTTTGCAAGTAAAATATTGTGGTTCACCCTATCATATGCCTTACTTATATCTAGGAAACAGCTATAAATAGTTGAATTACTGTCAATGTATTTAGATATTGTTTCTTTAAGTACATAGATACACAGGTCAGTTGAGTGGGACCTTTTAAAGCCAAACTGATTAGATGATGTCCATAGGAAATCATTTAATCAGCGTAACAAGAGTTTTTCTAATAGTTTCGAGAAGCAGGAAGCGACAGCAATAGGACTGTAATTATTGCTGGACAGAATGTCTCCGTACTTATTTTTGACCAGGGGCAAGATACAGTATATACCCTCATGAACTCTGCAGGGATATAGCTATGAGCCAGTATGGCTGATAGGAGCAATGATATATGCAGACATACTACGTCATTTGCATATTTTAAGTGCTCATTCGATAAGTCATCTACCCCTGACGCAGAACCAGTCTTTAACTCTTTAATTAACCTCTTTACTTCAGAAAATCATATCAAAGTATTTTCCCTTGTCCCTCCCACAATCGTTTCGCTGCAATCTATCTTAAGATTATCCCTACTCACACTGTTAAGAATGTTAGAATAGTGGTTTTTCCACAGCTTTGCAATTTCATCCTCCCCCGACACACCATCGATTGTCGGAGGGAGGACATTTTTGACAACCGTTTGATTCTTAACAAATTTCCAAACAATTTTGTTATCGTTATTTATGCGAGGTTCACAGGCTTTTGATGCTCGAATAGACTCTTCTTCCTGTTTACATCGCCTTATGGCCGCCTTATACTGACCCCGACTTTTACACATATTCAAGTATACTGGTCCTAATCTGGGTCTACCATGAAAGCACCACAAATTATAGGCGTCTTTCGATTCCCTCTTCAGGGGGGGTGGGGGCAATAAAATCATTCCATCCAGGAATAATCTTAGTATGATAGTTGTAAGATTTAATCAGGAGGCTTCCTGCGTCTCTTAACAGGAATATTATCTTACTATAATACCTATCTATGAGTTTACAGTGAGAATATATATAATCTTCATGCTCATTAGGGGTGCGTGTTATTTATTTTTGCTGATTAAAGGGTGCGTGATCAGAAAAGTTTGGAGACCACTGCGTTAAAGGACCGAAGCGGCGTTCTGCGGACCTCCGACGCGGACATCGCTAATGTGCTTAATGAGTACTTTGCGGGAGTTATCACCAGGGAGGACACCCGCGTCAGGCACGAAGGTGCTGGCCTGGGTAGTGTTTGGTGTACCGCGACAGTCGTTGCCGATAGAATAGACAAACTGAGCGCGTTTAAGGCTCCTGGGCCAGACCAGTTCCTCCCCAGAGTGTTGCGGGAGGTGCGCGACCAGGTGGCTCCCGACCTAGCTACAGTCTTCAACAAATCGTTGGAGACGGGCCAGATGCCTGGTGACTGGAGGGAAGCCAATGTGACCCCTATCTTTAAGAAAGGGGATCACGAAAGTCCAGGGAACTATCGTCCCATTAGTTCACTTCAGTTGTAGGAAAATTATTAGAGGTGATAATAGCGGATAGGATCGTTGACCATTTTGATTCCTACAAGCTGCTTGGGGACTCCCAACATGGGTTTAGACGGCATAGGTCGTGTCTCACCAACTTGCTCGAGTTTTTCCACGTCGTGTTGAGTGAGTATGATACGAGTAGGGCGATTGCTATACTTTATCTCGACTTTCAGAAAGCCTTTGATAAGGTACCTCACCGCCGGCTAATGGCGAAAGTGCGCGCGCTGGGTATCGGTGGGGAAGTAGGTAGGTGGATTGAAAACTGGCTGAAGAATAGGCGGCAGATGGTTGTAATTAAAGGGGCTAGTTCGGGTTGGGCCTTGGTCACTAGCGGGTTCCTCAGGGTTCCGTTTTGGGGCCACTGTTGTTTATCATTTACATAAATTATATCGACGGTAGCATCGTCAGTCGGATCGCCAAATTCGCTGATGACACCAAGCTTGGGGCCAATGTTGGGACGCCGGAGGCGATCGAGCAACTGCCTGCGGACCTAGGTAGGATAGGAGAGTGGTCCGAAAAATGGCAAATGCCGTTTAACTTGGGTAAATGCAAGGTGATTCACATTGGCTACGCCAATCCCAAGTCGGACTACTCGATGTTGGGGAGTAATATCGAGGCGACTGATTTAGAAAAGGACTTGGGTGTGCTAATTAGCAGCGACCTTAAGTTTACGAAACAGTGCGTAGCGGTGGAAAAGAAAGCCCAGAAGCTGTTGGGTTATATCAGGAGGCAATTTCAGTTTCAGAACAAGGAGATTGTGCTCTCTCTGTACAATTCCCTGGTTCGGCCGCACCTGGAGTATGCAGTGCAGTTCTGGTCGCCCACCCTCAGGAAAGATATTGAGAGGCTGGAGCGAGTGCAGGCGAAGGCCACAAAGTTAATCCCTTCCATTATTCATATGGGCTACAATCGACGCTTACGCGCCCTGAACTTGTTTTCGCTGGAAACTCGGAGGCTGCGCAGTCAACTCATCGAGGTTTTCAAGCTCTTACGCGGGTTCAACGATGTCGATTTTAGAAGAATGTTTAGTTTAATGATGATCCAACTCGCAACAATGGTTGGAAGTTGGATTTGAAACGGTTTAGGATTAGTGTGTGTGGGAATTACTTTACGTATAAGATCTGTGACACGTGGAACAGTTTACCTTCAGAAGTTGTGAACAGTTCCTCTGTGGATCATTTCAAGAAAAGGTTAGACCAAATCTTGCACACTATTTGAGTGTGTAGAAAATTTTCCCTGGCACCCGTTGCCATGGTTACCTCCTCGGTATGGGCCGCAAGCCCTTTTGAGGTACTTCTTTTCCCTGTAACTCCTTGTAACACACACTCTCTCTCTCTCAGATTTCCAATGATTATATTTCTTGATGATTACGTAATCCAAATATTAATATTCTGCATTATGATTACATTAATTTTTCTCTCTACGAATGTGATTACATTGGTTTCGATACATTCGATTACGATTACGTTTGTTTTCCTGGATTACGATTACATTCATGATTACAGCTAAAATATTATAGGTTACGTTTGATTACCTTGATTCTACATAATTAGCCAAATTAGTAGTTTGAAAATTGACTTTTTTACTAAAATTTTGTGAAATTAAAAAACACTAACATTTCTTCACTATTTTATACACAATAATACAAGATTAAGATTATAATAATAGGTCTCCTGTCTGGTTCGAATATTTGAATTGATATTTGGATTTTTATTTAGGTAAAATATTAAAAGCAAAAAATAGTTAATTATCAGTTGATTGCCAGAAAAGGATTGCAGTAATTAATGGGTTACGAGTCCTTTATGCCTGTCATAGAAATCGCTAAAATAACATTTAAAGAAACGTCAAAATGTGGTTTAGTTTTTATTTTGTCAAATCGGGTTTACCTTCGGTAAATAATATAAATTTTATGTTTATGAACGTTACAGTGAGATTATTTTGTCAACTGGAAATAATAGCTTATTTTAACGTAAATTAAATTTTTTTTTATACCCAAACGTACTCTCCCACTGCAGTGAGGTCGCGTCAGGAACAATCCTCAATCCTCAATCGCTCGCATTCACTTCATCAGCTGACTTGTCAATAATGCACCTGCCTCAGGGCAACATTATCCACAGCCCAGCCCCGCAGACTATTCCCCGGTTTATCCAGACCGCTCTCTCCCTTATCATCCTGACCACATCCACGCGTATTTAGACACCCCAGCCTGAGCCTGACCATTATCTTTCATTAATATCATTCATTTATCTTCATTTATTATGAACTTTTTAATCTACACACACACACACACACACACACACACACACAGTGTGTGCGTGTATGCACACGTATATAGGAACAGGTGCGTTTGCGTGGCCTCAGGGGAAACAAACGCTGTAGAGCTTGCTCCAGACGAATCATGCACTTGAACCTTAATACTTCGTGTGGCTATAATGCAAAGTAGCAGCAAACGTTCGTACAGAGAATAATGAATGATTGTATGAATGTAATAGAGCATTGCTTCTTCCAGCAGTGACGAGACACGGAAGTCTCGTTAGTGCTTTCACCCTCTGTGCGCTTGGCAGTAACATTGCGAAATGATTGTACCCCCGTATGGATGTGTGGGCGGAACACGACATTGTTCCATTATATTACCCCAGCCTTTATTTCCCGATACTCGGGATACTCTTTGGTCTCCTGCTTTTGCTCGCTGTAAAAACAAAGATCGAACCGCCGACTCCTATATCCAACTTTTCTTTTCATACGAAGAAGCAGCAGCAGCAGCTTTCCTCTCGGGTCTTCAAAACGTCCCTGCCTTTTCCCGCGAGAGTGATCGCGAGCCAAACGCCCCCTTTCCGAGACTCCAAGGAGAATTTGCGGGAAGTAATAGCCGATGGTGGGTTCCCAACCGAACCGCCGACCCTCGTTACGATATACCTATGAAGCAGTGGGTGCGTTCTTGCCCCACATCTCATAGGGAACGTCTAATTTGTAAAATGGTAATTTTCTCTAAAACTTCATCTACAAATAAACTGCCTTTAATCGTGATTTAAATGTTGAAAGTGGCCCAAGTTCAGGTCAAAAGATAAGGATTTGGACTGTATATAATATTAAATAGTTTCCTAATAATAAATGAATACGCCATTCAAGTTTGAAATATTTATTAATGTTTTGGAACTGACTTTTATATACACACGTATTGATTTATTAAAATAGTCGCAGCTAGAGATCAAGAAAAAAGTTATGAATGCCGTTCGCCAAAAACAAAGGAATTAGGAGTATGCTTCTCGTGTGTCGGGTGGTTCAACCCACACAGCGGTACTTGACCGGGTGGAATCAAAGGCTTTTCGTCTCGTCAATTCCCCGCCTCTTACTGATTGTCTTCAATCTCTCTCTCTCTCTCCGCCGCAATGTTGCCCCACTCTCTCTTTAGTATCTCTATCATAACTGACATTGCTCTTCTGAACTCTCTAACTGCATGCCTCCTCCTTTAAAGAGAGCACGCAGTACCAAACTTTCTACACTTTCTCATTCCTTTTCTGTCCAACTATCTAATGCAAGGGTTAATCGGTATTTTCAGTCTTTCATCTACTCAACCGGTGAACTCTGGAACGATCTTCCTCAATCCATGTTTCCTCCTGTCTATGACCTCCCATCTTTCAAACGCAGTGTGTCTAGACATCTCGAAAACCCCAGACCGACCTTGATTTTGGCTTTTCTTCTATTGGAGGGGCGCTTTTGCGGACATTTGCCTTTGGCTCCTCCTCCCTGCATAAAAAAAATACAGGCTATAGTTGCCCCACAAACTCAAGCCAGGTGACCCTGCATTCAGGACGGAATTTGCCATCTGTAAACATATTCCCAGATTGACAAAAATAACGATTTCCTCGAAAATGTCTTTCTCAGGTGAAGCAACGTTTCATTCGTGAGCGAAAGTAAATAGTAGCCACTGCCTTCTTTGATAATATAACCAGTGAAGAGGGACAGAAGCTGGCATATCGATCAGGCGGCCCATTACGCCAAATCCTGAATTATTATTACCAGCACCGTTGAGGGTCGAAACCCGATCTTGTGAATTTGCTTCGCTTAAAGGGAAACGGGGTTACCGAGTGATCCACGGACGCTGGCCACTGCCGCGTTTTGGGAAGAAATCCAGATGCAGTCATTGAGCGCGAAGGGAACTCGCCTGAAGTGAATGTTTGTATAAAGGACAGTAATTGAGCTGAAACTGGTCACTGGCACTGCGTATCACGATATGTTAGAAAAAGTGTTCAGGGTCGTCATTGTTTTACGACACGAACGACACGATGGAGCACCACCACACTTCGCCAATAACGTGCGTACATGTATGGACGAATGAGTCCCAAATTGATGAATTGGAAGAGGAGGCCCCGTTGTCTGGCCTCCAAGGTCACCTGACCTATCTCCACTCGATAGATTTCTTTCGATGAAGTTTTGTAAAACACAGTTTATCAGGATAAGATTGACAGCGTAACAGTTTCATGTGACCGAATTGTTGATGCATTTAACATCGTCATCCCTCACATGCTCACAAACACTTACCGAGAGGTCGATTACCGATTTAATGTGTGTAGAACGACAAATAATGCGCATAACGAGATTGTCTAATTCAGGGTGGTCCAACTTCACCATTGTGAGCCACAAAATTAATCTAATAAAGGTCGTGTTCCACACACGCAAATTTAATGATAATATTATACCCCATATACTGTGTACTGGACTCTATTCTACTCTATCAAATATTTGTTAGTTTTTATAAGGATTTATGAACCCTTTGTGAGCCACAGAAATTGTTCCGTGTGCCACATGTGACTCGCGTGCCCCTAGTTGGACCACCCTGGTCTAACTCATTAAAATAACTTGGCGAGTGTAACCTTCATACGTTATAAAGCATTCATTATTATTATTATTTTATTATAGATAGGATTTTCATTTTATTTCAGAACTTTTTCATATATACAGGGTGATTACAAAAGTATACAATTTTAAAAATTTATTGTGATCAAACTATTTTTGATACAAAAATAATAATGATGTGAATGGAAACAGTAACTGGCAGTTTTTTTTTTTTTTAGTTTATAGATGTTCAATAGGATTTCCGTGGGTAACCCGGAAAAACAACTTGGAGTAAAAAAACGGATTCGTTAAGCCATAACATCCACTGACTGAAATATCTTACGGAAAGTGTGGGAAGAGTTTGAATATCGTTTGGACATTGCCACGGTTACCCACTGAAATCCTATTGACCATCTATAAACTAAAAAAAACTGCGAGTTACTCTTTCCATTCACATCATTATTATTATTTTTGTATCAGAAATAGTTTGACCACAATTTTTTGAAATTGTATACTTCTTTTGGAATCACCCTGTCTACACACACACACACACACACACACACACACACACACACACACACACACACACACACACACTTCAGTCACAATGAGGAAGATGTTTTTTCCTTATAACACTGGTATGCATATGAAATTTTTTTGTCTGCTGTGAGGGTTTTTTCAACTCATATTATATAATTCGACCATGCTGAATTCGAAAATGACATTGGTTTTCCTCAATCAGGTCAGGTTTTTTCTCTATTGGCCATTTATTATAAGTCCAATTTTATCCCCCAAATTTATTGATTTTTTTTAGCTTAAACACTGTACAGGGTGGGCCGTAAGTTTCCATACATAGGAAAAATTAAACGTTTGTTTTTATGTTTCAGATACCCTAAGAATATGCGTTTGACGTAAGATCTTGTTTACTGATGAAGCAAATTTTTACGTCAATGGAGAGGTTAATCGGCAAAACATACGTTATTGGAGTAATGCTAACCCTAACTGGCTGAGTCCGACGAAGATGCAAGGTGCCGGTAAAGTGATGGTGTGGGCCGGGATATGGGGTGACAGAATTATTGGACCAATTTTTGTCAGTGGAAATCTTAATGCCGAAAGGTATCTTAACATGTTGCAAGAAGAGATTTTCCCATCCCTGCTAAACGAGGAAGGTAACTTCCCAGTTTACTTCCAGCAAGATGGAGCTCCACCTCATTATGGTCTTCACGTGCGTCGGTATTTGGATCAGCAGCAGTTTCCGGATGCTTGGATTGGTCGGCGTGGTCCTGTGGAGTGGCCTCCCAGATCCCCAGATCTCACCCCCCTTGATTTCTATCTTTGGGGGCACTTGAAGGCCATGGTGTATCAGGAAAAGATACGAGACATAAATCATCTAAAGGAACGTATCACCAACGCCATTACAAGCATAACGTCAACTGTGCTAATGCGTGTTCATCAACAGTGGGGAACACGTATTGAAATGTGTTTTCAAAACAATGGCAACCATGTAGAGCATATTATATAAATAAAAATGGTTGTCCATAAAAAAATGTTTATTTTTCCTATGTATGGAAACTTACGGCCCACCCTGTAGATACGAGTAATATTATAAGAACACTCGTGAAAAATGAAAACATTGTGTGAATAAATACTTTTATTCATACAATGAATATGGAAAAAAAGTTTATTGAGGAAGGAATGAAGTTTTTTTGGCTTTCCGTCTGTTTTTTTCTTCGGGCACGTCTCGCTTCAAACACCAGCAATAGTCCGCCAGCATATTGATATCCCAGTTTCCCTGGTACCTCTCTTCCATTATTTTGATATCTTGGTGAAATCGTTCACCCTGTTCCTCACTATAATCCCCCAATTTTCAGGAAAATAGTCCAAGTGGGACCACAAAAAGTGCATTTTTATGGACATGCGCGACCCATGAGCTTTGAAAGCTTCCATCAAGCTTCCATCAAGTTTTCGACAACGGACTCGTATTCTGGACTTCTACGCTTGCCAAGAAAATCAGTGACAACTGATTTGAATGCCTGCCAGGCATTCTTCTCAGTTGGAGTCATTGCGTTTTCGAACTGAGTATCCTTGATCAAAGTTCGAATTTGAGGACCATCAAAAACCCCAGCATTTAGTTTAGCATCAGATATATGAGGAAATTTACTCTCGAGATATCGGAATGCTGAACCCTCCTTATTCATTGATTTGATGAAATTTTTCATCAAGCCCAGCTTAATATGAAGTGGTGGGAGCAAAATTTTTGTTGGTGGTACAAGGGGCACTGAAACGACATTATGCGACCAGGTTCAAAATTCTCTCTGGATGCCCATTCACGCTGTGCATAGTGCTTCTCATCCGCTCGGCTATCCTATTTGCAGAGGAAACATGGGTATTTCGTGTATCCCCCTTGCATTCCCAATACAAATGCCACAATCTGAAAAAAAAAAAAAATATTTAAAGAATTTAGAGAATTTGTTCTATCAGATAAAAAAATCTAAGCATTGGACTGTATCACTTCTGTGGGGAAGTTAAGTGTTCTTATACGCTCTCAAATAACCTTTGGAAAAACAACATAGTCAATAGCAATAGTTTACTTATGATATTAGTATTACCTTCAAATCTCCACAGATCCTCCAGTTATGTTGGTCGTATACGAGAGCATCCAGTAAAATTTTCATGTTATCGTAGCTCTCAGTAAGTTGTACGGAATGTGCTACAGGGACTGATGCAACCCTATTCCCAATGTTGAGAAGTACTGCTTTCAAACTTCGTTTAGACGAGTCTATAAATAGCCTCCATTCTGATGCGTCATATGGCAGGCCCAAGGATTCGATTAGCCCCTCAACATTGCAGCAGTACACTAAGGAAGAGGTATTTTCGTGCACTGCAGAAAACTTGCGGAATTCTTCCTCTCGTTTCCTATACCAGGAGAATGTTGTTCCCGGAGCCAGCAAGTTGTCCTCTCGAAGTCGTGAGCCCAAGATCTCGGCAGCTAATTTGGAAAGTCCTAAATCCCTGGTAAGATCATTAAGTTTGGCCTGGTTGAGAGGCCTCGGCTCATTTGAAGCGGTATTTTGAGGTATATACGACTGGGACTTGGCATTGGCATTGGTCATTGATTCATCATCAGAATCATCGAAGTCCAGGGTTTGAGGTGGGTCGGGTATTGGAATTCCAGGACCATGGGGTGCAGGTCTCATAGCAGAAGGAATGTCAGGGTATACAACAATGTGTTCATTCTTCTTGTTAACTCCTGAAAATAGAAACACAGAAACATGGATATAAAACTTGCATATGAAATAGAAGAAGCATTCAGACAGTGGCGGCTCGTGAGGGAAGGCTGCGGTCTGTAAGATATGAAATAGGTCGATGGAGTCTGTATATTTTCTTTCTTTTTCATTCATATTGTCCCTTCGGGGACAATATGAATGAAAAAGAAAGAAAATATACAATCATTGTAAATGTAACTTGTATAACAATATGTATGTGTAAATTTATTTTCTATAACAATATGTATATGTAAATGTATGATTACCATTATGGTGAATATTATGCTATATATGGTGAATATTACATTATGATGAATATTATGTCGTTTCATACGAGGATTTCAAAATATTTAAGAAAAATAAATTTATAAGCCCACCTTGGAGGTTTGTCATGCAGAAATAGCAATCTGTCACGTGATCCTTTCCTTCTCTCCAAATCATGGGAATTCCAAAAGGCAAAGATTTCGCTCTGCCTTTGCTCCATCTTCTCAAATTTTCAATGCACGTCTTGCAGCACATATGAGGGGCGAAATTTTTGTCCTGGTCCCCTAGCTTAATTCCAAAGTATGCTCTATACATTGTCTTCACAAATTTAGTGATTTGGGACTGGTTATTTGGCATGGTAACCGTCCCACATATGTAGCAGAATCTATTGGGATCATTTTTACACGCTCTATTCATTATGAAATATTTTATCTATATGCCTGAAAAGTAAAAAAAGATATTATACAAGTGAAACAAGTGATGATAGATGTTACTGTTCCAATTCCGCTTTGACAAAATCACGAAAAATTCTATTTTACTTATGAGGCCATAGCCGGATAACCTGAGCTGATTGAGAAAAACGGATTGCAGATTCGAAATCAGCAGGAAAAAAACTATAAGAATCATTACAAAACTCTTGACAGCAAAATTGATGCATACCAGTGTAATAGATTATACACAGCCAAAGATGAAGATTATATATATATATATATATATATATATATATATATATATATTTAATGTAAAGAACGACGCTTGTGTAGAAGAGCATTCCGCACAAGATGAGGACTGAGAACGAACAAATGGAAAATGAGGTATCACCCGGGAATCGAACCCGGGATCATCCGATTGCCGGTCAGATATGCTATCCACTACACCATGGACCTCGATCAATCAGAAGTTTCTGCTCGTATGTAGGAGAATTACGACTTCTGATTGGTCGAGGTCCATGGTGTAGTGGATAGCATATCTGACCGGCAATCGGATGATCCCGGGTTCGATTCCCGGGTGGTACCTCATTTTTCATTTGTTCGTTCTCAGTCCTCATCTTGTGCGGAACGCTCTTCTACATAAGCGTCGTTCTTTACATTAATTATACTGTGTGTTGTTTGCAGTTAAAATGTGTGTGTGTGTGTGTGTGTAATATAAAACAAAGAAAAAGTGAGAGGAAAGACAGAGGAAAAAGAAAGGGTGGAGGGGACACTCGAAGTGGAAAAGACCAAGGATGACAGGGACTGCAGGGTCGAGCCCCATCATCCTTGGGTGCTAGGGCCGGGAGGGCGCACGTGAAACCTCCAGGAACAAGCACGTACAAACGAGCACAAAGAGCACTTAAGAGCACGAGCTTAGAACCCCCTTGCGGGGATATATATATATATATATATATATATAGAGAGAGAGAGAGAGGCGCGCGCGCGACAAGCTTAACCTTCGTGAAATAATGAATCATCGCTCCGAATATTTGAAAGGTGTGGGTGTGTGTTTTACAGCAAGATCGTGAAACTCGTGGTTTCATGAAATCCCTTAAATTTTCAGTAAATTTGCATAATTTATATTATAATACAAAAATTTCTAAAAAGTGGATAATGACTGAACCTAACCTATGACGTGTCATTATCCACGTTTTGTCAATTTTGTATCATGGTATAAATTATGCAAATTTACTGAAAATTTCAGGGATTTCATGAAATCACGAGTTTCACAATCTTATCGTAGTATTATATAAACTTTGTATCGGAGGTGAATGTTTGTTTATAAACAAAAACTTTGAGATTGACTATTCAGCTTTTCATGCGTCTTTTTTGAGGTTTTGTGAAATGATAAATTGTGAAATGTTCCTGACTTCAGTTCTGGTAGTCATAAAACACAGTTTACCCTTTCTTCAACTACCGCTATTTTCAATCGGTTTCAGCATGTTACGCCTCACAATGCGACCTCAAATAAAATAAAGAAAAATTTTAGTAATTATAATTTCGTATTTCCTTTACAGTTTTTCTATCATGTGTACATCAAAAGTTATTAAAGTTTAAAGTTGCACAAGAACATATATATATATATATATATATATAGCGAACTGAAGACACTGAGGTCTGGGGCTCGAACCTTCATAACGCTGACAATAATAATAATAATAATACACGAGTTGGAAGAATAGGCCTCATCGGTTGCCCTGGGTGCTATATCAGTGTCCGGCCTTCCTCACTGATTACTAAGTGGCTCTTTATTACCTCGACTTCCTTCGGGTGAGGTTGGCCACAGGCACTCTCTTCCATACTGGCTCTGACAGTGGTTTGATTATTTATTAGTGGCAAAGGAAAGTGGCCTAACTCTTTTATATATATATATATATATATATATATATATATATATATATATATATTATACACACACACACACATATATATTATATATAATATATATATGCGCCACGGTGATGTAGTGGTTGGTGTCGCTGACTACGACGAATCCATCGGCCCCAGGATCGAGACGCGGTGACGGCGGGCGGCGCGCAGCAAAACTCGGCTGTTCATCCTTCCACACAAAGAAATTGGTTGTTAGATAAATGGGTACCCTTTATAGCCTTGTGGTGGTTCGGATTCTACATAAAACTGTAGGTCTAAGGTGGAGTGACAAGCTTGACCTTCGTCAGAATGAACATTTCGGACGCTAAACACATACGTGTTTAACTGATTTTAGCATAATTTTTTAACCATGATGATCTAAGAGTCAGTAACTCGGAGAACTTTTTAGTATCTTTTATTTTTTAAGTTTTTAATCGCTTACGCTTTCGTTAAGGTGGAATGTGTGGTGGTGGTGGGGGTTGGGGAGGGAGATTTCCATTAAAAAAAAATCAAAGAATGGTTCTTTACCTTGTGCAATTATTTTTTTTAAATTTCCCGCATTAGCGTTTTAATCCCAAAACTCGAAATTCGAATAACTCTGGTGATGCGTAGCTACCCACGTTTTTACCCATCGTGTTGTTTGTCTTCGGTCTTGTTAAGTTAACCCGACCTAACCTCGCTTAAAAGTAACTCGTAGGTGAAAATCCGGAATATTAATATTCTCCGAGGTATTGGTTACACAGATAACACGAAATCCAAGCTAAAGGGAAATTTATAAATAAATAAATAAATCTAGTAAAATCTCTACAGGAAAATTTAAAAGGGTTAAAAATTAAATTAAAAGGCAACTGCAAAGCTTTTCGAAGGCATTTCCTTCTTCATTCCTGCCCGAATGAAGGAGGAAGTACCTTCGAAAATATTTCCACGTACCTTTTAATCTAATTTTGTCTTCTAAATTTTCTTTGGGGGATTTTACTATTTTACTGAATTTGCACAGTTGTTATAATGTTTCCTAAACATATCCCTCTCCCTCTCCCCCTCCCCCTCTCGATAATATCGAGTGAGAGAATATGTTTAGAAAACATTATAACCGCAAATTCAGTAAAATAGTAAAATCCCCCAAAGAAAATTTTCCTTTAGAAATTTTACGAGATGTATTTATTTATTTATTTGTATAACCAATAACTCTGACGAAATAATATCCCGGATTTTGTTCTTATTTTTTCTGAGGTTAGGTTTATGTTAACCTAACCTAACGTAAAACAAATAACCGGGTGTGTAAAACCTGGGTATAATATCATCCGAGTTATTTGCATGCCGAAGTTTTGGATTAAAACCGTAATGCGGGTGAAATTTAAAAAAAAAAAAAAAAAAAATTCTTGTATAACCTTGGTTAACCTGGTTAACCTTGGTTAACCTTGGTTTTGCTTCCGCCCGAATTGTTATTCTGACGAAGGTTAAGCTTGTCACTCTGTAGATCTAGAGTTTAACGTGGAATCCAAACCACTCCCCACCAGCAGCCCAGCGTCTTACCCGCTAGGCTACCCAGGGTACCCATTTATCTACCAAACAATTTTTTTTGTGTGGAAAGATGAACAGATGGGTTTTGCTGTACGCCGCCTGCCGTCACCGGATCTCGATCCCAGGGCCGATGGATTCGTAATCAGCGACGCTAACCACACCACCACCGAGGCACACGTGTGTATATATATATATATATATATATATATATATATAATATATATATAGAGGGGTATTGTACAGAGTGGACCAAAAGTAACAATCGGGCGAGATATAATTATTTACTTTATTATTTTTACAGTATGATGTTTAAGAGATGTAAACCTCAAATATCAACAAGTTCTGTGTGGACTCCATGTGCTGTGATGGGTTTAAATTTGCAGGGTTGTTACGTCATAAGCTGGGTTTGAAGAAAGCCGATTCGATCGTAACTTTTGGGCCACCCTTTTTATGCACAATTTGTTTTGTATATGTTACGCCCAAACATCGAAATCGCTCAGTGAGCGAAAAAAACAGCCACAATGCGTTGTGGGTGCACCTAAGTGACCACACACCGATGTTAGATATTTTTTCGCTTCATGGCCGTTCTCAAACAACCACAACGCGTTGTGGACGATTCGGATATGACCACAACGCGTTGTGGACGATTTGAAACGACCACACACCGATGTCTTTCATGAAACTCTATTTAAACACGACGTATATTAAAATGATATAAACACGACGTATATTTATCGACGTATTCACCAATTAAAAATCAAAGTTAAGCAGATATGCTAGAAAAAAAGATGAAGTCCTTTAAAAATTATCAATAATTTTCCCGTAGGTTTCAATTAATTTTAAGCAACTTTAGAAGAGACGTAAATGTAAAATTAACCAACTGGTTAGGTCAATTGTACGCCCTTGACGATTGGTTAGGTTAAGCCGTGATATTTTCGTTAGTTTTAACGAAAATATCACGACTTAACCTAACCAATCGTCAAGGGCGTACAGTTGACCTAACCGAGCATTCAATTAATCTAACCGGGCATTCAATAATTTTCCCGTAGGTTTCGATTAATTTTAAGCAACTTTTACCTAATAATTTTATCTCTCGAGGAGCCGTTTCCGTGTTTTAGGGTGACACACACACACACAGACAGACAGACAGAGCATTTTATATGGTGTGTAGTCGTTTCAAATCGTCCACAACGCGTTGTGGTTGTTTGAGAACGGCCATGAAGCGAAAAAATATCTAACATCGGTGTGTGGTCACTTAGGTGCATCCACAACGCATTGTGGCTGTTTTTTTCGCTCACTGAGCGATTTCGATGTTTGGGCGTAACATATATATACTTTAAACACGTTGTTTAAATATTTAAAAAATAAAAGAATATCAGTTCGCCGAGTTATTGACAGTTAGATTATCACAGACAAAGGTTGCGCAGTTAGTCATATAAAGAGCGGCAATGACCTCCGTCATGAATGTATGGTAGCGGCAGTAAAGTGGTGCGTCCTGAGTACTTTCACTAAGACTGGAGGAGGAATCGAGTCTCGTGAGTTAGGCATACGAGTTGATGAGAGGAAAATCATAGGCCACAAAATAAGGTGCCGTATGATATCGCCTTCGTTTCGCTTCAATAAGAAATCGTATCTCTCAAAAATAAAGGTAATAGGATAATCGAATGTTGTAAAATTCCCTTGAATATCGCACTAGGTTTGAGTCTACAGTGTTGCGTACATTATTGTGTTTAGCAGTATTTCAGTCTTTTTTTTAAAAGCGGAGAACCTGACAGTTCTTTAAATATTGGAGAACCCTTTCAGAAAATGATCCACCATGTTCCCAACACTTAATTTCCCCCTACCCTAGTGGTGAGAGCCCATGCACCCTCACGAGTTTGCCAACCACTGTTACATTTGGTTTGGTAAACCTTTGGTTTTGCTTCCGCCCGAATTGTTCATTCTGACGAAGGTCAAGCTTTTCATTCCACCTTAGACCTACAGTTTAACGTGGAATCCGAACCACGCCCCACCAGCAGCCCAGCGTCTTAATCACAAGGCTATACAGGGTACCCATTTATCTACCAACCAATTTCTTTATTGCGTGGAAGGATGAACAGCTGGGTTTTGCTGCGCTCCGCCTGCCGTCACCGCGTCTTGATCCCGGGGTCGATGGATTCGTAGTCAGCGACGCTAACCCACTACACCACAGAGGTGTGTGTGTGTGTGTATAAGGTGTCTTAAAAAATGTATACAGACTGTCCAAATAATTTATTAAATAACATAACTATAGGCGATGTTCAGTATTTTGGGCATTTTGAACAATTGCGTCAATATACAAATTGTGACAACATATTGTTTCTCTAAATACTGAACATTGCCCGTCGTTTTATTTACTAAGTTATTTTGATGTATAAAGTTTGTATACATTTTTTGAGACAACTTTTATACATTGTATATACACCGAGTGGTAGAAAAATCGGCCCACTTGGAATATTGCGAAAAGCAAAAAAGTGGGCAAGCTTCTGTTTATGAAAGTTTTAAAATTCGAAAATTTAGTCTATGATGAGGCCGTTAAAAAATCTTCAAACACCTGCTTAATACAATTTATCAAAAAATACTGTACAAAAAAAAAAAAAAAAAAAAAAATTGTGATCCAGGGTTAATAGGTGTTGCCTCCCCTAGCTTGAACATCCTGTGGGATTCCTTCCCACTCTTCAGTTAAATCTGCTTGTAGCTCCTGTAGTGTGTTAGGGGCTACTAGACGACCCCTAAGACGCCGTCCCATTGTGCCCCAGAGATGTTCTATGGGGTTCAGGTCCGGACTTCGGGAAGGCCACTCGATTCGACGAATTTCAGCTTCGTCAAGGAAATCGCTAACGGCTCTTTCCGCATGGGGTCTAGCGTTATCGTGCTGTAGAAGGAAGTCTTCGCCAACGAAAGGAGCAAAAGGGACCACATGCTCCAGCAAGATTTCTTCCACGTATCTTGCGGACGTCAATGACCCACCACGATTTCTTCCACGTATCTTGCGGACGTCAATGACCCAACAACAACGACGAGCTCTGTACGCGAGTTTGAAGTGATACCACCCCAGACCATGACTGAGCCTCTTCCAAAAGCAACCCTCCCTGAAAGTGCACGGGGCGAATCTTTCTCCTGTTCTTCTCCACACTCTTTCCCGTCCATCGGATGTTCGAAGATTAAGTCTTGATTCGTCCCTGAACAATACTCGTCCCCACTGGACCATAGTCCAATTGACAGGCTCACGAGCGAAAGCAAGAGGAACATAGCGGTGGTGTGGGAGCAATTCCGGGCCCATTGCTGGACGTCTAGCATGTAAGCTACTTTCCATAAGTCTTCTAACGGTTCGCTCCGATACACTGACGTCTCGAGACCTTTCCAACTCATTGCGAACGTTTGTGGCAGTCAAGCGACGATCTCGCAAAACACTCAAGACGATGAAACGATCGTCACGGGCAGATGTGCAGCGCGATCTTCCAGATCCTGGTCTTCGAATGTACTCTCCCGTCTCCACATAACATTGGTAGACACGTCGAACCGTTCTTGGAATTCCTAGCGCATCCGCGACGTAACGCTGGCTCCGACCTTCTTCAATTAGGCGACGACTCTTGCGATGTTCACGGCACTCAAATCCATTGTAAATGTCCAATTCTGAAACCCAAAAGAATTAGAAGTCTATCTGTTACTGAACGCAAATGCCTACTCCCACTAGCGGAAGAAAAAAGTGACACTAGCAGTCTAAGAGCAACTGAATGTCAGACTGTCGAATTCTTAAAAGAATTCGAAAATTCGTTACAGCTTGTGTGTTCGCAGCTGACGTTGGTTTGTCTCGTTATTTGGTTGCCTCATAGTCTGAGTCATGTCATAGACTATATTTTCAAATTTTAAAACTTTTATAAACAGAAGCTTGCCCACTTTTTTTGCTTTTCGCGATATTCCAAGTGAGCCGATTTTTCTACCGCTTCATATATATATGAAGAAAAGTCCTTAAGGATTTTATACATACAACTATTTAATTACCAACATTATCCAGATAAGTGTTCAAATGATGAAACAAATCAAACAAAAAGCCTGTAAGAATTTTATTCATACAAATATTTTGTCAAATTGTAATTTAATCTTCAAAGAGTTCTCCATCCGTTATGATACATTTGTGGATTCTTTCTCTGAAACTCTTCCTTGTTCCGCTGAACATATCGAGATGAAACCAGGAGTGTAGAGTTTGTAACGCAAAAAAACCCAAAGCCAGAAATCACATGGGATTAAATCGGGTGATCTGGCTGGCTACTCGATAGGCCCAAGCCATCTTCCTTCAAGGTTAGCATCCAGAATCTCACTGGCAGCTGCAGAGCAGGGTTGCCGAAGTTGGTACAATTGTACCAAATCTGGTTCATTCGACCCTATCTGGTACATTTGGTACAATTTGAATATTTTATTGAATGAAGTACTAATCACTTCGATTTTATACAGAAACGAATATACCAGGCACTTAGATGCATATCTCTACTAATTTGTTTTTTAGATACAATTAAAATCTAGCGCCAATTGAAAATCGGATGCAAAACGTTTTCATACGTTTTAAAAAGCCTTGATCTGACAAGGTTAAGGAACAGGAGAAATTTTGGTATGCAGTGTCCATGGAAAAATGTGGTGACCAACCTCGATTCCCAGCTTTATCAAAATTAGTGCTTAATCTAATGTCTTTGCCCCATTCATCTGCCGCTGCTGAGAGAATATTTTCTCAAGTAACAAACATAAAAAAAAAAATAGGTCTCGACTCAAAACACATACCCTCAATGGGTTACTTCACAGCAAAAATTTATTAGAAACTTGTGAATGTAAATCATGGCAGCCCTCTCAGAATCTGGTTGATAGTGTAACAAATAAGACATGGCGTTTGAATGAACGCTTAGAAGACATGGAAATGGCTCAGTTTTAATAAAGGTACGTTGTTTCTGTACATTTTAAATATTTGGTACAAGTTTATTAAAATTTGGTTCATTTTACTATCTTCATTTGGTACAATATGAAAAACTTCAGTGGTAACCCTGCTGCAGAGTAATGTAGCGGCGCTCCATCATGTTGATGAGGCCAATTCCTGCCAACGCCATTAGTAAAATGTGGCCAAACTCTCTCTCTCACTACCTGGTAATAGCGTTTTCCATCCATCGTATCTCTCGGTATGTCAAAGGAAACGAGTCCTTTTTTAAGGTTCCCAAGGGGGTAATGGAGTGAAAAAGGTTGGAAACCACTGGCATAGACGAAGTTATTTATCCTCGTGTCATCTGTACAGCATCCCACTCTTCCCTCATTAAGAGAAGCAATTAATTCATCAAAATATATATATAATATTATTAAACAGCAGAGGGGAAAGAGAGAGAGAGAGAGTTACAAGGAGTTACAAGGAAAAGAAGTACCTCAAAAGGCCTTGCGGCCCATACCGAGGAGGTACCAATGGCAACGGGTGCCAGGGAAAATTTTCTACACACTCAAATAGTGTGCAAGATTTGGTCTAACCTTTTCTTGAACTAATCCACCGAGGAACTATTCCTGTTATTAAAAGTTTATTTTTCTTTCACCTATCCTAGCAGTAGTAGAAAACTGGATAGAAAAGTAGAAGGCTCTCTCCCCACCCTCCGCTCCTCCCTGCCAGAGGCAGGTACGGAAAAAGGTTGAAGAAAATACCTTGACCCTGGAAAAGTAGCCAAGGAAATTTTACAGGAAAGTGGAGAATATATAAATAGCTCTATATACCTTGCTCACAGAGACACCGTGCAAGCGAACTCCTGCAGAGTTTACTTATGTTTTAATCTTAAACTATCAACGTGTTAAAATAATTCCCACTATACTAGTCCTAAATCGTTTCAAATCCAACTTCTAACCATTGTTGCGAGTTGGGTTATCATTTGAACTAAACATGCTTCTAAAATCGACATCTTTGAACCCGCGTCACATAAGCGTCGATTGTAGCCCATATGCCTAACGAAAGGGATTAACTTTGTGTCATTTTTCGCCAGTTTCCAATCCACCTACCTACTTCCCCACCAATACCCAGCGCGCGCACTTCGGCCATTAGCCGGCGGTGAGGTACCTTATCAAAGGCCTTCTAATCAATCTCCTACTCTATCATACTCACTCAACAGACGTAGAAAAACTCGAGCATGATGGTGAGACACGACCTATGCCGTCTAAACCCATGTTGGAGTCCCCAAGTAGCTTGTAGGAATCCAAATGGTCAACAATCCTACTCGCTATTATCCCCTCTAAATATTTACCTACAACTGAAGTTAAATGGTGTTATTTATAGAGGTTCGAAGCCTCTCTTCCCACGCATGAGATAGCAGTAGCGTCCTAATCATAACAGTAGAGAAAAAGACAATACTAAAAGTTTTTCTTTGCAGTCAGAGGAGAACATCCCTAACCTAAGCTAAAAGGACAGAGTGGGATGGGAAGGGGTCCTAGTAACCCACGGGACAGGTTTGTACAACAGACTTCACCCGCCCTCCCGAAAGAGAGAGAACCTAAAGGAATTGGCAGCCAATTTCTCTAGAATCCCACGACTCGGGACCGGAGGGCTGTCACACCCCAAGTATAAAGTTTACAACACGCAGAAGGAACGTGCATAACCTTTATACCCCCTGCGGGGTGATACCCCCTGCGGGGGAGAGAGGAGAGGAGAGGAGAGGAGAGAGAGAGAGAGAGAGTTACAAGGAGTTACAAGGAAAAGAAATACCTCAAAAGGCCTTGCGGCCCATACCGAGGAGGTACCAATGGCAATGGGTGCCAGGGAAAATTTTGTCTTTCAACTATGCTAGTAGTAGTAGAAAACTGGATAGAAAAGTAGAAGGCTCTCTCCCCACCCTCCGCTCCCTCCCTGCCAGAGGCAGGTACGGAAAAAGGTTGAAGAAAATACCTTAACCCTGGAAAAGTAGCCAAGGAAATTTTACAGGAAAGTGGAGAATATATAAATAGCTCTATATTTAGGTCCTAAATGTCTTTACACACTCAAATAGTGTGCAAGATTTCGTCTAACCTTTTCTTGAACTGATCCACAGAGGAACTGTTCACAACTTCGAAGGTAACCTGTTCCATGTGTCACAGATCTTATACGTAACGTAATTCCCACACACACTAGTCCTAAACCGTTTCAAATCCAACTTCCAACCATTGTTGCGAGTTGGGTTATCATTTAAACTAAACATACTTCTAAAATCGACATCGTTGAACCCTCGTAAGAGCTTGAAAACCTCGATCAGTTGACCGCGCAGCCTCCGAGTTTCAAGCGAAAACAAGTTCAGGGCGCGTAACCGTCGATTGTAGCCCATATGCCTAACGGAAGGGATCAACTTTGTGGCCCTCGCCTGCACTCGCTCCAGCCTCTCAATATCTTTCCTGAGGGTGGGTGACAGAAACTGCACAGCATACTCCAGGTACGGCCGAACAAGGGAATTGTACAGTGAGAGCACAATCTCCTTGTTCCGAAACTGAAATTGCCTCCTGATATAACCCAATAGTTTCTGGGCTTTCTTTTCCACCTCTACACACTGTTTCGTAAACTTAATGTCGCTGCTAATTAGCACACCCAAGTCCTTTTCTAAATCAGTCACCTCGATATTACTGCCCAACATCGAGTAGTCCGACTTGGGATTGGCGTAGCCAATGTGCATCACTTTGCATTTACCCAAGTTAAACGGCATTTGCCATTTTTCGGACCACTCTCCTATCCTACCTAGGTCCGCACGCAGTTCCTCGATCGCTTCGGGCGTCCCAACATTGGCCCCAAGCTTGGTGTCATCAGCGAATTTGGCGATCCGACTGACGATGCCACCGTCGATATCATTTATGTAAATGGTAAACAACAGAGAGAGAGAGAGAGAGAGAGCGAGCCTTGTCTAAGTACGCATGAGGAACCAAAACATTCGGAGAATACATTGCCCCATCTAACAATAAAAGTTTGGTGTGCGTGTCCCAAAATTTCAATGTATTTACAACATATGGTGTTCTAATTTTTTAAACTAGAAGACAAAAACCCACTAAATAATTGATTTACTGACAATATATCTAAATACAATTTCTTTCAAAACGTAAATACACAAGTCAGTTGAGTGGGACCTTTTAAAACCAAACTTAGGAGACGTTCATAAATAACCATTTAGTCAGCGTAGCAAAGGTTTCTCAAGTAATTTTGAGAAACGGGAGGCAACAGCAATAGGCCTGTAGTTATCGCTGGATAGCATGTCCCAATATACAGGGTGTCCCATAAGTCCGGCATCATAGGAAAAATAATAAAAAAAGGCAAAACAAAAGCTTTTATTTACAGAACGTGCTCAATATGTCCACCATTGTTTTCAATACACAAATTCAGACGTGATACCCAGTCAGCAAGCACACGGTGAATGATGTCAGGAGTAATGGTGTTACATGCCCCAATAATGCGCTGCCGCAAATGTTTAACACTCCTAATTTTCTCTCGTATACCAGCACTTTCAAGTGGCCCCAGAGATAAAAATGTAGTGGCGTGAGATCCGGGCTTCTAGCTGGCCATTCCACAAGCCCTCGACGTCCTATCCAATGACCAGGGAATTGTTGGTACAGGTATTCCCTTACTTGGGTGCTGTAATGTGCAGGAGCGCCGTCTTGCTGGAACCATGTTGGGAAATTTCCTTCTTCGTTCCAGGATAGCAGTCGCTGTATCATCGTCAGTGAACCTCCTTGGAGGTCCACTGCGTGGTTTATCTTCTATGGATCCTGTTTCCTTAAACTTTGCAACAAGTCTGCTAACACAACTCTGTGTTATTGGCTCGCGGTCTGAATGCAGTCTGTTAAATTCAGCAGCGGCCTCTCTCTGACTCCGATTTCCTATGAGTAGAATTATCTGGATTCGTTCTTCCTTGCTCACAGACATTATGGCCCGTAGAAAGAGAAAAATATGAATTATGGTTTGTAGAAATAGAAAAATATGAATTATGGTTTGTAGAAATAGAAAAAATATGAATTTCTCGTATGATGCCGGACTTATGGGACACCCTGTATATTTTTGACAAGGGGTGTGATATATCAACCCTCGTAAAGTCTTCAGAAATATAATATATAAACTTTTACTGTGGGTATTATGCTACTCGTAATTTAGTTCTTTTTGTTGGAAACATTGATTGGCTGCGTTAATGAATGTTCCGACCGTGGGAAAGATCAGGTGGTGATAATGATATGAAGGGCTGAAAAAGGTCATAATTTTTATCTGTATTAAATAAATAAAAAAGAATTCGATTTTCGTAGGAAATACCAAGCCCTTTTGCGAGTCCATCGACCCGGGTTCGATTTCCGTTGCGGGCAGGTCGCGCGCAGCTCACCCAGCTATTTATCCTTCCCGTAGTTGGTACATGAATGGGTACCACAAAAATCCCACCAAATGAGGCAGGATGTTGCAGAGGAGTCGAAAACAGATCAATCCTCAAGATTTGTTCAACTCTCCCCCTCCCCCCACACAGTCTTCGAGAACAAATGGCGAAACTCATCAATGGAATGCCAGAACGTGTGTTGGCTTTGCATAATGCATAGGGGAAAACAACACTATTTTAAATATATTGTTTCTATAAATTTATTTACTGACTTTTATTATCAAATAAAAAATTATGGAAAAACCGAATGTGTCTACTTTTGTCAACCACGGGACGCTCTACAAAATATTAATAAACAGTACATCAGCACCCAGTAATATGTTTTGAACTGAAACGAATCAGTTACACTATTCGTAGGTCCTTATGAGAAATCCCATGATTGCGCATGTGCGGCCAAGAAAAACTCGGTTGGGAACCAACCGGAAGCGGTAAGAATCGGTATCGGTATCTGGAATCGGTGAAATTTTGTTATAGGTTTATCTCGAGTTTTTATGAATGCACGGATTATCGAACAAGCTTTAACATGACACTTATAATGATTTATGAGCAGTTTTCCTGATTGTCACCTTATTTTCAGAGCTGTGCCCAGAATGCGCCTCCTACTACAGCAATCGCTCCGCATGTCACATGATGTTGGGCAAGTTTACCCAAGCACTCGCAGATGCCAGGGAAGCAGTTAGACTAGATGCCTCCTTTGTCAAGGTAATCCCGTTCACACTCGAGGTGGAAAGAGTCCATCAGTACGCGAGTATTCTTGTACTCGAGTACGGATTTTTGTTATTTGTTTTCAATGCATTGCGTTCATATGGTCTAATAAGCTTTGCTCATGCAAGCAGCCAAGCACCAATTAAAGTTTGAAACCACGCTCTTACGCGCGTACACTGAAAAAACCGTACTCGTGCTCGTACTCAAGCACTAAAAAGGTGTACTGTACTCGTAATCGTACTCGTCCAACTCCATAATTTTGGTACTCTTTCCCCCTCTAGTTCACACAGACCCACATAATTGCAACTAAGTTAATTTTAATTTTGAATCTTAGAACTTAGGGTTTTTAGGTTGTCTGAAAAAGAGTGTTGTAGGATTTTTTGATGGCTGAGGATAGTGTGTCGCGACAGTGGCCTCAAAAACATGATTGACCCTCTTCATGCAGACAGACTTATTTCAGAACTATTTTTAATAGCCGTGTAAATAAATCCCTATAGAAATCTTCGCGTCAGACTTGTTTATCTCATTTAGTCGAGTCTGACTTTTATAAATCAGTTTCTCCGACAACCTTCCATAGTCATTTACAGAATTTACTGATGCTGTTAAATGTTGTAGAGAATGAGAATTATCCATTTTCTTTGGTTTAGCAAGATTCTCGCTAAAGGATTGAAGAAATTACTGTTTATAACCCCATTTATAATGGTACTCGCGAGAGAAGTTCTGGAATAAGAGCGATCAGTACGATAAAGGTATTGATTACACGTCGAAAATTTTATTTTTAGTTAAAAAATGCGACGCAATTAGTTGTTTTTCACGGACGCTGCGTAAATATCACACACAAATTATATCAGAATTAAGAGAGAAGATGGAAGTTGTTTGTGGAAACTTTTACAAAGGCTATGAAAATACTGTTTGAATTGTATTTAGCGTGTGATAATGTATTTATTTAAACGTCATTTCATTTTAAGACAAAAACATTCTATAACCCGGCGAATCGACAACCCCAGCAAAAAGTATAGGATTTTTGTTCGAATTTCGCGCACTCACATTCGAACTGGATTCGGGGTTCCAACCGGTGTCGGACAATTACATTGTTTGTCCCACAAACAACGCTCGTGATTGTTTGAAAACCTTAGGGTGGTAACTGACTGGTTTCCATTTTTGCAGCTTTACACGGACCCAGTTTGAGCGCGTGTTATAAGGAATTTAATTTGAGAATATACAGGGTGATCGAAAAGTCTCTCCGCAGTAGTAATAATGTGTATATATATACATACATACAGCCTACCGTAGCAAGACTAAGCTTAGACTAGCCTAGACTTCGCCAATATTTTGTTAAAGATTTCACGATGTACAATTTTCATTAAAATATCTAACTTCTTGTATGATTGCATTTTTTGTCTTATAGAGTCATAGATGCGGAGTGACTTTTCGATCACCCTATATAATAACGGAACATTTTAGGTTTTGCTTAGCATTTCTTAAAAATTTTACTTTCGAAATCAGAATCTTTACTTCATTACCATTCCCATGATTGCGAGGTTTAATTCCAGGTTGGCCTAGTGCTAGGCTGACTTAACAGTTATAAGTTAGCATGGCTATAAGAGATGGCTTATGTCCAGCGTAGGCATGGACATTAACCAGCCATGTTAACTTTATAACTGTTAAGCCAGCTTAACACTAGACCAAGATTTTGAACAAACATTCATAGGGTGGTACAATATAAATATCTTGGCATAGCGAGTAGTATAAGGTTCAACTTACGTCTTATAGTCTCTGAGAAAGGCCTAGTTCAACTTTGGTTTTGCCTGTTTAAGTATTTGAATTGAATTTAATTTAATTGAATTTGAATGGCCTCTATTATTAATACAGTAATCAAATAAATACATTGGTCTTACAATTTACAATGACATAAATAATTGTGAAGCTGGACTATTTATTTTACTTAATTTGGCCTTTAACCTTTACTGGGCTAAGCTTTATACAATTTGTGAGCTAAGTCCGCATGAGGTGATTTCATTACGACGCAAATCTTATTATTTCTTTTTATAAGAACTTTCCGCCCATGAAACTGGAAATAAATGGGAATTTGTGAAATTATTTGTAAAAAAAATTGTAAAAAAATTTGTAAAATTATTTGTAAAATAAAAGGCCAGTTGACCAATAGATTTTAAGCAGTGCTTTTTTCTGGAAAAAAAAAAAAAAAAGTTCCGGAACTCGACCATAAATTTCTTACAACCTTTGCCACTTGTTACCGCATCCCACCCCTGACCATCCCAATCGAAAAACGAGCGTCCTTCCTGTTTCTAAAATTGTCATGTAACCTAAAAAAAAAAAAACCAAATAGGAATAAAAATAAAATTGGAATTTTCTTCTGTATGTTGAAATTAAAGGCACCGGAACACCTTCCGGCGTGTTCCGCGGATAAAAATAAACAAACACCTGGATTTAAGTAATGGGCGTAACCATATTTGAACTCGTACGCCGCGCTTCGTTAGTTATTCGTAATAATAATAAATAAAACTATAATGACTGCAGTTTAAATTACTTTGTGTTGATATATTTGTAAGTGAATATTATTATTATAAATTTTCATTCACCCTTATTGGGAAACCAGATTGTTGCCATGTTAAAGTCTGGAAGACGTTTAGAGTTTTCTCTTCCTACTGAAGTGTGTTTTGTATTCAGCGTTTTAATATCTTTGGAAACTGAATAGTTTGAGACTACCATAGAAATTTTTTTTTTTTTTTTTGTTGTTGTTTGTAAGAAGAAATAAATTATTATTACTAAAGTACAGAAAAAAAAAGTTGATCTTAATAAATCGGAAGTATTTCCAAGGTTTCAAGCTACTATTAAAAGATTACAAGTTTCTCGCAATATTTATGGGAATTGCATTCCATACATTTGCTCCTTTGAAATAGTATGTATTTCCTGCATTTTCCATTGTAAAATTTAACTTGTGTATAAAATCTGTAGATAATCTAATGTTATAATGATATACTGTATTTGAATGGGTGAGGTACGTTGACTTTTACTGATAACTTTCAGCATATTGATAGCAACATTGAATTTGTACACGTAACTTTTTGATAGTGTTCGCGGACATTTTTTATGAATGACTTCGAAAGTATATTTTATAAATTTCTTTGAGTTATTACCCTATGTTGTAATGCAGTATAATAAATGCCAGTGGGATGAAAGAATAATACGGGGTAAGGAGTGTATTTTAGTTTAAATAATATGAACGCAAATTTTGATATTTTTTATCAAAGTTTATTAGCACACATCTATTTATACCACACGCTCCTAATTGCTCGTTCGTTTCATTTATCAGAAGGTTTAAATTGCGTTGGGAAGAAGTAAGTGTGGTATGATCTGTATATTGTACACAATTAATGTGTTGAGAGATGAAAATTGTTAACGTGAATTGGAAATAGTAATGTCCCGAGAATAGCTCTCTGTGGGATTGGATTTTTGTTCATCAACTTTAACAATAGCGATCTACTTTCGCTCTTTTAATGACTGCATTAAGTCTGTTACGGTAGTTTTTATGTTTGTTCAGTGATAGTGTATCAGTTTTCCATAATTTAAAAAACAGTATGTTTGCGTTTAATACTCGCAATAAGTGGTGTGGTGATCCATTGGTTGTTGTATTTAGTTTTAGATATTAGTTTTGATTTAACAGAAAATTTTGTGTTGAATATATCCATTAATAATGTACTTGAGAATATTTGAAAACTTTTTCGAATATCGTGGTTATTTTCGGTTATTCCAAGCTAGTGAAGAACCGTTTTTTCTGTAAGGAATTTGTTTATTATATCTAAGATCTGTAGTGAGCTTTTATATTTTCTTGTGTGTAGAAATGGGTGATGAACTGTATACTTAGGCAAGTGATTTGCGATATTTAATATAGTTACACGTGAGATGTAGTTAAGCCGGGACTGTACCCAGATTTGATCTGGCACATTCTGATTTCTAATGCTATGTTTAAAGAGGAATTTTCGTTAATGTTGCTTCACCCCGGGCTAGGGCTATATTCGAGTGGCAAAGTGTAACATCGCGTCGGGCGACCCGAACGCTGCTCTTTCCATCCTGCGTCAGGCGACGGAATTAGAGCCCGGTAACAAGGCGGTCAGAGACGAGGTGGCGAATGCGAACGCCCTCATTCGATGTGGAGACGAAGTGGAAAAAGCAACAATGAAAAAGGACTACAGGACAGTAAGTACATGCCCGACCTTCTCTCCAAGGGAACTGGAGTGAGTGAGTGAGTGAGTGAGTGAGTGAGTGAGTGAGTGAGTGAGTGAGTGAGTGCGTGCGATGGAACAAATGTAGGTAGGTGGTAAAGTGAATCAGATTAAGTTTAATCAGTTTAAAAAGAATTAAAGCTTTTAAGGATGTATGGTTCTCGAACGTTTTTGTCTCGCGTACTACTTCACAATATTTATACTAGTGTTTGTAGCGTACCACCTTCATAGTTATTCTTGAGAGAACATAGCCTATATAGTTTTTAACCATGTACGCACCACCTGTGAGAGGCTCGCATATAAAGATTTAGGCTCGGGAATATTCCCACGCCATCGTTTTCGTTCGGAAATATTCCCGGAAAATTAAGAGTCCAGTACCTCCGTCACATTGTACAAATTCCTCCCAGCAGACGTTGCATCTTGCTTTTTATCACTAATTGCGAGAAAATAGTTCCATATGAAGCTAACTCTCGTCATGTTATGCAATTTATCTACAATGTAAAATTCTATATTATGTTCCTACCTCGGACTCGAGCATATATTTTTATAATCAGATATTTCGTATATAATTTCCCGTATCGTTTAAGCTACCGCATGAAAGGGTTTGTTTTTCAGTTCTATTAAGATCATCTATCGCTTGTCCTGATGTTTTGTATTGACTTTTGATCCTTAACCCGTGTACGCATTATCAATTATCGTTTGCGCATGCGGTTAGTGGAGCTCATTTGAGCGTGGGAATGACAAACGCGTGTTTATTGTACTATCCACACTGCGATACAATCGCATGCGTGAATAACTAGATAGAAGTGTGAGAAAATTTTTATTTTTACAAGAGAGTCATTTTTAACATTGTTGATTGGCTAACAAAAAGGCGTTTACTCAAAGATGGAGTTTATTCAATAAAAAATAAGGTATATAATTATAATTGTATTCTAATTTAAAAATGTAAAATAAAAATATATACATGACTAGTTAGAAATGTGTATGCTTATTTTAACCTTAATTGTTTAAACTTGCAGTGTACAAAGTACATACAAGACCGCCAGTAGTGTATCTAGCACCCCCGCCCACCCATCCAAATGCTCGTTCTTGGGAAATGTTTAATTTTTCCATCTAAAAGTAAAATTTACTGAAAGGCCTTAGCTTCTGGAGGTCTTATTTTCAGTTGAACTTACTCCTCTTGATTCCTGTGTCCTTGTAAAATATAGGTCAAATTCCACATCAGCAGTGTTCCTCAACTGTATTCCCAGGAATTTTACAACTCCAATCAGCAACCATGGTTTGAAAAGTGCATAATTTTTTTATATATTACATTAATTTATATGTATGAATGCAGCTAATTGGCTTTATATCTTGTATACCGTACATACACTCTTGCGTAAACAGCGAATATTACTTTCTAGACAACAAACCAAATGATAGAAAAATCTTCAGAATGTTGTTGACATAGATTTAACTCTGATTATATTGCCTCTTAAACATTTAATTATCACTCGTTTGAATTGAATTGAATTAACCTTTTTAATAATAAAATAAATACAGTACATTGGTTTTACAATTTACAATGACATAAATAATTATGAAGCTGGACTATTTATTTTATTTAACTTGGCCCTTAAGCTTTAGGCTTTACTGAGCTCTTATTAAAAATAAACGGCTAGTTGTTATTAATAGTTAAAGTATGTATTAATATTAAATTATCATTATTCATTGACAAAAATGCAAGGTCACCATCGAAGGTATTATACCAATACCATACAAAGAAACTAATATTATACATGAGAGATAAGAACTGAACAATCGCAAGAAACGTCTTTAATACTAGATTACACACGAGAAATAAACAATAGTAATGGACATTAATCCTAGAGATTTGTTAGTATGCCATTATTAATCGGCGTTTCAACTTGGTTTCAAACGAATTTACATTTATAATAATTTTCATATCATTTAAATCATTCCAGAGTTTCAATCCAATGAAAATGGGTAGGTTTTTGAAATGACAATCTAAATTGAGGTATAACATGCGTTGATCTATTTCTGGTCTAATACGAGTGGATTTCTTGAGTTACAAAATATCTATTTACCCATTGTAAATTAATGATTTTGTTCTTTTACACTTGTAAATAAAAATAAAATGTGCCAGTTTGATTACATGTATGAATTAAATGTATGATCACGTGTCTTTGTAAGTGAAGTTCAGGTACGGTTAGACTAGATTCGATTTGGTTCGGTTGAGTTCGATGAGATGAGATTGGGTTTGGTGTGGCAAATTTTTTTAGCAGGTACTTTTCAATTTTCCTGTTTTTTTGAAGGTGGAAGAGTTTAGGTTGAAAATTTTTGCTTTCGAAATGATTTGGTTGGTTCTTTGACGATATAGTCAGTGAGTGAAATCGTTTGCCACGCAAAAGTGGCAACAGCTTAAAGATGATGGAGGTACAGAATTAATATTAACAATAGAAGTGGTAAAATTATTTTTTTCCGTACAGGCTATTTACTATTTAGACAGAGCATTAGATCTTGCAGCGGGATGTCGTAGTCTTAAAATCACCAAAGCAGAATACCTAGTCTATTTACACCGGTATGGAGAAGCACAGGAAATAGTAAAGTAAGTACTTTATAAGTATAGATTCATTAGAAATCTGAGATTGAAAGTTGCTGCCATAGAACGCAGGATTACGCCTATAACCTAATAGCCATGATCACTTAATAAGAATGTTTATTTTCAAAAGAATAATTAAAAAAAAAAAGTCTTAAATATTTCTAAATTCATATTCCCATCTTGTAGTGAAATTCTGCAGTTCGATTCCGGCAACGTAGATGCCATCTTTGTGAGAGGACTGTGTTTGTATTACCAGGACAACCAGGAAGCAGCATTCACTCACTTTCAGCACGTCCTCAAGCTCGCACCGGACCACAAAAAAGCCAAAGAAAGTTATAAGGTATTCGTCTTGTGTGAATACTTGTGTGTGTGTGTATATATTATTAACTTGATGTCTTCGAACGATGGTTCAGGATCTGCCTGCGGTCGACCCCTCTGCAGCATCTCGCCTCATTTGCGGGGTTTGGTGGAGGAGGGAATTGCTTTCCGCTCTCCTCTTGCCCTCGTAGCCAGCCAACTACGCCTGGCTGGTCAGAGACTTTGCGCAAGAACCTGCCCAGTTGTTCTTGAAATTAGTCAGGTTGGTGTGTTGCAGGTTTCTCAGTTTCGGCAGCAAGTTAGAATTTTGGGGTACGTATTTTGAAGGTATTTTCCATCCTTGTTTCGATGGACCCTGTCCCACCGCAGCTGGGACAGTACAGATTCTGCTTCTTCACTCATTCCAGTGTGTTTCTATTTTATTTCTAAAGTTTGGGATACATTCCTCGAGTATTTTCCATATGTATATTAATGTGTATCACTCGCGTCTTGTTTTCAGGGAGTAGAGTTTGCGTTGAGGGCTACTGGTCTCAATTATGAGACCAGTAGTCCTCAACCTTTGTTTCCTCTATTTGAGACGTAAAGGTGCTGCGGAAGCTCCTCCATATAATTCCCATTATGTTTTTAGATGTAATTTCCACGTTATAGTGTTCTCTGAATTCTGCATCCGATGACATTATTACTCCAAGATTCCCGACATGTGGGTTTGGTGTTATCCGTTTGGCTTGCAGTGTTTTGTACCCTTTATTCCGTAGCACCTTGTTGTAACCATATCTTATAAATTGGAATATTTCTTCACTGAGCTTCATATTGTTGCCTTCCGTCAATCAAAATAATGTTTCAATGTCATTTTGTAATTTTTGTTCTCTCTCTCATATTTCCTAGCGTATCTTTGTGTCACACCCGAAACACGTTACGATACTGTCATTAATATCGGTATCAATGTTTGCAATCATAATAAACAAAAGAGAGCTAATACTGTACCTTGTACGACAGAGCTGACAACTTCTGAGACTTCAGATTTGACTTCATTTACTACCACTCTGTTTTTTCGGTAAGAAATTTAAATATCCATCGTCCCAACTTTCCAGTAATTTCTGCATTCTTACGTTTGTGTACTATAATTCCATGATCACATTTATCGAAGGCTTTAGCAAAGTCGGTATATATTACATTTACTTTTTGACCTTCACACACTGTCTCCAGTATTTTCTCAATGGACTAATAACTGATAAACACGATCTTTCAACCCTTAAACCATGTTGGTACGAATTGAATAAACTTTCTTGTAAGTAATATTGTCTCTAATTCCGGCTATGTGGGATTGGGCGACAGGTTTTGACACACAGCTTTCGGAGTTAGGTTTCGGAATTGAACTGCATATATAAGGTTGTAACATATATTCTGCTCGATGTTTTAGTTCATTCAGAACAAAAATTAAATGACATAATGACAAATTAATCATCACTGTAATTCTCTTCTTTTTCTATAACCTCCTCCCACCTGTAGAAAAGTTTTTTATGCCACGTTCGAAGAAATCCCTTGGTTTCGAGTTAAAAAAAAAAAAAAAAAGCGATCACTTCGTTTTCGATAGCTTCCCTGGATTGCAACTTTTGTCCATCTAGGTGGTATTGCACACTTCTGAATAAATGGTTGACTGAAGGTGTGATGTCCGGAGAATAAGGTGGATGAGGCATTTTTTCCAAACCAAATGCCTCAAATTGGGCAGTGGTGATTCGAGCAGTGTGAGGGCGCGCGTTATCCTGGTGGAATCGAACACCTCTGCGATTAATTAATGCAGGACGTTTTCTTGTAATGCCATCTTCAGCTGTGATTGTTTGGTTATCTGGCAGGAGCTCAAAATGAATAATTCCTTACATATCCCACCAAATGCATAGCAAAATTTTCTTTGGATGGGGTCCATTCCCCGGCCGAGTTCAGGCTTTGTTTCACGGCTAAGCCACTGATGTCGACGCTTAATACTGTTATAGAGAACCCATTTTTCATCCCCACTGACGATTCCGATTCAAAAACGGTGCCTGCAGTTGCCGAGAATGCGGTGATGTGCAAATATCGATTCGATGTTGAAGATTCGCTTGTGACAAATCGTGCGGAACCCATTTTCCAACCTTCACTCCTAACAGCTTCAAATGACGATGAATGGTCATATGGCTAACGCCGAGTTGCAGGCCACGGTCTCTTACAGTTACCGTTGGGTTTTCCTCCACTCTTGCTTTCAACAACTTTTCATCTAACTCATTTGGTCGTCCTGTTCTTCAGGGTGTATCATGCTCAGGTCGAATATTGAAAGACCTGGAATTTCAAGATTGGCAGTATGTATTCCTATGTAAAATTTAATTTTAAGAGAGGTTCGTCTTCTCAACTTTTGCGAAAAATCGCATTTAAGTGTTCAAAATCACACTTTTTTTGTCGAAAAATGGGATTTTTGGCCAATTTCAAGGACTTGGTAGCCTCAAATGACCTCCATATGTTCCATATTGTTCACACACACCCTTAAGCATTTCTAGGGGCATGCTTGGACCCATTTAAGATCAGCCAAAGTGGTTCATAACCCCTAAAATAACCAAAATCACCCAAAACTAAGGAATTGTATGATTTTTAGTCTCCTATACACCACATTTCGCGGCTGTTCTCTTCATCAGGCAGAATCTTTTTGTTCTTTCTTGGTCTTGCATTTTATTTTTTTTTAGAAACGCCTCCACCCATTTTTATTTATTTCCTTTTCGGCATCACTGAGTGTAATGGCAGCTGCCCCAACCTTTCCGCAAGCTGCTGTGACGTTCAACCTTTTTTTTTTTTTTTGCAATTGCAATTCTTCTTTAATATTTGTATAAGTCCCTCCTCCACCCTCAGCTTGTAATAATATGCTGGTCAACTGAATGTTTTGAGATTTTTTCTTCTGAAAGAATCTTGATTTGTCTAGCAGGTCTTGTAGAGATCTAAAACATGTTCATAATGTCTTGCTTTGACTTGAAAACTGGCAACAATTCTCTGTGATCGATCCTAGCACGAACAAAACCATCTCTTCTCTCTTGCCCATACACTGCATGAGCTGCAGCTAAAACCTCCTAGACTGCTCTTTCACAGCTTTGAATGTGAACTGAGAAGTTCTCAACTTCAAGTGGAGACCTGGGAAGCTCCTCAACTTCTCCTCTTGACATCTTACAAGTGAAGAGTGGCTCATACAGTTTTTCTTTATCCCAATTAATCAGAGTAATTGGAGAAGTGGCATCAAAATTCAGCTCAGGGTTTCTATGAATTCTCGGACTCATGTCTCGATACTCAGACTTGCCTCTGATTTTCTTGATCATCTCAACCCCCCATGCCCTCTCCTCCTCATCCTCACTGCACAGGAGAGGCAATGAGGTTCTCACTGTGAGCATGATATGCTCCACGAACTATCACATGAGTGATTATGTTCCTGACTTCAGAGGTCTGGCTTCTCAGCAGTCCCAGAGCGGTCACAATATGGTGAGGTCCATACCTCATGTGGTGCTTCACCTTGATCTCAAAATACATCTTGAAGTAGAAGTCCAGGCAGAACTTCAGCAGCACCTCCAGCTTCTTCAACACCTCCCCCTTCAGACCATGCTGCCTCATCCACAGCATCAACAGAGCCTCACCTGTGGTCAGCCAGCGTGACTGATTCAGTGGGCCACACTTCAGACCAGCAACTTCCTTGCTCAAATCTCCTGTCTTGAGAGCTTTGATCAGTAGGTAGCAGTTCTTCTGGTTAGTGCTAAGGTTCTGTACAGTCTTCTGGCAGTTCAATTATATCTTCTTCTCCTGGCAGAGCCTTAAAGCTAAAGTTGACAGGTATGTCATTAATCTTCTCCAAAAGTTTTCCTATTGGGCCACTGAACCCAGACTTGTGCGTGTAGGGACCATGAAGCTTGATGATCATGTGCATGAGGCTGAGTTCATTAATATGCAACTGGCATATCAGCCAGTGACACTTGTGACCTAGCAGTCTCTCCAAGTGAGTGATGGCTCCTCCATCAGGTCCTGTGTTTGTGTTGGTGGAGTCGTCACCAAGGACCACAATAGTATCTTTAGCACCATGAGCACTAATCCACTCAAACAGAGCCTGAGCTATCTTCAGTGCAGGTTTCTCATTTCCTTTAGGTTCTTCTGGTGTACAATGGAAGAGATACTTCCCCTCACGTTCCCAGGTAACACTATAGTGCTCTTCAGTTGTAATATCAGGATGGAAGCGGCCAGTTTCTTCATTGTACCTCATGATCTTTGTCTTCATCTTGTTTTCCATCAAAGAAAATTCCCTTGATCTCCTCTCCCTCTGTCCTTTTCTCCAGGGCCTCCACCGAGGCACCTATTACAGACTCCTTGCCCCCTCCGCATCTTCATCCTGTCAACAGCTAGATATGCCTTATCAGCAGATAGATGGCTAGCTTTGATGAGATCTTGCAAGAAACCAGTTGCAATGGCTGCTGCAGGAGTGTTTGCCACCTTGAACCTGACTGCAGCCGCAGCAGTGCTTGAGATATTCATGTAGTTCCTCCTGGCAGAGGTGGAGACTTTGCCAGTGTTGACGCTGGAGCTTGTGCCTGGTGCAGTACTTGAAAAATCTGTGTCAGCAGTAGGAGCTGCTCTGCCTGGAGACTTGCAAGGAAGTCACCTCATCTTCATCATCATCAGCTCTAAGCAGTAGCTCCTTTTCTTCCTCTTCTGTTTCTCTTCTCAGCTGCCTTCTGTTCTTCCTCCTTCCTCTTAGCAGCCTTCACCTGCTTCACTGTTTCCTTCACATCAACAGATGCCATCCGGAAGCCAGAAACTTCTGAGGTTTTGATCCTCTGGTAATGGAGCCACTCTAGCTGTAGCTTTGGAATCTTCTGAGGCAGAGGACAGTCACAGTTGACATGAACTCTAGCAGCACAACCAGAGCAGCCAGATGCTTCAGTTCCACAGAGAGTGATATCATGTCTGCAGGTTATGATGTCAAACAATGTATCAAGTTCAGATATTCTCTTCACTCTGCCATTCACTAGGTCAATCATTTCATTCCACCTGACAAGAATCTTCCTGGCAATGGATCTCTCTTGAATGATCACAGGAGGAGTGAACTTGGCGTTGCTTTTGCGCCACTGTCCCAGTACCAGTGATGCCAAGTCCTTAGCCAAATCTTGCAGAGGGTACTGAGCTCTCTTCATATCATCCAGAAGCAGCTTCTTTTCCTGGAGGAGGATTCCTCTCTGAAACACAGCTCTCCAGGTTGGAACTTCTGTGGGAAATAACTGCTTGCCTGGACCCACCAGATCACTCAGCTTTGAACCAGAACTTTTTCTGGTCTTTCGTCCTTGCTTAGCCATGGTGGCTACACAATCTTCACCAAGCTTTGTATCTGAAACATAGAAAAAATTATCACAGTGAAACACTAGTAGCCTATAACAACTGTTACAATGGTTTTGTTTGGTAAGAAACCGGTCTGTTACATTTGTACTACAGTGTATGTCCTGCACAGCTGTTCTGTACATAACCAGAAAACGAAAAAGTGGAAATTTGAACACTTAAACGTGATTTTTTAGCAAAAGTTCAAGAAAACAAACCCCTCCTAAAATTTAATTTTACATAGGAATACATACTGCCAATCTTGAAATTCGCGCTTCAATGAGTATGATACACGATACAGTCGATACACCCTACTGTTCGTTGATAATCTTTCATACTGCTCTCTCCATTTCTGAAATTCTCAAATCATCTCCTACACATCCATTCGCTCACATCATTATTTCCATAAATTCTGAATGTTTTTTTGCAGATTCACTAGCGTTAGATCCTTTATGGAACTCGTACAGCATCACATGTCGAATATGTTCTTTCGTGGGCTCCATGTTTTTGCAATTACTGTAATATCGTAGGGGTGGCGTTGTAACTGTATGAAAAACACCAGAGAACATATTCATTAGCCTAATCCTACACTAGCCTAAATCATTCTGTATCGTGATAAAACTTGTGCGAACCTGTCGCAGCGTGTATTTTGCAACATTTCTGAAACTATTTCACATTATCTTGAGGTTATTGTATTATCTATCGTCCGTTTTCTAATCGAGCAGAATTTGTTACAACCTGATAGTTGACGACTATTAGATAATAGTGACAACATGGCCAAATGCCGAGTCTATGCACTGGCGAGGACCTTTTCCTTCTCCGGAATACTGATGCTCGCCATTATCCAGCCGCGTTTTTGTTTGAGTATGATGTAGATTGCAGTATCTCTCATCGAGAAAACCAAGTGGCTTATGTGGAAGATTATTCGCATTGCGATTCTCCATTATTTTCCGTATGTACTGGTCTCTGAAGCTAACCACAGCGATGGATTCTGCCAGGTAGTGGCGCTTCTTTCCAGTTCGAAAACGGAAACCAGCTTTCGTTAAAGCTCGTGAAGGGTCCGATGAGCGACTTTATATCCATACTGGTCATCCAGGCGTTGGGCAACCCAAGGAACGGAAGATGGCATGGCTGCCAAAGAATTCATCCCGATTTTCTATTTTCATTTCTGGCATTGGGGGCTGAGCAACGAGTTGAATTGTTCCTCAATCCTTTCGCAGCGTAATTTTGATGTTTCTAAACGGTTTTGTTCGGATATATCCGAATTACGCAACGAAAGGGTTAAGCAACTCGCTCATCTTTTGGGTCATTTGTGTATTTATCTACCTTAGCTTTTAAACGAACTAAAACCCTCTTTATATTTAATTTTTCTTTTATATTTCTTTGCCGTTTTTTTTCTGTACCTTTTATTTCATCCTCTGAATAGTTGTTTTAGAGCCACTTTTATTTCGTGTACGTTTTTTTCTAGCTTCAATATTGCATCCGTGGATATTTTTAACCGTTTGTTTCCGTTGTCTAAATAATGCTTTGATTTTTCTTTCGATTCTGCTACGTTTTCTTTTCTGTTTCTTCGGAGCATGTTTAGTTCCGATTTAGTTTCGTTTTTTGTTATAAATTAGTATTTCGTTTTGAGTTTTCTCGCAAAGCAGCATTTCCCACTTTTTATTTTACGTGTTTAATTGTGAAATTCTTCCCATATATATATATATATATATACGCTGGAAAGGGAATTAGAGGATATGCAATACGATCTTGAAAAAGAAGAGACGCATCAACATTAGCATTTTGTGTGAGGCGAAATTAGTTTTAAGTGAAAATGAAGTTCAGCAAGGTTAATGGAAGTTTGGGTGAAAAGGAACTGCTGGTAATATTTGGACTCAAAGCTATCAGTTTCACTTGAATGTATTGGAAGATGTTTTTGTTTCTGGTCACTCACAATCTTAACTATTCTTTTAACCCTTTTTTCAAATCATTTCCTTTGAGTTCTTCCTCCACAGTTCATTATTTACAACAGAAGAAAATTTATCCATGTAAAGAAACTTGTTTTTCGCTTTCGTGTTTCGAGAATAATTTGTGTGTAATTTCTTCGCGGTTTTGTTTTATTTATTCGAGGTATTATCTTAATTCCAGAAAGCAAAATTACTAAAAGTGAAGAAGGAGGAAGGAAATCAGGCGTTTAATAAGGGAAATTTCAGGGAAGCTCTTAACCTTTACAGCGAAGCTCTTGCCATAGATGTAAATAACAAGACAACAAATTCCAAACTTTACTCTAATCGAGCCACTGCAAAAGCAAAGGTATGTATTCTATTCTTCTGTAAGCTTTTGAAATGCTACTACTGTAGCAGCTGAAACTTCATAGATAAATGTTTAAAGTCACAGATAGTGACTTCTCTTCAGTACGATGCTTGCCAAGATTTTGAATGTGCTGTACCTTCATGAATTTCCAACTGGTGCTTAGAATTTTGGTTGCTGCATTCTTATTCCAACCATTATGCTCTAAATTGAGAATCAATTCTCCCGTTTCCCGAGTGCAAGGCGTAAAAGGCGATCGATTATATGGAGAATCCGTGGGAATCTGATTATATCCTTCGCTTCCTTTTGCGTAACAGTTGGAGGCTCGGCTAAGATGCCTGCTTTTCGAAAAAACACCCTCACGAACAATGCTTAGTGTCTCGGACTTGGGCGATTCTCCTGCCAATGCTGTCCTCGAAAGTTTTTTGCGGGCTCGTATCGTAATGTGGAATGTTAAGAGTATGGAAAGAGGATGCAAATAGTCAAGAGTAGTCTGGACGAACGTTTTGACTTAATTGATCAAAACGAAACTGAAAGGGAATGGTGATGTAAAATGGGAAGGAACGAAAGGTATGAAATTGAATATGGAAGGAGGAGGAATAGTTAAGAGGTAATGCTTTATTGATGAAAGGCGAGTGGTATGAGCAAAAAATGAAATGTAATGTAAACAATAAGAAAGAAAAACACTAAAAATTAAGTTTATTAGCAAACCAGTGAAATGATGGTAAGTGACTCAAGATTATAAGCTTTGGTTATAGTGATGGAAGCCTTGGAAAGCTAGTTGAAAAGTTTAGAGATAAAGACGTAATTTCTCGGCTTGCCCGTTACCTTCTTTACTCATTTATTGTTGTCTGAATCATTATTTACTTATGAGTTGTACGCCTATATATTATAAAGTACATTACTAATTACTCGTGCTTGAAGTGCAGAACTAAAATGAAATTGAACTGAATTGAAATTAACATCAGATTCCTCTTTAGGTCAGTTTGGTCCAAGTAAATAAGTGACTAATAATAAAGGATGAAGAGTAGAATAGAATAATAATAATATTAATATTAGGTCATAAGGAATAGATAATTAAATGCTAAAGAATGAGTATCATATTACATTAAGATCTCGACTTGAGTCGACATTCTTTAACTGAATTAAATATATAAAGGAGTATTGATACATTTCATGAAAAGCTCAGTGGAAAAGTTGAAATTTTCTTTAAAAGCCTGAAAACGTGAAATTGTACTGCAAAATGTACTTAACAAGAGTTTGTGAAGGAAAATAACCAGCATCACACAGTGATACAGATCTACATATTAATCGCTAAATATAAAGTGCAGACTTGATTTTCAGCCTTTGAACAATTTTGTATGATTATCTAAATATAAAAAAAAAACGGTATTTTTGGTGGTAGTTTTATTTATTCACTCATCTTTAACAATAAAAGCTAAAGTGACAAGGTAACACTGCAGGAGCGTGACAATAAAAATTACAATTACGCATCGTCCTCATCCGCGTCTACGAGAAACGCTTCTTCAACACGTTCATCACCTGGAGCATTAATTTCCTTGGTCATCAAAAATTCTCAAGTTATGCTTCATAGATGTTAGTTTCATCGCACTGTGGGTAGGGGAGTGGTGAGTCGTGGTGCCTATGGTTGGAAACGATCTTTCAGTTGCGACGGATGTTGCAGGGAGACGAGGTATTGCTGCTGCCGCATTTGAAATGGCCATTCCATTGCAACCCCTCCTCCCACTACGCCCAAGTCGATTTGCAAGAGGTAGCAGCTCGCCGTACATATTGGCATAGTAATGTTCCTTGGCTGAATTTGTATTCAGCCAGTTTAACCAGAACGGCCCCTTCATTGATACCCATGTGCTTGGAAAGGTTGCTGATCAGCTCTACCCTATTGATGTCCTTATCCTTCAAGCTGTATCCTGTGTAATTTGGATCAAGTAGAGTAGCAGTGGAGAGAGAAAATTCTTGTCTGGCTTGAACAAATTCAATTTTCTTATCCAATGCAGTTAGGAATGGAAAATCTTAAAACATCCTATGGACTTGCTCTTGAATAGCAGCAAAATGCAGCCGGCATATTGCTAATCGTTGTACTATCCCCTCCTCCAAGTTGGTAATTCACTTATCTATGGGTGAGAGTAGGTTTATCAATTTCTCAACTCGAACCCAGTACACGTTATCATTAATAATGAGTTTGTCGAGGAGGGAATAATATCTCTTGCAGCTTCGCCTGTAATGCGAATCTCGCATGAAATACACACTGCAAGCACTTGAAGGCAGAAGTAATCAGTAATGTACCTTATAATATATAGGCACATAACTCATAAGTAAATAATGATTCAGACAACAATAAACGAGTAAATAAGGTAATGGGCAAGCCCAGAAACTACATCGTTTTTCTCTCTCAACTTTTCAACAGCTTTTCAAGGGTTTTAAGTATACTGTAGTTGGGAAAGTATACGAAAGAATGTTGATAAACGGCATATAAAAGATAAGTTCATCTCCACGGGTTCGAGATTAACAGGGAGGCTTTAGAGAAGGAAGACGATGTGTTAATTAAGTGTTTGCAGTGATACAGTTGATTGAGAAACTGTGATAAGAAGAAAAGTGGGTATATGGCATTTAGGGATTTGGAGAAGTGTTATGTTGAAGTGAATAAGTATTTTTTGTGGCAAGTGCTTAGAATGTGCGGCGTCAGTTGTAAATTGTTAAATACAGTGCAGTCTTTGTGTGGGTAGTAGTAGTGTTTGTGCAAGAGTTACTATAAGGGTGAATTGAGTGATTAGGTCAGTATTAATGTTGGAGTATGGCGGGGCTGTGTGATGTCTCCATGGTTGTTTAATGTGTATATGGATGAAAGCAAGAATGGTAGGGAGAGGAATAAATATGAATTTGGAAGAGAATAAGTGGCAACTGTCACATCTGGTATGTGCTGATGACGTGGTCTTTTGGGGTGAATCAGAGAATGAATTAGAGAGAGCAATGACAAGTTTTGACATTCGTGAATAGGGGTTATTGAAAGCAGGGCCGGATTATCCAATAGGCACCTTGCCTGGAGCCTACGAAACTCGCAAGGGCCTATGAAAAAGTTTTGGGCCTTTTTAAAAAAAAAAAAAAAAAAAAAAGTTTAGCTGACTCAAAAATGAGAAAAGGAAACTGCTAAATCAAACTTAATAATTTGCTTTAATTGGTTTACTTTAGAAAACCTTATTATAATACATCTACAAATGTCATATTATTGAGTTTATTGAGTCATAACTGTGTGTATTGCATTCTTTGCAACTGTCAAACCAGGTACGAACAGAAGTAATTAATTCATCAAATGCAGCCTTATAAATAGCAAAAATGAGATGAATGTTCTATACCAAATAATTTCATCATATTTCATCCATTTTGATATGCCTATTTTCATCAGGGAGAGTATCATAGTCAAAGAATTATAGTAGCAAAGTATCATAGCATCGAAATGTATATCATAGACAAAGTATTATAGGCAAAATATCATAGTCATAGTATCAAAGTATCATAGTCGTATATTATATAGATCTATGATTATACAGGGTGTCCTATAAGTCCGGCATCATAGGAAAAATAATAAAAAAAGGCAAAACAAAAGCTTTTATTTACAGAACGTGCTCAATATGTCCACTATTGTTTTCAATACACAAATTCAGACGTGATACCCAGTCAGCAAGCACACGGTGAATGATGTCAGGAGTAATGGTGTTACATGCCCCAACAATGCGCTGCCGCAAATGTTCAACACACTTAATTTGCTCTGCGTATACCAGCGCTTTCAAGTGGCCTCAGAGATAAAAATGTAGTGGCGTGAGATCCGGGCTTCTAGCTGGCCATTCCACAGGCCCTCGACGTCCTATCCAATGACCAGGGAATTGTTGGCACAGGTATTCCCTTACTTGGGTGCTGTAATGTGCAGGAGCGCCGTCTTGTTGGAACCATGTTGGGAAATTTCCTTCTTCGTTCAAGACACTGGGAAATGCTTCTTCCTTGAACATACGTAGGTAGGTGCCTCCAGTGACATGTTCATCGAAAAAGAGGGGGCCTATGATGCGATCCTTCCAAATGCCACACCATACCATCACCCGAGATGCACCTTGTTCCTTTGAAGAGGTATACCAGTGAGGGTTGTTTTGAGACCAGTAGTGGGTGTTCTGTCGATTTACCTCACCATTTCCATAAAAAACAGCCTCGTCACTGAACAGAATGGTGGACGGGAAATTGGCATCCCGAGCATAAGAAAAATATGAATTATGGTTTGTAGAAACAGAAAAATATGAATTTCTCCTATGATGCCTGACTTATGGGATACCCTGTATTATGGGACCTATACATTGTATACAATATAAACACTTATCTATATATCTATCTTGGGGGTCTACGATTATGAGAGTGCCTTGGGCATACAGAGACTTTAACCCAGCCCTGATTGAAAGTGAATATGAAAGTAAGGTTCTTGCAGACATGGGCAGTAAATACTTTAGATGTATTTAAATAATAAATACATTACTTGAAAATAAAAGTAATTAAATACTAAATAAAATTCAGGTTTTCAGAAAGTATTTAAATACTAAATACATTACTCCTAAAACGTATTTAAATACTAAATACATTACTCCTAAAACGTATTTAAATACATTTCAAATACAATTTAGATACTTTTCAAAAGGCACATAAAATCACTAACATCAGCTTAGTCAAATAAAATTGAGAAGTCGCAGAAGTAGACGCTGCAATTGTTTTGTGGCACAGAAGACATAGTCTTCACTTTACTACCATCTTTGGAAGTTATTCGGAAATATTTTCCATCAAAAAGTGGGTGCAGGTGTGATTCGCTATTTTTATTTTCACTTCCACCATCAACAACTTCTATTTTACCACCTTCTTTTCCACCACTTCCATTTGCTGCAGCCATGTTACAAACGTTGTCCTTGTCTAATATGATCAATAGGCTAAGGCAAATTGCACAGTTAGCGCTGAACTTTACACAACCTTTTATGACGATGCCTCAGGATAGACTGCCGGCTGCCGCACTGCAGCTGTGAGTCTATGACAATCGTCACTAGAGCAGGCTGGAAGTTCCAGCCTGCTGAGCCTGGAACTTTCTGGAAGCACAAGCACCTTGAAAAATGTTTTACTGTGTTCTGTGGTACCAGTTAAATACTGAGTGGTTAGTACTGTACATCCTCGTAAAATTGAACAGTTTACAAAAAAGTATTTTAAAAATGTATTTAAAAACAGTCTTTACAAATATTAATACTTTTCGAAAGTATTTAAATACGTAATTAAATATACTCTCCAAAAAGTATTTATAAATACATGTATTTAAGTATTTTCAAATAAATTACTGCCCATGTCTGGACTCTTGTAGAGAGAGGAGCTCCACCGTGTAATAATAATGTAGGTGAACAGAGAAATGTGAAAGTTGTGAATGAATTTAAATATCTGAAACTGGAAAGTAGAGTGAAGCAAGGCAAGGAAGTCATGGGCTCACTCAAAAGCCTGGTAGGAAAAAAATGCGTAAATTTAGATGCAGCAAGAGGTTTACATGAAGGTGACACCAACACTGATGTATGGATGTAAGACGCATGTTTGACATGATAGCTCGCTATCAAAAGTGAGTACATTGAGATGATTAATTTAAGCAGCATGATGATTGGTATAAAAGTAATTGAGTGAAAAAGTCATTGGAAATGAAAATAGAAAATAGCATGCTACGTTCGTATGGTCATGTGGATAGAATGAAAAGGTGTATAATAGTGAGCGTGTAGGTGTGAAAAAGTAGAGGAAGACCGCGTAAAAGATAGAAAGATGTAACAAATGATGAATAAACGTGGATTTGATATAAATGTAGCATGAGAGTGAACGAGAAATGGAGACATTGGTCTTACCTGACGTACAGGTATTATCTCACCCTTTTCACGAATTGTAATATTGAATCTTTGAGGTTGTGGTGGGACATTATTTTCAGCGTCTTTGTATGTGTAATTGATTTGATCGTCTCTCGTCCCATGTTCAAACATCGTACCCTACCCATGGAGAAAGGAAAAATGAATTTTCAAATAATATATTCATAAAAGTGGAAAATACATTGATGGTACTCGTTCGTTTCAGCTTGGGAAGTCAGAAGAAGCTGTCGATGACTGCACAGCAGCTATTAACCTCAATGAAGGGTATGTAAAGGCGTACCTCAGGAGAGCAAAATGCTACCAGGATTTAGAGAAACACGAGGATGCAGTCAGAGACTACGAAAAAGTTTGCAAATTAGATAAAAACCAAGGTGGGTCATGTTGTGCTCGTTTTAAAATGTTAGGTTAATAATTTACCATGTTAAATTATTTAATAGAGGATGAAATGTATATTTGCAGAAAGGCAGTATTAGCCATAACGAATATGTACAAAGTAAGTTTCGAGTAATGTAAAATATTGGTCTTTTTAACATTTATAAAACCAGGTAGTAAAGGAAACAACATTCTTAATCATTTTCTTCACAGAGCACAAGAGGTTACTCCATGAGGCCAATGAGCAGCTCAAATGCTCCAAACGAAAGGATTACTATAAAATCCTCGGCGTGAGCAGGAATGCAACGGATGATGATATTAAGAAGTCTTACAAGAAAATGGCCCTCCAGCATCATCCTGGTAAGATCTGGTGCTGTTCTCCATTCTTCTGTTGAGCATCGTCCTGATAAATGAATAGATTCAATGCGAAATGAATGAAACGCTGCGTTTATGCCTTGTTCGCCCCCCGATAGATGATTTTCGCATCATTGTCGAATCAGATACGTAAATTGACTAAGTTGTTCATACTCTCGAACACTGAGTTCGCTCTCCATGAATAACCTCTAATTCCCAAAGGAAAAAATCTTCTACTACTGCAACTACTTTACTTTTAACTTCTTCCTCTTCTGTTTACTCAGTCAGTGATATATAAAAAGTTTTAAATACGCTGAAATTGCAAATTAGAATCCAAAATGCAAACTTGAAATTTAGTATGATTGTGTAAAGTTAATGTCAATGATAAATCCTTAATATAGGATTACTATTGCTATCCTTATTATAGGAAGAGATTGTAGACACATCGACCGGGAAGTACTCCGGGGGGGACGGTAAACAGAAGACAGGGAGTGCTGGTACTCCGTTTCTTGTGTCACTGTCCTCTTTAGCAGATTTTTTTTCCCGCGTCTCATCTACCCTGTGAGCAGTCCAGCATGCTCGCAAACACACACACACACACTTCTCCCTCTATTCTTTACTACACATACGTTCATTTTACACACTACACAATTGTTTCAAAATTTATGAAAAACAAAAAATAATAAATAAAATGGCAGCATGGATCTCAGAGACCTTGATTTTGGCTTTCTCCTCCTTATATAGGTGGGACGTTTTTGCGGGCGCTCGCACTTGTCCCCTCCTTCCTACATAAAAACAAAAGCGCCCCTCCCCCCCGCCCTTCCTGTAGGAGAAGAAGAAGAAGAAGAAAGCCAAAATCAAGATCCAAAGTTTTTGAGATGCCTGGAACTTCTGCGTTTAAAAGATTGTAGGTCATTGACGGGGGTAAAGATGAATTGAGGAAAGTTGTTCCAGAGTTGACCGGTTGAGTAGATGAAAGATTGACAATACTAATTAACCCTCGCATTAGAGCAGTGGTTCTTAACCTTTTTACTACCATGCCCCCTCTAGGAATTGGTCCTTCCCTCCACGCCCCCCTTCAATCAAAATAACATTCTCAATAACTTCTCAATATTAGCCCATGCTCTCGTTAAGAGAATAACAAATACAATTAGAGAAATTCCTGTTTCTAGGGGGGCGCGCCCCCCAGGTTAAGAACCACTGCATTAGAGAGTTGGACAGAAAAGGAATGAGAATGTGTCGAAAATATGGTACTGCGTGCTCTCCGAAAAGAGCAGGTATGCAGTTAGAGAGTTCAGAAGAGCAGCAGTGTCCGTTATAATAATATTTGTAAAGAGAGTACACCTAACCTCTCGAAGCTCTTTTAGAGAGAGTGACTGTATGTGATGTTTCCAAGAAAGATCACGAGAAAAAGAAACGCCAACAATGTTGAGAGAAGAGTAAGAATGGAAGATTATGGCGAGTAGACAGATGAAGGAACGGAGTTTTTGAGGCATTGAAAGCCACGAGGTTTTCTCTGCCCCAGTCAGAGATAGTAGAATGATCAGATGATCACCATAGTCGTCTCACGCTAATCATGGAGGGACGCTCGTCGCTTTGTGAAGCGGGTGTGAAAATGAAGGGTGGAATCATCAGCGCAGGAGTGGATAGGACGAGGAAGTGCCACGTATAGATCTAACATAAAAAGAACTGTACTACTTTTGTCTTATGACGTCATCGCATATTTGTAGTATAGCTAAAAACCACAAAAACTTGTTCGCACTTCTACGAGTTTCTAAGATTAAATTAAGCACAATGTCCTCATGAAATGATTAAGTTAACCAATGATACTAAAACTTCATATCACATTGTCAATTACAATGCTTATCTCGCTGTAAAGGACTGACCATGTGAAAAAACTTCGCGATCTGATGGAAATTTCCAGAAGATTTAATGCCTACAGTCGGCGGAATAAAGCCTATGTTTTTTCGTTAAAAGTTGTGTGTATGTGAAGGTAGGTCTTCAAAAGACCTTGTTAAGTGGTTTCTGGGTAAATTATTAAATTCATTGGGTTTTTACCATTTAGCGCAGCCCAATGGTAAAAAGTTAAAACACCATACCGTTTTTAAGTTGAAGTCCGCGTCTGCTTGTCGTCGCGCGGTTGCCTACTTCTCTCTGGATGCAGGCAGTTAGGTTACGCAAGGCGTTTCTTAAGTTCAATTAACACGGGCAACTCACTGGGATAGCCTTATCCTATGGTTTTATTAGTTTTTCACTCAACTTGTAGGAAGACTAACACATCTTCCTTGCCTAAGGCAATGTTTCCAACTAGGCTAGCGCCGAATTATTTATTTATTTTTTTCTTTCTCAATTTTTGTGCTTACGTTCGCAGACGGAAAAACACCAGACGTATAATTCACGTATTTTCATTACTTCCCCTCTCGAAATAACTTTCACGAGTCAGTGTGATGGAAATTTTGGTTTGAAAAATACATTCTTGCTTGTTGTTAATGTAGACCCAATGCCTACATATTCTTTTGTTCTACCTATGGCAGTTTTCTCCATTCCCAATATGCTTTATCGCAAATCTCGAGGCAACTTGTAGTTATTCAGTACAATAAATTAATATTTTGTATTAAATTATGAAATAAAAGTACCGTATAGGATACAGTATTCAGGGTTCATACACACCCGCAAAAATATCAGGATTTTTTGGATTTTTTGAGAATATGAGAGGAATGTAAAATATTTATGAAATACAGGGTGTACATAAAGTCAGGATCTATTTTTGTGAAGCACTTGGAAATTATATGGAATTCAATCATAAAATGATAAAGTGGTAACATTTATTAAATAATTAAGAGTAGGATTCGACGTGACGCCCATCAGTATCCCTGCACAGCTCAAATCGTTCCGCAGCATTTCTAAACACATTCTGGAGCATTTGCGGGGTTATGTTATCTGCAGCAGTTCGTATACGTAAGTTTTCAAGACTCGTAATCTTCGTCTGATAGACGTGCGATTTGATAAAGCCCCATGCAAAGAAATCTAAAGGGGTTAAATCTGGTGATCTCGCTGGCCAAGGTCTGTTGCTGCTTCCGCGTCCGATCCAGCGATTTGGAAAACGTCCATGTAGATAATCCTGAACAATTTTGGCCTAGTGACAAGGAGCACCATCATGTTGATAGACGTCGGTACTAATAATCCTATCCCCGTCGTTTATCAACATGATGGTGCTCCTTGTCACTATGCCAAAATTGTTCAGGATTATCTAAATGGACGTTTTCCAAATCGCTGGATCGGACGCGGAAGCAACAAAAGACCTTGGCCAGCGAGATCACCAGATTTAACCCCTTTAGATTTCTTTGCATGGGGCTTTATCAAATCGCACGTCTATCAGACGAAGATTACGAGTCTTGAAAACTTACGTATACGAACTGCTGCAGATAACATAACCCCGCAAATGCTCCAGAATGTGTTTAGAAATGCTGCGGAACGATTTGAGCTGTGCAGGGATACTGATGGGCGTCACGTCGAATCCTACTCTTAATTATTTAATAAATGTTACCACTTCATCATTTTATGATTGAATTCCATATAATTTCCAAGTGATTCACAAAAATAGATCCTGACTTTATGTACACCCTGTATTTAGGACTTAATTATTTGTAAATATTTTGTAAATAATTTAACTATAAATTATTTTAAAATGTTAATATAAAATAATTGAACAAAAAGAAGCACTATTTGTTTTACATTATATAAAACTCACGCATTTTGTTAACTAGTATTAATTTTTTGAGCCTCTGCCATGGGATTTTTGCGTACGTTTTCTAAGAGTAGTTAGAATAAAAATTAGGTTTTAATTGTTATGAAATGTGATTTTTTTTTTACACCTTTCATGCAATTTTTATATCATTTTTATATATATTTATATATGAGGGGATCAGATCTGAAATATCAGGGGGTTATCAGGAAACTTTATTCTTGGACCCGTGTATGAACCCTGAATACTGTAGACGTGTTTAGGCCTGGGTTTAAATTAGGCCTTGTTGTGGACTGTAATGTAAACTATGACAGGCGTGTATAGTTTTCCATATACTGAGCAGCCCGAAGAAAAAATTTGTTATACATTAAGTTTTTGATAAACTGTTTCTCAAATCGTGTGAAATGAGTTAAAAAACATGGAGTACGACAGTAGAAAGAGAGTGGTTACTCAAGAACTATTTAACATTTAAGTTCAAGAGGCCAACTTCTCAAATTTAGTTATGTAAATCAATTTGGCTTCCCTAGGTATAGGAAATTAATGAATTAAAGTAAAGTTACAAAGCATTTTAACTTTGCTAACTATTTGTAAGTCTTATAAGTCACGTGTCTTAATTTTTTCTTGTAAAAGTTTTCTGGCTTTCAAAGCAGTCTTTCTTTGAGGCCTGTCTGGTTTAGTCTGAGTTACATCAAGCACATTGAGAGATTCCTCACCAATAGTATCCTCAGCTATCCTTTGGGGTAATGGTTCTAACTTAGCCCCACATTCCAAAGGATATAGTAATGTGATATCTCGGGTGGTTTCACCAGTTGCTGTTTTCAGTTTTACGACTCTGGTCACTTCATCTTTACCAGTTTTGAGCTCTAAAAAAACTTTCCCCATTGACCAATGCTGTCTTGGAGTCTTGTCATGTATCAACACAATGTCCCCAATTTTGACTGAATCATTCCAATTTTGTTCTGTCAATTGTTTGTCTTTCTCTAAGACTTGTTAAGTATTCTTTTCTCCATTTTGTTATAAACCGAGTTCTGATTTGTGTCAAATGTTGGTACTTTGTGTTGCGTTCCTTGTGTTCTACCACCCAATCTGGATTAATGCCATCTCCCACATAAGTCAATGGCCTGTTGTTGACAACATTTTCAACTTCTGTCAGAATAGTCACGAGTTCAAAAAGTTGTAGATGTTTGGTTCCAATGGTCTTTTAAGTTTCTTTATAATCTGTATGTTTCTTTCCGAAATGAAACTATACCATGGTGAATTAACAGGAATGTACTTCCAGGTTATGTTGTGTTTGATCAAATGAGTTTCACTGTTATAAATCTGGTGAATAATTCTTTCACCGGATTTGAAGTATATGGCATTGTCTGACCATATAGTTTTGGGCACAGAATTGTGTGCACAAAATCGTCTGAAAGCAGCAATAAAACCCACTGCTGTCAGATTGTCTACTTTGTCTAGACATATAGTACTTTTCATCTTTGTCGGGGTTTGTTTGTGGAACTTCCATGTGGTGTGTTTTGTTATGTGTATCCATGATGAGATTTGTAAAGTGATTCCCCCTTCGAAGAAGAACTGAATGTTTGGAGTTGTAAGTTAAAGTTGACTTGTTGAGTCTTTCTTTACACCTTATTAGATCCTCTGTATCTAGGTACAGATTTAGATCCATGACGAGTGAAGGAATGCTTGTGTTTACTGTTTCACTGGACTTAGATACTTCAGCTCCTTGTCAAATTCTGAAGCTTGCGTGTGTTTAAGCGGGGACTTCGATATACATGGACTGCGCACGCAGACACTTTGGCTCAGAGTGGCGGGCCAGAGGAGGCCTAGCCTCGTTTGGCCCAAAATGTGAATACTTTGCAAAAAATGGGTAAAACATGTCTAATTATGGTACATAAACATATCGATATATGTTTAACGCGTGTGTGTGTGTGTATTTATATGTATATATGTATATTCAGATTGCATTGAAAGACGTTTTGGTACTGACAACTAAATGGTGCTAATTATTATGCCAGTGTAAGACAATTCCTTGAGGCGGAAAAAACAATAAGACTCAAAAGTTTAATAAAATTCTCCAACTTCAATTCAGTATGTCAGAAATAAAAGATGTGTTTGAAGGGAGCAATTGTGCTAAGGAACAGCAAATAGGTACTGATGCTATGGTACTTCTTAAAAGCATTAAGTTTCAAATTGAATTAGAAAGTGTTTCACCTGACGACAATGCAATTCTATTTTATATTTCTGGGTACATTGCCAGATCAATCAAAAAGACACTAAAATGCTCTTCTTGTTTCAACTTCTTGTCAAAGATGACACAATTCCTATAGTAAATATTGAGATTCCAACAGAGGGAGTGAGTGAAAGTGATACAACTAAAAACGAAAGTTTCTTGAATGCAATAAACCGTGGTGGTTTATGTAATCCTTCTGACATACGGTAGTGTTGTAACAGCAGTTCATGCCTTTGAGCTTTATCTGCTCATCTTCAAAGATAATTCTTTGAGATCACAAATCTTAGGATTTGAAAATCCTAGAGCAGTTTTTGTTAAAATTTTTGTTGAAAAGATGGCAGAAAATGAAAACAGAAATATTATGTAATATTAAATGTGACAATGGTCATAACTTCAAAAAGTGTGTTGAAAAAGTGTCTCAAACCATATTTAATATTGGTGCAAAAAATTGTTAGTGAAGTGAACAGCCAAATTCATGCAGAACGGAAAAAAAAGCCGGCTACTAAGGATGATAAACAATCACCAAGTGTAAAAAAGATTGCTAAATTGCAATCTGATAAAATGTAATTACAAATGTAAGTTGCATTTTTTATTAAATTAGAAACCCACTCTGTCCAAAATTTCCTTGTTTATTACGGGTTGTGACATTTTGTAAATTTCAAGCAATTCCTCTACAGTTACAGTGGGACCAATGAGGTTATTCACATAAAAGTTTTGTTTCAAAAACTGAACTGTTAAGTTCTCTTGAAATAAGTTTAGGTGTTTTTAATTGTTAAAGCAAGAATACTTGGAAAACAATTTGCTCGAAAAATAACAGGTCAACAAAAAAAATTTTTTTTTCGTTGCCAAGGAAATTCGTACGAATTTAGGGTATTTTGGGGTTGCTGAATTCCAAAATGAAAGTAGTTTTTCCGATTTGGCTCTAGTTCTTGAGATAATGAATACCCTCAATTAATAGGAAACGTAACCATAACGCGTGCATATGGGAAACTACCGGAACATTCTAGATGGTGAGACCGAATAAAATGCCATTATGTATTTCATGTGTTTACTTTTGTATGATTTGAGACAATTTCAATGCGATTTGTAAGTAGGCTCCGCCTGAACATTAAATTTTTTGCATTTTTACGTGTTTCAATGGGGTACTAATTATCTCATAAATTAGAGCCAATCTAGCAAAACCGATGTCATATTCGGAATCAGCACCACAAAGTTACCCCAAAATCACTCTAATATGATTGCAATAAAATGAGTGTTGACCAGTGTAATTACTTTAAATCTGTAGGTTTTTAAACCTTTGTTAATGTCATGTGGGTCATTAAACCACAAAAACCCGAGATGATTTTTGTCATACTCAAGCTTCAAATTTGTAGAGGAATCCTTTTTCTATGTCACTCTGTACTGTATAATTGTCTAAATGGAAGCAAAGTAGAATTTTTACAAGATCTGAGACAAGTTTTGGGCCTTCCATGAGACAATCATTTAAACTAACAGAATTTGTATCCTTTAAACTACAGTTGTATAGGTATACTACTATTAGTTTAGTTGTGGATGAGTCTTCTCTGTAAATACGTCTGTGTTAAATAATTACACTGGTACTGCTATTTGAAAATTAGGTGGTAATGGTACCCAGATGTGTTTGGAATAATTTGAGGGAAAGGATTGCTAGTAATCGAATGGTCACATCTTAAAGGAAAGATGACTACTGGTGCTCTTCCAGAAATTATTCGTCATGTTTTGTTTAATTTCTTTTGAATACGGTATGACTTTCTCAATAAGGCTGATTTGAGGAGTAGAGACTAGAGTGCGTTCTCTCTCCTACTAGTACTTTTTTTATGGCGTAATTATTTATTTGATTGACGTTTGTTATAAAATGTGATTAGATCGAAATGGCAAAATGTTGTTGTTTTATAAAAGGCAACGATGGATCTTTGGGATTAGGAAAATAAGTTTGCAATCAGCGTGCGTACCGTAGTTGGTCAAAATTAGATTGTAAGAAATGTCATCAGTGTTGTGTGATGTGGTCCTTTCATATGTATATAATTACTCATTAATCTTCTTCCAGACCGTCATGCAAATGCGAGTGACAAAGAGAAACAAGAACATGAAATTAAGTTCAAGGAAATAGGGGAAGCGTACGCTGTGCTTACAGATCCAAAGAAGAGAGCGATGTACGACAGAGGCCAAGACATTAACGACCCAGACTGTGGCTTAGGTCATGGTGGTAAGAAGCCCTTTTCTTCTTATGCAGTCAGTTCATTAGCTACAGGTTGTCCTCTGTTTGCGTGTGATCATACACACACTTCATTCTTGTATCCACTCCACTGATATACCTTTCATTCCATTTCTTGTATCACTTTAGAATATTGGAGTTTCTTTTGAACGTCGACATAACGTTACACACTTTCATGGTATTACTGTTTCTTCCTCAATTATATCAATATGTAACCGACGCACACTCACTCACTCACTCACTCACTCAAAACCAAAATAATTTATCTTCATTCAATTCGAGAACGTACATCCATGCCCCTCCGTAGGGTGGGCGTGATGCTTGAACTCGGGTCTTCCTCTATTTCTTCCACGTATTCTCGTACACCTTTTTTCATTATTCATTTTCACCACATGACCATACCAACGTAGCATTTGTGAATTCTTTGCCTGCGTATAACGAACTGCTGAGGCGCATCATTGTTAAATTGTGCTAATTCTTATGGTTTTTTTTACTCCCTCGCAGGCGTGGACCCCAACCAAATATTCCAGGCTTTCTTCAGTTCAGGGGGAGCAAACTTCAGTTTCGGACACCACGGAGGTTTCTCCCAAAGTAGTTTCGGCGGCGGCGGCGGAGGAGGAGGAGGTGGTTTTCCTGGAGGTTTACACTTTCAGTTTGGTTAAAAAAATGAAAATTTGTTTTAATTTATTTATACTTACTTACTTTTAATTTACTTCGATTAAAATTATTTTGGTCGGTAGAGAATTAATTTACTTAAACTTAAATTTTCATTGCCATTTATGTACATTCATTCTCATCCATTTGCCTTTATAAAGGAAATTAGTAGAAGAAAATTCACTAGTTGAGAACTCTCCATGAAATGATGGCATGTATCATTTTCTGTCTTATCTTCTCTTCTTTTTCATACATTTGTCTTTGTAAGTGAAAATGATAAGCACACTGTGTCATTCTGCGGAAACTGATGGTAGGAAAGGGAAGGTGGTATATATATAAATTTATATAACTAATTTTAAATAGCTCACTCTACCTTTCCATAGTTTGTTTGTAGTCAAATGTTAGCATACAACTGAAGTTCTTCCCGTCTTGTTATAAAAGCTTTTTAATAATAGTTTTTTTTTTTGTTTTTTTTGTTAAAAATGATAGCCTTTTAGATTATTGAAATAAGTTTATGGTTACTTAACATCTACTGACCCCCTCTGATCGGTCCTGTCTTTAGTTAGAACTCAACGAAACATACGAGACTCATTCGATAAATGAGATGATAGTTATTCCTCAAAAACCGAGTGAGGCGAGTTAGAACCGAAACTGATAAGAAAGACGAGAACGTATACTTGAATCTTTTTGCATTCCTCATGTTTTAAAATATAAATTGTTTTTTATCTTAACTTTGTGTCCTTTCAGTTAGAATTCATTAACACATCCGATGTATATTTGTAAAACTTGATAAAATTCGATCACATTACGTGTTACAACTTGTTTCATTGGACCCTTAATATCATTTTCAATATCGTGTGTCGTAAATTACGTGAAGTAATTTTATATTTTTAACATTATTTCACGCAATTTACGCGTTTTGACAAATTTGAAGTTAGGATGAAAGCCATGTAGTAAAAGTTTTCACTAATTGGGGGAATTGTTACTCTTTACATATTTGTAAAACGTGGTTATTTTGTGTAAAGCATCACGAAATCCTCAGAGCTAAATGTTCAAAGTGTTTGTTTTTTTGCTTAAATCAGTTTTCTTCATTTCAATTTTTTAACGTATGAAAAAAGTAGTTATAATAGTAGGAATTATTATTATTAAAGTAGAAAAAGTAGGTGCGAATTATTTGTTATTGTTAAAATAATGTATCAGTTTAAACTTCAATATAATTTTAAGTAATATTTTCTAACATTATGAATGCATTTCTTTTATTTAAAGAAAATTTATTCTAGAATAAAGTGCAGTTAAAGCTTTCGTTATATATAACCCAACGTTTCGTCCGCGCACTATGGAAATTTTCAAGGGGGCTAAAATCTAAATTTGAATTATATTGCAAGGTATGCAGTATGTGAAATGTAAATAAAATAAGTGGAACAAAGTTTAATTAGTAATATATTATAAAACTGCAATGATCGTAGATCAATTTCAATAGAGACTTCAGTAAAACGTGAAACACAGAGGAGGGTGCATTTTTGAAAAAGCGCACAAGAGATTTTCTGAAAAGCTAGACCTGAAAGGAAATTTCTTGGTTTCCTGGATGTTGTAGTGGATAGAGAGATGTACTTGGAATGCGGTCCAGCAACGTGGGAACGAGCCCCCTTCTGTGCTGCAGAACGGGGCATAAAAACATATATGCGTGCCTCGGTGGTGGTGTGGTTAACATCAGACAACGAATCCAACTTGGATTCGTTGTCAATGATGTTAACCACACCACCACCGAGGCGCGCATATATATATATTTTTTTTTACAATAATCGTCCAACAGACTCTGGTTCGATTCCTGGCGATGGCAGGCGGCCCTCGGCTCAGCCATCTATTCATCCTTCCATTAAAAAGCAAACTGGTTAGTAGATAAATGGGTAGCCTAGTGGTTAAGATGCTGCACTCATGATTGATGTCGTGAGATTGAGTCCGGACAAGGACTTCATAATTTCTGATCGCCCGTGTAGTTCGTGGGGGGGCAACAAGCTTGACCTTCGTTAGAATGAACAATTCGGGTGGGAATAAAACCAAGTTTATATATATATAATTTTAACTGCAAACAACACGCAGTATAATTAATGTAAAGAACGACGCCTGTGTAGAAGAGCGTCCGCGCAAGAAGAGTAAGAACGAACAAATGAAAAATGAGGCACCTCCCAGGAATCGAACCCGGGATCATTTAATTGCCGGTCGGACATGCTATCCACTACACCAAGGTCCTCAATCATTCAGAAGTCTTAATTCTCCTACGTACGATTCCGCTCGTTTGTAGGAGAATTACGACTTCTGATTGATCGAGGACCTTTATGTAATGGATAGCATGTCCGACCGGCAGTTGGATGATCCCGGGTTCGATTCCCGGGAGGTGCCTCATTTTTCATTTGTTCGTTCTTTCTCCTCTTCTTGTGCGGACGCTCTTCTACACAAGCGTCGTTCTTTACATTAATATATATATATATATATACACGTGTGTGTGTATATTTATGTACATGTATATCCCTATGCTTTGTCCGGAGCTATAGGGCGCGTCCCTCTGTGGCCAATGGGGGAATGCATCTTCCTTCGATGTAAGGGCTTTCTCTGCCCTCGTGGACCATTGGACCCGTTTAGGAACGAGGCTGATCGCCTACTCTCCTACTTATATTTCTTTCTCCTTTCCCCAACTCACACTGGCTTTTTTTTTTTTCTTCCCTGCATTTGGCTTTGTTTTGGACCTTGATTTGACTCTCTCCTTGGACCTTGGGTGAGGGAGGTGGTTGTCCTTCACCCTTGTCGCTCTTAAACCAAGCCATGTCCCCTGCTATCTTTCACCGCGTGTTGGATGAGAGAGGCTGCTTTTATGCAAGGGTTCTGGGAATGGGTGTACCTCCCCTGCGTGACATATATTGGCGGTGGGACTGAGTGTGCCCACGATTCGCCTTTCCCTTGTTGAAGTTGGTGGTGACTGGATGCGCGTGGGGATGAAGCTTCTTTTTGTTTGCTATGGCTGCTTCTACTCGGCTTACGACTTCTGCCTCTCATACTCGGACTACTACTACTACTGCTGCTGCTGCTGCTGCTGCTGCTGCTGCTGCTGCTCAACACTCTGGTGGCGGGCAACCAGGCCCTCGAGTCCTCTACCACTGGAAGACCGCATCCTGATGGGGTTTACCCCCCTCCGGTAACGTAACACTTGCACTCTCCTTTACCATTGCTGACCCCAGCATGCACCTTGAATATGCCCTTGGATGTACACCCTCTGGAGCAGGAGTCTCGCCGTAGCTCACCTCAGTCGCCTTCGGGCAAATCAAGTTCCACTCAAGACTTACCTCCAAAACCCGCTTCTTACTCTCACCGTATGCCCCCCTCACCCGCCGTCGGCCCGCCTCCCCACGGGGAGAGCCCCGCGGCGGACGAGAAAGTCGGCATTCACGACCATCCTATCGACCATTGGATATCCCAGTCCACTTCGATTCTACAGCCTCCCTATCCCTTCCAAGTATCCACAAATTCTTAGTGATCCGGCTTACCTCTGGATCCCTTCCGACCAACTCTGAACGGACGTTTCAGGCGATCCGAGCCCGCAGCAACTCCAGCCGCTATGATGTACGACCACAGAGGGATGGCTCCCTCCTCAAAATCACGCTCAGCCGCAGAGACGAAAGCCCTACTCTCCCTCACTGAGTTCCTTGGATGTTCGGTGTGCGTTTCCCCACACCCTCGCCTGAACCAGAGTCAGGGCACTATTTACGCCACCCACCTATTGTCGATCACAGTGAACGAGCTCCTGGAGGACCTCGCACCCCAGGGTGTCACCAAGATCCATCGCTTCACATCCCGACAGGGAGGTACCCCCTCCCCAACCCCGCGTCTACTTCTTACCTTCAATACCTCAGTCCCTCCCGACTAAGTTGTATAGGGTATGGGAGACCACGTCATGAGTTTTTTGTCCGTCCATACATTCCAGACCCGATCCGTTGTTTTAAATGCAACAAGTTTGGACGCGTTAGCTCAGTTTGCCGGCAGCCACACCAACTGTGTGTTCGTTGCGGACAAATCGCTCACCCAGGTAAGTGCCCCAGCACGCTCAAATGCTACAATTGTGAAGGCGCACACCCCTCTTCATCTCGCGAATGCCTGTTCTTCAGGTTCGAGAAGGAGGTCCGAGGCCTACAGGTAGCGGACTTCCTTAGCCTCCGAGAGGCGCGAGACAGAGTGCGGAGTCGGGAGGTGAGACCAGGCGTATCTTACGCCGCTGCCCTCGGCTCTGTCCTCTCGGCACGCCGTCTTGCCCTGCCGCTCAAACCCCCCTCGACCACTGCTCCCCATCCCTCCCAAAGGGAGTCCTTGCAGGAACCGACGACCTTCTGTTCCCCCACCATCCCTTCTCTTCACGCACCTCACCTGCCACAGATTCCCCAGGAGTCTGGGACCAGGACACCCAGGCCTCACCCACCTCGAACCCTGCCCCCCCAGCACACTCTGCACACACCCGAACCTACCGCCCGGAGCAAGCCGAAGAGGCGGAGACGCCGGAGTGAGTTGCCAGACCCTCCGGCCTTTCAAAATGTCTCTCCCTCTTCCCCTAGATCTAAGACGACGGTTCGGACCCTCACACCGCCCACTTCGTCTACGAGGACCATATCACCCCACCGCAGAAGTCCCACCAATCTACCCCCACAGACTCTGACAATAGTTGCCGAATTACATGACCCCCCCAACCACGACGAGATCCAATCTGGACATCCTCCTCTCCCCCGAGATTCCAGTGGATGCGGCTCTGGCGCAGCTATACGGTGTGGCTGAGGGGAGCTTGGCCGCGCCCGTGAGTCTTATGGATCTGCCCTTGCCTCCTGGTGCCATTTTCTCCACCCCTCCACGAGAACACACTGGTTCCTCTCCTTCCACCCCCACAGTACCTGCCCCCTCAAAATCTCCGGCCCCCTCCTTGTTAGCCACCCTGAGCACGTCCTCCGTCCCACCTGCCCGGTCCTTCTGGTACCCACTATCGCCACCTATGGTCCGCCGTGAGACCCACCCCAGACAGGCGGGGAAGTGCCACTTTGGGAAATAAAGCGCCCCCCTCCTTGCCCGAACACAGAAGCCCACCAAGAAACTTCTCACCCTCTGAGCCCACGACGTTCTCCTAGCTGCCGTGATCCACGCCTCCGGTCTCGCTCGGCCGACTCGACCCCGCAATCTCCGCGGAGATCGAGTGGCCGACCGATTCCTTCTCTGGTGAAGGGCAGATAGTCAGCCATACTCCTGACCCATCCTTCGCCTTCGCGAACCCCAGATCTTCCTTCACACTCCAACCTCCTAGATCCTACACCTTTACCCATCCCCCATCATCAAATTATGGATCCCCCGAAAACTACAATAGTACACTGGAACTGCAGAGGAATATTCGCGAATTACGAAGGCCTTAATTCCTTGATTGCCACTTCCCGTCCGGTGTGTGTGTGTGTGTGTGTCCAGGAGCTCATCCTTGGGACCAGGCCCATGCCCTGCCCGACTGGAAATTCCTACATCACCACCCCGTCTCCTACCTGCACTCGAAGGGGTACTGCCATTTTCATACACCACGCAATCCCCTTCCACAATCTCTCTATCCGATCCCCGTTACAGGTGATTTCTACCTGGCTTTCCCTGGATAGACAATACACCGTCTGTTCAATATACCTCCCTCCCCACACCCAAGTCTCCCACGATGACCTGGTGGAGGCAGTACAACAACTACCCAGGCCCTTTCTATTACTGGGCGATTTCAATAGTCGCCACCCCTTGTAGGGAGAGAGAGACACCACCTATATGGCCCCGACCCTGATTAATATCATGACCGAGCTCTCCTTCGAGTGCCTCAATAATGGCTCTCCTACATTCTACCATGCCACCACCTGCACTCCATCCTGTATAGACCTTTCCTTCGTGTCGACCGATGCTCTCCCCGATTTCACATGGCAAGTCCTCCAAGAGGACTGTGGAAGTGACCATTTCCCTGTTCAACTCACGCTCAATTGGCCCGGCCAGACCGTTCAGGTACCGGAAAAATGGATTACTGCCAAAGCTAATTGGTTCCGCTTCCACGACGATACATATACAACCCTTACGACTGCCTACTTCCCATCCTCCGACGAGTACATTGCATACTTCGAGTCAATCGTTGTAGCGGCTGCGTGCACTAGCATCCCACGATCCTCCACCTACCCCCGCACCCGACGGGTACCTTGGTGGACCCCAGAGTGCACGGAGGCCGTACGCGCCAAGAAGAAGGCTACTCAACGCTTCTACCATACGCGACTCCCTATCCATCGCACGGAGATGCAGCGGGCTAGGGCCATCGCCCGCCGTACAATGAAGACAGCGCGCCGAGCTTCTTGGCGTGCCTTTGTATCCGGCGTCACCACCACCACACCTTCGGCCATTATCTGGAAGAAGAAACGGGGTGTCGAGAGGCGACATGTTCCCTCCCGACCCCCGGTCCTCCGGACTAACGACGGACTCCTATATGAGCCCAAATCGGTGGCAAACCACCTAGCTTCTACCTTCGCCGCCGTTTCTTCCTCCGCAGTTAGTTCCCTCGTATCCGCCCCTAACAATAGCTCCTCTTCATCATTCCTAGACAGCACCTACAACTGGTTGTTCACCATGCGTGAACTACAGGCGGCACTGGCCTCTCGACGATCCCCTTGTCCCGGCCCTGACGGTATCCCCTACAGCATGATCCAGCACATCCACCCTACTTTACAAATTTTCCTACTAGACCTATACAGCCACATATGGATAGAGGGCACCTTCCCCTTCCGGTGGAGGCCCCAAACCCGGCAAAGATTCCCTCGATCCCACAAACTACAGACCAATCGCCCTAACGTGTTGTGCCCGCAAAATCTTCGAAAAAATGGGCGCTGCGCGACTATCTTTCGTCCTGGAAAATAGCAATTCCTTCCCGGCTACCCAGTCAGGCTTCAGACAATTTCTCTCCACCACTGATCCCCTCCTATCCCTCAGCCGAGACATACAGAATGCCTTCAATAGTGGACAGTTCGTCCTATCAATTTTTTTTGACATCCAGAAGGCCTACGACACCACCCGTCGGACAATAATCTTTAGTCAGCTCCAACATCTGGGTCTCGTCGGAGCCATGCCAACCTTCGTCAGGGGCTTCCTGTCCTCCCGAACCTTTAAAGTTAGGATGGGCTCAGTCCTCTCAGACACCTTCGTACAGGAGGACGGGGTCCCACAGGGAAGCATTCTCAGTGTTCTATGCTTCTCCATCGTCATGAACACAGTCTCAAAATGCCTTCCACCCACCATCCGTTCTTCCATCTACGCGGATGACCTTGCGATCTACTTCGCAGGGCGGGAGCCGTCCGTCGTTCACCGGCAAATTCAGCTCGCCATCTACCGGGTGGAAAGGTGAGCGACGTCGGTGGAGTTCCACCTCTCCACCCCAAAAGTCCAAGTGTATGCTCTTCAGCAGAAGAAGACCCGCAACCCTTCCTGTTCCCTCTGTCACGTTATACGGCAATCCTCTTGAGGTGGTACCCTCCACGCGATTTCTGGGCGTGACTCTAGACCGACCGCTCAACTGGATTCCCCATCTTAAACACCTGAAGCAATCCCTCCAACGTCCACTCGCTCTCCCTTTCTCCGACTTCCCGACTCTCCGCTCCCACTTCCGCTCCACCTGGCAACGGGAGTGGGACCAGCCCATACAAAACAAACTCCACAAGATCAACCCGCAATTAGGATACTGGGCCTCCTCATTCCACCAGTCTCGCCATAAAGAAGTGATTCTAGTTCGTCTCCGCCTAGGACACACACGCATTACTCATGGTCACCTTATGGCTAAATCGCCAGCCCCGCTCTGCCCTACCTGCCATACCCCTATCACTGTTGTACATCTCCTGGTCGGATGCCCAAACCTGTCCGCTCTTCGTCGCAGGTGTTTCCCTCTCTTGACCAAAATTCCCATACCCGAGCATCTACAATTCATACTCGCCGAAAGCCCCCATTTTTCAGCGGAAGCGATTTTCCTTTTCTTCACTTATTCCCATCTGCTTCATCTTGTCTAAGACCATACCCCTCCTACCCACTATCCAGCAACTGAACCTTAATCACCCCTTTAGTCTACCATCCCCAACTCAGTAACATCACTCACCCACTACCTCGCCGAGATATGTACCACTTTCACTCGGTACGAATTGGCGGTAATTTAAAGAAAGAAAAAAAATATATATATATATATATATATATACCGTATTTGTCTGCTTATAAGACGCACTTTTTTCCTTATAAATACCTTAAAAAATCGCCCTGCGTCTTCGAAGCCGATGATGGGGATAATGATGATAATGTCAGTAATGAATCTGAAGTTTAATAATCATATTATCTTTCTTTATTGGCTTTTGGGTTTTCTTTTTATTGAATTTTACATATCCATTCAATAAAGTGCATCAAAAACTTTTTTCCTTGAATTTACCTTTCCAAAATTAAGGTGCGTCTTTCACGGCGCAGCGTCTTGTAAGCCGTCAAAAAAAAAAAAAAAAAAATATATATATATATATATATATGCTAACTGACATAGATGAGGACGTTACCAGAGACAGCACAGTAACATCCTTTGCAGATGACACAAAGATCAGTAGAAAAATACGAAAACCAGAAGACATAGGATCTCTACAAACCGACATAAAGAAAATTTACAAGTGGACGGAAGACAACAATATGAAGTTTAACACCGAGAAATTTCAGCTATTACGGTACGGAAAAAAAGAAGACCTAAAGTCCATGGAATATTATACCCCAAATGGACAGGAAGTCCAGAGAAATTCCAGAGCAAAAGATTTAGGGGTTGTAATGACAGATGATGCGAAATTTGAAGCACAAAATAAGATAGCAGTAAACAGAGCAAAGAGAATAACGGGTCAGATATTGAGAACTTTTAAACGAAGGGATAGGAATGTAATGATACCCCTACTGAAAACCCTGATAATACCCAAACTGGAATACTGCTCGGTCCTAACATCCCCATATAAAAAAGAAGACATTAGACAGCTGGAGGGGATTCAAAGAAGTTTCACAGCCAAGATCAATGGGTGCAAAGAACTAAATTACTGGGAAAGGTTACGAGAACTAGACCTATATTCACTGGAAAGGAGAAGGGAGAGATACACCATTATTTACACTTGGAAAATAATGGAGAAACTAGTCCTTAATCTTACCCTGAATCCCATAACTCCCCAAACAACGGTGGAAGGTAGAAACGGTAGACTGTGTCGTATTCCCAAATTGAAGGCGAGACAGGGAACATCCTTAACCCTGGAAGAAAATAGTTTTGTAGTGAGAGGACCAAAACTATTTAATCAGCTGCCCAAAGACCTAAGAAACACGAAGGGAGTTGCAGTGGAAATCTTCAAAAGAAGACTTGACGCCTGGCTCAGAACAATCCCCGATGAGCCGGGCGTACCTGGCTATGTGAGGTGGAGAGCGCAAGAATCCAACTCACTACTTCACCAGGCCAACTCAAGAGGACGGGCGACACGCTTGACCTTCGCGAAATGAGAAATCATCACGTGGAACCTTTGTAAGGTTGTAAGGTAAGGTATATATATATATATATATATATATATATATCGTATACGTAAAGAACGACGCTTGTATAGGAGATATTCCGCGCAAGACGAGAGAGAGAGAACGAAACAAATGAAAAAAAAAAAAATATATATATATATATAATAGGGCGTCCCAAAAAATGTATACACACTTTAAATAATTATAAAGGCAGTGTTTATTAAAATACATTTCATTTTCAAAATGTAATAGAATCTACAGACATTATTTAATTGTTTTGTCAACGCCTGTTTTCAAACTGACGTCCGTTCTGGTCCAGGCACTGCTGATAACGCGAAGCAATGGGATCGCAAACATCACGAAACATTTCGTTTGGTATTTGTGTGCATTCTCGTTCAATGGCTGCTCTCAATTCAGCGACTGTTGCAGGTTTTATAGCGTAGACTTTGTCTTTTAAGTATCCCCATAAAAAAAAGTCTAGTGGTGTGAGGTCTGGTGAACGCGGAGGGTATTCTACGAAACCCCTTCGTCCAATCCACATCCACATCGTGCCAAGTACCACTCGCAAACTCCACTCTTCGGTCCGGATCATCATCATCTTCATTAATAGCATGGACTAATCTTGGAATGTAACTTTTCCATTGACAGCGCTTCAAAATGCTTGGGACAGACGATTCTGAGATTCCTACCTCACGACTCGTCGCTTGCCGCACAGATTTCTTGGACTTTGGTGATACGTTTCCCAGTACTCTTTCTTGCTTTGTGGGGCTTGTCGATGTCCGTGGTCTTCCGGAACGCTTCTTGTGGACATTCTGAACAGTTCCATCGGCTTCAAACTTATCTCTAATTCGAGTGATGGTAAGTCGCGTTGGTGGATCTGTTTGAAACTCCCTCCTAAACTGTCTTTGCACTTCAACTGCGTTTTCACACTTCCAGTAGCATTTTAGAATGAATTTCCTTTGTTCAAAGCTTAGTCTGACTGCCATTATTAATTCTAATGGGTTTAACTTGGAAAGAAAGAAACATCAATTGAGCTATCAGCTGTTAAAGTGTGTATACATTTTTTTGGGACGCCCTGTATATATATATATATATATATATATATATATAGATATATATATACTGTATATGAAAATTATTTCACGAAAGTTACACGTGAAAAATATTTATGATGAATAAAACCACGAAGGGAAAAGAAACACAAAGGGGTGCTCAAGCGCTTTCGTCTAATGACATCCTCGTGAACACTCATGACTAATGACTAACTGAGGATGTCATTAGACGAAAGCGCTTGAGCACCCCTTTGTGTTTCTTTTCCCTTCGTGGTTTTATTCATCATATATATATATATATACAGGGTGGGCCGTAAGTTTCCATACATAGGAAAAATAAACATTTTTTTATGGACAACCATTTTTATTTATATAATATGCTCTACATGGTTGCCATTGTTTTGAAAACACATTTCAATACGCGTTCCCCACTGTTGATGAACACGCATTAGCACAGTTGACGTTTATGCTTGTTATGGCGTTGGTGATACGTTCCTTTAGATGATTTATGTCTCGTATCTTTTCCTGATACACCATGGCCTTCAAGTGCCCCCAAAGATAGAAATCAAGGGGGGTGAGATCTGGGGATCTGGGAGGCCACTCCACAGGACCACGCCGACCAATCCAAGCATCCGGAAACTGCTGATCCAAATACCGACGCACGTATTTAAATTTTCCTATGTATGGAAACTTACGGCCCACCCTGTATATATATATATATATATATATATATATATATATATATATATATATATATATATATATATGAATAAAACCACGAAGGGAAAAGAAACACAAAGGGGTGCTCAAGCGCTTTCGTCTAATGACGAGAATTATATGTACAATTTTTGGCTGTTATTAAAAGTCAACCATGAAGTGTAGAAATTCCAGTGTTGTCCCATTTTACAGAGAATCTCATTAAGTTTTTTCTGATACCAAGTTTTGACAAGTTTTTTAGAAATTCCAGTGTGTCCGAACATTATCTGTACAATTTCATCTTTTAATAAAATTCTTGATAACACGTAAAATTCTTAAACAATATTATTTAGAATCTGTATTTTCAAAAGTTTCTTTTATTAAAATAACGTTGTTACAAGCATTCGATATGAGCACCATTAGTGATTCGCAAAACATCCAATCGATACTCCAAATGTTGCCATGTACGCTGCAGCATATCCACATCAATTCGCTCAATAGCAGCTGTGATTCTTGCTTTTAAATCATCAATGTCTGTCACCCGCGTACATTTCGAAAAAAACTTGTCAAAACGTGGTATCAGAAAAAACTTAATGAGATTCTCTGTAAAATGGGACAACACTGGAATTTCTACACTTAATGGTTGACTTTTAATAACAGCCAAAAATTGTACAGATAATTCTCGGACACCCGATATATATATATATATATATATATATACTGCAATGACCGCGCAGTATATAAATGAATAGAAACGACATAAGTGTTAAGGAACGTTTCTGCACACGAGGAGGAAAGATAACGAATAAATGAAAAATGAGGCGAACCGCCCGGGAATCGAACCCAGGGCCTTCCAATTGCCGGTTGGACGCGCTACCATTATGCTACGGACCTCGCTTAATCACAAATCGAAATTCTCCCACATAGGGCAGAAACCAATGCCCTGAGAGGGCACCCTCGCAAATCGTGAATATGCGCATATAACTGCAATGACCGCGCAGTATATAAATGAATAGAAACGACATAAGTGTTAAGGAACGTTTCTGCACACGAGGAGGAGAGATAACGAATAAATGAAAAATGAGGCGAACCGCCCGGGAATCGAACCCAGGGCCTTCCAATTGCCGGATGGACGCGCTACCATTATGCTACGGACCTCGGTTAATCACAAATCGAAATTCTCCCACATAGGGCAGAAACCAATGCCCTGAGAGGGCACCCTCGCAAATCGTGTGCAGAAACGTTCCTTAACACTTATGTCGTTTCTATATATATATATATATTATATATATATATATATATATCTATATATATATATATATATATATATATATATGGGAATGAACTCAGAATGGTCCCCTGAGTTTTTTATGATACACACAGACCGTGCATGGAACAAGGAAAGGTAAATTCAAGGAAAAAAAAAAACTCGGGACCATTCTGAGTTCATTCCCATATATATATGGGAATGAACTCAGAATGGTCCCCTGAGTTTTTTATGATACACACAGACAGTGCGTGCATGCATGGAACAAGGAACTTTTCTGGGATAATTAAATCCACTATAGTCCGAATAAGTAATGGTAAATGACAAATACCATAGTTTTTCTTTTTCATGGTGCTAGCCCGACGTGGGCAACGGGTCACTCTCAAAGAGGTCCCATAAATATAGCTTCCCTCACCAGCTATCTGCAAAGCAGACAGACAGGATGCAGCTTTGGGACATGGATCTAGGGTTTAAAGCAGCCTAGCCCTACTACATTTAGAACCTCAATATAAGCAAAAGACTCGCTGCCTTCACGTCAGATTGAATACATAAAATAAAAAGGGGTAACTATTATATTTTTAGCCAAAAACCAAAACTTAAACCTCAACTAGTAGAATTGAGCGTCAACTTTTCAAGGCACATAACATGTCCGTTTCAAGATGGGAATGAACTCAGAATGGTCCCTCGAGTCATTTCAAGATTGCTTTTGTCCGAAAACATTTTTTATCTTCCTGTATAATAATAATAATAATAATATTATTATTATTATTATTATAACCCAAGTACAGTACACTGTATCCCTCTATAGAAAGCTATTGCCACCGCATTACTAACTGACGTAAATACACAAACAATTTTACTTAGCGGAACTTGAAAGTGGGAGTGACAATGATTTAGTCAATTTATTGTTATAAAATATAATGATCTTTAAAATGTATTTTTAAATTTCTTTTCGCATAATTATCATTCATGCATATAATATAGGTAAAAAATAGATTAATGAAGTTTTAAATTCACTGATCGCTTTATTTTAATTTTTTAAGCATTATCTATAATTAGCGATTAGGTAATTAATAACTCAGTTTTGTTCATTTTAGTTAATAATTAATAGGCAAATGATCTGTATTTCGGTAATACATTCAGTTGTTGAGTGCCTAGTTATGAAATATAAATATAATCTAATATGTTATAACAAGTCACCTCAAGCGCTTTGGTTTCATTTATAAAATTCACACTGAAATTAATTTTTTTTAAACCCCCATTGGTGAATATTCTAAATTACAAAACTGGGAATTTCATTGGTGAGTCTCATTATAATTTCCAAGTCTTGACCACGTTGGACTGATGTTTCAAATTTTCCTTGGCTCAAAACTAATATTTTAAGTGTTTTCAATATTCACCCTAAGTGAATATGGATGAGAGGGTTTCTGAAAAAAATATTGGTTATAGGCAGGATTTCGGAAAAATTTTGAAAATCAAAGTTGGCTCTCGTCGGACACAAAATGGGAAAAATATTTTGGTCATGATCCTGTCGTCACAGATTATCATCTTGTAAAAATAGTTTTTATGTTGTCAGGCCAGACGACATGACGACAGATTAAAAACCCTGTGACATAAGGACCATGCTACATTCAAAAACATCTTTCGCTTACGACACCCTTACGTTTTCTTTGGTTCCCATTTTCTTATTATTGTAAGTTGTAGTATTTTCATTTAGGATGAAATCGCACGAATGACTTGTTATACTGTATTATATTAGACTATGATATAAAACATTCCATCTTAAAGTAAGAAACAGACCTGGGACATGAGGTTATCTTGAAGATCTGTAGTGTCCTACATTTTACTTTTCAGTTTATTTTTTAATAATTCTAATAATTTTAATTTTTTTAACATTGAAATTAATTGTATGGAAAACTGTACATGCCTACAATATAGTATCGTATATAGTACCTTTATTTCTTAATTAAATACAAATTATTAATTTATTGAATTAAATAGCTCCAAAATTGCCTCGGAATTGGCAACAAAGCCTTTGGAAATAGAAATAATTGCCATACATAGGACCCAGTATGTAGGCATTGGGTGGTCCACATAAAAAAAAAAATGCATTATTTCGTATCAAAAGTTTCCATCGCTGACTCATGAAAATTACTTCAAGAGAAGAAATAATGAAAACACAAAAATTAGACGTCTGGGGACTGTAAAGTCAGCGAATTCTTAAGACAAAGGCTTCATCTCAGAACTGTCGAGTTCCAAGCGATGCTTTATGCAAGGGAGACGTGATTAATCTTTCTATAAGTTTTGAGTGAATACCTCATAATATAAAACTAATAACTCAAAAGGGTAGGCCTTTTCCTTCAGGTATTTAAGTGTAGCGAATGCCTATATTAATTAAACCGAATAAACTCGTTGCGTAACTCCATCGCCTACATCGAAAGAGAGCCGCGCGGCCTACAACCAGAAACGAGGCACAACGAAATAATGGTATGGTGGTATGGTAATTTCCTTCTTTACTATTAGGCAGCGCTAAATACCGAAGGCATATAAATTAAACATTAACCAAAAAAAACTACTTAATGGGGTCTTTTGAAGACCACAACCATAACTTTTTAACGAAAAGACGTAGGTTTTTTGTCGTAAACTCTTCCCCAGTATCTGCTGGAAATTTCCAACGGATGAGGGTGACGGCAAATCAACCATAACCCTATATAGTTTTTTTTATAAATTGTAGTCACTTCACTGTTATTATGATATAGATTATGAAACTGAGTTATTAATAATCATGCAGTTTGGGCAGTGAAAAAATTTCACTAATGGGCCCCTTCGGAGAGGGGTCCATCATTGAAATTTGAAACTTTACGTTGTTGGTTAATTTTGAACTAAAATATGTAAAGCCTATTCAGTTTATCTGTCTAATTAATCAGATATAATGAATTATCAAGAAGAGTTAGATTCTTTAATGTGAAGAGAAAAATTCAGCTAGATGGAGTACACTAAATTTATGAATATAATATAAAAAAACTATCTTTAAAAATCTTTCTTCCTTGCTTTCACCTCCGCAAAATAATTTAGTTTCTTTCGTGGAGTTGCTGGAAATGGAAAAAAAACTCAGAAAATATAAAAATATTTCTTCACTTTTGTTTTTTCTAAATTTTGAAGAATATAAACTAAACCCTCTGGGCCCGTGGCATTTTGCTACTAACCAGGGTCGGTGAGAGCTGCCCCGGGCCCCGGGGAAGGATTGATATATGGGCCCCCCTGTTTACTCAGTATTTTATTATGAATGTTTTTTGTGTAAAAACAAGCAAACTGATTATATGTCCAAGTCACTATTCAGAACATACAGTATGATAATCTCTATAAAATGTATGTTCATTAATTATATTTCTTTGTTATTTAATCAATTGCTTTATTAATATTTTTAGATTTTATCCCCCACTTTCCGAGCGCCCTAGAGGTCCGGGCCCCGGGGATTTAACCCGGCTTCCCCACCCTCTCGGCGGCCCTGCCACCAACGCCACCCGATTGTTACGCCATTGAGTTTGGGGGAAGTTCTCATAGGATTTATTTTTTAAGAGGTATTACACTAGATATGAATGTACTTTGACTGAACCTAGATTGTTTTTTGCATAGATTTGGATAAGAATAAGGAAGGGAATTAAGTTTTTAAAATTTTTACGTGGAACGAATCTTATGTCAAATCAATAGAATTTCATATATTTTTACCGGAGCACATGTTTCCTACGATGAAACGATGAAAACCAGAGATATGAATAAGAAAACTATGATAAAACACTGGCTACTGAAATTTTAATTGAATTGTCCAACTAGACATTCAAAAGTCGCCAAGAACATTTCCGTAAATTCTTTCTCTTTTTGTGACTAAGTACAGTACTTTTTTGTAATATTCCAATACCAGTATCTTGTCATTTTCCGCTTAAAATACTTATAAATTTATATATTTTTAAAAGTTAAAGTTTTAATGGGTTAGAACACTTAAAATAGAGTTTTGCCAAAGTTTGTTAGTATATTGTTAATCAGGATTGGGGATTTTCTATTTTTCAAAAAATAAAGAAAATCACTGCGTTTTTTAATAATTTTTTATTTTTAGTTTTGTTTGTCTAGCCAGTGCCGGCCTTAAGGGTGTGCGAACCGTGCGGTCGCACAGGGCCCGCAACTTAGGGGGCCCGAAAATTTCACAGAAATTTACCATCGACGTCAGAGTGCCAAAATTGGTGTAAATTAATGTAATTTATTTTTTTATCCTAATTAAATTGAATTATCCTATTCCTAATTAAATATCATAAGGCCGGCGCTGGTTGAAACCTCTTATGATAGTTTAAATATTTGACAATAATAAAATAATAAGTAGTAATAATAGTAAAGGCTGTTGGTCTGTTGGTATTCTGTTACAGGTGCACTTGTATAGTTAAATTTTACTTGTTGTACTTGTTAACAATTTACTAAAATAAAATGATTAGCAATGAAAAACAATTTGACTTGTGTCATGGGGGGCCCGTACAGTATACTCTGCACAGGGCCCGAAATATCCTAATGCCGGCGCTGGTCTAGCTATTTCTTCATTTAATTCTTGCTTTTTCAAACTACTACAACAACAATTTTACATAGTTACAGATTACAGACCCATGAGATCATGAACGAGAGAGATATATACTAACTTGTGAAGAATATTCATTTCCACAAAAAATTTATAAAATGTATAAAAATAGTCTCCATACTTTTGGTAAGTCCAATAAAAGCCTGACCTTTAAAGAAAAATGTTTTCACAACATGCAAGTGCAAATACTTACATTATTATTAAAGTTACAAATTAAATAAAATACACAGTAGTCCAATTTTATAATTATTTAATTTATGCTAAAATTATTGTAACACAAAAACTGTAAAATTGTATTTATTTTATAAATAAAGTACATATTATTCATTCATTCATAAAATATTATATTATAGTGAAGTGACTTACACTGTTATTCTGATATTTTATAATAATGAAATTATAACTAAAATTGGATGATTTCATGAATAAAAGTGTTTCTAAATTGTGTAAATAGTGTATATTTTTAGCTTGAGTTATGTAAGCTACTTTGATAGCGCCGTAAATATTTTTATGTTAATTGGCTAACTCGAGATTGTCATATTTGCAAAATTTTATTATGAAATATAGCTTATGTCTTGGATAACCTCGATAAGCCCAAGTGGCTTCATCTTTTCCAAATTAAATGTAATACAATGTAAATCATGATTAAAAGTGTTAAACATAGCACTACATTTAAAATAAATCGCCAAACGAACACTATACTGTATTGAGTTTCATTAATATATGTAGATGTACTTATAATTATTATTTAGATTTTAGAATAATTATGTGTTTTCTGAAAGCACATTTTATTTAAGTTTTCAACTAAATTTGATAGAAAAAATGGAGACTTTTCATTCAAGCAAATCATAATCCATGTGGCAACACCAAATAATACAAACGACAATTCGGCCATGTTTATAAAATTTTAATGTTACTGATTGCGCTTGTTGAGGTCTTGAAGATCGTTTGAACTGTCGTATTTTGTGTTGAAAGTAGGGAAAGTACTTTTTCTTTTTTTTTTTATTGTATTTGTAGTTTTTAGAATGGCTACCGCTGCAGGGCCAAATAATTCTAATTTTGCTCAGACTCCTGCATTCGCTGATGCTGTTCAACGCGCTAAGCAGGTATAAATATGATAAGGACCTTAAACTTTAATAAAACGGACTCACTGTGCATCTAGGCCATCTTCACTTTGCCATTCTTGCACTTGAGTTAGGCCCCCAAAAACCTTAGACTTAGCCTAGATTTGTTATAGAAACCAAGCTTAAGGTGGGGGTGCGGGACTATTTGGCCAGCAGGGCTTTTCACTGATCTGATTTATAATCATAAATAACTGAAAAACAACAAGAGATACAAGGTTACATGTAAGTTACTATGCTTTTTTCTTTATTAACAGGCGCACGAAAAATTTTGTATTGCTATAACTTACATTCAATAGTTTTTGTACTAACTTAGGCTACTGTACAATTCAATGAGAATTGTGAACAATTTCAACTAAATTCAATAGCCTATCTCTCTTGAAGTTAATTCAAAATCAGACTTTCTGTGGCTTGCTACACTGGTACAGAATAAAAAGTATTTGGATGCTATACCCTATTTGAATCATTCAACCAATAAGTTCGTTATTTTAGGATATTATTTTTGAAGTAACATAAGTTTGTAATCAATATAAAAAATCAATTGAGAAAATGCATGGAAGTTTGTGTAAGTAGGCCTTAAAATATATGGTCTAGGGTTAAATTTTATAAGAGTGGCATTAAAGAACCAATTGATTGCCTCAGTTGCTTTTGAATGACCATAAAGCATCTCATAGCTGTGAACTTGTTTTGGATAAATTTTTTTCACATGGAAAAATGAAGCTATTGCCTAGTAAATGCCTTGTCCTTTGCTGGAAGATGTCATTATTTGAGGGTTTGGTTGGAGTTAAATTTTGTGCCTTTATTGCCACTCTTGTAAAACTTTGCCAAATATAATTAAAAGCTATTTGAGGGTGTATCAAAGTTAGGGAGCTCATTACCAGTATGAAAAGTTTGGCAAAGTTGTGATGCCCAGATCCTCAAAACATCATTGAAGTGATGCTTGTAGCCATAGTGCATGACAGTGAGATCTTCAGAATGGTGCTTGTTTCTTAGCACTGTTTGGTAGGAAGCACCAAGATAGGCCTTGGCCTGTATGAAAATTCATGTCCTGAGAATTGGAATATTTAGTAAAATAATGCTATTAGATTTGAAATTAAAAATTAATTAGGGAGTGATACCACCGTATCTGAAACTATTTTAGTCTCGTATTTAATAAAGTTTTGCCAAACTTTTCATATTCTTTATTATTCTGGTTTATCATTATTTAATATAGCAAAAATTATCTTTTTATTTATTTGAAGACTCTAATATTTGCTATTAATAATGCCTAGGTTTGAGGGGGGAAACTTTGAAAGTTTTGTTTGTACAGTATATATTTAGTGGTTTGATTCTTATTTCAGACGAGGCTAACTTAGAAAGGCCCTTGTGGCTTTATCCTTATTTCTCATTATAAAATAAAAATATTTAATAAGAAAGTATTATTTTGTTAATTACCAAGAAATATTTTTTTAATTACCAGTATATACTTCAAAAGAAAAATGTCAAAATATCAATATTTTAAGTTGTTTTGGAGGGATGTCGGGTAGGGAGGAATTAGGCTAACTAAAATTAAAATTATCAGTATACTAAAAGGAAATGTGATACAGGCCTTTGAAATGTAGGTAGTATTGATTGGAGTGAGTAGGTAGGTTACAATTTAAAAATTATAAATATTTTAAGCTGTAAAATAAACATTGGAAATTGTGTATGACTATAATTGGGTAGCTTTGGCCCTAGCTAGAAAAATTCAGTTTTTCATAATTTTAAAGTTTAAATACAAAATTTGACTAAGTTTAAACTAACCATTGGTAAAACTCTCTTGAATATACATACAAGGTTTGAGATGGATTAAGAAAGTTAAGGTCTATAAATTTCTATTATTAAAAGTTTGAGATACATGACCAATTAATCACAAAATTGAATGTTTTTCACATTGAATTGGGGGGGTGGGGATTCATCATGTGTGGTTTGACCAGATCATGCTTATTTATCTTTAAAGTTTTTTTTAATAATTTTAATATTAAATTAGTTAATATGGTAGTTATTAATAATGCTTAGCTATTATGAAAGGATTATATCAGTTTAAATAGTTTCAGTAATTATTGCCATTACTTACTCGAAAGAGGCATATCAACTATGAAATAGGACTACTATATAAAACAGCTTCAAAAGTGGATCTTCTATTTATATATAATAGAGGAGGATACACAATTTTACTTACTGAAGCTGAGGAAAAGTTGGCTTTATGCCTAACTCTATTGTCAAATTTTGAGTGAAAGACTGGCAAAGCAATAGTTCTAAAGTTGTGTTTTTATTTTTCTGGATGAAGATGTATGGTTATTTTTCAAAGAATACTTTTAAAATTTTAATTCATAGAGGAAATTATGAAGTTTACTTTCTAAACTGAACAAGACTAAGTTCTAAAACTTGTAGCTATGGTTTATAGCAAACCATATTGATATTTTGCATAGTCTAATGATATACCTTATTACTTTAAATGGAAAAAGCCAAAATTATAGTAGAAACATGATGCGCAAACTAGAGTACCCTATGATACAAGTATAGTAGTATAGTATAAAGATCTTTTTTGCGTGTGTGTGTGCACTGGTGTATTTAGTTTAACTGTATTTTTACATTTGGTTTATGGGGGCCTATAATGAAAGTTAGCTCAAGATTTAATGAGCATTTGGTTCGGAGAGTGATCTATCCTAGAATCAAGCAAAATGTAAAGTAAGATTTAGTTAAAGTAGGCAATGAGTATTTTTTCTTTATAGGTTTATAGGTAGTTTAATGGGTGACCAATTTGCCCAAAAAGAAGTATTTGGTGCTGTCACCATCAAAAATACTGTAGGACAACAAAGAACATAGTTTAAAATTTTGCTATTCTATTTCCCTTTTATATAAAATTTGTCAATTTTATCCTTGATCTTTCACAGTAGCTACGTAGCGAAGTTTCTAAAAATGTGGAGCAATTTACCCCATTTGACACTTTCTATTTAAAGAAAAATCTTGACAAAACTTCAATTAAACTATTATATCCTTGCAACCTTGGAAATATTTTGATGCAAAAAGTAAAAGGTATGCTACTACATTAATTAGGCCTATAGTTATTATTAATTAATAGTAAAATATTCCCTAGAAACTTAAGTAGGCCTTTGGATTTGATATTAATGAGTGTAATTTGTAAAATTGAAATCCAATATCAAGAAAATTTATTATGAGTAGGCTTTTCAGGTTTAATGATCATTTTTAGTGAAATGATACATATTAAATAAATATAAAAAATTATTTTATCTAAGTTTCTAGTTATTTTATTTTACTGTAAATGTACTTGTCATTTTTTAGTTTGAAAAAAAATATTCCCATCCCCCACCTTTCTTGACCCCTACCCCAAAGTCATTGATATTAAAAATATTCTCAGTGCATTAATAAAAATGGAAATCTTTTAAGAACCTGTATCTTTGTGGAATGTTGCTTTCTATTTTATATATATATATATATATATATATAATATATGTTTGTTTCCCTATTTTACTGTTTGTATGTATCCTCTCAACTAATTAATGTATATTGTATTTGTTTGCTGCTACATATATAAACTCCTTTAAAAAATATTACCTTTATTTACATTAATTTGAGGGCCCAGTAAATCCAAAAGCTTAATGTCTATTTTGATATATTTACAGTATTCAGTTTTGTGTGTTGCATTTTAAAAATATACTTTTATCAATTAATAGCTTAAACTATCCTGTGCAAACTGCGAAAGCAGTACTGGTATTCTTTTTATAGGAAATAAGAGTGGTATATTTCAGACATGGCAATATTTATTCGATACTGTATGACTATAAAATATATTAAAATGCATTAGAAATTATTAATAATTATTAATTAATCATTAAACAGATCTTCAAAAATCTAGATATGGAATAGAGTAATTAATTGTGATTAGTATAGCTTTTTATGCAACTTTCCTGGTAGCTGATAAGAGCTTTTGGTACATAAAAGTGAGTTTAGACTGAAATTGTTTGTGAAAAACAAGGTTGATTATAAATTGGAAAGAACTTTACCAAAATTATTTAATATATAGGCCTATAGTGATGGGTTGGACATTCATCTTTTGCGCAGTTTTGCTTGGTATCCAGTCACGTGTCTGGTGTCCAACTGAACTTGTACATATGTAGTACTTAAACAAAAAATGTATTAGTATTTAAGTAAATTTATGAAAATATAAAGTAAAGAAAGACTATCTTGTAAATAATATGGTTTAGTAGTAACCTCTTTCTTGCATTTAAATTTTACTCTAATGAATAGATTAGCAAGAATTTAATTTGAGTAATTTGATGAAATATTAATTCAACTTACCAGTTAGCTTTACAAATGATTGCCACAAGCTTGGTTGCCCTGGCTGCCATAGTCCATGGAGAGTGAGTCCTGTGAAGTAACCTTCAAAGATTACTGGTATTTGGCCATGTTCCCCTCCAACATTCTGATTTTGGGAGAATTTGAAATATTTTTAGTTCTGTTTTTGAATGTTCTAAGATCTTACTACCAAAATAGTAACTGAGGATGGAACTGTAATCAGTGAAATTGGTGAGCAAGGTCCAGTGAAGGAGAAGGTTAGGTCCAGTTTAAGGAGTCTTGAGTCTTTATGTACATAAAAAAAAAGAAGTATTGAATAAGGGGTGATAATTTCTAAAAGTAAGTAAAACTATATACGAATGTGTGTATAGTGAGATTGCGAAAGAAAGGTGATCAGTCATGTTAATATGGTTTTCTGGCCAGTGTCCTGTAAAGAAATGGTTATATCTGAGTACTGTACTATTGACATTTAACTAGCAGTCAACTTGTATAGCATTGCAGCCTTCAATACATCATTCTAGTTTCTTGATCCCCTCTATATTCGCAACTGCCACTGCACAACTGCAAATTATAGATTCCTTTGAATATGTAGAAAGTTGGGCATGTGCCTGAAATCAGCTGGCTTTGCAATCACAAATCCATCTCTAGTATAGGCAATACCCAGTATATGATTTAATGGTATTGACTAATAAACTTTTCTTTTGTTAGGGAGGAATTTTTATTATTAGATATGCATATACTAATATATATATATATATATGCCTCAATGCCTCCCCTCCCCCGCCCACTCCCCTTCTCTGACTTTGTGCAGGTCTTTCGGTCCTTCTACGACCGCATATGGCAGCAGTCCTGGGACGATGCCACTGGAAATAAACTCTGGTCCATCCACCCCCGCCTGTCATATTGGGCATCCTCTTTCCACCGCTCCTGACACAAAGAGGTCATCCTTGCGCGGCTTCGCATCGGCCATACGCGCCTCACGCACGGCTATCTTATGTCCCAGCAGGAGGCTCCTCGTTGCGCCTCCTGCCAGTCGTCCCTCACCATCTCTCACATCCTTGTGGAATGCCCCACCCTGTCGTCAGTACGTCGTCGTGCCTTCCCGTTCCTCTCTGATTTCCCCCTCCCCGATCATTTATGTCTTATGCTCGCTGAGAGCCCTCTCTTCTCGCTTGACTGTCTTTTCCTCTCCCAATCTCGCATCCTCTCTGAGCTTTAGGTGACTTCTCACCCGTTGTCCGCGGTCCTCCCACTTCTAGTGCCTTTCCCCCGTCTCTGTTTCTCTCTCTCTCATATTCTGCTTCGCCATGATATCCGCTAACGTATAGCGGGAAATGGCGGTAAACGCCCCAATACAAAAATATATACATATACATATATATATATATACATACACACCCCATGTGAATGTAGTGTCAGCTAGGGTGAATAGGACCACTTGATTTTTCTAAAAAAAAAAAAAAAAAAAATCATTTTGAAATATTCCTCATCTAGCCGCGACATCTATCTTTCATGCATAACTGGTATGGAGTGCTCAAAATAAGTCCTTATGGGGACCCTGACCATTCTCCCAAAAGGTATAGAAAAGTTTTTTTTTAAATCTGAAAATTTTAATTTTGTTCCTGTGGCCAAACTAATTTGATTTTGTGACCAAAATTGGTGTATATGTAGTAAACATATTCTAGTTTGTTAAACAAGCATCAGAGTATCTATCTTCTATGGTTTCTTATAATAATAAAAAGGTGAATATTTGTTTATCACCACTCTAGATTTTAGGACAAGAAAGTACTTTTTAGGGTAATTTTGATGTGTTATGCATGAATTGGACTTCTGTTGTCTGTACAAATGTATGGTTTTTGAGATAAAAGCAAATGAAATTAGCTGTCTAAAAAAATATACATTTGCACAGAAAACAGAAGTCAAATTTGTGCATATCAAATCAAAATTACCCTAAAAAGTACTTCATTATATTAAAAAAAAAAAACCCAACCTAATTTTACGTTATTGGTAATATTCTGATCTTCCCTGAAAATAGTCATCATTGCACTTTGGAAATTTTAAGGATGTATGAATTACACCATGATCGGAAAAAAGTTTCAAAGCTTCACTATCGTCTAAGCCAATGCATCTGATGACTTTAAAATCTAAGCTACACGAATCACGTATCATTATAGGAGGAAACTTGATTAATATTAAAAGGCTTTTGTTTCACGGTCATCCATTTATAAAGGGTTTGATGTCATAACTATGGTGTCACTGGCTGGTCCAAGATAGCATAAGGATGTTATTATTTTCATTAATTTTGTACTGTTTTTATTTGATTTGCACAAAAAAAGGGTAATGTTCCTTAGTAATTTTTAATGAGGATTTGGAATATATTATTTTTCAATGTTTTGGAGTAATGTTAAAATGAATATTACCCAATAAAAATTTTGGTCCCATTCACCTCTTAAGTTTAGTGCCTTTGGGGTGAATGGGACTGTCTCCCTGGTATGAATCAGACCACTTTTTTAAAACCTACAAATGACTATATTTATGTAACTTATTTCTGTGTCTGTTGCTTTATTATATGACTTCCTGTTATTTAACAGTTACAGAAAAAAGATGGTGTGACATAAGTTGAGGACATTTGTACTGCTCCGTAAATAGCTTGGTTAAGTCTCGTAAAATAGTGTATAAAACTAAAAAACCTAGTTTAAATGTCAGCCAACAAAGCAACAAGCCAAAAACATTGGGCAAAATGGACTACAAAAATTTTTAATTTGTAAATATATTTGCAGAGGGTGTTTTTTTTCTTTTTTCTTCCATGACCTAGACTAGTAAGCTATAGCTTTCTACCTTCAGTAATAAAAGTGGCCCAAGAAAGTTGAAAAAAAGTGGTCCCATTCAATGTCTGATGCTACATAGTTGTGAATTTTTTATATTAATTATGATTTGTATATTTAATTATTTAGTGTTGGCTCACATGTCTGTTTTCTGACTTGATGCTAATACAATAGGATCAGGCAGGAGACAGGAAGTGCTGGAACTCTCATTTCTTCTGTCATTGTCCGCCTTTGCTGATCTTTTTCCATCTCCTCTACCTTGTGAGCAGTACCATATGCTTTCAAACATGCTCCCTTTTTTTTTTAACTATACATGCGTGCATTTTAGACATTACACAGTTAAAAAAAAAAAATTATAGGATCATTAGCCTTGGAGACCTTGAATTTGGCTTTCTTATAAAGGGGGACAGTCTTGTAGGTGCCTACCCTTGGCCCCTCTACATACAAAAAAAAAAGGCAGTGCTGATATATACACTATATGATCAAAAGTATTTGGACACCCCGGAAAATCTGCATTTCTGCAAATATCACCTTCGCCGAAAGGTATGCTGGGAAAAAGCGTGGCGAAACTATAATGCTGAGGTGTTCTGTTAAGTTATCAGTAACTGTTGTGAAGCCATGCCGCGTGGACGTGAACACTCTGAGTTCCAACGTGGACTCGTCATTGGATGTTATTTAAGTAACGTTTCTATACGAAACATTGCAGCCAAACAGGAAGAAGGTGAACCCATTTAAAAAATGGGTAAACAAGCGCAAAAAGGGTCAAAATTTGGGCTCTGGAACGAATTACTGAAAATCCCATTGAACTAATGCATTGCATAACGAATTTTTCAGTTAACGAATGACCTTCTGGAACGAATTAAATTCATTATGCAAGGCCCCACTATATATATACATATACACACACACACACACAGGGTGTCCGAGAATTATCTGTACAATTTTTGGCTGTTATTAAAAGTCAACCATGAAGTGTAGAAATTCCAGTGTTCTCCCATTTTATAGAGAATCTAAGTTTTTTCTGATACCAAGTTGTGACAAGTTTTTTAGAAATTTCAGTGTGTCCGAACATTATCTGTACAATTTCATCTTTTAATAAAATTCTTGATCACACGTAAAATTCTTAAACAAGATTATTTAGAATCTGTATTTTCAAAAGTTTCTTTTATTAAAGTAACGTTGTTACAAACATTCGATATGTGCACCATTAGTGATTCACAAAACATCCAATCGATACTCCAAATGTTGCCATGTACGCTGCAGCATATCCACATCAATTTGCTCAATAGCAGCTGTGATTCTTGCTTTTAAATCATCAATGTCTGTCACCTGCGTACATTTCTAAAAAACTTGTCAAAACGTGGTATCAGAAAAAACTTAATGAGATTCTCTGTAAAATGGGACAACACTGGAATTTCTACACTTAATGGTTGACTTTTAATAACAGCCAAAAATTGTTCAGATAATTCTCGGACACCCTGTATATATATATATATATATATTATATATATATATATATACATACCCCCCTAATGTTGGTAATTGGTTCCAAGGACCCCGATGTAAGTCGAAAAATGACGTAAAGCGAACAGAGGTGCCTAAGTCTACCAAAAACTGATTGTAAACACTGTAAAACACTGACGACAGTAGCGATTAGATACAACTATAAATAAACACTTTATGGTTATGTTTTCAATATTATAGATAATAAATATGAAAATAAACACCTAATGTCAGTAATTGGTTCCAAGGACGTAAGTTGAAAAATGATGTAAAATGACGTAGTGTGAACAAAATCTTGCTCTTGAGAACTGATGTAAAGTGAACCGACGTAAAGCGGGGTATGACTGTGTGTGTGTGTGTGTGTATATATATATATATATATATGCACCTTGGTGGTGGTGTGGTTAGCATCGCTGACTACAAATCCATCGGCCCAGGGTTCGAGACCCGACAGTAGCTGGTGCAGTGCACAGCAAACCCCCAGCTGTTCATCCTTCCACACAATAAAGTGGTTGGTAGATAAATGGGTACCCTAAGTGGCCTAGTGGTTAAGACATTGGGGTGTAGTTTGGATTTCACGTTAAACTGTAGGTCTAAGGTGGAGTGAAAAGCTTGACCTTTGTCAGAATGAACAATTCGGGTGGAAGCTAAACCACACACACACACACACACACACACAGTGGGACCTCATTGTTTGTGAGGCTCTATTCATGATGACCCATTTTACTACCATGTTTTGGTAAATTCATGACTGAATCCGCAAATTTGTCACACACAGCATCTGCAACACTGCCCATGCAGTTTGACACAGGCTCAGTCATGCTGTCTTTCACTGAGTGAGGTTGTCATTTAGTGCTCTTCAAATGCCAGTGTACTGTATTTAATGTGTTTAGTTTATGAATTATTGCTTTATACAGTAAAAAGTTAGTTTTATTTATGTAAAATATCATTATGTAACATTACAGTAATATTGATTTTTATCAGTGTGATGCAAATCATTGTTTAATAATACATATTGCTTTAGTATATTCTGTGCAGTGTTTTACAAAATTTAGCATTTTAAGGATATTTTAGACTGCCATCCTTGAGCTTTTGGAACCAATTAGCCATTTTACATTGAAAATGGATCTCATTATTCGCAGTTTTAATTCATAACATTTTTCTGTTCCAATTAATCATGAACAACAAGGGCCCACTAATATATATATATATATATATATGGTAGAAATGAGGAACTTAAACAGACTGCATATTATGTGGCATGCCTTGGACAGAGAGGAAATTCAGAGAAGCATGAAAGTGATAGATTTGGGGGTTATAATGACTGATAATGAAAAATTAGAGACACAATCAGATAGTGATAAACAAAGCCAAAAGAGTTTCAGGACAGGTACCAAGAACATTGAGGAAGGAACAAGATAGTAATGATTCCCTTGCTGAAAATACTGATCATACCAAAACTTGAATACTGCTCAGTGCTCAGTCTTGATGTGTCCCATATAAAAATGAAAACTAATAAACGAAGAAACTAGAGACGTTTCACAACTCAACTATTGGAAAAGGCTAGGTAACCTAAATCTGTACTTCCCTGGAAGGAAGAGGGGTATACCATAATCTACATATGGAAAAATGATTGAAAAATGTGCACCAAGTCTCAAACTAAACCCAATTACCATCCAAACAATGCTGGAAAATAGGAAAGGCAGATATGTAGTGTTCCTAATTTAAGGGGATTAAGAAATGGACAAGGGACCAGGGACCTCTTCAACACTGAATGAAAATAGCTTGGTTCTCTCCCCCCCCCCCCCCCCCCCCCCCCCCCGACTATTTAACCAGCTTCCAATTCAGAAATGTTACAGGGGTCAGTTGGTCTTTGAAAGAAGACTAGATGCCTGGCTCAGGATGGTACCAGATGAGCTGGATGTACCTGGTTTTGTGTGGTGGAGAGTGCAAGAGAGCAACTTGCTGCTCCAAGCCAGGCCTAGAGGTGGGGCCACCAGCTTGACCTTCATTTGAAGAGAGAGCAGTGCATGGAACTGCAATTATATATATATTATATATATAAAATGTCCCATAAGTCTGGCATCATAGGAGAAATAATAATAAAAGGCAAAACAAAAGCTTTTATTTACAGAACGTGCTCAATATGTCCACCATTGTTTTCAATACACAAATTCAGACATGATACTCAGTCAGCAAGCACATGGTGAATGATGTCAGGAGTAATGGTGTTACACACCCCATTAATGTGCTGTTGCAAATGTTCAACACTTCTACTTTTCTTTGTGTATACCAGCGCTTTCAAGTGGCGTGAGATCTAGGCTTCTAGCTGGCCATTCCACAGGCCCTCGACATCCTATCCAATGACCAGGGAATTGTTGGTATAGGTATTCCTATTCCCTTACTTGGGTGCTGTAATGTGCAGGAGCACTGTCCTGCTGGAACCATGTTGGGAAATTTCCTTCTTTCAAGACACTGGGAAATGCTTCTTCCTTGAGCATATGTAGGTAGGTGCCTCCAGTGACATGTTCATTGAAAAAGAGGGGCCTATGATGTGATCCTTCCAAATGCCACACCATACCATCACCCAAGATGCACCTTGTTCCTTTGAAGGGGTATACCAGTGAGGGTTGTTTTGAGACCAGTAGTGGGTGTTCTGTCAATTTACCTCACCATTTCCATAAAAAACAGCCTCATCACTGAACAGAATGGTGGATGGGAAATTGGCATCCTGAGCATATGAATTATGGTTTGTAGAAATAGAAAAATATGAATTTCTCCTATGATGATGGACTTATGGGACACCCTGTGTGTGTGTGTATATATATATATATATATATATATATAAATATATATATAATATATATATATTATATATATATATATATAATATATATATATATATATATATATATATATAAAGCTAATGTTAGTACTCTGTCATGAGCTGTGTGTATCCTGAAGATTGTTGTTTAAAAGCTTTGGAACCCCAAAGGGTCATTCTCTGTCAGATCAACCAAAAAAAATTGAAATTAACACTCATCTCTCATATTTTGCTGAAATTTGGTTTATAGGGAGTTTGTGAGCCCTGAATCCATTTCTGAAATTATAAGGTCAATCCGACCAACAGTTCAAGAGATATGACCTCGGGCAATTTGAGGTCACTCACGAGGTTACTAACATTTGGCGAGCCATAACTTGGGTAATAATTGTCATAATTATATAAAAGTATATATATTTAGAATCAGAAAATGACAAGGAATCCAAATATGTAAGTTTTAGAACTCTAGGTTGAAAAATAAAAAAGTTACACTGTAACCAAAATTTGAGGTCATGATTTGACCTCTAGGGTATCAAATGAGAATTTTTTTTTAAATATAAAAAATGAAGGCATAGGCATTGGCTATTAGAATCAGCAAAAAAGTGTGTTTGTTAGTATTTTTCATGTAACTAACATATAAGTGAATACCATATTCATAAGTTGTGCGTCAATTCTACCTATTTTTTCACACAAGCTCATAATTTGACCTATAGAAATTAAAATTACATTTTTTATAGATATAAAAAACAAAGTCAGAGTTCTTGACTAATAGAAACAATCATAAAAAGTTTGTTTATATTGGTACTTTTCATGTAACTAATTTATAAGTGAACACCATATTTATAAATTGCTTGTCATTTCAAGGAATTTTTATATCTTAGCTATCAATTTGACCTCAAGCTCCAAAATTTAATAAAAATTGTATTTCACTGCTAATCTACACTGGCAATAATAGTTTATAATAGTGAAAGGGGAAGATTAAGCTCACATGTAGCCTAAACAAACATGTTGAAACATGTTGCTACTTGTCTAAGTGCAGAATCAACACAGATAGTTGCAAAATTCCTTGTCTACAGTTAGTACAGTTCCAGCCAGCACTGTGGGTGGCTGTGGGTATGGTGTTTTATGAGCCTCAGAGACTATCAAGGCCTAAAATATTAAGTGTGTATAGCTATATATTTTCTAAAATATATATTACCTAATTGTAAATCCTATATCTTTACAGATCAAAATACAATGGTTCGGCACTTGAAATACTGCCAGGACCCTATTCAAAACACAAGAAACGCATAACAATCAATCTTAGAAAAGTGACTGATGTACTTGTTGAAAAATGTGCTGGAAGAGTGAAAAAAGACTCATTGTTGTGTGTGAACTGCTGGACACTGATAATGAAAAACCCCACTATACTTAGTACCACTGAAAAAACGAGTCTGAGCAGGATTCAAATGAATCATCTACTATCAGTGGCTTGAGTAACATCTCTTCAATTCAAGATCTGGACAATGACAGTGATTGCTTGATGAAGGAAAATCCTTCAACTTCAGTTGAACCAGTTCTAGCATTTCTGGACCAAACACCAGTTAAAAAAAGTAAGTAATAAATTAATATAATAACTTATACTTTACTACAAGGTCTGTTTGATCTACTATATAGCCAATTATATAGCATTTAAGGTACTATAATTAATATTTAATTACTAATATTCAGGTGTGTGAAACTTTTTTCTGTTCTTTTCAGAAGGGCTGTCATTAAGCCAGAAAAAGCGCAAGGCTCGTGGTAAGCTATCATCTGCTCAGAAACACCTGAAGGAGAGGCTAGAACTCAGTTATGGTGTTCAAATTACCGAGGAGGTAAGTGATACTTCAAAACCTGAAACTAAATCTGAAAAACATCTAGACAAATTAATGAATGAATTGAAACAGTCATTCCTGGAGAGCAAATGTCACCATCACAAACTACAAATATTGATACTCTCACCATACACAATTGAAAAAACAGCTAGTTTCTTTCAAACTACAACATACATGGTGAAAAGAAGCCGTTCACTTAAATCAGAACATGGAATCCTTCTGAAGATTCCACTAATGAGCAAAGGAAAAGTGATATCTGAAGAATACACAGATATAGTTAGAAGATTCTATGAGTCAGAAGAGGTTATTCGTATGTGTCCTGGCCAAAAGGATTGCGTGAAAGTTATCAGTGCTGAAGGTGCAATGAAGGTGCAAAAACGATTGGTCCTCAGGAATTTAAGAGAGATGTTTGAACTATATAAAAATGATGAAAAGAATCCCAAAATAGGATTTTCCACATTTGCAAAATTACGGCCATCATATTGTGTGCTTGCTGGTAGTGGTGGGACTCATTCTGTCTGTGTCTGCACATACCATCAAAATCCAAAATTGCAGCTGGCTGCATTGGGAGAAAGAGGTCTTTCATACAAGGATCTTATGGATTACAGTGTCTGCAGTACAGAAAGAGAGACTTGCATGATGCAACTTTGCAATGATTGCCCAAGAGAAGGGTGTCCTGGATTTTCTTGAGTTACTTGACAGTGTGAAATCCAGCTCCAAATGAAATATCTTACAAGCAATGGGTGACTGTTGACCGTTGTACAATGGTTGATAAGGTGGAGCCACTTCATGAAACTTATCATCCCTAAGCATGAAAATATCCCGCATGGTTCGTCATCACTTTGTTGCTCAGCAACAATCACAGTACTTCAAGCAGTTGAAAGAAACACTACCACCTCAGAGTGAGGTAGTTATAGTAGGTGATTTCTCTGAGAATTATTCTTTCATTGTCCAGGATGCTGCCCAAGGGTTTCACTGGGACAATTCACAGTGTACAGTTCACCCTTTTGTCATCTATTATAGATCATCTGCAGACCAGGAACTTAGCCATTTTAGTGTCTGTTTCTTATCTGCATCACTAAAACACAACACTATAATGGTTTACTCATTCATATTGAAGCTTATGACATATGTTAAATTCAGATGCCCACAATTGAAGAAGGTGCACTATTTCTCAGATGGATGTGCTGGCCAATATAAGAACAGATACAACTTCACAAATCTCTGTTACCATGAAGAGGATTTTGGTCTGTCTTGTGAATGGCACTTCTTTGCTACATCCCATGGCAAAAATGCATGTGATGGGATTGGAGGAACAGTGAAAAGAGCTACTGCTCGTGCCAGTTTGCAGAGAACTACAGAGAGGCAAATTCTTACACCAGAACACATGTTTCAGTTTTGTGAAGAAAACTTGAGCAAGAAGATAAATTTTTTCTTTGTAACTACAGCTGATTTGAAAGATGCAGAAGAACGGTTGGAACATCGATTCAAGGATAGTAGGGCTATTCCTGGAACTCAGAATATCATAGATTTGTTCCCCTAAACAAGGAAGAACTGATGGTGTATCCCATTTCAAGTGGCATTGGAGAAAAGAAAAGAATAAGGAAAAGTCATTTTACTAATGAACCTGCAATGCTTGGTAACCTAAAATGTGTCAAACCAGGAGAGTATGTTGGCTGCATTTATGACATGCAAGTTTGGTATGGAATTGTGGAGGAATATTGTGAAGAGTTTGATGATTTCACTGTGAACTTTCTACATCCCTCTGGGTCATCAGGATCAAGTGCATATTATTATCCATCAAACAAGGATTCATGTGCAGTGCCAGGACATCATATATTAACTGTAATGAGTTGTCCTACCCTAAGAGGAGGCAGCAGAATTCAATACATTTTTCCACAAAAAGAAATTGATGAGAGCATCGAGCATGCAAAAATTGTATTAGGCTAGCACATGAATCCTCTAAGTACGTCTTCCCCTTTCACTACTATAACTATTATTGCCAGTGTAGATTAGCAGTGAAATACAATTTTACATTTTTTGCCTTTGTTTTTATATCTATGAAAAAATGTAATTTTAATTTCTATAGGTCAAATTATGAGCTTGTGTGAAAAAATAGGTAGAATTGACGCACAACTTATGAATATGGTGTTCACTTATATGTTAGTTACATGAAAAATACTAACATAAACAAACTTTTTTTTGCTGATTCTAATAGCCAATGCCTATGCCTTCATTTTTTACATTTAAAAAAAAAATTCTCATTTGATACCCCAGAGGTCAAATCGTGACCTCAAATTTTGGTTACAGTGTAATACTTTTATTTTTTAACCTAGAGTTCTAAAACTTGCATATTTGGATTCCTTGTCGTTTTCTGATTCTAAATATATATACTTTTATATAATTGTGACCATTATTACCCAAGTTATGGGTCGCCAAATGTTAGTGACCTCGCAAGTGACCTCAAATTTCCCGAGGTCATATCTCTTGAACCGTTGGTTGGATTGACCTTATAATTTCAGAAATGGATTCAGGGCCCAAACTCCCTATAAACCAAATTTCAGCAAAATCTGAGAGATGAGGGTGTTAGGCACTGGTTGATCTGACAGAGAATGACCCCAAAGCAAAGGAAATGGTTAATTATATTTTGGTGCCTTAAGTTTTCCCTCGTGTTGCAATGTGTAAAAACACACATCTACACACTTTTATCCACACACCATGATTTAGAATCTGTATAAACTGAGTTTTGTTACTCTAGTGGATTTTTGCAAGCCATTTCAAATGGCTTTGTGAACTGTGTTTTTCCCCATCTGTGGCTGAAATAATGCCAGTACCATTTTTATCAGATATGGGTGTTACATCATTAGCATTCCATATTGTCACTTCACTTATATTTTAAATGCATCATGGACTGAACTGTTCATATTGGACATTGGTATTAAATTACACACAGTATATGTAGTATATACGAAGTTCCATGTATTATTATCCCTTTTTCATTCTTAGTGTTTATGAATGGAAGTAGTACAGTATTCATATTTTTAAGTATTGTATTTATAAATAGAATAAAATACATCATTAGATAAGTTTTATGAATATATAAATGTGATTGATACTAGTATTAAATACTAATCATTCCCTTACCACCTCAAACCAACAATATATATGGTAACCTTTTAAAGGTGGGACAATGCATGTAGTTGACTTTAGATGTTGAAGTGTATGTAGATACATACTCTACAAAAAATTAACAATTTCCCTTAAAATATCCTTTCAAAAAGTATACATTTTAAAATAATAGAATAAATAGTAATATAAAATAGGAATCTATCAAACAAAAAAAAATCAGCCTACAGTACAACTAAGTTCCTTGCAAAGTTTGTAAATGTTCACTAATATTTTAGTGAAAATACCCTGTATACAAAAAGTGTGGTGAAATAGCCCCTCACCCCTCCTACCATTGGATCTAGGCCTGAGTTAAGGTAAATTTAATTTAGTCTGGCTTACCCTTGATAGGGCTAGGAAAACGTAGTTCAGTAATTAGAATGGAATAATAAATTTAGAACGGAGTATTTTAATTGTAGTCTAGAAATGGTAGTGTTTTTAGTGGTTTGTGTGGTACTAATTTTCCAAATTAAAAATTCTTTCTTATTGTGGTTGCTCTTGGAATTTTCACTTTGTTCACTTTGTTCATTGAGGAAATCCAGTGTAAAATCTTTAAAATTTATGAGAAATAGGATCCATAACCCTTCATAAAAATGAAACATTTTCTGTGGGAAAATGGAATTTACACTACATTACATTTGGAAAACATGAAGCCACTTGGGCCTATTGAGATTATCTGAATCAGATGAATGATTCAAAGCTATATTTTATCATTTTTGCGGTATATCAATTTCAAATTGGCTGATTATTTTAACTTTACAATACATACATTTACACTACAAGTTTATCAACTCTATTTCATTCATGAAGGCAGCCAATATTTTCTTAGTGCTAACTAAGGAGCTACTATATATCATATATGGCAAGTCATTCCAAAAATCCAATATGATGAGTATTTTTGTAGATAAGTTTGAAGTCTTTCCAATTTTCTTTAAAATTCTTCAATCAGACTCTAAAAAGAAAGTTGTCTATATTGTCCAAACTAGAAAACATTTTTAACATCTGTATCTGTACTCTTAAATAACCTCTCAAAACCAAACATACCCAGTTTCTTTAATCTTGCATTATATTCAAACCTTCTTAAGCTAGGGGATAAGCTTGGTTGGCCTACATTGCACACCTTTAAGTTGGGAGGGGTGTGACAATGAAAAATTCGTTTTTGAAGTATGGGGCATAAATATTCTTGTGGACAATTTGAGACAGTTGAAAGCTTTCTTCAACTTAATTGCTTGTAATAACCCCCATGGGTAAGAGGTCTGAAAAATCAATAAAAACTATTATAATGAGTGCTAGGTTAACACACACACTTTTTTTTTTATTCATGCTCATTCTCACTCATCCATGAAAATGATAAATTTCAACATTTATTTTTGTTATATACAGAAATAGTATATAACTTAAGAAAGCTGCAACATTTATTAATCCTAAACAGTGCAAGAAAAACATTGTACATTTGACATTTTCTCTACCACTTCATCAAAATCTGCCTAACAAATGTCTACTTTCCAACTAATTTTTGACAGGCAAGTTTTCAAATTTGTCTGATAAACATAAATGCAAATTTTGGTTGTTTTCCTTCAATCTGAATAGTGAAGAAGACTGGTAGAGGGGGCATTCCAGGAGAGATCACCCAATGCATGTCACCACTCCAACTCAGATTTTGATGACAATTGACATATGGGGTTCTTCTGGGTGCTGATTTCACTGGTCAAAATAAAAAAGTTCTATGACCCATAGTTTTTGAGATATGGGCCCTCAAAATCTTGGAGACCCCACTTTATCACTTAACTTTAATGGGCAATAACTCTATCTTACTGTAGACCTATAAAACTACATTTTTAGAATCAGCATGAAGAGATCTATTAAATGATACCACATTCAAATGTGTTGAACAATAATGAAAATTTTCATCCCCCTTTTTTTTTTTTGACCCCCCCCCCCCCCCCCCCCCTCCCCCAGGCAGTGAAATCCCCCCAAAAAATTTTATTTATTAAACTTCCATTAATTGTTAAAAGATAGAAACAATAAAAAACATGGGTATCAAGTTGCAAGATATTTTAAAAATTATTGAAAAAATATGTACAGGTGAACCCCGCTTAACGCGCATTCTATCAATGCAAAAATCAGTTACCGCAAATTAGAAAATTGTGACCATTTCCCGCTGTACACGTACAATTATTCAGATACCGCGAGAGAAAATTTCTGAAATTTTGAATGTTGTGCCATGAGAACTGAAAAAATACAGTATGTACAGCTGAACTCAGCTGATTTCGTCTGAGTTTGTCAGAACAGACAGTAAGCTCCTTGCTACTGTTGAGCGCTGATGTGTTTGCAGTCGTCTCTTACATAAAATTTTACCTGTTCTTGTCTATTCATAATTCGTAAAAAATATCCCCATTAAAATATGAGCAAACGAAGGGTCACGAACGCATTGTAATTATTCCCATTTATTATATTATTTGCTCAACGCAAATTCGCATTATGTGAGGAGAAAATGGAATGAATTATTCGCGTTAAGCGGGGTTCACCTGTACATTGTGAAATTTTGACATTTTTACTCCTGCAGACTAAAATAGAGAATGACAAATGATATATTCACATGGATGAAAATAAATAGCAAAAATACAAATTGAACACACTACATCAAGTTGATTCATAATTACACGAGTTTTTTCAACTCATTTTCTGGGAAAACATATTGAATGCGCGTTGTTCCTGGCTTTAAAGTTGGTGTTCTTAATAAACCTAAAATTTTATCTTTTGATATGTGGCATGTATCTCTAATTTGTGGAAAGTAATAGTAAACACTACTGTATATCCTGATGGGTGCAAAAAGCTGACCTCAGTCATCAAATTCCTCATTATAGGAATGTATAAATCCCAACCACTTCTGATCATTGTAAGTACAAACTATGTACTCCTATTTTTTGATTAACTTCACCATTATCTTCACCCATGAAAGCTTTGCTTATTTAGTGCTAATGTGAGGGAATTTTTCTTTATTTTCTTTCCACCATGTTAAGACTACTACTACTTTAGCTAGTTTAGAAATTTTCTGACAAATTTCTTCATCTCACCTTCTATCTCTTCTTCAATTAGCTTTTCTTTTTCTTTCATAAGTTTTGATTTCTTTTTTTATGACCCAATTCTACATCATCATCGCATTCAGTAAAATAGTAACTTAGGAAGCTAGCACTAACATCAATGTTGATGATGGTTTGGCAATAGCCTGAGAAGGTGGTGATGTACTTAATGATGAGGATGACAATGATTTACTGTCTGCATCTGAGTCACACACCTGTTCTTTGCTTCTATTCTTGTGGAATTTTTGTTCCTGTTAGCCACATACTTTTTTCATGTCACTTAAAAATTTTTCCATAGCTTCAATTTCTTCAGAATTTATTAAAAAAAATTTATGCTGTCACTTATATTGTTTGAACAAAATTCAAACATGTCTTCTGGTGTTAATATTTGATTTGCGAATGTTCTCTGCATACTTGCTCTGGCTACAGATCTTTTCACTGTACCCCCAATCCCATCACAAGCGCTCTTACCATAGCTTGTGGCAAAGAAATGCCACACATTCCAGCCCAAAATCTTTGTTTACAAATGTTAAAGTTGAAACGATTTTTTATATTGTCTTGCACATCCATCAGTAAAATAATGTAATTTTTTGATATGAAGGTGGGATTTTCTAATGATAGGTATGAGTATATTTAAAAAAGTGTAAACCATTGTAGTGTTATGTTTTGTATTTGGAGATAATAAAACAATAACTTGAATGTTTTGTTTTATTACTTTCTGATCCCTTATAATATAACACAAAGGGATGCACTGTGCATTGGGTGTTTTCCCAGTGAAAATCTTGGGCTGTGTCCTGTACTACAAATGAGTAGTTTTCTGAAAAGTCATGAACTACAGCTGTATGGCTATTTAAATTCTTAGTTTTTTAGAAATGCGCTCTGATTCTTTGCTATAAAGCAGGGGTGGGGAAACTTTTCAGTACCAAGGGCAAAAATTGATGATAAACACCTCCGCAGGCATCTGGCAAATTTTAAGCTTATATACAGCATGTCCCAAAGAAATGTATACCCACTTTGTTCGATAATACCAGCTATGCGGATAATAAATATATTACTTTTTATGTTTTTTAATAAAGAATTTTCTCCTGAATCTAAATGTAATTATTTTTATTAAAAATTGAAGAACAAAAAAGTTAGATGTTTAAATTATAATTATTATTTTCGAGACTGACTGTTTTGAGATACTTATGTGTTGATATTGAAGCATAAATGTTGTAATTATTAGTTAATTCAACAAATTTACAAATTCCATGGTTAAATGACACTTTATCTAAGATGTTCAACGTCTTCCAGAATGTTGTTTTTGTAAGTTTTGCACAGTGCCATTGGTTTCAAACTTCTCGTATACGTGCAAAAAATATTAGAAAATATCGCACATGAAGTCTCGAAAATAATAATTATAATTTAAACATCTGTAACTTTTTTGTTTTTCAATTTTTAATAAAACTAATTACATATTTAGATTCAGGAGAAAATTCCTTATTAAAAAACATATAAAAAGTAATATATTTATTATCTTCATAGCTGGTATTATCGAACAAAGTGGGTATACATTTCTTTGGGACATGCTGTATATAAGATGTATTTTAAAAAGCTATTTGCTAGGCTGTAAATAAATAAATTTTTAGTAAATAATAAATACCTAAGCGGGCGAATTGAAATTAGCTCGTGGGTGAAATTTCGCCTGCGGGTGAGGGTTTCCCCACCCCTGCTATAAAGTGATGTCAATTTAACAATTTTTGTGCTTAATGAATTTATAAAATCCTCTACAGATTCTGTTTTTTCAACCATATTGCATCGATCTGTAGTAACCCATTGTTTGTTTTATTTCCTCATATTCAGGATCATTAACACTGAAAAGTGAGCAAAAAATTCTTAATACCTTGTTCTTTTGGACAGAGATTACATATTTGCATCATGCAATTCCTGTTGTTGACCTCACACACTGCTTTCTCCATAAGAGTTGTGTATTCCAACCCTTTGACACCCAAAGCTGAGAATTGTATTTTGGCATTCTGGTGGTATGTACATACATACACAGAATGGGTACCAGCAGCTCCAGCTAAAACAGTCTTGGGCAAAGGCTGGCAAAACTAGAGAAGCCAATTTGGGAACTATCTGGATTATTTTTATAGAGACTAAAAGCTTCTTTCAGATTCATTAACACCAGTCTTTTCTGCACAGATTCTTTATACCCACTTTCATTTCTGATACTCTGGCAGTCTTTTGTTACCTGGGCACAAATGACTAATTTCATCTGATTTGAAAAATTTCTGAACAGAATCTTTAGTACCTTTAGTTATTACTTTTCCTTTTGACATGGATTCAATTTCAGGAATAATTCCAAGTGTTTTATATTTCTGCTTTTCTTAACTTAAATATTCAGTTGTTTGAAATAGATTTATAGTTTTTGATATGGTAAATGGAGATAGTCAATATTTTGAGTTTCCTCTCATAACTGTCAGTAGAATGGAAAGCTTCAACCAGTTCATTCATGAGATGAATCATTGACCTGAAACAAATTCATGAATGTACAGGGTGTCCCAGAATTAACTATCTATTTCAATGAAATCGGACAAATTTTTTAAAAACACTTTTATTTATGTTTATCATGTTTAATGTGTTAAAAATATATAAATTTCTAAATTTTTTTCATAGTTTTATTTTCATAATTTTTTTATTATCTGGTCCAATGAAAGACCATCTGAAGTCATAGAATGGCAAAGAGACTCCAAAAGTTAACGTGTGGCTTGGAATGACCAAATCCAAAATTTATGGTGCTCCATCTTGTTGAAACACATTATCAAGAATGCCATCATCAAGAAGCTGTGGTTCGAGAAACTGCTGAAGCATATCAAGGTAGACGGTACCTGTTACAGTTGCTACCGCAGAGAAGAATGGGCCATAAATTTTGGATTTGGTCATTCCAAGCCACACATTAACTTTTGGAGAGTCTCTCTGCCATTCTATGACTTCAGATGGTCTTTCATTGGACCAGATAATGAAAAAATTATGAAAATAAAATTATGAAAAAAATTTAGAAATTTATATATTTTTAACATATATTAAACATGATAAACATAAATAAAAGTGTTTTTAAAAAATGTCAGATTTCATTGAAATAGATAGTTAATTCTGGGACACCCTGTATAATAGCTATAAACAAAACATTACATGTGCATATTAAATTTTTTGGATTATAATATTGATTTAAAGTGTAACAAAATGAGCATTCTTTGAGATACTCAAATTAAACCAAAAATTTTGTGACCCAATGAATTCCAAATGATTTAATGGGCCCATTGATCTCAATCTTTAGAGTTGTGCTTCTAGTTTCTACTATCAAAGGTGAATACCTACATTTTGTTCTTATGCTTCAGTTTTAGTTTAGGTATATTCCTACTTAATAATAGTGTATCATTTTAAAATTCATCCCTTTTGAGTTTCATGATCCAACTTTGTAGCTTTTGATGGGCTTGGGATCTCAATTTCTAAACTTGTTTCTAGCTTTTGTTTTAAAGAATGACGTGCTTTTTCTATTGTTTGAATAGCTTTTGCTTCTTTTCTTGAGGAACCCAAACCATCTGAAATTTTTTAATTAATAAATATTTGACTTCATTTGATATATATGGACAATAATAATTAATATTTCAACATTAAGTTTAATAAATTTAATATGTCAACATATTAATTTTCTTGAAAATAAGTGCATTATAAATAAATAATATAAATATAAAAAGTACCTATCATTAAATACTTAACGCTTCTTCACTGGAGTCACAGTAAGACTTCTAGAACTTGAGAAACCTCTTCTTCGGCATTACTTGATATACTTGGGTCATATTCATCATTTTCTGAAATAACATTCTCAGACTGATTGTGATCACTCTTCACTTTGTGATGTTGATAGCAACTGATCTTTGGGTCAATAATTTTCTACAGTTGCTACATAGTACAGTATTCCTTTGTAGTTTCCATTTACATTGATCATAAAGTGATTGGCTGATGGTTCTTATATCCTTGTGTATCTTTTTGTTTTTGTAAAGGATCATCACGGTATCTAACCATTTTTTATTACTAAAAATACACAATTGTAAATCTCAAAAATAAGATGATTTGACTCAAAATAAGCATATCTGTAATAAAAATAAGCATAATTAACGTACATTTGAGAGGGACACTGTGAATATGAGTTCTATATAGGATGTAAATATATCATTTGTAGTTCTCTACTTTAGTCTGCGTAAAAATGTCAATGTACATATTTTTTCAGTAATTTTCAAAGTATCTTGCAACTTGATACCCATGTTTTTTATTGTTTATCTTTTAACAATTAATGGAAGCTTAATAAATGATTTTTTTTTTTTGGATTTCACTGCCTAGTGGGGGTGGGGGTAAAAAAAGGGGAATTTTCATTATTGTTCTACACATTTGAATGTGGTATCATTTGATAGATCTCTTCATGCTGATTCTAAAAATGTACGTATAGTTTTATAGGTCTACAAGATGTTTGGGAGTTATTGCTCATTAAAGTTAGGTGGTAAAGTGGGCCCCCCAAGATTTTGGGGGCCCATATCTCAAAAACTATGGGTCATTGAACTTTTTTATTTTAAACAGTGAAATCAGCACCTGGACAAACCCCATATGTCAATTTTCATTAAAATCCGGGTTGGAGTGGTGACAAATTTTTTAATTTTTGGGTGATTTGTCCTGGAATGCCCCGTGTGCCCCATCACAGCTGACACACTACATGTGTCAAGATGACAATACTTGCATAAATTTTGCATTTACTCTTGTCCAGATCAACTTGATGCATTTTGTGAAAGAAGTGACCCAAGGATATGATAGAGTTAATAGACCACTAGTAGGCTTGCTTCCAGATGGATTTAATATTACAACACTAATAAATATTGATGTTTTTCTGATGCTTAGATCTTTGCAAAATCATTAAACTGAATCAAATGATTTTGATACTCAGAATGATCACAAGAAGTAGCATCTCTGACAAACCCTTCCTCTAAAGATAATTTTTGACTTTAAGTGAATTCACTACTGGACCCTTGCCTCAAACAAGTTATTATGCCTGTTTATTAGAATGCCATACAACACCAAGTCTTGTCATATTTGTTTTGAAACTGCAGAATCCCAGTAAAGCCCAAAACTTTAAGGGACATAATAATTTAACAAATACTGTAATTGTGAAACTGAAGTATATTTATTTTAATAATTTTAAAATTGTATTTTAGCAATAAAGACATTGATATTCAATTTATAGCTCCAAAGTCCCATTTCAAAAAATCTATATAGGCCTATGGTGATTGCTTATCAGGATGCTGTATTTGGGCCAATAAAAGTAATGGGTCATTCCATGTTAAGTCAGCCACCTAAAACACACACCTTTCAATTTTGCTCATACTTGGCACAATAGCAGATATATGTGCCAAACTTAAATTCCCAAATTATTAGAGCTGACTGACCTTTGGTTACTGAGATACAAGGTCACAAAGTTGTGACATTTTGACCTTTTTTGCGTTAAATGACTATTTTCAAAATGGTGTAACTAAACAACTATTAAAGCTAGAGCATTGATTTTGGTCTCATTTTAAAGCTCTTTAGTAGCCCCCTTGTTTATTGTCTCTTGTTAAATATCTCTACTGTGAAAAATAAAAAAATCCCTTCAAAAGTTGACCTTTGACCTTGAATAAAAAAAAAATACCTTCTCCTAAAAAATTCAATTTTTTTACATTAATACCTTGAGTCATGTACAACAAAATCCCAAGAAGCTGTAAGTGGCTGATAACTAGTTCAATGTATAAAAAATAATGAATTCAAGCAACATTTTGAAAAAAGTCATTTTATACAAAAATTGTCAGTCATGACTTTGTGACCTTGTATGTCAGTAACCATTTTTGTCTAAGGTCAGCTCAATCTCTTACAAATACAACCCATATCTACATACTATCTGCAGCCTTCTACAAACAAGCAAATGCTTATTTTTAAATATTTGTTCTTTACCCACCTCACCTGTATGTTGTGCATGTATGTGATGGTTTTCAGTAGTTGACAAGATTCTTGTGGGCCACCCAATTTATTGTGATTTCTAGAAGAGAAAATTTTTAATGTATACCTAGATAGCTACCTAATTAACAAATACAAGTAACATATTAAAATGTACATACAATATGTATAGGTATAGTGCTCATTGATTTCCATTTATCACAACTTAAAATGTATGCAGTGTATATATAGTTACATGACCATTTTAATTTTGAATTCTTACCTTTCTACCACACTGCTTTGGATGCAATTCTGCAAATTTACTGAATCCCACCTTAACCAAAGGATTTCTTTCTTTGAAAATATGATAGGCTTCTTTTAAATTGCAAAGTAAAAGATGCTTTTGCAAATGTATCCTTCCTCTTTCATTGTCAATGATACTACAATAGTCTTTCTTTCCTGGCATTGTTCTACTGATGTCTTCTGAAAGATAAAATGCTTTAATAGCGTCAACAGTATCCTGTTTAATTCTTTTCCTACCCTTTGGATTTGGGTCTGAAAGGACACCTTTTTCTTCAACTATTTTTTTAGCAATAGATGCTGTATGCCTTGTGTTAAATTCTGAAGCAATTTTCCTAATGCTCCAACTTTTGGGCAATACAGTGAGGATTTTTATTTTATCACTTCTTTTAGTATTTTCATTTTTGAATTTTTCCTTGTTGATTTATTATTTCTAAATAGTCTACATCTCCAGATGGCTCCTTAAATTGTGAGTCAGAAATCTCTTCCTGCAACTGTTTCCATTCTCTTCTTAACTGTCTCTGTCACCTTGCTTAGTTTTTTAGCTCCATATGACTTTTGCTCTACAAGCTTTCTCTTTTTTATGGGTGATTCACCAATTGAAACAAAAGAAGCATTCAAAGTACACATCTCATGGTTTTGCTCTGAAGTTGATGCATCACTATTGTCAACATTTTCAATTTTCTCAAGATCTTCAGGTGGTTCACTACTACAAGAAGAATCATCATTTATGTCTGAATTCAAAGTGCCTATTCCTTTCTCAGGCAAGGACTCAAGATGTTCTCTACACTGCTTACAAAGTCTGTGATGTAGTGTTAAGTGCAGATCGGGAAACTTATTTACAAGTTCCCGTGGTACAATTCTCAAACTCTTCTTTCGACACTGACCTTTGTGACGCAGCAAAGGATCAGCACACTTCTGTTTCAGTTTTAAATGTTCCATGTTTGTACTCTGAAATCACAAACGCACAAAGAAAATCCTGAAAAGAAAACAATGAACAATTAATGAATTATTAAATAAATTTTTATATATGTATTTAGTAAAAATAAATTAACTTTAACTTGAAGTCAGGAGTCAACTCTGTAAAGTTGACAGTACTTACAGTATATACTAGTTGGGCCTTTGGATCAGTGCTATTCCAGTAGATTTGGGGCTGTCGAGGGGTTTAACCATGGTTGTCTTTTAAAAGACTTCTTTTGGCACAGGTCACAAAAAGGTTGTTGAACCAAGTCTTCACTGACACTATATCAGAACAGAACTTTTAAATAAATGAACTAGTTATCAGCCACTTACAGCTTCTTGGGATTTTGTTGTACATGACTCAAGGTATTAATGTAAAAAAATTGAATTTTTTAGGATAAGGTATTTTTTTTTTATTCAAGGTCAAAGGTCAACTTTTGAAGGGATTTTTTTATTTTTCACAGTAGAGATATTTAACAAGACAATAAACAAGGGGCTACTAAAGAGCTTTAAAATGAGACCAAAATCAATGCTCTAGCTTTAATAGTTTTTTAGTTACACCATTTTGAAAATAGTCATTTAATGCAAAAAAGGTCAAAATGTCACAACTTTGTGACCTTGTATCTCAGTAACCAAAGGTCAGTCAGCTCTAATAATTTGGGAATTTACGTTTGGCATGTATATCTGCTATTGTGCCAAGTATGAGCAAAATTGAAAGGGGTGATTGCAAAAAGTGCCATTTTGTGGCTGAGTTGACATGGAATGACCCTAATGTGATACGATACTTGATAGATTGGCAAAAATGCATCTCATTATGGTATTAGATATATGAATAATATATGTATTGTGATACTATATATATATGTACATCATGATATATTATGAAACTGAATTACTTTCTATTTTTATTGAATTTTACAAATGGTGACTTCTCAAACAATTCATCAGACATTTTCTCTTTGAAGGGGAGATATTTCCAGCTATACTAAAAAGTCTCTCAACTGGAGCTCTTGATGGGAGTGTAGTGTTGTATTTTATGAACAGTGTTTATCAAAGGATACATGTGTAATTATGGAATGTCTATGATAAAGTATTGCATTACTGACACTTATTTGTATTGTATCTTTTGATATGATACAAATAATAAAAAAATGTATCGTGATACTATCCCACCCTGTTGCTTATCAACCTTGTGATCCAATAAAAATTTCTTAAGATATTTACTATCTTGGTTAATAACAAAAAGCCTACACTTTTTTGCTATAAAAAAAGTGTGTACAGCAGTGGTTCTTAAAGTTTTTGACCCTGTTACCCCTTTTCCTGATCTCAACTAATCTCATTACCCCACACAAACTTGCAATGCTGAAGTTGTAAAAAAAGTGGAAAAATTAATTACTGAAAATAACTGAAATTACCTTTAATGTGATGGGTGCAACTGTTTTTAGCTACAAGTTGTATTTTTACCATATTAAGAATTGCTCCATTACCCCTGGAAATATCCAAATTACCCCCCGTTTCAGAACCTCTAGTGTACAGTATGTGTAGGTCTTCAGAGGACCTTGTTAAGTAGTTTTCACTTAAATTATTAAATTACTGTATTTTTCAGTGTATAAAAAGCATTTAAAAAGGGGGGGGGGCTCAAAATCACCCTGCGTCCTGATGGATTTTTACAAAAATTCATAATCTCTTAGTCCTTCCTGACTGTGTATTGGTTTGGCCAATTTTACACTAAGTTTCTACACTTCCCAACCCACTGATAATGAAAAGCAGTACGTATTGCATAATAATTTACTTTTATGTTTCATAACATATAGTATAGTCTCCCGTATACTTAATACTATTGTCTTATAATGAGTATGGGTGAAAGAAAATGTATCACCATACTTTTGATGGAGGGCTTTAACGAAAGTCAGCCTCACTGGTAGAAAATTATGGACATTTTCTGACAACTAGGCAGTTGGTCATAATTTTTTTCCTGAAAAAAGGCCTTGAAAATAAAATAGTGGTGTGTCTTATACACTGAAAAATACGGTAGTTTGCCTGTTATTTAGTGTAACTTATGGTAAAGAAAATATATCTGTAGGCAACATAACTTTTGTTTTATTGAATTGGCCTCTGTTAACTTAGGTTTTGCAATCTTTTGCAGTTTCCTACTTTTTGTTGATGTATGCTGTTGGGCTATGCAAGGCATGTATTGTGTAAATCAATCAATCAATATTGGCAATTCACTGTACCTAATTGTTTCACTGGGATAGGCCTATTCTATTTTGTTAATTTATTCACTCAAAACTTGTAGAAAAACTAACACTTTTTCTTGCCCAAAGCAATGCTTCCCACTGGCTAGCTCCAAGTTATAAATTTCCTCCTTTTTGTTTACATTAACAGACTGAAAATTACCAGACATAATTTTTTTTTTTTAACTTTTCTTAGTGGTTTTGGTAAAGTTGGTGATGGAAAGTTTGGTACAAAAAAAAATGCTCTTATCTTGTTTGCTGTCAGTGTAGGCTTGATGGTCTGGTATCTGTGGTGCTAGGCCCTTGGAATACCTATGATACATAGTTATTTAGTTCCACTATGATGATTTTTCTTTTCCCATTGGGCTTAATCCCAAAACCTGAAGCAATTTGTTACACAATAAATTTTTTGTATTAAATTGATACAAGGTATTGTATTTGTGTGTTCATTTCAATAACAATATAATAGAAGGCATACATTTAATGAATACTTAAGCATATGATTCTACATGAGCACCATCAGTATCTTAGTGTTTGAATCTATCAGCAGCATTGTGGAACACATTTTGGAGCATGACAGGGGTTATTTTTGTAACTGCTGTTATGATATGAACACGTAAATCTTGCAGATCTGTAACCCTCATTTGATAGATGTTTAATTTGATAAAGCCCCATGCAAAGAAATCCAAAGGTGTTAAGTCAGGAGATTGAGCCACCCAGGGCCTGTTGCTTCCATGTCTGATCCACTGATTTGGAAATCATTCATTTAGGTACTCCAGAACAATGTTTGCATAATGACAAGGTGCCCCCATCTTGTTGAAAGATGACAGTTTAAAATGCCATCTGATGAATGAAGCTGGGACACTTAAGTGCTTGTATCGTAATAGCAGTTACAAAAATATAACCCCTGTCATGCTCCAAAATGTGTTCTGCAATGCTGCTGACAGATTTGAACTCTGTAGAGATACTGATGGTACTTGTGTAGAATCATATGCTTAAGTATTCATTAAATGTGTGCTTTCTATTATATTGTTATTGAATTTTACCCTTTTTCCTGTTTTTACTGAAATGGATAGGGACAACAAACACCCTGTATTGTATCTTGTTTAGGCCTGGGGTTAAAGTAGGCTTTGTAAACTGTAATGTAAAGTGTATGACAGGCATGTATAGTTTTTCCATAGTAGTAGGGGAATATATATCGTCAAATTCTTCATTGCATTGTTTCTAACAATCATGATCAACACTTATCCATATCTTCATTGTTGCCAGATGCTCACCATATCTTTTTTAATTCAGCACACTATCCATCTTAGGCATATATAATTATTCTTTGCTTTCTTGGTTGACATTTTGAGAGCTTTGGAAGTTTTAAAACCTTAATTAGGCTCTGGAAACTGGAAGAACATCGTCATGTCCAACTTTTCATAGTTCAGTTTCTTAACCCTTTCACTCCGAGCCACGTAGATCCACGTGGAAAGAAAATGGCTATCACAGCCGAGCCTCGTAGATCTACGTGGCTTGGAGTGAAAAGGTTAAAATATTCTCTCTGCGATTAAATGGATCTCTCTCTCTGCAGTTAAGTGTTAATGCTAATGCTGTGACAGCCATTTTCTTTCTATGTGGCTCAGAGTGAAAGGGTTAATGGCTTTTATTCCACTTTTATTTTGTTTAACATATCTTCTGCATTTTATTTTTCCATGTCATATTTTATTTACTTAGTCATATGGTGAGCAACATGATGTACTTTCACCATCATTTGATCTAATGTGGCAAGCATCTCTGAAGAAAGCCACTTTTGTTTGTCTTGTACATTATATTTTTAAGTTTACTATTGTATATCACATTTTACTATAAAACAAAATAATGTACAGTATACTCTCTACCAGACATGGGGTAATAGTAATAGACTATTACAGGATTTTTGAAGTAATAGTAATGGAAGGCAAAGTAATAGATAAGTCTGTTACTTTTCTGTTACAGTGGCAATGGACATATTGTGTGAACAAAGAACTGAATCTACTCTAAATTAAAATAAACATGTATATGAACTAATATTGTGGCAAATTTCCCCTTCAGTGAAGTAAAATTTATGAAGACCTACAGTCTCTGAAATTGTACCGTAATGATTTGGTTCAAACAAATATTTATTAACACACTGCTTCTAATTGCATTTAAATAGACATAAAGATCCTTTTCAAATGAGTGAAGCACCCCATGTACAAAAGTAATAGATAAAAAATAAAGTACCATATTTTTCGGTATATAAGACGCACCCTTATTTTCAAGGCCTTTTTTCAGGAAAAAAAATTGACCAACTGCCTAGTTGTCAGAAAATGTCTGTCATTTTTGTCAGAAAATGTCTGTCATTTTCTACCAGTGAGGCTGACTTTTGTTAAAGCCCTCCATCAAAAGTATGGTGATACGTTTTCTTTCACCCATACTCATTATAAGAAAATAGTATTAAGTATATGTGAGACTATACTATATGTTATGAAACAAAAAAGTAAATCATTATGCAATACATACTGTTTTTCTTTTTATCAGTGGGTTGGGAAGAGTAGAAACTTAGTGTAAAATTGGCCAAACCACTACACAGTCAGGAGGAACTAAAAGGTGATGAATTTTTGTAAAAATCCATCAGTTCTTCTAGCCCATATAAAGGTAATATGACCTTTGGTGTATAGGATGCAGGGTGATTTTGAGACACTTTTTTTGGAAAAAAAAAGTGCATTTTATACACTGAAAAATATGGTAATAGTAATAGAAGTAGTAAAAAATAATAGTAATTGAAACCCAGTAATAGACCCCATGCCTGCTCTCTACTATCCCCACATATCCATTTCTAGATAAAGAAAAAAAAAAAATATAAAAAATATATATGGTATGAAGTACAGTACAGGTATCTCTCATTTAACAATCATTCACTCAATGATAACTTGCTTTAGCGATCTATCTTTATTAACACCTTTTCTCATATAATGATTGGCCAAAATTCGGTTTAGCAATCACTACAATGGGCAAAGTTTGGTTTCTGGTACTCCATAGCCACCCCCTGCACTTCCTTCTTGCCCTGCCAGTGTTTTGAGTCACTCGTGCTTCTGCATCATTGTGTAAGATTGTGCATGATTGTGATCGTTGTTATTCGCTGCCTTTGTGGAGTGTAAAGCAACATTGTGTAGACTATTTGGTGTTAATTTGGACTGCTAAATGACTGTGAACATTGAAAATGATGAGTAAGCATGTGGCTGCTTCCCCTGCATTGTTGGGTAAGGCTAACCTCTCTCATGAGTCCTTTGACTTCGGAGGTTAAGCTGGATATTATTAAGCACCACAAGAGTGGTGAAGGAGCTAACTCAATCATGAGTGTGCTTGGTCTAGCCCAGTTGACAGTCTTTATCATCATCAAGAAGGCTCCTGAGTTGAAGGTCTTGGTGGAAAATGTGATTTCTAACATCATGAGAATAACTAGGGCACAGGGCACATGATCCAGTGATGTAGAACATGAAGGTACTCCAGATCTGGATTGAGGATCAAACTTGCTGCTGCATGCCTCTCTACCATCATTATGGCTAAGGCTGAGAGTGTGGGAGGACCTGTGGAAAGACTTGGACCCTGGGAGGACTGCTGGTACTGTCAAGAACTTCAAGGCCAGTGCGGGGTGGTTTGAGCGCTTTAAGGGGCAGGCTAATCTCCATAGCCTTCACCTCACGGGTGAGGCAATGAGTGCAGATGAGGCCAGTGCTCATGCCTTCCCTGAACTCCTCCCTCCTCAACCCTCACCTTCAGGATACAGCCCCAAGCAAGTCATCAACTTTGATGAAATGGGGCTGTTTTGGAAGAAGATGCCCTCTAGGACCTTCCTGGCTTCAAGGCTGCAAAGGACTCTCACCTTGATGTAGCAGTGAGCACTTGAGTCTGAGGTGGAACTACTTGAGCCGCCCAAGTTGCTTACACTCTCCCTTCTGTGTGACATTATTAGCAGTTTGATGACTGCCTAACTAAGTTGGTAGAGAATGATTCCAACCCCAACTGGAGTGCTGAGGCTGCATGCATTGTGGAGCAGGGCATCTGCTGCTACTGGGAAATGTACTATGTAAAGAAGGCATGCCAGGCAACCATCACAAGCTTCTTCAAAACCAAGATGTTGGTTCTGGTGACTGACTCATCTTCCACTTCAGGGTTCACTGTCTTCAGGGCCAGACCTACAACACTGTCCACCCTGAGTGTGTGTGTGACCTGCCCCAACAACATTCAGTCCTCCAGCCTCGCTGTCCACAAGCACCACATAGGAATGTATCCCCAATGAACCCATGTTATAACGTCCTTGTTTAGCAATCAATTTTTCAGGAATGTAACCCAATTGTTAAATGAGGGATACCTGTAATACATAAAAACAGCAAAATAATTATAGAAACATTACCAGTATATAACAGATGTCATATGGCCAATTTCATGCAGATAGTTGTGTGATATCATAGTTTTCAGCTGGGTTAACCTCAGAGTTTTGTCACCTGAGAAGATGGTGGCTGTTGGTTTCAGTTGGCATGTCCTGGAAGCCCCCTGTCCCTTGTGTTCAGTGGGTTCCCCAATCATATCCTGGAAATGAATATTTGGGTGTGGTGTTCAATGAAACTTGTGAATTCCTCGCATTGCACATCTGATGATAGCATATCGTGTTGAGAGCTATGTTTTGTCCCATATTACTTGGGATGTGGCTTTTATGACCCTCCCTTCAGTTATCTTATCCTCCCCATCCTCTGTATAGCTACAAGGCCTACCAGTCATCACCATCCATCTTCTGAAGATGACCCCCCTTCATTTAGCAGTGTCTGTATAGGTGCCTTCTGTACTTCATAGATTCTGAGTCTGTGCTGAGAGTAGGGTTGCACCAATTAATTGGTAGGTAATCAGCCTAATTGGTAATTGGCCTTTTGACTGATTTATTGGAGATTAGTTGAAAAATGTGTGTAATTTCTCTTTATTAGGTACTTTTACCCACCCCTTGATATTACCACTTTGCATAAATTGCAGATGCAAGTAGTTTGTCTTTATCATTTATGCTAAAATATTTCCACACTAACTGGCCATTTTCTCTTCATTGACTTGTTTCAAGTTTTTAATAACACACATTTAAACAATATAAATAATTTTATATTTCATGAAAATAGTAATCAGTAGATCTACAAAACAAATTAAAATTTAACAAAATAATTATTGTAACTGAATGTTATATATTTCGAGGTCAATTTTCTAAAAACACACATGCGTGCGCACACATCCAATACTGTATCTTTCAATACTGTAGGCTAATTAACTTGTGTAGACCATACAGTACTACCATAGTTTATGCTACTGCTAATAAGACATTATATGAAATAACTCTTCTCGGGCTAGCATCTACCAGTAGTGTTTTTCAATGCTTTATAAAAAAAAAAAAAAAAATATACAAACAAGTTAGGGCCTGAACAAAAGTTGGAGTGATGCCTACATGCTCAAATTGGCCTGACAGTCCAGATTTAAAGCATTGACTTAAACTATTACAAGCTGCCAAACTGATCCCACACACTGTCACACACTCAAACTGGCCTGTGCTAATGTGTTTCTGCAGGTGAACTGAGAGGAATTGGACATGTCAGTGTGATATGTCCTTTACTATCAAGCCAACTTGAACTTCTAGATGCTGCCAGATGCAAGAGATACTGAGAAATGGTGAGACTGTGTATCTGAGAATGGTTGTTACTGCTATCAATAAAATATAATTTCTGAATTTCTGGTATCTGCAATATTACATTAACTTTGAGAGCAGTACAGGACTCCCTCACTATATGATCGGGATACGTTCCTGGAAAACTAGTCTTATAGCGATTGATTGTACAGTGAGCCCATTGTAACATGGGTTCAATGGATATATGTTTTTGTTGTTGTCCAACCCCAGTACATAATTATAATTGCCCTGTATCACCACCCCAAAAGCATTTTTATTCACTTCCCCATGCTTTCAAAACTAAAACAAAGTCACTCCACAACGCACAGAACAGTTACGGTCGCGTGGTAGGGCACACGTAACCACAAGTAATCATTGATGAACGTAAAAGCACTGGGATGAACGCTGGGAAGTACAGGTATACAATCAAGAAGGCCACCATGTGAGACACTGAGAGTGAGTGAGAGAGTTGGCCAAGGGGGTGGCGCTGATGAATGTAAATATTGGTTGGCCATTTTGGAAAAGATAAATGACTGTGGACTTGTGCACAGCCAGTACTGTTGCCCAGAAAAATTCACTCGCTCCGCTCGATCGATCGTAATAGCGAGTCTTGAGATCGTATTGGCAGAAAAAGGTGTTAAAAAGTGTAGATCATTCTATTGAAATATCGTATACCGAGCTAACATATAGCGAGGGAGTCCTATGCTGTCAAAATTAAAACTTAATATGAGCCTGCATTGTGTAGTACTTGCCAGATAACCCCCTTCTGATATAACTGTGACCCATTTCTTTTCATACTGTACCTATATTTGATAATGAACATTGTTTTGCTTGACTTCATAACACTTTTATAATGAAATATTTTGTTTAGTGTTTCTGTATCATGGACATTACTGACACAATTTATGTTTGTGTATCATGTTTTCTTTCAAGTTCATATTCAGGCAAGGCCAGGATGTTTTTGTGGTACTTAAACACCAAAATATTTACAACCAACACACATTTGTTTAATGAAAATTTAAAAAAAAAGTAATTTATAGTAAATACAAATTACAATATTTGGACACCAAGGCCCCAAATAGGCTATTAGTGAGAGGTTAGATAGGGCTTGAGAGGTCAGGTACTCTTGGATGGTACACTAACTTTATTCACACTGTCATTCACACTAGCATCCAAAATGACCACACAGAAAAAGAAATACAAAATACCGAGTGATTTTCATATAATTTACAACCAGGGTGTACAAAATCGGAGGTTACAACCGAGTAAAGGTGATAATATACTAGATTCATTAAAGGTGGGTATCATTAAAACCATTTACTCCCCATATAGGAGATGGCAGGTGGGTGGCACAGCTAAGCTGATGATAAACATTGTGGTGATGTCTTTACTTTATGGTACTGATTAATTGAATTTATAGTGCCAATTAATCAGATTTAAAATTCTTAATAATTGGCTGAATACTGACAGGTGATTAATTGGTAATCAGCCAAATTACATATTGGTGCAACCCTAGCTGATAGTGGTTTTCCCTCCTTGGATGTCCTTTGGCATTCTCAGATTCTGCAAACAGGCATGATTATATACCACTCCTCAATTGCTTACGATGTCTCTGGTCACTCAGGCCCTTCCTGAGCACCTACAATTGAGTGAGACCTACCCTATGGAGATCAATGATGCACAGAACTGTGACCTGGATACCCCTTGGTTTGAACTAGTTATGGGTGAGATTCCCTAGATTCCTCTATATGCCCATTTCCCGGCTGTCCAGTGGTGGTCATTGCTTCTGTCAGTTTTGAGGAATGATTTCTTCACCTTGGGTTCTGCATGATCTTTTTAGGGAACATTGAGCATGGTTCATGCAAATGGTTACATTTTATACTGATGGCTCCAAATCATAGGGCACTGGGGTACTCAATGTCCGCCTCTCTGCCACTACCTTCACCAACACCATCAAACTTCTTTCTATTCTCCAAACTCTCCAGATCATTGCAATGTGTCCACCATTCAACTTCATGACACACACACACACATATACATATACACATTTTTGCTCATTCCTCTGAGGCACCCCTTAGTAACACTTTTTCTCTGGCACTCTATCTTCTCATCAGAAGACTGTCTACCAGGCTGATTTTTCCTAGGAACATGGGAACCTGGTTCCTGTACAAACCACCGTGATTGCATAAAATTTCAGGCTGGGAATGTTCTAAGCTTTTCAAAATCTTAATTTTTGCATGTAAAGACACGCAATTTTGAAACAATGTACAGAAATCCCCCGCATTAATGACCTTCACATTAGTGGAAACTTCACTTGGATGGACTAAATCGCTGTCTGGACATTAATATTTAGCTTAACGTAATACAGGTTGTTAAAGTGAAGACTTACGCTTAAAAAAGTCTGTTAGCATCACCAAACTTCACTTTAGCAGACTGAGTCATTAAAGTGAAGGTGCATGTGTTCATAAGTAGGTAAGTATGTATACATTTTCATGTTGTTGAATGTGGAGATTCAAGGGCTATACATACATGTGTAATTGTACTGAAGTATTTTAGTTATGGAAAACCCCACTTTAACGTCCCATAGTCTAGTAAAGTGGGGGTCATCCGTACTTCACTTTAGCGGAAATTTCATTCTAGTGACCACACGCTCCCCCCAAAGTGTACGTTAATGTGAGGGTCTACTGTATAGTCAATGGAATACAATTGTCCAAGATAGCTTTAATTGTCAAATATGACATGATTGCAGTCAGACACTGCATTATTATCTAAACCTTAAAGGGTGAGCCTTGTCCTAGTCTATCTTATTGCATTCCAAGACAGTTAGAATAAAGTTACCATACCATGGAGTACAAGTTAGCAGGGGTTTGGTGTAGCTACAGGTCATCCTTGCTTTATGCCGGGGTTGCATTCCAAAATAAGTTTGCATAAAGAGAGCTATTTATTACATGTATTTAATAGGGATGCATTCCAGGACCTCTACTTACCCCCCCCCCCCCCCCCCCCCCCCCCAATTCTTAACAAATTGAATAAAAAATTACCTAATAAAATAAAGGAATCTGACATATAAAAAAGAATATTAAAAGACATGACAGGTATTTTATAGTTAAGGTTGATTGCTGCAAAGAACTCAACTACTGGGAAAGACTACATAAACTAAATCTACTCCTTTGAAAGAGGGGGCTATACCATAATCTACATATGGAAAATGATAAAACTGGTACTAAACCCAATTACCATCCAAACAATGCTGGAAAAAAGGAAAGTTAGAATGTGTCATGTTCCCAAATTAAAGGCCCAACAAGGAACCTTTTCAACACAAGGAAAATAGCTTGGTTGTCAGGGGGCCAAGACTTTTTAACCAGCTTCCAAAGGACCTCAAACATTACAGGGGTCAAAGTTCGTCTTCCAAAGACTAGATGCCTGGCTTAGGATGGTAACAGATGAACTGGGTGTACCTGGCTGTGTGGTGGAGAGCATAAGAGTAACTTGCTTCTCCACCAAGCCAGGCCTAGATGCAGGTCCACCAGCTTGACCTTCATGTGTAGACACACCAATGCATGGAACTGCAACAAGGTATTTACTTGAATACTCACCATCAACTAATCACTGAAGTTGACAGTAATGGCAAAAACATGCGCTACAAGATGAGAATAAGTAGTGTAGGTCACACAATAATGGACAATGTGAACTGAGTGAGGGAGATTGAGTGTGCAGGCTGCCTCATGTGGCTACTGACTCACTTCTCCACCTGCACCAACTGCATAGTGGAGTCAGTGTGTGCCTACACTGGTCACAAGAGTTTCCCACATGCAGCCTGGCCAGTTGCATAATTGCAAATTTTTCTTGCATGAAATCAGAGTGGTAGAAGTAGGGTGGTTGCATAATAGTGAAATTGCATTAAGAAAAGTTGCATAAAGCGAGAGCAATCTGTAGTTGTAATTCTTTCATAATTTATGTTGGGCCATTATGATTTTCAGTAATTTGATTAGGCCAGCCTTGACAGTCATGAATTAGTGGGAGTTTAGTGTACTTAGAATTCTAACTTATAATTGTACTCCATGGTATGGTAACTTTATTAAAACTGTCTTGGATGTGTTCTTTGTACCATACTTAGAAACACTGTTGATATTACATACATGCCAACTATTCTGTTTTCTTGGAATTTTCCTGATTTTTACTATCAAATTCAGGGTTTCCATTTTTTCATAAATTCAGATCTTAAAATTAGGATTGACTGGTTGTTGTATTGGTACTGATACTGATAGTTAGTAGCTACTGATACTGATATTTTTTGTTTCTAAGAATAGAAAAAAAAAAAAGTTTTCCAAATAGAAACTTTGGGTCATTCCATGTCAATTCAGCCACCTGAGAACATGACCATCTCAGATTTTCATATTTGGTACATTAGTAGGTATGTGTGAGAAACTGAAATTCCCCAAATTTTAGAGCTGGCTGACCTTTGGTTGCTGAGATACGGGGTCACAAAATTTGGACCTTTGACCTGATTTTTTACTTAGTCAAATTTCAAATTGCTGTAGCCACATAACTAATAAAGCTAGAGTTCTGATTCTAGTATCATTTTAAAGCTCTTAAACAGCTTGTCATAAGTCTCTTGTCATAAGTCTCTTGTCATAAGTCTCTTGTCATAAGTCTCTTGTCATAAGTCTCTTGTCATAAGTCTCTTGTCATAAGTCTCTTGTCATAAGTCTCTTGTCATAAGTCTCTTGTCATAAGTCTCTTGTCATAAGTCTCTTGTCATAAGTCTCTTGTCATAAGTCTCTTGTCATAAGTCTCTTGTCATAAGTCTCTTGTCATAAGTCTCTTGTCATAAGTCTCTTGTCATAAGTCTCTTGTCATAAGTCTCTTGTCATAAGTCTCTTGTCATAAGTCTCTTGTCATAAGTCTCTTGTCATAAGTCTCTTGTCATAAGTCTCTTGTCATAAGTCTCTTGTCATAAGTCTCTTGTCATAAGTCTCTTGTCATAAGTCTCTTGTCATAAGTCTCTTGTCATAAGTCTCTTGTCATAAGTCTCTTGTCATAAGTCTCTTGTCATAAGTCTCTTGTCATAAGTCTCTTGTCCATAAGTCTCTTGTCATAAGTCTCTTGTCATAAGTCTCTTGTCATAAGTCTCTTGTCATAAGTCTCTTGTCATAAGTCTCTTGTCATAAGTCTCTTGTCATAAGTCTCTTGTCATAAGTCTCTTGTCATAAGTCTCTTGTCATAAGTCTCTTGTCATAAGTCTCTTGTCATAAGTCTCTTGTCATAAGTCTCTTGTCATAAGTCTCTTGTCATAAGTCTCTTGTCATAAGTCTCTTGTCATAAGTCTCTTGTCATAAGTCTCTTGTCATAAGTCTCTTGTCATAAGTCTCTTGTCATAAGTCTCTTGTCATAAGTCTCTTGTCATAAGTCTCTTGTCATAAGTCTCTTGTCATAAGTCTCTTGTCATAAGTCTCTTGTCATAAGTCTCTTGTCATAAGCCTCTTGTCATAAGCCTCTTGTCATAAGCCTCTTGTCATAAGCCTCTTGTCATAAGCCTCTTGTCATAAGCCTCTTGTCATAAGCCTCTTGTCATAAGCCTCTTGTCATAAGCCTCTTGTCATAAGCCTCTTGTCATAAGCCTCTTGTCATAAGCCTCTTGTCATAAGCCTCTTGTCATAAGCCTCTTGTCATAAGCCTCTTGTCATAAGCCTCTTGTCATAAGCTCTTGTCATAAGCCTCTTGTCATAAGCCTCTTGTCATAAGCCTCTTGTCATAAGCCTCTTGTCATAAGCCTCTTGTCATAAGCTCTTGTCATAAGCCTCTTGTCATAAGCCTCTTGTCATAAGCTCTTGTCATAAGCCTCTTGTCATAAGCCTCTTGTCATAAGCCTCTTGTCATAAGTCTCTTGTCATAAGCCTCTTGTCATAAGCCTCTTGTCATAAGCCTCTTGTCATAAGCCTCTTGTCATAAGCTCTTGTCATAAGCCTCTTGTCATAAGCCTCTTGTCATAAGCCTCTTGTCATAAGCCTTGTCATAAGCCTCTTGTCATAAGCCTCTTGTCATAAGCCTCTTGTCATAAGCCTCTTGTCATAAGCCTCTTGTCATAAGCCTCTTGTCATAAGCCTCTTGTCATAAGCCTCTTGTCATAAGCCTCTTGTCATAAGCCTCTTGTCATAAGCCTCTTGTCATAAGCTCTTGTCATAAGCCTCTTGTCATAAGCCTCTTGTCATAAGCCTCTTGTCATAAGCCTCTTGTCATAAGCCTCTTGTCATAAGCCTCTTGTCATAAGCCTCTTGTCATAAGCTCTTGTCATAAGCCTCTTGTCATAAGCCTCTTGTCATAAGCCTCTTGTCATAAGCCTCTTGTCATAAGCCTCTTGTCATAAGCCTCTTGTCATAAGCCTTGTCATAAGCCTCTTGTCATAAGCCTCTTGTCATAAGCCTCTTGTCATAAGCTCTTGTCATAAGCCTTGTCATAAGCCTCTTGTCATAAGCTCTTGTCATAAGCCTCTTGTCATAAGCTCTCTTGTCATAAGCCTCTTGTCATAAGCCTCTTGTCATAAGCCTCTTGTCATAAGCCTCTTGTCATAAGCCTCTTGTCATAAGCCTCTTGTCATAAGCCTCTTGTCATAAGCCTCTTGTCATAAGCTCTTGTCATAAGCCTCTTGTCATAAGCCTCTTGTCATAAGCTCTTGTCATAAGCCTCTTGTCATAAGCCTCTTGTCATAAGCCTCTTGTCATAAGCCTCTTGTCATAAGCCTCTTGTCATAAGCCTCTTGTCATAAGCCTTGTCATAAGCCTCTTGTCATAAGCCTCTTGTCATAAGCCTCTTGTCATAAGCCTCTTGTCATAAGCCTCTTGTCATAAGCCTCTTGTCATAAGCCTCTTGTCATAAGCCTCTTGTCATAAGCCTCTTGTCATAAGCCTCTTGTCATAAGCCTCTTGTCATAAGCCTCTTGTCATAAGCCTCTTGTCATAAGCCTCTTGTCATAAGCCTCTTGTCATAAGCCTCTTGTCATAAGCCTCTTGTCATAAGCCTCTTGTCATAAGCCTCTTGTCATAAGCCTCTTGTCATAAGCCTCTTGTCATAAGCCTCTTGTCATAAGCCTCTTGTCATAAGCCTCTTGTCATAAGCCTCTTGTCATAAGCCTCTTGTCATAAGCCTCTTGTCATAAGCCTCTTGTCATAAGCCTCTTGTCATAAGCCTCTTGTCATAAGCCTCTTGTCATAAGCCTCTTGTCATAAGCCTCTTGTCATAAGCCTCTTGTCATAAGCCTCTTGTCATAAGCCTCTTGTCATAAGCCTCTTGTCATAAGCCTCTTGTCATAAGCCTCTTGTCATAAGCCTCTTGTCATAAGCCTCTTGTCATAAGCCTCTAAAATGAAAATTTAAAAAAATATCCTTGACCTTTGACCTTAAATAAAAAAAAATATACCATCCCTGATTTTTAAAAAAAAATTTTTTTTACAAATGTTCACTTAACCAATGTGAAATATGTTCCTAAAAGGTTGTAAGTGGCCAGTGAAAAGTATGAGCAGGAAGTACTTTTAATTAAAACTAACATTTAAATAAATCCAGATCTTTGAGTTTTTTCATTGATAAAAGTCTTATCTTGAGCAGATTATCCATTAGTTTGCACACATTTTATTCAACACTGCCTTTGAGATAAACACATCACTTCCACAGACATAGACAAACACTTTACACTGGGATTAGGGAACCTCTGGGCAAGGCTTGAGTGGCTGTTTTTCGGTGCTGAGGGTTTTGACTGTGGAGGTTACAACAACAACAACAACATGACCCATCTTTCCTTGGGTTGATATGGGCATGCCCAGTAAAAAAAAAAAATATATAACTTGAATGTGTAACTTACTTTTCTCTGTTGTAATTCTATGAGGGCCTTGGAGGCCTTAGCAGTTTCCTCCTTGGTGAGGTAGTATAGTTTTCCAGTTGCAGTAGATGCCTCTACCTTTGTCAAAACATTAGAGTATGTAATTGTAAGAATATCTGGTTGAGGAGGAAAAAAGAATGATGGGTTGGGACCATGAGGATGAAGAAAAGATATTTTTACTTCCCCCTTCTCAGTTGTTTTGTCAAAAATGCATGCTAACCACCAAAGGTTATCATATACAACAGTGACAAAACCATGTAATTTCTCTTCAGGTATAAGTTCTTCTTCATTGACTTTCTCAATATGTGAATATTCTGATGCTGAGAAATGCTTAACCTCTAGTGAAGTTAATGAAACTGGTTTTAAATGGTGTATTTTCTGAGTACCAGCAATTGTTCTTGCTTTTGAATGTCTAGTTTGGAGGAGAAATTCTTCATTTTCATAATCTTCATTGGTTGAAAAATGTGGTGTAATATTATTATCATCATCATCATCTTGTATAAATATATACAGCTGTTGTGCAGTAAGGCTTTGTTTATCATAAGGCTGTTGCAGACTAGCTTTAGCAGCTAACCTCTTGACAGTGCCTCCTACACCATCACATGGTCCCTTCCTATGGCTTGTTGTAAAAAAAATTCCACTGTGCATCAATTCTAAAGTCATCTTTGTGGTGGCAAAGATTCGGAAAGTTTTTGCAGTTTTTATATTGTCCAGCACAGCCATCTGAAAAGTGTGAGATTTTGTTGATGGATGGGATATTCTCTTTTATGAAGTTTGAGATGCTTTTGAAACAAATGTACTGCAACTGTGTTAGTTTAGGTGAGCAGAGTGCAATATTCATGTCATATCTATCTCATTTTCCTTGTTATAATACAAAACAAATGGATGTAGAGTTGCCATCTGATTGTTCCAGTGAAAACTCTGCACCTCATCTTGGAGAACAAAAGAGTAGTTTTTGGCAAAGTTGCACACTACTAGGACTTCACTTGGTTTCAGCGACATTTTAGTTTTGTTGTAATAATTAGCTTTCATCTTGGTCAGGAAATCATGGATTTGGTATTCTTGAAGTTTGCTACAGAAATGTTCAATATATTCATATGAACTCATGTGAATTGGTTCAAGATTGGACCTGTCTGTATTGGTCCACTTCTTAAGCTGTACTGAATCAATGCAGTTATCAAAAATATTTTGGAGTTTCTCTTTCAATGCTTTTGTGTCTTCACATTGTTTACATTCCCTAAGGCAGCATTGCAATGAGGGTGGATTGAACTCAATCAAAGTAAGACTATGTTGTATATCGTTGATAGGATTTTCATTATCTTCAGTTAACTTATCAAATTTAGTTCCGACAAACATAAGTTTAACATTCTGATGAATGGTACATACACATACAGAGTGAGTTCCTGATGCTCCGGCAATAATACATTGCTTTGGACGCATCTCTGCAAATTTGCTGAAGCCCACTTTTACCAAAGGATTTCTTTCTTTGAAAAGCTGATAAGCTTCTTTTAAATTGCATAGCAGTTGATACTTCTGAAAATGTTTCCTCTCCCCTGAGCTGTCCATAATGCTGACATAATCCTTTTTACCAGGCATTATTCTACTGATATCTTCTGAAAGATAAAATGCTTTGATTTTTTTCTATCATGTTTTGTTCAATTTTCTTTCCAGGATGAGGATTTGGAATTGAAAGGATACCCATTCCATTAGTAAGCTTTTTGGCAACTGATGCTTTGTGCCTTGTGTTGAATTCTGTAGCTATTTTTCTCACTCCAACTTTTTGGTAATACTCAGGATTTGTATTCTTTCACTCCTCCTGGTCTGCAAGTTGCTGAATTTCTCCTTCAGTTGATTTAATATTTCATCATAATCTTTGTTTTTTCTTTTTCCTCTATTAATATATATATATCTTGCAGCAATTTCTTCATTTTCTCTTGACTGTTCCTGTAACTTCTGTTATTTTGTGAGATGCATAAGCCTCTGTGTCTTAGCTTTCTTGTCTTTATGGGAGTTTCTCCTAATGATTTTAATGAAGTATTTAAAGTTGATAATTGAAATTCAAGTGCTGTGCTTGTTGATGCCTCATTGATTTAAAGTTCATTTTCAGATGGACATTTCAGGAATATTACTGGTTTTTTCGGAGCAAGAGCTTTTTTCATCTTTTTTTTTTTAAGGCAATGATTCCAGCATTTCCCTACACTGCTTACAAAGCCTGTGATCAACTGTTAATTTGATTTCAGGCCTTTTATCAATTAAGTATTGAGGCACAATTCATAGACTTTTGGTTTGATGCTGTCCATTGTGTGATTGAAAGAGATCAGCACATTTCTGTTTAATTTTATCCATTTTTTAAAAGTTAGTGTATTGAAACTAGTAAGTTATTTAAATGGCATTCCTTAATAGAAATTAATTTACAATATTAAACATATTTTCTGAAAAGATTAAAAAAACACGAATTACTTAAAGGTTAATTTTAATTAAAAATACTTCATCATACTTGTCACTGGCCACTTATAACCTTTTAAGAACATTTATAAAATAAACTGAAAAAATTGGTGGTATATTTTTTTTATTTAAAGTCAAAGGTCAAGGATATTTTTTAAAATTTTTATTTGAGGCTTATGACGAGAGAGATAATATGACAAGCTGTTTAAGAGCTTCAAAATGACACTAGAACCAGAACTCTAGCTTTATTAGTTATGTGGCTACAGCAATTTGAAATTTGACTAAGTAAAAAATCAGGTCAAAGGTCTAAATTTTGTGACCCCGTATCTCAGCAACCAAAGGTCAGCCAGCTCTAAAATTTGGGGAATTTCAGTTTCTCACACATACCTACTAATGTACCAAATATCATGAAAATCTGAGATGGTCATTGGTCATGTTCAAATTCACCTTTTTTTGGCTGCTCAAGCAGTTACGTGTGTGATAAAGGATGGCTGGTTGAACCTCCTGAGTGTGGCTAATCTTTTGATAATGGCTTGGAAAATTGTCAGTCATCTTCGCCACTCGCTGCAAGTGATGCAACGCCTACATCAAATTCAAAGAAGATTTAACATTTTTCAACTGAAGCTGATTCAAGATGTGCCAACCAGATGGAATTACACACTGGAAATGTTGCTTTTGGGAAAGGAGTCACTGCAAGCTATCATTGAATATGATGTTGACTTCAACGCAATGGAAGCTTATGGTCTGTCAAGCTTATTGATGTGCTTTCTGTCTTCTAAACTATAATGCTCAAAATCAGTGAGGAAAACTCGCTTTTATCAGAAGTTTTACCTACAGTCAAATCTCTGTCAAAAGGAATCTGTGCAGTGTGCTAAAGATTCTGAAGAGCCAGCTGGGCAATTCTCTCAGAGATTGAGAGCATAATTCAAATGGGAAACTGCTGCTAGCCACAGCAGTTGATCCCCAATTCAAAGGAGCTGGGCTAATCAATGATGACATGTGAGAAAAGGCCAAGGAGTTGTTGAGACAAGAGATACGCAGTCACATGGAGGGGGCCCAATGAAAGTGTATTGGAGGTCCAATTGCCATGAAATGCCGCCAAAGTCATCTGGTTTCTTTGTCCAAGAAAATTGGTCTTTGGGAAAACCTTTCTGATTCAGAAGGTAGTGGTCTCGACAATCATGTTCATCCTATTCTAGTTTAACCCTTTCACTCACTGGGTAGACAATTGTGTAGCTGAAAAATAAACCATATTGATTCTTATATAACCACACAAATTTCTTTTTTACCCTGTCATAATTCGTGAGCAAAAGGGTTAAGAGAACCCCAAATGAGGGATATGGACACAGGTTCAATGTTCCAGACGCATGAATGGAAGCAGCCCTGGATGCCTATTGGTTGCATCCTTGGATTGCTTGGATAGGGATCCATTCATTTTCTGGCAAGAACATTCTGCTGATTTCCTGGAGATTACCAAATTTGCTGAGAAGTGCATGAGCTGCCCCTCTGGATCAGTTGACTCTGAATGGCTTTTCTCAATGGCTGGAGATATTATCAATGCGAAACGAGCCAACATCACCCCAATCAATGCTGAGGAACAAATCATCATCCTCCAAAAATCTGAAATTCCTCAATTTTGATTATTGAGTGAACTGTTATATTGTTATACTTTTTGAATTACATTTGGTTTCCATTACATGATTATTTTGTAAATTCAATTTCTTCAAATATATGTTTTGAATTACAGTACATGTGTCAAATTACATTCTTTGAATCATATTTTGGACAGGTATCAGTATTGGCTGATACTTTGCTTTAACTATTGGTATTGGTACTGATACTTTGGGAATACTATCGGTTGGCACCTACTTAAAATATTTTTCATTCAAAATAAACCTTCAAAAAAAAAAATTCTTATGCTGTACATACCCATTTTGTCTCTGTGTGTGTTATGATATACAAGGGGGTCCTCATTATCTGAGGATAATGGGGACCAAGAAATCACCACTTTGTGAATCCACTTAAAATGGGAACCAAAAACCCATAAGAAATATGAGAATATGGTTTAATTGGGACCTTAACACAATAAATGACTCAATTATGGTTAAACATTTGTAAAATTCACTTTTTAAACCCTTTTATGTACCTTACCTTATAATGAGTACTGAGTAGTGAGATATATCCAGAATGTTGGGCCTATCTCCAAGGCAATCAGGGATATAAGAAGGATGCTGTCAGACATGGGGTATTAGTAATAGACTATTACAGGATTTTTCAAGTAATAGTAATAAATCATAATTTTTTGGCTGTATCGTAATAGAAGACAAAGTAATAGATAAGTCTTACTTTTCTATTAGTGGCAATGGACATATTGACTCAGTGGTGTAGTCCTAAAATTTTAGGAAGTGTAACGCTACAGGCAAAACTTTAATAGTGTGTTTCATAGAACAATTACAGTACTGTATAAAAATAGTAAAAGTTAATTTGAAAATGAAAAATATATATTTAGTAAATAAAACTACAAATGCAGTACATGCTCTAGTTACTTTTAATTTGAATAAAACACACACACACACACACACACACACACACACACACACACACACACACACACACACACACACACACACACAGTTACTTATAGTCCACAATAGGCTCCATACAGAACGAATGTGTGCTTCTTTGAAGCTTGTCTGGAACGTGTATCATGAGTGAGGTACTGACCTTCCAAAATGTCATCTTCGTACTCTCCACAAGTGCTCAGTATTCAGCTATGGCTACTACAGTAGGTAATATAATGCTGCTTCACTGAAATTTTAGGAAGTATAATGCCATTACACTGCGTTATCCCTTGATTACACCCCTGCATATTGTGTGAACAAAGAACTGAAAAATGAACTAAATCTACTCTAGACTAAAAAACATGTATATGAACTAATATTGTGGCAAATTTTCCTTCAATAAAGTAAAATTTGAAGACCAACAGTCTCTGAAATTGTAAAGATCTACAGAAGCTAAGGCTAACAAAGACCCTTAAGATCCACTCTAAGGTTATCCTGAGAGAGAGGAAAGAGTAGAGGGTGAAGAGAAGAGAATAAGGGGTTAAACAAGTAGCAACACCTATCATTCATTGGTTAACATTCATTCAGAAAAAGAGAAAAAAGACTCGCCATCATCCACCAGCCACTGCTGACAAGTCAGAAAAATAGTTGGAGAATAGGAAAGGGGTGAAAAATGAAAAGTAGTAAAATAAGAACGCTTACAAACCATGCAAACGGTCTTCACTGTCATACCATGCAAACTATAGACATGCAAGTAAAGAGTTAGACATGCCAGTAAGGAGAGGATAAGAAAAAAAAAAAAGTAGGTAAAGTTAAACAAAAAGTGGGTTAGTTTACGCTATGAGCTACATCTATGTTCCTGTTAGTCTAATTTTTTTTATAATAATTTTTTTGCTGGCAGATCACAAGCTGGCATTAATTGTCAACAGACTCATCCTTGACCACCACCCCCAGAGCTCCTGTTACTAATTGTTTTCTATTTTAAGCATTATATTTTCAAAATGCCTATCTAAATGGTTCTTAAACATATTAATGCTGCTAGAGTTAATGACTGATGCAGGAAGATTATTCCATTTATCAATTACTTAAAACGTAAAGGAAGTTTTTAGCAATATTAGTAATGAAATGTCTGCCATGCAACTTAAATCCATTATTACAAGTATTGCTATTATTGAAAGTGAACAGTTTGTCAAAATTTATATTGTTATTAATGATTTTGAAAACTTCAATAAGCTCCCCCCTTAATCTCCTAGTTTCGAGTGAATGCAAGTCTAACTCTTTAATCCTATCTTCATAAGGCTTGTTGCGCAACGACAAAATTAGTTTTGTGGCACGACGCTGAACCCTTTCTAACCTATCAATATCCTCACGCAAATATGGGCACCAAAACTGAATGGCATATTCTAAATGAGGCTTGACTTAGGGACTTGTAAAGGTGCAATATAATATCCTTTGATTTAAATTTGAAATTACGAGCTATGAAGCCTAACATCCTACTAGCTTTTGCGCAAGACTCCAGGCACTGGTTCCTAACTTTTAAATCCTTAGATATGTGTATGCCTAAATCTACTTCCCATCAACACTCGCTAACACACACTCATCCATCGTGTATGAGTAATTATTGTTACGAGAACCTATATGCCAAACTTTACATTTGTCTACGTTAAATTGCATCTGCCACTTATCTGTCCACTCCGTAATCCTATTTACATCATTTTGGAGCCTATTTCTATCATCATTATTAACAACCTTACTGCCTATTTTAGTATCATCTGCAAATTTTGACATTACTAGTCAATCCTACATCTATGTCATTAATATAAATTATGAATAGCAATGGGCCTAACACTGAACCCTGTGGGACCCTGCTACCTACATCCAACCACCCCGATTCATTACCATTAACAATGACCCTCTGTCTTCTAGCACGAAGCCATTCCTCTAACCAGTTAGCTACCTCTGCCTCATCCTGGATCCACGAGTGCAGAGCCCCTCTGCCTCATCCTGGATCCACGAGTGCAGAGCCCCTCTGCCTCATCCTGGATCCGCGAGTGCAGAGCCCCTCTGCCTCATCCTGGATCCGCGAGTGCAGAGCCCCTCTGCCTCATCCTGGATCCGCGAGTGCAGAGCCCCTCTGCCTCATCCTGGATCCGCGAGTGCAGAGCCCCTCTGCCTCATCCTGGATCCGCGAGTGCAGAGCCCCTCTGCCTCATCCTGGATCCACGAGTGCAGAGCCCCTCTGCCTCATCCTGGATCCGCGAGTGCAGAGCCCCTCTGCCTCATCCTGGATCCGCGAGTGCAGAGCCCCTCTGCCTCATCCTGGATCCGCGAGTGCAGAGCCCCTCTGCCTCATCCTGGATCCGCGAGTGCAGAGCGCCTCTGCCTCATCCTGGATCCGCGAGTGCAGAGCCCCTCTGCCTCATCCTGGATCCGCGAGTGCAGAGCCCCTCTGCCTCAGCCTGGATCCGCGAGTGCAGAGCCCCTCTGCCCCTCAGCCTGGATCCGCGAGTGCAGAGCCCCTCTGCCCCTCAGCCTGGATCCGCGAGTGCAGAGCCCCTCTGCCCCTCAGCCTGGATCCGCGAGTGCAGAGCCCCTCTGCCCCTCAGCCTGGATCGGCGAGTGCAGAGCCCCTCTGCCCCTCAGCCTGGATCCGCGAGTGCAGAGCCCCTCTGCCCCTCAGCCTGGATCCGCGAGTGCAGAGCCCCTCTGCCCCTCAGCCTGGATCGGCGAGTGCAGAGCCCCTCTGCCCCTCAGCCTGGATCGGCGAGTGCAGAGCCCCTCTGCCCCTCAGCCTGGATCGGCGAGTGCAGAGCCCCTCTGCCCCTCAGCCTGGATCGGCGAGTGCAGAGCCCCTCTGCCCCTCAGCCTGGATCGGCGAGTGCAGAGCCCCTCTGCCCCTCAGCCTGGATCCGCGAGTGCAGAGCCCCTCTGCCCCTCAGCCTGGATCCGCGAGTGCAGAGCCCCTCTGCCCCTCATCCTGGATCCGCGAGTGCAGAGCCCCTCTGCCCCTCATCCTGGATCCGCGAGTGCAGAGCCCCTCTGCCCCTCAGCCTGGACCCGCGAGTGCAGAGCCCCTCTGCCTCTCAGCCTCATCCTGGACCCGCGAGTGCAGAGCCCCTCTGCCTCTCAGCCTCATCCTGGACCCGTGAGTGCAGAGCCCCTCTGCCTCTCAGCCTCATCCTGGACCCGCGAGTGCAGAGCCCCTCTGCCTCTCAGCCTCATCCTCGACCCACGAGTGCAGAGCCCCTCTGCCTCTCAGCCTCATCCTCGACCCATAATGATAATGAAGATGATTACTTCATTAAATTGGGGCAGGTCAGCATCATTATTGATGAGTTGGATACGACGTGTGTAGCTATTATTGATGACTAATGCCAATGTGCTTAATGATAATTCCTGTTTAGCAACCACTTAAAAGCCATCTGTGAAGATAATAACTTGACCCTTTCATCCATGTGTAGTCTTCCTGGTGATAGCTTTACTTTTGTTAGTGATAGTTGGCACACCACCTCATGGTTGGATCATTGTATTTGTATGTTCATTATACACAGTGATTCACTGGCCTACTTAGTCAGTGCTCCAGACAACTATCTCTTAATCTTCTATGGACCTCTTGTATAATGTTTGTACCTGTTGAGTCTGAAATAGTGTTTAACACCTCTTCTAATTGCATTTAAATAGACATAAAGATCCTTTTCAAATGAGTGAAGCACCCCACATGCAAAAGGTAAGAGTGGTAGAAATTGACCTCATGTATGGGTGCTGTATAATCTACTGTCATTCAGGATAGAAAAGTTGTAAGCTAGTTTACCAGGGATTGTTCCTCTAAAGCCCTAACAATATAATTGGTTAAGTAGAATATTATCATTTACATAAAATGCTGTACCCAAATCCCTAAATATTGATGAAATTATTTCTCTCTATATTTGCATAATTTACCATAAGATTTAAAATAGCCATTTCTGTTTTATTATTATGGAAGGCATATTGATTTGGAGTTAATAAATTGTATGATTCTGAATATTGCTGCATTCTACTAACAATTTTCTCAAGAACTTTGTTGAACATGGGTAATGAACATGCTGACCTGTAATTAGTTGCTCATGCAGGATCTATGCCTCCTTAAAAAGGAGTTATATAACCAATTGTCAAGGTTCTCTCCAAGCTGAGGACAGGCCACTCTCAGCTTGGGTATGGGCACCTGAGTGGATATCCCCCTCCAGTGTGTGATATTTGTTTTATATCACTGATGGTTGTTCATTTCCTACTTGAGTGTTACTGCTATGATACAGCCCTTTGTCAACCTTTTGGCTTTGAGATTGCACCCTTGGTCACTAACCCATTTGCTGATGTCAGTGATGTGTTCCCTTCATTCTGGATAGAACCACAAGTGCAAGTTTTAGAGGATGCTTGATGCGGCTGCTTTGATCATGCTTGTGCACTTTGTGATATAACCACTGGGTTGAAACTGGTTAATTCATCTACAACCACCACCATTATGTAGATGAGTGATCATTGTCAAGGTTCTTTAGGGAAGGGTATTTACAGAGAATGAAATTTTGGCATTAGCCTTTAGGTACATGGGGGAGTTATGAGGGTTATTCAGAAAGCAAGTTTACAAGGTTTTGAAGAAACTGTTTTATTACAAGGCAAGTAATTATTAAAAGTATTTCAATAACTTACTATTCTACATAATTTCCAGACAGATTCAAACATTTGTCATAGTATGGGACAAGCTTTCCAATGCTGGTTGAGTTAAATGTAGGGTCCATAGTTTTTAACCAGTTTCGTACAGCTGCTTCTGCATCAGGATTGTTTTGAAGTGGTTTGCCTCAGAGGTGTTCCTTTAGGGCTGGAAACAAATGGAAGTTGCTTGGTGCAAGGTCAGGACTAGGGGGGAATTATCCATGATTTCCCAGTGGAATGATTCCAAAAGTTGGCATATTTGATTTGTAGTGAGGGGGTGCATTCTGCACACCTGCAGTAAGGGTCATTCCATGTCAAGTCAGCCACCTAAAACACACACCCCTTTCAATTTTGCTCATACTTGGCACAATAGCAGATATACATGCCAAACTTAAATTCCCAAATTATTAGAGCTGACTGACCTTTGGTTACTGAGATACAAGGTCACAAAGTTGTGACATTTTGACCTTTTTTGCGTTAAATGACTATTTTCAAAACGGTGTAACTAAAAAACTATTAAAGCTAGAGCATTGATTTTGGTCTCATTTTAAAGCTCTTTAGTAGCCCCTTGTTTATTGTCTCGTTAAATATCTCTACTGTGAAAAATAAAAAAATCCCTTCAAAAGTTGACCTTTGACCTTGAATAAAAAAAAAATACCTTCTCCTAAAAAATTCAATTTTTTTACATTAATACCTTGAGTCATGTACAACAAAATCCCAAGAAGCTGTAAGTGGCTGATAACTAGTTCAATGTATAAAAAATAATGAATTCAAGCAACATTTTGAAAAGTCATTTTATACAAAAATTGTCAAAAAGTCATGACTTTGTGACCTTGTATGTCAGTAACCATTTTTGTCTGTCAGCTCAATCTCTTACAAATACAACCCATATCTACATACTATCTGCAGCCTTCTACAAACAAGCAAATGCTTATTTTTAAATATTTGTTCTTTACCCACCTCACCTGTATGTTGTGCATGTATGTGATGGTTTTCAGTAGTTGACAAGATTCTTGTGGGCCACCCAATTTATTGTGATTTCTAGAAGAGAAAACAATTTTTAATGTATACCTAGATAGCTACCTAATTAACAAATACAAGTAACATATTAAAATGTACATACAATATGTATAGGTATAGTGCTCATTGATTTCCATTTATCACAACTTAAAATGTATGCAGTGTATATATAGTTACATGACCATTTTAATTTTGAATTCTTACCTTTCTGTGCTGTAGATCTGCCAAAGCTTTGGATGCCTTCAAAGTAACTTCTTTGCAAATCCTGTATGTTCGTCCATTAGTAGTAGATGCCTCAACTTGTGTTAGAATATCTGAATATGGTAAGATTAATTCATCTGGTCGACCAGGATACACAAATGATGGGTTTGGGCCATGAGGATGAAGGAATGTGACTTTTACTTCTCTATTCTCTGGTATCTTTTCCAGCACATATGCCACCCACCAATGGCCATCATATGCAGCAGTAACAAAACCATGTATTTTCTCCTCAGTCACAACTTCTTCCTTTTCAGTAACTTTCTCAATATTTGAATAATCTGATAATGAATAATGTTTAACCTTAAGAGAAGTCAATGAAACTGGCTGTAAATGGTGTAATTTCTGTGTACCAGCAATAGTCCTTGCAGTTGAGTGTCTTTCTTGGAGAAGTTGGCTTTCCTCTTCATGCTCTTTATTGGTTGAAAAATGACATTTTATATTTACAATATTTTCACTTGCAAATGTATATAACTGTTCTGCAGTAAGGATCTGTTCATCATAAGGTCGTTGTAGACTAGCTTTTGCAGCTAATCTCTTAACTGTGCCTCCAACACCATCACAGGGTCCCTTTCCATGACTTGTTGCAAAAAAATTCCATTCTGCCTCAATTCCAAAATCATCTCTGTGATGGCAAAGATTCAAAAAGTTTTTGCAGTTCTTATACTGTCCTGCACACCCATCTGAAAAGTAAATTATTTTGTGGATGGAACCGATGGATGAGATTATCTTTTAGGAATTTTATCAGATGCTTTTGAAACAAATGTACAGCAACTGTGTTATGGATGTTACACTCTGAAATAATAACAAAGCTAAGGTGAGCAATCTCATCTTCCTTTTTATAGTAAATAACAAATGGATGTAGAGTAGCCATCTCATTGTTCCAGTGAAAGCTCTGAACCTCATCTTGAAGAATAAAGGAATAATTTTCAGCAAAATCACACACAGCAAGGACCTCACCATCTTTCAAAGACATTTTTGTTTCACGGTAATAAGTTGCTTGCATCTTTGTCTTGAAGTCATGTATCTGGTATTCTTTCAGTTGGTTACAGAATTGGTCAATATATTCATCTGTATTCAGTTCTACTGATTCAAGATTTGACCGATCTGTATTGGTCCACTTTTTAAAATTTATGATATCAATGAAGTTGTTTGTAAATATGTCCAGTAGTCTGTTTTTTAAATCTGATGGATCTCCACATTGTTCACATTGTCTGAGGCAGCATTTCTGTGAGGCAGGATTGCATTCCATAAAGGCAACACAATGACGTACATTCTTAATAGGTGTGTCATCATTTGCAGTTAGTTTTTCTAATTCAGCTCCTACAAACATAAGTTTGGCATTCTGATGAATTGTACACACACACACATACTGAGTGAGTTCCTGTTGCTCCAGCAATAACACACTGCTTTGGACGCAATTCTGCAAATTTACTGAATCCCACCTTAACCAAAGGATTTCTTTCTTTGAAAATATGATAGGCTTCTTTTAAATTGCAAAGTAAAAGATGCTTTTGCAAATGTATCCTTCCTCTTTCATTGTCAATGATACTACAAGTGTCTTTCTTTCCTGGCATTGTTCTACTGATGTCTTCTGAAAGATAAAATGCTTTAATAGCGTCAACAGTATCCTGTTTAATTCTTTTCCCACCCTTTGGATTTGGGTCTGAAAGGACACCTTTTTCTTCAACTATTTTTTTAGCAATAGATGCTGTATGCCTTGTGTTAAATTCTGAAGCAATTTTCCTAATGCTCCAACTTTTGGGCAATACAGTGAGGATTTTTATTTATCACTTCTTTTAGTATTTTCATTTTTGAATTTTTCCTTGAGTTGATTTATTATTTCTAAACAGTCTACATCTCCAGATGGCTCCTTAAATTGTGAGTCAGAAATCTCTTTCCTGCAACTGTTTCCATTCTCTTCTTAACTGTCTCTGTCACCTTGCTTAGTTTTTTAGCTCCATATGACTTTTGCTCTACAAGCTTTCTCTTTTTTATGGGTGATTCACCAATTGAAACAAAAGAAGCATTCAAAGTACACATCTCATGGTTTTGCTCTGAAGTTGATGCATCACTATTGTCAACATTTTCAATTTTCTCAAGATCTTCAGGTGGTTCACTACTACAAGAAGAATCATCATTTATGTCTGAATTCAAAGTGCCTATTCCTTTCTCAGGCAAGGACTCAAGATGTTCTCTACACTGCTTACAAAGTCTGTGATGTAGTGTTAAGTGCAGATCGGGAAACTTATTTACAAGTTCCTGTGGTACAATTCTCAAACTCTTCTTTCGACACTGACCTTTGTGACGCAGCAAAGGATCAGCACACTTCTGTTTCAGTTTTAAATGTTCCATGTTTGTACTCTGAAATCACAAAAGCACAAAGAAAATCCTGAAAAGAAAACAATGAACAATTAATGAATTATTAAATAAATTTTTATACATGTATTTAGTAAAAATAAATTAACTTTAACTTGAAGTCAGGAGTCAACTCTGTAAAGTTGACAGTACTTATATACTAGTTGGGCCTTTGGATCAGCGCTACTCCAGTAGATTTGGGGCTGTCGAGGGGTTTAACCCTGGTTGTCTTTTAAAAGACCTTTTGGCACAGGTCACAAAAAGGTTTTTGAACTAATAATGTTAAGTTGAACTAAGTCTTCACTGACACTATATCAGAACAGAACTTTTAAATAAATGAACTGACAAAAAAAATCTAAAATTGAAGAATGATGCCAACTTCATTTATTTTTTATACATTGAACTAGTTATCAGCCACTTACAGCTTCTTGGGATTTTGTTGTACATGACTCAAGGTATTAATGTAAAAAAATTGAATTTTTTAGAAGGTATTTTTTTTTTATTCAAGGTCAAAGGTCAACTTTTGAAGGGATTTTTTTATTTTTCACAGTAGAGATATTTAACAAGAGACAATAAACAAGGGGCTACTAAAGAGCTTTAAAATGAGACCAAAATCAATGCTCTAGCTTTAATAGTTTTTTAGTTACACCGTTTTGAAAATAGTCATTTAACGCAAAAAAGGTCAAAATGTCACAACTTTGTGACCTTGTATCTCAGTAACCAAAGGTCAGTCAGCTCTAATAATTTGGGAATTTAAGTTTGGCATGTATATCTGTTATTGTGCCAAGTATGAGCAAAATTGAAAGGGGTGAGTGCAAAAAGTGCCATTTTGTGGCTGAGTTGACATGGAATGACCCGTAAGCAACCCAAGATGTTTTCTGATAGCTGTGCAGAGTTGCTGTAAAGTTTCACAATAAGAAGTGGCATTTATTATTGTTCCTTTTTGCATGAATTCAACATGCAAAATGCATTGATGGTCCCAAAAAATCATTGCCATCATTGCCATCACTTCATCAGCTGATGGTGCCAATCTTGAACTTTTTGGTTCATGGTGACCCTAGATGTTGCCACTTCACAGTGTTGCTGCGCATAACTAACAAAATATTGTACTATGTATAATTTGAATAAATAACTTATTAATAATAAAATAAATATATTGGTCTTACAATTACATAAATTATAATTGTGAAGCTGGACTAATTTTATTTAATTTGGCCCTTAAGCTTTTAGGCTTTACTGGGCTGGTAATGCACTGGTAATTATTAACCTTGCAAACTTATTTTTTGAACAACCCTCATAATTAAAGGTGTTTAAGTTTGGGCTATATTACCAAAATAAAGTTAATGATGCCTTGCTAGTATTAGTATGGTAGAGACAAATAGTTCAAGATTTTTATGGATCTAGAAGAATGTGTCCCTTCACAAATATAAAATCCAGTTGATTCTCTCACCATGATACTTATTCTGCCTCATTTTACAGTGGGCTAAAGGCACTGAAGATGGAAAGCTTCAGATAGACTTCAAACCCATTCATTCAACCAACCTCCAGGTATTAACCCTTAAACTGCAACGTGCCTCATACGAGTCCACTTGCGCAACTGTGACATGCCTCATATGAGAACAGATTTTTTTTTGCCTTATTTTTTAAAATTGCGTGTTAAGTTTAGCATTCACGAACTGTGTCAGCAGTCTCACTTCAACACTCTACCATGACTGAACAGGGTGTCTACTGGTCTGGATAACCTGGAAATGTCAGGGAATTTTCATGGTTAACCCGAAAAAAGACAGATGGACGGACAGACATGGACGGACTTTTATATATTTTCAGATATAATTTTATAATTTGGGTCATTTTAATAAATTAGTAAATTTAATTTTGGCACTTGGCAACTTGTGGTCTGGAGTGCCTCACAAGGTCAGCTCCACTAATGTTTGATGATAATGTGGGTGTACTGAATTCTACTCACGAATGGCAATTGCCTTTCTGGTTATCTTTTGGCAGTTCTTACCTGATAGCAAATGTACAGTATAGATGACCATGGAAGAGGGACAGTAGAGGAGAATAAGTGCAGTCATCCCACATTATTCATGGGGGATATGTGCTGAGAATCCCTGCAAATAACCAAATCCATGAATACTCTAGAAATACCCAGGCCCTGCAAAAATTAAAAAATTACCTAGATAGCATTTTAAGCATGTGTAAGTAAATAATGAGCAGAATATGCAGAAATAAATACTGCAAAGCATTTTAAATATATTTATAGAAATAATGAATAATTAAGTACACTATATACATAAATAATAATAAAATATTTTAATGCATAAAAAGAAATACAGCAAGGGACAATCACCATGATGTACTGTATCATTGATTCATTGAGCCTGTATACTCTCCTGCATGCTGCAAAACTCGTGCCTCCAGCAATTTCATCTAGTAATTCTACCTTTTCTACCAGTCATCACTTCCATTGCTTGTTTAGGCACTTTACTAGCATTAGTGGCAGGGCTGGAGGTTGGTTGGTTTACGCTTATGGGCCATAGTTCACCATTATAATGTGAAATATAAGTGAGAGAGACAAGGTATGCCTACTCAGTCAGTGTGGCACGAACTGAGGCTGAGTAAACATGAGGAAGGAGTGTGGGAACTTCCACAGTCGGTAGCACCACCTAGCAGGATGCTGTAGGATGTGCGAACTTTTGTGGCAAAAATCCGCAAATAGTCAAAACTGTGAGTAAAAAATCCTCAAATAATAAGGGATGACTGCATGAGAGAAACATGGGTGAAATTCCATAAAAGTAATGAGGCACTGAAGTGTTGGGTGTCAGGTGTTAATAAATTCAGATTAAAAAGATCTTTAACATTATGAAAACTGGAAATTGGATCAGTGTAACTTCAAAACAAATTACTAAATTAATTAATGTGTATGTACCACCTGAGATGTAACTACTATTCAAAGTTAGTTGAACTGCAACAATGACCAGTATAACAAACTTTAAAGGAAGAGGAGAAATTTTAAAAAATATTGGCCTCACAATAGGGTGGTCCAACAAATAAAAACTTTATTTTTGTACTCTCTCAAGGCTGCCCTTGTTTCAAATCATAAAAGGATAATTGCTATAGAAAATGAACTCATTCCGACTATATTTAGAGGTTGCTACAAAATAAATAAATTTTTCCTAAATGAAAAAAGAATGAAATATGACAAAAGAACATGCAAATGACTTTTAATTCTAAAAAGATGCTTTAGAGGGGGTAGGAAACATTTGTTGATGGGTGTCAACAATACGGAGAAGGAATTGTTTTTGCTGTTCATCTTTGGTAAGCATTGTATTGTACCATTGAATTTGTCCTCTCCATTATCTTTAAGGCATCTACTCTGGCAACATTGAATGTCTTCAAGATCAGCATTGAACACTGCCACATTCATTTGTATAAAATTTCTGAGGATGACTTCCTATTTTTCTTTAGTGCAATATTGTTCAAATAGTTTTCTGTTTCCTCTCAGCATTCTGATCTTTGAGTTGGAATCCTTGCTTTATCCCAGATATAAAGAATAGCAGAGACACACGCACTAACTTGCAGCGACTGTTCATTTTTCCTCAATGTGATGAAATAAGAACTTGTTAACACTTCATGCTTTGAAGGTAATTGCAAGGTGAGAAAATCTTCTGTAGGTTTTCCAATAAGCCAGGTACTGGCAGAACTTTGGGGCAGTTATTTGGCATCCACCATGGTGATGAGTGACTGTAACAAAGAAAACAAATCCATATTTTAATAACTTACATTTATAACTATATATCAGGTCATCTCATAAGTAATGTTTTTAGATCAGAATTTGAAGGACAAAAAAAAAACTCGACTGAAACTATTTAATCTAGTATATATTTTCCATTGGAATCACTGACACACTGCCAATGTCCTACAAGCTTTTCAATGCCATGTTTATAAAATTCAGGTGGTTTTGAGGCAAAAAATGTACAAAGACTGGTGTGCAGGTCATCTAAAGAAGTATGTATACTGTTTCTCATGAAGATAGTTTTGCAGACTCCTGAAGAGATGATAATCTGAAGGCACAAGGTCTGGAGAATGTGGAAGTTTTTCCCACCCAAGCTGATCCGAGCAGTATGAGGATGTGTTGTTGTGGTGGAACACGATTCCTTTCTGATTAACCAAAGGTGGTCTCTTCTTTTAGTGCAGTGTTCAATCAATCCAGTTGTTGACAGTAAACTTGAGTGGTGGTTGTTTGGTTATGTGGTAAGGTTTCAAAGTGTATTACACCACCTTTATCCCACCAAACACTATGCAACACCTTCTGAGGGTGAAGATTTGGTTTTGGCTGTGGTGTTACTGGTTCTCCGGCACAAACCCACTGTTGATGGTGCTTAACATTCTGGTACAGTATCCACTTTTCATCACCAGTCATTAAATGGTGCAAAAATGGATCTTGGAGTTCACAGGAATGAAGAGCTGTGCTAATGTTTACCTGCACCCTCAGATTGTTGACCAACAATTCATGTGGCACCCACTTTCCCAACTTAGGCACTTTCCCGAGTTATTGCAAATGTCAATGGATGGTGGATGGGGATGAATTGAGTTTCTGGGCCAATTCTTCGACAGTTGTTGAACAGTCTTCTTCAAGTGTGGCCAATAGTAGGTCATCATGAAACTCAGCAGGGCATCCAGAGAATGCTGCATCTATCAAACAGCAGTCACCATTCCTAAACTTTTGAAACCATCTTTGATATTTCCTCACATGCAGAATATTGTTGCTGTAAATGTCCTGAATGTTTCGCGTTGCCTCAGTAGCACTATTCCCTTTTTTGAACTCGTAAAGCATTATATGCCTGATATGCTGTTCTGATACCGCCATGTTTATGAGGGGTTCACGTAAAGCAAAACACACATCTTCACTGGTCAAAGTCTGTGAAGTATGTAGCGAAACACGATAGATCTCCTCTTAGATATAACCTTTGGAAAATTTATGCTTAAACCGAGTAGGACTAGTTTAAACTTAATCTATCATAGAAAATGACATTACTTATGGGATGACCTGATAATAAATAACTTATGATTTATCACTCTTTCGTACAATGAAATACTGTATGTAAATGAAAAAAAAAGCCTTGTCTGAAATTGCATATTTTAAACGTGGCTCTATCCATTATTATGAACACTATACAATAAATATGCATATGAAGACTATATTATATATGGATATTAGGGTGGTCCAAATCCATAGGGGGAAATTTCAAAATTGTCTTAGTCTCCACAAGTGTGGTTTTTGTCCATTTAGTGTCCACATGGTCTGTGCAAAATTGCAGCGTGATTGGTGAATATTTAGAGGTCGCCCCACTCTGAATATATATATTATATAATGTACTTTTTCTTCCGTAGGTTCGATGGCTCAAACTCGATCAATTCCAAAAGTTTGGCTTCTAGGGATGGCAACTGGAACTTTATCCACGTCAAGGCTCCCTACATGCCTTGACACCCTCCTCTTGGGGCAATACCACCACATCAATCAAAAGCAAACCACCACCGACAGTCTGAACCAGGCATGCCAGAGGGTGATTGAAGTCTGGACCCGAGCGCGGATCCCAACTCAACGGATTGACTCCTGTGTCCATAAGCTTTCAAAGCTTTTAGACCGCTACAAAATACTCAAGAAGCACAGGACCAGGCAACGTGCCAGCGATAGAATGAATGAAGACATTTTCAAAGCGGACATCCAGGAACTGTTTGACATCGCAACCAGTGATGCTATGAGCAAAATCGTCAACGTTGAGGACCGAAATTTCCTGTCCATGCAGCGCAAGGACGTCAATTCTTGCAGCATGGCTGGCATTGATAAGGAAACGACTACACAAGAGGACAGAAAGCGATCCAGAATGGAGAAGGAAGCCAAGAGGAAGGCAAGGCATGAAGCAACACAGAAAGATTTGGAAGAAGCAGGAGTGTCATCAATTGATCTTTCCTCTTCTTCTTCCCTTTTTTTGCAAGACGACTACGACTATAGACCATCGGTTCCGATTCCTTCTTCGTCTGAAGCTCCGGCACCAAAGCGTCCCAAGAACAAGGTTACGAACATTTTCCAATCTCCAGAAGTCATTGGAGCAATGGATTGCACCAATCTTTCTGACTGGAATGCTGTTTTCGTAACTGGAGCTGTATTACAGGCCGCGGGGCATGATCTGTCTGGGATGACGTGCTCTCGGAGCTCTATTCATCGCTACAGAGAAAGTGGGTGAGAACAGGCAGCTCGAGAAGACCTAGAATCATTCTCTCTAGAAGACCCTGTCCTTCTCCATTGGGACGGAAAGCTTCTCCCCGGCATTGAAGGGAAGATGATGAATGTGCATCGGATAGCAATCCTTATAACATTCAATGGACAGGAGAAGCTGCTTGGTGTCCCAAAGATGAAACAAGGAACGAGAAGCACAGGCCCAGGCATGCCTTCAAACTATGAAATTATGGAACGTGGAACAGCATGTGAGAGGTCTCGTCTTCGATACCACTGCGTCAAACACGGGTTTACATCGCGGAGCCTGTGTCAGGATTGAAGAAGCATTGGGTCACAAGCTAGTTTGGATCGGTTGTCGACATCATATACTTGAAGTCGTACTTGCTGATGTCTTTGCCTCAATATTTGGCTCAACAGGAAGTCCTGAAACAGGCCTTTTTAAGCGATTTCAAAAGGAATGGCCATCTCTCTCCCACGAAGCATTTGTCTCAGCATCGGACAGCTTGTTCGAGAACCCTCAACTCCAAGAGATGAGAAGAGATATGCTCACTTACCTAACGCTCTTCAGGCAAGCCAACCTCGTGACGACTACAAGGAGTTCCTTGAACTATCTTTGCTCTTCCTGGGGGGAAAGACTGGTGGTCAACTCTCTATCCGAGCTCCGGGTCCCATGCACCACGCGAGATGGATGGCAAAGGCGATTTATGCGCTCAAAATCTACCTCTTTCACTATCAATTCAAGCTCACAGCATGCGAAGAACGAAACGTGACTCAGCTGGCTTTATTTGTCAGTCTGATTTATGTCAAGTACTGGCATGAAGCACCAATGGGGACACAAGCTCCTCTCAATGATCTCAAAATGCTGCATCTTCTGGAAAAATATCCACATGGAGCTGCACAAGCGGCAAAGACAGCTCTAAGACGCCACCTGTGGTACTTGTTGGAGCATCTGATTGGACTGGCCTTCTTCGATAATAGGATCGATCCTGATACCAAAAGGAGAATGGTTCAACACCTCCAACATCCCCAAAAGAATGGCTGCCCTTGACGAATCAACATGGCGGAAGCTGGTGTTGAAAATGATGTGGCATCCTTCGTCATGAAAAGGACATTGACCCTCTTTGATACCTTGAAAGTTGGAGGTAAGGAGGAAGCGCGCCAGTTACTTCAAAAAGATCCATGGGAATGGCCAAATGACAAGAACTACAGGGAACTTAGAGATCGTGCCTTAAAGATGAAAGTCATCAATGATGCTGCTGAGCGAGGTATTGCTCTCGCACAACGCTACAATGACACTTTGACACGAAACGAGGACCAGAAGCAGTACCTCCTACAACTCGTAGCTGCCCACTGAAAACAGATACCAATACCATCCAAGGCGACTCTGATGCAGAAGAAATAATGAAGATACACCCATTATCATGTCCTATTGTCTTACTGTTTTCTTTCATATTCTTTGAGAACCAAAAAAAAATTGTTATTCAGTTGTCTATATATTTTCCCAAATTTTCAAAAAGGGGGCAAGTGGGGTGACCCCTAAATATTAACCGAATAACGTGAAACTTTGCACAAATACTGTCCACACCAAGAGGCATAAAACCAACCTTGTGGAGAGAACTTAGTCGATGCTTTAACTTTTTGGACCACCCTAATGGATATGCTACATATATTTTATACATGTGTAATTATATGCAAAGAATATTTAATATACACACACATTTTTAGTTTATATACCATTCAGTATAGAGTATATGCATGGAAGTATTCTAAAAATAATTTGTATGAATAGTCAATATTTATATATACATATATATTTAATGAGATTTTTATTTACCAAAATATAGTTTATTTGTTTTATCACAATGTTTCACCCACCCACATCATACAGCTTCCAACTACAACACACTGCACTGAGAGGACCACATTTCCAGCCTTTGCTTGGCAAAATCTGCAAACTCAGGGTGAATAAAGTTGTTGCTTGATTCAAGCTCACTCAACCCAAGATGAATTAATATGTGGGTTTTGTACATGTATAATTTTGTATATTGTGTATCCTTTGCAGCTATCTCTCATAACCTAGATTAATATACCTGGTGGCCTAAAAGTTCCTTTACTGAGATTATTGAATATTTTTTTTTTTAATATTTCTTTAGTGTATGGTATATATTTATTAGAGCCATGCCTAATGCAACAGCTCAAGGAAGATGATCTGGACAGACATGAAGAGTTGTGTGAATGGTATGTTGAAAGATGTGGTGATAATGAAGGCTTTGAGGACAGAGTTCTCTGGACTGATGAAGCTCAGTTTAAATTGAATGGTCAAGTTAATAGGCACATTTGTGTTTATTAGTCCCCAAAATCCTTATCTGGTGGAAGAGGCAATAAACACACTAGGAATAACTGTATGGGGTGGAATATCATCACTTGAAATTTTTGGAGCCATCTTCTTTCATGGATCAGTGATTTCATAATTTGGATGCAAGTTGGAGCTCTGCCTCATTATGGACAAAATGTCAGACAATTCTTGGACAAAACATGATATGTTGATTGGAAGAAGAGGAACCATTGAATGGCCACCAAGGTCTCCAGACTTAACTCCTTGTGACTTCGCGCTATGGGGTCTCTTGAAAGATAGTTCCATTCAAAACCTAGAAGTTTAGAGCATCTCAAAGACAGAATAAAAGATAAATCCCAGGCTTTGGCAAATAATCAAGAACTTAGCCTGTGCATTTCATTTTCATTCATTCCCATTCTTATTGCAATTACACTTATTTAGGTGTACATTTTTTGGTAGATCATAAATATAAAAGTAAAATGCGTTTTGTTTTTCCTAGTGAAAGCTTCAGAGTATTGCTATCAAAATTTGGTAAAGGAACTTTTGGGCCACCCTATATATATATATATATATATATATATATATATATATATATCACCCCCACCTGTGGCCACCTTATTGTGGTGGGCGGGCTCCTGCATTGACCCAGTGGGCTATGTTGTTGGGTGCTTAGCCCCAGGAAGGGTTACCCATGCCAGATAGGCTACTGGGGAGACTGGGTTAAGGGCCACTGAAGTCTTTGGCTACCAGTATGGGTCTCCAGAGGTGACGCCCTTAAGGCATCACTGTCTGGATGGTTGGTGGCTGGGGTCTTTGTGCCATTTTGGGGGCAAACTTTCGCATCATGGGGGCCCCATTTTTAAACCAAGGGTGTTCCCTGGGGATGAGGTACCCTACCCCTGGCAGTTTGCACTCAGCCTCCCTTTCTCACCAGTAGGCAGTTTCTTGTTGCCCCTGGGTCTGTTTTTCTCTAATGTATAGATACTTCTACTTGTCCTAGAACTTGGGTGGTGGGCAACCAGGCCCCTACTGAGTCCTCTACCACTGGAAGACCATATCGTGAGGGGGTTGCCCCTCCTCTGGCTATGGAACACTTGCATTCTCCTTCCTCATTACTGACTGCAACCTGTACTTTGAATATGCCTTTGGACACACCTCTAGAGCAGGGTTCCCACCCCAGCTCCCTTCCACCAGCTACGAGCAAGCCAACAGGGTCCACAATTCACCCTGACAACCAGGCTTCTTGCTCTCTCTTTGTCCCTCTCACCCGCTATTGACCTCTCTCTCTACAGAGAAAGCCCTGTGATGGATGGGGAAATTGGTGCCCATGTCCATCCTATCCTCCACTGCTGCAATCTGTGCCTCTGGTCCTGTTTGGTTGACTTGGTCCCACAGTCCCTGAAGGGGTTGGCAGGTCATCTGATTCCCTCCTTGGTAAATAGCAGGTGACCTGACAGGCCCCTGACTTACCCCAGCCATTATGAACCTAAATCTCCATCCAGTCTCCCTAGCACCTTTACCTTCTCGACTTCTCCCTCATCAAACAATGGACTCTCCAAAAGTAACGACCCTATAATGGAACTGTAGGGGAATCTTTACAAATTACAAAGGCCTAAATTCCCTGATTGCCTCTGCTCACTCGGTATGTGTCTCTCTCCAGGAGCTAATCCTGGGGACCAGACCAATGCCCTGCCCCACTGGATATTCTAGCCCTACCTCTGTCTCCTACCTGCACACAAAGGGGAGCTGCCATCCTCATCCACCGTAGAGTCCCCTTTCACAACCTCCCTATCAGATCCCTGTTGCAGGTGGTTGCTGCCAGGATTTTCCTGGACAAACAATAGTCTACTCGATTGACTGCCCCCTCACTCCCAAGTCTCAGGCAATGACCTGATTGAGGTCATTCAACAACTCCCCAGGCCCTTCCTACTTTTGGGCAATTTCAATAGTCACCACCCCCCTATGGGGAGACATGACCTCCACTTTTGTGGCTCCAACCCTGATTACCCTCATGGCTGTACTTTCCTTAGTGCCTCAATGATGGCTCTCCCACACTACCATGCCACCAGATGCGCTCTGTCCTGTATAGATCTGTCATTCATCTTGACAGATGGCTTTCTGGACTTCAGCTGGCAAGTACTTCGGGATGACTGTGGCAGTGACCACTTTCCTGTATGCCTGTCACTAAATTGACACAACCAGACCATTTGGGTACTGGAGAAGTGGATAATGGCCAGAGCCAATTGGCCCTTTTTCTGGAATAACACTTCCACATGTACGACAGCCCACTTTCCATCCTCTGATGAATGCATTGCATACTTTGAAGAGATTGTTGTTGCAGCAGCATGCTCCAGCATTTGTCTCTCTTGCCTACCCCTGAGCCCAACGAGTGCACAGAGGCAACTCGAGCCAAGAAGAGGGCTACCCAATGATTTTATTGTATGTGAACCCCTACCAATCGCATGGAGATGCAGCGGGCAAGAGCCATTGACATGCCTCCTCCTTGACACCCAGTCCTCCAAACTAAGGACACCCTTCTTTATGAACCTTGGTCAGTTGCGACCCTTTTAGCATTTACCTTCGCTGCCATCTCCTCCACACAGCCCCCCCGCACCTGCCCCTACCAAGAACTGCTCACCATCCCTCAGCCCCTACAATTGTCCTCTAGATGGTCTCCTTCCCCTGGCACTGACAGCATCCCCTACCGTGTGATAAAATGCATCCACCCTACTATGCAACTGTTCCTACTAGATCTCTACAATTGTATATGGATTGAGGACACTTTCTCCCTCTCAGTAGAAAGTCTTGTGTAATACCAATCCCCAAACCTGACAAAGACCCCCTTGATCCCACTAATTGTATACCAATTGCATTAATATGCTGTGCCTACAAAGTCTTTGAGAAAGTGATTACTCTGTGACTCCATTCTCCTTGAAAACAATGAATCTCTCCTGGCTACCCAGTCTGGTTTTAGACAGTTTCACTCCACTACAGATCCTCTCTTGCTCCTCAGCCAAGATATACAAAATGCCTTCAATAGGGGACAGTTTGTCCTGTCCACTTTCTTTGACATCCCACCTATCGATGTATAATCCTCAGTGAGCTTCAGAATTTGGGTTTTGTTGGAGCCCTGCCAACCTTCATCAAGGGCTTCCTCTCCTCCGGGACCTTTCAAGTATGGGTGGGCTCAGGCCTCTTTGAGCAAGATGGGTCCCACAGGGAAGCATCCACAGTGACATGTGTTTCTCATTAGTGATGGAACACAGTAGTAAAATCCCTTCCACCCACCATCTGTTCCTCCATCTACGCAGATGACCTTGCAATATGGTTTGTAGGGCAGGAACTGCCCATCATCCAATGACAAATTCAGCTCTTCATCCATTGTGTGGAGAGGTGAGTGACATCAGTTGGTTTCCACCTATCCACCTCTGAAACCAAAAGCATGGTCTTCAGCGGAAGAAGATCCACAGCCATACCTGCCCCCTCCATCATGCTATACAGTGAGCCCCTTGAAGTGGTGCCCACAGTGTGGTTTCTGGGCATGACCTTTGACTGACTGCTCAAATAGGTTCCCCACTCAGGCACCTGGAAACACACTTGTCTCCTCACTCTCCTAGACTACTTTTCCCACCACATCGGGCACTGACTGCCACTCGCAAGAAAAAATACATTATGGAGAGCTATGTCAATACTGAAATGCACCAATTTAAAGACCTTGAAGAATGTGGGTGCAGGTACAGGACTGACTGGTGGAGGAGAAAGAAGAGAGAAGGCACAATTGCACCAAAATAATCTCTTATGAAAATAATGTGTATAAATTGGGCTTTTCAATAATTCTTAAATATTTAAAGTATTTAGTTATTACATTTAGGAATGAACAATAATTCAGTAACAGAGAAAGGGGTCTTCTGATTACCTTTCAAAGGAAAACTTCAAAGCAGTTCTTCACTAAATGGGATTCTTTGCTAGTAATTAACTACACAGATAAGGAAGTTGCTCTCTTCCATTGTCACAAGTAGTGGTGGAAAGAATACCAAAATTTTGTGACTGGAGGAGTACGAATACAAGTACAGACTTTTTGGAGTGAGTGAGTGAGTGAGTAAGAGTATGATTTTTAGATATCCTTGAGTATGATTGCAGTGATTTTAGATTTCCTTGAGTACGATTACAACAAATGCACATACTCTGGTACAAGAATACTCGAGTACTGATGTACTTTCCACCTCTAGTCACAAGGGAAGATGATGATTGAGGTTGAAAGTGAGAAAGGGGTAAAATTATGAACATGGGGAGAATAAGGATAAACTTTAAAGCAGTTTTAATATTTTAGTATTAATTCTTACCCTAGATGATAGGGTTTTCTTATGACCTTTTTGTATTTTGCCTTGAAAGGGTTTTTCTCAAATCAAATAAGAAACTACAAATAGATCTTCTGGAAAGAAAGATATAAACATTCCATACAAATAACTGAACTAAACAGGATTATAATAAATACGTAAGCAATGCTGCCTGTCTCAACATCAATTAAATCAAAATGTGTTCTGGATGCGTTTATGAAAATATTGAGAAACCTCATAGTTGTGCGAGACAAAATGTGTCATTTAAGTCAAATAAGTTACACTTATGACAAACCAGGTACTATATTACTCATCCTAATTAAGCAACAGTGGAATGATAGTTTCAAAAAGTCAAAAGATTAAGACAAGATTCTTTACAAAGGCTATAATATGGGTATCCCTTGCATAATACAGTAGATGCATTCCTGGAGATTCTGCATTTATAGGAATCCACTTTATATTGGGGGGAATTATAACATAGGGTGGGACTGCACTTATACCTATAGACCCTAAGTCACGACAAAAATTAAAGAATATGTTGGAAAATAAAGTATTATTAATATCTGAAAGAAAATATTGTCTAACAAATAAAATAAGTAAATAAAACCATAAATAACACCATTAGGGTCTCTTGGAGCTGGCTTCTTAATCACCAGTGCCTTAGCTCTGCTGTCACAGTTTGACCTGCGACTCTGTGGCACTGTTGGTTTGGTGGTGGGAGGAGCTATTGCTGGTTGCTCTCTCAGGAGCAGGATCATCAGGGTCTTGTTCTCCTGATGGAAGCACCTGTGGCACTGAAGGAGGCCCTGGCTGAGGAGTGTGAAAAACCTGTTTAAAGTGAATTGCTTGGCCTTGATATGAAGCATTGAATATTTTGAGTTGAATATTTAATATTTTTTTGAACCATGTAATAATGAAACTGCATTGTATGGAGCTGTTAACCTCTTAATGTTGAAATTAGAGAGGTTTTAAAAAACATATAAAGGTTTTCTTTTATTTGACCTCTAAAAACAAAAAGTGATGCATAAATACAAAATAGTTCAACCAATTGGCAACTTGTGTATGCCAAATTTGGCACAACCATCCAAAATGAGAGCACTTTAATTCTGACTTACTATACAGGGTGTCCGAGAATTATCTCTACAATTTTTGGCTGTTATTAAAAGTCAACCATGAAGTGTAGAAATTCCAGTGTTGTCCCATTTTACAGAGAATCTCAAGTTTTTTCTGATACCAAGTTTTGACAAGTTTTTTAGAAATTCCAATGTGTCCGAACATTATCTGTACAATTTCATCTTTTAATAAAATTCTTGATAACACGTAAAATTCTTAAACAAGATTATTTAGAATCTGCATTTTCAAAAGTTTCTTTTATTAAAGTAACGTTGTTACAAACATTCGATATGTGCAAAAGTGATTCGCAAAACATCCAATTGATACTCCAAATGTTGCCATGTACGCTGCAGCATATCCACATCAATTCGCTCAATAGCAGCTGTGATTCTTGCTTTTAAATCATCAATGTCTGTCACCTGCGTATTGTAAAGAAAAAACTTAGAGATTCTCTGTAAAATGGGACAACACTGCAATTTCTACACTTCATGGTTGACTTTTAATAACAACCAAAAATTGTACAGATAATTCTCGGACACCATGTATTTTCTCTTTTTTTCAGAGACTGTACTAATGAAAAAAATCTTCAAATATATTGCAAGTTATCTTTTATTGTACATGGAATTCATGAAAAAAATTACCATTCAAATTTAGGCATAGGTGTACCTCACATTTATTACATGCAATTACACTTTTTCTGTCACAACCTGGATTTTACACCTCTGATGATCAGAGACAATAGGCCAATGACCTATTCCATCTCCCCTTACATCTGCACTTGGTATAGGCCAACATGGCCCCTCTTGTTTTTCTTCAGTGTGTGACCCTACTGACTCTGCACTCAGATGCTCTCATTTTGGTGTAATGACTCTTCCCTTCCTTGTATAAGCCTTCCACTACCCAAGATCTGAATTCCAAAAATCTCTTATTGGGACTTCAAGGGACTTACAATCTCTACAGTAAAGTAACCATGAATTCACAATTACCATATCAATAAAGTGGAAGAATACTCTGTGGTAAAATTTTAATTTTGACCTTATTTGAATAAGGTAATATGAAATGAAGGCATCAGGAAAGTCCCCCCCCCATATACTACTAATATATTGACTATCTGTGGACATGACATCTCTACATATTCCTTCTTTTTTCTGTCATATCTACGAAGTTATGAACATTGCTGTAACATTTGCTGTCTAGGAATGTTTTGGAATTTTGACAAGAGGAAATCTATTAGTGGTCCGATTTTGAAAAGCCTATCCCTACTCCTATCATTATGTTCTGGCATATTAGTGTTATCATTGAAGTGTGAAAATCTCTTAATTTTTTCCCCATCTTTCCCTAGAAAAACATTGTGATTTGAGAAATTCTGGTAGAATTCCAATACATTTGTGACCTTGGTAGATGTATGACTGACATGTAAATGACCTGTAAAAATTGCTCAAGTTCCTGCCTTGAGAGTTTGAGGGCTATCAGGATTTACTTAATTGAATATAGATTAGACTGTTCAACTATATGATCTAATATATCAAAAAAATATCTAAAATACTGAAGGAGGGGTTCCAGCATAGGTGAATCAGTGCTTAACACCTGACCATCTCAGATCTTGCTTATTTTTGGTGTATAAGGTAAGTTTGTGCAAGAATGCCAGCTGTGAAAGTTTCAGCTTTCTATGACCATTACTTCACGAGTTATGAAGGTCAGAAAAATCAAGGTTAAGGTCAAAATAGCTCAAGGTCGGCATCTTTGGATGCACCTCACACATTCACTAATTATCGTAACCATATGAAACTACATGTTTTTGGACTCAGAATGAGCTGTAGAATCCAAAAATGCAATGAAAACAGCAATAGGAGAACAAATAAAAATGTTCACCCTTTTTCAAGGAACGAATTGACCCTTTGACCTTGAAGTTCACACATTTTGGGGAAACATTTCTTTATACAAAATGAAGTTCCACCGTTGCACTTAATATAAACAATAAAAATGTATCTTATTCACCATCTATACTGTCTTAGAGAATTTTTCAAATTAGCTATTTTTCAAATTTCTGGCAAAATTGCCATATGTATATGCATATATGTACTGTACTGCTAAATAATATATTTTGTGAACATAAATTAATTACTTATTTTATGCCTTTCTTACAGATAAACAAGATGGGTAGAAAAGTTCGTGCTGATCCTCTTAGAAAACATAAGAAGATCGAAAAAGCACTTGTGCCAGTCTATAATACACTGCAAGGAATTCACAGATTAATATATGGAGATTACATTTGTAAAAATTGTGTTAATGATATCAATAAAATCAAAGCTGAAGACAAAAAAGTCGATTGTTGTCTCAGATTTGAGACTGATGCCACTGCCACAGAAAAACGTTCCTCTGCCTATGGGTGTACTACTGAAATAATGTTTGAAGATTTCCAAGGAGATTTAGACATAATTCATCCAATGCTGAATGTGACACCAGTGAAGACAAGTAAGTTTAAGTATTTTTAAAGTGTTAATTTATGTAGATATTATAGCAACAAAACATCAATATATATAACTACATGTATGAACATTACAACCCTTATATATTTGACAAATTCAGATGTATGCATATCAATTTATATAATGAAGATCAATACAGTTATGATTATATATATGGTATTTACCAAATTCATATGTAATGTATATGTGCATCTATAGGCCTACAGTTGATTAAAAAAAGTTATAACAATTTATTTTATTTGTTTTTTAGAGGGTCTGTCACGAAAAGGGAGATCTTCAAAGGCTGAAACAAAATTTGAAATGGTATCAACATCCCTGAAGAGAAAGCTAGAAACTTCATATGACACAAGTTTTACACAAGAAAGTGAAGAAAAGCAATCTAAAATGGATGACAATAATTTGTGAGTACTGTATATATATCTGTAGTACCTTCATTAAAGTATACAAAGCCTATATATAGATCATATGTTTGCATATAAATTTACTCAAACATGTATATCATTTTCACAGGCATGCAGGAGTGATGCAAGCACTCAAGAATGCCTTCAGTGAGACGACTGACTACAAGAGGAAGATTCAAATACTAACACACTCACCATACACCATTCACAGAACAGGATCTTTCTTCAATGCATCTACAAGAATGGTTTCAACCAGCCGCAAAATAAAGAAAGAACATGGCATATTACCAGAAGTTCCACATATTAGCAAAGGTTGGGTTATAACAAAGAAAGAGAAGGAAGCAGTGTGCACTTTCTATGAATCAGATGAAATAAGCACAATATGTCCAGGCAAGGAGGATTGTCTATCAATTAGGAATCATGAAGGAGAGAAGCAACTACAGCAGAAACGATTGGTGCTTGGTAATTTACGTGAGATTTTCGCTGTTTTCAAGGCAAATGACACTAATCCAAAAATAGGTTTCTCATCATTTGCTGCATTGAGACCCAAGTGGTGTGTCTTGGAAGGAGCTGGAGGAACACACACTGTGTGTGTGTGTCTGTACCTACCACCAAAATCCTAAACTTCAGCTATCAGCTTTGGGGGAAAAACAACTATCATATAAAGACCTCATTCTCTATGCAGTTTGTGACAGTGAAAAGGAAGAGTGTATGCTACAAAAATGTGCATTGTGTCCAGGAGAAGGTGGTGTGCATTCCTTGAAGGATTGGAATCTGTTCAGGATGCAGTTGGCACCATAATTACATACAAGCAGTGGACTTCCACAGATTGGACAACCCTTATTAACATTGGTGAATCCCTTGAAAACTTCATTAAGTCTTTGGCAACTAGAATTTGTGCACCAACAACACACACTTATGTGGCTGATGCACAAGCAAGTTTCCTAAAAAAACTGAAAGCTAATCTGATGGTCACTGAAGGTATTCTCCTAGGAGACTTCTCTGAAAACTACTCATTTATTGTACAAGATGCTGCACAAGGTTACCATCGGGAAAATAGTCAGGCAACAGTTCATCCATTTGTGTTCTACTATAAAGTAAATGAAAATGATGTTGAAATTAAAGTTAAAAGTTAGTTTCATTTCTGATGACATGAAACATAGTACAAACCTTGTCTTTGCGTTCTTAAAGCAACTGATCCCCATGATAAAAGAAGAGAGCTCAGGCCTGCGGAAGATTCATTACTTTACTGATGGTTGCGGAGGGCAGTATAAGAATAAATATAACTTCACCAATTTGTGTCACCACAAAGAGGACTTTGGACTGGATGCTGAATGGCACTTTTTTGCAACTTCACATGGCAAAAGTGCTTGTGATGGAGTCGGAGGCACAGCAAAAAGATTGATGGCTCGTGCCAGTCTTCAACGTACATTTAAAGACCAAATTCTGACACCACTTGACATGATGAAATTTCTGGATGAGAAAGATACCAGCACAAAATTTGTATTCTTATCGAAACAAAATGTCCAGCAGACAACTGAATTCCTGGAAAATAGATATAAAAATTCTGTAACCATCCCAGGTACAAAAATTATGACAGTTGTGCATCCATCGTTTAAAGATAATTTACATGAGCAAAAGCATATTTCAACTGAAGATATACAAGTTGGGTATATGTAGCTTGTAACTATGATAATAAAATTTGGTTTGGATTAGTGGTTGAAGTATCAGAAGAATTTAGTGATTATAAGGTCAATTTTGTCTCCACATGGAAGATGTTCTAAACATAGTTTCCCTTCTCATCCTGACTCATGTTGGATGTTATCATCTGATATTATCCAGACAATGACTGCTCCATCATTGACAGCAGGTTCAAGAATAATTCAGTATGCCTTTGATGATCATGAGATGCTAACAGCTGAGGGTAATCATGCAGACCTGTTTGCCACAGTTTCCTGTTCTTGAGTCGAAAGTGTACAGAGCTCTAGTTTAATATGTATCTATAGAATACAGGTCTACATAATATGATACTCCTTTTTTACTCCTATTTTATATGATACTCCTATATATATATGTTTGTATTATTAATAAAAGTAATTATAAAAAAAAGTAAAATATTTCTAAGGGTGGAAAGGTGTGGTGGTAGGGGTGGAGACCACAATAAAATAGAGATCTATATCATAGTTATACATATGGTACCAAGTGCAGTGATGGAACTTCATTTTGTGTAAAGAAATGTTTCCCCAAAATGTGTGGACTTCAAGGTCAAAAGGTCAATTTGTTCCTTGAAAAAGGGTGAACATTTTTATTTGTTCTCCTATTGCTGATTTTTTCGTTTTGGGGTTCTACAGCTCATTCTGAGTCCAAAAACATAGTTTCATATGGTTACGATAATTAGTGAATGTGTGAGATGCATCCAAAGATGCCGACCTTGAGCTATTTTGACCTTAACCTAGATTTTTCTGACCTTCATAACTCGTGAAGTAATGGTCGTAGAAAGCTGAAACTTTCACAGCTAGCTTTCTTGCACGAACTTACCTTATACACCAAAAATAAGGAAGATCTGAGATGGTTGGGTATCAAAATGAAAATTTTTTATTTCACCTATGCTGGAACCCTCCGAAGGGGAGTCTGAATATACAAGCTTGGTTGAATATTTCCTGAAACTGGTATTTTACGAGCTGAGGTGCCTGACTTGATTGTTTTCCACAAGATGCGCCTTGTAGAATCTTTTTGTTCTATTGGAGTACCTAGCTGCTTCATCTGAAAAAAAAAAAATATTTACAGTGAGGCCTTGCATAATGAATTTAATTCATTCCAGAAGGTCATTCATTAACTGAAAAATTCATTACAGTATGCAATGCATTAGTTCAATGGGATTTTCAGTAATTCGTTCGAGCCCAAATTTTGACCCTTTTTGCGCTTGTTTACCCATTTTGTAAAGGTTTTTTAGTGTAATGTGTTCTTATTGTTATATTAATGTTATTCTATGTATATATTTTAAATAAACATGCTAAATAAATAAATTAGTTAAAAATAAAAATATTTTTTACCTTGGTCTTGGAGATAAGGCTTGGAGGAGGATGGGAATTAATGGTTTCTGGAAGGAGAATATCTCTCCATTAGGACATCTGGGAGGTTAAATGATTCTCTCCTGGGTGTCCTATTGCCAGTTGGACCTGGTTGAGGGTCATCAGGATCAACCACATCCACAGATGTTGAAGTTGAAGCAGTGGGGGCTGTTGTAGTCTTGAAGTAGCAGTCAATTTTTGTTTCTTTTTGCTTTCTGCAAATTCCCTGAAATATGGCAGGACTTTCTTTGAAATGACAGATGGCAAGCTCAGTAGCTTCAACATTGGGGTGCTTGCTTGAAATGGCCTTCACCTTGCCCCAATGTAACATTAATTCTTTGACTTCAGCAGAAGTTATTTTCTCTTCTGTTTCATCATCATCCTCACCAGCATCTGACCCTGACTCTGATTCCTTGGCCAACTCCAGAAGATCTTGTGCAGTCAACTCCTTTCCATGGTCTGCAAGAAGTTCTTCAACATCCTCTTGATTGACCTCAAGGCCCATGTCTTGACCCAACTGGACAATTTCAGCCTCTACATTTGGTTCATCTGTTTGAAAAACCTTCAAAATCACGCACAGCAGATGGCTGCAACTTCTTCCAGGCAGAGTTCATGCAAATTGTTGAGACTTCTCTCCATGCTCTCACAACATTCTTGACAGCCTCCAAAATGTTGTAATGCTGCTTCCAGAACTGTGTTAAGGTTACAGAATCCTCACTGGAGATTGCATTATGGCACTGAGCAAACATGAACTTTGTGTATAGCTTCTTGAAGTTTGAAATAACCTGCTGGTCCATAGGTTGGAGCAGTGATGTTTGGAGGCAGATATTTCACAGTAATGAAGCTGAAACTTGTCTTGACAATTTTGTCCAGATCTGGGTCATGGGCCTTAGCATTGTCAAGAAGCAATAAGACCTTTAACTGAAATAAAACTGAAGCATTATTCCAATCAATACAGTGGGATAACTCTGACAAATGGACAAAAAGAGCACTGGACAACTGTCCTGTTCTGATGGAATATTGATGGTTTTATACGTGTGTGCAAATCCTTTCCCGTCTGACTTATGCAAAAGGAATCGCATTGTTTACACCCAATTTTATAGATAATGCCTGAATTATTGGTAGGGCTATTTTTTACTATATTTTTCACAATATTGTTATGAAAATACTACATTAATATCCAAAAGTTTAAGTACATTAGCAATGCCTAAAAAGCCTGGGAAAAATGGAAGTACTAAAATATTTTTTGACAAAGTACGAGTGTTATTATTGACACGATAGAAAGTTCATTTTGCCTTGTTGAGACAAGATTCCATAAATGCAGATGGGTAACACAGATCACTTCCAATACCGTTGATTTTTTCCAATTTGGCATTGATGTATTCCGGACTGGCAATCCTAAGGGCGCGGAGAAACATTGATGAAAAAATGGCCTTAGTGGGGGTGTCATGTCCCGAGTAAAAGTGTACGTAGGACAGTTGTCCAGTGCTCTTTTTGTCCATTTGTCAGAGTTATCCCACTGTATTGATTGGAATAATGCTTCAGTTTTATTTCATTCGAGCAACATTGTCAATAGAAATATTCTTGAGTCTGCCATTATTCAACTTTCAAATAACTTCAACATAAGCAAAGGTCTTTTTCAACTCGATCCTGTTGTTTTGAATTCCTTCAAAACAAATCTAGATAAAAAGGGTAGGACACTTAATCTTTGGTAAACTTGTAAGCTACTTTATTAACTTTTAATCTTCAATTTATTTTTATATATATCGAAACGACTCTAAAAAGGCAGTGTTAAACCTGGGCGTATCTCCAGTATAAATTTGTATTATTTTTATAACTCATTTGATCTTGTGCTAAAAATCAATATGCCTCTGTTAATCCTCTAATCCTTAATTTTTAAGTTTTATTTTTACTTCTCCGTTTATTGCATATATATATATATATATATATATATATATATATATATATATATATATATATATATATATATATATATATATACACACACGGTGAACCAAAAGTAGGTGGACAGTAGGTTGAATACGGTTTGTTATATTATATTATAACTATGGTGTTCATTATAACTATGGTGTTTGTGTTTTATTATATTAAATATTATAACTAAATTTATTTAAATTTTATTTTGTATTATAGTATACAAAAAAATTAAATATGTATTCTCAAAATAAACGTTATCATTTACTGTCCACCTACATTTGGTTCACCCTATATATATATATATATATATATATATATATATATATATATATATATGTGTGTGTGTATATATGTTTGTATGTTATTTATTTATATTTTTTTTTTCTCTTTCTGTAACCTATATATAGGCTGTAACCTTTTATGTATTTCAGTGTTCCTGAGGATGTCATTAGACAAAAGCACTTGAGCACCATTTTGTTTCCTTTCCTTCATGGTTTTATTCATCACATATATATATATATATATATATATATATATATATATATATATATAATGTAGCCTATCATGGTATGCTTGGATTTTGAATATGGCATACTTTCCTAACTTAAAAATAGTTGAAAATAGTTAGATATCCTCGCAAGCAGTGTTTCTCAACCTGAGGGGTTATGGAAAGTGTTCATGGAGTTCATTATGCTGAGCAAAAAAGATGCTTGTGTGAAATTGAAGTTGTTCCAAGCAAACATTATGAAAATGATTGAATAAACTATTTTTTAGGTGAAAACTTGTTAGTTTTATAGTTGAAATTATTTTGTTAGATTGACAGTTAGGATGATTGACTCTCTTTCAGTGAAAACCTATACCTGATTTGCACTTGTCATATATTTGGTTGAATAGATTAATTAAAGTAGCTAACACTCGCACTTTTATTGCTTCATTTTAATTGCAACCATTGATGAGAGACCTAATTTGAATAAGTATGAGGTTGCAAATAGAATCTAAACTTTTAAGGCTTCAGATGCAAGTTTTCAGTTTTCATACTACCAAAATGTACATGAATCTTTTACAAGAATGACAACTGTAGGGTCTTGTCAGAAGAATGTTCAGTAAACAGATCTCCCGCATGTTCAGCAAACTGTACCATTTTTTAATTGAATTGATTGGGTAGCCTCCTTTTGCCAAGACTTCCATCATTGTGGGAAATAGTTTGGGAGCTGTTTTTGCAGCTAAACTGAGTGCAATGTCATTTAGGGAAGGGGGTTTGCCAATTTTTTGTGAAATTGGGGTCACCAGTGCAAAAAAAGTTAAGAAACACTGCTCCAGAGCCTATGTCTAGCATTAATTAATGTAAATTAAAAAAAAAAAATTATATGTATGCTAATATTTTTTTCATAACTTTCGCAATTAACCTTTTGTCTCTATATACCAGTAATTACCTATGTGTTTGTTCAGAATGAGAAAATTAAAAATATTAATCCTGTTGTTGTTTGTAGGTCTAAGTTTAGAATTTATTTTATTTAAAATATACATACATTGTAATCTTTTTGTTTTTACAATATATAAAGTTATTTACTGAAACTGTATTTTCTATGTAAATATTTTTTTTACTATCCAATGGATGGAAAAATGTTGGAACACTAAAACTATAGACCAGTTTGACATCTTGTTGGGAATGTTGAGAAAAAAAATAAAGGATATCATCCGGAGTCACTTAAATGAATACAGGCTAATTTTAGATTTGCAACATGGATTTAGATCAGGCAGGTCTTGTTTAACATCTTTTGGGAGTTCTTATAGCCCTGTATGTCACTGACCAGGGGGTAGATATTTAGATTTTGGTAAAGCTTTTTTGATGAAGTTAGATTTTTTTCATAAATCTAAATATGGGATCTCGGGGTGGGTTTTGAATTTGGTAAAGGAGCTGTTAAGGGATAGAAAACTGTTACTAAATGGGCACTAGTCTGACTGGTAGGAAGTGCTTGGTAGAGTTCTGCAGGGATCAGTTCTTGAACCCTTACTATTTATAATGTACTTGATTTGAAGGATGGGATAAAGAACAAATTTTGAAATTTGTACATGGCACAAAGCTACCTGGAGTTGTCAAACATAGAAGGAAGCTGTAGTTTATAAAGAGTTAAATAAATTTGTAACCTGATTAGATAAATGGCAAATGCAATGCAATTTGCCAGAAAAGTAAAGTTCTTCATAGAGGAGGAAATAACAGAATTTGGATATGAAATGGGTGGAAATTGGTTGGAGGCTGTAGATGAGGAAAAAGGTGTAAGAGTAATTATCCAAAAAAAACCTTAAATCTTCAAGGCAATGGCTTCAGTTTAGGAACAAAACTAATAAAATGTTGGGCATTATAAATAGGAATGAGTTATAAAAGCCAAGAGGTTGTAACCAAACTTAACAATTCATGTTAGGCTAATTCAGATTATTGTACACAGGCATGGTCTTGTTTCAGACAAGGCTTGAAAGGGTGTTCTCTGTGGAGCAACTAAACTAGTTCCTGGCTCGAGGGGAAAAGATTATAAAAATAAATTAAATGAATTAGGAATGTTCTCTTAAAAGGAAGTGTATTAGGGGTGACATGATTGACCTATACAAAATATTTGCAGGAATAGATACGGAAGTTTAGTTAGTAGTAACACAATCCAACCGATGGAAATACAGTAATGCAATTTTGTTTAGTGAAAAAAGGAAATCTTGTCAATAGCTGGGGTTCTTGCGAACAACATAATCCAGTGGTTGAAGTTGGAGATAAATTTGTGATTTAGGTCTGAGTTCTGTTGGCCTGTTTCATCATTTGAAAGACATGGGGCCTAGTCATGTTTTCTCATTGTTCACATGCTTTTTGAAGTAAATTATTTGGTGTTGTATAGTGAATTCTTGTATGTTACTCTAGCACTATAATGTACCATAACCATATGTATGTATGGTACGCTGGTACAGTACAGTATAGTACATTATTAGTGATATACCAATTCTAAAATTTTGCAAATGCTACTTCTGTCTAGATTTGAAAAAAAAATCTGTTCCCTTCATAAATTATAAAATAATGTGTAAATGTCAAACTTTCATGTTTATACATTTCATATTTGTTTAAATACTTTTCCTTAGCTCACTCCACAATGTATAGTATGGTACCAGAACTTGTTACTCATATAGGTACCATGGCTAAAGTGATGGTAAATAGTTTTATTACTCGGTAAAATTGAAATAATTTTGTTTCATGAACTGAATACCAATATTTAAATTGGTTTTCTTTATAATGAACATGTTTTCTTTCAACAGTGTAAGCAAAAATGGTTTTCCATTGAAATTTGAAATCCCTGATGGCCTATTTGAATAAAAAGTGGATATACAATTTGTTTCTAAACTTGTTAAAATACTTCAACATAAGTTTTACTTTAAAATTTTTGTATTAAACCAACTTAATATGGAATTATTAATAATATAGTGTAGATTACAAGAATTTATAAGATATTAGCTAGTTGGAGAAAATGTAAATTTATGGGTAACTTAACTTATCAAGCTTTCCTTTTTTGTGGATGTAAAATATATAACACTTTGAATTGAGTATGAATTATCAGTGTTTTTTGTATGTTCAGTTTTCTATAAATATAGATATTTTGCAATGAAAATGTTAAAATTTCAAAATCTGTTTAATTTTGCCAATGCAGACACCCAAAAAATGGTTTTCTGCAAATACCAATTAATCATCATTGGCCTCAGCCAAATTTAGTCGATTCTCTTGTAGATTTTTTGAAATTTAAAAATTTTCATTGCAAAACAAAATCCATATTTACAGAAAATTTAACATTTAAAAAAATGCTATTTACCATAATTTCTACTCATTTCAGTGTAATTGCATAAAATACATTTTCCATTCACAGAAAAGGCAATGCTTAAGTTGTTAGCCATAAATTTAAATTTTCTCCAACTTGCTATTCTCTAAATACTATAAACTGTAATCCCTACTCTTTATTAGTAATAATTCTATATTAAGTTGTACTTAAGATGGTTTAATATAAAAATTATAATGTTGAATTTAAGTATTTTAATAATTTTATAAACCCAAATTGTGTGTATATTTTTATTCAAATAGTCCACCAGGGCCTTGAAATTTTAATGAAAAATTTTGTTGTTTACATTGTTGAACTTTTCTTTCTTCAACATAAGGAAAACGAATTTAAATATTGGTATTTAATTTATGAAACAAATAAAATTACTTCATTTTACTGAGTAGGCCTAATAAAACTAATGAACATCACATTATCCATGGTAATATGAGTAACTAATTCTAGTACATAGTGTATATTGTGTAGTGAGCTAAGGAAAAGTGTTTAAACAAATCTGAATTTTAAAAATATGAACTTAGTTTTCACATTGCATTAGTAAAATTTCTGAGCACATGTGCACACACTTTGAAAATACTTGAAAATTATCAGTTGTAAGATTTTCCTAAAACTTGTAACCATTTATTTATTTTTATCCCTTGCTCTTAATAGTTGGTGTTGGGCTCTGAATTGGGTTAAATTTGTTTGAGGGTCAAACAAGATTTGAAGATTTATTGGAATGAAGAGATCTCTCTCATACACCCCCCTCCTGTTCCTTCCCCCTCCCCCCTTTTAAGATAGTGGGCTTTTCCTTTACTTGTGCAACTTTATGGCTGGGCTTCATGCACATGCATGCAAACCATGTTTAATGATTTAAAAACTATATTAGGGTAAAGTGGAATGGTTTCAATAGGAACTCGCTCTCTCTCCCCTTGGCTGTCAAATGTTAAAATTAAGGCTTCTTTCGTAGCTCTATGTAAAGATTTTGTTGATAAGATAAAATAGATAAATTATTGTACATACTGTAATAGTGTCAAAAATGTCCCACTTAAGCCATGAGCCAACTGAAGGTCAAATCAGAATGTTAGGTTTTTGTTAAACTTTTACTAAGTAAAGAATCAAATTTCATCTATCATTGTAGCTTTCACGTTTCCTGAATGTATGGCACTACCAAGAAATTTTAAGTGGATGTTGTATTGCTTATAATTTAGGGGTGAGCCCCCCCTGCTGCTCCTCTTTTAATAGCATTGGTGGTCAGGGATAAAGTATATGAACTTTAAAATGTATTTTAATTTGTACATTTAATAAAAGTAGCTATTGATATGGAACTTGCATTTGAATATTTAAGAAAATCAAAGATGGCTTCTTGCTATTTTACCCTCTGTTTTTTCCCTCATTTGTGTACTTAGTTTTTATAGTTAAATTTTCATTTTATTGGATTTCTGTATTGTCAAATTTCATGATTTTGCATTAAATTAATAGGTATCAGTTTAGTAGGTATAGGGCCTAAATTACTTTTTTTAATATTTTTGAGTGGTATGTATCATCAGAATAGTAATCTAATGGTTTGGAAAAAAATTAAATTCTAATGTAAAACTTGCCTTCAACTTGATTGACTTACCTATTCCTCTTCACACTAGATTTTTTTACATGGATTGAATTATTCTAGCACTTGATTAGGCCTCCTAGTACACTTCTCTCTATACCCACTTTTGCTTGTTCTTATATATATACACCCCTCTGACTTAATATTAACTTGAACATTGGCACTGTGGCTAGTGAGAAATGCCTATTGATGGTTTTCAATTGTTTTGAAAAGTAAATCTTGAATTGTGTTGAAATTGTAACAGTAACAAATGTGTGTTAGATTGTGTTGCACTACCAAAATACAGTATTTCCTTTTCTGATATTTCAGAAACTTTTGTTAGGTTCATTTTTAAAAGTTAAATAAAGGAATTACTTATTGAAATATTGGCCCCTTTTATACTCTGGAGTCTGGACTATGGATGATGAGTGTCGTAGTGTTTGTATCATCGTGTGTCCATGGTAATCACTTAGGCCCTATTCAGTAAGTTTGGTTATCCCTGTTGTAGACAAAACTTTTCAAACATTGATCTGGGCTTATTACCCCTGTAAAGAAGGGCTGGTTACACTGATGTTAGTGAAGGTGTGAGGACTTTAAAACTGATAGTATTTACATTTTTTGAAAGTGGAAATAAATTAACAGTTCCATTCATAGAAGTGTTGCTTCAACCATTGTGCCTTTTATTCTTTAAACCCACAATTTTTGATCCATAGTTCGGGAACTTTTGTCATCATTATGGCATAAGCTTAGAAACTGTCATATTGAAGGATTTTGAATTTTTCACAAGCTAATATGAACTCTAAATTACAGTACTGTACCTTATTAAATTTAACTTTTGTATTATTGTACAGTATTTCTATTTTCACTTGAAATTGAAGGAAGATGGGATTTTGAATTTTCAGCAAAAGGCTTCAGCTTCAGTTAATCAGTTTTTTTTTAATCTTTTGACTATTTAAAGGTTGTCTGAGTGCCATTCGCCTTTTTGCTATTAATCTGGAATATTGACTTTGTGATACGTGTTAAAACTAATGCAATTGAACAGTTAATTTTAATGTTTGATTTTGAGAACATTACATCCTTTACAATGTTGCTTGGGGTTTTCAGCCATGGAAATGTGCTTGCTTTTATTGCTTGACCTCCATGATATATTAAGGTCAAGTAGACCTAGCCACTATTTGGGAATTGCCATTGGTTAGCAAAGGATGTAGCCTAGTGAGGAATACATGTTTATTTTTTATTTAACTCCATTTTGTCATAAGTGTCATTTCATTATGGTGGGTTCTAATTATAAAAACTTTTAATATTACTGTAACTTTCTAAGTTTTGACAGATTTTAAGTTTGGATTTTGATACTATTGGTATAAATTTTAAGTTATTTCCTTTCAGATAGCTGCTAAAATTCAACCAGCCTCTCAGAAACGACCTTTAGAAGAAGGAGAAGGTATGTTTAAAGCTTGAAGATTTGCAATAGATCTTCCATAAATAGATCATTGCTCGATTCTCATTCATTGGGATAGCTGAGTATACTGTCAGAACTTGCCTTTTTGCCTATTGTTAATTGCCAATATCACCACTATTTAAAATATTAGCTACATATGATAGCCTATATATAATACTACTATAGTAAATTGAACTAATACAGACTTAACATTTGCTTAAAACCACTTAAAATTATAAGTACACCATTGAAATGGGGGGTGGGCATGATGCTGGTAAGTGGTTTGTAATAACTAGCTAGGCTAGTCTTAATTCACCTACCAGATACTATGTTAGTGGAGTCACGGCAGCTGCTTCTAGTTGCTGGGAAGGAAGAGAGAGCTGCCAGTGAGAACCACCCAGATTCCCCTCTTACGCAAACTGTTTTGTTCTTTCCAGCACCACACACTGCTGAGAACAGAAAAAATCAGGGTGAGCAATTTCACAATTTTGCTTGGCTGGGATTGTCAGCTGCTTTGCTCCTAATAATTTAAAAATGGGTTCTTACCTTTATGATCTCTGGGGCATAGCCTGTCTGCCTTTTAATGACTTACTTATTCCTCCACTTATGGTGGGATGATTTAGAGAAGTACATCCTTTTCTACTCCATTTATTCAGAAAATGTGAAATAAACCTCGGGTTAATTACATAAGCAAACAGGTATTTACAGGTAACAAAAATAACATTTTTATTAATCATACATAAATGTGCATCCAGAACCAACTATTCACTTGGATAAAAATGTTACTACAAACCAGGGATAGTAATACTTTGTCTCGTACCAAAAACAAAATAGTCGGCATAAAACCTTCATAGAATTATTGGCCATCACCAGTTAACAAGGGTGATATTGAGTGATCACCCAAAGGATATAAAACACTAAAGCTTTGTCCATATTCAGTTCAATAATAAAGTATCCTAACCAACAATCCCTGATAAAGAAAAACCCAAAAACATTTTGGGATTATCTTCACTGGCATCAGTGGACCCATGGGAATCTATGAGTGCAGTGATGCCAGAAAAGGGAGGAGAAATTATCCAAAAATTTATAACTTTAATAATTACTTAGATTTCTACAAAGTAGAAATCTAATTGTTTTTGCTGAAGTTGTTCTTCCAGCAGGGTCCATCCTTTTCTCTTCATTTGATCTTCATGAAACTTGGAAATGTTGCCACTATTAAGTTACTGAAGTCACTTGACTGACATGTATACCATTAGAAAGCTCTTCAAAATCTCTCGCATACAGTAATTGAAAATTAGAAAGGAGTAAATATTCAAATATTAATTGTAAAAAATGAAATGGTCATAAAATGAATTCTTAATGTAGCAAGTTTATTTTTTATACTCTTAAGTAGAATACAGTATGTAGAGCTTGCTTATATGGCAAAAATTTGAAGTTCATACCTCTTAGTTTTGAATTGAGGATGTACTGGACATCATTAGGTTATATTTTGCAGTGCAGGCTGAAGGCACAATTTTGGGAAATTTTGCAGGGAACAAATGCTTATACTGTAGATAATTAACTGTGTATATGTCATCTTCAATATATATAGGGTACATATGTACTATTAGAAAGACATGAGAATTTCCTATAAGACAGAATTAGTTAAAAAATATAATTTTTATTGTTTGTAAAATAGTAAAGAAACTTTAAATTCTTCTAAAATATGAAATACTCAATGGAGAATTTTGAACTTTGGGTCATTCCATGTCAGCTTAGCCACAAACTGGTAATTTTTGCACTCACCATCTTTGATTTTAATATTTGGTATATTAGTGTACATATAGGAGAAACTGAAATCCCCCAATTATTAAAGCTGGCTGACCTTTGGTTGCTGAGATATATAAGTTCACAAAGTTGTGAACTTTGACTTTTTTTTTTTTTTTTTTTTTTTTTTTTTTTTTTTTTCCCTTGAGGCTCGTCAGGTAATTTCAAATTGCAATTGCTCCATAACTATTGAAGCTAGAGTACTGATTTTGGTGGTGTTTGAAAACTTTCGAGTAACCCTTTCTATTTTCCATAAAAAAAAAAAAGTTCTTTGACCTTGAATAGGAAAATATACCATCTTCATTTTATTAAAGATTTGTACATACTCTCAGGCAGTTAGAACATGTGGTGAAAAGTTTGTGTGGCCAGTGAATGGTATGACAATGGTTATTTTAACTAATGCTCTGTTGAAAATTTTTTTTTTACCAAAATGTAAAATTAATTAATATCTAGGTTCTGTACTTAATAATATTATGTACCTACTTGCATCAATATTAACATTTTATTATTGTGCAGGACCATATACAGTGATCCCCTGACCTGCATGAGAGTTCTGTTCCTGAAAAAGCTTGTGCAGCACAAAATCATTCTGGTTGGAACTATTTCCCCATAATATAAATGGGGTTAGCAGGATGAAAGTTTGAAGAATCATATACAGTGATCCCCCTTCCTGCATGAATTCAGAGATAGGAGGAGGACATTTCACTACCCTTTTTTTGATCTGCATGAGTTAAGATTCAAAGATTAGCGAGAATTTTTTAAAATTATGGTTAACACTTAAAAAATGGCTTATTAAAATTTTTGTATGATACGTGTAATACTCGTGCACGATACATACATATGATATTTCAGCATTTGCAGCTGACAGCATCATGCCCAGTAGCTTCTCTTGTACAACAAACTAGTTTATATAGTCATTTTTCTCGCGCTCCTCTGGATTATTAGTCTTTTATGGTGATTTTTGAAATTTGTATTTTCACTAGTTTTTACTATATACTCGTTGTATACTCTACATGCAATATTATTATACATTTATTGTACAATGATTTAAAAGCTTTTCAGGTAAAAATTACTTTATACATGGTTTTTTAAAACTTTTATACCCCCTTAACCCTTTATATTATGGGGGGAGAGTTCCGACCTGCACAATTTCGCGCTGCATGAGCTTTTTCAGGAATGGAACCCTCATGTAAGTCAGGGGGTTACTGTCTAAAGTAATTCTTACCTGAATAAAAGCTTTTAAATCATTGTACAATGAATGTATATAAATAATGTGTATAAAATAATATATAAGAAGTATAAACAGTAAAAACTTGGGAAAAAACAAATTTTGAAAATGTTGCTATAAAAATGTAATAATCTAGGAGTGAGAAAGATGACTCAATTTGAGGCACTGTGTGATGATGCCTGCCATGGTCCCAACAATCCATTTTTTATGGTACCAGAAAGGGCTATCCCATTGTCTATCATAATACATGGTCCTCATATGGCAGGCTAATCTTTATTGCCCAGTGTTTTTTCACTTTTAGATTGGTGGGGGTGGGGGGGGACTGTGTGTGTGTGTGTGTTGTGTGTGTGTGTGTGTGTGTGTGTGTGTGTGTGTGTGTGAACTTTAAAACTTGAATGTACATTTTCTCAACTTAAATTTGGCACACACATCACTGTTGCAAGGAGTGCCTCTTATAAACTAGCTGGTTGTACAAGGGATGTGTTACTGGGCATGTTGCTGCAAATGCTAAAGTATTGTACATACTGCACATCCAGTAAGTTTTAAATATTAAATCAATACTTAGTTTCCATAGCAATGTTATGTTAATTACAATACTATTTTACATACAGTATTACCCCTCTATACCAGAATAATTGGAAAGTGGCCCATCTGGTATATAGAACTTTCACATGTGAACATACACACACACGATTATTTATTATTATTATACAATATAGCTTTAAGGCATTTAAAGCACCAATCCAATTAAATGATAACTGTGAATTAATTACATTGCAGTTCTAATAAATATTGTGTTGAATGGGGTCTGTCAAAGAAATGCCACAGGATATTCCATTTCTAGCTATGCCACTGGAAACAACCTACTTTCTAAATTTGATCCTGGAATAATAATACAAATTTATGACTATTGCCGATTATGCTCATTTACTTATCAAATAACACCACACTGTTATGTTCATTTGTAGCATCAAATTGCATTCTAACACGCTAGAAGGCATTTACAATGGAGGGGAGAGTTAATGCGGGCCTACCAAATGATGTCAAGCAAATGAAGTTTTGTTACTGGACATTTTTTTTAATACTGGACTAATTTTGGTACTAAAAAAAGAGATGCCAGTCTGTTAAGATAGTCCAGTATAGATGGGTAATAATGTATGTAATATACAGCATGTCCATGAAGTTGTGCATCATAGGAAAATACATATGTTTTATTTGTTCAAAATGATTCCCACCAATCTCAAAACATGTTTGAAATGAAAAAGCAGGTTTCTTTGAATGTTCCTAAACATATTTGGCATGGAGATATAAATAGACATTGCTTATGTTCCTATGATATGTGACTTTATGGACACCCTGTATTTTGTTAATATTAAGTTATAATATGTAATTTACTTGGACTTGTACAGTACATGTGGCAGTAGGGTGTGTCAATTTTAGGGAGCAAAGTGAAATCTTTAGATTTTCAGAGACTACTAGTGACCAAATGATGCATTTTTGTGCTAAATTGAAATATGGCTTTAAAATCCAGATTTGACCACTCCTAGCTACTTATATTTGAAGTTGAAGTTTACGAAAAATCAGCAAATTTGGAAGTTTTTTTTTTGTATATAACTATATTTTACATACATTACATACATTTTAATTGTATTTCAATATTGAAACTTAGAAATATAGATAGGTTTCTTGAACTTTGCCAAGGATGCCATGTTTGCCTTGCCCTTGTTCCTGGATATGAGCTCCCTACTGGCCACCTGGCCACTGATGTATGCCTCCCTCTTGAGTAAATATGTTGTGCTGCTTCAGTTGTCATCCTTACAACACCTCTCTACTGACTGTGTGTGAGGGCCATGCAGGAACTTCCATTGGTCTATCCAGAAACTCCTTGATTGCAGCAGCAGTGGTGAGGGAGCAGGTCAGAGGAGGCTGTCATGCCAGAATTCCAGTCAATAAACTCAGTGTTTAGTGGCATCTGGGTTGATGTCAGGATTCTTCCTGGGTCTGACTGCAGTCTCCTACCTGTGTCCTCATCTTCACCTCTGATTTCCAGTATCCTCTTCACTGCCTCCCTCCTCTCCTCCTCCACCTCACTGCACAGCCTCAGTGTGTGTGCATACCAGGCTGATATCTCTACTGTAGGCATCACTATTCCTATCACCACCACCACCACCACCTGATTTCTGAGCAGCTCCAGCTGGTACAGTACATGCCTGGGACCCTCCACCCAGCTGTGATTTAACTTGATGTTGAGCCAGTTTCGCATGTAGACTCCCACTATGAATTCCATAATTATCCTCAGATTCTTCAGGTTGCTACCCTTCAGCCCATGTTTGGAAATCCACAATCTGCAGAACCTTAGAGCTGTGGAGACCCACCTACTGTGACAGACTTGCCCAATCTCCAGGAGAGCTAGACTCTGAGGTACCTCTCTCAATCTGATGGCAGTGATGATTCTGTAGCCATATGATTGGTCTGTGCTGAGGTCCTTGACTAGCTCCTGACTAGGATGGGGTAGAGGAGGACCAACAGTGATCCTTGTGAAATTTGGGTTGATCTCCAGCTCAGTGGCAGTCTCTAACATCTTCCCTAGGGGCCCAGACCACTTGTTGCTTAATGTCTTACCCTCCAGTGCAGACACCAGGTGTCTGAGACTCAGCTCTCCAGTGTGCAAGTCACAGACAATCCACACCAACTTCCTGCTAAGCTTGGCTTCCACATAATGCATTACTCCTCCCTCCCAGCCACTATTCACGTTAATACTGTCACCTATGGCCAAAAGGGTCTGGTCTGCTCCTCTCTCTCTCAGCCAGTTCACATTGCCAATGGACACCTTCACTGCCTCATCCCACAGTGCCTTCACTTTAGTCCTGATCCTGACATGTGTTGATTACAGGTCCTGTGAATAGAGCATTGGCCTTTCTTCACTGAGCCAGTAGCCCTGGAACAATGCTGCTGTTAATCAGGTCATTAACTGGGTAATTCCTCTCTTCCTCTCCCCCCCTCTCCAACCATACCTCAGCAGATCTCTGGCCATGGGCAGCTCAGCAGGGGGAAGTTCCCTCCCAGTCCCCACTAACTGGGTAATTCCTCTCTTCCTCTCCCCCTCTCTCCAACCATACCTCAGCAGATCTCTGGCCATGGGCAGCTCAGCAGGGGGAAGTTCCCTCCCAGTCCCCACCAAATGACTTAGGTGAGAACTTGATTTGCTTCGGGTTCTGATTATGATTACATAAAATTAAGTTAATTGAAATTCTTAATATCTTCCTATAAGCTCAGATAAAAGGGTGTGTTGTTATAGGTACAAGATTTAATTATTCAAAGTAATGACAATTTCATATATCTATCATATCAAAATATACGAAGTTTGGGTCACACACAATTTCAAATAATTTGAATTGCACAATATTTACATTACGAAGTAATCAAAATTGTCAAAAAGGAGGGAAAACACATTCATTCACACTCAAAACTCCAGCATTTATGACTGTGAATCTTAGAAACCATACTGCACACCAAAAATAACCAAAGTTGACCACACATATCAATGGCACATTGATGTACGATGCTACAGTCATATTTAGGTTATATTTCAAACTTTTATGGTCAAATATAAGTAGGTAAATGGCTTTTTTAAACACTAAAGATATTTCTAAGTTTGCTAGATAATGACAATCATTTGAGCATTAGTAGTTTTTGAATTGTTGGCTTTACTAAAATTGACACACCCTAATGTGGCAATGTAATGTATGTTGCATGTAGGTGCACATCATAATGTAAGTGCATGTGCACTGGACTTACAATTGCATGTGAAAGTGTTAATATGTAATTTTAGTATTTACCACAATTTTAAAAAATTTGTCCTGATATATATCTATATCTCTATCTCTATCTCTATCTATCTTTGACTCTTAGCTCATGCAGATAGGATGATGACATTTCACTACCCTTTGTCCAATCTCTGAATTTGTGCACATTGGACCTCAATGCAGGTCCGGGGATCACTGTACACACGTTGCAATCTGACTCAAAAGCCATATGTTCACACCTGGCTAGACATGCTGATTCAACAGCCATATCTGGAAAAGAGATATTAATACAGGAAAAGAAATAAACTCAGTCAGAAAAAGATTGATGAACTAACAAATCGACTTAAATTCAATAAAGAGGCAGAGAGAAGTGAAAAGATGAAGGTCCTAAATGTATTACCCAAAAGTTGGAGTGAGAGAGAAGTAGCTGCAGAATTCAACACAACAAGGCACAACAATTGCCAAAAAACTTGTTAAAGAACTGGATGTCCTTTTAGATCCAAATCCAAAGGCTGGAAAGTTAATGAACAAAACACGAGACACAATATCAAAGCATTTTATCTTTCAGAAGACATTAGTAGAATAATGCCTGGTAGAAAGAACTACCTTAGCATTGTTGAGAGAGGAAGAATCTTCTGCTTTTGCAATTTAAAAGCAGCTTGTCAGCTTTGCAAAGAAAGATCCTTTGGTGAAAGTGGGCTTCAGGAAATTTGCAGAGCTGCACCCAAAGAAATGTTATTGCTGGTATCAGGAACATTGTGTGCGTGTGTGTATACACACGCTGTTCATCAGAATGCTAAGCTTGTTTGTAGGAGCTAAATTAGATAAGCTAACAGAAAATGATGAAAACCCGATCAAGCATGTATGATTGTCTTGCTTTGATGGAGTGCAATGCTACCTCAGGGAATGTGAACATTATGGAGACAGGATGGTTGAAAGACACTCCCAAAATATATTTTATGGCAATTGCATCAATTCAATACAGTTAAAGAAGTGGATCAATACAAACTGGTCCAATCTTTAATCAATTCACCTTTGTTTAGATGATTATAATGAGCATTTCTGTAGCAACTTGAAGAATACCAAATGCATGACTTCATGACCAGGATGCAAGCAACTTATTACTGTGAAAATAAAATGTCTTTGAAAGCTGGTGAAGTCTTTGTAGTGTGTAACTGCAGAAAATTACTTTTTGTCCTCCAAAATGAGACTAGAGCTTTCACTGAAACAATCAGATGGCAACGTCATCCATTTCTTTTGCATGATATAACAAACAAGATGAGATTGCTCAAAAGTATCTAATATGCTTCATAAAAGAGAACATCCCATCCATTAACAAAATCATATGCTTTTCAAATGGCTGTACAGGATGATATAAAAACTGGAGGGTTCCAGCACAGGTGAAGCAAAAAATTTTCATTTTGACACCCGACCATCTCAGATCTTGCTTATTTTTGGTGTATAAGGTAAGTTTGTGCAGGAAAGCCAGCTGTGAAAGTTTCAGCTTTCTACGACCATTACTTCACGAGTTATGAAGGTCAGAAAAATCAAGGTTAAGGTCAAAATAGCTCAAGGTCGGCATCTTTGGATGCACCTCACACATTCACTAATTATCGTAACCATATGAAACTCTATGTTTTTGGACTCAGAGTGAGCTGTAGAATCCAAAAACGCAACGAAATCAGCAATAGGAGAACAAATAAAAATGTTCACCCTTTTTCAAGGAACAAATTGACCTTTTGACCTTGAAGTTCACTCATTTTGGGGAAACATTTCTTTACACAAAATGAAGTTCCATCATTGCACTTTTAATATAAACAATAAAAATGTATCTTATTCACCAACTATACTGTCTTAAAGAATTTTTCAAATTTCTGGCAAAATCGCCATATGTACCGTATATGCATATATGTACTGTTAAAATCTAGAGATATTCATTATTTAAACTACTTAAGCAAAAATAAATATTAGAAACGTGATACAAAATCACTTAGATATAAGCTAGGTACCATAGGTATAACTATGATATAGATCTCTATTTTATTGTGGTCTCCTCCACCCCTACAACCACACCTTTCCACCCTTAGAAATATTTTACTTTTTTTATAATTACTTTTATTAATAATACATTAATACAAACATATATATATATATATAGGAGTATCATATAAAATAGGAGTAAAAAGGAGTATCATATTATGTAGACCTGTATTCTATAGATACATATTAAACTAGAGCTCTGTACACTTTCGACTCAAAAACAGGAAACTGTGGCAAACAGGTCTGCATGATTACCCTCGGCTGTTAGCATCTCATGATCATCAAAGGCATACTGAATTATTCTTGAACCTGCTGTCAATGATGGAGCAGTCATTGTCTGGATAATATCAGATGATAACATCCAACATGAGTCAGGACGAGAAGGGAAACTATGTTTAGAACGTCTTCCATGTGGAGACATAAAATTGACCTTATAATCACTAAATTCTTCTGATACTTCAACCACTAATCCAAACCAAATTTTATCATCATAGTTACAAGCTACATATACCCTAACTTGTATATCTTCAGTTGAAATGTGCTTTTGCTCATGTAAATTATCTTTAAATGATGGATGCACAACTGTCATAATTTTTTGTAGGACCTGAGGAAATCTCACCAACCTCCAACTGGGTATGACTAATAGGCACAAATCTATGAAATCTATGAGTACCTGGGATGGTTACAGAATTTTTATATCTATTTTCCAGGAATTCAGTTGTCTGCTGGACATTTTGTTTTGATAAGAATACAAATTTTGTGCTGGTATCTTTCTCATCCAGAAATTTCATCATGTCAAGTGGTGTCAGAATTTGGTCTTTAAATGTACGTTGAAGACTAGCACGAGCCGTCATTCTTTTTGCTGTGCCTCCGACTCCATCACAAGCACTTTTGCCATGTGAAGTTGCAAAAAAGTGCCATTCAGCATCCAGTCCAAAGTCCTCTCTGTGGTGACACAAATTGGTGGAGTTATATTTATTCTTATACTGCCCTCCGCAACCATCAGTAAAGTAATGAATCTTCCGCAAGCCTGAGCTCTCTTCTTTTATCATGGGGATCAGTTGCTTTAAGAATGCAAAGACAAGGTTTGTACTGTTTCAGGTCATCAGAAATGAAACAATAACTTTTAACTTTAATTTCAACATCATTTTCATTTACTTTATAGTAGAACACAAATGGATGAACTGTTGCCTGACTATTTTCCCAATGGTAACCTTGTGCAGCATCTTGTACAATAAATGAGTAGTTTTCAGAGAAGTCTCCTAGGAGAATACCTTCAGTGACCATCAGATTAGCTTTGTTTTTTTAGGAAACTTGCTTGTGCATCAGCCACAAGTGTGTCTTGTTAGTGCACAAATTCTAGTTGCCAAAGACTTAATGAAGTTTTCAAGGGATTCACCAATGTTAATAAGGGTTGTCCAATCCGTGGAAGTCCACTGCTTGTATGTAATTATGGTGCCGACTGCATCCTGAACAGATTCCAATCCTTCAAGGAATGCAATAACACCTTCTCCTGGACACAATGCACATTTTTGTAGCATACACACTTCCTTTTCACTGTCACAAACTGCATAGAGAATGAGGTCTTTATATGAGAGTTGTTTTTCCCCCAAAGCTGATAGCTGAAGTTTGGGATTTTGGTGGTAGGTACAGACACACACACAGTGTGTGTGTGTTCCTCCAGCTCCTTCCAAGACACACCACTTGGGTCTCAATGCAGCAAATGATGAGAAACCTATTTTTGGATTAGTGTCATTTGCCTTGAAAACAGCGAAAATCTCACGTAAATTACCAAGCACCAATCGTTTCTGCTGTAGTTGCTTCTCTCCTTCATGATTCCTAATTGATAGACAATCCTCCTTGCCTGGACATATTCTGCTTATTTCATCTGATTCATAGAAAGTGCACACTGCTTCCTTCTCTTTCTTTGTTATAACCCGACCTTTGCTAATATGTAGAACTTCTGGTAATATGCCATGTTCTTTCTTTATTTTGCGGCTGGTTGAAACCATTCTTGTAGATGCATTGAAGAAAGATGCTGTTCTGTGAATGGTGTATGGTGAGTGTGTTAGTATTTGAATCTTCCTCTTGTAGTCAGTCATCTCACTGAAGGCATTCTTGCATCACTCCTGCATGCCTGCGAAAATGATATACATGTTTGAGTAAATTTATATGCAAACATATGACCTATTATAGGCTTATTATACTTTAATGAAGGTACTACAGATATATATACAGTACTCACAAATTATTGTCATCCATTTTAGATTGCTTTTCTTCACTTTCTTGTGTAAAACTTGTCATATGAAGTTTCTAGCTTTCTCTTCAGGGATGTTGATGCCATTTCAAATTTTGTTTCAGCCTTTGAAGATCTCCCTTTTCGTGACAGACCCTCTGAAAAACAAATAAAATAAATTGTTAACTTTTTTAATCAACTGTAGGCCTATAGATGTACATGTACATTAAAAATACTTACTTGTCTTCACTGGTGTCACATTCAGCATTGGAAGAATTGTGTCTAAATCTCCTTGGAAATCTTCAAACATTATTTCAGTAGTACACCCATAGGCAGAGGAACGTTTTTCTGTGGCAGGGCATCAGTTCTGAGTTCGAATGAGACAATATCTCACACACTTTTGTCTCAGCTTTGATTTTATTGATATCATTAACACAATTTTTACAAATGTAATCTCCATATATTAATCCGTGAATTCCTTGCAGTGTATTACGGACTGGCACAAGTGCTTTTTCGATCTTATGTTTTCTAAGAGGATCAGCACAAACTTTTCTACCCATCTTGTTTATCTGTAAGAAAGGCATAAAATAAGTAATTAATTTATGTTCACAAAATATATTATTTAACAGTACAGTACATATATGCATATACATATGGTGATTTTGCCAGAAATTTGAAAAATTCTTTAAGACAGTATAGATGGTGAATAAGATACATTTTTATTGTTTATATTGAAATTGCAATGGTGGAACTTCATTTTGTGTAAAGAAATGTTTCCCCAAAATGTGTGAACTTCAATGTCAAAGGGTCAATTCGTTCCTTGAAAAAGGGTGAACATTTTTATTTGTTCTCCTATTGCTGTTTTCGTTGCATTTTTGGATTCTACAGCTCATTCTGAGTCCATAAACATATAGTTTCATATGGTTACGATAATTAGTGAATGTGTGAGGTGCATCCAAAGATGCCGACCTTGAGCTATTTTGACCTTAACCTTGATTTTTCTGACCTTCATAACGCGTGAAGTTATGGTTGTAGAAAGCTGAAACTTTCACAGCTAGCTTTCTTGCACAAACTTACCTTATACACCAAAAATAAGCAAGATCTGAGATGGTCGGTTGTTAAGCACCGATTCACCTGTGCTGGACCCTCAACTGTAAGAACTTTTTAAATCTGTCATCACAGATTACTTTGGAATTAATGCAGTGTGGCATTTTTTGACAAGTCATGGGAAGGCAGGCAGGGTTGGCCTTAGGCCAATTGAACATATTTGACCAAATTAGGCCCGGCGCTCACATGGGCCCCACACTAGGGTTGCCACCTCCAGCTTTGAAAAATAAGGAATGCAGTCCTTGGAGCCATGGTTTAAGCAGTTGAAAAAACATGTTGATTTATTTAGCTTTTTGAGTAAATTTCAACAAATTCCAAAGGAGGAATTACCAAACCTGCTGCAGATTTGGAAATTGCTCTAACAGATGTAAAGCTCATTCAGGAAAATGAACTTGTAAACTCTATAAAGTTAGCAGATTTAGATGGTCATATGCTGGTTGAGGAAATTGAAGCACTGAAGCCAATTCTTCCTTCTTCCTTCTTCATACTTTGGAAAGCCTTCAAAAATCCTGGAATTCCTTGTTTTGAATGAGAGAGCTACTGGATTTCCAAATTTTTTTTATTGCTCTACGCATATTTTTGACAATTCTTTTCCAAATTAAAATTGATCAAATCTTATCTAAGGTCAAACGTGCTCCAAGATAGACTCGACAGCCTCGCAAATTATCCATAGAATGTGATGAAGCAAAAAACTTCAACTTCAACAAAATTTTGAGTTTGCAGAACAGAAAGCAAGCAAGAAAGATTTCTTATAAGTATAGTTTTTTTAACACGTTTTATGTCAAAATATAAGCTAATAAATATAGTTTTATTTTAATACAACGTAATAGCATATATTCCTGATACCTAATTTGAAATAATCAAGTCCAGGAGGCCACACCAAAATGGTCCAAATTGGGCCCTGCAATTGCTAAGGCCAGCCCTGAAGGCAGGGACCCTGTGATGGTGTAGGAGGTACTGTTAAGAGACCACCTGCTAAAGTTACTGCAATGGCCATATGATCAGTAGATGCTTTCTGCACAGCAGTTGCATACATTTACAAAAGATGATGATAGTAATATCAGGTCGTCATTCAATCGTTGAAGGTTCTAAAAATGAAGATTTGCTCCTTCAAGCAAGATATTCAAAAGCAAGAACAATTGCTGATACTTGGAAAATACACCATTTAAAACCAGTTTCATTAACTTCTCTCTCGAGTTTAAGCACTTTTCCTCATCAGGATGTTCACATTAAGGTTGTTGAAGAGGAAGAACTTCTGTACATGGTTTTGTCACTGTTGCATATGATAACTTATGGTGGTTGGTTTGTGTTTTGGCTAAGACATTTGAGGAGAGAAGTAAAGCTATTCTTTCTCTATCCACATGGCCCCAACCCATCATTCTTCTTCCCTCATCACCCAGATGCTCTTATAACTATACTAACTGTTGTTTTGACAAGTTGCGGTATCTACTGCAACTGGAACATACCACCTAATCAAGGAAGATACTGCAAATGTCTCCAAAGCCCTGATAGAATTACAGCAGAGAAATGTAAGTTACACTTAAAAGTTGCGCATATATGAGTGTATCGGATGTAAATTTACAGTGTAGATTTTAGTAGATTTCCTAAAGATCACTTGGTCAATTACACTGGTCTGCGTCATTTTTGAGGTCAAGGTTTTTTTAGTTCTTTTATAAGTTTTGCTACATCTGTGGTAAACTCACTATGTCAGACTGGCAGTCAAACATCACACATTTTGTGAGGAAAAGCTATCATGCCTACTTTGGAGTTAAACTTGGTGACTGGGACAAAGCCTTTGCCCCTCACATATGCTGCAAAACGTGCGTTTAAAGTCTGTGGCACTGGAGCCACAAGAAGGTAGTGTGTCTACCTTTTGGTGTCCCAATGGTGTGGAGGGAAGGAAGAGATACTACTGACTGTTATTTCTGTATGATAAACCTACAAGGTAAGTTAGTATGAATTTAGTATGAGTTTCATTTTATACTTACAAAAATATGCCTGACAATATATGAGATGTGTGTCTATCTTATCTTTATCTGTTTCTTTCTAGGCATAAATCGAAAAAACAAGCACACGTAAAGTATCCAGACATGCCATCTGCCATAAAGCCAGTGCCTCATGGACCAGAAATTCCAATTCCAACACCGCCCGACAACTTTGATTCGTCGTCCGACTCAGATGAAGAAATGGATGATGGTGACATATTTGGTACATAGCAACCTACTGCCGAGACAAGTCAACCCAAACTCTTGAGTAGGGTGACAAAAATCGAAAGTTGGAGTTTTTTATTGGCCATTTGTTCAATGCTGCTACTACATGAGAAAACAATGTACTGTAAATATTAGGTCATTCAGATAATATTTAAGGGTGTCTCAAGTGAGGTAAATAATTCTCCTTATAACAAAAATTAATTATTCATTACCTAGTAAAAATAAATTAATATTTTTTTTAATTAATGTAAATAAACGTTAGTTTTAGTTCATAAGGTTTAAGTGCAGGCGTACTCCAATCGTAATAAGTAAATAATATATTTACTAAATATATTCCAGGGTGTCTTTCATTCAATTGTAGACCACCCATTAATTCTTGCTTTTCCTCAAGCCATACCCCTTTTTCAATGTACCATGCTGAGACTTCCTATGATCCTCAACAACCTGCAAGAGATGTTGGCGCTGTTCTTCATTCTTCGTAATCTTTGTATTGAAGGCCTGGATCAAGGCAATTCCCCTCTCTGCCATGTCATTGACGACTTTTAGTCCTTCAACTATAGTCAAACCAGTCTTGAAATCTTCGTCGTCCGGCCAGGTCTCTGGTTCCTTGGACAAGAAACCATCATTAATTTTTAGAAGTTCAAAGAGAAGCTTTGATCCTTTCGAGGCAAAGTCCGAGAGCTGCTTTGTTGAAATGGAAGAAACAGCAGGTATTGGGGCTCGCTTTGGAGGATCTTCAGCAGCAGCTTTTTCGAGGATTGATCGAGCGATATTCTTTTTCGTCGTTGCATTGATACCTTTATCAAAGAGTGCGAGACCAATCAAGTACTCGCTGAGGTACCATAAGTGACGACCGAGGACACTAAGGCAGGATGCTGAGATCTTTTCATCGTGGTCCTTTGCTAGGTCTTGAAGAAGCTTCAAATCGTTCGCGGGAGCAGATGAAGGACTGCTGGCCGTGAACCACGCGCTGACATATAACTCTAGGGCAAAAAATACAAATCGTTTTAAGCCAGACATTTCATGAGTTGTAAGTCTGAACTGATGGGAAAGCAGCAGGATTTTTAATGAATAAATTACTTTTGCCATCCAACGTGCTCGGTGAAGTGCTCCAGGTCGCCGAAACCTAAAGTTAGGTAAATTACCTCCAAGGATTGTAATCGACAACTCCAAGAATTCACGGTAATCATCCCTCGGCTGATGTTTTGTCAGATATAGATTCCAGCAAGCGATCAGTTCTTCTCGATTCTCATTCAGACTCGATGGAAGGTCTGACAGGGTCTTGTACTTATCTTGGCAAATTGTATTCCACGTCTCTTTGAAGCGGGAGAATAGGAGGATATCTGGACCAGATGATGGTCCCATGCATTCCATGTACGCCTTCTCAACGACAAGTTCTAGGATGTGATGGCGACATGCAAGGTATAAGAGTCGGCGGCCGAGTTTCTGCTCCAAAATTACGCATGCCCCAGACAAGTAACCAGTATTTGAAGCTGTAGTGTCGAAGTTCATAGCTGATACCTTTTCTGACACATTCCATTCTTTGAGCGCAGCATGTACCACCGAGGCGATGACCTCACCCGTTCCTGATGTCAGCTTAGGTACACCCAAGAGCTTCTCGGTATCAACTCCGGTTACGAAAATGGCTAGTCGGTCACACCGACCACCTTCATCGTGAGAACGGAAGCTACATTTGAAAAAATGTGTCAGATTGATGAATTTTAGTGTTGACTTTTAGGATACTCGGATATTACATGTAAGAAGCTCTGAATGAAAAAACGTCACAATTTCTTAATGATTATTATGATCCTTATTTATTTTTTTACGTTTTTTTTTATTCTCCTGCGGGCCCCCAGATACCCGGGCCCCGGGGCACTGGCCCCCCTGACCCCCCCTCTCGACGGCCCTGTATATATATTTATATACTCGTATATATATTATCATAGGAAATCAAATTCAGTTCCAAATTTATATAATTTAAACATCAAACTATGCCAACAATTAATGAAACTTTTCTAGAACAATTTCCAATAATATATAATCAATGTATCAAAATAAAAATATTACCTTAGATATCTTAAAAGAATCGGGAGAGAACTTCTAAGCGTTGTTTTCAGTCAGGCAGTCGTATGCAAAATGAACTTGAAGCACCAAAAGCTGATCATCCAAAGATTGATACACACATATTATTTAACGATTTATTTATGAAAATTTTAATTTAATGAAATAAATTAATCGATTTGCATAATCTATAGTATGAAATAAAGGAAACAATTCTATTAAATTATATAATACACTTGCATTCTCGAAACATTTTTTTTTTGAAGCGTTGTCGAAACTCGTTCATTCTTGAAATTTCTTCCGCGCGACAGTTTCATTCATGTGACTCGAGGCACCCCTAAATGCTTTCCGAATTCCATGAGATTTCGTCTACGGTGTTTCCTCATAGGGTGGCAGCATTGGACAAATGGCCGGCAAATGTTTTTGAATTTCAAATTTTATCCCTATAAGAAGTTGTCACCCTACTCTTGAGCCAAGCTGAGTTGAACGATTTGACAAGAGATTTGTGCTTGTCCAAAGAATCTGCTCAGTTGCTAGGGTCACGTCTTCGCGAAAATAGTTTGTTAGCTCCAGAAACAACATTCTTCTGGTATCGCAGCCGAGAAGAGCAGCTTCGAGAATATTTCACGTTGGATGAAGAAGCTTCGCTGGTTTACTGTAACAACGTCAATGGCCTCATTGCAGCTATGGGTTTAGCGTATGACCCTACAGAATGGCGGCTCTTCATCGACTCCTCAAGCAGAAGCTTGAAAGCAGTACTACTCTACAATGGTAACAAGGTTGCGTCTGTTCCGGTGGGTCACTCGGTGCAGATGACTGAAAGTTATAGTAACATGGAGCTTTTGCTAACTGCTTTGAAGTACAAACATCACAATTGGATGATATCCGGACACCTAAAGGTATGTTCGTGTCTACAAAAAAAAAAAATATATATACATTATAACTGCAAACACGCAGTATAATTAACGTAAAGAACGACGCTTTGTATAGGAGAATATTCCGCGCAAGATGAGAGCGAAAGAACGAAACAAATGAAAAAATGAGAACCACCCGGGAATCGAACCCGGGATCTTCCGATTGCCGGTCAGATATGATAACCATTACACCACGGGCCTCACTCAATCAAATGCCGCAATTCCTCTACATGCGCGCAGAAACCCGGGTGGTTACCTCATTTTTTCATTTGTTTCGTTCTTTCGCTCATCTTGCGCGGAATATTCTCCTATACAAAGCGTCGTTCTTTACGTTAATTATACTGCGTGTTTGCAGTTATAATGTATATAATGCTACGGCATGCGGAAGGTGCCCCTTTGGGGCATTGGTTTCTGCGCACATGTAGAGGAATTACGGCATTTGAGTGAGGCCCGTGGTGTAATGGTTATCATATCTGACCGGCAATCGGAAGATCCCGGGTTCGATTCCCGGGTGGTTACCTCATTTTTTCATTTGTTTCGTTCTTTCGCTCATCTTGCGCGGAATATTCTCCTATACAAAGCGTCGTTCTTTAAGATATATATATATATATATATATATGATGAATAAAACCACGAAGGAAAGGAAACACAAAATGGTGCTCAAGCGCTTTCGTCTAATCCTGAGGATGTCATTAGACGAAAGCGCTTGAGCACCATTTTGTGTTTCCTTTCCTTCGTGGTTTTATTCATCATAAATATTTTTCACGTGTTACCTTCGTGAAATAATTTTCATATATATATATATATATATATATTATATATACACAGGGTGTCCGAGAATTATCTGTACAACTTTTGGCTGTTATTAAAAGTCAACCATGAAGTGGAGAAATTCCAGTGTTGTCCCATTTTACAGAGAAACTAAGTTTTTTCTGATACCAAGTTTTGACAAGTTTTTTAGAAATTCCAGTGTGTGCGAAAATTATCTGTACAATTTCATCTTTTAATAAAATTCTTGATAACACGTAAAATTCTTAAACAAGATTATTTAGAATCTGTATTTTCAAAAGTTTCTTTTATTAAAGTAACGTTTACAAACATTCGATATGTGCACCATCAGGTGCATACACTCAGACATTGATGATTTAAAAGCAAGAATCACAGCTGCTATTGAGCGAAATGATGTGGATATGCTGCAGCGTACATGGCAACATTTGGATTATCAATTGGATGTTTTGCGAATCACTGATGGTGCACATATCGAATGTTTGTAACAACGTTACTTTAATAAAAGAAACTTTTGAAAATACAGATTCTAAATCTTGTTTAAAAATTTTACGTGTGTTATCAAGAATTTTATTAAAAGATGAAATTGTACAGATAATTTCCGGACACACTGGAATTTCTAAAAACTTGTCAAAACTTGGTATCAGAAAAAACTTAGATTCTCTGTGAAATGGGACAACACTGGAATTTCTCCACTTCATGGTTGACTTTTAATAACAGCCAAAAGTTGTACAGATAATTCTCGGACACCCTGTATGTATGTATGTATGTATATATATATATAATCAGTGATGTAGGTCTCGAGATCGATCTCGGTCTCGGTTTTTCTCCCCGAGACCTCTCGAGACCGTAATGAAAAATACATATTATTGGCATACTCATGATGGTGGCTTGGTTGAACACACACAATTCAGAATGTTTATGAAAGTTTGTAAAAGTAAGGGACTCTAGGTATTCACTGATCAGTCACCCTGTTTTGAGTTGCCACGTTTGTCTTGCCGGAGTATGTGGGTCTGGATTTTTTTTAGGTTGGCACTACAACCCCCCCCCCCCCCCCCCCGTCAGATTAATTTTATTGAAAATGGAAACACTAAATAGAGAATTATATATATTGAGCGTGTATTTAGCCATGGAGGCATAATAATGAGGCCCCACAGAAGTCGAACTTCAGCAGATCTTCTGAGCATGCTGATGTTCCTTAAGTGTAATGAGCACCTATCATGCTTTAAATAAATGCAAAAGTCAAACTGGGTAGTTCATTAAACCTTCTGTAACATATAAAAGAAGTAAATAAATAAAAAGTACGTGTATATATATTCACGTGTTAATTTATAGGCTACACTTTTTGCATTCAACACACATCTGAGAAAGTAGTTATTAGTTTATTAATATACTTAACATAGCAGGGCTGTGGAGTCGGAGTCGGAAGCAATTTTGGTGGTGCTGGAGTCGGAGTCGGTAAAAATGTACCGACTCCGACCTCAATATAAATTTTAATAAAATATGTTTTTGTGTGATATATCACTGGCAGCTATGGTGGTTAAACCACTTAAATAATAAACACAATGTTTTCCATTTCAGACACTAATGCCATTAATTCATTTTTTCTTTTCAGATAATATTTTTGATTTTTAATGCTTATTTAATTTCGAGTTCTTTCTAAATTTCATAAGTTTTTAACTTTCAAGTCTAAAACCCCTTTCACAATGGCAAAGACACTTCCAACAAAGTCTGCAGTTTTTGAATATTTTACAATAACCACAGATGGGAAACATTTCGTGTGTCAGTGTATGATAGATGATGATGATGAAAAATTATGTGAAGCAAAAATCAGTGGTTTTACTGGCTCTGATAAAAATGCACCAACCAGAGCATCAAATTTGAAAAGACATTTGCAGTGTTTCCATCCCAAAATTTTAGAAGTTGTCATTGAGAAAGATGGTAATAAAAACCTTCCAACTACTTCAAAGTTAACAAAAGATCAGAAATCTACTGAACGACAAGCACCACTTACAAGATTCTTTACTACAGACAAAGTTACCGTAACAATGACCACAGATGATGATGCTTCACGTGGTGGTGATGAAATGTCTCTTGTGTAATTATCATCATAGCAGATTTAGAATTAATATACCTTCGGAGTCGGATAGACAAAAAATTGAGGAGTCGGAGTTGGTTTTTTATGTGCCGACTCCACAGCCCTGTAACATAGTCTGATTTCCATAGTAGTGTAAAACAAATTGAAAGGGCATGAGCTTGGTCTCGGTCTCGAATTTTAAGGGTCTCGATCTCGAACCTTTGATATCGATCTTGGTCTCACAGGATCAGGTCTCGGTCTCCGACTTGGTGGTCTCGACTACATCATATATATATATATATATGTATGTATGTATGTATGTATGTATGTATGTTATAGCCCTAGTGCTGGGTCTACAAGGCAGCTACACCAAATACCCGTGTTTTCTCTGTCTGGGGGACAGCCGAGCAGACAAGCAACACTACGTACAACACGACTGGCCAGCAAGACGTGGCCTGGAACCAGGTTCGCACAACGTTGTCACACGCTCTCGTGAATCCGCAGATGATTCTACTTCCGCCGCTGCACATCAAGCTCGGACTTATGAAGAATTTCGTAAGAGCACTCAACAAAGAAAGCCGAGTTTTCGCTTTCCTGAATCTGAAATTTCCACGCGTCAGTGAGGGCAAACTGAAAGCGAGGTATTTTTGATGGCCCTCAGATCAGGGAGCTAATGAAAAGATGCTCATTCAACGAAAGTCTGAGGTACATGAGATCATGCCTGGCTCGCATTCAAGTCCATGTGTCACGAATTTTCTGGGCAACCACCGAAGTCCAGAGTACGAACGTGTTTTCGAGGAGCTCCTGCAGAGCTTTCAGGCTCTTGGTGCACGTATGTCCATAAAGATTCATTTTCCAGCTCGCATTTTAGACTACTTTCCGGACAACTGCGGTGATGTCAGCCAGGAGCAAGGAGAGCGCTTCCACCAGGATATTCGAGTGATGGAAGAGAGGTACCAGGGCCGCTGGATGTGAACATGCTCGCGGACTACTGCTGGTGCCTCAAGAGAGACTTCCAGCTGTGGAACACAGACGAAAGTCTTTGAGAAAGCCCTTTCGTCCACATTAACTACACTCGTGTACCATTTTTTATATACTTTGTACATTTTCTGTCAATTTAAGTCCGTTTTAAAAAAATAAACTTGCTAATTTCATAACGATTATTTTTCGAATTATCAAATTTTTTTTAAATTGAGATAGCAGAGAAACCTGACCTGATTGACAAAATGGTTATATTTTTTAATTCAGCATGCAAAAATTATAAAAGAACTACTAAAAAAACCTTGACCTCAGGAGATTTTTTTTCAAACGCAGACTAGTGTTTGAGTTAATTAGATATTTACTGACCTGTAGCCCAAGCATTCAAACTGCATAGAAATGTAATAAATATAGCTACCTAGCTGAAGTACTGTAACACTGTCTACAAAATAATTCATAAACTTTTTTTTTCCTCCTTCAGGTGCATACATAATGAGATTATCTTAAAGAATAATTTTCAGCCACTTGTAAACTTTCAACATGTTTCACTTGCCTGAGAGTACATATGTACAAAAATTTTGGATGAAATGGAGATGGTATATTTTTTTTTTAGATTTATTGCTATGGAGGGTAGCAGAGGGGGTAGCTACTCAAGAGCTTTCAAGTGACACCAAAATCGCTACTATAGCTTATGTAGCAATAACTTTAAATTAGCTGATGGCTAAAAAAAAAAAAAAGTATCGGCACCAAAGTCAACCAGTTTCTTATGACTGGGAGTTCTGTTTCTCTCCCACATGTACGTACAGCAATTATACCAAATATCATTAAAATCTGAGGTGGTGAGGGTTTTTGCATGCTGAGTTGATATGGAATACCCTTTATATCAGTCTGTAGGCATCATCTCTGTAATATACGTACAGGTGTCCCATAAGTCTGTTCTCGTAGGAAAATTTATATAATTTACAAAGTATACATTAAAGGTAAAACAAATATTCAAATTTGTCTTGTTTTGCGACTTTTTTTTTTTGCGTAGAATAACATGCAATGTTAATATGGAAGAGTTAGACTTTTTTGAGTGTACTCGCTTCCATATAGCCATCGCATATTCTACCTAAACCAAAAAAGTAAAGACATCATTTCATATTTGTTTGTTTTCTTACTTTTGTAAATCTAATTTAAAATAAATTTTCCTATAAGACCGGACTTATGGGACACCTTGTATATACCATATTATAAACTAGGAAAATGTATCTAATATTACATTTTAATTTCTGAGGTTAGAATCTCCAACTATGATTAACCCCCCCAAAAAAATGCTTCGTATCTGTGTGTACCAAATTTCATAAAATTCTGTTCAATAGTTATTATTTTATGACTAAACTTATGAATGCTTGTTGAGCACCTTCAAAGTATTTCACAAGCAGTAAATGGCAACACTCAGTGTAGTGGTGTGCATACCATATAGTGGAAATCGTAATTTTGTAGTAGATCATATAGTATATATCACAACTGGGTCTCCAAAATTGTTCAGTTTATCGCACTAATGAAACTGCTCTGAGGGGAAGCTTGCATTTTGATATTTCTTTAAGCATATGCCGTGTGCCTGCAAAATATATATATATATATATATATATATTTATTTTATTTTATTTATTTATTATTTATTTATTTATTTATTTATTTATTTATTTATTTATTATTATTTATTATTATTTATTTATTATTTATTATTTATTTATTTATTTATTTATTTATTTATTTATTTATTTATTTATTTATTTATTTATTTTATTTATTTATTTATTGTTTCGGTTAATACTTAATACACTGAAGAACTTTGACAGTAGCTTCTTTACGTTTCTTTGTAACATGGTACAATAATACTTTCAAAACAAGTAGTAGAACCCAAATAGGGCTATATACATTTGCAGCATGGTGCAATAGTGTTAAGTTATAATGTTTCAGACCAACAAACGCCCTAGGATTCACTCATGACTGGTCTACCTAACTGTGGTTGTAGTTGTGTATTGCGCGTGTCCTCCGTAGTGATGGAGGGGACCTATAATTTTACGTGGGTTCCGAACCACAAAAACCTTAATTTTACTACCGTAGACTATACACAGTCTATCAACATACGCGTCTAATCGATTTTAAACTTGTTTATAGACGTGCTACTAATTACTTTACCGGCAAACTATTCCAGCTATTTACTATTCTATGCGTAAAAAAAAAAATTTGGCAACTGTTGTCTCGAACCTTCTACTTGTCAACTTGCACCCGTTATTTCTAGTTCTATTATAGTGATATTTCGAAAAAGCCATCTCTATTTACGTTATCAAACCCATTCATAATTTTAAAAACCTGGATTAGATCACCCCTTAGCCTCCTAGTTTCGAGTGTAGTCAATTTTAACTCCTTAAGCCTAGCCTATCCTCGTACGACTTCGACCAAGCGACCAAATCATCTTAGTTGCTCGTCTTTGAACTCTTTCGATTTTGTCTGTATCTCTGCGCATATGCGGATTCCAAAAATGGATCGCGTACTCCAAATAGGGTCTAACTAATGATTTATAAAGAGGAACAGTAATATCGCGCGATTTGTACTCAAAATTCCTAGCTATTAAACCTAGCACTTTGTTCGCCTTATTGACCGTTGCTGTACTTTGTTTCGCCATTTTTAAATCACCAGTGACGATATCTCCTAAATATTTTTCCTGTTCTACGCTTGCCAACTCCTTCCCTGACATACTATACGCAAAATTACCGTTACGCGAACCTATATGTAAAACTTTGCCCTTATCGACGTTAAATCTCATTTGCCATGTGACTGACCAATCAACGATTTGTTCAGATCTTCCTGGATTTTCCCTCTATCTTTATCATTAATTGCCCCTACCATCCAACTTCGTGTCATCCGCAAACTTTGAAACTGTACTGACTAGGCCGACATCTAAATCGTTAATATATTATATATATATATGTATGTATGTATGTATGTATACATTTAACTGCAAACACGCAGTATAATTAACGTAAAGAACGACGCTTGTATAGGAGATATTCCGCGCAAGATGAGAGAGAGAGAACGAAACAAATGGAAAAAATGAGGTAACCACCCGGGAATCGAACCCGGGGTCTTCCGATTGCCGGTCAGATATGATAACCATTACACCATGGGCCTCACATTCAAATGCCGTAATTCTTTTACATACGCGCAGAAACCAATGCCCCAAGGGGGCACCTCCCGCATGCCGTAACATTATATATATTTAACTGCAAACACGCAGTATAATTAACGTAAAGAACGACGCTTGTATAGGAGATATTCCGCGCAAGATGAGAGAGAGAGAACGAAACAAATGAATATCTCCTATACAAGCGTCGTTCTTTACGTTAATTATACTGCGTGTTTGCAGTTAAATGTATATAATGTTACGGCATGCGGGAGGTGCCCCCTTGGGGCATTGGTTTCTGCGCGTATGTAGAAGAATTATGGCATTTGAATGAGTGAGGCCCATGGTGTAATGGTTATCATATCTGACCGGCAATCGGAAGATCCCGGGTTCGATTCCCGGGTGGTTACCTCATTTTTTCATTTGTTCGTTCTCTCTCTATCTTGCGCGGAATATCTCCTATACAAGCGTCGTTCTTTACGTATATATTAATATATATATATATATATATATATAATTATATATATTTTAAAAGAAAAAGCAAGGGGCCCAATACAGAACCTGAGAAACGCCGCTCGGTACATTAGCCCAAGACGACTCCGCTCCATCAACGACCCCGCGCTGTTTCCTACCTCGCAACCACTTCTATCCAATTTATTACTACATCCCCTGATTTCATGAGCCTTAGTTTTTCAACGAGTTTTCGTGCGTACGGTGTCAAACGCTTTTTGAAAATCTAAATACACTACATCTACCGCCCGATCACTATCGTAAACTTCAACCACGCTTTGAAAATTTTTTAAAAGATTAAGAAAGATTTGTTTCGCCTAAAACCGTGCTGCGTATTTCTAATCAAGTTATGCAATTCCAAGTGTTCGACTATACGATCCCTAATTATTGATTCCAGTAGCTTACCTACGACAGACGTTAAACTGATTGGCCTATAATTTCCTGCCGCACCTTTATCGCTTTTCTTAAAACTAGGTGTTACATTTGCTAACCTGAAATTATCTGGTACGCAACCCTCAGAAATAGACGCATTAAAAATCTATTAGCAGCACAACAATACTTTTAATTCTTTTAGTTGTATCATGTAGGGTTGCCAGATTTTGATGACTGGATTAAAGGACACTCAAAACGTTTTCAAGCTGCCACTCCCAGATTCTCATATATAATATATATATATATATATATATATATATAATATATATATATATATATGAGAGAGAGAATGATGCTCCCAAAAATTTTTAAATGTTATAGGATAAATATTTATTTCAACAAGCAGATCGAAATAAAGGACGTCTGGCAACCCTAGCACTTGTATGGGATATATGGAATCCGGCCCCGCTTATTTACGCATTTTCATTTTATCAATATAGCTCATTACCTCTTTTTTTTACTAACCATAATATTATCTAAAGTATTACCATTGTCGAAAGGTATTATGTCTATGACCTTAGGGATATTCGTTACATCTTGTCTTGTAAAAACTGACGTAAAAAATTCGTTTAGCAGGGTAGCCATTTGCGTGTTTTCAGATACTAGCTCTCCGTCAGGATTTTTCAACGGCCCCAAGACACTACTGGATTCCTATTATTGACGTATTGAAAGAATCGCTTGTTTTCTTACCGTCACGAGCTATGGGGATTTCAAAATCACGCTTGGACTTTATTACGCTTTTCGATTCACGCCTTAGAGATATGTAGTTCTTTCGTAACCACAAATTGTCTTTATCGCACTTATGTAGCCTATAAGCCTATCTCTACTCATTATAATATCCCCTACTCTTAGAAGTAAACCACAAGGGCTTGTTTACTTTCGCACGTTTATCTTGTATGGTACACATTCCTCATTTATAGCCCTAGATACTGTTTCAAACGATTCTATTATTTTTGCGTTGGAGATCCCCCATTACGTTTTCCCAATTGACGTGTGACAATTCATTTCTAAATTTAGAAAAGTCTGCGTGCTGGAAGTTAGGAATTTTAGTCGAGTTAGCTGGTTCCGAGTGACTTACTGAGAGGACAAAGCTTCCATATTGTGATGGCTATTCCTTAACGGTTCTATTACTTAAACATCAGTCATTAGCCTATCGTTCGTAGTTATTACTAAATCTAAAATACTGTCCAACCTCGTAGGTTCCCCACCCTTTTGAATAAGATAGCTATCCTCGAGAAAATTAACTAAACGATTACCTTCCGCGTCTCCCTGCATTGTGACGTAATCCACGTTGACGCAATTAGTCACCCATAACTAAGGCCTGCTCACTACCTATTATTCTCTAGTTCACGATATAACGCTTCGTCCGTATCAGCTGTTTGATTAGGGGGCCTATATATAGCGGCAACAAGTAGTTTAAAATCGTTCAATTTAAGTTCTGCTTTAGTCGAATCTATCGGTTCTGGAATTCTGTGCGTTACTTTTATAACGTTCGCAATATTTATTATCTTTGATATACAAAACACCGCCTCCTCGCCTACCTATTATGTTTTTAACAAAGTCTATAACCTCTAATTTCATACTCCCCTACAAAGTCACGTGTTTCAGTGCTAAGCCACGATTCATTTATATATAATCGAAACCTATGGTAAAATTATTGAATACCCGGTTAGGTTCATTGAATGCCAAGTTAGGTCATCTGTACGCCCTTGACGATTGGTTAGGTTAAGTCGTGATATTTTCGTTCCTTTAATGAAAATATCACGACTTAACCTAACCAATCATCAAGGGCGTACAATTAATCTACCCGGGTATTTAATTAATCTAATCGGGCATATACATATATCGTTCAACATCCACCCCGGCAACACCGGGTCGCTCCGCTAGTGTGTGTGTAAAAAACTTTGGTTAGCTTCTGCCCGAATTATTCATTCTGACGAAGGTAAAGCTTTTCACTCCACCTTAGACCTACAGTTTAACGTGGAATCCGAACCACGCCCCATCAGCAGCCCAGCGTCTTAACCACTACGCCACCTAGGGTACCCATTTATCTACCAACCACTTTCTTTGTGTGGAAGGATGAACAGCTGGGTTTTGCTGCGCGCCGGCTGCCGTCGGGTCTCGAACCCGGGGCCGATGGATTCGTAGTGACGCTAACCATTACACCACCAAGGATATTATATATATATATATATATATATAACGTAAAGAACGACGCTTGTATAGAAGAACATTCCGCGCAAGATGAGGAGGGAGAATGAAAAAATGAGGTAACCACCCGGGAATCGAACCCGGGTTACCTCATTTTTTTTATTTGTTCGTTCTCCCTCTTGCATGGAATGTTCTTCTATACAAGCGTCGTTCTTTACGTTAATTATACTGTTTGCAGTTGAAATGTGTGCGTGTAGTATATATATATATATATATATATATATATATATATATATATATATATTACATATATATATATATATATATACACGCGCGCGCGCATAAACATCGAAATCGCTGTGAGCGAAAAAAACAGCCACAACGCGTTGTAGATGCACCTAAGTGACCACACACCGATGTTAGATATTTTTTCGCTTCATCGCCGTTCTCAAACAACCACAACGCGTTGTGGACGATTTGAAACGACCACACACCGATGTCTCATCAAACTCTATTTAAACACGACGCATATTTATCGACTTATTCACCGATTAAAAAGCAAAGTTAAGCAGATATGCTCGAAAAACGTCCTTTAAAAAATGATTATCAATAATTTTCCCGTAGGTCGATTAATTTTAAGCAACTTTAGAATGAGACTTAAATGTAAAAATTAACCAACTGATTAGGTCAACTGAGTGCCTGGTTAGGTTAATTGTACGTCCTTGACGATTGGTTAGGTTAAGCCGTGATATTTTCGTTAGTTTTAACGAAAACACCACGACTTAACCTAACCAATCGTCAAGGGCGTACAGTTGACCTAACCGGGCATTCAATAATTTTCAAATCGTTCATAACGCGTTGTGGTTGTTTGGAACCGGCCATGAAGCGAAAAAATATCTAACATCGGTGTGTGGTCACTTAGGTGAATCCACAACGCGTTGTGGCTGTTTTTTTCGCTCACTGAGCGATTTCGATGTTTGGACGTAACATATATACACACTGCAGCAGCTCCTAAGATTCCATTTTTTATTAAAAATATCACAAAGTGAAAATAATGGTTAGACGGGGGAACATTAGATTATTAGGTAGTGCTTAATGTAACCTGGCCTTAACATAACCAAATGAAATCTAACCTTGCAAATAGGATAACTCAGGCTCGTTGGGCTGGTTGAACAATCTTGCTTCTCTCATCAAAACTATTTTCCTTCAGGGTTGAGGATGTTCCCTGTCTTGCCTTTAATTTGGGATGTTCCCTGTCTTGCCTTTAATTTGGGAACATGACATATTCTTCCCTTCCTACTTTCCACTGTTGTTTGGGTGGTTGTAGGTTTCAAAGTAAGATTAGGGGCGAATTCCCCATTATCTCCATTATTTTCGAAGTGTAAATAATGGTGTACCACTATTCTTTTAAGCAAAAAACATACTAAAAGTTAGTTCTGCTAAATTTTAGAGAAATCTAAGTCCGATCAACCTTGACTTTTCTTTCTTTCCAGCATTGAATGCGAGAGTTCCCCTTAAAATATGGAAAATGTTAAATTTTCTAATGAAAATTTAATATACTTCTATATTTTTTTTTCCCCCTGATTTAAATTGTTCTAAGCCTACTAGTAACACACATCCTAATTATTTAAATTTAAAATTTAGCAAATTATCAAATATCTTATTCTTTTGTCGTATCAAAATATACTAAAAATAATTGAAAACTTGTTGGTCTTATGAGAAGGCAATATACAGTATAAATTAAGTAATCTACTATATTATTGAGCATCTGGCAGCACTGACGAAACTTAAGCACACGCACTATTTGTTAAAAATTGTGACATTACAGAGTACCATACCGTGTGAAAATATTACATACTGTACACGAGTGAATGAACGTGTAACTTAGTGATACTGAATGCCGCCTATTTTTAAGCCATAGGCAGTGTCCACAACTTGTATATTATGAAAAAAATTACAATTACATCATTAGCTTATCTATTGAGAGAGAATTTTGCAATCATTATTTTCATAATGAAAATATGAAATTATTGAAAACACAATGAAAAATATAACTATACATTTTGTTATATTTATCAGTTATCGTTTACAGTTAAGTTATATATTAAGAAAAAAAGTTTTTATATATAATAAAGTTACTTATTTTCAGTTTATGGATTTTTTTATTGAATAAACAATTTCTAATCTGCATTATTTTTAGGAGAATAATGATTTTGTAAAATTAGTTGGAACTATAAAAGTTTATTAAACCACTAGTTAATTGCAAGTTTTATGCCCATAAGAATACATGATCCAACCAAATATCCGGCAATTATCTGGTATCCAGCAAAAATAAAAAGCCAGGTATTTGGTTATCCGGCTATATTATGATCCGGTAAATTGTGTGTGTGTGTGTGTATACGAGGGTAATTCAATAAGTATCCGCATTTTTTCACATCTGATAGATTATAAACACCACTTCTCAACATAGTCTCGCTGTTTCTCAATACACTTAGTCCAGCGATCTACAAGCTTCCTAATGCCATCACAAAAGAATGTTTTTGGCTGTGTGCGTAGCCAGTCATGCACCGCCTCCTTCAGGTCATCATCGCCTTGAAATAGCTGACCTCTCAAAGCGTCTTTTAGTGGTCCAAACGGGTAAAAATCCGAAGGTGCCAGGTCTCGACTGTAGGCTGGATGGTCGAGAACTTAAAATTTAAGTTCTTGAAGGCATTGCTTGCTTTAACTCATTCCGAAGCATGTCAGAATACGATGCACTTGTTACTGTAGTTCTACGCTCTAGATAATGTTCAAGGTTATCATTATTCGTATTCTGACATGCTTCGGAATGAGTTAACAGCAAGCAATTCGCACAAAACGGAGAGGGAGTTTGTCGGAAGGTGGTGGTCTGTTACACGACAATGCGCGCCCTCATACCGCTGCACAGACTAGAAAATGCCTTCAAGAACTTAAATTTTAAGTTCTCGACCATCCAGCTACAGTCGAGACCTGGCACCTTCGGATTTTTACCCGTTTGGACCACTAAAAGACGCTTTGAGAGGTCAGCTATTTCAAGGCGATGATGACCTGAAGGAGGCGGTGCATGACTGGCTACGCACACAGCCAAAAACATTCTTTTGTGATGGCATTAGGAAGCTTGTAGATCGCTGGACTATGTTGAGAAGTGATGTGTTTATAATCTATCACAGGATGGCGAACCTTTTTACAGTCGCGTGCCAAAAAAACCATGTAAACTATAAAAAAAAATTCGCGTGCCTACCAAAGTTTATATACAGTCTCACAGAAGTCGCACACCATAGGCGTTATTCAGATTTGCGAGGTTTAAGAGTCGAAATGGTTTATAAGTGATGTTAATTACAATATATGTTCGATGCTGTTCGAATAATGAAATTAATAGCTTTTTGATTAACTGTACATACTATCTTAAAATAATTAAATTGAAATGAAGCTACATTAGCCAATGGTCCTCAGAAGTCGTGCATCATTGGCTAATGTAGCTTCATTCAATTTAATTATTTTAAGATACCCGTGTACAGTTAATCAAAAAGCTATTAATTTTATTATTCGAACATTATCGCACATATATTGTAATTAAACATCACTTATAAACCATTTCGACTCGTAAACCCCGTAAATCTGAATAAAGCCGATGGTGCGCGACTTCTGAGACACCCTGTATATTATACCAAATTATAAACATCAATTCTATTATTTTGTATTTATTATTGCAATGTTATTGCATTTTGCTTAGGTGTGCCAGGCAAATTTGATCGCGTGTCATAGGTTCGCCACCACTGATCTATCAGATGTGAAAATAAAGTGCGGATACTTATTGAATTACCCTCGTGTGTGTGTGGAAAATATTTCACGAAAGTAACATGTGAATAATATTTATGATGAAAATAACCACGAAGGAAAAAGGAAACACAGAATGGTGCTCAAGCGCTTTCGTCTAATGACATCCTTGAGTGTTCCTGAGGATGTCATTAGAAGGAAGCGCTTGAGCACCATTCTGTTTCCTTTTTTCCGTCGTTATTATTTTCATCATATATACAGTAAACCCTCGTTCAACGCGAATTTGTTTATACGCGGAAAAATAATTGTGAACAATTATTTGCTGATAGCGGAAAATTTGATTATACACGGTCCGCCATACACGCTCTAATGCAGTAGTACTCTACGCGTGCCAATGTTCGCTCTAGTGTTTTCTCCTCTCTCCAACACTTCAGCATCTCCCTCCCTCCCTCCCTCCCTCCCTCGCATCAATCACCCTTTGTCTCAGTCACACTGTCCCGCTACCGCGTTAAGTTCTGGGAAATTGTTGGATTGTTTTTGTCGTATTTTGTCGTTATTTTGCTATTACACTTACAGTAGACAGCATTATGGCACTAAAACGTAAAGCATCTGCTCAAGTGATAGTAAAGAGAAGAAAAGTCGTAAGGTTATGACAGCCGAAAAAAATAGATTCTAGATAAGTTGCGTGGTGGTATGAGCATAACATCACTTGGCCGCGAGTATCACGTGAATGAGTCTACCATACGCATCATTCGAAAGTGAAGAAAGATACGTGCTATTTTAATTTAATATATTTATTTTATCATGTGTAAATATCATTGTTTGATTTTATGTTCTTATTTCATATACAATATAGGTAGGGAAATTCATGTGTGTGAATAAAAAAAATCTACGTATCTAAGTTAATTATTAATGGGAGACTTTATGCGGCCGCGCTCACGAATCCCCATTTATCCCATAAGGTATAAAGTTTCTCCAACGCGGCTTTACCTAACGCGCCGTTCTCGAGGAACCCAACCCTCGCGTTGGACGAGGGTTTACTATTATTTTAATTTATTTAATTTATTTAATTTATTTAATTTATTTAATTTATTTAATTTATTTAATTTATTTATTTATTATTTACTTATTTACTTATTTTACTTATTTTACTTATTTTACTTACTTACTTACTTGCTTACTTTGGTGGTGTTGCTTTCTTAATAAGGAAAATTTTAACAAGCGATAATGTAAGGTTGTTAGTCATTACAATTAATATGCAATCATTGTTCACTCGTAATTCAAACTGCTATTTACCATACAACAATGGCAGTAATCTAGATGAATACTGTACATTGATTTGCTGTACAAAATTAAGTCATCATATAACCCCAAATATTCTCTCTAAAATAATGGGAGACTTCAACGCGCATGTGAACTCGGAATTCTTTGTAGAATTGGGTAACATGTGCGAGTTGGCGAAATTAAGTATAAGTGGTGTAGATGTATTAAGAGTAACCAGTATTAATTTTATGTACGTTAGTGATATTGGTGGTACCACCAGGTGGATTGATAACCAGGCATTCAATGAACCTAACCGGGTATTCAATAATTTTACCATAGGTTTCGATATATACAGGGTGTTTCAGGAGGAAAGGTAAATACTTCGGGAGGTGATAGTGAGAAAAAAAAAGTTCATATGAACATGTCTAATTCTGAATGGTTACGGAGATAGAGCTGTTTGAATCTACAAATACGAAAGCATTGTTAATGGTAATCAAGAAAGAGAAACCAATTACTGTTTCTAAGATTTAATGTTTAAACATTGGCATTTTGAATGGTATCAGTCACAACACTCGGCTGTCGATTGGCTTATGTTACATGCTTGCATTACAGCTTACATGGTTCAAGGTTATAGGGGTGGGAAGGGGGAGGAAGAGCTGCGCTCGCATCAGATTTAAACAGCTCTATCTCCGTAACCATTCAGAATTAGACATGTTCATATGAACTTTTTTCCTCACAATGACCGATACTATCATCTCCCGAAGTATTGACCTTTCCTCCTGAAACACCGTGTGTGTGTATGTATATATGTGTGTATATATACATACACGTAATGATGTTGACGTCATTTAATTTAACACACAGGTGCACAACCTCGGGATCTAACCTAACCTAACCAATCGTCAAGTGCGTACAGTTTACCTAACCGGGTATTCAATAATTTTACCATACGTTTCGTATATATATATATATATATATATATATATATATATATATATATATATATATATATATATGCGTAATGATCTTGGTCATTTAATTTTTTAAAATTATTTAATTTATTAACACCCAGGTGCACAACCTCGGGACCTAATATATATATATTATATATATATATGTGTGTGTGTGTGTGTGCTGCAAACGCACAAGGAAAAAGAGAGTATTCCAAGGCCTTTCGTGTATTCAGAGCTACACCTGGTGGGAGGTGTAGCTCTGAATACACGAAAGGCCTTGGAATCTTCTCTTTTTCCTTGTGCATTTGCAGCATTCATTCATTTCACGTTTGTGAAATTTATTTATTCATTTTATTTACTTTTAATTTTTATTTTTATTTATTTATTATTTATTCATTCATTCATTCATTCATTTATTTATTCATTCATTTATTCATTTTACACCCAGCAATTTTAACTATGTGAAGCTCAAGATTTTCGTGACTGTTCTTTTCTATAGTTTTATTAACCAAATAATTAGTCATGGAAAAATCTTGATTCAGAAATCGACACAGTGAAGCTCAAAATTTTCACTGCTGCGTTTTTTCTGTAGTTTAATCGCGGTGGTGGTGCCCTCGGGCCCAGTAATTTTAATTTAATTTATTAACACCGAGGTGCACAACCTGGGGACCTAATCAATATGCGTGTGAAGTTTCATGTTTGTAACTGCTTCCATTTTGGAGTTATGGCTGACACACACTATTATTATACATGTATGTATAACCTTGGTTGACCCTGGTTTTGCTTCCGCTCGAATTGTTCATCCTAACGTAAGGTCAAGCGTGTCACTCCACCTTAGACCTACAGTTTAGTGTTGAATCCGAACCACGCCCCACAAGCAGCCCAGCATCTTAACCACTAGGCTACTCACCAACCAATTTCCTTGTGTGGAAGGATGAACAGCTGGGTTTGATGCGCGCCGCCTGCCGTCACAGTGTCTCGGTCCCGTGGCTGACGGATTCGTAGTCAACGACGCTGACCACTACACCACCGAGGCGTATACCTTTGGTTTGCTTCCGCCCGAATTGTTCATTCTGACGAAGGCCAAGCTTTTCACTCCACCTTAGACCTACAGTTTAGTGTGGAATCCGAACCACGCTCCACCAGCAGCCCAGCGTCTTAACCACAAGGCTACCCAGGGTACCCACTTATCTACCAACCACTTTGTGTGTGGAAGGATGAACTGGGTTTTGCTGCGCGCCGGCTGCCGTCACTGGGTCTCGATCCCTGGGCCGATGGATTCGTAGTCAACGACGCTAGCCACTACACCACCAAGGCGCTTCACTATATACAGCTATATGTATATATGGAATGAATTTTACTCGTAAACGTGAAATGAATGAATGATGCAAACCAGGGTTGTGGAGTCGGTCCAAAATTTTCCGACTCCGACTCCACACATTGTAAAAAATCTAAAAATCCGACTCCGACTCCTCACATTTTAAATATACGACTCCGACTCCTCTAGTGTTTCACTCATTATCATAATAATGACATTTCATCACCACCACACTGTGTGAAATTTTATATTTTATATTTAAATAAATATTAAGTGTATATTCTGAAAATGTAAAAAAAAAATATTAAAAAAAACTTAATCTAGGGGCTATCAATGAATAAGGTTTATTGACCAAAAAAACTAAATAACCTAAATGTTAGTATTTAGGATTTAGAAATTAAGGGTGACACAGGACACAGAAATTGGAGTCTGAAGTTTTTTTCCGACTCCGACTCCACAACCCTGATGCAAACCCACAAAGAAAAGAAAAAAAATATTCCAAGGCCTTTCGTTTTTCAGCAGTGCACCCTGTCAGGGAATACATGTCATTCCTTGACGAGGTGTACTGCTGAATGCACAAAAAGCCTTGGAATAATTTTCTTTTTCCTCGTGGGTTTGCTTCATATATGTGTATATATCGGGTGGTTAGAAAAAAAGTCGTTATTTAAAGTACAGTACCTCCTAAAATTATTAACTTTAGTGTCACGAAATTTGACTCGGTGTAGCTTCAATTAATTACCAACATTTAAAAATTTCAGAATTGTACCCATGACTCGGTGTAGCTTCAATTAATTACCAACATTTAAAAATTTCAGAATTGTACCCATTATAATTTTTCCATCGTGAAAGAAGCAAAATTTAAATCACTGGAAACAATATCATGAAATCGTAGAAAGCCCACTCTTATTAATGCTTCGACAACTCGCAATTATAGTTGTTGTAGTTAGATTTATTTTAGTAATTAGTGTGTCAAAGTGTCAAGGTGTGTAATTTGATAGCTTAAACCTTTTGCGACTGTTAATAATCCTAGTTTTCAGCATAAATGACGAGGCAATAATTGAGGTGTTTCACCAAGAAAGGATGGGCCGGTGAAAAAACTTTCTGGAAGAAATTCGAATAAAAGATCGATTGAATAGATTGATAAAGAAAATTCGAGAAACAGAATCGACTAAAAGGAAAGCTGGAAGTGGTAGACCAAAAAGTTTTTCCATTCAAGAAGATAACCTGTCTACAATTTGTTAGTTCTTCCCAGGAAGATCAACCTGTAACTCGCTTGTCTCAGAAGAAAATCGCAAAAACATTTGAGGATCAGCTACGGTTCCGTTCAAATAATGCAGAGAATTCTAAAGATTAAGGCATTCAAAAGAATCCGTGTCTCAAGGCGTGATAGTAATGTAACACACACACAAAAAAGACTCTGCAGAAAATTACTTGACAATTTTTCAGTTTGTGATGTTTAAAAAAAAAAAAAAAAAAAAAAAAAAAATCGGACGAAAAGGAGAGTACCATTGAAATTGCGCGAAACCGGCTGAATAATGATGATTACGAAAAGAAATATATTCCAGCGTCAAGACTGTGCCACCAAACCTCTCGTTTTCAAAGAAAGTTATGGTTTTAGCTGGAATGGAAAGACTGATATTCGTTTCATTGACGTCAACAACACTAAAGTGAACTCTGAAACTTGTCAAATTCTTGGACCTAAATCTCTCGCCTGATTGCCACCATTTGTATCCTGATGATTTCATATTCCAGCAAGACGGAGCTGTTACTCATACGAGCGAATTTATGCAGGACTATCCATGAGGGAATGTTTCTTATTTCACTAAGAAAAATGAGTGGCCTCCTCAATAACCGGACTGCAACCCGATGGACTATTCGATATGGAACTCGTTGACAGAAATAGTTTACGAAGGTCGAACAGAAAAGTTCACGGGAAGGGAGTTAAAAGAAAAGTTACTCGAATGTTGGAACAAAATGGCTAAAATAAATCGGAAAATGCATCATGTCATGGAAGACAAGACTAAAAGCTATTTGTGAGCAAGACTGGATATATTAATCATCTTTTTTCAATAGACATTTTTGTAAGTAATAAAATTTCTATTCTATGTTTCTTTCAGTGGTTTATATTTTTGCTTCTTTCACTACAGAAAAAGTATAACGTAAAAAAATTCTGAAATTTTTATTGAATGTTGCTAACTAATTAAGTTAGGCTGATCCAAATTTTGTGATTGTAAAGTTTATAATATTTTAGTTAGTCTACTTTTAAATATTGGACCGTTTTTTCTAGCCACCTCATATAGGCCTTTACTGCAGGAACTCGGAGTCCTTTTTACACACACACACACACACACACACACACACACACACACACACACACCAGGGGCTCCTTGGATTCCATATTTTTGTGATATGAAAAAAAGGGATATAATGAAAGTTAAGACTACATTAGATTATGCTAGGTTGTATAGGACTTAATTTAAACTGGCCTTAACGAAAATTAACCAAGCCAAATATAACTTAACCTATCAAAAACTATTGTAATCCAGCCTATCCCAGTACTGCTTAGATTGATTGTCATAACACCTCTGATATCGCAATATCGAAGTCATTGATGTCGAGTACAGTAATGCCTAGAACTTCGTGGTTGTATAGGGTCCGCCGAAAGAAGTGTAGGGATTTTATGTAATTATACTCGTATTTTCCAAAGTATTAAGAATTAAACACCAATAGTGTGAAAAAAAAAATTGAGAGCTATTGAAGAATAGGGACCCCAGCCTTCTTTAGTTAGGCTTATAAGGCTAACTAACGAAAATATCACGACCTAACCTAACCAATCGTTAGGTTAACTGTACGCCTTTGACGATTGGTTAGGTTAGGTCATGATATTTTCGTTAGTTAGCCTTATAAAGCTAACTAAAGAAGGCTGGGGTCCCTATTCTTCAATAGCTCCAAAAATTGTTGGATTACCAACAACACTGTCAAAGAGAAGCGAGATGTCTTCTTTTCTCTGTTGGGTGTGTAATGTACCTATAATTGCTTCAGAGTTCGTTTCTTATAATTGATTAAAAGAAAAATGCACTAATTCTGAAGGCGTGGCTTTCTAAGAAGGCTCAGGCTCAGTAGGGATTACTGAGACCTCCCAGGGCCTTCTGGGGAATGTGGGAGCTCTCGGGAATCCTTCCTAATTACATAAGCTCCTACAAAAGATATTTTAATCGCGCCATCTCAGTATTGTAAAGTACTTCTCGGTGTACATTTTGCTACATTATTGTTGCTGGCTATTTACTGGTGAAAAGGCAAGGAAGGAATTGGTGATGGGAGCTTTTTAAGTTATTTGAATTTACGAGTATACCAAACTGGTATACTGGTCAGACAGTACTGCTCTTAGTCAGGAAATATCCATCATTTCCCTCTGTGGGGAACAATCCCCAACTGTTAAGTGTTCTTTATTGTGTACAACTTAATGGAGTACTGTACTGATATATCCTTATTGAAAGGGAAACTTGTGACATACTCAAATAAAAGAAAAAAAAACTAATATTTACCACTAACCTAATATTTTCACCATTCGAAAAACAAAGGTGGTGGTTGATTAATTTTCATAGTACAATGTTTAAATGGTCATGGTTCTGAAAATATTTAACCCGCACTAAATATATAGGTGATGGATTTGATAGGCTAGATCTGTTATGTTGAAGCTATTATCTTTCGAGCATGTTTGGTGGGATAATATAGTTTGTAATAGTTGGTTGAATGTCAAGTTATGAGGCGAGTTGGGTGGTCTTATACTAAAACTGCTATTTGACTTCTTCACTTCAGGTCCTGATGCGAAGAGACCTCCAGGATCCAACATTTACATGGGCAATGTGGGTGGCCCCAATGGGGGCCCAGTTGGAGGCGGAACAAATCCTCACACAAATGGAACTAACGGACCCCCTGGAGTCAATCCTTCTGGAGATGATAGAGGTATTACGGAAGAGCTTCCTGTCCCAGATAAGATGGTTGGACTAAGTGAGTGGTGCTTTACTCGTACTCGGTTCACACGCACTGTTGTTATTGATATTTATGTAATTATTGATATTTATACGAAATACAGAAAACTAATATTTTTTCTTTTTTAAGTCATTGGACGTGGCGGAGAGCAAATAACCAGACTTCAGAGAGAATCTGGAGCCAAAATTCAAATGGCACAAGACAGTGGTGGAATGCCAGATAGAATATGTACAATATCGGGACCAAGGTATGGAGTATTATATTAAGAATAGTGTCATAATGTGTTTGTGGGTCTGTGTATATATAATTTTATTTATTGTGAATGTACAATGTTGCTGAATTACATGTTTGACAGAGATGCGATCAACAGAGCTAGAGAAATGATATACGATATTGTATCTCGAGGGGAGGTACCACCACCAAAAGGAGGCAGAGGCCCTGGGGGAAACTCCTCAATGGGCCCCCCAGGTATTGACATGGGTGGAATGGGAGGCGGTGGAGGTAATAGCACAGTTGAAATCAGCGTCCCAGGTCCCAAAGTGGGTCTTATAATCGGCAAGGGAGGAGAAACTATCAAACAGTTGCAGGAAAAATCCGGCGCCAAGATGGTAATCATTCAAGATGGCCCACAACAGGAAAATGAGAAACCCCTTAGGATCACTGGAGAGCCTCATAAGGTTGTTTTAATTTTATTAATGTCTTTAATAGTTAATAAAAATGTCTTGAACGTGAAATACTTTTGACATCATTAATCGCGCGAATAATAATTATCGCATTTAATTGTGGTGAAATTTCGAAGGTTGAAATGGCAAAGCAACTAGTGTACGACTTGATCGCCGAGAAGGAAGCTCAAGCAGCTCAGTTCGGCAGTCACAGGGGTCGAGGCAGGGGTGGAGGCCCCGGCTTCAGGGGAGACAGGGGGGTCGGTAGACAGGATGAATACGGAGGAGGGGATGACAGAGGGGTGAGTTTTCATACTGCTGGAAAAGGAAAGTGGTTCGTCTGCTTTTATTTGCACGTACATTGTTTTACCTTTCCGATTTTAGATTTTTGGTCAGTACGTTAAAGAATTTTTTTAAAATTTATTTATTTCAGGGCTTTGGAGGTAGAGGCGGCGGTCGTGGGGGCTACAATGATTGGGGGAGGGGAGCAGGAGGTCCTCAGGGTGGACCTGGTCCCATGGGAAGAGGATACGGAGGACCAGGAGGGCCTCCTGGTATGCAAGGTCCTGGGGGTCCAGGAGGACCGAGTAAGTTTTTCTCTATTGAGAGATTAGTGAAAGGAATATTTATTGTTAATATGATGATTGATTATAATAAATTACGTTGTTAGCCGTATTTTGAAACCAGCCTCTTACCAAGTGACACCTAAAATAAGTTTAGTATATTTGCTGTTAGGGCGTTCATTCAGCTGTACCTTTAGAAAGCTTTTCATTCAACAGTGGGCAGAGGTGGTCCGATGGGAGGTCCTGGTGGTCCCGGAGGTCCCCAAGGAGGAAGGGGAGATGGAAAGATTGAGGTGTTCTTCAGTGTCCCAGCAAACAAATGTGGACTTGTAATTGGCAAAGGTAAAAGACGCTGTTGTAATACTCAGACTCGTATACTTGATTAAAATATTGAAAGTAGAACTGAAAAATAAATTTGGTTTATTATTGTATAGAATGTTTTCTTGGCAAGAAAACCTCGTGTTACCATTTCCGTAATATTTCAGGAGGGGAAACCATTCGCACCATTAACCAGCAGACGGGCGCTCACTGTGAGCTAGATAGAAGACCTCCCGCAGACCCATCCGAAAAAACGTTCATATTGAGAGGAAGTCCAGACCAAATAGACCACGCTAAAAAATTAATTGCGGAGAAGTCAGGCATTGTAAGTGGAAACTAATACATTTATCATGTATGAGCAATTGAGCATTATAGGTTAAAAGGTGAAAAGCATGTTTTCACGTTTTACATATTCATAGATACTAACTGCAATTAGCCAATACCTTAACCTTATGTTGTTTCGTGCGTTGGTCTCTTCACACGGAGGTCAAGCTGGTGGCCCCGCCTCTAGATCTGGCTTGGTGGAGGAGCGAGTTGCTTTCTTGCTCTCTCCACCGTACATAGCCAGGCACGCCCGGCTCATCTGGTACCGTCCTGAGCCAGGCATCGTCTTCTCTTGAAGACTTCAACTTTAACCCCCGTTACGTTTCTAAGGTCCTTTGGAAGCTGGTTGAAAGTCTTGTTCCCCTGACAACCAAGCTATTTTCCTTCAGAGTTGAGGAGGTCCCTTGTCGGGCCTTTAATTTGGGAACACTACACATTCTGCCTTTCCTATTTTCCAGTGTTGTTTAAATGGTAATTGGGTTTAGTTTTAGGTTTGGTATTAGGTTTTCGATCATTTTCCATATGTAGATTATGGTGTACCCCTCCTTTCCAGGGAGTACAGATTTAGTTTACGTAGTTTTTCCCAGTAGTTGAGTTCTTTGCAGCCATCAATCTTGGCTGTGAAATGCCTTTGCGTTTCTTCTAGTTTATTAGTTTCTTCCTTTTTATATGGGGACGTTAAAACTGAGCAGTATTCAAGTTTTGGTATAATCAGTGTTTTTAGCAGGGAAATCATTACTGTTCTGTCCCTTCTCTTGAACGTTCTTAGTACATGTCCGGCGACTCTCTCTGCTTTATTTATCGCTACCTGATTTTGTTTCAAATTTCGCATCATCTGTCATCATTATCCCGAGATCGATCGCTTTCGTGCTTCTCTGAATTTCTTGTCTATCTGGAGCATAATATGCAGTCTGTTTAAGTTCTTTTTTTCTACCATATCTCAAGAGCTGAAATTTCTCGGTGTTAAATGACATGTTGTCTTCTGACCATTTGTATATTTTGTTCGTGTCCATCTGCAAGGCCTCCACGTCATGTACATCGCTGATTTTTCTACTGATCTTTGTATCGTCTGCAAAGGATGTTACTATATTGTTGCTGTATACTCCGCTTGTCTGTTAGCATGATAATGATAATATCGATGTCCCCAAGAATAGTGATTGATTAGAATGTACTGTACAATTCTTTGGACGTTTCAAACGTTAATGACCTTAATAGCCCTGCAATGAGCATGCTCATTGCAGGGCTATTAAGGTCATTAACGTTTGAAACGTCCAAAGAATTGTACAGTACATTCTAATCAATCACTATTCTTGGGGACATCGATATTATCATTATCATGCTAACAGACAAGCGGAGTATACAGCAACAATATAGTAACATCCTTTTAACGTATACTATTCTATTCTATTTTGTTACAGCCTTCGTCAATTGCTTCGTTGTTTGCAGCCATAGAAATTAATGGGCAGTGCTGTGCCCTCTAACTCCTAAAGTTAGCTGCTAACGCTAATTTTGTCGCTAAATTTTTCTGAGACCACCCAATTTTAATATGTTCTGGCTTCCGTAATTTACTTAGATATATGTATTGTCACCTTGATATAATTGGTTGCTAAGGCACAAAAATGTGACGTTATAGTCTGGAAATGAAAATATTTTCATGTAGGAATCTAGTTCCTTTTGTATATATTAATAGGGAAAACAAACCAACGGAAGAATAAATTCTGTTCAATTTATACATCTATATTTAATTCAAATACACAAACTTCAACTCTAAGAAATGATAAAATATTGACGAAGAGCGTGAATCATACCAAAACTTGAATGTTACATTGATACAACAGTTTACAAAATAAAAAGGGATGTCGCTGAAACAGTGATGTGGCGAATTGCATTAATTTCAAAAACATTAGGTGGTCAGTACCAATGTTCCCTCTAAGGTGTGCGCGCGCGCACGCGTTGTGAAACCCGCGCGCACAGCAAAATAAAATGCGCACAGGCTCAAGCGTATCAGGAACAAATTAAGAAACCGCTTGAAAGAAAATCATTTGGACATGCTCATGCGAATTAAAAGTTACCTGAATGATGATGGATGTATTAATCTTCATAGAGTTTATTTGGAATGGGCAAATGCTAAAGATCGTAGGGAGAAATCATAATCATACTTAAATGAAAGGCACTTTCATTTAATGTTATTTTGATTATATTTTATTTTGTTGAATTTCATTATTTTTTATTTTATTCCTATTTTGTGAATGGATAAAATCATGTATTAATCTTGATAGTCTATTTTAAATTGCTAAATGCTAAAAATTGTTTTGAGAAATGATAACTAAAATAGTCATTTTCAATTAGTTATTTTTATTTTATTTCTTTATTTTGTTGAATTTTATTTTACTATTTTTATTTTATTCATATTTTTAGAATGGATAAAATGTTTTTTTTTTTAAGAATATATAATATTGTCAACAGTTTTTTAAGAATATATAATATTGTCAACAGTTTTTTAATATCCATTTAATAGTACTTAATGATCAAGCTATCACCTTATGGAAATAATATTTATTAAGTATTTAATATTTATATATATTTCATTTTGAAGATAATAGCGCTCAGAAAAGTTTGCACAATTTTTCACCATGAATCTAAATGTTTGCACAACGAAAATTTCTTGCGCACATGGACTAAAAAAAATTAGAGGGAACATTGGTCAGTACTCTTATTTAAGGCCCCCATGGACGGTCAATCATGATTGACAATCATTGTGATTGTGCAAGCGTTGTTGTTGTTGTTGTGTTGTTGTTGTTTCCCATACACTTGTAAGGAGATTGCGCAATCTTCTTAGTCCCGGTGGCGCGGCTGAACAACAACATGAGTGAAGCTGCATGTTTCATGGCTGCTAGTGCAAGACTGAAGGTGATTGTGCAATCATTGCCATACACCGTCATGCATGATTGCGCAAACGTCATGATTGACGAAAAATATGAGTGGTTGATATCCTTCAATCATAACCATACACGAACAAAATGATTGTCAATCATGAGTGACCGTCTATGGGGGCCTTTATTATAAAGGAATAAACTATCAGGAATTTTATAGCTACTTCAGATTTTTGTTCAGTTACAACTCTTTTTTGAAATTCGAAATCGGACAGGCCTGATCTTTTAGGTTAAGGAAAAATTAGCGATTACCGCCGCTACCTGTTTCGCTAACAATTTTGAAAATTAACGGCGCTAACAGTATTGCTAATAAGCTAGCGCCGCTAATCCCAGCACTGATAATTGGACATGGAGTCAGCTTGGAAAAGACTTCTCTTTTATAGTGTATTCACGAGTTAGATTGACCAAAAATATTAATGGTTAAACTGAACTTCACATTCAAGTTATGTACAGGGTGCTTCAGAAGTCTCTATTTTGCTGAAATAATAGTATTTTAGGATAAAAATGTAACCCAATTAGATGTATATTTATAAAGATTAGGTCTAAGATTCGACGTGAGCATTATCAGTCTCTGCAAATCTCAAATCTGGCCAGTGCATTGCGGAACACATTCTCAAACATCTCGGGTTATTTAGCGACTGCCGCGACAATGCGGGTTCACAGATCCTGCAGGTCTGTAACTTGTTTTTGTAAACTTCATACTTCATGAAGCCCCACGCAAAGAAGTCTAATGGTGTTCAATTTGGAGATCGTGCTACCCACGCCGTTTCCACCACGTCCAATCCAGCGATTTGGTAAGCGCTCATCAAGGTACGCCCGAACAATGTTTGCATAGTGGCATGGAGCGCCATCTTGTTGAAAGACAACAGTGTCGAGAATGCCATCTGAACCAAGCTGGGATTCAAGAAACTGCTGAAGCATGTCAAGATAAATTGGCCCTATTACCGTAGCTTCTGCAAAGAAAAAGGGTCCGTAAATCTTCGATCCTGTCATACCCAAACAAACATTGGGTGAGATTTTCTCCTAAAATTATTCTTAACTCCATAGGTTTTTCACTTGCCCAGATACGGCAATTATGTCGATTAACCTCGCCGCATGTGTGAAACGTCGCTTCATTGCTGAAGAGAATAAGTTTTAATAAGTTTTTCGGTATGAAATTTTTCAATCAATTCTGTGCACATGGCTCCTCGTCTTGGATAATCCTCTTCGTGTAACTCGTAGTCGTATTGCACTTGAATATGGTAACTTTTCTTTTTTCGTGTTTAATGTTTATTTTAAAATCGTAAGAACATTCGTTTTTTGGTATGCTCGGTCTACACGATGCTGTGCGAGTCGACATTCTAGGATTTGTTTCAAAGGCATCTATTACTAATTCGGCATTTTCTTCAGAGGTACCTAGACGTCCAGATCTTGCCTTATTATGAACAGATCCTGTTCTTTTAAATTTATTGACCAGCTCGCGAATTGCTTCATCTGTAGGTCCTGGTTTGTGAAAATTTTTTTTTTTTTTTTTGCACTTCCCTTGGTTACGTATTGTTACTACCATCACACGTTCTTGTACATCCATCTATGGCCTGTAGAAAATAAAATAGAAATAAAATTATTTCAGCAAAATAGATGGGGACTTTTGGACCACCCTGTATAGCCAGCCATAGGCCTATATTAGTTGTAAAGGTTTCTGACTTAGATGTATGAGGTTGTACAGGGCTCGAAATTTGTTTTTTAACTCCTATCTTCACGAGATACTACCATTTCTTCTAGTATCCCAAATATTAGAAATAGCTTCGTGTTACAATGACCAAAACCATCAGTAATTGAATAAACAAGCCACTCGTTTAATAAACTAAATATTAGGTGTGTATTAAGAGAAGCATAACTTCAAGTGTAAGAATTGGAGTTGTCAGTCGTTCCACACATTCTCAACAGCCGAATGTTTCAGTACCACGTTGGGATACAAGCAGTTTGTAGTAGAGTAACCCGAAGGAAAAAAAAATTTCCGGTCGGCATGCCGTGAATGTAGTCTCCTGTATATGGACTTCAATTTTTTTTTTTTTAAGTTTCTCATGATTGTAATTCTGTTAACTGAACTCGTGAAAGTGCAAAACTTTTGTCGACATGTACTTAGAGACGAATCTTAAATTCGTCTCGTGACAGCTATTTAGAATACGAATTATTCTTTACAAAGCTTTCTTCCTTCTCTATCAGTCATATCCTGGAGGCGGTGGCGGCGGCGGCGGAGGCGGAGGCGGTGGAGGTGGAGGTGGAGGTGGTGGACCAGGAGGACCAGGTGGACCAGGACAGAATGGCCCCAGTAATTTTGCCCCGCAAGGATGGGGCAATGCCTACCAACAGTGGAATCAGGGGCCACCCAATGATCCAAGTAAGTGCGAAAATGTTCCAGCATTTGTACATGTTCAATTATGATTCGCTTCAAGGAAATGAATGGAGCGGTTATTACACGTGGTATTTTATTTCATGGTGTGCACCAAACATGAAAACTATTACTTATTAGCTTGTATAGTAAGTGAAGTATTTCACGTTTGTTTTATGATGTGTATAATGTGAGGGAATTGTTTCTATAATGCTAATGCATTTAATACTGGGACCATTAAATTCCGGTTGAAGGTGCAAGTCTGACGCAGTTGGCTCCCAAATATAACGTGAAAGCTTTTTGACAATTTCCTTTCTTCCCGAAGGAGCAATCACTTCGGTGGTAAATGCTAAATGAACTGTAAATTAATCATTCGAAACTCAGAAAATTTCGGTGAAGAATGAAGTTTAATTTTGCAGTTTATTTTCCCTTGATGACAGCTATCAATATACTACCAAGGCTCCACGCGCACGTTAGAAGTCTACCAGTGGTGCAATTTAGAGCATATCATACTCTGGGTTCAGGGTTGAAATTTTGGAAAAACAGTGGCTAATATGTATTCCTATGTAAAAATTAATTCAAGATGGGTTTATTATTTACAACTTTTCCGAAAAATCTCATTTTCATGGTCAAAATCGCGATTTTCTGATTTGAAAGCTGCCTAACGCACCCTCAGGGCACCCAAACCAAAGCGCGCTGGGTCATTCCATGTCAACTCAGCCACAAAATGGCACTTTTTGCACTCACCCCTTTCAATTTTGCTCATACTTGGCACAATAGCAGATATACATGCCAAACTTAAATTCCCAAATTATTAGAGCCGACTGACCTTTGGTTACTGAGATACAAGGTCACAAAGTTGACATTTTGACCTTTTTTGCGTTAAATGACTATTTTCAAAACGGTGTAACTAAAAAACTATTAAAGCTAGAGCATTGATTTTGGTCTCATTTTAAAGCTCTTTAGTAGCCCCTTGTTTATTGTCTCGTTAAATATCTCTACTGTGAAAAATAAAAAAATCCCTTCAAAAGTTGACCTTTGACCTTGAATAAAAAAAAAAAATACCTTCTAAAAAATTCAATTTTTTTACATTAATACTTTGAGTCATGTACAACAAAATCCCAAGAAGCTGTAAGTGGCTGATAACTAGTTCAAAGTATAAAAAATAAATGAAGTTGGCATCATTCTTCAATTTTAGATTTTTTTTGTCAGTTCATTTATTTAAAAGTTCTGTTCTGATATAGTCAGTGAAGACTTAGTTCAACTTAACATTATTAGTTCAAAAACCTTTTTGTGACCTGTGCCAAAAGAAGTCTTTTAAAAGACAACCAGAGTTAAACCCCTCGACCCCCAAATCTACTGGAGTAGCGCTGATCCAAAGGCCCAACTAGTATATAAGTACTGTCAACTTTACAGAGTTGACTCCTGACTTCAAGTTAGTTAATTTATTTTTACTAAATACATGTATAAAAATTTATTTAATAATTCATTAATTGTTCATTGTTTTCTTTTCAGGATTTTCTTTGTGCTTTTGTGATTTCAGAGTACAAACATGGAACATTTAAAACTGAAACAGAAGTGTGCTGATCCTTTGCTGCGTCACAAAGGTCAGTGTCGAAAGAAGAGTTTGAGAATTGTACCACAGGAACTTGTAAATAAGTTTCCCGATCTGCACTTAACACTACATCACAGACTTTGTAAGCAGTGTAGAGAACATCTTGAGTCCTTGCCTGAGAAAGGAATAGGCACTTTGAATTCAGACATAAATGATGATTCTTCTTGTAGTAGTGAACACCTGAAGATCTTGAGAAAATTGAAAATGTTGACAATAGTGATGCATCAACTTCAGAGCAAAACCATGAGGTGTGTACTTTGAATGCTGCTTTTGTTTCAATTGGTGAATCACCCATAAAAAAGAGAGCTTGTAGAGCAAAAGTCATATGGAGCTAAAAAACTAAGCAATGTGACAGAGACAGTTAAGAAGAGAATGGAAACAGTTGCAGGAAGAGAGATTTCTGACTCACAATTTAAGGAGCCATCTGGAGATGTAGACTGTTTAGAAATAATAAATCAACTCAAGGAAAAATTCAAAAATGAAAATACTAAAAAGTGATAAAATAAAAATCCTCACTGTATTGCCCAAAAGTTGGAGCATTAGGAAAATTGCTTCAGAATTTAACACAACAAGGCATACAGCATCTATTGCTAAAAAAATAGTTGAAGAAAAAGGTGTCCTTTCAGACCCAAATCCAAAGGGTGGGAAAGAATTAAACAGGATACTGTTGACGCTATTAAAGCATTTTATCTTTCAGAAGACATCAGTAGAACAATGCCAGGAAAGAAAGACTATTGTAGTATCATTGACAATGAAAGAGGAAGGATACATTTGCAAAAGCATCTTTTACTTTGCAATTTAAAAGAAGCCTATCATGTTTTCAAAGAAAGAAATCCTTTGGTTAAGGTGGGATTCAGTAAATTTGCAGAATTGCGTCCAAAGCAGTGTGTTATTGCTGGAGCAACAGGAACTCACTCAGTATGTGTGTGTGTGTACAATTCATCAGAATGCCAAACTTATGTTTGTAGGAGCTGAATTAGAAAAACTAACTGCAAATGATGACACACCTATTAAGAATGTACGTCATTGTGTTGCCTTTATGGAATGCAATCCTGCCTCACAGAAATGCTGCCTCAGACAATGTGAATACCAGATACATGACTTCAAGACAAAGATGCAAGCAACTTATTACCGTGAAACAAAAATGTCTGAAAGATGGTGAGGTCCTTGCTGTGTGTGATTTTGCTGAAAATTATTCCTTTATTCTTCAAGATGAGGTTCAGAGCTTTCACTGGAACAATGAGATGGCTACTCTACATCCATTTGTTATTTACTATAAAAAGGAAGATGAGATTGCTCACCTTAGCTTTGTTATTATTTCAGAGTGTAACATCCATAACACAGTTGCTGTACATTTGTTTCAAAAGCATCTGATAAAATTCCTAAAAGATAATATCTCATCCATCGGTTCCATCCACAAAATAATTTACTTTTCAGATGGGTGTGCAGGACAGTATAAGAACTGCAAAAACTTTTTGAATCTTTGCCATCACAGAGATGATTTTGGAATGAGGCAGAATGGAATTTTTTTGCAACAAGTCATTGAAAGGGACCCTGTGATTGTGTTGGAGGCACAGTTAAGAGATTAGCTGCAAAAGCTAGTCTACAACGACCTTATGATGAACAGATCCTTACTGCAGAACAGTTATATACATTTGCAAGTGAAAATATTGTAAATATAAAATGTCATTTTTCAACCAATATAGAGCATGAAGAGGAAAGCCAACTTCTCCAAGAAAGACACTCAACTGCAAGGACTATTGCTGGTACACAGAAATTACACCATTTACAGCCAGCTTCATTGACTTCTCTTAAGGTTAAACATTATTCATTATCAGATTATTCAAATATTGAGAAAGTTACTGAAAAGGAAGAAGTTGTGACTGAGGAGAAAATACATGGTTTTGTTACTGCTGCATATGATGGCCATTGGTGGGTGGCATATGTGCAGAAAAGATAATAGAGAAGTAAAAGTCACATTCCTTCATCCTCATGGCCCAAACCCATCATTTGTGTATCCTGGTCGACCAGATGAATTAATCTTACCATATTCAGATATTCTAACACAAGTTGAGGCATCTACTACTAATGGACGAACATACAGGATTTGTAAAGAAGTTACTTTGAAGGCATCCAAAGCTTTGGCAGATCTACAGCACAGAAAGGTAAGAATTCAAAATTAAAATGGTCATGTAACTATATATACACTGCATACATTTAAGTTGTGATAAATGGAAATCAATGAGCACTATACCTCTACATATTGTATGTACATTTTAATATGTTACTTGTATTTGTTAATTAGGTAGCTATCTAGGTATACATTAAAAATTTTCTCTTCTAGAAATCACAATAAATTGGGTGGCCCACAAGAATCTTGTCAACTACTGAAAACCATCAGATACATGCACAACATACAGGTGAGGTGGGTAAAGAACAAATATTTAAAAAATAAGCATTTGCTTGTTTGTAGAAGGCTGCAGATAGTATGTAGATATGGGTTGTATTGTAAGAGATTGAGCTGACCTACACAAAAACGTTACTGACAACAAGGTCACAAAGTCATGACTTTTGACAATTTTGTATAAAATTACTTTTTTCAAAATGTTGCTTGAATTCATTATTTTTTATACATTGAACTAGTTATCAGCCACTTACAGCTTCTTGGGATTTTGTTGTACATGACTCAAGGTATTAATGTAAAAAAATTGAATTTTTAGGAAAAGGTATTTTTTTTTTATTCAAGGTCAAAGGTCAACTTTTGAAGGGATTTTTTATTTTTCACAGAGATATTTAACAAGAGACAATAAACAAGGGGCTACTAAAGAGCTTTAAAATGAGACCAAAATCAATGCTCTAGCTTTAATAGTTTTTTAGTTACACCGTTTTGAAAATAGTCATTTAACGCAAAAAAGGTCAAAATGTCACAACTTTGTGACCTTGTATCTCAGTAACCAAAGGTCAGTCAGCTCTAATAATTTGGGAATTTAAGTTTGGCATGTATATCTGCTATTGTGCCAAGTATGAGCAAAATTGAAAGGCGTGTGTGTTTTAGGTGGCTGACTTGACATGGAATGACCCAGCTGTTCTGCATATGATTGTCTAAAAGCCGCTTTTCTGACCTCATCCTTGCTTTCTTGCGTGTTTCAACACCTCTGGGTGCTGAAAAAATGTTTAGATTTCACGTAAAACTTAAGAATTTTAAGTTTTTCTTCAAAGAATAGGCGCGGCTCACCAGCTCTACTCTGATCGAGTAGCGGGAGACTTGCAGCCTCCACGTGTAGGTTTACACGCCTGTTCTTCCTGGATCCCTGAAAAGCGTGGCCTCATAAGATCTTATATTATGATCTTATGAGGACTTTCAGCTCTTATGAGCCTTAACGATGGCTTCAGCCTCTTCATCAGCCACTCGAACCTGAAAAGCTTTTTAGTATGTCCTGCTTCGATCTGAACACTGGGAGCATTTCTCGATGGTCTATCTGGCTCTCACCCACCCATCTCTCCTCTCGTGACCGTACACAGCTTGGGAAACAGTTGAGACTTCCTGTACAGCTCTCTCGCGGGACTGAGTATGAACAGAGAAAGCGTCCACTTTGAGTGGAGTTTTCCTGAGGTCCTCGAGTTCAGGCAAGGTCATCTTGCAGGTGAAAATATGCTCATAAATATTCTCTGATTCCCAGTTGATGAGATCCTCAGGTGAAGTGGCTTGCAGATTGACTTTGGGATTTTTATGGGGCCTCACTGTCGTATCACCAAAGTCTCTTCCTTCTCTGATCATCTTTATCTGGCTCACAGCAAAAGCTCTCTGATGCTCATCCTCACTGCACAGGAATGAAGTCAGGATGTTCTCAGGATGTGCGTGGTAAGCTCCTCTTATCACTGCAGCAGAGATGATGATCCTGACCTCGGTAGTCTGGTTCCTCAGCAGCCTCAGGCTTGAAAAAACGTGTGCAGGACCAAATTTGAGGTGGTGCTTCACTTTGATGTCGTAGTACATTTTGAAGTAGTAGTTAAGGCAGAACTTCACGAGGACCTCGAGCCTCCTCAACACCTCCCCCTTCAGTCCGTGCTCCCTCATCCACAACAGCAAGATGGCCTGTGCAGTAGTGAGCCACCTGGATTGGTTCAGAGGTCCGCACTTGAGACCAGCTAACTGTGGACTGAGACTTCCAGACTTCAAGACTTGATGGCTTTGATCAGAAGATAGCAGTTGTGCTGCTCTGTGGAGAGAGATTTGACTATCTCTACTGGCAACTCTGATATTTTCAGTTCCTTCCACTGGGTTGAAGTTGTTGAAGTTGTTGAAGTTGTTGAAGTTGTTGAAGTTGTTGAAGTTGTTGAAGTTGTTGAAGTTGTTGAAGTTGTTGAAGTTGTTGAAGTTGTTGAAGTTGTTGAAGTTGTTGAAGTTGACCTCAAGTTCATTCACTTTCTCGAAGTTTTCCAATAGGCCCACTGAACCCTGACTGGGGAGTTAGGGCCGTCCAGCTTGATGATTAAGTGCCTCAGGGGGAGCTCGTTCACATGGAGTTGACAGATCATCCAGTGGCACTTGCGACCCAGCATCTTCTCCAATAGGGCTATGGCGCCTCCAGACCACCCCGTGTTGGTGTTGGTAGTCTCTCCTCCAATCATTACAAGGCTCTCGTCAGCTCCGTGGTCCAGAAGCCACTCATGCAGGCCCTGAGCGATCTTATGAACGCTTTTCTTCCTCAGGTTCCTCGGGAGTGAAATGGAAGAGGTACTTTCCTTGGGGCTCCCACGTGATAGTGTAATGCTCCTCGATCACTTTGCCAGGATGAAATCTCCGTTACCTCGTCATATTTCAACACCTTTGTGTTCCTATCCTGCTTACCATCAAAGAATATCTCAGAGATCTTCTCCTCTGACCTCTGCGTGAGAGCTTCAACTGATGAGGCCATTACTTCCTCCTTGCTCAGAGCCATCTATTGAGAGAATGTTGAACTTCGCCTTCTGCGTCCAAATGGTTACAAAGATTCAAATCGAGTAGATTTCTTTTCTTATGTGTATGTATGTATTAAACCTGTGTAGGAGTTAAGCAAAGTTAATGTGTCTAAATAGCAACAAATTACGACAAAGGGTTAAAAATGAGGTTGTGTTCAATTGAATATTCGGTATTTCGACATAGAACATGATAACGCGATTTTTGGGAAAAGTTGCAGAAAAGAAACCCCTCTTAGAATTAAATTTTACATGAAAATACATATTAGCCAGAGTGAAATTCGAACTCGGAAAAGTATGGTATGCCCTAGTGGTGCATCATGTACACTGTACAGTATAGAAGAATGATGCATATTATTGTTCCACACTATAATTGCATGTGATATACGTGCAGACTCGTCTTTCATGTGTGTGATTTCTGACAAGTGAAATAAGAAACTTAATTTCAGTAGTTTATTGAAAACGGACTCCATCCTTAAGTCTTCATTTCGAGTATATATATATATATATAATATATATATATAAAGGGGTCTTTAACACTAAGCGTTGGATGGCTCTTTTAGTTTCTGATTAATGCAGATTATATTTTCTTGCAGCAAAGCAGGTCGCGGATGCCAATGCAGCCGCTTGGGCTGCATATTACTCACAATGTTACAGTGGTGGTCAGCCCCCTCAAGGGCAGAATACAAATCAGTCCAGCACTCAAGGACAGGCTCCCGGCCAACCTCAACCAGGTGACCCATTCTTCCTTTAGGAAAGCTCAGTACCAGTTGAATGCGAAACGAGGGAATAGTATTATTCAGGGGAATTTTAGGTCAACATTAGAGAAGTCGTGAAGGGAGAACAGTTCATCATAAATTTACTGCTACACCCTCCTCCCTTCAGATATAGCTCATTCAAGATAGCCAGTCTCTCAATAAATTAAGGGCGCCAACAAATTACTCTCCTTACTTTTCCATTCCCTTGTCTAAAAGTTTTTCACTTTCCCTTCTATTTTTCTCACATTTATGAGTTTAAAATTAATTTTCAATAAATAGTGGAATGCCTATTTAAGGATTGCTGCTGCTGTGCAGTATTTACCAGTGATTAGTTTAATAATTGATAGGGTAGGTGAAATAGTGTTAGAGTATTGGGAATTCATCAGTAGTTTCCTGTCTCCCGTGGCTCGGTTGGTTTGAGATTGGACTGAGACTGCAAAGGCCCGGGTTCGACTTCCACTGCTTCCGCGGTTGGAGTTGGGCTGGCCACCTACTCTGTCATTGCTCATGTGACACTCGGAGTTCATGTCCACCCGTTTGCGGGAAGAGGGTTCTGGATGTTATCCTTTATTTGGTACAATATATATAATGTGCTGTGTGTGTGTAAGTAAAATGGCCAGAAATGTTGCAGTACATAAAGCACACAAAGACGAGTTAAGGTAATAAGTGAACATTCTGATTTACTGCAGATATTTTCAAACTTTTTGAATACTTTCAACTTGCCTCATCATTCTTGACCTCTAATAATTGTATAATTTTTGTCATTAAATATTGGTCTCGTAGAGGCGATCAAATATCAAAAACGGCGAAACTGCAAGATGCGAACCAGTAGGAAACTTAGAGCTACTACTAATAAAAAAGCAGCTTCAAGTCGAGACCGAAGCAGATGTAAGAATCTCGGATTTGGTGTATTATTCGCAGGAGGAACTAAATTGTATATCAACATTAAGATTAGTGGTGATGAGTGTCGGGGGGAGCGAGTTCTTTCGAAAAGTTTGAAATTATCAGAAAAAATACTGGTATCATCGCTGGTCATTTTATTTATGATGGGGAGTATTTCCTCGTTTAATAAAACATTGTGGTAAAATTCCAGATCCAGACGCAGTTCGGAACTTCGAAAACTCCTTAAATTACTAACCTAACCAACCTAATAAAATGTATTTTTAAACTGTTATAGACCCTGTTTCCGAACTGCGTTTGAATTGCATAAATTCGCCTATTCCGTTCTTGGTTTCCTTTGGCTGAACTGTCTTTGTAGTGATCAAGATTTTGGTGTGAAGTGTTAAACATGGTGAATGGGCCATTTTAGTTCATACACGGTTGCCCATTATATTATTATTTTTTATTAATATTAATTCGTTCATTTTTAGACCAACACGGAAGACGATAAAGTTCTTCATAAATGTAATAATTACTTTGCTTTTCTCTTCAAAGTGTAGAGAGAGAGAGTGAGAGAGAGTGCTGGGATATATCTGTATAGTGCTTAATGCAGTCTTTGGTTTTGGTCTTCGAATTGGCAGAGTTTAAAATTACACTGGGAACCATGTTTTCAGTAATACAGTGCTCATCGTTTAGTTTGTTTTCTGAAGTTTTTCTTGAAGAAACGTTTCTTTCATTTTGTTTCAGCTGGCCAACAAGATTATTCTGCGCAATGGGCCGAATATTATCGTTCGCTGGGAATGATTAGAGAGGCAGAAGCGATTGAACAGCAGTCGAAGTCCATGAAACAAGGTGGGGGTCCCCAAGCTCCGAACCCTCAACAGGTGAGTATTGATTATTGGAGGGAGATGTTAATTTTTTGATGGAAAAATGTTAAAAGAAAGTATTAAAACGGTGTTATCATTTGGTTTTATTACTTAGAATTTATTGAAAAAAGCTTTTAATCTTGAATTTAAGCATTATATAAGCATGAAGGTTACTTTTTACCGTATAAAGAATTTAGAGTGCTAAACTTGTATAGAGTTAAATTTTATGAAAGTATGAAGTGTGTTTTCGAGTGGATGACTGAAGTTGGTGAATGAATTTGGTCAGTCGTTTCATTGAAGTGGAAGGTGTTCTTGTATAAAGAAATTGTGATCTGCCCTCGGTTTTAAGTTCTACATCTCTGAAAACTTCGTCACTTGGTTGGTCAGTAGTTTTAATTTGCAGATATTTGCTTGGTACCTTAAGCTTTGTTTCAAATCTTTTTTTTGCTCGTGTAGTTCCGTTGGCTTCCATCACTGCAAGACCATTATTGGGCTTAAAAGTGCTCCATCTTCTTGTCAGACATTGAGCTCTGATTAATGCAGTTCGGGTTGCTGAGAAGCTCCTTAAGATTGCTTTATTTAATTCTGAAATCAAAACCTTCATGAAGTTAGAGATTGGTGATTAGGAGAGAAGTTTGAATTTGACCACCTTTAATAGGCTGATGAAGTAGGTAGGTGTTAAGTTCTGATCATCTGCGCCAGTCTTAATCGTGACTTCTGCAGCCTCAGACAGGTGGACCACGACCGGAGCAAACTGCTGGAGCAGGAGGGGGTCAGGCCACAGCATCAGGCACCCAAGACTATTCCCAACGATGGATCGATTACTACAGATCTCAGGGACTGTATGCCGAGGCTGATAAAATAATAGAAGCTCTAATGAAATCTAAAAAAGTGAGTGGACGCGCAGTCTCTCTCTCTCTCCTCCTTTAAGCTACAAAGGTGGATTTCGATGCCACGCAGTAATAAGCCGTTTTCGTTCTTAGTTCATTTCTCCCTCGCTTTGATTGTTTGAAACATCTGAAGGTTCTCGTGACTGTGGATGGAGTGGGAGAAAGAGTAAATGGAATGTGAAAGACGGTATTAAGATAGGAATTGGGCGGACGTATGAAGTGAAGCGATAGTGTAATAGAGGTTTTCGGTGGTAGTGGAGCGGTGAAATGAGTTATTGCTGTAATTGGACGTTCGGAAAGTAAAGTGGTCTACATTGCTTCTGTTAATATATAGACCACTGATTTATTCTAAGCCGTTAGTCAAGTGATTGTGGGACTTTTATTACGTGTAAACTTTTCCCAGGGTCAACCCGGGGGAGCTCCTGCAGGAGGTGTACCCCAAGGCAACACTGTGAATACTGGTGGGGGGTGGGGCCCCGGAGGAATGGCCCAGGGAGCTGCAGGGGGTGGCGCCGCTGGTGGTGGAGGAACTCAAGACTACTCCAGCAGTGGATAGAGTATTACAGGAGTCATGGAATGAATGCAGAAGCGGATAAAATAGAGCAACAGTTGAAAGCTTCAAAGGTGAAGTTTACTCTTATCAAGCAGCGAAGTTTCTCCTCAGGAAATTCAGGCCTTGATATTCCTGAACAGTATTTAAAATTGAGAAATTTGTATAGTTCTTAATGAACGAATGTTTATTTATGAATTTTTATTTTAGTTCATGCACTGTATGTACATGATTTAGTCAGTGAAAATGTATTTCTTATTTAATGTGAATTGTCCCAGAAGTTGAATCACCGAATTTGAACTTTTTCGTGTATTCACACTTCGGAGACGAGGCTGAACTGGTCATGGACAGTTCGTTGAAATGCCTATGGGACCAGTTCATCACTCTATAGTTTTGCTTTAGGATTGTTGTTTTGCCTATAATTCCAACTGGCTATTCCCCTCAGGGATCAAGTGGCGGAGCACCAGCGCCTGGGCAGCCCATGTACAACGCCTATAACCAAGGGTATTAAACGGCAAGCGTAGTTCGATAGATCATCACAGAGCAAAACAGGTACCACATTTACCTTGTTCATTTCTTTTAATTGAAAGGAAAATTACACCCTCGGCAATAAGTTTTAAATTTTTTTATACACGTTTCTGGATGTCAAAGTTTTATGAAGGGTGTAATTTTCCTTGAACTTGATATAAACAATGCCTATATGTGATATATTAGAAGACATCAACGCCTACTAAGAAAGGCGCCCCGCAAGAACTTAAAAAAAACCACGACACGAAAACAGGACAACGGAAAATCCCCCTACCCCCCTTTCTAGACTAACCGTCAGAGGACAGAGGATGATGAAACTAAATGGAGAGAGGGTAAGTACCCGGTAAGACTTGGCGGTTAACCAAACTCTTCTTTCAGGCTTGTTAGTTTTGATTGAGAAAACAATGTGTTGATTTATCTTTTTCAGAAATTTGTTGTTGACTCATTGAATGAAGACCTGCGGGTGTGTTTGGGTTTAAGGACTTAAAAGGTTTCTTATAAGAAATTCCCATTCGATGATCCGTGAAGCGCGAGGTTTTTTTAGTCTATTATGTGAAGGATTTCAAGATTAATTTTTTGCAACTTACTTTTTGTCATTTAATTAAGGCCGCTAAGGCTTAGTTATTTTATGGTGTCTACAATGTAAAAAAATTTTTTTTTGTATATACGCAAATATGAAACTTAGATTTATTAGCAAGTAATTTTAATAATGGCCTTTACACATGTTACACACACTACTACTATCTTAGAGTATAGTCCTATTACATGCAAACAAATACATTTTCGCCTACTGGTTTGGGAGGGATCTTAGCTTTTAAAAAGCTGTAGACGGATTGATTATTGCGTAGCTAGATCGTAATTGCTGAGCTCTCTGAGGCGCCTCCAATAAAGGTACAAAAAAAGTTTATGGTTTTGTTAAATGTTTGGCAATTGGTTTACCGAATTATTATTGACTATTCTGCGCTTTTAGATTAAGACCTTATTACCTATTTACTCTATAACCCTTTTCAGGTGAATCTCCCGATTTGATTGCATTTTCATATTTTTATTTTATTCCAAGTTTTTATTTCTAATATGCCATTAATTTCTTATATGAATAATTTCGTACCATGTAAACAGCGCTTTGAAATTTATTATTTAGGAAATGGGTCGACTTTGCAATGGTACATTTAAGCTATATTTTTGATGGATATCTTCTACATGCTAGTTAGGATGCAAATTTTATACACATATTACTACTCTTTAGATAGGATGGATTAAGTTTATCTTCATTTACTATGACTGATACGTGTTGTTAATTTGGGCAGTTTCCATTGGTCGCCAATGAGTTGCAGGCTTAGCACGGAAAGAAAAGCTTAACTGAGAAACGGAAGCTCGATTCTCATCTTTCGCTCGCGGCACACTATCAGCGGACCAGGTAAAATCCGTTATCCTTTAGACAAACATTTTTATTTGCATTTTGTGTGTTTCCACATGAAATGGTTGGTTGGAAAGTATTTATTGGTGGGTATTTCTGTGGAATTTTTTTTATTTTTGTGTATGACAGTGCGATTACGACTAAATTTGACTTCTAATTTTTATAATCTACAGTTTGCAATTATCGGTAATAATAATGATAATAATAATAATTACGAGAGGCTCAGCAATTGTGTAGGTTTAGTGTTATCAGTAGGAGGGAACACACGTATACACACACATATACATACGCACACGCGCGCACACAGACACACGCAACACCTACGCACGCGTTGTACACTCAAACGGCTCCAGTTAAGTAAGGGCATGTGTAACTTGGCTCATAAGTTTACTCTAATTAGATGATCTGCAAGGAGGAGGAGAAATATTGTTGAGCTTGTCAGTTTTTCTTACTTTATCCCTTTTCTTTTTTAATAAAAAACAAAATTAACTTGCATTTCATTCATAAACCTTTCATTATTCAAAATAATTTAGTTGTGTAGACATATAAGTGTAACTTTTCAATAATAAAGACTTGGAAGTTATTTTCGTTTGTTTTTCCTTCACTCATTCGAAATTTTATTACTTGTTTTGTGCACATTTATCCAAATAACCTCAACGTCAGTTTACTTGGTATCTAAGGTTAACTTTAATATTTGAAGGTGAAGTAATTATGCGTTAAAAGGGGTGTACAACCTCGTTCAAATTAAACGCTTCCTTCAAAATGATCATAAGGCTGCGCAAAGGCAAAAGCTTCTAAAAGTCCCCTCAAATGCCAGCACTCGTAGCTCAGTGGGTGACATTATTTCCATATAAGTGAAGACAGTGATCGGGGGTTCGAGTACCAAGAGTTACTGCATTGTGGCTGCATTAATTAGCCTAGGTCTGCCAGTTTCTGATTTTGACTGATATAAACTAAGGAATCGTGAATGGAGGTCCATTAATACTTTCGAACTGCTGTACATATATTTGCGCGCGTGGGTAGTAGTGAAGTTGATATAATTGAGTACCTTTCTCGAGAATGTACTTTCTAGAATAGAGCTTTCCAAACTGGTGTGTCGCGACACATTAGTGTTTTTTGTATTTTGAAAATTTTGATTTTTCTATCAACAAAATCGGCTACAAGATGAACCACCTACTGAAAAATTATCTGATATTTGATAAAAATTAATTAATGTGTCGTGAAAATTGTTATGCTTAAATAGTTTGTCGCCAACGTTAAAAGTTCGGAAAGCTCTGTTCTAGAAAGTAAATTTTTTTTTTTTTTGTAACACCTTTACTCTAAGTACAATATTGGGAAAAATTTTGTACTTCAACTTAATTACAATGTTACGAAAATCTGAAAAGTACGAAGTAACGAAACGGCTGTATGCTTGACAATTTTATTCAGAATTGGTAAACCTCATTCATATAGTATTTTAAGGTAGCCAATCCGCCAGGATAGATTGCAAAAAATTTGAAAATCAGATGATGAAACGAAGAAATTTTGTACATAATACAATAATTCCTACTTATAATAATCCTAATTCTGTATACTAATGAAGTCTGTTTGCCATAATTATTTTAGATTATATATTTGTAGTTTTATTTAATTTTTTAAAAAGTACTTCCTACTTTTCAGTACTTAATTACATTATGAACCACTTTTGTACTTCAACTTAAGTAATTTTGGTAACGTGTACTTTTACTTTAACTTAAGTACATTTTTTAAAGATTATTTCTACTTCAGCTTAAGTAACAAATGAAAGTACTTTACCTGCACACACACACACACACACACACACACACACACACCACACACACACACACACACACACACAGACCACCTAAGAGGGCGGAAAAAGAGGGATATACCCTTGGTTGATAAACTACACCCGGAGTTCAGAAGAGATTAGTTGGTTTATTTACCCACCCGGAGCGAAAGAGTTAAAGGTCAAATGGAGGTATACCATCTTAACTTTTGAAACCCAGACCATAAATTGATGAAGCTGAACGTGTGCGTAGGTCGTAATAGTATGCGTTTTGAGCAAGACCCGGTTTTGGTATCAAGGGTCAAAGGTCACGGAGGTCATTCAAATGGTACACGCCATTACTTATCAACCGAACATAAATTGATGAAAATTCACACATGCATGGGTCATCTCAAGACTGTTACTTACAAGACTCTTTCTTGCCCCAATGGTTCAAGTCAGAGGAGGAGACATTGATATAGTTCCGACATAATTATTTTTATGAAGAGCGAAGTCTGTCTATTTATTCGGCAAGTTTGCTTTATTAGATAACTACAGTATTCTGGTGAAGGTACGTCAGCAGGTCTTTATGGCTTCAATGTAACCAGTTCGGGCAATTTTTTTTTACTTAATTTGTCTAATCAGTCACGTACGAAAAAGGCTAAATATAAAAAAAAAAATTAATGAAAAAGCTTTGTGGAGCTACAAACGCTTTCGTACCACGAAGCCAGACGACCTAAAACGACTTGAATATTCTGGGCAGTTTGACTGCCCGCGTTAATTCTTTGACAAGACTGGACTAAGCCACAGTACTTTTGCGAAGCTGAGCATATTTGAGATAGCTTATGCAGCAGTTGTTATAAAGCAAATTTAGTTTTATTAGCCTTTTTAATAATTAACCCAAAGTTGCTATCCATAAAATTAGTGCGGACAGTACGAAAAAATTGTTTAGCTTCACTTGTATAGAATCTGAAGTTCCTTAGTTTTTGCTTCAACACAAACTTCGATAGTATTTTCTTGTCAGAGTCGTCACTCTAGGAACTGTTGATGATTTGACTGATAATTAAATTTTTACTTGCTATATTGGTTCGCCTTTCATTTAAAAATGTGCGCGATTTGAATTTTTGTAATTGAATTGAATAACCTTAGTTTGTGACGTTAAAATCATTATGGCTCGTAGAATTTTGATAATCCACACCTTCAAGAGGACTACTTACTAGTACTTCGAGATAAGCAGTTAAGCCACCAATATACACGTCAAACAGCGGAGAAAAGAGCAAAAAGCCATGTCTAACCGCATGAGGCACCAAAATTCCAGTATATTTGCGACATACGGTACAACATTCCTGTCCTTCAATTTTTAGAATAGAATATTTTGATTCACCGTATCATATGCTTTGCTTATATCGAAGAAATAACTAAGTAGTTGTTACTAATTTGTATTTAAAGATGATCTCCAATACATACATGCATAGACCAATTGAAAGGACCTTTCAAAACTAGACTGATTAGATATCCATAAGTAATCATTTAATCGGCGTAGCAAAAGCTTTGTCATTTTGATAAGCAGGAAGCAACGGCAATGGGCCTATAATTATCACTGGATAATGTATGTATGCAGTACTGACGCAATTATTCGTGAATCAAGTTAACCATGATTTACAAATTGCGACCATTGTGCATTTTTTAATCATGACAGTCAACCGTGATTAGGTGCAGTCTTTACATCTGCGGCTCGCCTCCCACCAACCCACCCCAACGCACCTCAGTTAGGAAATTCTCCCTGCTTCGCTTATTTCTTTTCCAAAGTACCGAAGACGACATTAGTAGCAGTTACAGCAGGAGGAGGGGGTGGGTTACAATCTTTGTGAGCGGATGATCTTTACGTTTTGTGGTAAGTACAAACTACTTAAATATATACTGTGCTGTAATAGAATAATAGTGTGTGGTGGTGGTGTGCAGCAGGGGCTGCTTCACCTGCCCACCGGCGGGGTATACCGAGCTAACCATGAAAGTTATCCATGATCATGGCCCGCACTTCCTTCAGATGGAAGCTGCCTTGATATAGGGATGGGGGCTTGCTCATCTCGAAGATCTGCAGAGCTGTACCAGTGAAGGGCTTACTCCCTCTAGCAGGGTCACTTAAGCCGAGGTCACCGGGAAGAGGCATTTTTTTACTGAAATAATTGCATTATACCCACAAGATCAAAACATTAAAATATTTTCTTATGTATTATGGTGTGTTTGAAGGTTGGGGTTCCAGTCACTCTGCGTTCAGGTGATCCACCTCAGTCCAGGGGTGATCTGGCCAACGTTACCACTTCGTTAGTGTAAACTAGAACCCTGTTCAACTTAAAGGAGACGGCGTCGGCCGGCTTAGTCTGTATTTGTTAGCAACGTTTCTCACGTTTGCCTTTTACACGGTTCATAATCCTTCGATCCACGAATGATTTATATTTCTCTACCACTTGTATTTTTAAGTTGTGCAAAGATCTTAAGGGGTATAGTGATTCTCACGCATTACAGTTCCAGAAGGAGGTTCACTTCTCACTGAAATGGTAGAAAAGACTCAACGTGAAAAAATCCTTGGAACTCGGCTTTAGCAGGCCATATGGTTACCTCCACTCTGCACTCCATTATGAATCGATCCAAAGGGACTATTTACAGTCCAGAATTTCTATCCTCTTCAGAAGAAAGTATTCTCGAAAGCCTCGCATCACTAGTTCTTGGAAATAGTAGACGGTATCTCTGCACCTTCTGTATTGCTTTTGACGTTTTCATTTGTAACCTGTCAAATACACGCATTCATAACTTAACCGAACAAAAAATTCATGTGGTAAAGGGTTAACTCGCATCGTCTCCCTCGTCAGTTTTTCTTAATCTTCCAGTTAAGCTGTATGTTCTTTCCCCGCGGCGTTGCTTCTATTGCCACCCTTTTAGCCATAATCGTCAATCCTGTGGTCGATTAGCTCTTGGACACGCACAAGTGTGTAGAATTCTCACTCGTCGAAATAATGTTCCAATGATCTCCCACACTGCCAAATCAGCTAGTTGTCCTCAATGTCCTTTAGAAAAGGAAGTTCTAACACACCATGCATCTAAATGTGTGTCTTTCGAAGAAGCAAAGACTAAAGCTCTTACATTTTTATAAAATCGCGAGTTATCTTCACTTCAGTTTTGAAAGGGCCCCGCTCCTTCACCTCGTTCAGCACGCCTTCAATCACAAACACTCCGAACCCTCTGCCTCAACGCTTCCCCCTTTAATCTTCATCCGTCTAGTGACAAATCAGCAGGACGCCAGAAGTATAGTTCATCTGTTCATACGCCGTCTCGCTCCCAACGCGCTGTAACAAACTACGGACCCAGTTCGTCAGCATTTCTTCTTTAGACAGACGCCCTGATAAATCTGGATGCGGCGTCTGGTATATCGAGGAAGTCTAGTAAAGTTGTCACCAACGACTCTCGCTCAGTTAGGTTTCAGAGCCGCCTGTACGCTCGCAAAATTTTCCTTTATTTAAACCATTCTAAATACCCTCCACTCCTGAACTGATCGTTGGTGTCCTTCAGGGAAGCACAAAAGATCCCCTTGAAGCCTTGAATGTCACTTATTCCACTCCGTAAAATTGTCAGTCTCCCTCCCTAAAAACATCTCGATTTGTTGCTGTTCCCGGCAGGTCTACTGGTCCTCTCTCAGGAGCGGGTTCTCCGAGGCGTTCCTCTTGAGGAACACAGAAATATAACTAATTTAATGCCATGGACAACTGTATCCTACAATGGAATGTTAGAAGTCTACGAGCAAAACGGAAAAAAATGTCTCTTTTTCAAGTACCAGAGCAAGGATATATCAACGGAGTATTTATCTTCGTACAAAATTAGGTTCCTTGTTCTCTCATTTCCCTTCAAACTATCTTTCAGCCGCAGCATTTCAAATCCACTTAACCCACACCTATAAAGCGTGCTTAATCTATATATCTTCGACCAGAGTGATATCCACTCGCCAATTTACAGAACTGCTACATCAACTTCCACCACCCTTTCTTAGGAGACTTTAATAGTTGTCATTCCGTTTCGGGTAACCCAAATTCTATTGTACAGGGCGTCCACAAAGTCCTGTTCCTGTTTTAAAATTTTATTACAACAAAACCAAGAGAGATAGAATAACGTAGTTTTGTGCATTTTGTTGCTTAAGTAGTTTTTTTCTTGATTTACAGGTTGGAATTAGTGTGTCAAATTGATATTGATAGAAGCTTGAACGAAAATGGCGACTACACAGGCAGGGCCGTAACTAGGGTTTAGAAATTAGTGAGGTCCAGATTTTTTTCGAGCGCGGCGGGACGAGCAAAATTCAGACCAAAATGACATCTACAAACACAACCCAAGCTATACACTATAACACTATACACTATACACAAAACGCTCGACGCTCCCTCTTTTCAAAAGAAAAGCGGTAATATGCGTTTCATACACGGAGAACGGTTGTCTTTTTTTTTTTAGGAAATAATTACCGAGGTCCGGACCTCGGTGACCTCATAGGTAGTTACGGCCATGTTAACACAGGAGAAAGCTCGGTGTATAATCTGGTTTGTAAATCTTGGACTATTTGCACTTTATACGCGTAAAGATTCAATATATTGTGTACAACTTTGTGTAACGTTGATCTTGGTAGCTGCAGTTCACTTGAGGCACGATGAATAGACTTTCCAGGGCTGCGTTGGAACGTCTCTTAGACGAGTCTTGGCGGGTCGATCACACACCGTCTCCCGAAACTCGCAAAACCACCACCTAATGCTGGGTTTGGAGGGAGGATCGTTGCCATATTGACGGCGGTAATTCCGTTGAACAGTTGTCACTGATTTTGACTCTACAAACCAGATTACACATTGAGCTTTCTCCTGTGTAGTCACCGTTTTCGTTCAAGCTTCTATCAATGGTAACTTGACACTGCGTTATTCTATCTCTCGGTTTTGTTGTAATAAAATTTTAAAATAGGAACAGGACTTTGTGGACGCCATGTACAATAGAATTTGGTGTGAACATGCATTCTCGACTGACTGGTCCAAAAGCATTATTATCCTTTTCCCCGAACGGGGAAAAGACCACTCGGTCTCGTTCAATTACAGACCAGTTGCCTCCGTAAATTAATGGAGAAAATAATAATATGCGCGATTAACATGGTATCTAAGGAAATTTAATCACCTTGTCTCTACTCAATTCGGTTTCCGAAAATATAGATCGACATTTGACTCGACACACTGGTTACTGTCGAGAAGATTGTTCTAGATGCTTTTGTACATAATCACCACCTTGGGGGTGATATTTTTTTAACATCGAATAGGTATATAATAAAACCTGGCGATAAAGTAGTGTTGAAATTATATTCGTATGGACTTTGAGGTAATCTCCCAATCTTTATCCAAAACGTTCTCTCCAACTGCACTTCCTGGGTTAGGGTCGGAAACAGTTGCTCTACATCACATCCTTAACGAGAGAGTTCCTCAGGGAGCATCCTCTTTGCAATAGTTATAAATGACATGCCTTGTGGTCTTCCACCAGAAAGTCAAAGTACTCTATGTAAACTATTTCACAAAATTTCTCTGGAACTAGCATACTCTACTAATTGAGAGACGACTACAACTTAGTCTCGCTCGTCTTACTGCTTGGGCGGAGAAAAATGATTTTAGTTTCTGCCCCACGAAAACTGTGTAGGCATGCATTTTTGCCGTCTCCGCCGACACCACCCAGACACGGTTTGTATTCTGACGGGCAACGGCTGTCAAATGTTCCTGAAACAAGATTCCTGGAATTAATTCTCGATAGGTATTTTACTAGTGTTACCACCTTTTCATTTCAGTAAATCTGGACACCTCTCCCCATCCCCCCAAAGAAAATTATCTCCCCAACCCACAGTCCGTTATAATTGAAGTAAATCTGGACAACTTAAATACATGGCAGCTAATGTAAGACCACTAGGCAGGATAAGTCAAAGGTTAAGCATCCACTACATCTACACTAACGACATACATTGCAAATTCATGTTATTTACAAGACTATTCCCTTTGACTCGTTTTTCTTCCTGCTTCTGTATAATTGTAAAACATGTTTTAGCTCCTGCACTACTTAAGTCACGCTAAAATGCGGACATGTTGCTTAGCACTTCCCTGTCCCCACACGAGATCCGGACGGGTGGCAACACTATATTTTACATGGGTCCTTCATTTGCTGTCTTTGCACATGTGCATTGTGCACAGAAGCCCGTCAACATACCAGTATGTTGAGGATCGCACGCTCCCCTACGCCTTTATCGAGCATTGGTGCGTCCGTCCCAAGGTTGATTATGGGCGTCAGGTATACTCAGCGACTGATCGCTACCTGAGAATGCCGAACCCTATCCATAATCACGTCTTACGGTTGTGTACTGGTGCTTTCAGGTCAACACCGATTCCTTCCCTCCTAGCGGAGGCAGCAGTGCCCCTGCTAACTATCAGAAGAGAGGAATTCGTCTTGAAATATAAGTCGTCTAAAACTATTCTCGGGTGTAGAGATCTCAGCTTGTATGAGAGGCGTTCTTCTTTGCCTCGCCCTTTTGTACTTCGAATATGTACTTCTTTGGCTAAAGCCAATCTTCCGCTGAACAAACTTTATCCTCAATTTCACCAAACATTGCTCCATGGCTACACCCTCTATCTGCCCACTGTCATATTTCCCCATCTAAAGAGCTCTCAGAACAGGAACTCCATACCAAATATCTGAAACATTGCCGGGAACACGCCGGTTCCACACTAGTGTACACTGAAGTTTGAGATTAGGAGGAGTCGGATTCGCTGCAGTGTTCCCTAAAATTATCCGCGTAGTCTCCCTGCCTCAATTAGTCTATATTTTAACAGCTGAACTTTACGCCATTCTCGTAGCTCTGCCTACAGTTTTTCTATCTTCCTCTGAATCACGTCAGATTCACTGGGATCCCCTTTCACAATTGAGAGAGAGCTTATTCTTTGCATCCCATTGTTCAGGCGATCCATAAATGGATTCTCATTTTTGAAAGAGGTCGCACTGCTCGGTTTTGCTGGGTTCCTTCTTGCTCTGGCGTTCCAAGAAATGAGCGAGCAGATGCCCCCAAAGAAAACTAATTTCACTCAGAGTATGTATCCCTCTTGCTGATTATTAGTGTCATTAAGTGCCAAATGAAAAGCGCTTTCAGTACTACTGGGACGTCACATCAAACTACATGCAGTCAAACTAACCACCACCACCAGTCCTCATCATACTCGTCCCCGCCGTTGGGATGTAGTAGTGTCTCGATTTGGACTGGGACATTACCGTCTAACGCATTGCCACCTCATGAGAGGCGAATCACCCAAATACTGCGACAGGTGCATTTTCACCTTCACAGTGGAATGTATCTTGATATTTTCCAAAACTTTTAGACCTTAGACGGAAATACTGACCCCACTCCGGCAGGAAGGGGCATACTCACACACACCGTGATGTTCTGAATGAAGCTGCCAAACCTGGAGGATCCCTCTTCCACATCCCACTCAAGAGTGTTACTAGAAGTTTAAACCATTTTCCACCGGTTCCACTATAGCCTGCTTCTATTAGACCCCATAATTCTTCCGACTTTTGGCATAATATGACCTCAAAGTTAAAGTACCAGTAACATCTTCTCTTCAGGAACCATGGGGTCTATTTAAACCGTGTTTTTCAAATAGTTGCTGTTAATTGACCAGGCAGTGTGGCGACCTCCACTTCCATGTAATCCTACACACTTTTTTTCTGTGATGTCAAAATTTTATTGCCCTTACTATTTCTTCAGGAGGGCTCATTTTATCCATTTGGGGTAAAATTAACCCCATGGTTCTACTCATTTTCATGAATTTCACTTTATTTCATACACACCCATATTTATAGATTAACTACATAAATTTTTATTAAAATATCAAGGAAAAGAATACTTGATAATCGTGAAATTATGCAAATGCTGGAATCCCAAGCATTACCCGAATCACTACCATTAGGATGATTTTGAAAAATTAAAAATTGGGTAGTAGTGTTAAATTATTGTAGGACAATATAGATATTTTCAGTAATTTTCCCAATTTCACTTGTTAAAACTATTTTCGGAAGGGATAACTATCCATAATGAAGCGAGCATCCGATTACATTTTAAATGAAAAATTTAAATCGCTTCTAAAGGACAATATCAAATATCCTTTTCCAAATCTTTTATCTGGGTCAGTTAAACAAATATTAAAGTTATACTTTAATGAATATTACCTCGATTTCCATCTGACCCCTTTCAAAGTTAAAAGAATCGGGTTCCAAATTTGTGTCAATCTTTCTTCCATTTCTTTACCAAGTGGCTGAAGCACATCATATTTAGCACCAATTCCATGTTGTACAGTGTATAGAGCCCATTATAAAAGTGGTGCTATTGTAAACAATGGAGAAATACTATACACATTCACCGTATATTTTACCTCCATGCTGCTTATACTGAACCAAGTTGGTGAAAAATAAATTTAAAAAAAAATTTAATTCGAGGTTATTGCGAAAAATCCTTAGCGATATCCCTATTCTGACCATATTGCCAAATGTTTCGTATTAAAAGTGGCGCAAAGTGCTCGGAGGCTAAATATATCTGGTTACTGTCAAAATGTGAACATCGCGGAGGATTTCAGCGACAATCTTGTGTTCTAGAGAAATATCTTTAGTAAATACTACATTATTTACTGCAAACGGGTAACGTAAATGAATAAGGTAGTTTCTCCCTTACATTAACATGCACTTACACGTAAAACACGACAAACGTATGAGAATCACATAATTTCAACTTAAAATTGAAGAACTTTTAGCGATCAATTTACCTACAAAAGAAAACATTCACTTACGATAAATCTTTCCGACCTCAAAGAAATTACGCCTTAAGTATTAGTGTAAATTAACTTGTGCTAAAGCTGCGTTAAGCTTAGTTTTAACCTTGAACCCCTGGAAATTAGATAAACCAGCGAGTTGTTATAACCAAAGTCTAAAAATGATGGAAACGTGTCAGTTATACATTTTATTGAAACAAAAACATGGATACTTTGTGTGTAAAAATTGTACAAAATTTATAAATAACTTACTCTTAAACTAACACCAACCTTAGTTGCTCCATGTTTGGGCAAGTTAGTATGTGCTTAATTGCTGAGCATAGTGTGTTAATAGTTCAAATTTAAGTTTCTGCGTAGCAATCCAAAGCTTAAACTTTCGTTAATATTTACATACATCAATAACTTCCTCCACAAAAAAAAAATTTCTTTGGTTTAAAGTTGCATACTTTAAAAATGAAAAGTCTCGGGGTTAGGTACAAAAATAATTATATATCAAAGTAAACACGAGGGAAACTTCAGATATAACCAGCAAAATTCAAACAAAACTTGAACCTTCAAGGGTTGACTATCGAAATGAGAGCTTAAATGCCTCAGTTGTTTTCAAGTGAATGCTAAGAACAATCCGGGAGGAGGTTCAAATTTGGCTAATTCTGAAGTTTCTACTCGAGTAATGAATTCGAGAGTTCTATATTTTAAGTGCTATCTACTTCTCACTTCAATTAAAAACCGGTCTATAACTACTGGTGAATATATAAATGCTTTCACAATAAAGTCTAAGATTATACACGTATAACAAGATACGAAACATGCTATTTTCCATTATTCATAGGCTTTTTTTGCTAAATGAATAATATGTACTCGCCATCCAGCGGACAGTGAGAACTCAACTTTGCACATGGGCAGACTTTCACTCACAATTTGAGTGTCAACAAAATCTAGTTATCACCATTTCTCTTCAAATACGCAAGCCGGGTCTACATTCCTTGTCTACTAACTGATCCTATTATAGATTACAATAATCAGCATTTTAAAAAAAGGGGGGGGGGGGGGGGTTGCTAACGTTTTCTAGTAGGTACTGTAGTTCCCCTGCCAAACATATACGGCAGAAGAGAAAAGCTAACGCAATAGTGGTGGTGGCGGCAGCGGTAGTAGTAGTAGTTTCGGATAGTTATAAATAGTTTAAGTCAATAACAAACCTTAATATTAGAGACTACCATAGATTTAAATGGTAACCCGATTTCACTAAATGCTTCGATTATAAAAACGCTAAAACGAATCAACCACGTAAATAATTTCTATTTAATCTAATCGATAATTATTATTGCAGTTATAACAGTACTTACCTCTTATTACAACATTTACTGAAAAATATAACGTTTATTGACATTGTTCCCACTCCCTCTTAAAGTATTAAACGTTTAAAGACAAGCTACTTAAAGGTAAGACTTTGGTTCCTGTACCCACATCAAATCGAGAAAGGCTCTTGCACGCTTTGTTACTTTCAGTGAACCGTAACTTCAGTTATTTTAACTACAGTCAGTAACTTTGTTAACAAAGCGCGTAACATTCTTGTTACTTCACGAAGCATACTCCATTATTTAATAACTTATTATCTTGCGTAGAAAATACCTAATTAAGCCTAAGGAGCTACGAAAGCAAATTATGAAACAGCAAAATTTTCAAAAACTTTTTTTTTGTTACAAATAAAATGCAAGTATTTCCGCACAAAAGTCGAGGAATGCTGGTCTGAGAATCGTTTTCAAATGTTAAATAAATATTCTTAACTTTTAATCCGTTTATAAGAAGCTAAAATAAAATTATTCTATTTAAAATGCACGTAACAACCACTGGTGCTGGAGCTGAATCGGAGTCTCCCGTTAAACCGCATCAGAATGTTAACCAAACAAAATTAAATCAGTTATCAAACTACAAAAGTGAAAGCTTATTAACAAATTGGCTTTGAGTGAAACACTTTAATACTGCCACTGAGATATTCATAAAGATAATCGACGCTTCATTTGTCAGCAATAAATATTTCTACTTCTTCCGCCTCTTTGTTCGAATTCTTCAATTTATTTGCTTGTTTCCTCTTCGCGTTCAAGGCCTCCCTCATCTGTCTTCGTCTCTCTTCATTAGCTTTCTGTTTCGCTTCGTCCTTTACACTCTTCTTCAAACCAGAACCTACACTGGAAGCTCCACTCTTTATCTTCCTGTGTAACGGCTTCTTCACGGTTTCAGGTTGAGTGGCTTTGGGTATCTTAAAGGAATATATGTAATAGAATACATGCTCTGGCATAGCTCGCAAGGCTAAGGCTAAATGAGATAGTTCAGGCCGTTGCAGATCATATTTGACTAATAAAGATAGACATGTTTTATGCGGATTAGGTTTATTCCCATAAAACCTCTTACCTCCTTCCAGTTATTGTTTCTAAGATCATCTACTTCCTTCAGCATGTCCTTCACATTCTCAACCTGAATGTTTACCATGTCCCAAAATCCGGCAAGATCTTCATTAGTGGTGGGGAACTCCTCTGTGGTGCTTTTGCTCTAATTAGAGAAAGAAAAATAAGGAATCAGGAAACTTGAAATAACATTACATGTAAAATAAGTTAAACAAACGAGCAATCGAACCACTCACAATATTCTTCTGACAAAGTCCTTTGAATTGTTCTATTTTTTGATTGAGGACGAGTTTGGCTTTACCGGAAGCAGCCAAAAGTTTCCCTCTTATTTCTTCTGACATAGCTTCTCCAGATGCTTTTAAATCATCCTCTATCTTCTCGACTTGAGGTTCCAGGAAAGACAATTCGGTTGCAACAATCTAAAATGAATAAATAATCTTTGCATTCTGAAACTTTTTTTTTTTGTGCGCGCGCCCAAGTCAATCGGTATTCTCGCATGTAATGAAAATAGCAATAACAAGAACTCTTATGTCGGAACGACATCGATGAGCTCCACATATATCTGAGACTGAATTTTTATGCAAGGACCCGATTTTTGCTCATGACAACGTCGTTATGATCCATATGTACAAGGAAGGTTTCATCAATTTATGTTAAGTTCTTCAAACATTATGACAGACACGAAAGTGTGAGGGACGAACGGATGAACGGACAAGTGCAATTCAGTATCACTTCAAATTTGGCGGGAGCAGAATTATTGTAACAATAATGACCGTAATGATGATGGAAATGTAAATTGTTGTACCATATAATGAGCCCTGAGAGAATACCAAGAAATTTCTTAAAATACTAATTATAAAAAAACTTAGTTTCCAACATAGTTAGCAACCAAATAAAAAATAAAACTGATAAGTTAAAAGTACCCTGTAATAACTGAGGAAACTACATCGGACAAACAGGAAGTAGTTTGGAAAAGCGATTGAATGAACAAATCCAGTACAATTAATTATTAAACAACAATCACAATTAATTGGAATACAAGCAAAATAATTTTTAATTACGCTAATTAGATTAAGAAATTAATAGTGAAGTCCTCTTCAATTGACACGCTTCTAAATTTCAAACTATCAAAAGGAAACTACAGACTTAATCCGGCGAATAGGAAGGTCACAAGCGATGCTCCAGTTACTTACAGTATTTAACTCTTTCACAATCCACTATTAACTTTATTAAATGTTTGGCCATACTGTACTGAGCTCTAACATTTTGATCCACCAATCACACATTCGACCTTACGTTGCCATCATTCGCCAGTGGCATCTGGCGTTGGCTGTCTGTGCTGTGATTGCACTCAAACAATTTGATACAAAACATGCAAGGAATTTATTATTTAGGTGGGCTTTTCTGTACTAATATAATCAGATGATAATTTGGTTTTGTGCTGTACTGTACTGTCTAGTCTAGATTTTTACATTTAAATCACCGATGATTATGCATAGCTAGTCTAATAATATTTTTGTGTAGATATGAAAAAATTGTAAAAAAATATTTTTATAACCTATCAGCTGAATGCTTGGAAGTGAAAGTGATTCAAGTGCATTTGTTACCGATGTTTGCCTTTTGTTAAAAAGTTACTAAGTACTTGAACCCGCACTCTGCATGCTGAGTGACTCAAATCTCACTTTGTCGGAAGAAAACCGTGATCAGAGGTGACCCAAGTTTTTGAATCATCGCCAAGTTTTTGAATCATCGCCAAGTTTTTGAATCATCGCCAAGTTTTTGAATCATCGCCAAGTTTTTGAATCATCGCCAAGTTTTGGCGTTCTGAAAGTACTTGAATCACTTTCACTCCCAAGTATCCAATTAATATAAATCTGTAAAGAAAATTTATATCGCCACCCAATTGTATTTACTTGTCCTAAAATTTCCCATTGTACAACAATGATGATACGTGAAGTATCGAAACTTATGCTGTGAAAATTAATACTATTCTCTAATAGTGTTTTTTTCACTTTCACTCAATTACTGAACGAGTGTTATATAAGTTCTCACAATCAGATAAGATGACATCTTAAAATTTTATGGGATAAAATCCTAGGCGGTAAAATTTTTAAATCGTTTAAGTTAGGGAGAATGGAATGGGACGTACCTTCAAGAAATAATGTCCATCTTTAACTTCTTGATCAGTAGTTAATAATCTCTCTCCTTCAGCCGAATTAGAGTTAATATTTTTATTCAAATCTAAAGTTTTTAAGTCGGTGGTAATAACTTTTTGAGTTTTGTTTGTTGCAGTTTTCAAGTTAGATTCTGTATTAACAGCTTGCAAATCACGACTTAACGTTTTCCAGGATCTTTTACTTTTATCTTCCGTGTCTTGGGACGACTGCACGTCGATATCATCATCTTCAATTTCTATTGGAATATGCCTCACTCTATGTCCATTCGTGACTCCATTGTTAGTGTAACTACTCTCCAATTCTTCCGTTTCAAAGTTGTTTCTGGATCTCAAACTAAAACCACTTCTAGGCTTGACTGGAAGCTGGTATCTAAATTCGGGTCTGAGGTGACGAAAGACTCTAGGAAGTCCTTGAGGAGGGTCTCTGACAGATTCATGATTCTGACTGTCCTCTCTCCTCTCCTTTTCTCTCTCTTTATATCTTTCTAACATGGCTCTCTTCGCTTGAAAGGCCATTCCGAGAGCAGCGGGTCCATACAGCCTTTCTATCCTCTGCTGAACGAATGATTTCCCGCTTTCTTCTTTAGACGTTCCATTACCAAAATGAACGAGACTTTTCTCAGACAGAAGAGGGGTGGTGGAACTTTCCACAGTGGTATAACGTTCGATTTTGACTACTTGTGAACAGTGTACAGAAGGATGTCCATTCATGTTCCCTCGTGGAGAATCCATTTTATCCTTTTTAGACGTTCGAAAATGTAATTGATTGTTCCTCGGAGCCACACAAGTTCCACAGTTGGTAATTTTATGGCTTAAATCTTCATTTTTAGCTCTCTGGAAATACATCATCATCATCATTATTATCATTATCATCATCATCATCATCATCATCATCATCATCATCATCATCATCACATTTCAAAAATCCTTACTGTTTATTACATGCAATTACTACAAATCAGTTACATCCACAAAATTAAGTGCTTCTTTTTAACATTAAAATAAGGTACACTAACAATATAAAGGAAAACAGAACTAAACTAGGGTATGGATTAATTTGCAGCAACTACAGTATCAAGTTAAAGAAATGAACTAAGGAAAAGAAGAAAAACATTCACCATTAGGTTAATATGGAACCGTTATTAACTACAACTACACAACTGAAATTTAGTTAACCATTATTTTTTTAACTCCACTGATAGCGCTCACGTATAGATATTAACTTGCTTGAATCCCGATTTAAAATTTTCAGAGCGAGGAATTTAAACCAATTTGATTTGGGATATGCTGCATCAAAGCCTCGTACCCATCCACTGTACACTTAAAATTACTGAACACTTTCTAAATGTTCAATGCATGAGCAAAACGAAATTAAAACACATTTTTCAGAGAAAAAACTTTCAAGGTAACACTGATTCAGTTCAAATGCTATTAAACATTTTAATGTTTGAGGATTATTATTATTTAGATATGCATGTGTTTAGCTACCTTACAAACCCGCCACATTTTCAATTATTGATGGCGACAATTAAACCTAGTTAATCTAACCTAACCCAACCCACATTATATCCTTTTGTCTTTTGTACATATTTAATAAATTCATTAAAAAAAAAAGTAAACATTGCTAATGTCCCGATGGGGGCGTGTATCCTAAAAATTGTCGCAGTTCTATCGGGTAGGCAATCTTTGGAAAAAAAGATTTAATATACCAAAATATACATTACTGTGTCCATTACTTTAATATTTATGGTTAACTCGCATTCCTAAATATAGCCTATTTGGTCACGATGCAACAACTATTACTGAAAAACTAATTAAAAAGTAATAGAAACTGGCACTTCAGAACATACTCTTGTTTCAAACTGCATGTTAGGTGGCACCATTTTTTTTTTTTTCAGATAATGAAACAACCCACACACAATACTGGGGACATTAGCAAAATCTGGCACTAATGTTAGTGACGTTACCAGATGATCCTGTAGTTTTTAGCATTTCCCCAGTAGTAGCTCACTTTTGACAAAATCCCTATATCTATTTTTTTTTTGTACATCAGAATTATACCCCGGCGCGCGCGCGCGCACAGACGCATTTAAAAAGTGTCTTTCTACACCAAGTTTCTTGACAACCCAAAATAATTAAGCTCCGCAAAAGGGCTACGTTGTGGCCAATGTCGTAACACTGCTTCGAGTCGATCAGCAAAGTTAAGCGACATTGGATGTGGATAGTAGTTAGATGGTGTACCATCCTGCGTGTCAAGATTATGTAGCAACCCATGGTTTCGATGCTACGTAAATCTGTAGGTTCCCTCCATCATATGAACCGAGATGTTGTGAATGAAGTTAAACAACCCTATCAAAAACCAGCAATGCACGACTAAAGTTGCACATGATGCAAGCATTAGACTAAATCTGAAGGCCAGAGAGGACTGTCTATAGATTTTAATAATGAATGAAGGTGCTACCTTCAGCCTGTCCTTAGCGAATGTGGCTTAGATTACACACACACACACACACACACACATATTATATTTATACAATTATTATTATATATATTTATACATACTGTATATACATATATACATACAGGGTGTCCGAGAATTATCTGTACAATTTTTGGCTGTTATTAAAAGTCAACCATGAAGTGTTGAAATTCCAGTGTTGTCCCATTTTAGAGAGAAACTCATTAAGTTTTTTCTTTTTCAGATATTCATACACACCCCTCATCCTTAATGAATCCACAGGAGAAAGCAGTGTGTGTTGAATGGTTTATCGAAACAAAATCATGAGATACACAAGTTCAACGAAGGTTTAGAACTAATTACAACAGAAACCCTCCATCAAGAGTAACCATACGTGCTTGGTATAAAAGGTTTAAGGAAACTGGAAGTGTAGAGCATAAGAAAGGAGCAGGGCGGCCTCGAACGTCTTTTGAAAATGTCGAGCGCATTCGAGAGGCTTTTGTTCGCAGTCCACGCAAGTCGACAAGAATTGCATCACGAGAGTTACAGATACCTCGTTCGACAGTGCATGATGTCTTGCGTAAACGTTTGAAGTTGCAAATCTTGCAACAGATTACGCAAGATAAGGTCTCCCGTAAGGAATTTGCAATGACTCTGCTTGACAGAGTCGACCAGGACAATGTGTTCTTGGCAAGAATCATGTTTTCGGACGAGGCAACTTTTCATGTTTCAGGCAAGGTAAACAAACAAAATGTGCGCATATGGGGGTCACAAAATCCACATTGCATAGAAGAGCACATCAGAGACAGTCCTAAAGTTAATGTGTGGTGTGGCCTGTTACATGATCGCGTGATTGGACCATTTTTCTTCGGTGAAACAACAGTGACCTCCAATACCTACCTGGACATGTTGCAACACTTTGTCTATCCGCAACTGGAAGCACTGCATCCACGCATCATTTTTCAGCAAGATGGCGCACCGCCACATTGGGCCTTGATCGTCCGTAAGTCCCTGAATGAGACATTCCCAAACAGGTGGATTGGCCGTGGAGGTGCAATTCATTGGCCGGCTAGATCTCCCGACATCACACCCTGTGATTTCTTTCTTTGGGGATTCGTCAAAGATCTTGTGTACAATACGCGGGTGACAGACATTGATGATTTAAAAGCAAGAATCACAGCTGCTATTGAGCAAATTGATGTGGATATGCTGCAGCGTACATGGCAACATTTGGATTATCGATTGGATGTTTTGCGAATCACTGATGGTGCACATATCGAATGTTTGTAACAACGTTACTTTAATAAAAGAAACTTTTGAAAATACAGATTCTAAATAATCTTGTTTAAGAATTTTACGTGTTATCAAGAATTTTATTAAAAGATGAAATTGTACAGATAATTTTAGGACACACTGGAATTTCTAAAAAACTTGTCAAAACTTGGTATCAGAAAAAACTTAATGAGATTCTCTGTAAAATGGGACAACACTGGGATTTCTACACTTCATGGTTGACTTTTAATAACAGCCAAAAATTGTACAGATAATTCTCGGACACCCTGTGTGTGTGTGTGTGTGTGTATATATATATATATATATATATATATATATATTAGTGGTGGTGAACTTTTAGTTTTTCAAAATATGCGGATGCGGATGCGGATGCGGATATTTAGTTAATCTATCAATATAATATAGAATTATGAATATGACCATTTTTCAAATTTCGTGATATTACTATTATGGCAGGCAATGCATAAGAATTAAAATTAATATTTTCATTATGATAAAAATAACTTTCTCAAGAGTTTCAGCCACAGAAAATTCAATGAAACGTTTCATTCAATTTTCTGTGTTACCAAGTATTTATATTTTTGAGGTTTATATATTTGTTTGTTCATTAATAAATAATTAATACTTTACATGAAATGTGCATGACTGGGCCTTATAAGCTACTTTAATTGTAAATTGCATAATTTATTAGAGGTAATATCCGCAGTCAGAAGTGCGGATGTTAAAAATGACGCGGATATCCGGTCCACCACATATATATATGTATATATATATACAGGGCGTCCCAAAAAAATGTGTATACACACTTTAAATAATTATAAAGGCAGTGTTTATTAAAATACATTTCATTTTCAAAATGTAATAGAATCTACAGACATTTAATTGTTTTGTCAACGCCTGTTTCAAACTGACGTCCGTTCTGGTCCAGGCACTGCTGATAACGCGAAGCAATGGAATCGCAAACATCACGAAACATTTCGTTTGGTATTTGTGTGCATTCTCGTTCAATGGCTGCTCTCAATTCAGCGACTGTTGCAGGTTTTATAGCGTAGACTTTGTCTTTTAAGTATCCCCATAAAAAAAAGTCTAGTGGTGTGAGGTCTGGTGAACGCGGAGGGTATTCTACGAAACCCCTTCGTCCAATCCACATCCACATCCACATCGTGCCAAGTACCACTCGCAATACTCCACTCTTCGGTCCGGATCATCTTCATTAATAGCATGGACTAATCTTGGAATGTAACTTTTCCATTGACAGCGCTTCAAAATGCGTTGGACAGACGATTCTGAAATTCCTACCTCACGACTCGCTTGCCGCACAGATTTTCTTGGACTTTGGTGATACGTTTCCAGTACTCTTTCTTGCTTTGTGGGGCTTGTCGATGTCCGTGGTCTTCCGGAACGCTTCTTGTGGACATTCTGAACAGTTCCATTGCTTCAAACTTATCTCTAATTCGAGTGATGGTAAGTCGCGTTGGTGGATCTGTTTGAAACTCCCTCATAAACTGTCTTTGCACTTCAACTGCGTTTTCACACTTCCAGTAGCATTTTAGAATGAATTTCCTTTGTTCAAAGCTTAGTCTGACTGCCATTATTAATTCTAATGGGTTTAACTTGGAAAGAAAGAAACATCAATTGAGCTATCAGCTGTTAAAGTGTGTGTACATTTTTTTGGGACGCCCTGTATATATATAATGAATAAAACCACGAAGGGAAAAGAAGCACAAACTGGTGCTCAAGCGCTTTTTCATATATTATATTAATATATATATATATATATATATATATATATATATATGTCAGGCACGACGGTGCTCGCCTGGATAGTGTTCGATGTACCGCGACAGACGCTGCCGATAGAATAGACAAACTGAACGCGTTTAAGGCTCCTTGACCAGACCAGTTCCTCCCCAGTCTTGCGAGAAGTGCGCAACCAGGTGGCTCCCCACCTGGCTACAGTCTTCAACAAATCGTTGGAGACAGGCCAGGTGACTGGAAGGAAACCAACGTGATACTTATCTTTAAGAAAGGGGATCACGAAAGTCCAGGGAACTATTGTCCTATTAGTCTCACTTCGGTCGTAGGTAAATAGAAGGGATGATAGCGGATAGGATCGTTGACCATTTGGATTTCCACAGGCTGCTTGGGGACTACCAACATGGGTTTAGACGGCATAGGTTGTATCTCACCAACCTGCTCGAGTTTTTCCACGTCATGTGGAGTGAGTACGATAAGAGTAGGGCGATTGCTCTACTTTATCTCGACTTTCAGAAAGCCTTTGATAAGGTACCTTACCGGCTAATGGCCAAAGTCCGCGCGCTGGGTATCGATGGGGAAGTAGGTAGCTGGATTGGAAACTGGCTGAAGAAAAGGCGGCAGAGGGTTGTAATTAAAGGAGTTTCCTCGGGTTGGGCCTCGGTCACTAGTGGGGTTCCGCAGGGTTCCGTTTTGGGGCCACTGTTTATCATTTACATAAATGATATCGACGCTGGCATCGTCAGTAGGATCGCCAAATTCGCTGACGCCAAGATTGGAGTCAATGTTGGGACGCCCGAGGCGATCGAGCAACTACGTGCGGACCTACGTAGGATAGGAGAGTGGTCCGAAAAATGACAAATGACGTTCAACTTGGGTAAATGCAAGGTCATGCACATTGGCTACGCCAATCCCATGTCGAATTACTACATGTTGGAGAGTAATATCGAGGTCATTGATTTGGAAAAGGACTTGGGTGTACTAATTAGCAGCGACCTTAAGTTTACCAAACAGTGCGTAGAGGTGAAGAAGAAAGCCCAGAAGCTGTTGGTTATATCAGGAGACAATTTCGATTTCGGAACAAGGAGATTGTGTTCTCTCTGTACAATTCCCTGGTTCGACCGCACCTGCAATATGCTGTGCAGTTCTGGTCGCCCACCTTTAGGGAAGATATTGGACATGCTGGAACGAGTCTAGGCGAGGGCCAAAGTTAATCCCTTCTGTTAGGCACATGGGCTACAATCGACGCTTACACGCCCTAAATTTGCTTTCGCTGCAAACTCGGAGGCTACGCGGTCAACTCATCGAGGTTTTCAAGCTCTTACACGGGTTCGACGATGTCAATTTTAGGAGCATGTTTTGTTTAAACGATAACTCGACTCGCAACAATGGTTGGAAGTTGGATTTCAAACGGTTTAGCACTAGTGTGTGTGGGAATTTCTTTACCTATAAGATCTGTGACAAGTGGAACTGGCTACCTTCAGAAGTTGTCAACAGTTCCTGTGTTACAGTTCAAGAAAAGGTTAGACCGAATCTTGCACACTATTTGAGAAAGTGTTTTACCATCTTCTGAGGTGGCTGTTCGAGAAGCTAGCCGTGACAATGTGTAGGAATTTTTCCCTGGCACTTTTTGTCATTGGTACCTCCTCGGTATGGGCCGCCAGGCCTTTTGAGGTACTTCTCTCTCACTCTCTCTCAGCTACAAAGAGCTTCACTTTCACCCAACAAACTGTTGTCCTACGACAAACTCAAATGAATTAAATTTAATTTTGGGATAGTCTGAGCTATCCCATTTAGACTATTCTCAAACATGTATAAACTGCAACTAAGAAGTTCGGAACTAAACTGAAAAACACCATGTCAAAAATATGTCATTTACAACCAAAACAGTGTTAAATTACCAAATGCAAAGGTAACTATTTATTTAACATTATTCTACTTTCAAAGGAAGCCTTTTATTTAACTAAACTACAGTATTTAAAGAGAAGAGAAATTATTTAAAGAATCAATTTGAGTACATTTAAAGCTGCCACTTGCTTAGCAAATTATCAAGGTAAAAGTTGTTTGGTGCTTATTTACTACTAATCACTACTATAATTTATAAAATCTATGCATATAAAAATAAAATTTAGGCTTAACTTTTCATTGGATTACATACATGCTACCAACAATACAACTGCAAACAAATCCAAATTTTTTGATGCATGGATAAGGAAAGTTATATAGGACCAGAACAAACAAATCTAGTCTATGCATAGTTCTATACAAGGTTTCTATTTATTAGAACTTGAAATTTGTAGGAGTTAATTTAATAGTGTAAAATTAATTCCAATAAGAATTAAAAACAGTTTCCTAAAATTAAAAGGCCTCAACTTCATCAACCTTTATGTTTCCAGATCCCTACTACGAGGGAACACAGACTAAGTTCCCACTGTTAAATCATTAGCCATATAAATAGGCTTGTCAACTTTCTGAAATACAATTCCGGGAGATAATATATATATATATACAGGCCATAAAGGGGGGTGGGGGCGAGCCGATCCAGCTGGCGGGTTCGGGGGGGGGGGGGGGGGGGAGGGGAGGAGCTTTAAGCCGAGAAATTTTTTTAAATTGACCAATTTTAAGGGCATTTTGAGACCATATGCAGGGGGTATAAAGACATTCTAAAATCAATTAAGTCAATCGACGCCCCTGTGTGTATATATACACACACACACACACGAGTTATTCATATCAATAGTAAAAAAAAAAACATTATTTAAAGGCTAATAATATGCAAATGATAAGGTGATACCAAATTATGCATTTAAAGAAAACTATTCTCAAATTGTAAGATATCGGGAGATTAGGATAACGTTCCGGGAGAACACACGATTTCGGGAGGGTTGGCAAAGCTACATTATATAAACAGTCTTCAGCAAAGATTTGGTCCCTAACATTCTTTAACTTATTCGCTATTAAAAAGTTCATTAAATTCCAAAAAAGTGTATTCCTTAAACTACTGTATTTGAACTTCGTGAACACTCAATTAGTAACAATGTCAAAGTATATACGTACTTGAAACATCGTTCTTATTCCCTTATAGTAAGTAGTAGTACTGTACCATAGAACGGGGTAATTGGGGTCTCGAAGGGTAATTGGGGTTACATTTTTTTTTAAACACCGAAATCGGCAACAAGGTTATTTGACATTTTATTGTCAAAATTTTTTCACATTTTCGGGTGTTTTTTGTTTACTTTTCACGTTTTTCTTGCTTCCAGAATTACCCTGAACTTGACCCAAATTACCCCAATTTACGATAGTTCAGTTTCACATTTTATTTGTTACCGAGCTCAAAATATGTAAAAATTGAACTGTTATTAATAACTTGCATATAGGCCTACCATCTTCTATAGATTTACCTTTGTCAGGTTCTATGAAAACTGCATATTTCTACTTTAGCACTTTAACCTAATATATATATATATATTATACATACAGCATGTCCCAAAGAAATGTATACCCACTTTGTTCGATAATACCAGCTATGAGGATAATAAATATATTCCTTTTTATGTTTTTTAATAAAGAATTTTCTCCTGAATCTAAATATGTAATTATTTTTATTAAAAATTGAAGAACAAAAAAGTTACAGATGTTTAAATTATAATTATTATTTTCGAGACTTCATGTGCGATATTTTCTAATATTTTAACCAACTGTTTTGAGATACTTATGTTTAGTGTTTATATTGAAGCATAAATGTTGTAATTATTAGTTAATTCAAAAAATTTACAAATTCCATGGTTAAATGACACTTTATCTAAGATGTTCGACGTCTTCCAGAACGTTGTTTTTGTAAGTTTTGCACAGTGCCGTCGGTTTCAAACTTCTCGTATACGTGCAAAAATATTAGAAAATATCGCACATGAAGTCTCGAAAATAATAATTATAATTTAAACATCTAACTTTTTTGTTTTTCAATTTTTAATAAAAATAATTACATATTTAGATTCAGGAGAAAATTCTTTATTAAAAAACATATAAAAAGTAATATATTTATTATCTTCATAGCTGGTATACATTTCTTTGGGACACGCTGTATATATATATATATATATATATATAATGCAAGGGGGTAATTGGTATCCTCAATTTTTCATCAACTTGGTCATTTCTAGAACAACCTTCTTCAATCCATCTTTCCCCTTATCTATGACCTCCAATTTTTTTTTCAAATGCAGTGTCCAGGCATCTTGGAAACTCTGGACCTTGAATATGGTGGTGCTGCTGCTTCTTCTTCTTCTTCTATAGGGAGGGGGGGGGGGGTATTTTTGTGGGCATTTGCCCTTGGCCCCCCTCTTCCTGCATAAAAAAATATACACCTGTATATATTATATATAAGTAAATAACCTGTTATCCAACCCTAACGAGACCTGAAGATGTTTGGATATCTGAAAAAAATCTGATACTAAATGGACTGTTTTTAACCCTAGATAGGTACACCCCTTCCGGAACATACTGTGATCGTGGTAGGACCCTCAGCGTGGGCCACCTGGGTGTACCTATCCTGGGTTAAACGATTGTACTGCTTATCCAATAGCAGCTTCTGCTCCTTCGTTAGAATTACATACTGCCGTTATGCTGGATATTGTTTATTTAAATTTGGTTAGAATTAGTGTCAAGGACACTAACCATATGACAAGCAATCTGAGCATGCAGAGACAGCAGATACACCTACCCTGGTGAGTGACTCATGAACTACAAAGTCTCAGCCAAAAATGAACCAATCTTGGCTTATTGTATATTGGATAACAGGTTGTTTACTAATATACAATATATATACAGGGTAGCGCAAAAGTCGCTCAAAGGAATTTTCAGTGTTGACTATAATATATATTTTTTCTTTTAGGTAGGGGATGGCTGCAAAATAAACAATAGACGAGAGGGTGAGCTTGGTTTTAATGCATGGAATACCAGATACTACAAATTGGTGAATTGGTACAGAATTTAAATTCTGTACCAATTCATACTGTATTGATTAAATAATGTAGCTGTAAAGTAATAGAACGACCCTACTAATGTTTTGTTATGACAATTGGTCTAGGCTTAGGTCTGGTAAAGGCATTGATGATCTTTGTATTCACCATAAATGGGCCCATTTTTGTAAATTTTTTATCTTGGAATTTTAAATGCAACTTTCAGTGCTACAGTAATTATCGGAGTTAAAGCACTAAATTAACATTATGTTCTATGTTAAAATTATTCTAATAATTGTAATGGGGTATTTATTTTTATCAAATAAGATGTCTACAAATTAAAACTAATTATACTATGACACCCAAAAACACCAATCTTCTGACATCATTTTACCGTGTATTCAAAATTAAGAAAAAAAAGAAAAAGTAAAAGTATAAAAGCCAAAACAACATGTAGCCAACGTGAATGAAGCACCACAAGGTAAACAAAAATAGAGCTCTAGTACTAACATCCATCCAAAAGTGCAATGCAATAGGATTTGGGCAAACATTTTAAGCAGTAGACTACAATGATGGAATGAAAGGAGCCAGACATTTAGCATTTAGCTATAATAAAGCAAAGCCTCTCCAGATGTTTATGCCTTACATCAGAAGAGATGGGAGGGCCTTTATCATATCCTCTAGATAATGCTATCCACGTTGGACTATTCTGAGCGCAGAAACCTTCACGAATAGCAGCATCATATCTGCAGATATTTTATTTTAAGTACTGCTTTTTCATATACATATACATACATACATATATATTTTATATATATATATATATAAAAGTAACATACAAAAAGGAAAAAAACCTAGTTCTGAAAGTAGTTACTTTTACATGTAACAACTGAAGCATATTAGATTAACTACTAAATTTTTATGTAGCTAGGCCTATGCAAATTGGACTAGCTTGCACAATTTAAGATATATATATATATGCTTCTCTCTGGCTACAACACAAGTGGGTTTCTCCTGTAATTTCACTTAATCTTTAAAACTAAACTCCTTAATTTTTATGTCCTCCTCCTTTATTTCTTGATATTTAAAGTGGGCAAATAGGAAAAATTTGTAATATACCAGTAACTTATGCCCTATCATCTTAATCCTTCGAATGTAAATTACACAGGTAAAGGTATGTAGTGCCAGCACCTGCAGCTCAGTGGGTAACAACCATTTCCTTATAAGAGAAGTGAAGACTGAGGTCAGGGGTTTGAATCACAATTGTATTGGTAATACAGGAGTTAGGGTAAAGGGTAGTATTAGTTGGCCTGAGTGCTGTGTCAGTTTCAGAATTATTATTTTCATGCTATCAGATTTTTGGAGGATGGCAGTGGACCTCCTCTTGGCCCTCCTGACTATTCTTAAGATCTGTAGCACTAATAGTCAAAATGCAAATGAGGTTAGCATAAGTGTTAATGTTTTCTACATAAACTCAATTCTTAGTAATGTCAAGTCAAAGAAACCTATGGCCCTTTATAAACTTTAAAACCTAAAATACAGTAATGTTTAATAATCTACAGTAAAATTTTGTCAGTAATTAATGCTCAGGTAAAGCTAGTCAATAATAATTAGTTCTTTTAATTATTTGTAAGTAAAAGTAATCTTACTTGTTAATAGACCTGTATCCACTAACAGCGCATGAAAGTCCAACATAAGAAGGGATGTGCCTGTCAACCGAAGTACCCTCTGTCCATTCACCATTTACCTCTAATGATTCAGTATCCTGATCAATTTGATTAATCTGCTGTAATCAAAACATTTTTTCAGAATTGTTACAAAGAATCAAGAACATTCAAATAAATAACATTCATGTTATGGTAGTAGTTAGTTACTGTGGTCATCCATAAGCAAAGTCAATTAAACCTTAGAAGTATAACAAAATATCTTGCCTAAGAACCAATGCAAATAGGGTAAAATAACTTTAGTGTTTTACTAGGTACTGTTCCTTAACCCTTTAATGCCGTGTCTTTCTGATTGAAATTTGAAAATGAGGATAAAACAGTAAACTCAGTTGGCCATTAAAGAGTTAAAAGGGTTATTTAAATAACTTAGTTTACAATGTCAATGTTTTGATAAAGATTATAAAGAAGCATTTATTGGTACGAACAGCCTGTCATAAATTAAAAGTTAATATGGTAGCCTAGCAAAGGTTATTTTGAATCAAACCTAGTTCAGATTTTAGTGACAGCCTAAATTGCTTCAAGGAACTTAAGAGTACGGTACAATAATTTTCCATGTTAAATTTAACATCTTTTTACAAACCTACTTTATAATTTAAAACCAGCCAAAGTTATAGCATCAAAAAATGTTATAACAGCATTTAATCTATTGAGATGAATCTTTACTTTAGTCAAATTAAATTTGAATTCAACATCTCTCGCACTAATCTTTGTGAATTAAAAGCTTACAGATGGAAAGTTTGGCTGTCCTTCAATCATGGATTTGAGTCAATGGTGTAAAAGATCTGCAAATAGAAATAAATTTTTAAGCGAGTGTTTATTTACTTTTGCATGCATCCTGCCTGATACAAGACCTACAAAATAGGCTACAATCAATAATTCTTACAGCAAGGTTTATAAGAACATGTTCAGGTAAAGAAAAAGAGTAACTGTAGGAGATATCAGTAAAGTAGGAAGACAGGCCACAGATATTGACTCCAGATTGGTATAGGCCTATAATACCCTATTTAAATGTTTTTCCATCTAGGTTCTATAAACTTACCCTATACCAAATAAGGTGCTCCAAGCATCCTCTATAGCATTTTTTTTTTAATCAAATTAAAATTCAATACTGGAAGTGTAGCTAGGCTGACTCCAAACACTTCCCACTCAAGTCATAATAGGCCTAACTGGAAGGTCAGACCAGTCTAGAATCCAAATATGCTTATTTCACACAATTAAATAAACTGTACCAGAAGTGGTTAGAGTTAATCATATTACATATTAAACTCGTGCTACATATTTGCAAAGATTGAAAAATAGTGGTCTGGACCAGTCCAGTTACATTATTTATATATATTCACTGTTTTGGTGATTTTTGTTCCTTTGCTCTAAGCCAGTGGTTCTCAAACTGGGGTATGTGAGGGAATCTTAAGGGGTACACAAAGGGGTCCTGAAAATATAACCCTTTTAATTTTATATATGATTAACAAACAGCCACAAGTCACACAGTCAAAGAAAGTAAAAATCCTCTCTCTCAAAAATCTAGAAAATCCTGTGAAAGAATTCAAAAGGTACAGAAGAAGAAAAAGTTTGAGAACCACTGCTCTAAGCAATGGGAAATGCATTATAGGCCAATGTTATAAAAACAAAATATTCTCTATATATAGTTTAAATATACGAAGTATATTTTTTTTTAAACTTAGACCATTATGTGCCTCAATGGTGTAGTAGTTAGCATCACTGACTACAAATCCATCAGCCCTGGGATTGAGACCGTGACAGCAGGCAGTGCACAGCAAAACCCAGCTGTTTATCCTTCCACACAGAATTTGGTTGGTAGATAAATGTGTACCCTGGGTAGCCTAGTAGTTAAGATGCTGGGCTGCTGGTGGGGCATGCTTTGGATTCCACATTAAACTGTAGGTCTAGTGGAGTGACAAACTTGACTTTCATCAGAATGAATAAGTCAGGTGGAAGCAAAACCAAGGTCAGACCTACAGGTTACAGCAGAGGCTTAACTATTTTCAATTCTGGCATAGTTTGTTTCAAATATAAAATGACATCAATGTCCCTACCCATATTTGTGACCTTTACTTTTGATGCAAGGACCCTAGTCTCACTTATAAAGCCATCTTGTAATATGTCTGAGAATCTCATCAATTTAAGTTCGTAGTTCAAAAATTACAGCATGGAGACAGAAGTACAATGAATGGATAGATGAATAAACATTTCCAATCCAGTATGGTCCCAGACCAAATATATTTGGGCTGGGACATAAAAAATATACTTGTTGAAAGTTATAAAAAAAAATCATGCATACATGTAACAACTATAAAAGATTTTATAATAATGCTGGTCTAGGCCATGGAGCAGGGATCACTAGTTAATTTTCTGTGGTTCACATAGGCTATAGCATTTGTGCCAAAATTCTGAACCAAAATATTTTTTAATGTATAGCTATACTATTTTATCCTGTATTAAGTTAGGTCTCAAGAGGAGAGGCCACCAGCCTGACCTTCATGCAGAGAAAGACCGATGCGCAAAACATCCGTAAGGTACAGTTTCATTTGCACCAAATGACAGATCTTTTTATAGTACTTCGTTTTAAGAAATGTTAGATTGGGGTAGCACAAGGATTTAATAATTTTCCCTCATTAATTTAATAATGTTAATTTTCCTTTTTTCCAACATTCAATTTTCACAGCCTCTAGCTAACAGTACTCAATAAATGAGCCAAGTTCATAGGCAGGCAGCTAATTTAAAAGTTCAAATCATTGGAACAGGGGATGTTACCAGAAACAAAACTCTAGCCTTGTATAGTATTAAAGGCCTAATCCAGTTTTTAGCAATAATAGGCTTAGGCAATAGCTACTGAATTAAATGTTTACTGAAGCCCAAATTAAATACTTTAGTTTTTGGTATAGTAAAAACCCATAATCTACTTTCTATTTTGAGAAAAATAGTTTTTTATACAGTCATTTTATAAAGATATTTTTATCATACAAACACGAACCATGTCACTTTTTAAGGTAGGCCTATTGCCAAAAAGAAAAAAAATCTTCCCAAATTCAATAAAGTATTTAACTTAAATATCTTGCTTAGAAGTTAATGGCAGGAATGCAATTAAAGACCTAATTTCTCCCATAACTGTCCTTCTTAGCTGATCTTTTTCTGGGTCTCATCTACCCTGTGAGCAATCCAGCATGCTCTCAAACACACACACCTGCCTCTATGCCTCACTACACATACATGCATCTTACACATTAGGCCAATTCCATATGAAATCACCCAAATTCTCAGAAAATTCTGAAAAAATTATCATTTGTAATTCTATCAAACTTATGCACAAATACCAAATTTTAGGTCAATATTACTTATAATTTTTGAGATACAGCAATTTGAAATTATGCTTTTTTTTCCTTATTTTTTGGCATCATTGGCAAAATCACACGAATGTCCAACTTTAGGCAACCATATCTTTTTTGTTTATCCCTTCACGAGACTGATAGCTATATGGTAAACTAGTCATAGAATCCATATTTGATGTCAAATCAAACCTCTTATAGTTTGCTATCTACAAGGCTTCAAAAATCAAAAAGCTTAAAAATTCACTAATGGTTACCTTCTTTTCACTGGTACTGATAAAAAACTATCCATACTTGAGAGCCAAAATTATTTTTACAGTTTGTCATAATGTATTTGTAGTCAGAAATGCTTTCAAAAGCTATTATCTATAGAATTGGAAACAATAAATAATAAAAAAATTTGAAAATTTTATTTTTGCAAAAAGAAGCCTATATTCATGCCATTATTACCCCATCAGGACAGTTAGCCATCACTTTCATATTTTTACCATATGTTCATATACATTTAGGCAAACTACAGTCACAGTTTGGTTGTCAGCCTCCTTCAATTTAATATTTTTTTCAAAATTACCATAATTTACACAAAAACGCGAAGTAAAAATATCAGAGTAACATGAATATATTTCAGCATTACACAAGCATATATCATGAAAAATGATCACCTGAATAATTCGAGAATTACAGATAACTTTATATCCTTCTGTCATTTAATAAGGGACCTGAAACTGAAATATTTCTGAAATCAAGATTCCAACTTAAATATTCAATTTGTTAAATTCACCATGTCCTCAATTTAGTAAATATGTACTGCTTAAACGTGTGTTAAAAGTGAAGTTCTTACAAATGAATTATTTGATTACGCAACATTCATCTCATACTTAAAGCAGTCTAAAGAAATGTAGGAAATAGTGTTTGAATTTTGCTAAGGTCACTTGGGTTTAGGGTCATTCTCTGTCAGATCAACCAGTGCCTAACACCCTCATCTCTCAGATTTTGCTGAAATTTGGTTTATAGGGAGTTTGTGGGCCCTGAATCCATTTCTGAAATTATAAGGTCAATCCAACCAACGGTTCAAGAGATATGACCTCGGGAAATTTGAGGTCACTTGCGAGGTCACTAACATTTGGCGACCCATAACTTGGGTAATAATGGTCACAATTATATAAAAATATATATTTAGAATCAGAAAACGACAAGGAATCCAAATATGCAAGTTTTAGAACTCTATGTTGAAAAATAAAAAAGTTACACTGTAACCAAAATTTGAGGTCACGATTTGACCTCTGGGGTATCAAATGAGAATTTTTTTTTAAATGTAAAAAATGAAGGCATAGGCATTGGCTATTAGAATCAGCAAAAAAAAGTTTGTTTGTTAGTATTTTTCATGTAACTAACATATAAGTGAACACCATATTCATAAGTTGTGCTTCAATTCTACCTATTTTTTCACACAAGCTCATAATTTGACCTATAGAAATTAAAATTACATTTTTTTATAGATATAAAAACAAAGGCAAAAAATGTAAAATTGTATTTCACTGCTAATCTACACTGGCAATAATAGTTATAATAGTGAAAGGGGAAGACCTACTTAGAGGATTCATGTGCTAGCCTAATACAATTTTTGCATGCTCGATGCTCTCATCATTTCTTTTTGTGGAAAAATGTATTGAATTTGCTGCCTCCTCTTAGGGTAGGACAACTCATTACAGTTAATATATGATGTCCTGGCACTGCACATGAATCCTTGTTTGATGGATAATAATATGCACTTGATCCTGATGACCCAGAGGGATGTAGAAAGTTCACAGTGAAATCATCAAACTCTTCACAATATTCCTCCACAATTCCATACCAAACTTGCATGTCATAAATGCAGCCAACATACTCTCCTGGTTTGACACATTTTAGGTTACCAAGCATTGCAGGTTCATTAGTAAAATGACTTTTCCTTATTCTTTTCTTTTCTCCAATGCCACTTGAAATGGGATACACCATCAGTTCTTCCTTGTTTAGGGGAACAAATCTATGATATTTCTGAGTTCCAGGAATAGCCCTACTATCCTTGAATCGATGTTCCAACCGTTCTTCTGCATCTTTCAAATCAGCGGTAGTTACAAAGAAAAAATTTATCTTCTTGCTCAAGTTTTCTTCACAAAACTGAAACACGTGTTCTGGTGTAAGAATTTGCCTCTCTGTAGTTCTCTGCAAACTGGCACGAGCAGTAGCTCTTTTCACTGTTCCTCCAATCCATCACATGCATTTTTGCCATGGGATGTAGCAAAGAAGTGCCATTCACAAGACAGACCAAAATCCTCTTCATGGTAACAGAGATTTGTGAAGTTGTATCTGTTCTTATATTGGCCAGCACATCCATCTGAGAAATAGTGCACCTTCTTCAATTGTGGGCATCTGAATTTAACATATGTCATAAGCTTCAATATGAATGAGTAAACCATTATAGTGTTGTGTTTTAGTGATGCAGATAAGAAACAGACACTAAAATGGCTAAGTTCCTGGTCTGCAGATGATCTATAATAGATGACAAAAGGGTGAACTGTACACTGTGAATTGTCCCAGTGAAACCCTTGGGCAGCATCCTGGACAATGAAAGAATAATTCTCAGAGAAATCACCTACTATAACTACCTCGCTCTGAGGTGGTAGTGTTTCTTTCAACTGCTTGAAGTACTGTGATTGTTGCTGAGCAAAAAAGTGATGACGAACCATGCGGGATATTTTCATGCTTAGGGATAAGTATTCATGAAGTGGCTCCACCTTATCAACCATTGTACAATGGTCAACAATCACCCATTGCTTGTAAGATATTTCATTTGGAGCTGATTTCACACTGTCAAGTAACTCAAGAAAATCCAGGACACCCTCTTCTCTTGGGCAATCATTGCAAAGTTGCATCATGCAAGTCTCTCTTTCTGTACTGCAGACACTGTAATCCATAAGATCCTTGTATGAAAGACCTCTTTCTCCCAATGCAGCCAGCTGCAATTTTGGATTTTGATGGTATGTGCAGACACAGACAGAATGAGTCCCACCACTACCAGCAAGCACACAATATGATGGCCGTAATTTTGCAAATGTGGAAAATCCTATTTTGGGATTCTTTTCATCATTTTTATATAGTTCAAACATCTCTCTTAAATTCCCGAGGACCAATCGTTTTTGCACCTTCATTGCACCTTCAGCACTGATAACTTTCACGCAATCCTTTTGGCCAGGACACATACGACTAACCTCTCTGACTCATAGAATCTTCTAACTATATCTTTGTGTTCTTCAGATATCACTTTTCCTTTGCTCATTAGTGGAATCTTCGGAAGGATTCCATGTTCTGATTTAAGTGAACGGCTTCTTTTCACCATGTATGTTGTAGTTTGAAAGAAACTAGCTGTTTTTTTCAATTGTGTATGGTGAGTGTGTCAATATTTGTAGTTGTGATGGTGACATTTGCTCTCCAGGAATGACTGTTTCAATTCATTCATTAATTTGTCTAGATGTTTTTCAGATTTAGTTTCAGGTTTTGAAGTATCACTTACCTCCTCGGTAATTTGAACACCATAACTGAGTTCTAGCCTCTCCTTCAGGTGTTTCTGAGCAGATGATAGCTTACCACGAGCCTTGCGCTTTTCTGGCTTAATGACAGCCCTTCTGAAAAGAACAGAAAAAAAGGTTTCACACACCTGAATATTAGTAATTAAATATTAATTATAGTACCTTAAATGCTATATAATTGGCTATATAGTAGATCAAACAGACCTTGTAGTAAAGTATAAGTTATTATATTAATTTATTACTTACTTTTTTTAACTGGGTTTGGTCCAGAAATGCTAGAACTGGTTCAACTGAAGTTGAAGGATTTTCCTTTATCAAGCAATCACTGTCATTGTCCAGATCTTGAATTGAAGAGATGTTACTCAAGCCACTGATAGTAGATGATTCATTTGAATCCTGCTCAGACTCGTTGTTTTCAGTGGTACTAAGTATAGTGGGGTTTTTCATTATCAGTGTCCAGCAGTTCACACACAACAATGAGTCTTTTTTCACTCTTCCAGCACATTTTTCAACAAGTACATCAGTCACTTTTCTAAGATTGATTGTTATGCGTTTCTTGTGTTTTTGAATAGGGTCCTGGCAGTATTTCAAGTGCCGAACCATTGTATTTTGATCTGTAAAGATATAGGATTTACAATTAGGTAATATATATTTTTTAGAAAATATAGCTATACACACTTAATATTTTAGGCCTTGATAGTCTCTGAGGCTCATTAAAACACCATACCCACCAGCCACCCACAGTGCTGGCTGGAACTGTACTAACCTGTAGACAAGGAATTTTGCAACTATCTGTGTTGATTCTGCACTTAGACAAGTAGCAACATGTTTCAACAGGTTTGTTTAGGCTACATGTGAGCTTAGTCTTCCCCTTTCACTATTATAACTATTATTGCCAGTGTAGATTAGCACTGAAATACAATTTTTATTAAATTCTTGGAGCTTGAGGTCAAATTGATAGCTAAGATATAAAAATTCCTTGAAATGACAAGCAATTTATAAATATGGTGTTCACTTATAAGTTAGTTACATGAAAAGTACCAACATAAACAAACTTTTTATGATTGTTTCTATTAGTCAAGAACTCTTTGTTTTTTATATCTATAAAAAATGTAATTTTAATTTCTATAGGTCAAATTATGAGCTTGTGTGAAAAAATAGGTAGAATTGACGCACAACTTATGAATATGGTGTTCACTTATATGTTAGTTACATGAAAAATACTAACAAACTTTTTGTTGCTGATTCTAATAGCCAATGCCAATGCCTTCATTTTTTACATTTAAAAAAAATTCTCATTTGATACCCCAGAGGTCAAATCGTGACCTCAAATTTTGGTTACAGTGTAACTTTTTTATTTTTCAACCTAGAGTTCTAAAACTTGCATATTTGGATTCCTTGTCATTTTCTGATTCTAAATATATATACTTTTATATAATTATGACAATTATTACCCAAGTTATGGCTCGCCAGATGTTAGTAACCTCGCGAGTGACCTCAAATTGCCCAAGGTCATATCTCTTGAACCGTTGGTCGGATTGACCTTATAATTTCAGAAATGGATTCAGGGCTCACAAACTCCCTATAAACCAAATTTCAGCAAAATATGAGAGATGAGGGTGTTAATTTCAATTTTTTTTGGTTGATCTGACAGAGAATGACCCTTTAGGGTATAATGATGAGCACCTCTTCCCTGGACAGTTGGTGAACTTACTACACAGATAATATGTTGGAATGGCACCCAGCATTCATCTGTTCTTGATATTGCTGGCCAAAACAACACACTTCTGTGTGATCTTTTCATAAAGTGACTAAAACAATCAGAATGTTCATCAGAATGATCTTTTATATTACCCACATACCAGTTTCCATCATAAACACATACTACATATTTGCCAGGCTGGCAAGTTTGCCATTTGCCAACATTTTGATCTGTGAGATGCTAGACATACTTAACGAATGTATGGAGCGAAGCAGTAGTGATTCCACGAATCCACCACCATTGGAAGAATTTGTCGTTCAAGACAGGCAATTCAATAAAGATTTGCTCAGCGACAATATTTTACCTTTATTTGATGAAAGCCCTATTAAAACAGGTAATAAAACAATAGAGACTCCGTTCAGGACATTTGTTTCTTAATGCCAAATTCGTAGTTTTCTGTTTTTAAATATTAGCATCAGCACTTGAATACATATATACAAAGTATTTGATACAGTATTTGATTATTTCATGCAACCTAAATTTATGAATTTGTTTCACAGCTGGATTGAAGCTGGGACAAAAACAGATAAAGGCTTCTACGAAATTCAGATCGACAACGGAAAAAGTTAAACAAAGTTTTGAAGCTGCTTTTGGGGCTCCTATTGACTATGCTGAAGCTGGTCCATCCAAAAAAAAGTTGTTTGGAAGATGATTTAGAGAGGCAAGACTACTTTTCAGACAGTTATTGGAATTTGACATTTTAAATTAAATTTAATACAGTCATCGAAGTATATACTAAATTGAGTTTTATCTGTTTACATTTTTATAATCGGACAATATAATACATATACATATATTTTATGAAAAGTTTAATTAAAAAATATACTAATTAAACTAATGTCAAATACACTTTATTTCAGGTATCAAAAGGTTATGGAAGAATTAAAGGAGAAATTTCAAGCAAGTAACGATCGCAATCTTAGGTTACAAATACTATCATTGTATCCCTATCCCATTGAAAAAACTGCTGACTTCTTTGGAGCAACAAAGTATATGGTGCGTAAGAGCTGCAATCTTCAAAAACAGTTTGGGATTCTTCCTAACATTACGAAAGAGGTCGTCACAGCCGAAATGAAAAAAAATCATTCAGGAGTTTTATGAAAATGACGAATATAGTAGGATGTGCCCGGGAATCAAAGATTATAAGTTTGAAAAAAAAAAAAAAAAAAAAAAGGAGCGTGTTTTATGTGCGGTAGTCTGGATCATATGGTTCAAGATTGCCCTCGCAATCAGCAGCAACGGCAATCAAGCTCCGGGACATCACCTTCCTACCACTGTCCTTTGTGTCAAGGACCTCATCCAGGAATGTTCTGCCCTTCTAGAAGACAAGGTCAAGAAAATTTGTCTCAAGGAAACCAAAATAATGAAACCACAATCAACAACAGTCGGGAAACTAATCAGTTCCAATGAGATCAGGGGCTCATTGGAAGCTGAAGTCCAATCTTCAAGATATGATCTTCAAGAACCCGATTATCATCATGAGATCCCAGTCAAAGATGACAGAAGACCTCTCCAGATGAATACCAACCAGACCATGGATTTAGCATCTGAGGTGGGTGATGATGCCACCCCTGGACATCCAGAATTACCCAGTTTGGAACAGCAGTATCCAAAAACCACTGGAAATGAACTGAATCCTCTAGCATCTTCATGGACACCTAAACCAGCACCTCGAGCCCAAATACCTAGGTGTAACATTGCAGATGAGGCAGTTCATGGTCCAGATATTCCAGGAGGTCATTTTCGAGGTGTCCGGTTTGCCGAACTTGAACCTGCAGAAGTGTTAACCATTGATGTTACCCTTCAAGACACTAACATCTCAGGGTTAATTGACACGGGAGCACAAGTTAGCTTAATTTCCAGTGAACTGGCACAACAACTTGGGATTCCAATAGATACTGCAGATATTTCCAGAATTCGAGGTGTAGGTCCCGATGCTTCAAGGGAAACTATGGGTTCAGTCCTACTCGCAGTTTCTTTGCATGGTATTGTAATGTCCCCTTTCAAGTTTCACATCCTTCCCACGTTGGATTTTAAATATCCCATTTTTCTAGGTTTAGATTTTCTGCAGGCTAACAAATTACAGATTAGTCTAGCACGTAGATGGGTTTCAGGGAAGAACACTGATGGTTCTACGTGGGAAATTTATCTAGGTACGAATGGAGAAGAGTGCAAAAGGATTTGTTACAAGGTTAGGTGTTGGGCTGTAGAAGGTGTGCAGGTGAATGATTGTGGACCTGTAGAAGTAAAAATTCAGTGGGAACCTCAAGGAGTAAATGATGATGGTACATGTCCATGTTCAAGAAATTCGGGTGAATGGTTCTATGATGGGACAGTTTCAAGCATGCATCTTGGAGAGAAAGTGGTAGGTGTTCCAGGGATTGTAAATCTAGATTGCCCTTCCATTCTAGTCTACACTACAGGGAAATCTATTAGTAGAATCAAGGCAGGAGACATGATGGGACACATTTACACTCTAGTTGAACTCGATCCTACACCAAATCCAGAAGACACTAATGATACAGTGACACATCAAGTACATTGTGTAGGTATGGAATCAGAAAATGATGATGAGTTGGTCTCATCTTTTCTGGAATGGACACCAGAACGTCTAACTTCAGAAATTGACTTACCTGAGCTGGATTCCCACCAGAAATCTCAAGTTTATAACTTGCTTAATTCCAGAAAAGCCGTTCTTAGTCGGGGAGATTCTGATGTGGGGACTGCTCAGATAACTCCACACCGTATTGAGTTATACGATGACACGCCAATATTTCAGCAACCAAGGAGATTTCCAGAACCAATTGATCAAGTCATCGATGATCAGTGTCAAGAACATCAGCTAGGAATTATCGAGCCTACATCATCTCCTTGGAGTGCTCCAGTTGTACCAATTAGGAAACCAGATGGATCCATACATTTGTGTGTCGATTACCGTAAACTGAACAAGGTAACCAAGCCTGATAGATTCCCGATGGCAAACTTGACAGACTCTGTCTACAGTCTACATGGTGTCAAGTTCTTTACCACCCTGGATTTAGTCCGGGGTTATTATCAAATGCCAATCGAGGAGAAGAGTCGAGATTATACAGCTTTCTTGACCCCTCATGGACACTGGAGATTCAAGAAACTCAGTTTTGGATTGAAGAACGCGCCTTCAGCCTTCCAGAGAGAAATGCAAGGTGTGCTGAAGGGATTTTCAAGGAAGAAGGTTCTAGTGTATATTGACGACATTTTAATTATGGAAAAGTCATTCGAGGCCCATCTCCAGCTAGTTGAAAAAGTCATCAAGGTTTTAGAAGAACATGGTATCAAGATCAAACCACCAAAGTGTAGATGGTTCCAGTCGACAGTTCCATTTCTAGGTCATATAGTCAGTTCCAGTGGATTGTCAAAATCGCCAGAGTATATGGAAAAGGTGAAGAACTTCCCAAGGCCCAAGAACATCAAGGAACTTCGAGAATTTCTGGGCTTGGTGAATTTCCAAAGGAAGTTCTTGCCACAGTGTTCAGCAGTTACTAAACCCTTATCAGAACTTACAGGAAGATCAAGGAATTCAGTTATCCAGTGGACACCAGAGCTGGAAGAATCCTTCCAGACACTCAAGGCAGAGATGCAAAATGAGGTAGAACTGGCTTTTCCTGATTATCGAGAAACAGCAAAGAAATTGAACTTGTGGGTGGATGCATCAGCCATTGGTGCAGGTGCTTGTCTTACTCAAGTTCAGGATGGTCAAGTTTGAATCATTGCTCACGCATCAATGACATTTTCTAGTCCTCAGAAGAAATATTCGGTTACAGAGCGTGAACTAGCAGCGATGCGCTGGGGAGTCAAGACCTTCAGAGCCTTCCTGTACGGAATACCATTCATTCTGAACACGGACCATCAAGCATTGTTCTATCTCCATAATATGAGATTAGTCAATGACAGGCTTGCTCAAACAGTTGAAGATCTTGCTGAGTTTGATTTTGAGCTTCGTTATGTTCCAGGCAAAGACAATCAAGCTGCAGATGCGTTATCCAGACACTTCCAGGTTGAGCATGAAGAGGGCACCCCAGCAATTTCGGCAGAGCTGGAAGAATCCTTCCAGACACTCAAGGCAGAGATGCAAAATGAGGTAGAACTGGCTTTTCCTGATTATCGAGAAACAGCAAAGAAATTGAACTTGTGGGTGGATGCATCAGCCATTGGTGCAGGTGCTTGTCTTACTCAAGTTCAGGATGGTCAAGTTTGAATCATTGCTCACGCATCAATGACATTTTCTAGTCCTCAGAAGAAATATTCGGTTACAGAGCGTGAACTAGCAGCGATGCGCTGGGGAGTCAAGACCTTCAGAGCCTTCCTGTACGGAATACCATTCATTCTGAACACGGACCATCAAGCATTGTTCTATCTCCATAATATGAGATTAGTCAATGACAGGCTTGCTCGAACAGTTGAAGATCTTGCTGAGTTTGATTTTGAGCTTCGTTATGTTCCAGGCAAAGACAATCAAGCTGCAGATGCGTTATCCAGACACTTCCAGGTTGAGCATGAAGAGGGCACCCCAGCAATTTCGCAGAACTCCCCAAGGGCTTACTTGTAAGATTTAAGCCGGAGGGGGGAGGTGATTCCTTGATCGAGTGTTTGTGGTATGTTCTTGTTCATGACTTAGATCGTGAAGTTCCAGAGAGTCCAGTATTTTCTCGAAAGCAGTTGGTGGAAGAGCTGCTAAGTCATCCTACAACGTACGGAATCAAGTTGAATAGCAAGCAGAAGCAACATCTTCGACTTATGACAATTCCAGGGCAGCCAGCATCACCAGAGATCTTGAAAGTTTTCTGTGAGATGTATCAAGTGGATGTTGTATTGCACTTTGGTGCTGAAAACCCTCTAATTTACCACCCTGAAGTCAAGAATCAGCGTGTAACAGAACCCTCAGAACTTCTTGATAGGGTGCATGTCCAGTGTCTAGGTGGTGTTCATTTCAATTTATTGAGTGAATCCAATAAATATGTTCAGTCTTGTCCCGTCTTCTTGACTTGTTTAAATTCTTTGTATGAGAGAGACTTGGATTCAGAACCAATAGGGGCAGGTTGCTCGAGTTTGGAGATCGAGAAGGCCCAGTAGAATGTGAAGTCAATTTTCCCACCCTTGAGGTGGATATTGCTTGTCCACATTCAGGTGCCTTTAGAGCAGTTGTCCCACTTGCTTGTCAAGACGAAACCTACTGTGCTTTATTGGATTCTGGAGCTGAGATCTCCCTCATATCTCGAGTAGCCTGGCGTGAAATTTTAGGAAATTCGAGGGATTATTCACAAGATATTCTGGTTAACATTCAAGGTGTGGCTGAAAAGCAGGTGGTAGTTTATAACTATGTACAACTTACTGTGTCACTTGGCTCTAACGTAACTATTAATGATCACCCATTTGCTCTTGTTGAAGATCAAGCTATTCCTTGTTGTTTTCTCCTGGGTGCGAATTTCTTGTCTGCCGCCGGGATTGACCTGGATTTGTCCACTGACAGGGTCATGAAGGAGGGTGAGATTCTCGCTACTTTCTGGCAGAGTTGGAGGAACCCTCCAGTCATCAAGAACCGCTGGTAGTTGGAAATTTGCGTCCATGTTCATTTCTAGATGAAGTTAACCTTGAGGTTCTTCAAAAAAGTGATCGGGTGTTGAGACAACTTAAGTCCTATCTAGATAAGGGTGGTTTTGGGTATTGTCCTAAAGCTCTAGTGAGATATCGTCGTTATCTTAAAGATATCTACTTTGAGAATGGTCTTCTAGTTAAGTACGAGGAACCAGAAAGGTTTCCCCAAGTTCTAGTACCTTTTAATTTCCTGATTGAGCTGGCATTACTATCCATCTAGAAATGGCACACATAGGCCGAAACAAGGTCTTAGATGTTTTATCTGGGGAAGTGTTTCATCCTCAGTTATATCAAGTTGTGCAAGAGGTGGTCACATCTTGTTCCCAGTGCCAGCTCAATAAGGCTTCCAGCCAGATCAGGGCTCCACCTACCCTGAAGATCGTGACCCAGGCACCATTTGAGCTGGTGGCTGTGGATCTAGTATTGTTCCCCAGGACACCTCGGGGAAATCTAGGATGTTTAATGGTGGTGGACCACTACTCCAAGTGGGTAGTGGCTGTTCCATTTTCCAACAAGACTTCCAGTACCATTGCCCGTCTTTCGAGTTTCGAGTGTTGCCCACTCTTTTGCGCCGGCCTTGTCGGTTGTTAACTGATAATGGTCCAGAATTTAAGGGTCAGGAGTTCGAGCAGATGTTATCTCGATACGGGATCACTCACGTTTGCACGACCCCAAACCATCCAGAGAGCAATGGTGCAGTGAGAGGGTCAACCGTACCATTGGTGAGCTTCTACGGAATCTTGTTCAAGATTCTAGCTCGTGGGATTTGAATCTCCCAATGGCCATTATGACCTACAATGGTACGATTCATTCCGAGTTGACTATGTCTCCAGCCCAGTTCTTGTTATCATCCGCTCATCCAGATCCTATTCCAGTTTCTATTCCCACTCCAGTTCAAGAACAGTGGTATCCAGGGCATCCTGGTTTTTGTCCCTTTACCAAGGGGCAACTTGTCATTCGAAAGGTTGTTCCAAGAGGTAATCTAGTTTCTAACAAGTTTCTGCCCAAGTACTGTGGGCCGTTTCAAGTTGATCGAGCGGCAGAGAATGGTGTGACCTATGTCATTTCACCAGCTTATCCAGATCAGCAGCCACACTTATCCATGAGTCGAGTTCATCATTCTCAGTTGAGGAGCTGGAAGGAGGCTCCCGATTTCTTGAAGAATCATCCTAGTTATTCCAGGTTAGTTCAGGTTCCCTGGGCTAGCATGGAGGAGGAGAAGGATGAGAGTTTTCTAGGGTTTGAAACCCCAAGTGTTCCAGTTTGTCCCCCAGGCTTTTCTGGTTTGTGGGACAGTTCGTCAGAAGATGAGACCGATCTCTTTGATTCTAGTAGTGATTCGAGGGTTTCTAGGATTTCCAGATCAGAATAGGGTTAAATCTAGACCATGGCTTGCTGATCTGAGTGAAAGTTCAAGTTCTTCAGATTCTTCTGAATGCACTTCAAGTTCTTTTGACCTGACTTTTCTGGATTCCCGGATGAGGTGCCATCCAAAGTGAATCCTCCAGGTATCCTGTCTAGCTCACCCAAACCTCTGACTAGGCCTCATTCTCAACAAAAAAATGTCACTTTGGAAAGGGTCAAGACTACCTTGGTAGTGATTCTGAGAAGGAAGCTTGTTCCCCAGTGGAGGAAATCAAGGATCTGTCCCCTATTCCTCATAGTGCTCCTTCAAGTGCTGTCTGTTAAGGTGTGATAGATCCTGAGGAATTTCCTGGGAGTCTAGATCCAGAAGGTGATGGTTCAATAGGTCCAAGACAGAGTTTTCCATGTCCCAAATGAACCTTAACCCACTAGTGATCCTCCAGAACTTTCTTCCTTGGTGGAAGCTCTGGAGAACACTTTAGAAAATGGGCAGGATGATGAGGAGCAGATTTACCAGCTGTTAGGCCAGCAATTAGTTCTCAAGAGTGGCAATTTAGCCCGGTAACTGGTTCAAGGACTCCCAATAGATTAAGCTTATCCTCAGTCAAAAATATCTGTTCAGAAACTAGGGCTTTATTACGAGCTAACAGTAAACTAGCTCATGAATGACTCCAGTCTGTTGGGAGGGGGTTGGGAGTAATTCAAGAGTTGGCTGGTGATTCTCCTCCATAAACTCATTCCAGAAGTCCTGAAGGGAGCTACCATTAGTACCCTCTAGGCCTCTGGAATATGTTCATGATTAATTTAATTAACAAAAGTGATTTTTTTCGACCTTGTCTAATTATGTATATATGTATATAGGATTATGTATTGTATTTAAGTGATGGTACTATGATTATATTTTCGATGTTAAAATAAGTATTTCTAGGTTTAATGTCATAGTGTATCTAGTTTTTGTAATGGCTTTACGGAGCCTTGGTTAAGATATATATGAAAATAGGTATATCTTGCTGTACCGTAATGTATAGGTAGGGCCTAGCTAGTAAAGCCATGGAGGAAGCTAGTGTAAATTTTTTTTTGAACAAAGTGACTGCACATAGTGATACTGAATACCATACCTTGAGCTTGGTTAAGTGCGGTAATTTTTGGTTTGCATGCCTCTGCCTGACTCATGCACATGCCCTCACTTGTCACCCACTTTGTACTTGCTTTGAGTGTCATGCATACAGCTTCCGGTGCATGTCCCTGTCCTTACCTGCCAGTCCCCCAATCACCCCAAATACGCTTTCCGACTTCATGGGAGGTGTTTTCAGGGAGGGAGCCATTATTGGCTCTTCCACTCTTCAAGAATCAGCTTGAGGGGGGGTCTTCCAGGCCTTGCTCCAGTATGCACCACCATTCTTGTCTATAGGAGGGGGTTCTGGAGGACTGCTCATCAAGAGGGGCATGGCCAGCCCACGCAGTTACCTCTAGCCTGGAGCAAGCGGACCCCACCTTTGGTAGGGATGTCTACCAATCAGGAGGTATGGATGGGTGGACCAGGGCCAAGGTACATTGATAGTGCTGGGCTAGTGAGGATTAATCAAGGACATTAATTGTGCAGGTGGCTTCAGTTTCAAGCAAGGAGGATTGTGATTAGCCTCTTAAGAAAAAAATTGTATCCAGTTATATTGTAACTAGGTAGGGTTTTGAAGGTGATAGAACCTTATTATCATTGATTCATGTATGTATATATAATTGTCTAGTGTTTAGTAGCCATGGAGAAAGGAAAACTTGGAGCTTGGTGTCAGGATGGGGAGGTGGCAATTCCCTGAAAGAATGGATGTGGGAGAGGGCTTCGCTGCACTCACTGTTTGAGTGGTGGTACTCACCGCTCGAAGGGGGGAGTGTAGTGGGGTTCTCTTGAATAACATCTTTTCTCTTTTTCAGGTGCAACCCCCATATGGGCGGAGTTAGTCTTGATTAATGCCTGACTAGCTCAGTAGTCTGGTTTAGTTCCATTCTGGTCAGAAAACTTTGCCTTAAATATTCAATTCATAGTTGGCTTCCGCTTGTGGAAGTTCTAGCCTGCCAACCAAATAGGAATACGAACAGTTCAAGAAAAAACAGAGTGCCTTGTGATAATGGACATTGCCTGTGCATAACGGTGTGCAGGTTAAGGTATTTCTAGCTTCAGGTTTAGTTTCTCCATGGCTTCACTATAATAGATAGGTATGATTGGATTGACCTCAATTCTAGCTTAAGGATGTTAGGTCCAGGGAGGTCACTCGTGTTTTCTAATTGTACCATTCTGGTATAGCTTAAAGTTTTTTTTCTGTTAATAGAAGTTCCGTTTTTGTTGTCCATATTTTTTTGTCATTGTAATTGTAAATAATTCAAGTTGGATTTCCATTTCTTGACCTTAAGCCATGTTTAGACGCAAGCTCATAACCCATTCTAGTTCTTGTAAATAATTCGAGTTGATTGCTAATAAACCCTTAGAATTCTACCAACTAGTTTTTTTTCAGCCTTTGTCCTTATAGACTGGGGTTGTCATTTTCAAGGACTTACAATTCAGAGGGTAATATCTGCTTTTCTCGTCCAGTCACATTTGGTTTACTCCACAGCCAGTTTGCAAAAATCGTGCTTGTTGGTTGCGTAGGCCCATATTCAGTTGAAGTCCTCAAGTATTGCTGGGTGCACATTGCACACACCTTTCCTGAAGCCAGGGCTTTCCAGGTTTTCAAGTGGACCCGACTCAGACACAGGGTTAATCTTTGGAATAGCTAGCGGGTCGAGTCCATTTCTTGGTTCAGCCGTGTGGGAGTCTCGTTTGCCCCTCAGTGACAGTCAGTGGAGGTGAGAAAAACTTCACCGCCCAGGACCTTCTCGTTTCCCGTCATCAAGAAGTAGCCAAGTTACGGTAGTCTAGTTAAGTTCATTCGCTTTCCCCGCAACAACATTGCACTACTAACTCAATTGCAATCCTCCCATCTCTCTGGAGGCACAGTGGTGTGGTATATTTTATTTATATATATAATATATATATATATATATATATATAGTGGAACCTTGCTTAACGAGTGCCTCGTATAACGAGAAATTCGTATAACGAGCCAAAAGAATGGGGGAAAATTACCTTGCATAACGAGCGACACTTTGCTTAACGAGCAAAATATTTTAAAAATAAAATCACATCTTTTCAACGCAAAAGCAAAATAAATACAGTAAGGTCGCGGAGTCCATCCGAGCGTCTTACTTACGTTGACTCACTTTCTTTATCCCCCAAGTCTCCTCCTGCATGTCCACCCCCAAGTTCAACGTGTGGGTGACTCACTGCCCAGTGCTGTTTCCCTCGTTTCTTGCCTCGCGGAATAGCCAGGAGCTGACCACTGAAGAGCTTTTGGAACTGCAATCTACTCAACAGGAAGAAATTGTGGGGGAGAATTTGTCAGGGGAGGACGAAGAAATGCCTGTAGCAGAACAACAACCCTCCAGTGCAATAAGGGAGATGCTGAGATCTTGGGAATCTGTTGTATCATACGTTGAAAAGCATCATCCTAATAAGGCAGTGACTATGCAATCTACAAATTTATTTAATGATAATGTTATCACGCATTTTTGTCAAAATTTAAAGCGTAGACAAAAACAAATGTCTCTAGACAGTTTTCCTCGTGAAAAAGGATCCAAAAGAAAGTGAAAGTGCCTCTAAAAAATTTTAAAGCTAGTGACTGTGAGCTCGTCGAGAATGTTATTGCATTGAACGAAGATGATTCTCCTCCTTCCCTCAATAACCCTCTCCTCCTCCCCTGTCTCTTCATTTCCTTTGCGTGCGTCAGGAGCACCTTCTCTCTTCGTAAGTTATTTATAAATTTCACACCGTTTACTAATTATTTACATTCTCTTTTGGGTTAATTTTTATTAATAATCTTTTCATTTCATGCAATAATAATTTAAAAAAACGCCTTTAAATATCATTATAAATATTATTTTAAGTATTTTTTAAGCATGGAACGCATTATCATATTTTACATTGATTCCTATGGAAAAAATTGCCTTGTTTAACGAGCATTTTGCATAACGAGCACAATTCGGGAACGAATTATGCTCGTTAAGCAAGGTTCCACTGTATATATATATATATATATATATATATATACTATATATATATATATTATATGAAAAATTATTTCACGAAGGTAACACGTGAAAAATATTTATGATGAATAAAACCACGAAGGAAAGGAAACACAAAATGGTGCTCAAGCGCTTTCGTCTAATGACATCCTCAGGAACACACACACACATATATATATACAGGGTGTCCCATAAGTCTGGCATCATAGGAAAAATAAAAAAAGGCAAAACAAAAGCTTTTATTTACAGAATGTGCTCAATATGTCCACCATTATTTTCAATACACAAATTCAGACATGATACAGTCAGCAAGCACACAGTGAATGATGTCAGGAGTAATGGTGTTACATGCCCCAATAATGCGCTGCCGCAAATGTTCAACACTCCTAATTTTCTCTGCGTATACCAGCGCTTTCAAGTGGCCCCAGAGATAAAAATCTAGTGGCGTGAGATCCAGGCTTCTAGCTGGCCATTCCACAGGCCCTTGATGTCCTATCCAGTGACCAGGGAATTGTTAGTACAGGTATTGCCTTACTTGGGTGCTGTAATGTGCAGGAGCACCATCTTGCTGGAACTATGTTGGGAAATTTCCTTCTTCATTCAAGACACTGGGAAATGTTTCTTCCTTGAGCGTATGTAGATAGGTGCCTCCAGTGACATGTTCATCAAAAAAGTCTGGGCATATGATGCAATCCTTCCAAATGCCACACCATACCATCACCTGAGATGCACCTTGTCCCTTTGAAGAGGTATACCAGTGAGGGTTATTTTGAGACCAGTAGCAGGTGTTCTGTCTATTTACCTCACCATTTCCACAAAAAAACAGCCTCATCACTGAACAGAATGGTGGATGGGAAATTGGCATCCCAAGCATAAGAAAAATATGAATTTCTCCTATGATGCCAGACTTATGGGACACCCTATATATATATATTTTTTTTATTTTTATTTTTTTGTATTGGGGCGTTTACCGCCACTTCCCGCTATATGGTAGCGGATATCATGGCGAGGCGGAATACGAGAAAGAGAAACGGAGACGGAGAAAAGGCACTAGAAAAGGGAGACAGCGGACTACAGGTGAGAAGTCACCTAAAGCTCAGATAGGATGCGAGATTGGGAGAGGAAAGGAAAAGACGGTCAAGCGCGAAGAGAGGGCTCTCAGCGAGCATAAGGCGTAACGTTCGGGGAGGGGGAAATCAGAAAGGAACGGGAAGGCCGACGACGTACTGACGACAGGGTGGGGCATTCCACAAGGATGTGAGAGACAGTGAGGGCGACTGGCAGAGGCGCAACGAGGAGCCTCCTGCTGGAACATAAGAGAGCCGTGCGTGAGGCGCGTATGGCCGATGCAAAGCCGCGCAGGACGACCTCTTTGTTGTCTGGCGGTGGAGAGGACACCAATATGACAGATGGGGGCGGATGGACCAGAGTTTATTTCCGGTGGGCATCATCCCAGGACTGTTGCCACATGCGGTCGTAAAAGGAACGAAAGACCTGCACATAGTCTGAGAAGGGGAGCGGGGGGGGAGGGGAGGCAGCGAGGCGGCGGACCGGGCTATGCGGTCCGCCGCCTCATTACCGGAAACACCAACATGGGCGGGAACCCAGCAGAAGGTGACCCGGATCCGGTGAACGGTGTGCAGGACATGGTACTCCTGTTGAATAAGGCGTACGAGGGGGTCCGGGGAATCATAGCGCTCGAGCGCTGAAGGGCGCTCAGCGAGTCCGAAAAAATGGTACAGGAGGACCGCGAACAACCCGATACCAGACGGAGGGCTTCCAGAAGGGCAAAGAGCTCCGCGGAAAAGATGGAGGCCTGAACCGGCAGGGGGATACCCCGGGAGGTAGGTGACAATGACGGAGAGAAGACGGCGGCCGCGACACCTGCAGGGGAGCGCGAGCCGTCGGTGTAGACGGGAACGTCGTCCGAATGGACGGGAAGATGGGCCAGAAAAGAAGACCGGAGGACGGCAGGAAGAGACTCCTTACGCAGGCCACGGAGCGCCTGGCAACGGCAGATAGGGGTGGTCCGCCAGGGGGGCGACAGATCGAAGGAGAACGGCAGAATAGAGGGTGGGGGGATCCCCAGGGACGAGAAAATCTCGGCCAGAGAGGCAGCGAAATGCCACGTGTCAGGCCGGGGTAGCGCCTGGGAGATCGCGGAGAAGTAGGGACATCGGAAGGCGGCAGATGCGAAGGTAACACTTCGCCATGAGAAGGCCCCGGCGAAGGGGCAGGGGGGGGGTGTCCACAGTCCACCTGAAGACTAGCGACAGGGGACGAGCGGAAGGCACCCGACGCCAGGCGAAGGCCACGGTGGAGAAGAGGATCCAGCATACGGAGTGCCGGAGAGGAGGCGGAGCTGTAGACCACACAGCCGTAGTCGATGCGGGATTGCACCAGGGAGGTGTACAGGCGCAGCAGAGTACGCCTGTCCGCCCCCCAGGTCGTGTGGGACAGATGACCCAAAAGGGAGAGGGTGCGGCGAGATGTTTGCCGCAACCGCCTAAGGTGTGGAACCCAACCGAAAAATCCGTCGAGGGTCATACCCAGGAATCTAACGGATGGGACGAGGGGAAGAGGAGTGCCGGCAAGGGTAAGGGCGAAGGTATGCGACAGACGGAGGCGCCGAGGACGGAAAAGCATACTGGAAGACTTAGAGGGTGAGAAAGCATAGCCAACCGAGGACGCCCAGCGAACCACCGCGTTGATGGCTAGCTGGAGCCGACGTTCAGCCAAAGACGGGAGGCGGCCAGAGCAATAGATAGCCAGGTCATCGGCATAGAGGGAGCTACGAACGGATGTAGGCAGGACCGTAGCGACTGTGTTCATCACGAGTGAGAAACACAAGACGCTAAGGACACTACCCTGAGGGACACCCTCCTCCAACGGAAAGCGGTCAGAGAGGGCAGAACCGATGCGGACGCGGAAAGAACGGGCGGACAAGAAGTTATAAATAAAGGAAGGGAGAAAGCCTACGAAACCCAGGGAGCGTAAGCAGTCGAAGACCGCGCTCCGCCGGTAGTATCGTAGGCCTTCTGGAGGTCGAAAAAGACGGCGAGTACAAATTGACGCCGGGAGAAAGCCTCCTGCACGTCATGGCTAAGGAGAAGGAGGGGGTCGGTGGTAGACCGGAAGCGCCGGAAACCAGCCTGGGTAGCAGGGTACTGGTCACTCGCCTCCAAGGTAAAGGACAGCCGCGAGGCGACCATCGCCTCCATCACCTTGCAGGCACAGCATGTTAGGGAAATGGGGCGATAGTTCGACGGGAGTGAGGGGTCTTTATCGGGCTTCGGGATGGGGACGACGATGGACTCACGCCATCGGTCCGGAAATGAACCCTCCAACCAAATCCGGTTATAGAGGTCCAGTAGAAAGCTGAGAGCAGAGGGGTGGAGATGCCGTAACAAGTCATAGGGGATATTATCGGGGCCGGGGCGGAGGAGCGTCGGGGCGGAGGAGCGTCGGGGGCGGAGGAGCGTCGGGGGCGGAGGGCCTCCCGAAGCTCTGTCATGTGGAAGAGGTGATTATAGGGGTCATCCCTATGAGGTGGAAATTCCGGTGGGTCGCGGCGGGAATCGGAACTGGAGATGGCTGCAAAGTGCGCCGCGAGTGCGTTCGCGACGGCCTCCGGATCGGACACGAACTCGTCGTCCCCGACCCGAAGCACCGGGGGTCGAGGGGGGACACGGGTCCCCTCAAAGCTACGCACCTTGCGCCAAACAGTCGAGGAGGAGATCCCGGACACGTAACTCCGCCAGGAGGTACGCCGGGCCAGTTTCAGGACCCGACGGGCCACTGCCTTCAGGCGCTGAAATTCTATCTTGTGCTCCAGCTGGCGGGTCCGGTAGAAGCGGCGGCCGGCACGGCATGGGAGCACTCTGGGGTCCACCATAGGACGCTTCGCGGCCTGGGGGAGCCAGAGGTACGGGGGATGCAACTGGCGGCAGCCGAGAGGATCTTACTCTCGAGGAAGGCGAGGGCCTCATGACGGAGGGAAAGGCAGGAATTGATGGCGAGATCGCCGTGCCCCTCGCGTATGAGGCCCAGTCTGCTCGGGCGAACAGCCAGCGCGGGCGGACAGAGGTGGGGGGAGGAGACGGGTCGGGGTAAGACACACTGGGAAATGGTCACTGCCGGAAGAATCCGGCAGGACCTCCCAGGTGAACTCCGTCACGATTTCGAGGGAAACCAGGGAAAGGTCGATACAGGTGAAACTGTCATGGGCCGAGTGAAGGCAGGTTGGGGAGCCATCGTTCAGAAAGGTGAACTCGAGCTCGTCCATAAGGGAGAGAAGGGTCCCGGAGAGAAAGGTGGAGCAAACGTCCCCCCAGGCCGGGTCCCGACTGTTGAAGTCCCCGAGAATCAGAAAAGGGCGGGGAAGCTGAAGAATTAGGTCACGGAGAGAATCGGGTGGAGGGCGTACGTTAGGGGAGAGGTAAAGAGAGCAGACCGTGAGCTGGCGCCCCAAGAAAGGCGCACGGCCACAGCTTGCAGGACTGTACGGAGCGGGAGGGGGCGGAAAGGGACGGAGCGGTGCACGAAGACCGCGGCGCCCCCCCTCCCCGCCCCATCGAGAGGCGGGGAAGGGAGCCCGCAGTAACCGGACACTCGAGGGAGGGAACGGGATCCCAGAATCGTCTCCTGAAGGCAGAAACACGCCGGACACCTGGAGGCCAGGAGAGAGGAGACTCTCGAGGCCTACCAGGAGCCCGCGGATGTTCCACTGCAGGAGCGAGGTATAGGGAGGGGTAGGAAGTCAGCGTAAAGGATGGTTATGGGGTGGGTGGGCCGATCGGGCGGCCCGAGATTAAAGAGGGAATCGGAAAGCCCCGGAGTTCAGCGAGGGACGCCGAACGAGGGCGAAGGCGAGGGTCACCCCGACGAGGGGGCGATGTGGAACCAGACGCCGGCAAGTCCTCCAGAAGAGGAGTCTCCCGGACGTCCGGGGGAGAGCGATGCAGAGAAGGGGATGTGAGAGGTATCCAGAATGCCCCTCCCTTCACCGGAGGTGCGGGGGAGGCAGGACTACGAGGGGGAGTGGAAAATAATACCTCACCCAGAGGCATTGGCAGGTCGAGGAGAGAGATGGGGCGGGTCAAGCGCGGGGGCGTGCACGTCCCACCCACGCCGACCAGGCGGGCGAGTTCCCCCTCCAGTGGGTCCATCGACCGGGCCGGAGAGGGTGTATCTCAGCCCCCACCACGAGGGCCGTCGGGGACCCCAGGGGGGAGCGTGCATAACGGTTGCGCAGTGGGGACGGTGAGGACACCGGGGCGGTAGGGCGAAGGGGGCGTTTGTGTTTGGGAGAGGAAGGTGATGCGAGGCTTATGGCTTCGAACCTTTCGGGGTCACCACTGGCGCGGCGCTTGCGGCCCCTACCCCTCCGTCGTGCGGCCCGCATGGGTGACGGCGGGTCACGATCCGGAATGGGGGTGGCCGAAGGCGCCGGTGGAGAGGGCGTAGAAGGGGCAGGGGGGGTTGCCGACGAAGCATCGGCGTTCGCGGAGGGAGCACGTGGGGACGCGCTGGTAGTACGGGGAGCCGCGGTAGGAGTCCGCTGGGCGGCAGAGGATGGACTGGGAGTAGCGGACACGGTGGGTGGAGGCGCGTTGGGAACCGCCGGTGAGGACGGGGTCCGGGAACGGAGAGCCTCGGCGTACGAGGCACCACGCCGGGCCTCGCAGCCACGCAACCGCTCCCGCGCCTCCCGAGCGCTGAGAAACTCTGATGAACAGAGGGCCCGAACCTCCCTTTCAAAGAGGAAGGACGGGCAAGAGCGGGATGAAGCAGGGTGTGGTCCATGGCAGTTGGTGCAGGAAGGCGGAGCAGTACAGGGCAAGGGGTGGGGAGGGCCGCCGCAGCGGACACACAACGGGGCCGGCTGACGGCAGGAGCTGCTCACGTGGCCAAACCTATTGCACTGAAAACAGCGCGTAGGATCTGGCACGTATGGTCGTACTGAGAATTCGCACGCTCGTCTCTCACCAAAGCCCCAGAATACCGAAACGGGGGGCACCAGTGAGTCGAAAGTGAGGAGCAGGCGAGGAGAAGGGGCGGTTGGGGATCGCGATCTGTCGGGAAAGCGGTACACCCTCACAACACCCTGGGAGGCGAGGTCAATCTGGAGGTCTTCCACCGGGATGGGTAGAAGACGAGCAGCGTAAATTGTGCCCTGGCACTGATTGAGGCGGGGGTGGGGAGTCACCGTGATCCCGCAGCCCAGGACATCGGGGATAGCGAGCAGAGAGGTTTCGGCAGAGGAACGCGACCTTATCAAATGGAGCCATCCCTCTGAGGCCGAAGGTCAAAACGCGCCGTCCCCGTCTTCCCATGGATCGCTCGAAAGAGGCGTTCGTGGTTAGTGGGGAGGGGCTTGGAGGAGGAGGGGCGGAGGACGAGGAACTTGTCCATCGTCCTAAGGCCGAGTGAAGCCGTCTGGCCAAACACCACCGGAACTTCGAGGGGCGAGAAGACGAGAAAGGCGGACGGCGACGTCGGGTCCCACGTCCCCCAGGGGCCGAGGGGGCCGGGGGCGATGAGGCCCGACCGGAGTGGGAGGCGACCGGGGCCGCGGGCCTCCCACCTGAGGGCGAAAAAGCAGGTGGGTCCCTATCGGGACGTGGAATATGGGGGGATCCAGGGGTCGGGGGTCCACTGCAGGTCCATCCGCTACTGGCGGGGGTCGGGCAGCGGCGCCACGAGCCTGGGGAAGAGAGGGAGAGGAGGTGTCGGCAAGAAGAGCAGACGGGGTGGGCGAGGGCTGCCGACTGCCCTTACCAGACCCACGGTCCAAAGAGGTAGTCAGAGGGAGGTCAGATGCACAAGCCGGGTCGTCAACGAGGTCCATTAGATTTGTAAGTGTTTCCATAGAAAATTTTTATTGTTGTTTCGCGCCCGGGGCCGCGGGGAACCGATTACCCGGGGCCCAAGGGGACCAAGCGCACGCCGGCGGGGGATGGGTGCCTCGTCCCATGTAGGTACCCCCGTTTCAAAAGGGGCCCTTGCAGCGTCGAAAGTTCTCCCCCCCGGCAGCAAAGACCAAGGCCCCCCAGGGTCCCAGGCCTGGGCACCCTACCAGCCAACTTAGTCCGGCCCCGGCCATGGGGCGAGACCCCCAGCGACCAGCCCCGGCAGCCCACGGGGCGCGCGAAGTGAACAGAGAAAGCAGAAAAAACAGAGGGGGCAAGGAAGAGGGTAAAGAGGGGAAGACAGGAAAGAGGGGGCTGTAGGATAGCAGGGTATGCTAAAAGTCCACTTCGCAACCGGGCGGGGACCCGGCAGGGCCCCCAGCCGCGGCTGACCCCCCTCGCCACATGGAGGCAGGAGCCCGCGGGCGATCCACCCCAGAAAGACCGCCCGCGGGAGGGATATATATATATATATCTATGCAAACAACCACAACCTGTGGTTGTTTGTTGCTTATTAATAAGGTCACATGTTATTTTGTGATTTTAGTGCATATATATATATATATATATATATATATATATGAAAATTATTTCACGAAGGTAACACGTGAAAAATATTTATGATGGAATAAAACCACGAAGGAAAGGAAACACAAAATGGTGCTCAAGCGCTTTCGTCTAATGACATCCTCAGGAACACACACACACACATATTATATATATTTTTTTTTTTTTTTTTTTTGTTTCAAAGAATGACCGCTCATGGCCACCAAAAGAAAGGTGGATAGCAGAGCGAACACAGAACGAAGAGTATGGAACAACTAACGGAAATGAACAATAGACGGGGGGGGAGGAGGAGGAGGTGGGGGAAAAGCAAAAAGATCATAGTGGGGTCACAGCCGGTAAAGAAGTCGGGAGCGAAAGAGGAAGGAGAACAACCCGGTTATCGAAAAGTAGGAACTTCAGACAGAAGAGCGCCAAGCCTATCACAAAGCCCAACGTTCTCCAAAAAGGGAAAATACTCTGCGCGCAGCGCAGAGTAAAGCGGACACTCCACAGAAGGTGGGCAACTGTAAGGAGGACGTCACAATTGGGACATCGGGGCACCCGATCCCCGGCCATCAAATAGCCATGGGTCAGGTGGGTGTGGCCAATACGGAGGCGGGCCAGAGCCACCTCCTTATGGCGCGACCGATGGAAGGAGAGGCCCAACATCCCAACTTGGGTTTAATCTTGCAAAGTTTGTTGTCCGTAGCGCCATCCCAGCGACTCTGCCACCGGGAGCGCAAAAACCTACGGAAGCCAGGGATATAATCAGAAAAAGGGAGGGACACAGGTGAAACCTGCAGTCGGCACACGGAACGGGCAGCTCGATCAGCAGCCTCATTTCCAGCCACGTTAACATGTGCTGGGACCCAGCAAAATACCACCTCCTTGCCACCGAAAGCGACAAGAGTATGGTACAGTAGCTGGATTCGTCGGACCAGCGGGTGGACAGAGTCAAAACACTCCAGGCCATCCAGGGCACTGCGGGAATCCGAATGGATGACGAACGACCCATCCGGATGCTCCCGCACCACCTCCAGAGCGCTCAGAATGGCATAGAGCTCCGCCGTAAAAACGGAAGCCTCATCAGGGAGACGGGTACATCGGGGAGCAAGGACAGACGACTGGGGAACAGCCGCGGATCCAACGCCCCCCGACGACCTCGAACCATCCGTGAAGATCGCAACACATGCAGAGTGACACGCCGCATGCTGCAGGAAAAGAGACCGAAGCAAGGCAGAGTCCGACTCGGTCTTGCGAACGGGGCGCAACGCCCTACAGCACGCAACAGGGGTGCTCTCCCAAGGTGCAACACCACTGAAAGAGACCGTATAACGGATGGAGGGGGAGTGCCCATACCATCGAGGAGGGAGGTCACCGTGTCGGTGAAATACCAACCCCCATCCCGGCAGAACGCCCTCTCAACCACCTGGAACAGAGGAGAGGTGGGAAGACGGAGGATCCGGAGATAGTGTTTAGCAACGAGGAACGACCTCCGATCCTCCAAGGGAGGGATGTCGCACTCCACCTGCAGACTATCAACCGGAGAGGAGCGGAAGGCGCCAGATGACATGCGCAGTCCTCTAGAGAGGACCGGATCCAGTATCCGAAGGGCCGTGCGGGAGGCGGAGCCATACACCACACTCCCATAGTCTAATTTGGACTGTACCAAGGACACGTACAAACGGAGGAGCGTCCGCCTATCCGCGCCCCATGTAGTATGCGACAGATGCCCCAGCAAATCCAGGGTACGTCTCGCGGACACGCGCAGCCGGCGAAGGTGGGGAACCCAGCTCAAACGGCTGTCGAAAACCATACCCAAAAAGAGTACTGATGAAACGAGGGCCAGAGGCTGACCCCCGAGTGTAAGGTTAAAGGCCGGGATGGCGCCGGATCCCCGTCTCCTCGACGGAAGGAAGGCCACACACGAAGTCTTCGGAGAAGACAACGTAAGGCCCACCGACGACGCCCAGCGTTCAACCCGATTGACCGCGAGTTGGACTTGCCTCTCCACGAGGGGGGACTCGTCCCCGCGGCATAGACAGCCAGATCATCTGCATAGATGGAACAGCGCACCGAGGGCGGAAGAGCTCCCGGTAGCGCAGACATAACTAGGTTGAAGCATGAGACGCTCAACACACACCCCTGGGGCACCCCTCCTCCTGAACATACAGGGCAGATAGGGCCGCCCCATTACGGACGCGGAAAGTGCGACGGCAGAGGAAGTTGCGAAGAAACGTGGGCAAAAAGCCCACAAAACCAAGAGACTTCAAACGGTCCATGACCACTCCCCGACGGGTCGTGTCATAGGCCTTTTGGACGTCAAAAAAGACGGCAGAACAAGATTCCGGCGGGAAAATGCCTCCCGTACATCATGGCCAAGGAGGAGAAGGGGGTCCAGAGTACCCCGAAATCGACGAAAACCCATACTGGGTCGGGGGGCATAACCCAAGCGACTCCAGTGTAAAGGAAAGTCGGACGGCCACCATCTTTTCGAGGAGCTTGCATAAGCAGCTCGTCAAAGCAATAGGCCGATAGCTCGCCACCTCCGCCGGATCCTTCCCCGGCTTAGGTATCGGGACCACAATCGCCTCCCTCCAACGGGAAGGGAACGACCCCTCCACCCACATCCGGTTGAAAAGATCCAGCAAGAAGTGCAGGGCCATCGGGTGCAGATTCCGAAGAAAGTCATACGGAATGTCATCAGGGCCAGGAGCGGAAGAACGACGGGTTGCCAAAGCAGCCCGAAGTTCCCGCATCGGAAAGAGATGGTTATAGGGCTCGTTCCCAGGGGGCGGGAACGTGACCTCCGATAAAGGGCGATTCGCAGCCGAAGGCGAACGGGAAACCGCAGCAAAAGCACCGGCCAGCCGATCAGCCACAGCAGCAGATCCGAAAGGAAGCCATCCCCGTCCCGAAGGACAGGGCGACTAGCAGGGACCGGCCTCCCCTCGATACTACGTACCTTCCGCCACACAGCAGCAGAAGGGGTAGATGAGGAGATGCCGGACACAAAAGCACGCCAAGAGGCCCGACGGGCCAACTTGAGAGTCCGGCGGGCGAAAGCCTTCGCCCGCCGCATCTCAATCAAGTGGCCCGCGCGCCGGGTGCGGTGGAAGCGGCGCGTTGCCCTCTTCCTCTCGCACACCGCCTGGTGACATGCTGGAGTCCACCACGGGACGCTACGAGTCCGCGGGTTACCGGAAGAACGGAATACAGTCTTCCGCGACGCCCATCACCACCCGCTCGAAGAACTCCAAGCTCTCATCCACCGAGCCAAAGCTCAACACCGAACGGACAATGACGGAACGAGCTCTGAAAGATGGCCAGTCAGCCCGCGCAAGGCACCACCTCGGTCGAGATGAAACGCCCGGCCGCGGACCGACCGGCTCAAGACAGACTGGTAATGATCACTGCCATAAGAGTCCCCCAACACCTTCCACGAAAAATCGAGTAAGGCATCGAGGGACACCATGGAGAGATCAATACAGGTAAATGAACCCGTGGGTTCGTGGAAGTAAGTAGGTTCACCGGAATTGAGACACGCAAAGGAAAGTTCCTCCATTAAGGAGAGTAAATCCCAGCAACATTAGTCGACCGAACATCACCCAAGCCGGGTCGCGACTGTTAAAGTCCCCGAGGAGGAGAAACGGTCGGGGTAGTTGCAGCACCAATTCGCGAACCGCGTCGCGAGAAGGAGGGTCATGAGGAGGAATATAAACCGAGCAGGCAGTGTACTGGCGATCTAAAAAGAGCCGCACAGCCACAGCCTGCAAGGAAGTGCGAAGAGGCACACCACGCGATGGTAACGAATGATGCACGTAAATCGCCGCACCCCGCCGGCGTGTGCGCTCATCCGGGGTGCAAGGGAAACCAACATATCCAGAGAGACGAGGGAGTCCCCGCGCAGCCAGGATAGTCTCCTGGAGACAAACACAGGAAGGCCGCTCGCTCTCCAGCAGGGAGGCAAGGTTTTCCCAGTTAGCTAAAAGCCCCCTACAGTTCCAATGCAAGATGGAACTGTAAGGGGAAGCGGCATTATAAGAGGCAGAGAAAACAGCGAAATAGCCACGGACCAAGCTGAGCAGCAAACTCAACGGTCCGTAACCAGGGACGGAATCGGTTTCCCGACTCACCCAGAACTGGGGGGTAGGGGCCACCGACTCCGCATCTGCTGCACCCGTAGTAGGACGAGAAGTGGAGAGTAGAACAGGGAGGTCAGAGGGGGGCTCTCCCGGCGGGGGGAGAGACGACGAGTCGGGCCCAGCCGAAACCCCCAACTCCCCACAAGAGGGGGACCGGGGGGAACCAGCTGTTCGAGGGCTCGTCAAACCAGACAAGCACTGACGGGGGGAGAGGAAAGGTCGACCACAAGTGGGAGAAGTAGATCCAGGGGAGAGACCCGACCACTCTCAGCAGGAGCCGGAGAGAGAGAGACTCCATGAAGGAGGGCCAGGCCCCTCTCGACCGGGTCTATCATGGGAACAGAGTCAGTAATCGAGGGTGTCATGGGGCAATGCACCTCGACCGACACCCGGACACTGGTCGGGGCACCGGGAGGTGACGCCCACCACCAGCGCTCCGTATAGGGGGGGGGGAAGTCCCGAGCGGATCAGGAACAGCGCGCCGCTTCCCCTCCGTGAAGACGGGGAAGAAGGGGAAGCAAGGCGAGCAGCAATCAGGGTTGGGTCGGAAGGACTCCGACCACGGCGACGCTTCCTCCTCTCCTTCGGGGCATCCCCCCTCCCCACCCGAGAGACGAGTAGGCAAGGATCCAGACCCCAAGGCCGGAGGGGGAGAAGGGGCACTTGTAGGCAGGGAAGCAGATGGGATGTCAGAAAGTGAGACAGAGGAACAAGAAGGACCCGCGGCGCCAGGAGGACCACCAACCCCGGGACTTCCAGGGGGGGCACCACTCCAGTAGACGCCGGGGTAGCACGGGAGGGGCCCGAGAGCCCGCCAGGGCCAAGAGCCGCAGCGTAGGACAACCCCCCGCGGCTCCCGGTCACGGATCTTATCGCGCGCCTCCCGCGCACTAAGGAATTCGGTAGTCCTTAAGGACCGCACCTCAAATTCAAACTTGAAAACGGGACAGTCCCGGGAAGAGGAAGGGTGGGCCCCCGAACAGTTTGAGCAACGCGGGGGCTTCGTGCACGGGGTAGGGTGCGCAGGCCCACCGCAGCGGACACATAGCTTACCCTCACGGCGGCACGCAGAGCTAACATGGCCGAATCGGTTGCAGCCAAAGCAGCGAACCGGGTCAGGCACATATGGTCGCACCGAAAACTCACACGACCGGCGATCACCCATGCCCCAGAACACCTGGGCCGGAGGCACAAGGGAGTCAAAGGTCAGGAGCAGACGAGGGGACGGGGTAAGAACACCATCCCGGCGCGACGAAAAGCGGAAGACCTTCGTTACCCCCTGGGGGGCAAGATCCTCCTGCAACTCGCCAACCGGGATTGACAGCAGACGGGAAGCGAAAATGGTGCCTTGACAGCTATTCAATTGCGGATGGGGAGTCACAGAAACTCTGCAACCCAAGACATCCTGCAACTGTAGAAGGGACCCAGTCACCCCGAAGAACGGGACTTCAAAAGAAGAGACCCATCCCTCAGAGGGCGGATATCATAACGACAGGGAACACCTATCGTCTTAAGGCGCTGAAACACCCGTTCCGAGTTGCCCGGAAGGGAGCCAGCGGAAGGGCGGAGAACAAGGAACCTGTCCACTGGACAGAAATTGACAGCAGAGACAGGTCCATGTGTAACGGTAACCGAGAGTGGGCGAGAGAACAAGGGCCGCGAAGACCCCGCCCTACGGCCACCACGAGTCCGGCCACGAGAGCCAGACACCGCAGAGGACGAGAGGGGGCCATACGGCTTGAGGGTCAATCCAGCGGAGGCAGAGGCCGCTGAACGACCAGAAGTAGTAGTCTGATCCAAATCCAAGGGCGGGCCAGAGTCGTCAACAAGAGGGGAGTGAAGTTTAGTAAGAGAACCCATAAACAGTATTTTTGTTGTTTCGCGCCCGGGCCGCAGGGAACCGATTACCCGGGGCCCAAGGGGACCAAGCGCACGCCGGCGGGGGATGGGTGCCTCGTCCCATGCGGGTACCCCCGTTTCAAAAGGGGCCCTTACAGCCTCGAGAGTTCTCCCCCGCCGGCAGCAAAGACCAAGGCCCCCCAGGGTCCCAGGCCCGGGCACCCTACCAGCCAACTTAGTCCGGCCCCGACCATGGGAGCGAGACCCCCAGCGATCAGCCCCGGCAGCCCACGGGGCGCGCGAAGTGAGAAGAGAAAGCAGAAAAAAACAAAAAAAGAGGGGGCAAGGAAGAGGGGAAAGAGGGGAAGACAGGAAGAGGGGACTGTAGAATAGCAGGGTATGTTAAAAATCTACTTCGCAACCGGGCGGGGACCCGGCAGGGCCCCCAGCCGCGGCTGACCCCCCTCGCCACATGGAGGCAGGAGCCCGCGGGCGATCCACCCCAGAAAGACCGCCCGCGGGGAGGGGTTATATATATATATATATATATATATATATATATATATATATATATATAGTTGAACCTCGTTTAACTTCATGCTCGGTTTACATCTTTTCTTTTAGCATCAAAGCCTCCATTGGCCTACATGCATTCGTTCTATGTCACTTACCCCATTTACCATTTACTTTTAAGGGAGACTTCCCAACACTAATCCCTCTCCTCCTCACCCCACCTCTCCAGTCACCTCAAGCTCAGCATGTACGAGACCAAGGTAAATAAAGCTTTGTTAATTATTATTTTTTATTATTCAATTTGGGTTTGTAATACATGTTAATTAATATGCATAAAAACATTAGTTATGAACTTAAAAACATTTACAAAGCCTTAAATTAATAGTTTTGGTGGCAATAAATTTTTACTTCTGGTTCTCTGGAGCAGATTACCTAAAACCTGATTGAACATGTACTTTGTTTAACATCACTTTTCCCAGAACGAATCAATGACGTTAAATGAGGGTCAACTGTATATATATATATATATATATATATATAACTGCAATGACCACGCAGTATATAAATGAATAGAAACAACGTAAATAAGGAGCGTCTCTGCACACGGGGAAGAGAAATAACAAATAAATGAAAATGAGGCGAACCACCCGGGAATCAAACCCAGGGCCTTCCAATTGCCGTTGGATGCGCTACATTACACTACGGACCTCAATCAATCATAAATCGAAATTCTCCTACATAGGCAGAAACCAATGCCCTGAGAGGGCACCCTCGCAAATATGTGCATTTAACTGCAATGACCACGCAGTATATAAATGAATAGAAATGAGGTAAATAAGGAGCGTCTCTGCACACGGGGAAGAGAAATAACAAATAAATGAAAAATGAGGCGAACCACCCGGGAATCGAACCCAGGGCCTTCCAATTGCCAGTTGGATGCGCTACCATTACACTACGGACCTCAATCAATCATAAATCAAAATTCTCCTACATAGGGTAGAAACCAATGCCCTGAGAGGGCACCCTCGCAAATATGTGCATTTAACTGCAATGACCACGCAATGGCCTCATTTTTCATTTATTCATTATTTCTCTTCCCCGTGTGCAGAGACGCTCCTTATTTACGTCGTTTCTATTCATATATATATATATATATATATATATATATATATATATACAGGGTGTCCCGTAAGTCTGGACCCATAGGGATTTATAATATATTTTTTTATTATGTTATTATTATTATTTTATTATTATTATTTTATTATTATTTTTTATTATGATTTTTATTTGTGGGGCCACTTGAAAACCAAAGTGTACGAGGTCAAACTTCAGAACATTTTCCACCTTAAAGCACGCATTGTGGAGGCGTGTCAAGAAATTTCTGCGAATGTGATTCAGAAAGTGCTGTCGCAGTGGAGATTGCGTCTTCAACTATGTGTGCGACACAACGGCGGACACTTTGAACAGATTATGTAATAAATTTTTGGACTATTTTGTAATTTTATTATTTTTCCCTATGGGTCCAGACTTACGGGACACCCTATATTATATATATATATAAGGGTGGTCCACAGAATGGGGTAAAAAATCGAAGTTCAATTTTCTTTCCTCCCAGGCTATAATCTGGTTCCTTTTAGCTAAAAATATTTCATGTAAAATTTAAGGCAAATCAAATAACTTTTAGGGGTGGCTCAAAGCTGTTTTTTGTATACCATTATGCCCTTTATTAATATAGTGAATAATTAAAAGAAACATTATTTACAGATACATTAACAAATGATTATTTTTCTTTCAGATAGATTTATTAAATTTACAGGTTTTGCAATGTCAAATAAACGTACATTTTACTTAATGAAAAAGTCAGAGGAAACAATCACTGGAGCCAAGCTGCCTTCCCATGGCCAGGTCCTCCGCATGTTCCTCCACCATCATCGTCTTGAAGGAGATCAAACCTAGTTCAGAAGCTGTTTTTGAAGAATTGCGTCTCTTCTGGGAGAGAGCCCAAATCCCTACTCAAAGGAAAGACCACATTCTTCACAAAATTCAGGCTCTACACTTGGAGTGGAAAGCGATTAAGAAGAATTCTGGGAGGAAAAGCAACTCTGAGTTAGAAAAAGAGAAAACCTTTCAGGAAGAAATGGAGAACCTATTTGATGTCGCCCATGCTGATGCCTTTACCTTAATCAAAAATGAAGAAGACCGGCAGTTCTTGATCCAACAAAGGAAAGCGGAACGAGTGGGATCAATGGTCTCTGCAGATATGGTGACTGACAAGGCAGAAAAGAGCTGCTGAGAAGCAAATGAAATTGGTAAATAGGAAGCGGAAAGCTGAAGAAGAAAAATATGCTGCTTCACAGGAAGTTATGCTAGATCAGGGAAGTTGTTCTTCCGAGTCTTTATGTGAGTCAGAAAGAGATGATGAAGATTACCTTATTAATCCCCCATCTACCAGCGGACCAACTCCACCAAAGAAAAAGGCAGCAAAGAATATCATATATATATATATATATCCTGAATTGGCTGCTGCTCTGGACAGGACTGGCATCAGTGACAGGAGGGCCACCTTTGTATTAGCTGAAACTGCATCTAGCCTTGGTCAAGATCTTTCAGAGGTGAACATCTCTCGTTCTTCAATCAAAAGGCATCGAAGGCAAATAACCCATGCCATTAAAGCTAGCTTTAGTCCAAGTATTTCGATTGTCCACTGGGATGGGAAGTTGATCCCTAATCTACTTGCCAAGAATGAAAAGGTAGACAGACTCCCAGTCCTTGTCTCTTCAGTTGAATCAGGTGATTCAAAACTGCTTGGTGTTCCCAAACTACCAAGTGGAACAGGGGAAGCTCAATCAGCTGCAGTGTATAATCTTCTTTCCGAATGGAACATAGATAAGTCAATAATCGGAATGTTATCAGATACTACAGCATCAAATACAGGAACAAACAGGGGAGCATGCGTTCTTCTGGAACAGAAACTTGGTCGACCACTCTTCTATTTTGCCTGTAGGCATCATTGCATGGAAGTCATGTATGGAGGAGTGTTTGAAGCAGTCCATGGTTCATCTTCTGCCCCTGAGCCACTTTTGTTCAAAAGGTTCCAATCTATGTGGGACTACATTGATTTAAAAACCTTCTGTACATCACAGGATGATGATGAGATGAAGGAGCAAGTTGATCCTTTCAGAAATGAAATAATTGCCTTTGCCAAAGAACATCTGGCCACTGGAAATTTTCGAGATGACTATAAAGAGTTTTTGGAACTTTCTTTGATCTTTCTTGGTGAAAAAATTGAAAGTTACACATTCAAACGTCCTGCTGGCACGCACTATGCAAGGTGGATGGCTAAAGTTATCTATGCCATCAAAATGTGGCTTTTTCAAAATCAAATCACCCTGACTCCTCGAGAGAAGAAGGACCTGAAAACCCTTACCCTTTTTGGAGTCCTAATCTACTTAAAAAGCTGGATCACTGCTCCTATTCCATCACAAGCTCCGAAGAATGATCTGGATCTTATCCAAAGTTAAAGGACTATCATGACCAGAAAGTGGCCAAAGCAGCTCAAGAAATTTGAAAACCACCTATGGTACTTATCAGAAGAGCTGGTTGCCCTTGCTCTCTTCGATCAAACTGTTGCACCAGACACCAAGGGAATCATGGTCCAGTGTATGAGGGAAAAGGAGGGGTCATTAGACTTCTCAAAGAGAAGACTCAAGGAATGCAAAGCAACACTGAAATTAGAAACACTTGCCACAAAGAACTCATTAAAGCTTCTTAAGGCCCTACCGATCAATATTAGTTTTCTTGATGATGACCCCAGCACCTGGGAGGAGAATGAAAACTTCTAAGAAGCTAAAAGAATCATAGGAAACATCAAAGTAGTTAATGATCATGCTGAAAGGGCAGTAGCTCTCATTCAGACCTTCAGCGGAACTGACGAAAAGAGAAGATCAACTCCAGTTTCTCTTAAGTGTGGTGGATGAGCACCGAAAGAGGTTTCCTGATTCTAACAAGTCCACAATCTTAGCTGGGCAACAATGAGTGGCCTGGTTAGCCATGATACCCCCGTCAACAAGCGGATAATACCCATATATATGGGGGGGACCCAGAAGCCATGAATGTGGACTTCTGGGGGTAGTTGAGCCACCTCTAAATATTAACCGATTGAACCCAAATTTTGCTCAGAGAAGTTTTTTGGGAAAAGGAACCTAATGAAACCCTGGGAGGAAGAATTTAAAATACTTCCATTTTGTGGACCACACTAAATTGTATATATATATATATATATTACAACTTAGTGAAACAAAATATGCACTGGTATGGACTAACAAAGCATTTGAGAGGAGAGCAAGCCAAAATGGACAAAAATTCTTTACCTTGTCAAAATTTGTATACTGTATCTAAAATTGCACTTATCCACTGCACTTAACTTCTCTTGAAGTCTTGCCTTTTTTATAACCCTGTGGAGGAATACTTGATAATAATTGCCTATGGGGTTATTGCATAATTCAGTATTTATTAAGAAAGGTGTAATTTGTATAACTTAATAATTATAGCTGTAGAGATAATTTTCAATATTAATGATGTTCCATTATTTCAGCTCTAATTTATCAAAATTTAGTGACCTTAGGATTAATTAATAACTATCTCAAGTTGTTAATACTGAACACTAAATAAGATTTTAGTAGTTCAAGGTCATTTAACATTTAATTAGATAAAATATACTAAACACTTTAAGCATTAATTTCCCACATTACAAAGCAGGGTAAGTTGGTATGTTAATTTGTCAAACCTTTGTTAAATGTTACTCCAGGTTCCATACCTATTTTGAATGTTCTCATCCTTCAGGGTTTTTTTTAATCATCAATTTTTGCACATTGAATTTCCTCCCCATAGTGGAGGAATCCCGAATCTATGCATACAATTAATCAGATTAATTTTAAATATTTACCTCTCCATTCTCAAGCATATGTTACTACAGTAAACTCATCATGTAATAGACTAATTGGGGGGACCCCTTGTCCATTAAAAGAGTATTATATCCATAAATATCTGTATTATCATCTACCAACTCACGTTATATTAATGTGTTATATACAATAAACCCTCATCCAATGCAGGGTTAGGTTCCTTGAGAATGGCATGGTAAGTAAATCTACAACATTTGACAAACTTAATACTGTAGGGTTTTGCCAATTCTTAAGTCTTTTTAATTTTAAATTCCATGTTTTTTCTTTCCAGCCACTCAGCCTCAAGTTAGGTATTCATTAAGTCTATTTAGGAGTCATTCCATGTCAGTTCAACTGGGAAAAAAACGTGACCATCACCAATTTTTTTTTAAATTGGCACACTTATAGATCTGAGAAAAATAGAATGACACTCATTTCAACACTAGGTCATATGGTTCCGAATATATGGTCCTTCAAATTTTGTAAAAAAAAAAAAAAAAGTAAATTTCCAAGGTCATACCATATTTCAACACGAAATATCTCGGCTCCTATTTGCACTTAGAGACCATTTAAACACTATTTTAAAGCTTTTAAACAGATCTACAACTTTGTTTCTATTCATATTTTACCTCAGTGGTAAAAGAAAAAAGTTATTTTTTTACCTTTGACCTTGTGTAGGTCATTTGATGTTACAACCAATTTTTTTTTCTCCTTTCACCCAATTTTGGGTCCACATGTCTACCTTAACATAAAACAAGATTTTTAGTGTTGCTTAAGTTAGTATAGACGCTACAGCCATTTCAGTGGACCATACCCACCTCCATTTTGACCAAGTACCTTTTTCTACCAAACTTTGGAGCACTGTATCTTTGGAACTATTTGAGCTAGAGTGTTGAGAAAAATACCATTAGATTTTTCTTAGTGAGATATATAATGTCTGCTAATTAAAAAAAAAAATTGGTAATTATCTAACCTAACCCAGTTATTTGGTTGAATAAGTATCCGGCCATATTATAAAAAAAATTTTTTTGTATATTTCAGAGAATTATATAATATAGGTAATTTAAATTACAATTAATTTATATGGACATTCAAAAGTGTGAAGAACTTCAAACCTACTATCCTGTTTAAAGGTAAAGCTATGTACGTATATAAGTACCTTATACTAGTCTATAGGTACTACCCACCCTATAGAATAAGTTCAGTTTTAAGAGTTAGACGAGTTTTAATAGAATTACTTAACTTTGTGTACTTATTCATTGTGTACAACAGTATGTACCCATGTGAAAATAAGCTTATTTAAACCTTGGAGCAAGGATTTTTTTGGCATTGTATTTATTCCAATCTGTAAATCAAACTGCACATTTTTTTTGTCAAGCCAGAGAGCAATGAGGTCAGCTTGACCTTCCTTCACCCCCATGGACCTGCAAGCTCATTTGTATATCCTTCCCCACCTGATGAACTTCTAGTTGACATCAGTGATGTGCTGATGATTGTTGAGTCAAGTTACCATAAATGGCAGGACATACACTTTGACCTAGTCAGAAATGAAGGCCACATCTATACTTAAGCATTTAGTAGTGTAACAGCCAACAGGTAATCTTTTTTGCCTCATTGATGCGATTTTTTTTTTTTTCCTTCATTGATATTAGGTATACATATTTCATATGAAATGTCTAAGTTAGTTCAGTGGTACTTAAATTTATCATCATCATTGTTTATTAAAACCATTATGTTTATTGTACCATTTATTATCTATTAATTATATTTTGTATTTAGGTTAGTATCTTAGCATTCCTATTTAAATTTGAGTCTTATTAGGCAGGACTAAAGTCTTTTATTATATAGGTTTTTCTTTCTTACTGTTTGCTGTTGAATAATGATCTCAGTTTTTGTCTAAGGTCAAATCTTTGGTAAGATAAATAATTACCTTGAAAGGCATATACAAATACTTTATTATAAATGTAATAATGGCTTCCATAAAATATATTGTAGATACCTTGTCACCCAGCTAGACAAGAATCAGTTCTTTAACTCAATTGGTAAAAATAAAGGAATAGGTTATTTTCATATATATATTAAAAGGCAAATTGTCTTAAAAATAGCAGACATTATAGATCTCAGTGAGACAAATCTAATGGTACTTTTCTCAACACTAGCTCAAACAGTTCCAAAGAAATGGCACTCCAAAGTTTGGTAGAAAAAGGTACTTGGTCAAAATGGAGGTGGGTATGGTCCACTGAAATGGCTGTAGCATCTATACTAACTTAATCAACACTAAAAATCTTATTTTAGGTTAAGGTAGACATGTGGACCCAAAATTGGGTGAAAGGAGAAAAAAATTGGTTGTAACATCAAATGACCTACACAAGGTCAAAGGTAAAAAATAACTTCTTTTTTTATCACTGAGGTAAAATATGAATAGAAACAAAATTGTAGATCTGCTTAAAAGCTTTAAAATAGTGTTTAAATGGTCTCTGTAAGTGCAATAAGAGCCGATATTTTTCATGTTGAAATATGGTATGACCTTGGAAATTGACCTTTTTACAAAATTCAAATGGCCATATCTCCAGAACCATATGATATACAGTGTTGAAACAAGTGCCATTCTGTTTTTCTCACCAAGATCTATAAGTGTGCCAATTTTCAAAAAAATTGGTGATGGTCACGTTTTTTTCAATCCAAAATTCCATTGAACTGACATGGAATGACCCTTAGTCAAGCATAGGCAGATACTGTAATTAATGATAAAGTGCTTAGATCATTGTAATAGGAAATCTTGCTAGAAACAGCTCTGGACTAGTGTTAAAACCTAGTCCAGTATTTCGCCCTAATAGTCCCTGTTGCACTCAAGAAAAGGAAAGATCATAGTCCATTACTGAAGCCAGAAGGTATGTTTTGAAGTTTAGCACTAAGGATCCAGAACTTAATTAAGTGCTCCTTCTAGGCAGACAATCCAGTGTTGTGCATGAGTCCAAATTTCTTGAAGCATTGCCAGTGTGCTTTTGGCTTATAAACCTTTAAGCAAGCTATTACATGTGAATTTATTAAGTGCCTAGCTATACATGTTGTCTTGTCCAGATAAATCAAGAACTAAACAAGTGAGAACAATTCCAGTAAATACAATATTGTTAAAAACTAGAAAGTTTAGACCCTCCAAAGTTTAAGAAAGTTATTTAGAATTTTGGGGTTTTGTACATAAATGATCTTTATATGCTCATTATCATCACTAACCTTTATTAACCTCATCATCATTTAATTTAAAATTAAAGTTTCTTATTGTCTAAAACCTCCAAAAGGACTAAGTAATTACTGATACAATTTTTTGTTCGAGTCTAGAAATGAGGTTTCAAGTTGTTCTATTAAATCAAGTTATAAATAAAACTGAAAAACCTAAATTTCGTTTGCTTTCTATAAATCATTAAATATCAGTCATGTTACATGATGGGGAGATCAGTTTCACATTTGATCATCACAGGGAATAGGACTAGATAAAAAATCATACACCGGAATAAGGGTTACTAAATTGTGATATTTTCAAGTAAAGGGAAAATTCTTGAATTAATTTTCAGTAGCATAGGGCTTGCCTGTACTGTGCTTATTCCTGTTCATTCTTGTTTATCCGGAAGTCATTTCTCTTTCTTTTCTGCCTGAACACTGTTTTCTTGCACCCACTCTAACATTCCAGCATATATGGTACTACGGTTTGCTTTCCATCGCTTGAATGCACTGTGGTGGTCTTGCTCTTCCTGCTTGACATTTTTGTGAATGGTCCTTGCTCACGATGTCCAATGTGCTACTTGGAAAAAGATTCTTGAACAGCTTCACCTCCTGCCTTCCAGTCTATTCACTTTGCATATACTTTGTGGCTGGCCAGTAGAATTGGATTCCTACCGTAAGAAGAATGGTTTCCAGAGTCAAATCCAGGTGGGTTCTCCAGTTTTCCCACAACAATAGCGATACATGAATGTAGCTGCATAAAGTCTCCCATTATACTTAGATACGTAGGTTTTTAATTAACACACAAATGAATTTCCATACCTATATTGTATATAAAATAAGAACAAAATCAAATAATGATATTTACATATATGATAAATTAAAATATTTTAAATGAAAATAGTACATATCTTCACTTCACTTTTTCAGATGGTGTGTATGGTAGACCCATTCACATGATACTCTCAGCCAAGTGACGTTATGCTCATACCACCACGCAACATATCTAGAATCTATTTTTTCAGCTAATGTCATAACCTTACAACTTTTCTTCTCTTCACTTGCAGATGCTTTACATTTTGGTACCATACTGCTGTCTGAGGGTAATAGCAAAACAATGGCAAAATACGACAAAAACAATCCAACACAACTTCACTGACCTTAATGTGGTAGCAGGACTGAGACAAAGGGTGATGCAAGGGGTGACGCAAGAAGGAGGGAGATGCAAGTGTTAGAGAGTGTAGGAGAAACCACTAGAGCATACATTGGCACACATACAGTACTACTATATTAGAGCGTATTTGGTGGAGTGTATATAATCAAATTTTCCAAATAATTGTTCACATTTATTTTTCTATGTATAAGCAAATTCACACTGGACAAATGCGTTGGACAAGGGTTTACTATATACTACACGTCATCTATATTGAGTATCTATAAATAAGAACAAGTGTTATGGCCTCAAAAATCAATGTTATAAATATTCCAATTTCCTGGACATGTCCAGGAAAAACCAGATATATGGTAACCCTATATATAAATATACTATATATTTTTTGCTAAAATAAATGGGCTTGAGTAAGTTTAAGGATAACTAGTACACTTGATATTTTACCAAATTTGATAAAATTGGAACCTATCCCTTTTGATCATTAATCCAAGTTGGATAGCCTCATTAGTCCAGAGTTCTCCAAATGTAATGTAGGTCAGGTTGGTCAAGTTAGGTTTGTAATTAGGGCCTCTCTCTCTCAATTGCGCATGGAATCTGGAATTTTTACCACAATTTCAATTACAGGCCCTAAATCTCTCCTTACACAGCCAGGGCAAGATATTTGTTGAAAGAATCATTGCGTGGTGCATCAGAAAATGAGTACCTAAATTATACATCACTGGAGAAGTGGCACTGAACTAGGGTAGGCCAACTCTAGGCATACGCTATGAATGGTTTGGATTGAAATTAATTTACCAATTAGGATAATTTTAAAATTGCCAGGGAAGGGCACACGGAGGTAAGCCCATGTTAGGATACTCTCCACTCCACTCAACCTAAAGTTAGCCTAGGCCCTACCACCCTAAAATACTTTTATTAGTTTAGTCTAGCCTCACCTGCCTAGTTAGAAAACCTTACGACAACTAAAAAATATTCACCGTTTACTTTAGCCCTAGCTCAAATTAATTAAAAAATTAGCTCTTCTTGCAATATGAATCATATGTAGGCCTACGTCGATTACTCAGGTTTATTACGCCTTACACCTAACCGAATTAAAGTAACTAAGTTCATGCAGCTGAAGATCTCGATATAGCCTAATTTATTACCTACACTCCACCAAGTTAAAGGGCGCTGCTCAGTTTCTATAAGCCTCTGTTGGTAATTTAAATCCAGCTTTTTTATTTCATAAAAGCTCAATGCAAAACAGGTCTGGTGACTTACAATCCAACGCTTACCATCAGTACACTATTTTTAACTAACAAAATAAGCCCGTATTGGATTGAAATTACCTATCTCGAGCATAAATAACGATTTGTACACAACTGGTTACTGTTTAGGAAATTCAAGAGACTTGCCTACATTACCTGCTAAGTGAAAGTGATTTAGTTAGAGCAAAAGACGATAATTCAAGTACGCCCACTGTTAAAACAACCTACAATTTACAAATGCTAGAACTGCTAAAACTTACAAATTCTAAACCTATCCCACTGCGGTTATAACAAGTAATATATATATATATATATATATATATATATATCCTTGTTAATCCGACTTAATAGCTGAAATGTCGGAATAGCGAGGGCTCCCCCCCTAAACTATCATCAGTTATTACAAAAATCATATTGTTTTCAACACTTTGTATAAAGTTACTAATATTTTGATTCTGAACTAAGTAATTACCATTATAATAAAAAACTATAAAATGTTTATAAAATAAGTATAGTACAGTACAGTATATGTAAATGCATACAATAGGAAGAGTCGTGTTAGCCCGGTCTAGAGTCGCAATAAGGGGGCGTTGGAATACCGCGGGGTTGGACTACGGGGAATTAACCTTGGTTAACCTTCGTTTTCCTTCCGTCCGAATTGTTCATTCTGACGAAGGTGAAGCTTGTCACTCCCCCTTAGACCTACAGTTTAACGTGGAATCCGAACCACGCAACACCAACAGCCCAGCATTTTAACCACCCAGGGTACCCATTTAGGATCAATGAAAGAAAGCCACCCCCAGCCTTCTTTAGTTAGCTTTATAAGGCTAACTAACGAAAATATAACGACCTAACATAACCAATCGTCAAGGGCGTACAGTTGACCTAACGATTGGTTAGGTTAGGTCGTGATATTTTCGTTAGTTAGCCTTATAAAGCTAATTAAAGAAGGCTGGGGGTGGCTTTCTTTCATTGATCCCCCATTTTCCAACCAATTTTTTTTTGTGTTGAAGGATGAACAGCTGGGTTTTGCTGTGCGCCTCCTGCCGTCACCGGGTCTCGATCCCGGGGCCGATGGACTCGTAGTCAGTGACGCTAACCACTACACCACCGAGGCGTGTGTGTGTGTGTGTATGTATATATATATATATATATATTAAGTTTCGAGGACACCAGTATTTTGGAGTCCTGATTGGCCGAAAGTTGGTTAGGTAGGAAATAACTAACCTAGTATAACCTAACCCAGACGTAAGACTCACACTGATTGGTCAAATGGATGAAATGGGCGAGTCGCCGAAATCTATATATATATAGTGATGTAAAATTTTCGGGAATAATCTTTTGGAGAATATTCTCCAAAAAATTCTTAAGAATATTCCCGTGTAAATGAAATTTCAAAAATTTTCTCCCAAAACAAATAAAAAAATCAAATTTAATTTTTATTTGTAAAGTGGTCAGAAGCTTAGCAGTAAAGCTTACGTGATATATACTGACTGTTAGAATACACTACTGAAGTACAAGAAAATTAGTTTTCAACTTTTTATTTCCTAATGCAAAATACTGTAGTTGCAAAATGCTATTTAGCAAATATTAATATGATTCACATGAGTTATATTCATATTCTTCATTCTAGTGGCATTTTTAGCATAGTCATTCTTGCAGTACTTTTACACTCAAGTGCTTTTATCTTTTATGTCTTTAATATTAAAATGATTCTACACATCACTTTTAGGTTTTGTGTTTCTCTTCGTAATGACACCACTAATTTCACACCACTGGTTACGAGTCACACGCATTCACACCTCAAAACCTGAGCTCGAACTGATGAGTCAGTATTGTGCCTACTCATTTATATAGCTATTAGTTCATCATCTTGAAGGGTCTAGAAGGTTTAATAAAATAGGGAACACTCCAGAATGTTCTTTATCGTTCTATGCTTTCCAGTAGCAAGTTTTTGTCATTTACTTTGCTTAAAAGAAAGACAGCAAAAACATTAGAAAATGTTATAAAAAGAGAAATTAATGTAAATTTCAGTTTTACAACCATTCGGGAAATTTTACCTACTTTGTAGTATAATATAGATATATATTATATATATATTATATATATTAGATATATATTATATATTATATATATAGATATATATTATATATATATGTGGCATCTACGTGCTTACTACCTATTATTGGTAATGCAAACATTCACCAATTTTTGGATTTAAAGCCTCAGACATTGGTTACATGACCTATTTTTATATATTCGTAATGCACTAATGCAATGATGCATTAATTTTTGGGATAATGCATTTTTTATATTATTGGTGATTATTTTGGTAGTGGCGGGTAATATACAATTATATTAATATAATATAATATATATATATATATATATATATATATATATACAGAGTGGTTAGCGTCGCTGACTACGAATCCATCGGCCCCGGGATCGAGACCCGCTGACGGCAGGCGGCGCGCAACAAAATCCAGCTGTTCATCCTTCTACACAATAAAGAAAGTGTTGGTAGATAAATGGGTACCCTGGGTGGCCTAGTGATTAAGACGCTGGGCTGCTGGTGAGGTGTGGTTCGGATTCCACGTTAAACTGTAGGTCTAAGGCGGAGTGAAAAGCTTGACCTTCGTCAGAATGAACAATTCGGGTGGAAACAAACCAAAGGTACCAAAGGTATATATATATATATATATATATATATATATATATATATATATATATATGTTGAAAACTGAGCCCTCAGATGATTTGATTTTTCGGTATAAAAACTTCGATAAGGTTGTATTTCACATATATGATATTCTCCACGAAAGAAATGAATTTTTTTGAGGTTCTCATCCGATCTCCTTAAAGTAAACAAAACAATGGCTGCCAGGTAAATAGGATTTTATTTGGAATGTTAGTTGTATACATTTGCTGCTTTGTAACACATTTTAGTATTATTTTGTGAAATTCTCATTTTTCTCACAAAAATAATCTATCAGAAAATAGGCTGAGAATATTCTTATCTCACATCACTATATATATATATATATATATATATATATATATATATATATATATAAAATGAAGTCTGACAAAATACCTGAATTAGTGTACAGGTGCACTCTATTGTCATAAATATATTTCGGCCTACAATATAGTTTTTATTTTGCCTTATATATATATATATATATATATATATATATGAGTAGGTTGAACATAATTATTCGGCCTCGAGATCAACCGCCTTAGAGTCTAAGAAAAGAAAAAAATTATATTTGTTGTTTTGTCAGATGCTGATTTTTATATTTGAGACTTATTCATAACTTAAAAACACTTTTAGTATTTATTTTTGCCTATAGCACCTATACTTAAAAGCAGACTTAATAAGCCTATCATATATATATATGGGGGTTATTTGCTTGAAAACATACCTTATCTGGAAGTGTTTGAGTATGCGGAAATATATAATGAGCATATTCATACTTTTAAGGCAACGCCTTAGATTTATTTTTTTTAAATCAGTAAAATAAGTAACGTGTAATGTCGAGTAATTATTATTATAAGACAATTGAATGTGAATGAGTATGCGGGTTTTCATTCGCCGGATGGCACTCCCTGTAAGCCTAGTGATTCCCTTTTTCATACATTTATGTCGAGATGCATCCATTCCAGAAAAATACTGCACATGGTTGACACAGATGAATATACGTGCAAAGTTTTCTCATGATAAATATCACTTATGAACAAGATGAGAATTAGTGAAACAATTATCATTTGTATGTTATATGTCGATCCTGAACCGTTGGTCGAAGCCAATAAAGGTAATATATATATATACAATGACGTGCATAAGGGGGGTCATAGGGGGCATAGGCCACCCATTGTAAAAATTATTACTACTCTCATTAAAGATATTTGAAAGATATTTCAAAAAGAAAGTTTCAAAAATCGATAACTTTGCAACATTCACCACAAACAAATTTTGATGTCAAATGGAATTTCAGTTATTTTATGGTTACCAGGACATGTTATTAACTCAAAACTCAAAATCAATTTTGGCTGGCTTAGGAACGTTTATATATGGCTTTATACATACGATTAATTTGTGCAAATTTAATTCTTTGCCCATAAATTGGAAATAAAATACAACTGAAGCTTTCTAAGATACAATTCATTTTGATTCCAAATCAATCATCATCAATTTTGAGCTGACACACAAACACACACACATATATATTGTGTGTGTGTGTGTGCCCCTTCCTTTAAGAAATGCTGTGTACGCCCCTGTATATATATATATATATATATATATATATATATATACACAAACTCAGAATGGTTCCCTGAGAACATTATATGTTAAACACAGACCGTGCATGGAACAAGGAACTCTTCTTTCCCAGAAGAGTTCCTTGTTCCATGCACGGTCTGTGTTTAACATATATATATATATATATATATATTACGGTCTTATCAACAATGCAAGTGAGTTTATGTGAAAAATAATTAATTGAGGGTACTCGGTATTTTCATTAAGGCAAATTCACACAGGTGTTGATGTACACGCAAATGCATGAATTGGGCGTGGTTCAGCTGTGCGACATTCTCTCGACCATTGTCCCGCGAGTTATAAGTTAGGTCCAGTTAGTTTACGGTAAGTTAAGTTAGGGAAAGTTAACTTAGGGTAATAAAATTATCAGTAAAATGCCCCGTCAGCTAACTGTACGTGCACAGATTCGCGTCGTTTATCATCTTTGTACGCACAACGCAAATCAAAGTTACGCCATGACCGATGCATCGTAACACCGTTTGCCGTCGATCAGCAAAGTTAAACGACATCGGGTCTGGAGAGTAGTTGGATGGGGCCGGGGGGGGGGGGGGGGGGGGATAGTCCTCTACGTTCAGATTATGTAGCGACCCGTGGTTCGGATCCCACGTAAAGCTGTAGGTCTCATCGTCATATGGCGTTTGATGTTGCGAAGGCTAAACAATTCCACAAAAAAAACAAAAAAACTGTAAATCACACATCAGATGTGGGAGTGGGGGATTATCATTGTGGCTGATTATCACAGTACAAACGGTTTTAAAACCTAACAGAATTGTGAGGGAGAAGCACAGTCCTCCGAAAGAATAAACAATAAGAATATTAATAAGAATATTAATAAGAATATGCAAATGAATAAGTCATTATTTTATTAAAAACGATACTTTTTTTTTATTTCTCCTTCAAAAAATGTTTTTTGCGCATTATTTACTGTAAGAATTTTTTGCTATTTTGTGAAACACAAATAGAAATTATGAGCTAATAACTGTTAGGTTTCAAATCTACTTAAGGTACATTCATATCAAGTATGATAATTCTTAAAAAAAATCCTTCGCTAAAACAATGCCAATATTAATTAATTAACTAATATCTCGATCTTAAATGTGATAACTTATCTATGATAATAGTGATATAACTCGTACTTATAATATTTTTACCTGCACGATAGCCTAAGCCCTAGAGCATGGTAGAGCGCCGGGCTCTTAATCTGAAGGTCTTGGGCTGGAGTCTTGACTCAGACTTCAGATTTCAGCGGTTAAGGTGCTTCTCTGGATCTTCCATGGTGGGTTAGTGGTTGGGATTCCCACGTAAAACTGTAGATCCTCTCCGTCACATGGCTTTAAATTAAAATAATTTGTCAAATAAACTCTTATGACATATTGTAAGACTGGCTACATGTTAGATTATAATGTTACTTCCAAATTATGGGCAAGCAAAAACCATCGACATTTTTAATTTATTTTAACCTAATCTAACCTAGACCAACTTAACTGGGCATAATAACGTCATATCCTAATCTATCTTAATCTGACACATAAGACATAAGACACATTTGACCTGTTCATAATAATTTGAGAATATCAGCAGTGAACCGTAATTTTTATGGTATACTGCTTACGTATATATATATATATATATATATATATTGTGTACACAGTCCCGTAGCCACGACTTCCCAAGGGGAGGGTCGAAATTGTAGAAAGGTGGACCTGTTGGTGCAATGACCTGGTCACTGCGGAGGGATTTAGAGTAGTTTGTGAATCCCCACCCCCCCCCCCCCCCCCCGCAAATGCAAAAAAATGCAAATGTTTATTTACTAAATGATGTTTTATATTATAATAATCACATCATAAGTTATAACTATGGTTACAAAAGTGGACCTTTCCTGTCAAGGGGGAAGTCGTTCGATCCCCCGACTCCCCCCCCCCCTGGTTACGGGCCTGGTACAGCAAACCTGAGGTGATGAGAATGTGCTGATATATATATATATATATATATATATATATAATATATATATATGGGATGAATTTCACAATAAAACACGTGAAATGAATAAATGCTGCAAACCCACAAGGAAAAAGAAAAACGATTCCAAGCCTTTCGTGTATTCAAAGCTACACCTCGTCAGCATATATATATATATATATATATATATATATATATATATATATATGCAAAGAAATTACAAAGCAACACGTGATCTTTTTAATAAGCAAAGAACCACAAGTAAAAAGAAACATGAAGTCCGAGCGCTTTCGTGATATATTCACATCTTCAGGGATAATATGTGAATATATCACGAAAGCGCTCGGACTTCGTGTTTCCTTTTCCTTTTTCCTGTGGTTCTTTGCTTTATATATATATATATATAATATTATATATATATGAGAGAGAGAGGAGAGAGAGTCTTGATCCAAAATTTAAAATCACTCGCAAATTTCTGGGATATGTCCTTTTGCGCCACAATTTTGCATTTAATTGCCTTAAAGTTAGAATATGACATATGCTCTAAAATAGACTTTGCCTCATGAATTGAACACGTAAAATAATTTATTACAGGAATTATTTTAACCTCATTTTTATGCAAACAAGAGTCAAGGGCTGAAAACTAATTTAATAAAGCAGAATTTGGGCATCATCATCATCATCATCATCATCATCATCATCATCCATTTCTTGGGCAGTTTTTAAGCAATGCTATGAAATAATAAAGTTTATACGTTTCATTCCGTATAAAATTTAGTTGTTTTAATAATGTTAATTATTAATTTTAAGAAGATTTTAAAAAATATATTAGTATCTTTATTAATCAAATACGCTTTTAAATTTATTGCGCAGTTTGGCCAAATTCATTCACAGTTTGAATTGATAATTAATTATAAATCTTAGCTTGTACCTTAAATGTATGAATATACACCTTTAATTAAGAAATAGATCCATATATGTTTTGAAACTTTCTCCTACATTCATTTACATTATGTTTACATACTATTAAGTATTCAAAGTCAATCTTAAATTGTAAGGCAAAGTGCCTTTGTTAAGTGATTGTGTAATTTGTAATTCTTATCATTAGTAATTAAAATATCCTAAAACTAGCTCGTGACTCGGATTCTCCTGAAGGTGCACGCTAATCTTAATATTTATTTTGCTGGTCTAGCGAGAGAAAAATTTATACATGTAAATTATTTCTTGAACTCATCATGTTCATTACGTAATAGATTCCGAATTTTTAAATGAAAATACTCATTCAATGAAGGTTTTAGAATGAGAGCAATTTAGCCACGAGAAGATGAGCGAAATTCCCAATTCCAAATTGAAAAGAAGAAGAAAAGAAGTGTCAATATTTGGCAAATAAATATTCTAAATGAAACGTTGTACAGTGATTCAAGGTTTTGTTCAGCAACGAAAGACAGATCATTCAATTTAGGCAGAATCATCTGTAGTACGACAGACATCAACCAAATCATCATTATTTTAAATACTGTACAACCACCATAAAGTGCTCCCCAAAAGATCATGGTTTGGGATATTTGGAGGCTCAGGACACGGATGAATTCTGGTTTTGCCCAAAAGATACGATCTGATTTCCAGTGTCTAAACATACTCGAACAGCACGCTCTTGAGAACAGTACAGTGCAATAAGGGGGGGAACATTCCTGCTTCCAGTAGGATAGAGCATCTTATTGCACAGATAAAACTGTAAAATAATGGTTTCTGAAAAAATACAGTAGACCCTCGCTTCACGCGGTCTCACATTACACGGTTTCGTGTGGCACAAAATTTTATAAAACATGTTGAAGTTCGATATAACACGGTTTTCGCCAAAGGAAAATTCCACGGCCGCGACGAAAGCGCAGCTCGAGGGGCGTATGTTATGCCCACAGTGCTTTGTCGTGGGGAGATGCGCCTCAGCTACTTTGTGGCTATCGTGGCTCCACCTCGTCCTCATCGAAGATGAGATGGTGGAGGAAATTCTAATACCATCCCCAGAACAGTAGCATGGTCGGGTGTGCAATTTTGACAACAACGACGACTTGAAAGGATTTGCAATGTAAGTGCACTTTTCCCATACGAAATTAAGTTCATTAATGCGGGGTCTCTCAGGACGTAACTCCCGCGTAAGGAGTTACGAGAAGGTCTAACTTCAACTTTGAAATAGCTTGGTAACTCTCCTGATCGCAAATCAATTGAGAACCTGTGGAAACATCTGAGGGCGAAAGGTTGAAAAGATCCCAGGATCCCACGGAGTCCTTTGTTCTTTTATAAAAACACTTTGGCAGTCAGAAACGGCCTTGGAATTGTGCCAAACCTTTATCATGTCCATACCCAACAAGATCAAAGCAATTATTGATGCCAAGGGAGGGGCCACTAAACATTAAACCCACAATAAAATATAATTCCTTAAAACTTTGCTTTGTTCTGAACTTTATATATATATATATATATATATATATATATATATATATATATATATATATGAACCCGGGACCTCTGCTATAGGAGTCGCGAGCGATACCACTACTCTTCGATACGATAAAAAGTTAGCGCAATTTGTCATATATTTAAACAACTTAGCAAACGCATAACACTTTCTCATCCAGAGGCATTTTACGTGTTAACCCACCGCACACGAGGTAATGGCATCATTTAATTCAAGTCTCTTTAGTTTAACATTGGGTTCCTGTAGATAGGTTTCATACGAAAACCACGAGCCCTCATGCGAGTTATTCTATATATATATAATTGTAGAGAAAGGAGTGTTCTTAGGGAACCGACATTTAAGAATAAAAAAAGATGATCAACGCCCAAGTCAACATAATGAAGATTTAATATCAGACGTTTCGGAAGTGAAACTCCCATCATCAGTTGCTAAAACAATAAAAGATAAAATTAAATTATATAAAACTGATGATGGGAGTTTCACTTTCGAAACGTCTGATATTAAATCTTCATTTTATATATATATATATATAATATATATATATATATATATAAAGGATTTCGCAGTAGGCACCTGCCAAAATGGCAAATTTTGCCATATTTCAACACTAAATAGGCGAAAGAAAACAAAAATAGAAAATAAATAGGTTATAAGCAGTAGCAAATTAAATGGATTTACAATTACTTTTTAAAATAAAAAAGAACAACAGCCTCTAATAGCAAACGAGCGATATCAAATGGCACAACTATAAGCCACTGTAGTGAAAATTTCCCTGCCTAGGGGTGACAAAATGCTAAGTACACCTCTGTGTGTGTCTATATATATATATATATATATATATATATATATAGGGTGGCGCAAAAGACGCGCATCATAGGAATTTTCAGTGTTCATTATATATATTTTCTTTTCTTTTAGGTAGGGGATGGCTGCGAAATTAACAAATTGATGAATCGGTACAGAATTTAAATTCTGTACCGATTCATCGATTTGTTGTACCTGGTATTCCATATATTAAAACCAAGCTCACCCTCTCGTCTATTGTTAATTTCGCAGCCATTCCCTACCTAAAAGAAAAAATAATATATTATAATCAACACTGAAAATTCCTATGATACGCGACTTTTGCGCCACCCTGTGTATATATACACACACACAAAGGAGTACTTAGCATTTTGCCGCCCCTAGGAAGGGAAATTGTTACCACAGTGGCTTATAGTTGTGTCATTTGATATCGCTAGTTTGCCATTAGAGGCTGCTGGACCAAAACCGTCGGTCAAAACCATCACACAGTTGATTTATATTAAATAATATATAAAATAAGATATTTTTATCTATTTTTAATTTGTTTTATTTATTATTTTATATGGCTTAGTGGTTACGGTGGCGAACTCCGAGGGAGGCTGGTTCGCTCCTGACAGATGGAGTGAAGTTGAGTTGGCCGCTTACTCTGTTTCTGCTCTGGCTCAGATGATCCTTGGGGCACACTCACCCCCAGGTCGTGAGAAACGTTCTTCTCGGATGTCATCTTTTTTCATATAGAATTTATTACTTTTTTGTTTTATCCATTCATTCGGAGGACAAGAATTCTTGTATTTTTTTGTCCACTACATTACAAACCATTACGAAGGAACATTGAAAAGCGACTGAAATGGATAAAAAAATATAAAGAACAGTATTACAAGATCTTCCTACTGAAGACTGGTAAAGAATCACTTTTACAGATGTGTTCAAAATGGGTATGTTTGGTATACACATAAGACAGCACACCAGGAGCAAATTCGATAGAAAAGTGACTCTACCCTGAATAAAAGTATCTTTGAAACATGCTGGGGCTCCTTCATTGTATGAGGTTGTTTTAGGGCGTATACAGCACTCGAGATATTATAGAAGGCTTCATGAAGAAAGAACAATACTATCCTATCTTAATTCACCATTTCATACCAAATGGCCAACGCCTAGATCAGCGGTTCTTAACCTCTGGGTCGCGACCTAAAATTGGGTTATTGAACTGTTATTTAACATTTATTTATGTTATCTCTCATCATTTTACTATTAATTATGTTGTTATCTATTACGAGTAAACTGTTTGAAACCATGGGTCGCCGAGTAAGCCCCGCAACCAGAATTTGGGTTGCAGCCTAAAAAGGTTAAGAACCACTGGCCTAGATAGTAAAATTTTAATTTTCCGACAAAATAATAACCCAGAATACAAGTCCAACTTTTGCCTGAATTATCTAAAGCATAAAGAACACAACACTATTTTCTGACCATCTTGGAATGGCCTCCACAGTCACCTGACCCAGTTAAGCACTTACGGACACTGGTATAAAATAAAAACAAAAAAAAAAAGTGATACAAAATGTTGGGGTAACATCACCCCAAGTTATCATCACTTAATTGATTGAATCACTACCACGAGCAATGGCTGCTGCACTGGCTGCAAAAGGGAAACGCACACAATGCGAGATTATAACCTTTTCTTATATTCCAATTTGATTTTTTTCAGTAATCTTCATTTCCTTTTGTTATTAAATTACGAATTAATAAAGTTCCGTCGCATTTTCCACGTTAATTTTCATAGTTATGCCAAAAAATGTCAGTGTCTTGTTGGAAAATTAAATTTTGACTTACTAGGCGTTGACTATTTGGCGTCGCATGGTGAATTAAGATAGAATAGGAATGTTCTTTTTTCATGGACCATTGATTTTTAATGCCTTGAGTAACGCATATATATATATGATGCAAACCTACAAGGAAAAAGAAAACATTATTCCAAGCCTTTTGTATATTCAGCAATACATCTCGTCAGGGAATTTATCCCATATATATATATATATATATACGAAAATGCTTTGCGTCATCAGAAATAATGTACTTTGGAACCATATTTCATAAGTGCACCAAAAAGTAGAACCAAGTTTCACATGAGTAAGAAAATTGAATCCAAAATTTCACAGAATAAAACATTGGTTTTCACCAACATTTGGATATTTGCTTCCATACACTTACAATACAATGATGAATTTATGGAAAAACACACGATTGTATATGTATTCAGCAACGTAAAATCAGGTGCAGAGTTCGAGTACATTTCCTCAAAACTTGAGAGAGAGATGAGCCAAGGCATAATAATTACAACCTATTCGTTGAACGTTCTTGTCATGACATTCATCATTTGGGTCTTATTTCAACAAGAAATCGTTCATAATCGCTAAAATTACTTTACTGAACGATCAGAGCTATGCACGTTCCCACATACCTTTCCACAACAGCACACACACACACACATATATAATATATATATAATATATATATATATATATATATATATATATATTATCTCTCTCTTGCAGCTTGTTATTATTAAACAGCCCATTAATAATATCGGTTCAGATGGTGAGACAGTGTGCGAACAGCTGCATCTTATAATAACTTTGAAGCGTTGCATAAAAATATAAGGCTATAAAACAGATGGCACTTGTTTTATAGTTTAGCTTTCAGGCACACTTCGGTGTTGAAATGGACACGCAAACAGAATTTAATCACGCACTGTTATGAAAATTAGTTTAAAAAAAAATTAAATAGAGTTGTAGTTAATTTAATAGAGTTACAGTTAATTAAATAGTTACAGTTAATTTAATGGAGTTACAGTTACTCTCCTTAAATTTTAAGAGGTAATTAAATTGTTATGCTAATTACTTCCTATTACTTATTCAAAGGGTGAAGGCTGAAGGTGAAGTTATTTGGTATGGGAACGCGTATCAAGTTCTTAGGATAAAGGTAATGGTTATATATTACAGTATACGTGCGGCAATATGCATAAGCGGAATTAATTATACAGGGTGTCCCATAAGTCCGCAACAAAAATAAGGTCCCAAAACAAGACATCACTTTGAACCTTCGTTTTAGTTGTAATGTAATGCTTTTGTAAATTTAATTAAAAATAAATTTTCCTATGAGACCGGACTTATGGGACACCCTGTATATTCACTGCTATTATAATTACATTCCACTGAATGAAGTAAATGTGTGGTTGGCTACGTTGTACTTTACGATCAGACTGTAATATAAAGTTACGTAAAGTACTGTACTGAAACATAACGGCAGAAATTAAAATAATAATTTTATTTTAAATTTCAATTACCTTAAAACTGTAATTAATTAATTAAATTATTAATGCAATTACTACCTTCCTAGAGTAAATAGAATTAGTAATATTGTAATTACTCAAGAATTACTTTACAATTCTGCTGAAAACCAGACAATAAAATAAAATAAAGCTGAAGGTTGTTTCACGCGACCTTCCTAATGGAGCAAAATTTTGTATGTTGCGATCGTAAAAATGGTTTACTGCATGAAAAAGCCTTAATACTAATTTTAAGAACAATTAAGATTCAATTTTTGAAAAGATTGTTACTACACACTCGCAGTTACGTAAGAAAAGTAATCAGGTGCCTTTCTAATGTGTATATTGACGGATTAATTGCTTCACTTAATGAGGCAACAGTAGGATGTTGTATAGATAACACAAGGATAAATAACTTAGTTTATGCCGATGATATGGTGTTAATAAGTCCCTCTGTTAAAGGTCTGGATCGGCTACTAAAAGTCTGCGAAGTGTATTCGCAGAAACATGATATTCTTTTTAATGTTACAAAAACTAAGGTTATGCAATTTCATCCTAAAAGCTGTAATCAGCCAGCTGATATAAGGTTTAAAATGAATGGTGAAGTAATTGAGGAAGTACAAGAGTTTAAGTATTTGGGTCAAACTATTACCAGCTCCTTGAGTGATGACTCGGATATAAGAAAACAATCTCGAAGCCTGTGTGCTAAAGCGAATAACCATAAGGAACTTTCGTTTCTGTACAAGTGAAGCTAAAGACACACACTTTCGTACTTTCTGCAGTAATATATACGGTCAGCAACTCTGGTGAATTATAAAAAAGGTTCTGGCAGAACCCTAAATTTGCTGTACAACAGGTCGTTTAGACTCTTACATAAATTACCCCCGAGATGCTCAGCTTCGCAAATGTTTGCAACCCGCAATGTTCCGAGCTTCCCGGAGGTAACAAGACGTGCTCAACACAGTCTAATGCAAAGATTAAAAATCAACCAACCCGATCATCCAAGCTATCCATGAGTCCTGCCATTTATCCTCTAAGCTATGGACTTTTTGGTACGAAAACGTCTGTCTGTAGCTCCACTTAACTTCGACAGTGCAGTATTATTTCTAATAAATTGTATATATTTTTATCCTTAGTGTATGAACTGTCATTGTATTAATAATATTTGTCATATGGACTATAGTCTGCCAATAAACCTTTTCATTTTCATTTTCATTTTCATATATATATAAAATCATAGTTAAAGCTGCATATAAGGACCCTTCAGGTAATCGCAAAATGATCCTTACGTGCTGCTGATCCATATAACTGACAGTTATCTAAATCATCAGAAAATGCTATATTAAGTACCGTAATTACTGTATAGTAAACAATTACGATAAGTACATTTCAACAATTCTTTAAAATTTTTATTTTTATATTAAAAGCAAACATGTTAATTTTAGATTGCTTAATATTAGACATTGTTAAATTTCCAACATTCTGTTCACATTTACAAAATAAATTTAAAAATAATTCTTAATTGGAGCATTGCTACACTCGCCATTCGCCGCAGAACTACCAGAGCTCGTGTGACTTTTGTAATTATTAACAATTCTAAAGAAACTTCCACCTTCTTTGCCTCTTATAGTTAGAAAAGAACCATTTTCATTAGATTAAAAGATTAACAAATATTAACAAAATGATAAAAATGGAAGTCAAGTATTAAAATAAATATAAAAATATGGAAAGGCAAAAATAAATAATAAATTATAAATAATCTGATAATTAAAAAATATTTTATAAAAAGAGTAAATATGGAAAATCACGTAAAGAATAAGAATAGCGAGAATAAATATAACATTCTTTTGGTAATTGTGAGTGATTAACATCAGATAAAAAAAATTATTCTTATATCCCAATTTTACCGATCTAGATAACCGGCAAAAACATAATGAAATGAAAAGGGATTCATATAAGGGGCGACTGAGCCTTATATCCGTGATTCTTATAAAGAGGTTTCAATATATATATATAATGTAGAAAATTTGATATTCTAACTTCACCGAATCACCGCATGGATATTCATTCGAACTGTACGTACAGTATATAAGATCCATATGAAAAACAATCATGTAACCACATATTCTCCCCAAACTTGCTTTTCTCTTACCAAGTGGATTCAGTCAAAATGGATTTAATCAAAATGGATTCAGTCAAAATGGATTTAATCAAAATGGATTCAGTCAAAATGGATTTAATCAAAATGGATTCAGTCAAAATGGATTCAGTCAAAATGGATTCAGTCAAAATGGATTCAGTCAAAATGGATTCAGTCAAGATGGATTTAGTCAAAATGGATTCAGTTAAAATGGATTTAATCAAAATGGATTCAGTCAAAATGGATTCAGTCAAGATGGATTTAGTCAAAATGGATTCAGTTAAAATGGATTTAATCAAAATGGATTCAATCAAAATGGATTTAGCCAAAATGGATTTAGTCAAAATGGATTCAGTCAAAATGGATTTAATCAAAATGGATTCAGTCAAAATGGATTCAGTCAAAATGGATTCAGTCAAAATGGATTCAGTCAAAATGGATTTAGTAAAAATGGATTCAGTCAAAATGGATTTAGTCAAAATGGATTCAGTCAAAATGGATTCAGTCAAAATGGATTTAGTCAAAATGGATTTAGCCAAAATGGATTTAGTCAAAATGGATTCAGTCAAAATGGATTTAGTCAAGATGGATTTAGTCAAAATGGATTCAGTTAAAATGGATTTAATCAAAATGGATTCAATCAAAATGGATTTAGCCAAAATGGATTTAGTCAAAATGGATTCAGTCAAAATGGATTCAGTCAAAATGGATTCAGTCAAAATGGATTCAGTCAAAATGGATTTAGTCAAAATGGATTCAGTCAAAATGGATTTAATCAAAATGGATTTAATCAAAATGGATTCAGTCAAAATGGATTCAGTCAAAATGGATTAGTCAAAATGGATTTAGTCAAAATGGATTCAGTCGAAATGGATTTAATCAAAATGGATTCAGTCAAAATGGATTTAGCCAAAATGGATTTAGCCAAAATGGATTTAGTCAAAATGGATTCAGTCAAAATAGATTCAGTCAAAATGGATTTAGTCTAGTGGTGGACCGGATGTCAGTTTTTCAACATCTGCGGATGCGGATGCGGATTTTTAATTTCAATATCCGCGGATGCGGATATTTAGTTAATCTATCAATATAATATAGAATTATGAATATACAGTATGACATAATTTTTCAAATTTCGTGATATTAGTATTATGGCAGGCACTGCAAAATAATTAAAATTAATATTAATTAGGGTTGCCCTCCCGGGAATCCCGGGTCGGGAAATCCCGACAAAATCGCGAGCGGTTATTCTCGGGATTTCATAACATTTCCCGGGAATTCCCGTACTATTTTTTTTATTGCCAATGTCATTAAAAAGGTAAGAAAAACTGTCAAAATTTTTAGGAAATCGCCAACAAAAAATGAAATATTGCAAAAATATATTCGAGAAGAACATGGCCATGAATTACAGTTAATACTTGATATTCAGACAAGATGGAATAGTTTGGTTGAAATGCTAGAGAGATTTACGTCTCTCAAGAGATGTATTGCAAAAGCGATGATAGATATAAAGGAACAACTTGATTTTTCAGAAAAAGAATTTAGTGCTATAAATGATGTCGTATCATCATTGAAACCACTTCAAATTGCAGTTGAAAAATTAGGCCGAAGAGATGCTACATTGCTATCTGCAGAAGGCATATTTGCTTTCATTGTAGAAGAATTATCTTCTCAAGGCAACTCATTTTCTCTTACCCTCAAAGATTCTGTCGTAAAAAGAATTGAACAGCGAAGAAATAAAAATCTAATTGGTTTACTGAAATATCTGAATAGCCCTTTAAATTGGGAAGTTGCTGATCCTTATCTAACTTTGCCATCAAAAAGTTCTCTCCAGAATACTGCAAAGAAATTATTTGAAAGAATGTTCATTCCTTCTTCAGATGAATCTCCTGAGGAGCTATCCCATTTCGAATTAGATCTAAATCAAACGAAAACACCATCATCTACATGCAATGAACCAACAGAATCACATTCTCTTTGGAAAGAATGAATGCAGCTATAAACAAGGCTGCAGGAAGTAACTCACAAATTACTCACTATTACAATGTGAAAAACATTACAAAAGAACTCAACATTTTTGAAATTACTGGGGATCGAACAGAAAATCTAAATAAACTTTTCTTTGCTTTAAAAACTATTCCCCCTACTTCAGTAGAAGCAGAAAGAGCCTTTTCTGCTCTAGGACTCTTTGTTACCAAACTGAGATCGAGATTAAATGACGAAACCATCGACAACATTGGTTTCTTGAGGCAATATTATAAGTAGTTCTCTATTTTCTTTGTGAATTAAGTAAAAAAGTAATTTTTGTTAAATAAAAGAGATTAAAATTGTTTTTTTATGATTAAAAAGATTTTGTATAAGTAAAAGAGTTAATTTTAGTTTTTTGTTTTCTAGTAAAAGGAGCTATCTACATAATTTTTTTTTATCCTTAACTCTGGCTCAAATATTAATTCTTAGCAAGGTAAAAGAATACAATTAACAATCAAATTTAATATTGGACTGAGACAATTTTTAATGCTTTCCCAGGGAATTTCCCGGAATCCCGGGATTCGTCGATTACGCTCCCGCTTTCCCGGGATTGGAGAGAGCCGGGAAATCGGGCAACCCTAAATTATTAATGTTTTCATTATGATAAAAATAATAACTTTCTCAAGAGTTTCAGCCACAGAAAATTGAATGAAACATTTAAATAGGGTGGAGCGAAAAATACTTTTTTTCTAGTATGAAGTTCTAATAGTGATTAAAAGTTGCATTTAGTGGACGAAATATGCCTGCCAAAATATGAGTTCATTTGTTTAAAATTTTCAGCTGCCACCAGTGGGCTAAAGTTAACACAATTTTGTGTAAAAAGGAAAAAAATGCTTCTATTTTAGGTTTGTCAAACTATTATAAAATTTTATCGTAGAATTATCTAATAGTTTCATTAAGATTCTTAAATGATAGGAATTCGTTTTGTAAAAATGCCTTTTCATATGCTTAATATCTTCAGCTGCCACAAGAGAGCTGAAGTTAACACAATTTAGAGTAACTGAGTCATGTTGAGACTACACTGAATGTTGTGGGGGAGGGTTGTGCGGGAGGGTTTTGGTGTGAAGGAATTTCTTTCTGTGAGTCATTAGAACAGTGTGTTAACACTTGTCTTCTTAGGTAGTAGGCCTAGTCGCTCAGTTGATCGGAGAGTTTTTTAATATGATCGGAATATTATAAAACTTTATTTTAAAGTGATTTATATAGAGATAATATTGATTGTATTATAAAATGCTTGCTATAATGTATTATATAATTTTAGTTTATTTATATAATATATTATATATTTATATAATATATTATATATACTTATAAAATATATTATATATATTAATTATATAATGTTTTGATGTTACAGGATATTTTGTGATTGTGAATTTTTCTTAAAAATATTATGGCATCAAATACTAAATATAAACATTTCACTAGAGAACATATGAAGTGTGCCATATTTGAAGTACCTTGTGAGATGAGTGATATGCAACTACCAACTTATAACTGCATTATGAAAGATTACCTGTTCACAAAACATTTAGTGAAGGAGCAGATGAATAACAAGGAGCCTTCATTTTCTGAAATAGCAGAGGCAGTTTCCAAAAAGGTAGAAAATATTTGGAAGAAGGCCTCTCTGCCAATAGTTTCACATACACGCGTTTTACAGATGATGCGAGTGTACCATGATAAATACAGGTCCTTATTAAAGCCATACAAGTCACGCAAGGATCAGCCTAAGTACAAAAATCAGCTTGAAGAATTTGAAAACTCTTCAAAATGCACTTTGTTTGACATCTGCACCTGCAAATGTAAGGAGTTTAGGAGATGCTCATGTGAAAAGAGTAAGAAAGTCCCTCCAAAAGAGCAGGATTTTTTAAATGACCAACGAACACGCAGAATAATGGTGATAGGAAGCATTGACATAGCACACACAAGACGATTACAAGCAAGAGAACATCGAAAGGAATGGAAAAAGCACGTCTGGAATCCTCACAAACAACTAGTGCTGCTATAACCAATACGTCCAACTTACAAATCGAAACAGAGACAAGTGAACTTCAACAACTAGAAGAGATATCTGAAGATAATGAGGAAGATACAACCTCGACTCAATATGTAATATCAGAACAACAGATGCGTGAGCCACTGCCTTCATTAGCAATTACTTGTGATAGATTTAAAATGTCGGACAGAGCTGGGGCTGCTATTGCTTCTGCAGTATTGGCAGATCTTAAAATTGTTACTCCCGAAGACAAAGGGAATATTATAGACAGAAGTAAGCTAAGACGTGAAAGACAAAAACAGAGAAAGGAACTACAACAGATAGGAGAGCCAAAAACCATGCGGGGATTATACTTTGATGGCAGAAAGGATAAAACAATGATTCAAGTCCAGGAGAGTGATGGCTCTAACCACCAAAGAACCAAACGCGAAGAGCATATCAGCATAATATCCGAACCACACTCTCTGTACTTTGCACATGTGACACCTTCCAGTGGCAAAGCTAAATACATTTGCACAGCGCTAGTGAATTGCTTGAAAGAAAGGAATGTTGATATAGGGAACATCGTTGCAGTTGGCTGTGATTCGACAGTGGTTAAAACTGGTAGTATTGGAGGCACAATAAGATTACTGGAAGAAGCCTTTAATAAGCCATTGCAGTGGCTGATATGCCTTTTACACCTTAATGAACTTCCATTGCGCCATCTGTTTCATCACTTGGATGGTACCACTACTGGACCAAGAGCATTTTCAGGAGAAATTGGCCGAGCACTTTCAGACTGTGAAAAGCTTCCCATAGTTAACTTCAAACCCATTGAAATTCAATAGGACATGTGTGAAGTTGATGTAGATGACGTAAGTACTGACCAGAAATACCTTCTTGAAATTCACAAGGCTATATCAAGTGGAACATTCTCAAAGAGTCTGTCATAAGAGTCCAGGCAATATATCACATTCAAGGTGGCTCACCACAGCAAACAGGACTCTGCGGTTATATGCAAGCACAGAGAATCCTTCAGGCAATTTACAAGAATTAGCTACTTTCATTGTTAGGGTATACGCACCAATGTGGTTTCAGATAAAGCGTAAACCATTATGCCAATATGGTGCTAAACATATGTGGCATATGATTGCAAGAAGCCGGTATCTCTGTGAAGAGCTTAGGAGAGTACATGACTCAGTCATTCAGCGAAATGCATATTACGCAAATCAAGAAAACATTCTCATTGCAATGATAGCTGATGAAAGGGAGCATGTGCGTCAGTTGGGATTTAGGCGTATCATAAAAGCAAGGGCATGCATTCAAGAAACAGATGTTATCAGGTATAATTAAGGTGCCAGAAATAAATTTTTATGCCAAAGACTATACAGATCTCATTATGTGGCAAGATTTTCAGATAGCAGAACCACCAATAACCAAAGGAGTTTCTCTTGATGATATTGAATCATGCATCAAACATGGTACTAGTCTTCATTCAGAATTATTTCAGTTTCCATGTCATACACAACAGTGGCGGTCCTAGCTTACATGACGCCCTGGGCGAACCTCACCTTCAGCGCCCCCCCCCCTGTTCGCCAACACACACACATTCGAATCCCCCCAAAATAAAGGACAGACATAACTCTTTCACAAAATAACTTTTTATTGGACTAATTGTTGGAACTTCAGAACCAAAACAAAGACTCAAATTTCTGAATTTTACAAATCCTTCATCACGTAAATAGAATAACTCACTTAAGAGAATGTAATTATGATACTATGAACAGGAAAAATACAAATTAAATTGCACAACTGCCATAAATAACTAGAGAATCAAATTTCTAAATTGTACAAATGCTCTATCACATAAATAGAATAAGACACTTAAGAGAGGGTAATTATTATGCTACACTTTGAACAAGAAACAAAATAAATTGCACCACAGCACAACTGCCATCTAAAGCCTGACTCTTCTTACCTTCCTTGATGCAAAGTCATGAATTAAATCATCATATGAAATCTGCTCAGCAATTGTATGATTTATACTGATGATGGCCAGACCGGTAAGGCGTTCCTGTGACATAGTTGACCTCAGGTAGGATTTGATGAGCTTCAGCTTTGAAAAGCTCCTCTCTGCTTCAGCAACAGTGACTGGAAGAGTAAGACCATTCTGAGAGCAGTCCACAAATTTGGATATATTTCAGAGAGCTCCCTTTCATGGATAAATGTCAGCAGTTCAAGCAAGGATATGGTCTTTGATGGCAAGTCAGGCAAGTTCTTCAGCTCCTGTGCAAGCTCTCTGCCATCCAAGTCAGATTGTCCCTTAAAGTGTAGTGTAGTACTAAGGTTCACACATTGTTCTGTCAGCTCCTCAAATGTGAGATTTTGGAAATGTGTCAGCACTCCAAACTTCTCTCCCACAATTTCCAACGTGGAAAATCTTTCTTGAATGGCTGATGTTGCAGCATCAACCACTGCATTGAAAAATGTCACCTCCAGCTTCTTCAAAGCATCAATCAAGGGCTCATCAGATGCTTCATAATATACATTTCACTATTTAACCAAACCCAGAAAAATAACATTACATATGTTAAAGTATGGGCCTTTATTCCCAAAATATTAATCTGGAAGCATTTTGCATTGTTTAGGTCTTTATGGGAAGGTTTATGGAAAATGCAATAGATGGTTTTTTATTAATAAAAATATATTTATGATCTTTTATTATTTATTTTATTTTATTTTTTATTTTTATTTATTTCTTTATTATTTATTCTTATTTTTATTTTTTTGCAGGCGCTCATGCCGCCCCTCCACAAATGCCGCCCTGTGCGGCTGCCCATATTGCCCATATGAGGAACCGCCACTGCATACACAAGCCGTAGAGAGATGCGTCAAGCTCGTTACAGACGCTGCTGGATCAGTCTGCGGACCTACAAACAGAGACGGTTGGATTCGTGCTACATTAGAATCAAGGAAAAAACAGCCAAAATTTGACACAAAAGCAAATTACTAAATAGTCTTCAGCAAGAACCCTTTCTAGAGGGAGGTTGGTTGGGGAAAGGGTGGTAACTCCGCTAAGGCACGAAATAACGTTTCTTAACTGTCTCAAGCCAGTATAAAGGAGGAGAGACATCCTCATTTATTACTGTTCCCTTTTTCAAGTAAATACAGAATCATACTTAATTGTCATTTTTAAGTTAAATTCAGCCTCTTGTGGCAGCTGAAGATATTAAGCAAATGAAAAGGCATTTTACAGAACGAATTCTTATCATTTAAGAAACTTAATCAAACTATTAGATAATTCTAAGATAACATTTATAATAGTTTGATAAACCTAAATAGAAGCATTTTTCCTTTTTACCCAAAATTGTGTTAACTTTAGCCCCCTGGTGGCAGCTGAAAATATTAAACAAATGAACTCATATTTTGGCAGGTATATATCGTCCACTAATTGCAACTTTTAATCACTATTAGAACTTCATACTAGAAACAAAGTATTTTTCGCTCCACCCTATGAAACAAGTTTCATTCAATTTTCAATTGCTAATTTTAGAAACTGTGCAAATTTTGCAATGTGTTTGCTATAGAAAATTAGCATTTTTATTTTTGCTAAAGAATTTACTATTTTTTATATTTATTTACAATAACCTTGTTCGAAACACGATAGACTGCTTGATCTTATATGAACAATTTCATTCTGAAAAGTTATTGCGTTACTGTAAAAAAAAAATCAGTGGAGTACGCACAGCGGCACAGGCAGTGTTTGTTGATTTAATGGTATTTCTATTTTGAGGTTTGTATATTTGTTTTTTCATTAATAATTAATACTTTACATGAAATGTGCATGACTGAGCCTTATAAGCTACTTTATAAGCTACTTTAATTGTAAATTGCATAATTTATTAGAGGTAATATCCGTATAACATCCGCAGTCAGAAGTGCGGATGCGGATGTTAAAATCGATGCGGATGCGGATATCCGGTCCACCACTAATTTAGTCAAAATGGATTTAGCCAAAATGGATTTAGTCAAAATGGATTTAGCCAAAATGGATTTAGCCAAAATGGATTTAGCCAAAATGGATTTAGCCAAAATGGATTCAGTCAAAATGGATTTAGCCAAAATGGATTCATTCAAAATGGATTCAGTCAAAATGGATTTAGTCAAAATGGATTCAATCAAAATGGATTTAATCAAAATGGATTCAGTCAAAATGGATTTAGTCAAAATGGATTCAGTCAAAATGGATTTAATCAAAATGGATTTAATCAAAATGGATTCAGTCAAAATGGATTCAGTCAAAATGGATTTAGTCAAAATGGATTTAGTCAAAATGGATTCAGTCAAAATGGATTTAATCAAAATGGATTCAGTCAAAATGGATTCAGTCAAAATGGATTTAGTCAAAATGGATTTAGTCAAAATGGATTCAGTCAAAATGGATTCAGTCAAAATGGATTTAATCAAAATGGATTCAGTCAAAATGGATTCAGTCAAAATGGATTCAGTCAAAATGGATTCAGTCAAAATGGATTTAGTCAAAATGGATTTAATCAAAATGGATTCAGTCAAAATGGATTCAGTCAAAATGGATTTAGCCAAAATGGATTTAGTCAAAATGGATTCAGTCAAAATAGATTCAGTCTAGTGGTGGACCGGATGTCAGTTTTTCAACATCTGCGGATTCGGATTTTTAATTTCAATATCCGTGGATGCGGATATTTAGTTAATCTATTAATATAATATAGAATTATGAATATACAGTATGACATAATTTTTCAAATTTCGTCATATTAGTATTATGGCAGGCACTGCAAAAGAATTAAAATTAATATTAATTAGGGTTGCCCTCCCGGGAATCCCGGGAAATCCCGACAAAATCGCGAGCGGTTATTCCCGGGATTTCATAACATTTCCCGGGAATTCCCGTACTATTTTTTTTATTGCCAATGTCATTAAAAAGGTAAGAAAAACTGTCAAAATTTTTAGGAAATCGCCAACAAAAAATGAAATATTGCAAAAATATATTCGAGAAGAACATGGCCATGAATTACAGTTAATACTTGATATTCAGACAAGATGGAATAGTTTGGTTGAAATGCTAGAGAGATTTACGTCTCTCAAGAGATGTATTGCAAAAGCGATGATAGATATAAAGGAACAACTTGATTTTTCAGAAAAAGAATTTAGTGCTATAAATGATGTCGTATCATCATTGAAACCACTTCAAATTGCAGTTGAAAAATTAGGCCGAAGAGATGCTACATTGCTATCTGCAGAAGGCATATTTGCTTTCATTGTAGAAGAATTATCTTCTCAAGGCAACTCATTTTCTCTTACCCTCAAAGATTCTGTCGTAAAAAGAATTGAACAGCGAAGAAATAAAAATCTAATTGGTTTACTGAAATATCTGAATAGCCCTTTAAATTGGGAAGTTGCTGATCCTTATCTAACTTTGCCATCAAAAAGTTCTCTCCAGAATACTGCAAAGAAATTATTTGAAAGAATGTTCATTCCTTCTTCAGATGAATCTCCTGAGGAGCTATCCCATTTCGAATTAGATCTAAATCAAACGAAAACACCATCATCTACATGCAATGAACCAACAGAATCACACTCTCTTTTGAAAGAATGAATGCAGCTATAAACAAGGCTGCAGGAAGTAACTCACAAATTACTCACTATTACAATGTGAAAAACATTACAAAAGAACTCAACATTTTTGAAATTACTGGGGATCGAACAGAAAATCTAAATAAACTTTTCTTTGCTTTAAAAACTATTCCCCCTACTTCAGTAGAAGCAGAAAGAGCCTTTTCTGCTCTAGGACTCTTTGTTACCAAACTGAGATCGAGATTAAATGACGAAACCATCGACAACATTTGTTTCTTGAGGCAATATTATAAGTAGTTCTCTATTTTCTTTGTGAATTAAGTAAAAAAGTAATTTTGTTAAATAAAAGAGATTAAAATTGTTTTTTTATGATTAAAAAGATTTTGTATAAGTAAAAGAGTTAATTTTAGTTTTTTGTTTTCTAGTAAAAGGAGCTATCTACATAATTTTTTTTTTATCCTTAACTCTGGCTCAAATATTAATTCTTAGCAAGGTAAAAGAATACAATTAACAATCAAATTTAATATTGGACTGAGACAATTTTTAATGCTTTCCCAGGGAATTTCCCGGGATCCCGGGATTCGTCGATTACGCTCCCGCTTTCCCGGGATTGGAGAGAGCCGGGAAATCGGGCAACCCTAAATTATTAATGTTTTCATTATGATAAAAATAATAACTTTCTCAAGAGTTTCAGCCACAGAAAATTGAATGAAACAAGTTTCATTCAATTTTCAATTGCTAATTTTAGAAACTGTGCAAATTTTGCAATGTGTTTGCTATAGAAAATTAGCATTTTTATTTTTGCTAAAGAATTTACTATTTTTTATATTTATTTACAATAACCTTGTTCGAAACACGATAGACTGCTTGATCTTATATGAACAATTTTATTCTGAAAAGTTATTGCGTTACTGTAAAAAAAAAATCAGTGGAGTACGCACAGCGGCACAGGCAGTGTTTGTTGATTTAATGGTATTTCTATTTTGAGGTTTGTATATTTGTTTTTTCATTAATAATTAATACTTTACATGAAATGTGCATGACTGGGCCTTATAAGCTACTTTATAAGCTACTTTAATTGTAAATTGCATAATTTATTAGAGGTAATATCCGTATAACATCCGCAGTCAGAAGTGCGGATGCGGATGTTAAAATCGATGCGGATGCGGATATCCGGTCCACCACTAATTTAGTCAAAATGGATTCAGTCAAAATGGATTTAGCCAAAATGGATTTAGTCAAAATGGATTCAGTCAAAATGGATTTAATCAAAATGGATTCAGTCAAAATGGATTCAGTCAAAATGGATTTAGTCAAAATTGATTTAGTCAAAATGGATTCAGTCAAAATGGATTCAGTCAAAATGGATTTAATCAAAATGGATTCAGTCAAAATGGATTCAGTCAAAATGGATTCAGTCAAAATGGATTCAGTCAAAATGGATTTAGTCAAAATGGATTTAATCAAAATGGATTCAGTCAAAATGGATTCAGTCAAAATGGATTTAGCCAAAATGGATTTAGTCAAAATGGATTCAGTCAAAATAGATTCAGTCTAGTGGTGGACCGGATGTCAGTTTTTCAACATCTGCGGATTCGGATTTTTAATTTCAATATCCGTGGATGCGGATATTTAGTTAATCTATTAATATAATATAGAATTATGAATATACAGTATGACATAATTTTTCAAATTTCGTGATATTAGTATTATGGCAGGCACTGCAAAAGAATTAAAATTAATATTAATTAGGGTTGCCCTCCCGGGAATCCCGGGAAATCCCGACAAAATCGCGAGCGGTTATTCCCGGGATTTCATAACATTTCCCGGGAATTCCCGTACTATTTTTTTTATTGCCAATGTCATTAAAAAGGTAAGAAAAACTGTCAAAATTTTTAGGAAATCGCCAACAAAAAATGAAATATTGCAAAAATATATTCGTGAAGAACATGGCCATGAATTACAGTTAATACTTGATATTCAGACAAGATGGAATAGTTTGGTTGAAATGCTAGAGAGATTTACGTCTCTCAAGAGATGTATTGCAAAAGCGATGATAGATATAAAGGAACAACTTGATTTTTCAGAAAAAGAATTTAGTGCTATAAATGATGTCGTATCATCATTGAAACCACTTCAAATTGCAGTTGAAAAATTAGGCCGAAGAGATGCTACATTGCTATCTGCAGAAGGCATATTTGCTTTCATTGTAGAAGAATTATCTTCTCAAGGCAACTCATTTTCTCTTACCCTCAAAGATTCTGTCGTAAAAAGAATTGAACAGCGAAGAAATAAAAATCTAATTGGTTTACTGAAATATCTGAATAGCCCTTTAAATTGGGAAGTTGCTGATCCTTATCTAACTTTGCCATCAAAAAGTTCTCTCCAGAATACTGCAAAGAAATTATTTGAAAGAATGTTCATTCCTTCTTCAGATGAATCTCCTGAGGAGCTATCCCATTTCGAATTAGATCTAAATCAAACGAAAACACCATCATCTACATGCAATGAACCAACAGAATCACATTCTCTTTTGGAAAGAATGAATGCAGCTATAAACAAGGCTGCAGGAAGTAACTCACAAATTACTCACTATTACAATGTGAAAAACATTACAAAAGAACTCAACATTTTTGAAATTACTGGGGATCGAACAGAAAATCTAAATAAACTTTTCTTTGCTTTAAAAACTATTCCCCCTACTTCAGTAGAAGCAGAAAGAGCCTTTTCTGCTCTAGGACTCTTTGTTACCAAACTGAGATCGAGATTAAATGACGAAACCATCGACAACATTGGTTTCTTGAGGCAATATTATAAGTAGTTCTCTATTTTCTTTGTGAATTAAGTAAAAAAGTAATTTTTGTTAAATAAAAGAGATTAAAATTGTTTTTTTATGATTAAAAAGATTTTGTATAAGTAAAAGAGTTAATTTTAGTTTTTTGTTTTCTAGTAAAAGGAGCTATCTACATAATTTTTTTTTTATCCTTAACTCTGGCTCAAATATTAATTCTTAGCAAGGTAAAAGAATACAATTAACAATCAAATTTAATATTGGACTGAGACAATTTTTAATGCTTTCCCAGGGAATTTCCCGGGATCCGGGATTCGTCGATTACGCTCCCGCTTTCCCGGGATTGGAGAGAGCCGGGAAATCGGGCAACCCTAAATTATTAATGTTTTCATTATGATAAAAATAATAACTTTCTCAAGAGTTTCAGCCACAGAAAATTGAATGAAACAAGTTTCATTCAATTTTCAATTGCTAATTTTAGAAAACTGTGCAAATTTTGCAATGTGTTTGCTATAGAAAATTAGCATTTTTATTTTTGCTAAAGAATTCTATTTTTTATATTTATTTACAATAACCTTGTTCGAAACACGATAGACTGCTTGATCTTATATGAACAATTTTATTCTGAAAAGTTATTGCGTTACTGTAAAAAAAAAAATCAGTGGAGTACGCACAGCGGCACAGGCAGTGTTTGTTGATTTAATGGTATTTCTATTTTGAGGTTTGTATATTTGTTTTTTCATTAATAATTAATACTTTACATGAAATGTGCATGACTGGGCCTTATAAGCTACTTTATAAGCTACTTTAATTGTAAATTGCATAATTTATTAGAGGTAATATCCGTATAACATCCGCAGTCAGAAGTGCGGATGCGGATGTTAAAATCGATGCGGATGCGGATATCCGGTCCACCACTAATTTAGTCAAAATGGATTCAGTCAAAATGGATTTAGCCAAAATGGATTTAGTCAAAATGGATTTAGCCAAAATGGATTTAGCCAAAATGGATTTAGCCAAAATGGATTTAGCCAAAATAGATTTAGCCAAAATGGATTTAGCCAAAATGGATTCAGTCAAAATGGATTCAGTCAAAATGGATTCAGTCAAAATGGATTTAGCCAAAATGGATTCATTCAAAATGGATTTAGCCAAAATGGATTTAGCCAAAATGGATTTAGCCAAAATGGATTCAGTTAAAATGGATTCACTCAAAATGGATTTAGTCAAAATGGATTAAGTCAAAATGGATTAAGTCAAAATGGATTAAGTCAAAATGGATTCAGCCAAAATGGATTCAGTCAAAATGGATTTAGTCAAAATAGATTCAGTCAAAATGGATTTAATCAAAATGGATTCAGTCAAAATGGATTCAGTAAGAATACTCGAATAATACCTAATTCGCGTCTTTTCAATACACTAAAATAAATGTTATAAAATGAGAAACAAATTCATTTTTGTATCTCAAAAAACGGAATGAGTTATCGTAATAAAATTTATTTAAGATCCTTATCGAAAGGTCGCCAGGCTCCGTAGCTCCATGCAATGCAATGATGGGGTTGGCTAACTTCCTTCGCAACATCTAAGGTCATATGACGAAGGGGACCCGCGGCTTTACGTTGGATCCGAACCACGGATCGCTACGCGGAGGACGGTCTCCCTTCTAACTACTGTCCGACCCAATGTCGCTAAACTTCGCTAGCAACTGGAAGCGGCGTTACGACATTGGCTACCACGTTACGAAGGAAGTTGAACACCTTCACTGCTTTGTGAAGTCAAGTTAACTGAAATGTCTTTGAAACGAACGTACAAAATCTTAAGTGTGGATAAATTTGTATTTTATCCACAGTTACTCAAAACTCTACAAAATCTTTTTAACATTCTGAAGCCTTCAAATTAGTTCCAAAATCTTAAAACTGTTAATTGTAACAATCTTTGGCTCAGATTGATTTTATTAACGTTTAAGAAAGTTTAATTTTTAGCTATTGAATAAATCTGCGCTATAGCACCGGATCACTAGGAAACTACTTCTCTATTACATCAACCAACAACACTTTAGAACTTTCATAAGTTACGCCTTTCGGTGTGCCTAGAAGGAACTGCCTTTATCAGAATTGCTATTATAGGTTACTATAGTTACCCTTGCGGTAAACGCCTTTTTCGAGGTCTTAAAAGCCCGACAATCTCTCTTGAGGCGTTCTTCGTCCTCGAATTTAGTGAACTTATCTACGGATCTCTTTTGTAAATATTCTTTACGAAAGTTTGTCTTTAATTGTTTCAAAAAGAGATTCAAAACTTTATTGAAAAATTTTCATTCGTGATCAAACACTGAATATTCTTGTTTATGAATAAAATCACGAGAAGTTTAACTTTCGTTCTTCGTTTCGTTTTAAGAGGTCGTTTACTTTTCTTGAAACTTGCACGAATAATACAGATTAGTGATGTAGGTCACATCCGCATCCGCATCCGCGGAACATCCGCACATTTTCTCGCATCCGCATCCGCACTTTGGACTGCGGATGTCGTGCGGATGTGGACCGTTGAGATAAAACGTCATTAATAAGCGGAAATTATCAAATTCTACTATATTAATAGAACTAGTTCATTGTGCGCAAAAGTGATGCAAGCGACTAGACGAGAGGCTGTTCTTGTATGAAGTTACTCTCTTGCAACCTACTTAGATCCACGTTACAAAGCTAAGTTATTTTCACCTAGTACATTAGAACGAGTTAAATCATCACTCGGCAAAGCAGTTGAAGAGCTTCAATCTCTTGAATCTGTCGCTTCGCCACCCACCAAAAGAATAAAAGTTTCAGTGACAGAACCAACACCTTCAACAAGCAAATCTATCACAGAATCTGTCTCTCAGTTTCTTGAGTCAAGCAGCAATGACGAAACCTACGCGATGTCAAAAGATGTAGTGAAAATGATCGAGAGCTATCACCAAGAAAAACGCCTGGCTGCATGTGACAATCCAATATATGATGAAAAGAGAAACAGACTGGCAGCAGAAAAGGCAGAAAAATTAATGTTCCTTAATTAAGCATAACCTTCCTATAATTAAGTTTGAACATTAAACGATGAGCATCTTAGTTTACTTTATTTTAATTACTCATTTATAAATATGCCTAATAAAACTTTAAACTTAATATAAATAGTTATCAAGCTAATTAAAGATCTCTTTCTATAAGGGTGGAGGTTGGGGAAAGAGGTCGGTGGGGTGCATTTGAGTTGGGTTCACGTCCCGCATCCTGGTAACACAATTATGGTTTCTAATTGTGGCTGAAACTCAACAAAATATAACGAATTTATTTGCAGACGAATTCACTAATTGATTTCTATATTAGTTAGATGCTTGATATTATTTTATATGTTCAGAGAAAAGTACAGCAATTATTGTACAATTAATCAATTATACTACATTATAGCTACAGCTCTCTCTATATAATAACTTATTATATACGTTAAACACAACAAATCTCGAATATATCCTAAAAAATAACGAAAATGTAGACATCCGCATCCGCATCCGCATATGTTGAAATCAAACATCCTCATCCGCATCCGCGGATGTGAAAAAAATGACATCCGCTACATCACTAATACAGATTACAGAGGATTCTCATAGAGTGAATTATTTGTATCCTGAACTGAAATTTCTCGCGTAAAACTTCCTGATTTTGAGCATTTTATACATAATACCAACCAATGAAGATACGATTCATATTTACTAAAATCCAAAGATTTGGAACCCATTTTTCTATAATTCCACTGTTTCAAATCCTCATGTGATCTCAGTAACTTTTTCACTTCATGATTCGTTTCTGGTGTTGATTTATGGTTGGAAGCTTGGGAGAAGGTTTCCCTCTCACAGATAAGTATTTGCAGCAAAAATTAAATGTTTTATAGCATTTATGCCATTTTCATTGGATCTTCATTTGTTTCACTGTTTTGTTTACATTTCAATCGAACCAAATCAAAGTGTAATTACTCTAGACGGTTTCGGGTTTCCATTCTCCGCTTCTGAAAAGAAATGAGCTTCATTTTCCGAGCGGTATAGAATGAAGAGAATGCAATTGCCTCAGTTTAACTGAATCTTGCTCCCTTTGTTTTGTCAAACAGAAAACTATTATTATGAACCTTACATTATAAGGTAATAGTCATATCAGTAGTATGGTAAGCGCAGTGGCGTAGCGTGGTCTTTTTTCAGTGAGGGGTCAAATGTGTTAGAAATTCCGACTGGACAAATTTGGCACCTTTTCCGTGATTAATATATATTTTTCAAGCCACTACGTCACAGGGCTTAGCCATGCTATAATATAATGTATTATTATGAGAAGCTGAATTTAAAATTGGCCACAGGGAAATGTATCTCTCTCTCTCTCTCTCTCTCTCATTGCCAAAAATTTTTTACAACCGGTTATAGATTTCCGACTGGGCCAGATATTTTTCCGATCACGGGTGGCAGTCGTTCCCCCCCACCGCAAGCTACGCCACTGGGTAAGCGTTCAGAGCAACGAATGTTGCATTTTCAATATGATATCCTTCCCTCTTTGAAACATTTCCTATTTATTAAATAGAAGAATATATTGGGTATCTTTTTTATTTATATACACTACATAAAATGCGATATTCCTCCTCGTTAAGAAGATAAATGAATGTCAAATCTCTTTTTTCTTCAATTCACCATTTTACCGAAACTAAAATCTCAGATCTTTTGTCGAATTTATTCTTTTAAAAAATTCTAGAAGTTAAAAGTGAAGAAAAAAATAAATTTGAGGAAAGATTCGAAATTTTACAACAGATGGTGCGGGTACTCATTGACCTTTACCATTGACAATTATCTTTTGGCTCCGTTTAGTCCGGGTTGGGACTATATCCCAATCAGAATTTCAATAACAATGGAAAAGAGAACCACTAATGCGATATTGTTTACAAAATATGCTGTCCTTATCAGCTTAAAATCAAACCAAAATATACCAACGTATTTCAAGTTTAAAATTACCCTATTTTACGCCTCATAAAACGCTACAAGTGGTAAGACGCACCCTATATTTAGCAAAGAATATTTAGGAAAAAAACATTTCGAAGATTTATCAGCCTGACAAAAAATATATTCCCATAACTTTATTAAAAGAACATTAAACAAAACAATAACATATGAGCCCTCAAGTGATTTTTGGAGACGTTTTTCAGGAAAAAAGTAGCGTCTTATGATGCGTAAAATACGGTACCAATTCGAGACCAGTATATACTGTATGTCTGACATTACTTTGTAACAACGATAAGCTATGTACTAATTATATTTATTAGGTTAGGAAAACACAAATATATGACTTCAACCGGCAAACTTCGACAGACGATAAAGAAAGCAGATCGCCCGTGATTGGCTAATTTAAATGCTCGCGCGTCCTGTGACCTCTAATTGGTTGTATGGAAAAACTATACACGCTTACAACATGGTATCGTATGTGGTACCTTTACTTCTTAATTAAATATAAATTATTAATTAATTGAATTAAATATCTATACAAAATTGCCTCAGGATTGGCGACATAGCCTATTGGGAATGAAATGATTGCCATACGTACATACAGTAGAACCCATATGTAGGCATCGGGCCTGCATGACAAGAAACCAAATTCATGATCTCGTGTTCAAACTTTTCCACTGCCAACTCATGAAAATTACATCGAGAAACGAGTCAACGACCTTTGCTAAATCAACACATAATAAAAATAGATTATATTATAGCGGTTCACTCGGTGCTGCTTATGTTACAGCAACGCTTTAAGCAAGGAAGATGTGCTTTGTCTTCCTATAAGTTCTGAGTGAAATCCTCTTGATATAAAACTTAATAACTATAAGAAGGATAGGCCTATTCCTTCAGGTGTTTAAATAGTGACTGCCTATATTAGTTACATCGAGTGAACTCATTGTGTAGCTCCATCGTACCACGGCCCTACATCGAAAGAGAAGCGAGGCCCCAACGAAATAATAAGGTAAGACAATTCCTTTCTTTACCATATAGGCAGCGCAAATACCGAAGGCAAATAAACAAAGAGGTCCTTTGAAGACCTACATATACATAATTCTTTAACGAAAAAACGTAGGGCTTTTGTCGTTAACTCTCCACTGAAGTCTGCTGGAAATTTCCAACGGATGAGGGTATCAGGCAATCAACTTATAGCCCTATATAGTTTTTTCACAGGTTACTTCAAACATGGGAGTGTCTAGAATGTTCGGGTAAAGTATCGAGAGAAATGTAGTGGAATAAAAGCACAATATTTTCTCTTAAAATTTACTTAAGTAAGAGTAAAAGTATTTAAAGATAGAAGTACTTTTTAAAAAGTTGATACCTGAAAAAAGTTACTTAAGTATGGTCAGGGGCGTACCTAGCGTTTGTGCCGCCCGGGGCGGTCGTAGAATTTGCCGCCCTCTAAACAACATACAATTCCAAGACTTCCAAAAATTTCAAATCGAGACGCCATGAGCGAAGCGAGCGACGCGATTGTAGCGAGCGTCTCTAAGGTAATGGGTCTGGGGTGAGTGGTAGCTCCACCAGCGGGGTCCGGGGCGGAGCCCCTGCCGCCAACGAAAGAAAGAAAAGAAGAAAGAAAGAAAGAAAATATAAAGAAAGATTACAATTACATCCATTTATTTGTTTTGATTGCAGAAAAAAAAAAGCAACAACAAACGCGATAATTTTAAAAGTTAATTTTTCTGGCCTTCCTCTCCGCAAAATCTTTAATCACACCATCAAAATCTATTTCTTCGGCAAGGTCACGCTCAATGGAAAGTATTGCTAGATCAGTTAGCCTTGTTTGATTCATTGCTGCCCTAAGGTAGTTCTTGATTAACTTTAGTTTAGAGAACGACCGTTCGCAGCTCGCAACACTAATGGCACGAGTCAGAAACACACGTAGCAGTACGACTATATTTGGTAATGAGTCACCGAGATTATAGTTTTGAATGAACTGCAGAAGTTGCAAAGGACCTCCATCTCTTTAGTTCCAGCAGCCGCCACAAAATGTTGCAAGCTTTTCCTCTCGACGAGGAACTCGTCTTTCTCTATATCCTCATCAACATCATCTAACTGGCAATCATATTCTTTATCTAACAGGTTTGAAGGTGTAAGGAAGTCGTATTTCTCTGAAAGACCATGAACTTGTTCAAATCTAGAAGATATTTCTTCAATCAGCCTGTCTAGCACAGACAACATTTCTCTTCTTAGCTCAGCTTCGTACCCTAGTGCTGCATCGCCAGATCCTTCACCATCCATTCGTTTCTTCTTGCGAATTCGACGCTCCATGCTTATCCCCAGTTCAGAACAATTTCCTTTGGAATAGGTCATTGCATCGTCCACAGTCTTGTCCCGATTCTGAAGAAGAGCAGCTCTCAAAACCAAGAGTTTAACCGCACATTGTTGTAAATCCAGTCCTTTCGTTTGGAGGTACTTTTGAGCATCATTAATTTCGGGGAGGACAGCTTTCCAAAGCCCAAGGAAAGACAAAAAAGGAAATGATAGCATCGCGTGAAGAATCAACCCTGCATCTGACCTGGTAGCTGCGTTTTCTCCATCTTCCGTTAGCCATTCCAGAGCAACGACGACTTCCGAGAATTTTTTCTGTACAATATTCACAGCATCTGCTCGACTACTCCATCTCGTTTCCACAACCCGTTTGATAGTTTGACCAGTTGTCGCAATCAAGATATCCCATCGATGAGTCGAGGCTGAAAAGAATGAAAATAAACGGTCCAATGTTCCAAAAAATGTAACAGAATCAACAGCCACTGAAGCTGCATGCACACCTGCCAAATTCAGTGAGTGATTGGTGCATGGTATAAATACAACCTTTCGGTTGACTTCCCTGATGCGCGTCTGAACACCAGATCGATGACCTGCCATTACGGCCGCATTCATGGGCGCCCGCAGGTAGGGGCAAGGGGGCGCGCTTGCCCCTCCCCATGGAAATGCCAAGAAAATATATTAAATATTTTCTAAGAAAATATTTATATCCTAAACTTGCTGAAAAGTATCCAACTGCCTCCTAAAGGGTGAAAATTTTTATTTGTGTGCATGATAAAAGGTTGCTACCTTTTTATTTGTTCACCGGGAGAAAATCAACTCCAACAAAACTGATTTTATGGAAAAGGTTGTTCATAATTTTGGTAGTGACCGCAGACGACTACAATTCCTATTCAAATGAGCAGTGTAGGTAATGCTCGAAACACCGTTTTCAAATTAGGTACAACATTTACTTCAGTGTGCTTTTTTCTTCATTCTATCATGTTTCTGTTATAAATAAAATAAATGATTGTTATCATGTGCATTGTATGTATATACAATATATATTTGCATTTTCCATTACAGAAAATGCAACACTAAACTTGCTTAGAATTAACCTGCTGGTTCCTAAGGGGTCAAAAGTTTTTTGCTTGCTCCGGTCCCTACCTATTAATACATTAAATTTTGCCCCCCTTGGAAAAAATCCTGCGGGCGCCCATGGCCGCATTATCAAATGCTTGTCCACGACAGTCTTGAATCTGAATGTCGTCCTTTCCTAACTGCTCCAAAATAAATGCTGCAATTTGCTCAGCATTTTTGCCTTTCGTTTCAATAAAACGAAGAAATGATTCTTCTACTTTGACTTCCTTTCCATCCATTTTGACATAACATAAGACCTGGCTCATTTGGTCCTTGTGAGAAATGTCGGGAGTACTGTCGAAGATAATGCAAAAGTATTTACTCTGTTTCACTTGCTCGATGACTTTCTTCCTGACTTGATCTCCCAAAATGTTCACAAATTCATTCTGAGTTTTGGTGAAAGATAGGAAGTTGTGAACTTTTTCCCAAGCTTCACTCTCACCAAATGTTCCCGTAGCACTGGGTCGAACTTCGCCATCAAATGAACTAGCTCCAAAAAATTCCCTTTATTTTCAGCAGCATCATCATGAACATCTTCTCGATGGCCTCGTAAAGCCAGGTTTTGTTTAGCGAGAAACCGAATGATGTCCAAGAATCTGGTTAGGATTTGCCGCCACTTTTTTGCTTCCTTCTCAACAACGTCTTGTTCTTCTCTGTCGACTAGTTTGCCTTGAGCAAGGCGGATCTCCAACTCTTTCCACTGAATGAACGCCTGGGCATGCGCAGAACTGGATTCATGTTCATGTATCTTAGGATTCAACTTCCACCAATTTTTGAAACCTTCAACTGAATCAAAACTTGAATTTCCAGCTGGAAATAGTCTGCAACAAAAGCAGAACACAGCTTCCTTGAAAGGGGAATACATCATCCACGTTCTCAAGCTTTTCTCCCCGTTCTGTAGAGTTCGAAAAAACCAGTTTCTTGACAGCTTTCTAGTTTCCCTTTCGTTTTCGTGCCTGGCCGTACGACTTCCTTGAATTCACAATCTATATGCTGCACAACTTTCGATCCTTGTCGTAAAAGCATGGCCCGAATGCTGTGATCAATCTTGGCAGGCCACAGCCCAATATCTTTCAAATCAGTTTTCCCGTCACGCTCTTCAACAGCTTGTGGCTGACCTTCAACATCTTCAACTTCAGCATCATCAGCATCAAAACTGCACCTTCAGTTTCAGCAAGAACATCACCGGGAACTTCTGCAGTAGTTTCATTTTCCTCTCTTCGCGTGATGTATTTCAGCAAGGCACCTTCATTTCTCTTTGCTTCCTCTTCTCTCATTTTCCTTATTTTTCGGAATGCAGCACCGCTCTCCTTCGTTCGCTTCATTTGTGGAAGGAGGCCAAAAATGTGTAATAAAGTATATATACGAGTATGTATATATATAGCTAATATATGCAATATATCACCTCCGAATAGTAAACATGGAAAACAAAATAGTTAATTTTTTTCTGGGCATCCACAAAGCCACCTGTATTTCATATAAGTCATAGTTAAACTTTCGATTGTATGGTTTATTATTCTTAATTGCTGACTGAGTTATGTTTAAATTTTATTTTCAATTTGTCTTCAAGTGTATATCTGAAAAACTTTTCCTTTAGTAGTCTTGACACACTATTCGTATTGAGGGTTAATTAATAATTTTTATCCTACAGATTTAAACTAACACTCCAATAGATTATATAACTATATTTAAACACATTTAATACACAAGTTCACGAATAAAAAACATGTTAAGTCACAGTGACGAGCTGACAGCTGATTTTGATTAACTAAATGCACCACTCCAGGCGACTATACGACAATAGATTTGTGAGCATATAGGAATAAATTACTCCTTACACGATGGGCAACTAAAAAATAATGATTATTATTTATCCATTCCAACAAGAGGCAAGGGGGAGCGATCGCTCCATCGCCACTATACACCAGTCGCCACTGATAGGAAAACTATAGATTCTTACCTTTTTATATAGAACACAATAGATAAGATTGCTTACCTCTATACAGAAATCCTTCAGATAAAAGCACAAACACTACTCAAAAACAATAACACTCCTCAAAAGCGTGGCAAGCACTAGTAAAAAATCAACTTGCTTTCTTAGCAAAAATAGCACAACCTCAAACTTTTGAATCTCAAAATACACTAAAATTTATTTTTAGAATTATGATGAAAATTATATGTATTTTTCACAAGGTTTCGTACAGTTTCTTTTCTTTTGTCTATAATAATAATGAAATAATATTTGTCTGGAAAAAGAAAACGACAAAAATACATACTGAACGATATTTGACAACCACGCACTTGGCTTCGCGACCTTGGCTTGGATTCACCAAAAAAATGCCGCCCCCAAAAACGTGCCGCCCGGGGCGGACCGCCCCTACCGCCCCCCCTAGGTCCGCCACTGAGTATGGTTACTTCGTTCAGTGGCGATCCTGGGCATAGGCGATATAGGCGGCCGCCTAGGACGCCAATTGGTGGCGGGGGCGACATAGCACGCCTGTTTTTTGTTTTTTCTCAAACAGCTCCAGTCCAGGGCTCGAGAAATTTACCAACTCACGGTCTCACCAACCCCGGTTGGAGATAGATATTTTAAATATTTATCTAAAGCAGCTCACAGAGATCTATCCCAACCTCTGGGTCGCCCTCAGGGTTGCTGTCACCCTTCCAATGACAGTGGCTGGAACGGAGAGGAGCTTTTCCAAGCTCAAGCTCATCAAGACTTATCTGAGATCCACCATGATGCAAGACCGCCTCAGCGGTCTTGCTGTCATCAGCATTAACCATGCGGTTTCTGAGCAGATTTCCTATGATGACATCATTGATGAATTTGCATCAAGGAAGACCAGGAGGATCAGGTTTTAATATGAAAACAACTAGACCTAAAACTTCCAAACCAAATTTAAAATTCAGTTATTTGCTAGCTGGCAATCTTATTCCTTTATTAAGCCAAGGCCGTAGCCAGAGCTTAAAAACAGACGAGGCGAAAATAGCAAAATGACAAACATTATTATTATTATAATTATTATTATTATTATTATATTTTGATATATAAAAATATAGAAAGTATATAAAATTAATGTTCTTAAAATCCTCAAAGATAATGCTTTTAGGCAGGAATGACGTCACAAAATTTGTCTCATTATATGGTTTTAAATTTGATTCATTATATGGTATTAAATTTGAAGCTTGTTTTTAAACTTGCTTACCTGGAGAAAAAGTCACGAATATCTGCTGATGCCGTTCTTTTCATTTTTCACCAATAAAACAAATACTCAGGCAACAAAACAATGACAAGCAGTTGGACATGTCTGTCGCTCTGTGCGGCCTAGGGGTGCCAGACGACCCATATTTTATGGGACAGTCCCGCATTTGATCCAAAAATCCCCGTCAAAATCCCGTCAAAATCCCGTCAAAATCCCGCGTTCAAAATGTTCCGCAAAAAATATTTTTTAAGCAAATTTTTTAGGGATGAATTGATTTAGGATTTCAATATTATGTATAATAATTTCAATTTATTCACGATGTTTAATTGTTAAATATTATTGTAATAAAATTTTTCTCATTTTGTTTGTTGTAACCGTTGAAGAAATCTAGTCTCAATTTGAACAAAAATTTGGTCTTAAAAAAAAAACCTCAGAAAACTTTTGTCCCACATGGGCATTTGAAAAATCTGGCAAATCTAACTGCGCCTGCTGACAGAGTTGCCAACTGAAACTTTCAGGAGGCTAGACTTTTGCCTAAAAAGCGCTAAAGAGCGCTAGATTTGTACGACTTTAGGTAAAATCGAATTTTTGTACTTAATAATTAAATTTTATTAATTATAATTATAATTATTTATTATTAAATTAATAATAATTAATAATATAATTTGTACGAGACAGGTAAAATCCTATTTCTGTCAATTTTCTTATTGCTTAAAAATGTCCATAAAGCCACACGAGGCGGCCGCGGCGGGCTTAGTCTGCGTCGACGTGGTTGCGGGTATGTAAGCTGCATTGTGTGATTTATTAGTGTTTTTTATTTATCTATTTTGTGTGCAATATACATTGAAATATTTTGTTTGCAATATATTTGGGAATCTTTATTGAGTGTTCAATTATTATTCATACAAGATAAAGACAATGTGTTCAGTGTGTTTTATTGCGGCAGATGTTATGCACCGGGGAGGGGGGGGGGGTGCTGTTGACAGAGGAAGGGCGCACCTTTGCATGATCTCACCTAGGGCGCCAAAAATGCCAGGACCGCCACTGACTTCGTTACTTTAGACCTCTGTCCTCCGCGTATATATATATATATATATATATATATATATATACAGGGGGGCCGTAAGTTTCCATACATAGGAAAAATTAAACGTTTGTTTTTATGTTTCAGATACCCTAAGAATATGCGTTTGACGTAAGATCTTGTTTACTGATGAAGCAAATTTTTACGTCAATGGAGAGGTTAATCGGCAAAACATACGTTATTGGAGTAATGCTAACCCTAACTGGCTGAGTCCGACGAAGATGCAAGGTGCCGGTAAAGTGATGGTGTGGGCCGGGATATGGGGTGACAGAATTATTGACCAATTTTTTTTGTCAGTGGAAATCTTAATGCCGAAAGGTATCTTAACATGTTTCAAGAAGAGATTTTCCCATCCCTGCTAAACGAGGAAGGTAACTTCCCAGTTTACTTCCAGCAAGATGGAGCTCACCTCATTATGGTCTTCACGTGCGTCGGTATTTGGATCAGCAGCAGTTTCCGGATGCTTGGATTGGTCGGCGTGGTCCTGTGGAGTGGCCTCCCAGATCCCCAGATCTCACCCCCCTTGATTTCTATCTTTGGGGGCACTTGAAGGCCATGGTGTATCAGGAAAAGATACGAGACATAAATCATCTAAAGGAACGTATCACCAACGCCATTACAAGCATAACGTCAACTGTGCTAATGCGTGTTCATCAACAGTGGGGAACACGTATTGAAATGTGTTTTCAAAACAATGGCAACCATGTAGAGCATATTATATAAATAAAAATGGTTGTCCATAAAAAAATGTTTATTTTTCCTATGTATGGAAACTTACGGCCCACCCTGTATATATGTGTGTGTGTGTGTGTGTGTGCAGGTCTGCCAAAATTGGTACTAACGTACCAAATTTGATACGTTTTACCCCTTTGGTACGTTTGGTACGACTTTCATGAAATTTGGTACTATTTGAACATTTTATTAAGCGATATACTACTCTGACTTTATACAGAAGCGATCGAATGTTAGACAGTTCACTATAGCTTACAACTTCTCCAAACAGCCTTTTTGGCGCTTTTTAGTCACTACTTTAGTGACGTTTGGCATCGTTCGAAAATCTGACGCTCACCGTGCTCACAGTCACGTGACTCACGTTGTCTCACGGTCTCATTTGTCAGTTCTGAACTTCTGTTAGCAGTGGTAGCATTGTGGTACGTTGGTGTTCTAGTCTTCAAAATTGTGCTTTTTCTTTACTAATAAATGAAACCCCTCTAGATAATGAGTGAAAAGCGAAAACTCAAGTAGCTGCATCAGAGTTAAAACTATGTACCTTTGTTGCAGAGCATAATTTACCTATTGCAATACTGGATCACTTGCCTGGCCTTATTTCGAATGCATGTCCAGACTCTAAAATTGCCAAAGACATTAAATGTGCAAGAATCAAAAGAACAGGTATTTTTCGCAGTATTATTGGTGATACTTTAACAATCTTGTTTCTCAGTTAAAGAACATTAAATTTTCACTAATTATTTATTGATGAAACAACTGATATAGCAACCATTAAGCAACTTGTCCTGTTGGCAAGGTATTATGATAGTCATGTTCAGAGAACAATGGATAAATATTTAACTTTATTAATTTGGTACTTTTTTTGGAATATTTGGTACTTTTTGCTTGGTCATTTTGGTACTTTTGATGAAAATTATTTGGCAGCCCTGTGTGTGTGTGTGTGGTGTCGTACGAGTTCTTCCAACTACACAAATTGTCATGTTCTTCACGTTGAAATATGAAGCCTTGCTCTCATGTATTTCTAAAGTTTGCCTAAGCAAGAAGTAATCTGAAAGGCAAAGAAGACACCCTGTCAACGTAGAAATAACTTGAGTAAGATTGGCCGCTCCTATTATTACTTTATGCAGAGTTAGTGAAGGTTATGGAGAGATTGCAACAAAGTTTTGAGAACTTTTGTCACTTTGTTTTTAGATTTATTGAAAATAAAGGCTCAAAGCTTGAAATTAATTTGGAAAACGCAATGTAATAAAATCAATTATATACAGATAGAACTTGCAGTGGCGTGGTGGGACTCGCATCGCTGGTAGGGCCAGAGAGCATTTTGGCGCCCTTTCGAAATTTTTAATTTTAGCATTTTTTGACCGTTTTGAGACTGAGACGTATTTGTTTACATTTTTCGTTTTGAACGTTATAAACAGGACCAAACTGTTAGATTTTTTCGGTTAATAAATTTATAGAAATATAGGTTGTTAACTTGTTTGTATGCAGAAAATATTATTATTACAAACTTCTTACAACAATAGAAAGCACAAAACGTTTTAAAACAATAGAAAGCACAAAACGTTTTAAAACAATAGAAAGCACAAAACGTTTTAAAACAATAGAAAGCACAAAACGTGTGAAAATAAATACTTAACGTCTCTACTACATAATTAGGGCTTTCGAGAGAAATTTAGATGATTGACCAAATCGAACAATTAGCCGGTCTGTGTCTAGTTTCTTTGCTATATTTCGTTCGACTGACATCAGCATTGTACCCAGCAGCATCTCCTGCAACATGGAATTCCTTTTGCGCGTTTTGATTCGCTTCAATGCTGAAAAGGATCTCTCAGCCGTTGCTGATGTAGCGGGAATTGCCACTAATATGCCATATGCTTTTGAAAGAGTTGGATAGGCTTCAGTAAGACCCGTATCATGATTTAGTACAGTGTAGGCGCTGTAAATCGTTTTTGTGTTCGATAATAAGGGGAATACGGAACTGAAGCTATAGAGCTCCAAGGCACATTCGTGACTATTGATGCTGCAATTACTGCAAAATTCATCGATCTTATTCTTCAATGTAGAAATTTTAGCACCAATATTAGAAAAATTTGTTGGACAAAATTTTTGTGTTGATTTTACTAAGTACACTTCGATTTGCAGAAAATCGATCGTTCATTGCCGAGTTAATTTTGTCTACTGTAGAACAGTATAAAATGTTTCACGTGTCCATTTTGCCTGACTATTTTCAGTGATTTCAGTATCATTCTCATTGATCTGTCTCTTCTTTTTACGTGCACGTATGACTGGCCACTGTGCTTTATCGTCGATTTCTTCGACAGTAGCTGGGACATCGCGAATCTTCTGTAGCTGCTGCATCGAAGCTGAGACCATATCAAGTGCTCTGACAACATCCACATTGACTGTCTGTAGATAGCGACTGAGTGGGCCTGTTATCATGAATATTTTATGAAACAGGCAAGCTTTTGCCAGATATGCTCGACTCGGAACAATGTGAAGTAGACCAGCTGCTTCCGAACGCTGTTTCTGACTAAACTCTTGCGATGTGGTGATCTCATTCAAGGTTTCACATATCGATGTGTATCTAGATATGAATACATCTAGAGAAAATTCACGAGCCGTCCAGCGTACTGTGTTCAGTCTCTTCAATGTTTTAACTTCCAAACCTGATTCCTTTTGTGTATCTTCAAAAAGTGAATGTATGCGATTAGATTGTGCAAACATAACATATAATGTCTCGTGTTCCAAAAAGAGTAACAGCATCAACAGACGCTGACGAAACATCTGAAAGTACCAAATCGAGGATGTGTGCATTGCAGTGAACTGTGAACATGAACATATACAGTATAACTTGCTCACCGAGATATATATATATATTTTAAAATTTGACTTTAAAAATTTCCATACAATTTTGGTATAAATTTGGGCATAACTCCCCCCGCCCCCTTCAAAAATTTGTAATAATTTGGGGTTTCTATGTTGTAGAGTAAGTCTTCCTTTGTGTTCTGTGCAATTTTAAAGAAATTCATAGTCTCCAATTTTTTTTATGAATTTTCTAAAATAGAAAGTTGTGTTTTTTGAAAAATGGATTTGAAAATTGTTTTACTTCATGAATGGTTATAGGTCCCCCAAATTTTAAATCATAGCCAAAGATTATGATTGAAAATTTGTATTACTAATTTTAGTAATATGTACCAGCCATATTATTATGATTGTTGGTTTTATAATTTTAAAATTCTAAAATCTGGCCCCTGGTGCGGCGCCGTCTGAACCTCTGTTATGTCGCCCTTTGGCTAATCGTCGCTGGTCGGGCCAAACCCGTTTGGCCCAGATGGCCACCACACCACTGAATAGAAGCAAAAAGAACATAATGACGAAGGGACTCGTATAATAGAGAATACCAGGAATGTATTCCTAAAAAAAGAATCTTATTCGATCAGATTGTATTTTGGTATACCATAAGGCAGTGGTTCCCAACCTGGGGTCCCCGGACCCATGGGGGTCCGCGAAGGTAGTACTGGGGGTCCGTGAGCTTTCAATATTTCGAGAGGCTCCAATGGAAATCCTACATTTACCCACGATAAGGGCGCTTAGGCTAAAATTTCAAGTTTCCTTGCTCTTGGCTGGAATTATTAATACTTTTTTTAATAGGCTGTATTTTAATTGCATACTCTCTTATATGTCCTTTATTTGATAGTGAAAAATGAGAAAACGAGTTAATTATTAGTTAATAAAAACAGTTTGTTTGGTAGACGGAATCTTTCAAAAACATGGGGTCCGTGGGAAAAAAATAAAAATAAAAGGGGTCCTTTGTGGTGAAAAGGTTGGGAACCACTGCCATAAGGGGCCGTTCAAAAATTACGTAACGCTATTTTTGCTAAAACTTGACACCCCAGCTCCCCCAGGAACGTTCTGTAACGCTAGACCAGGCACCCCCTAAGATGTTATGTAACACTGCCCCCACCCGGCACCCCACACGTTACGAAACGTTACAGTGGGGGGGGGGGTCAGCTTTTAGTAAAAATAGCGTTACGTAATTTTTGAACGGCGCCTAAATGCGCTTGCGATTGTTAGGTAATCATCATATGATAATAAACTTCCTGTGACAATAAATAATGCCAAAATCTTAACGTAAACAATCGCTATATATACACACAGTATATCTTTCAATATATGACTTCTCAGAGTTTCAGGTAACAGCTAATTTTAGTAGAACGGATGTTAATGATTAATATCTAACTTTTTCAACTGGGTTTGTCATATGAATTGTGAAAAACAAACAAATTATCCTTTAGAGCTTACAACTGTGTCTTTGTGGTATTCAAACTGTCCTATATCATCATTACCATCGAGTGGGACCAGAACTCGAGTGGTAAATAGAAATCTATTGCAAGCTTACTATTTCATCTCATTTTGATAGGTGTGCTCAATATTATTATTATAATTATTATTATTATCATCATTATTATTATGATAACCAATGTTACTTCATGTAATTGCTGATGGACTTCGAAAGAACTTGTAGCGATTTTATATATATATATATATATAATTTGTATATAGAGTATAAAATGTTTATTAATTTCATTTACTAATTTTTAACAGGTAAAAAGTGAGCTGAAAAGAATGTTCTCCAAATTATCTTTGATCTTTATGTGGCTTTTCGCGGCTTATCTTGCAGATGCCAATTATAATCCTGGTATGAAAAATGTTTCATATAGATATAGATATATATATAGTGATAGAAAAGTCACTGCGTACCACGACCATACAAAGGTGCAGAATTGGAAACGGGTCACCAACTTTGACCCGTGACCCGTGTGACCCATCCAGCACCTGACCCGTGACCCACTTAACCCACGACCCACTGACCCGGCATACTTACTGACCTGCAAATACCTTGAACAAAACGTTTTTCAAAATACATCATAAAGTAAACTTTTTCAGAATACAAAATCTTTATTTTGATACACAAATACAAGGTGAGTCATACCGAAAAGCTGACAGTGATTGCTGTAGACACCCAAAAACATACGAATTTTTAAAATTTGACTGGGAATTTGTGCCCCACCTAATCACAGCAATGACCCGCTCTTGGGTCAGATAGGTTAACCTCATGACCCGTGACCCACCTCGACCCGTCTTGAATTCGCTCCCAAGTGACCCGCAGACCCGTGACCCGCTAACCCGTTTCCAACTGCAAAGGTGATCGTGGTGCACATTGACTTTTCCATTAATCTGTATATTTCAGGGGCGTATCCAAAGGTGTGCTTAAGGTGGAGGGGGTGGGGGTCCAGTATGGTGGCCAAAGGTCATTCTAAGATAAGACAGACACTTTCGTTGTATTGTTTGAAATCAATAATATTTATTTTTAGAACCTTAAAGATTTGTCAAATGAATTTGCCTATGACGAAAGCTGTGCAGTCTATAAGAGAATCTTTTATTCACCAATAATGTCATTTTCCTGCGCTTTTATTTTTTCATTTGTTTTTTTGCCAGGAGATTTAATGGTGGGTTTTCGGGCGGGTAGGAACTCCTGAATACACTCCTATATTCAATCTTTTTATATGAAATGTATTGGCTCTTTATCACTGAATACAGTGTACTTGGAATACAAACTATCAACTGTTGTCATTAACATCATCATTGTCACATTTCCACTGACACGCTATTGTTGTCACGTCATCATTATCACGTCACCAATGTCACAAACAGTGACTGGATTTCATATTATTAACAGTGATTAAAAGTAGAAAACAAAATTTGGTGCTTTTCTGTTATACCGCCGCAATTTCTTCTTTCCTGGTTAGGTCAACTGTACACCCTTGACAATTGGTTAGGTTAAGTCGTGATATTTTCGTTAAAACTAACGAATATCTTAACAAAAATATCACGACTAACCAATTGTCAAGGACGTACAGTTGACCTAACCCGGAAAGGAAGAAACTGAGGGGGTATAACAGAAAAGTACCTAAAATTTTGTATTGTTACGAATTTAAAAGAGAAAATGTAAAGTTTTATGTTCTAACTGCTGTTTTTTCTATGAAGGGAGGTCATGCCCTACCCATTACCACTTCATCGCTGGGCAGTGCTTCAGATTCCACCAACACACTGTGACCTGGTTAGATGCCCATGATGAGTGCGAAGAGGAAGGAGCAACTCTCGCTAGTGTGACAACAAATGAGAAATATGACGGACTTCTCGGTCTCATCGAATCAAACTGTAAGTTATATATATATATATATATATATATATATATATATATATGAGGGGTCCAGAGCTGGGCACTTCCGCAAACACTTCCGCAATTGCGGAAGTATGTTTTTCGTTTGCGGATTTGCGTTTGCGGCAAAGTCATCGCAAATTAGTGAATTTGCGTTGCGGAACTAAGACCGCAAACGCAAATCTTTCCGCAAATTTCCTACGTGGCCACTGGCCAAGCCCGCTAGTGCTGTGACGCTGCTGTCACTCCCATGGGTCAGATATAATGAAGCCCAAAAGGGCCAGCCTGACCTCTGACAACTTCCAACGTCTCGTGTTCATGAAGGGGAACATGGACTTATTAAAACTGGATTTGGCTCAGTTACTGGAGGAGGACGACTGAACTTGTTGACAAAGCCAGAGGCGTACACTTGTAGAGGCTAGAGGGGTTGAGTTGTACAGTGAGTTCAAGTTGTGTACAGTCACAGTGTTAACTTAATTTAACTTGTGTAATGTAATGTGTGTACAGTTACTACAGTTACAGTACAGTCTTCTCTAACGTGTCTAAGTCTCAAAATTTATGAAATTCAAATGATTAAATTTATTATTTAATTTATTTACTATTTACTTGCAGGAGGTGTTTTTGTTCAATATAATATATCAATATATGTAGTATTTTTATTTCTTCTACAATAGTGATTTATTGTAATAAATTATTTAGCCTTATTTTTAATAAAAACAAGGCTAAAACATTAAACATTAAAAAGATATAAAAACTTTTTATACCTCTTTAATGTTTTGGATACTTTTTATAGTTAAAATTGCGATTGCGGAATTTGCGGTTTGCGGAAGTGTTTGCGGAAGTGCCCAGCACTGTAAAAATTGGAAATATGGTTTGCGTTTGCGGGTTTGCGTTTGCGGCACCAAAAATGGCAAGCAGTTTGCGGATTTTCGGCTGCGGAAGGTAAGGTTTGAGTTTGCGGATTTGCGATTGCGGAAGTGATTTTGAGTTTGCGGTGCCCAGCTCTGGAGGGGTCCCGCGTCTTAGGGTACCTAAGCGCCAAAATTACAATTCGCCAGAAATCGCCTCCAAAGTTCAGCAATATTCTGGCAATAGTATCTCTGTTATTAATTGAGCTAGAACATTCATTTTTGGCTAAATTAGAGTTCTAAGTATGCTAATGAAGATGTTGATGAGGTTTTGGAATAGATTTTCATATTTTATATATATTTTTTAAAAATTTTATTTTCTTATTATGCCGAACTTTGGTTGCGATTTCTGGCACAGAATGAGGTGAAAAAAGTAGTTCGCTTCATAAGGTTTTCAACCATACTTCTAGTGTTAAGGTCATTATAACCCAAACCACGCGATAGAGGAAGGGTGAAAATAGTGATATCCATCAAAGACACGTTTCTGCCTGTGGTGGCGCTTAGGTACCTTAAGACGCGCAACCCCTCAATGATACACGCAGACCGTGCATGAAACAAGGAACTCTTCTGGGAAGATTAAATCCACTATAGTCCGAGTAAGTAGTGGTAAATGACAAACACAATAACAAAAACTATAGTGTTTGTCATTTACCATTACTTATTCGGACTATAGTGGATTTAATTATCCTAGAAGAGTTCCTTGTTCCATGCACGGTCTGTGTGTATCATAAAAAACCTCAGGGGACCATTCTGAGTTCTATCCCATACATATATTCCCTTAAGTGAAAACTATAATTTATGTCTATCCTCTTCCCCAATCTTGACAAAGCACGTAAAAAGTCGATGAATTACTTTTAAGACTCTACTAGCAGCCATATTTGGTGACGTGACCATTGAATTAACACTGCATGTGTTTCATTACTTTAGATCAGTGATGCACAAACCCTGGCCCGCGGGCCAAATGTGTCCCCCACGGGTCTTTTCAATTCAATGAAAAGGTTAGAATATAAAAGTGACCCAATTTATGACTTAGATGGAAAGTAAGTAGGCTAATACATTTAGTTATTTTCTTCGCTTGGCCCTCACATCAAAAAAGTTTGTGCACCACCGCTTTAGATTATGATCTAATTACAAGATATTACTAATATTGTAACTTTACTTCATATTATGAGGGCCAAAAATTGCCCAATACTGTAACTATAATAGCGCTTAACTATAATAACTATTATTAGTTATGACTAAAAACGAAATTAATTTTAATACTGCATTTACTGTACTTGTCTCAAAACATTAGATTTTGAATTGATTTTACAGTAGATCATAAAATCCTTTACTCCTGAACTGAACCAAACTACAGGGTGTCCACAGTGTCTTGTCACCTCAGTCTTGTCACCCATTTGAATGTGTGATAGCAGTAACAATACGATTGAACAGCGTGCCTGGGTTCATGAGCGACCACGTAATGCAAAAACCATTGAAAATATTCGTGCAGACTTCCAGGACCAATTCAATCGTGCAGCTCCTCCAAAAAGGACTCTGTTGAGATGGGAAAATAAACTTCACAACAGGAACTGTAAAAGATAAACCAAGAACTGGTTAATAAATGTGTCTGAAAGAAAAACGAAACTCAGTTAGTATTTTACTCGGGTGACAAGACACTGTGGACACCCTGTACTGATTGGATAATTTATCAACTTAATCGAACGTAATTACTTTAATTAACCTGATTTATTTAGGTTTAAGCTAAAATGTAGGGTATCTATTTGTTTAATAGGTTAGTCTGGTCAAATGAGTAAAGTGTACATTGTTTTCAACTGTACACATATTCTAACGAAATAGTACTGAAATTGAAATAGTACTGAAATTGAAGTCTTTATACTGGCATAAGCAAATTAAACAATTTCCATGATACATTTAGTAATAATAATAGTTTGTTGTTCTATTTATACATGTTCAGGGTACACATTAGGTGTGTGTGTATATATACACACACAAATGAATACAAAGCACACCAAATAGCAACAGACCGGCTGGTCCCTACGAGGCTGTCTGTTTAAGAAGGAAGGTTTTTAAAAGATGTAAGAAAATTTAAAGGTAAGTGAAAGTTTTAAACCAAAGTAAAGAAGAGAAATTTAAAGGAAGGAAAGAATTTTGAAGATAAAGTGAAAATTTTAAAGTAAAGAGGAGAGAATCTGAGTGAAAATTCCACAATATCTCTACGCGGTAACAGATGCTTCTAACTGTGTGTTTTAAGGCAAGCTAAGCATCTATCCTCCTTTTAAATAAGAACTCAACCGAATTAGTTTGAACTACGCTTGCTGGCAATCCATTCCACAAATTAATTATACGATTAAAAAAAAAATGTTTAGTTTATTAGAATTGAAATGTTTACCCACTCATTTCAGACCATTACCGCGAGTTCGATCTGTATTTCTGAGGGTGAAATATATTTCGGCGTCTACTAAAAACTTAATTTTGAACACCTGGATTAAATCTCAAATACGCCTTTTTACGAGTGAGAATAAATTGAACGTTTCTAAAAGGGCAGCGTTTGAGTTGTTTCTGAGTCTAGGAATCATCTTAGGAACCCGTTTGCTGCACTCTCTCCATTCTGTCTATGTTCTGTCGTAAATATGGGGACCAGAACTGAACGCAGTATTCCAGGTCGGGGCGTACTAAGGAATTGATGATGATGTTAGCATCGTTTTCTCTGATTTTAAATTCAAATGATCTACCAGTAAATCCTAAGATTGTATTTGCTTTTGTGCCCGAAGCTGTCAGAAAAGCAAATACAATTTTAGGATTTACTGTATCGAAGCGATACATTGTTTACTCGGTTTAAGTGTGTCGTCAATAATAATACCTAAATCTTTCTCTTCCATAATACTCGTTAGTGTCTTGTCGCGCATAAAATACTTTTCAGAACTGATCCCTGAGACACGCCACTGGTAACACTTTTCCAGTTAGACGCTTTGCCATTAATGACCACTCTTTGTTTCCGTCCACTAAAAGCCATTTTTAATCCAGTTGCGAACATTACCATCAATTCCGTGAGAATGAAGTTTTGAAAATTGAAATACTTTATTCAATTAAAAAAAAATTCAATAAATATTATATAACCTTTGTAAATTGAAAAGAATCTATATTATAATAAGAGAGCTGTCCGTCTGTATGTCTGTCCGTCTGTCCGTCACACTTTCAGAAATTGTGAGAAAAAAATTCAGAAATTGTATTACGGCGGCAATGTGAAGCTCAAGATTTTCGTGACTGTTCTTTTCTGTAGTTTAGCAATGGGGGATGGGTGGGGGTAATGGGGGAGGGGGTTAGCCCCCAAGTTGTATGAATGGGGGTGAGGAGGTTTTGGGAGATACCAGATTCAGAAATGTTGACACAATGTGAAGCTCAAAATTTTCACGGCTGGGTTCTTTTTTTGTAGTTTAGCCTGTCTAACCCTCAGCGAAGCGGCGGGAACTGTACTAGTATTAATAATACAATGACATGAATAATTGTGAAGCTCGACTATTTATTTTATTTAATTTAGCCCTTAAGCTTTAGGCTATCTACTGTTTTACTTTCGTCATATATATATTTATAATATCATTAAATAAATCGAAGACAAGAACGATTACGTCGAAAACAGTGTTGAGAATCTTTGATTAATTTATTAATTTCTAAGTACTTAACTATTTTGTCCCTAACGATCGTCTCCATAAGCTTACCAACTACTGAAGTCAGACAAATGGAACGATAATTTTCCGGAAGCGATTTGTCCCCTTTTTTTAAATAGTGGCGTGATGTTTGCAAGTTTCCAGTCGAATGGAACTTCTCCAGATTGTAACGATTTATTAAATACTAGCTAAAGTGGGCCCTATGGGCCCATTTTGCTAAACCTGCGGTGATAGAGCCTTCGGTCTCAGTAATTAGGGGATCCCCAGTTGCTGGGGAGTCAATTATTCGATCAATAAAACTATAGAAAAGAACGCAGCCATGAAAATCTTAAGCTTCACAAATCTTGATACAATGGGTTCGGATGTGAAGCTTAAGATTTTCATTGCTCCGTGGTTTTCTATAGTTTTATTGACCGAATAATTGAAAAGAACGCAGCAATGAAAATCTTAACGCGCTTGAGTAAAAAGCTGAAACAAAACAAAACACATCTATTTGTATGTTCAGAATACTGTAGCTTAATAGTAAAAAATACATGGTGTCTACTGTCTACAGACGAACGGACAGGACTGCCTTTTTATAGTATAAAAGATAAATATGAGAGGAGAGACTTTCGCGCAGTTCATTTCTCTAAGTACCCTAGGGTAGAACTTATCGGACCTGGAGTTTTATTAGGATTAATTTTACATATAGCCGAGAGTACTTTAGTTTCACTTATGGCAAAATCGTGAAGCTTTAAATGATCATCAGTGAACATGATTACGGGAAAAGGAATGTTGTTTATATTTTCGTTAGTAAACATGGTAGAGAAGAATTTATTTGAAACTTCCGTCATTTGTAAGTCATCTTAAATTTGTTCGTTGTTTTCGCCTATGAGTAGACCAATAGTCTGCAAAGCTACTTTTTTATTTCTAACATAATTATAGAATTCCTTCGGATTCGATTTAATGTGGTTCACTATTTAAAGCTCAGTTGCGCTTATTTTTGTTATAAATTTTTTGCTCCCCCTTCTCAATAGCTTGTAAGAATTTTCATCAGGCAAATTATTTGTTTCTTTCAATTTGAAATACACGTTCCTTTTAATGTTAAATTACTTTTAATTTCAGCATTCCACCATTTCATTTTAACAGACTTCGCCAGTCTTTTTGGATTACCTGAAGATCAGGGCCCCCAGCCTTCGTTAGTTAGCCTTATAAGGCTAACTAACGAAAATATCACGACTTAACCTAACCATTCATTAGGTCAACTGTACGACCTTGACGATTGGTTAGGTTAAGTCGTGATATTTTCGTTAGTTAGCCTTATAAGGCTAACTAAAGAAGGCTGGGGGCCCTGATCTTCAGGTGATCTTTAATTTTAACTTCAAATATTATTTGCCTGTGATCACTGGTGGAGAAGTAGTCTCTTACAGCGATATTATAAATTAAGTCCAGGTCTGTACTTAGGGTGGCCATTTAAAAAGGAGGACACTGCGTATGTGGCCGTACGTTAACATTATATATATATATATATATATATATATATATATGTATATATATATATATATATATATATATATATATGTGTGTGTGTGGTAACGTACGGCCACATACGCAGTGTCATCTTTTTTGGAAATGGCCACCCTAAGGACAGAATGCTCAAAAGGCGGACTGTCCGCCTAAAGCCGGGCGTCTGGACACCCTATCTGTACTAAAAACTAAATCTAGAATATTGCGTTGTCTAGTGCAGTGGTATTCAAACTTTTTCATTGGCGTACCCCTTGAAACATTATAAATGAATTTCGTACCCCTTCTCTATTTCAAAGGTAATTAAATGGGGTCTTTTCCGTTTGGGGGCGAGCAACGAATTTTAATGAAAATCGGTATACTAATGTAGTTTTGGTCACTGATTTCAAAAATAACTTTTTTTTTTTTTTTGGAGGAATGAAAAACAAACATATTAGAGCACTTTAAATAATTAATGTGTTTTAACTAGCTTAAACTAATTACAGAGGATTGTGTTAAATTTAGCCAGAGTCACAAACTGCTACTGTTTATGAAAAAGTGCTCTAAGTGTGGGAAAGTGTGTTCCTTTGATAAAAATACCCAGTTCTTTCGCTACCAAAAGCAAAGCGTCGGTCAAACGGTAAAAAGTGCAACTTTAAATTATCCCTAATGAAGAATACGTTTTTTGAAGGATCCCGGCAGATCTGCAAAAGTAGCAGAAAAAAATCAAGAATTATCACCAATTAAATAACTAAGGTTAATTGAATGCCCAGTTAGGTCAATTGAATGCCCGGTTAGGTCAATTGAATGTCAGGTTAGGTCAATTGAATGTCAGGTTAGGTCAACTGTACGCCCTTGACGATTGGTTAGGTTAAGTCATGATATTTTCGTTAAACACACATTAATTATTTAAAGTGCTCTAACATGTTTGTTTTTCATTTCTCAAAAAAAGAGTTATTTTTGAAATCAGTGACCAAAACTACATTAGTATACCGATTTTCATTAAAATTCGCTGCTAGCCCCACAACGGAAAAGATCCAGTAAATGGTCCTGTACAAAACTTATACAAATACGAGAATCACACATTTTTTGTACGTAGACAATTATTGTTACATACTCTATCTCAAATCTATGCATAATACAAAAGTATATCATCAATTTTATAGTTTAGTTACTACATACCATAAACTGGTCACTGCGATGTGTGAGACTGTTTTTCACTAACAAAATTTTCTATGCGTGAACGAATGTTGGACTGTTGGTGAGTGCAAGGATGAATCGTTAAAATACCAATACAGAGATTTTATTAGTTAATTAATTATCCAAAATATTACTGAATAAGTCTGAATCAAAGAAGCTACAAACTCTTCAAATTGCGTCAGCCAATCAGAATCTTTTCCCACATCTCTATATACAGGTTTACAGGGTTTATAGTCTGAATGAGATATTGGATCACCTGAAGATCAGGGCCCCCAGCCTTGTTTAGTTAGCTTTATAAGGCTAACTCAGGAAGGACTGCGTACCTCCATTTGAATACCACTGCTCTAGTGGGTTCCTTGACCATTTGAAAAAGCGAACTTTCGAGTAAACTCTCGTACAGTCGACGACTGAAATTAGACTGTAAAGTACCACCCCCCAATCCCTGCAAGGTAAATTAAGACCCCCCCCCATAATTATCGAATCTTGTTCGCTACCTACATAAAAATTAGTTTCTGAAGTCTATTATCACTATCAACAGTCTGAGAGGGAGGCCTGTATACTAAACCTATAATTAATTTTTTTCATGAGTTGTCTTTAATTTCAACAAACGTCGTATTTCTATTATCAGTTTCTGCAGTGTTTTTAATTATGGGTTTTAAGTGTGATCGAACCTGTAGTACTGTACCACCATCCCTTCTTTCTATTCTATCATTGTTAAACATCTCATAACCAAGAATATGATATTTTCCGAGAAAATTTCTACTCTCTGTATTTAACCAGGATTCAGTAATTGCTACAATCCCAAATTTTTGGTCAAGGACAATACTTAATAGGTTCATCAAATTTAAATCTTAAACTTAGAGTATTAACATAAAATACATTTATAAAATTCAGTTGGGTTGGGTTACGTTAGGTCACATTATGCCAGGTTAGATTATGCTAGGTTCAGTCAGTCATTTCACTGAAAATCTGAAATCCATATACTTGCATAAAGGTCGAACGTCGACATTGAGATTCGATTTTCTTCATGTAACGCGTATACAAGCACCGCCTCCATAGGCGGAGACTTCTGCAGAAGTAACAATCATTTTCAGATGTTATGAGGTTACTATTCTCTAAGAAAATATATGCAATGGTACTACTTTTATTATTCTTATTTCTCGTTAAATCGTTAGTTACCTTCAGTTTTTAATCTTGTACATCCTGCAACAGACGGAGGCCAATACTGGCTTTCGGGAGTTCTCGTAGGTGGAGTGTGGCTGTGGACGAACGAAGGACGCACAATGGAATATAAGTGGTTTGGAGAGAATCCTGTTGAAAGTGGAGAAATGTGCGCCTACATCTGCTCCGTCACAAAAAAGTAAGCCCTTTCATAAATATTTTTCTTGTTTAAGAAGCATAAAAATGTTCAAACAAATGACTTCAGCCAGTTCTCGTTGGCGAGTGAGTATAGGTTCATGCCAAAAGCAGATATGAATAGGTACCAATTGTTGTGTCCTGCAGTCCTGCACCACGTGAATAGCACTCAAACACCTGCAAACTACTAGATGATATGACGAAGTGACTTATTTTTTGCGGGGTTGCGACTGGGGGTACAAGAAGTTCACAAGCGACAATTTGTAACAAAATTCTAACAACTAACAGTGAATCAACAGCCTTCAAGAGACTCCTCCCTGCTTAAGACAGTGACTAGTTCTCTAAAGAGAAATCTTTTTGTACAAGACCGTGGACCAACACACCCTACTCGCACAATTACAACGGAAAGACATTTAAGTCATCAGAACCTTGCCATGATTTAACCATCAACTGATATGAATCCCTTTGAATAGCTCTGGAATAGACTCGACCGAACTCTAAGATGGAATCAGTAAAAACTTAATTTTTGATTCAAGTTTTTACGACAGAAATGGAATGTAATACCACAAATGTATGCTTATGAACTCAGACAAAATGAATGAGTGTCGCTGTTTTGCATAAAGTAAACTGTTCCTCTAACAATTATTAAGTCCATATTCTTCTTACTGGTGTCATACCCAGGTGTTCACTTTTGTCGTTGGCTCCACCCACAACATAAAAGGTTATTTATATATATATATACACACAAAGGTGGGCAGGACCGAATTCCAGGAACTCGGTCCTTTTTAAGGACCGTGAGCGGGAAAGTCGGTCCTTTTCTCAGTGAGGACCGAAATGAGGAGCGACGGTCCATTTTTAAGCAATTCCGGACGGTCCGGTCCGGACGGTCTTTTTTAGTGATTTTAGTGTGTTTAGTGATTATTTGAAGTTCTAAAGAAGATGCTAGTCTTGAAATGCTAGTCTTCTTGAAGGGAAACTCAAGCATTTAACTTAATAACTTTTTTTCACCATTTATGTATTGTATTAATTATAATTTACGTTAATAAAATTAAAGATTTCCGGTGTCTTTAATTTCATTTTTCATTTTAATCAAATTTTTCAATTATATTATATATAAGGACCGAGGACCGAGTCGTTCCTAGGTCCTATCTTCAGAAAGGACCGGACCGGGACCGTCGGTCCAGTTTGAGGCAAGGACCATGACCGGGACCGTCGGTCCTTTTTGAGGCCCGGGTGCCCACCTTTGTATATATATATATATATATATATATATATTGGGATCAAGTAAAGATAAGCACCCCAGCCTTCTTTAATTAGCCTTATAAGGCTAACTAACGAAAATATCACGACCTAACCTAACCAATCGTTAACTCAACTGTACGCCCTTGACGATTGGTTAGGTTAGGTCGTGATATTTTCGTTAGTTAGCCTTATAAGGCTAATTAAAGAAGGCTGGGGGTGCTTATCTTTACTTGATCCATATATTGTAATAAGTAATAACGTGGGGGTGTTAAACCCCATTAGGTATTAGGTTATCAAATAGACATAAAAGGTACTTACCAGATGCTTTGACTTAGATCTTTCAGGCCTACCATTTGTGCCAGCGTCAACCAACCTCGGCCAACTTAGTCCTAATTTACTAATTTAGAAGGTATAGACATTACCCCTAACTGACATAATAATTAGACAACTTAACCTAATCACAAACCAATCACTTTCGAAGCATCACCAAATTAAATTTAGAATCAACGATTGCTGCAGATAGAAACATACATTCTATTTAGGTCAGCCCCATAAACGAATAGACCGCGTCGCCTCTTCATCTTTTTGTGTTGCCATTTAGTTCTCTTTTGTGACCTTTCCCTTCAGTGAGTTTAAGACATATATATATATATATATATATAATATATATATATATATATATATATATATATATATATATATATATATATATATATATATATATATATAATGAAAATTATTTCACGAAAGTAACACGTGAAAAATATTTATGATGAATAAAAACTACGAAGGAAAGGAAACACAGAGTGGTGCTCAAGCGCTTTCGTCTAATGACATCCTCAGGAACACACACACACACACACACACACACACACACACACACAGAAAGAGAGAGAGATAGAGATTTTAGGTATCATTATAATCAGTAGGTACTAGGTAAACACATTATATGTCCGCAATTACTTTAATGATTAAATAATATTTGACTAAATCCAAGCTTATTACTTTTTTCCAGATACTGGGATGAAGACTGTTTTCTGAAACGAAAGTTCATTTGTGAAAAAAGAAATGATTGTACTACGCATTACCCAGGGATCAAAAAATGAAGTTGTAATTACCCCATAGACCAGTGGTATTTAACCTCGGGGGTAATTAGGTCTTTCTCGAGGGGGGGGAGACGAGCTAGCGCCACTGCCCCAAAAAGTGAGTTATGGTTCCACTAAAATTGTGTTAGTCTTTCCTAATTTTCCTTTTCAGATATTTGTCATTTAAAATGGGGAGGGGCTAATTACGGTTTTGTTGGCTAGCTCAAGGGGTAACGATGCGAAAAAAGGTTAAATACCACTGTCATGAACCATGTCCATTGTCCATGATAGGTTAGCGCAATATATATATATATATATATATATATATATATATATATATATATATATATATATATATATATACTGCTGTGCAAAAGTCTTAGGCACCAGACGCTTCATATCAATAGCGATATTGATTCAGTAAAGTAATTTTACAGGCTAAAAGGCATTCTTTGTTAAAATAAGACCCAAATTATAAGCGTCATTAGAAACACGTCTTTGAAAATAGGATATAATTGTTTTAACACATCTTAGTGAAGCTTTAAGAAAATGTAGTCGAACTTTTTGTCTCATTTTATGCTGTAGACTACATGTAGAATTAATTGCTTTTTCTATAATTTTTTTAGTATTCTTTTATAATGACTATAAAATGTAAGAATAATCTATGTTATCCACTGTAAAATAAAGTCACACACTATATTTGTTTAGGAAATGAATACTCAAATTTGTTAATAAAAAATCGTAAGGTTTAAATGGAAAAATAGTCAAGTTCACTTTTGTACCTCTGAGTAAAGTCTTTGGTTTTGTCACATATATGATACTTATCAGTAGCGGATCTAGACTTTTCGAAAGGCGGACCTTTAAAATATAGTTAAAGACCAGGTTTCTGGTAGTAAATATTGGAGCTAATTTGATTGACGTTATCTAATCCATTTGTTCAAAGTATTACCTGAATCAGTCATTTAGAGAGAGGAAGCTCCTATAATGTGAATACTACGCAAAGAGTTTACAAACACATTAACCTTGTCTCTACAAATGTTTCAACCATTAATAAATGAATACGTAAAGCTGGAAAACATACTTTAATTGAGTATACGAAGGGAATTATTATTTTTATACAGTTTCTAAAAATAAAATTGAAAGGTAAGTTGGCACGTACTTACAAAGGTGGTGTTATTTTTATAATTTTAAAAATTATGTACTTTTTTGCTTTTAGAAATGAAAAAATTTATTATAAAAAAATAAAGCATTTGGAAGGGGCGCCAAGATTGAACAAAAGGGGCGCCAAATTGACCAAAGGGGGAGGCGTTTCCGACCTCCCCCCCCACACGTAAATCTGCTAGTGATGCTTATATTCTGATACGTTATACACGAACTACGCTCCGTAAACATCGATTCATATTTCTATATCAATTTCTCCAAGAGAGGAACGAATAAAATGAACTTGTCTAGTTTCGCAATGGAGCTCAAAATATTGCATTCATATTTTTTTAGGATAACTTCGCAGTTTTATTGTTAACAATTACGCGACCAGATTGGTCAGCATCAGTTACAGAAAGCGCACACTCGCTTATAGTTACATACACGCATACAGTATGTGCGCATCTGCGCTGTAGAATATGGAATTTAATATGATTATTTTTAATATGATTTTTAATTAAATGGAATTTAATAGGATTATTTTAATGACTTGTTAATTAATTGATTGTTGATTGAAGGGTTATGAAACTGATCATTGCCTATAACGATTGTTTATTTCGAAACATTGACGAGAGAGAGAGTTTTAAAAGGGTAACCAAGCGTGTCAAAGCTCACAATATGACCTTTTCTTTTAACTAATGGAACGTTTCAGCAAGTTTCTGCCTCTGACCTCTGACTTTGATAACGCTAAAATATTAGCTGTAGTTAATAATCTGGCGGAAAGAAATTTGTTTAGTCCTACATTATTAATAATTCAAAACCGTTAATCGAAACAAAGGTGCATTTAGTCAGATTAGTTTTTCTTTAAATGTTACATTTCGGATTTGGGGTCTTTTACCTAACCCGGGGAACAGCCAGGAAGGCTGTCTTATTTTTGACAAAACGAATAGGAAAAAAAAATTAGCCAGCAGTGATTGTCACAGGGACATTTTCTAAATTTTAATTTTTTCAGAAAACTTTTTTCTGGGTTGCAGAGAAAGAATTTTGGCGAAAAGGGATAATGGAATTCTTTCAAACAACACCCACAATTCGGGACGAAAGTTCCAAACTCATTTACACTGTGAACGGAATTCGAGAGAACATGTAATTTGGAACGGCAATTCCATGAAAAGTGACTACTGTAAACACCCTAGAACAGGGGTGGGCAACCTTTTTAAGTGAGCGTGCCAAAATCGTCAAATCTTTGATGCAGAAGTTAAATCTTTACCATTTTTTAGCAGAAAACATTAAGTTAAAATATAAAACTCAGCGAAGAATTTGGATATTTATTTATTTTAATTTTTTTTAAGGTGAGCCCGGGGAATCGCGTGCCGGAAAAAAAGTCGTTGGCGTGCCACGTTTGGCACGCGTGCCAAGGGTTGCCCACCCCTGCCCTAGAAAGTCCTTAGCACAAAACATATTAATTTCTAGTATTATTAATAGAAGTAGTAGTAGGAGGCCTTAGAAATATGTAGTACCTCTTGAATGGCCAGAAACACAGTATATGCTGGTCTCGAAGTAGTAATTTTAAACTTTAAATACGTTGGTATATTTTGGTTTGATTTTAAGCTGATAACCATGCAGAGTTGCCAACTTGGATATATGGAAAACCAGAAAATCAAGGACGAAAAACCGGTATTTTGGACAAAAAAAAAGTATGATGCAAAAGTCAAGGTTTTATTGAAAACCACCAATATATTATAGTACAGAATAACATGCACAAGCATTAACTTTCATGCGTGTTCTTTTATAATGTCCTTAGTAGCTGCTAATTAGTGACAAAGTTACGTGTTTTAGTGCGTCAAATTAATTATTTCCGAAATAAAAAGTGGATATATTATACGCATACACAGACTGAAGACGGGTATGTCCGGGGTGAGTAAACGGCTTTTTTAAAGGTTTATTTTGAATGAAACAAATATTTTAAGATATCAGAATTTATCATGAAAAAACGGAACACGGAATCTGATAGTAAAAATTGGGAAAATCCCGAGAAAACGGAATAGTTGGCATGTATGACCATGTACAACTAGAGACAGCATATTTTGTAAACAGTATTGTATTAGTGATTCTTTTGCATTGTTATTAAAATTCTGATTGGGATATAGTTCCAACCCAGACTAAAGGGAGACACAGAAAATTGGCTAAGTACAAGGTCAATGAGTACCCGCACCATCTGTTGTAAAATTTAAAATCTTTCTTCGAATTTATTTTTGAAAAATGTTAACTTCTAGAATTTAAAAAATTAAAGTCAAGGAAAGATTTAAGCGTGCACCGTCTTTTTGTCCGGCGTCTTTTCGTCCAACGTCACTTCGACCACGTCTTTTCGTCCAACTGTTTTTTCGTCCAACGTCTTTTCATCCAATGAAATAGTAAAATAGTAATAAATAAAATTAGAAAATTGATTTTATTAAACCTAAAACACATATAGCTTTAGATTAGGATGGTTTACAATATGGTAGCTACATGACCTTGGCAACGTCTGACGTCCAATGAGAAATGAGAGTTTACAATATGCGAGCTGCATAATCTACAATCATTTTCCTTAAAAGATATACAGTTACATGGTCGTCAGTGAATTGTTTGGGCATTTTTCTATTATTTTCACGTGAGTAATATCCCTTAGAAAAGAGAAATGGCGAAATTCATAAAGTCTTCGAAAGGTAAGACTAAGTTAGCAGACGAAAACAATTATGTGTATGACTTTCACTCCAGAAATTCAAAACTGGAAAAGGATTATTGGCGGTGTGAGAAAAGAAATTCGTGTTCTGTGCATATTCATACAGTAACGGATAATGATATACCGGAAGTTGTGTATGTATCTGGCGTTCACCAGCATCCAGCTGAAATTGCTTCTTTAAATGCTAGAATTGCGGTTGCTGAAATGAAGGATGAGACAGTTCAGTCTATTGCAAAAACCACTCGTAACCATTATTTCTGAAAGAGTCACGAGTCTTGATCAAAACACCCGTGCCCAACTTTCTTCCATCCCAGTGATTTCAAGAACCATACAAATATGCAGAAAAAAAGTTGAAGGAATTCCTACTCTTCCAAATAGCAGACACGGCTTTGAAATTCCAGATGAGTTTAGAAAATTTAGTAGTGGTGAACTGTTTTTAAGATTTGACTCTGGTTCACAGGATACCCAACGTATTTTAATATTTGCAAGTTAAATCAAAGCTGGGCACTTGCGGTTTTTTTTGCGGTACTGCGGTACTGCGGTACTACCGTTGGTCGGTACCGCGGTACCGCGGGAAATTTGAATGCGGTAGCGGTACTGCTGTACTTTCAGCGATCCTTTGCGGTACTGCGTTATGCGGTACCGGTTTGGTAGTGCGGTAGTAGTACCGCAGTACCGCAGTACCGCAAAAAAACGCAAAAAAAAACGCAAGTGCCCAGCTCTGTAAATTGCAACTGACAGTGCACTAAATGACCTTGCCTCGCATTCTACTTGGTCATGTGAAGGAACTTTCAAAGCTGCACCTGATCAATGGACTCGGCTATTTTGCATCCATGTGCAAATCGGAGAATGCAGTTTTCCGCGTATATTCGCACTGTTACCAGATAAATCAAAACAAACTTATCAACGACTATTCTCACAACTGAAAGTTATACAGCCTTTAGTAAATCCAAGTGAACTGATGGTCGACTTTGAAATTGCCATTCATAAAGCATTCAGTGCTATTTTTCCAAGTTGTTCAATTGTAGGTTGTTTATTTCATTTAGGACAATCATTATATCGGAATATTACTGACTTGGGTTTAAGGGAAAAATACAATACTGATTCTGAATTCTGCTTAAAAATAAGATGCTTTTCAGCATTGGCCTTCCTTCCTGTGAGTGATGTGGAAGAAGCTTATGAAGAACTCACAGATGATGAAGAAATTCCAGGGAAGTTTATAACTTACTTTGACTTAAATTATATGGGTGTTGTGAAAGGTCGCGGTGCTAGGCGAAGGAGAGAAGTCCCAACTTTTCCATTGGAATTATGGAATGTTAATGAAAGAATACTTAATGATTTGCCGAGAACAAATAACGCTTTAGAAGGATACCATTCCTCGTTAAGGTTTTCTGTGGGCGCAACTCACCCTAATATTTGGCGGCTTATAAGAACTTTGGAACATGAAGAATGCTACATTCAAACAAAAATTACGCACATTCTTCGAGGTGACGTTGCAACTAAACAAACAAAATACAAGAGAATTAATCAGCGTTTGCGAACTTTGGTTGAAGGATATGATTCTACTAAGAAACCCGATTTTTTGCGAGGTGTGGCCTTTAATCTTCATTCCTTTTAATGATTAAATGTGATATGATATGTATATGTGTAATTGCATGTGTTGTAATTTTTAAAATTCTCTAAATTCTCTTGTTTTATGGATTTAAACATTTTCCAATTTAGTTGTATGTTCTTCTGAACGAATAAAAATAAATTGCCTTATTTTAATGGTTTTCATTTTATTTCCATTTATCGGACGAAAAGAGGTTGGACGAAAAGACGTTGGACGAAAAGACGTTGGACGAAAAGAAGTTGGACAAAAAGATCCCCCACCGATTTAAGATTTTAGTTTCGCCAAAATGGTTGAATTTGAGAAAAAGGTTTGAACATTCATTTACTTTCTCTACGGTGAAGAAATATGAACTTTTTATTAATAAATGTATATAATCTTCTAAATAATTAATAAATAAGAAAAATAGGAAATGCTTCAAAGAGGGAAGGACATCATCTTGAAAAATGCAACATTCGTTTCTCTGAACGCCTACCATACTACTGACATGACTATTACCTATAATGTACGGTTCATAATAATAGTTTCCTGTTTGACAAAACAAAGGGAGCAAGATTCAGTTAGACTGAGGCAATTGCATTCTCTTTATTCTATACCGCTCCGAAAACGAAGCTCATTTCTTTTCAAAAGTGGAGAATGGAAACTATCTAGAGTAGTTGCAGTTTGTCTTCGGTTCATTTGAAATGTAAACAAAACAGTGAAACAAATGAAGCTCCAATGAAAATGGCATAAATGCTATAAAACATTTAATTTTTGCTGCAAATACTTATCTGTGAGAGGGAAACCTTTTCCCAACCTTACAACCATAAATGAACACCAGTAACGAATCATGAAGTGAAAAAGTTACTGAGATCACGTGAGGATTTGAAGCAGTGGAATTATAGAAAACTGGGTTTCAAATCTTTGGATTTTAGTAAATATGAATCGTATCTTCATTGGTTGGTATTATGGTTTCACGAGATGCAGTTCCAAATTCAGGAAGAACACGTTTCAGAATTTTATTTTGTATAAAATGCTCAAAATCAGGAAGTTTTACGCGAGAAATTTCAGTTCAGGATACAAATAATTCACTCTATGAGAATCCTCTGTAATCTGTATTATTCGCGCAAGTTTCAAGAAAAGTGAACGACCTCTTAGAACGAAACGAAGAACGAAAGTTAAACTTCTCGTGATTTTATTCATAAACGAAGAATATTCAGTGTTTGATCACGAATGAAAATGTTTCAATAAAGTTTTGAATCTCTTTCTGAAACAATAAAAGACAAACTTTCGTAACGAATATTTACAAAAGAGATCCATTGGTAAGTTCACTAAATTCGAGGACGAAGAACGCCTCTAGAGAGGTTGTAGGGCTTTTAAGACCTAGAAAAACTCGTTTTCCGTAAAGATAAACAAAAATGAAAAAGTTAAACAATATTAAACCTAAGTACAGAGGAATAGCTAATTCACCCAATGATGACAGTTAAATTATCACTGTGGGCAGACAGAATATGAAGTAAAGTGTAGTTATAATGTGGCACTCACAGTTGGATAGCTTTATGGAACCCATTAGTTATGAATATGAGCATTAGTGGATCCAGGAGCGGGGGGACCAAAGGTCCCTCCCAAAGCTGATAAAGGTGGAGCTAACACCACTTTTGGCACCCCCCCCTCGCAAAAACAAACCACGTAAAATACTTATTCTTACACTTTCACTTTTTCTTCATGTTACCTACAGAAGTGTTTTTTTACATCTACCTGCTTTTTTTCTATTTAACTGAAATCCGAACATTCAGGCGTGCAACCAGGATTTTCTAGAAGGTGGAGGGGAATCCCGATATTAAACCATATATTAAAAGTCCATACAAAGGATGATCCAAAACGTATTAATTATTAAGACGTTCCCAGAATAATCTAGCAATTCTATCTTCCTGTATAACAACGAAAACTAAAAATGTAAATCGTAAATTTCATAAAGAAACCTTCACATAAGATACTATATCAGCGATACATAATACAAATGATACACAATACAACTTTTATATATATAGTCAGGGACCACAGGCCCTGAATTTAGGGGTTGTAGACACCTCATGCTATATTTGGTTGCCCAGCATTTTTCAATACTTTAGACCTTCCAGAATAACATTCCAGATGGCAATCCTATGAGATCAGTGTACTTCACTCCGAAAATTTGACTCACATAGGCCTATGGGGTTTCCGAGTGGCCGATTGTAAGTAATGGATTATTTTATAATTTACATTGTAAAAATATTATTCTATAGTCATTTTTGGTATCAAAATATCTGAAATGATAAAGTACAATAACCACAGTGAAAATAAATATGAATATGGCTTTATTTGAGGGCACCAGTGGCATAATATTAAAAATAATACCAGAAACGCACTTCAGATTTTGTTGGAAAAAACAAAATCTGTCATAGTGATCTTCATACATACTCATTACTTATTGTTGATGTATTAAAATTTCCCATTTACTTATAAGTAATATATCACAGCATAATTAAAAAATAAAAGAGAACAGCATGTCTTTCTAGAACAAAATTTTGGATCACCCTCTTAATTTTGCGTGAGACCAGACTTATACAAATTGCAAAGTAACATGAGCATTTACTTTGTGAAACATATAGTATTGTGTCATTACTTCTGAAGCCATCAAAGATGGTTTTAAAAAGATGAAATTTCTAGTTTTTAACATAACATAAATATTACAGCTTTATCAGAATCATTAAAATACTTCATCAGTCATCAATGCCACTGTCATCAGAGTCATTGTTATCTGCAAGGTTTCTGAGGGATACAACCCTTACACATTTATCTTCTTTTCCTTCACATTTGCATGCTAAACAACGCAGTACTTGAGATTTACCGCAGGAACAGTTCCTAGAGCATTTGCTTACAACACATTTGCAAATTTTAAGAGATTCTGTAAGTTCTGAGAATGACGGCAAAGTCATAGGTATTGACTCAAATGTGTGATGCCCATTTTCCAGTCGAAAGTAGTAGCAGGGGGTAGAACTGGCACAGAGATATGGGCTTTCTTTTGCACAAAAATGGCGAACAGTGATCGTGGCAGACGCTACTTGAATGCATCTTCCGTCGGTGGTAAACTTCTAAGATCCTTGGCTTTTCCTCCACTGATGAACAAATGTGTACGAGTACGAAGCGCTGCCAGAGATGAGAATGCTTGTCCACCGTACAGTGCCATAAGAAGATGACTGGCTTTTGTTATGAAGTCCTCTGTGACATCATGGTTGTCATCTCCATATGCAGATAACAGCTTACATTCTAATTGGTGACGGATCTTGAGCACTTTAGTTTTTCCAATGCCATAGATGAAGTTTGTTTCATTTTTGCCAGAGAAAGCATGGAGGAAAGATTGAAGCTTGCAGTCATCTGGGCCTAACAATTTTGCCAACTCGTGAACTGCCAGCCACTGACAACTGACAAGGAGACATTCTGATCCATACATCAATGTCTTTCAACAGTGTAGAAGCATAATACACCAACATGACAATAATATCAGTGTCACTGCCATGAACCACAATGCGTTTAGCCCCGAGGTGCTGTGTACTATAGATGGCATGTAGCAGTATGCGTATATCACATTCTTCCTGACATGAGACAATGTCATAATTGTTTGTGATGCTGGTTGGTTTGATACAGATGCTTTTTGTCTCATCACGAGATGTTCCTGATAGGTAGAGGCTAGTGGTTATTGATTGCTGTGCTTCTGGCTTTTCCCATGAACTACAAATAAAATCTTGTAGTTTTGCAATGTTGATATCAGATGCCATGAACTCTTCCCATCGGGGTGTCTTAATGGCTCCTCTTACCTCAAATTTCTTGTATGGTTTCTCATCCTTTCGTCTTTGTTGCTCCGCTTCTTTTCTAGAATCATCATGGTCATACCTGTCACCTGGGAAGTGAATGTTGATGCAGTTGTTTCCTGCAGCTTTCTGAGAAGTCTGGCTTGGTACAGGTTGAATGTCTCACCATCAAGAAACCGATGCTGCTGAATGAAACACATGGTATCCACTACTAGAGCAATGCACATGTCAAAAGCTGGTAATATATCTTCCATTTTCAGTTGAGTTTCTTTCATCACATCTCTCAGCCATGCTGCCTTATTGCCATGCCGCATCGATCCATTTGATTCAAATAGGGCTGGCGGAACCTTGAAACATTCAAACTCTCCAATTGTTTCCTCAACATTTACATCTTTTCCAATAGCTTTCAATTAAAGAATCCGCTTTAGAATAAGGACTTCATTGATCAGCTCGACCTTTTGCTTTTGAGGAGGAGACTGTTTTTGTTTATTGTGCAGCTCTACGAACGTGTGAAGCTTTACTTTTAAAACGTTCTTTAAGTTGTCATTCAAACATTTTTTTCAGTTGATTTTTGCCAATTTGCTCTACATTTTCCAAATCCTTCTTTATGGCTATAGTGGCCGCTTGTCCAGTAAAAATATTAATAATATCATTGGAGTCCACTGTAAAAGAGTTGATCATCTGCTGCTTGATGTATTCCACTATTTAGTTGACTATTTCTTGTTTGCCTTCTTCATGGTGCTGTGTGACATTTCCATGGTGTGAAAGGTTCATCATTTCTTTGAACTGCAATGATACTTCAGAAAACACAGGCTTTGTGTAGAGCTATTTTGTTCTTGTTTTGTCATCTAGAGTGATGCCTGTCAAACCACTCATGCTTTCCTTCGCATCCCTGTTGTAGAACTGTTCAAGAACCATGTCACTTGGTACGCCATTAAAAGAACCAGCCTTTCTTCTCACAACAAAGTGACTCTTCATAAAATAGTGATAGACTTCTGGTGCTGTGTTCTTAAGGTTTTTCACTTCCTTCAGATACAGTGGAAGGAAGTAGCTATACTGTAGTTGTGATGACCAGCAGTAACAATATATGGGAGCATGTTACTGGCCTCAGCCAAGCTCTGTTCTCAATTACCTGTACAATGTGAATTGGAGAAGCATATCAATCATCTTGATGTAAGTTTTCTAGAGAACATGAGTGGGTGACTGCTTTGCTTCATCAACATATAAATCTATCTGCTCCTGTGGTACTGAAAAAGAATCCAATGGAAGTCTAGTTTCACTGATGTGGAGTTCGTCGTTTTGATCTTTGTCCAGCAAATTGCAAATCCTTTCGAGATCATCAGCTAGGTCACGGAATTGACCACCGGCATTCCTTTCGATATACCATTCCTCAAATGACTCCATGTAAAGCTTTGGCAATACCTCACGTAATAATTAGTGTGCACACATGCACTGATAGTAATCCCCGGCTGGTCTAAAAACTTTGTTAGCTGTTCCTTCCCAAAAACTTAGATATACAAAAATTAACTAAATAAAATATAACAAATCTTTAATGTACAGAAATAATGAGTAGTGAATGTATGTGAAGATCACTATTACAGATTTTATATGTTTTTGCCAACAAAATGAGAGGCGCTTTTTGGGGATTATTTTCAACAATTTGCCTCTGGTGCCCTCAAATAAAGCATATTCATATTTATTTTTACTGTGGTTATTGTACCTCATCATTTCGGATATTTTGATACCAAATATGACTATAAAACACTATTTTTACTATGTCAATTATAAAATAATCTGTTTTGGTTGTTGTTAAATTAATAGTTTAAAATATACAGTAGTTTCCACAAAATCACATTCGAACTCGGATTCCGATAATTCATCAGCATTTTTATTTTCATAAATTTTCTGATTTTTTCATTAATCTACAATTATTTTCTTTTACATATACAAATGATCTTTTTCAGTTAATAATGTCTCATGTAATAACAATATACATAAAATAGTCAGATAATTAATCAAACAGTATGCCAGTATACTAGGTTAAGTGGCTATGTTGGCCTTATTTTTGTATTAAGTTCAGTGTATACGTAAGATTGTACTTGTATATTAGGTTAAGTAGCTATGGATTGTGAATGATCCGCAATAAAGAAGTTTTGTTTTGTTTATTTTTGTATTACTTACAACCGGCCATTCGGAAACCCCATTTGCCTAATATACTGTAAGTCAAATTTTCGGAGTAAAGTACACTGATCTCAGAGGATTGCCCTCTGGAATGTTATTCTGGAAGGTCTACACACACTACAGTATTGAAAAATGCTGGGCAACGAAATATAGCATGAGGTGTCCATTTTAACCCTCGTGCGATTCCAAGGCAGTTGAATAGCTTTTATTATAAATCTTGAATTGTCTTTTAAAAAGTTAAAAAAAAAGTCTTTATCTATGTTCGCTAGAACTGTTTTATCGTTAATTAATTCGGTAGCACACGCCTAACCCACAAAACACTGACACGACTCAGTGCGAATGCGGTCCTAAGTGCGAAGCCGCCACCCATTGACAGGTCAGAGACCAGCCTGAGCAGATCGGATCGAGTTAACTTAGCACAATTCCGATGTGGACATCATCCCAACTTACAGACATATAAACACAGATTAGACAACTTCACAGACGACACCTGCCACCTGTGCCAGGACACACTACAAACAATTGAACACATTATGACAGACTGTACCCAGGGCCGTAACTAGGGTTTAGAAATTAGTGAGGTCCAGATTTTTTTCGAGCGCGGCGGGACGAGCAAAATTCAGACCAAAATGACATCTACAAACACAACCCAAGCTATACACTAAACACAAAACACAAAACGCTCGACGCTCCCTCTTTTCAAAAGAAAAGCGGTAATATGCGTTTCATACACGGAGAACGGTTCAGTCTCTTTTTTTTTTTAGGAAATAATTACCGAGGTCCGGACCTCGGTGACCTCATAGGTAGTTACGGCCATGGACTCTTGACTGCGTGCGTTAGTGTGTGTCAGTTTGACAGTAACAGTCAGTATTCAGGGTTGCCAGGTTTGGCTAATTTTAGCCAATTTGGCTAATTCCATTCATGGCTGGCTAAAGATATTTCGAAAGTACTAGCCAACAACTTTTAGGCTAATTGGGCCTATAACCAGAAATCTGACTGAAATTTATATCTCGTTTTATATTTCTTTATCTTTTTATTTTATATATCTTATATTTTATCTTATATTTTCATTTATATATATCATATACAGTGCGTTCGAAAAGTGTCTCCGCAATCAATCAACGCTTTAAAAAAAAGTGTTAGACGAGTTGCTCCGTGCCCTCAAAATGGTGGAAAACACTTTCAACACGTGCCGTAAAATCAAAAGGTTACGTAATAAAATCACTAAATCATGGTTGAATGAAAACATGGTAGTTTTTCAATTTCCTACGCGTTTAACATAGCACTGCGGAGAGACTTTTCGAACGCACTGTATAATTTATATCTTCATAGACCCTACGAGTTACATATATTCTCTCTAATACCGCACTACTACAAACTTATTTTTTATTAAAAATCTATTAATTCTCTTAATTGTAACAATGTTCTTTTGACGTAATAGTATAAAATCGTATAGATTTCAAAATATTTTTTATTTCGCCAAAATTACTGTAGATCTATAAAAATTTATGTAGACCTGGCAATACCGCATCCGAGCCTGGCTGTGTTACCATTCTCTTTTGGCAAAAGTTAGAATCTATGAAAATGCTTTAGAAGTAAAATGTTTCAAAGAACTCACCGAAGTTGTACTTCATGCCATTTTTATTCCAATAAGCAATGCTTTTGTGGAACGCGTATTTTCCTTTGTGACAAATACTAAAAGTGAGAAGCGCAGTAAAATAAATGTAAATATATTAGAATCTATTTTATGAATACGATCTCATTTAACTGGATGGTAACTTTGCCCAGCACTAATGATACTAATATCGGTGAGAAGGATGAACATATCTTGGAGAATATAGTTTCTACTGATTTTTAATTATTTATTAACGTAAGTTTTGTTTTCAGTTATTACTCTTTGCGTTTGTATGTTTGTAAATTTTAGTATACAATGTATATAGTTACAGGGCCGCCGCTTCCATTAGGCGAGGTTAGTAAATGCTAAGGGCGCCAAAGATCTGGGGGGCGCCAGCGCCTCCCGCCCTGTGCACGTCTGATAGTATTATGTAAGAACAACATGAAAAAAATAATGAAGGAATGAGAAGCATAGACAAATGATGAAAGGTTGTACGACGTATGTACACCAGTTTAGCTTGACTGATATTTACATAATTAACTTATTCATCTTATTGGGTCATTATAGAACTTTCACTATCACGACCTTTAACCCTTTAGGGACGGGAGTCATAAATAAGCGATTTAAAAATGTTGCGCGCACAGACGGGAGTCGTCAATAAGCGACTCGGCTTATTTACGGCTTAATATGAGTTCCGGGAGTCGTCAATAAGCGAATAACCGTTTTTATGTGACATATGCACTTCTTGCTTGGAAAAAAACAGTAGATATGTCCTTTTTGCACGCATATTTTAGCACTTTTGAGCGTTCTGATTTGTTACTACATATGCCTCGCTTTACTCGCTGTTTTGATTGGTCATGACACTTTCTTGAACTGTGAAATGATTTTATAATTTTATAATAAATGTATGTATTAGCAAATTAAAATAGATCAGTGTAAGGCAAATAGTTTCTTCAATATGGTACCTTGATTACTTTGTGGGCAAACCCAATCGTGAAGTGGGAGGCGGGTGGGGGCGCCAGCTGCAGTCCTGCTAAGGGCGCCAAATAGGCTGGCGCCGGACCTGTATATTTATTTAGTCTAGTAAACAGGTTATATATATATAAATAATAGGCTATACTGTAATTGGCTAAATTTGGCTAATTTAAAAGAGCAGTGTGGCTAATTTTACTTGAACCAACCTGGCAACCCTGGTCAGTATCACTAGTGTTGAGCTCAAGGTCAATTTATTACGGCGTTGATGTGAACTTGTACTGAGGTGGACAGTATTAATTTCGTTCAGTTTGCCATTTCTAGCATCTAAAACAGTAAATACGTGTATTATTCTTGAAGAAAATACTGTACCTTAATTAATAATCAAAATGAAGAGACAGGCTCTGTTTCCAATTTTTAAACAAAAACAACAGAAAACAACAGATTTGCAAAATGAAGATAAAGCCACCACCATTCAAACTTCGTCCACTTCTAGCATGACAAGTCACGCAAATATCAGAAAAAACTAGTGACCCTGTTGTTTATGGCTCGAGTGATAGTTCATCGCCATCACCGATAAGAACATAAGAAATTTTTATAGTGGGCACACTAGGGGCCACTTCGGCCCATCGAGGTGGCTCCACTATGTAAAAACTGCCTGTACATTGGCAATAACCAATTTTTACAAAACTAATTAAGTATCAATTTAAAACTAAAGATAGAATCTCTGGATCCAGAGGATCAAAGTTATAATAGGCTACTATCCACAAATATGTTACACACTATATCTTTTATAACTGACATGCAAATATAGGGTCATTCTCTGTCAGATCAACCAGTGCCTAACACCCTCATCTCTCAGATTTTGCTGAAATTTGGTTTATAGGGAGTTTGTGGGCCCTGAATCCATTTCTGAAATTATAAGGTCAATCCGACCAACGGTTCAAGAGATATGACCTCGGGAAATTTGAGGTCACTTGCGAGGTCACTAACATTTGGCGACCCATAACTTGGGTAATAATGGTCACAATTATATAAAAGTATATATATTTAGAATCAGAAAACGACAAGGAATCCAAATATGCAAGTTTTAGAACTCTAGGTTGAAAAATAAAAAAGTTACACTGTAACCAAAATTTGAGGTCACGATTTGACCTCTGGGGTATCAAATGAGAATTTTTTTTTTAAATGTAAAAAATGAAGGCATAGGCATTGGCTATTAGAATCAGCAAAAAAAAGTTTGTTTGTTAGTATTTTTCATGTAACTAACATATAAGTGAACACCATATTCATAAGTTGTGCGTCAATTCTACCTATTTTTTCACACTTAAGCTCATAATTTGACCTATAGAAATTAAAATTACATTTTTTTATAGATATAAAAACAAAGGCAAAAAATGTAAAGTTGTATTTCACTGCTAATCTACACTGGCAATAATAGTTATAATAGTGAAAGGGGAAGACCTACTTAGAGGATTCATGTGCTAGCCTAATACAATTTTTGCATGCTCAATGCTCTTATCAATTTCTTTTTGTGGAAAAATGTATTGAATTCTGCTGCCTCCTCTTAGGGTAGGACAACTCATTACAGTTAATATATGATGTCCTGGCACTGCACATGAATCCTTGTTTGATGGATAATAATATGCACTTGATCCTGATGACCCAGAGGGATGTAGAAAGTTCACAGTGAAATCATCAAACTCTTCACAATATTCCTCCACAATTCCATACCAAACTTGCATGTCATAAATGCAGCCAACATACTCTCTTGGTTTGACACATTTTAGGTTACCAAGCATTGCAGGTTCATTAGTAAAATGACTTTTCCTTATTCTTTTCTTTTCTCCAATGCCACTTGAAATGGGATACACCATCAGTTCTTCCTTGTTTAGGGGAATAAATCTATGATATTTCTGAGTTCCAGGAATAGCCCTACTATCCTTGAATCGATGTTCCAACCGTTCTTCTGCATCTTTCAAATCAGCTGTAGTTACAAAGAAAAAATTTATCTTCTTGCTCAAGTTTTCTTCACAAAACTGAAACATGTGTTCTGGTGTAAGAATTTGCCTCTCTGTAGTTCTCTGCAAACTGGCACGAGCAGTAGCTCTTTTCACTGTTCCTCCAATCCCATCACATGCATTTTTGCCATGGGATGTAGCAAAGAAGTGCCATTCACAAGACAGACCAAAATCCTCTTCATGGTAACAGAGATTTGTGAAGTTGTATCTGTTCTTATATTGGCCAGCATATCCATCTGAGAAATAGTGCACCTTCTTCAATTGTGGGCATCTGAATTTAACATATGTCATAAGCTTCAATATGAATGAGTAAACCATTATAGTGTTGTGTTTTAGTGATGCAGATAAGAAACAGACACTAAAATGGCTAAGTTCCTGGTCTGCAGATGATCTATAATAGATGACAAAAGGGTGAACTGTACACTGTGAATTGTCCCAGTGAAACCCTTGGGCAGCATCCTGGACAATGAAAGAATAATTCTCAGAGAAATCACCTACTATAACTACCTTGCTCTGAGGTGGTAGTGTTTCTTTCAACTGCTTATCAACCATTGTACAACGGTCAACAGCCACCCATTGCTTGTAAGATATTTCATTTGGAGCTGATTTCACACTGTCAAGTAACTCAAGAAAATCCAGGACACCCTCTTCTCTTGGGCAATCATTGCAAAGTTGCATCATGCAAGTCTCTCTTTCTGTACTGCAGACACTGTAATCCATAAGATCCTTGTATGAAAGACCTCTTTCTCCCAATGCAGCCAGCTGCAATTTTGGATTTTGATGGTATGTGCAGACACAGACAGAATGAGTCCCACCACTACCGGCAAGCACACAATATGATGGCTGTAATTTTGCAAATGTGGAAAATCCTATTTTGGGATTCTTTTCATCATTTTTATATAGTTCAAACATCTCTCTTAAATTCCCGAGGACCAATTGTTTTTGCACCTTCAGCACTGATAACTTTCACGCAATCCTTTTGGCCAGGACACATACGACTAACCTCTTCTGACTCATAGAATCTTCTAACTATATCTTTGTGTTCTTCAGATATCACTTTTCCTTTGCTCATTAGTGGAATCTTCGGAAGGATTCCATGTTCTGATTTAAGTGAACGGCTTCTTTTCACCATGTATGTTGTAGTTTGAAAGAAACTAGCTGTTTTTTCAATTGTGTATGGTGAGAGTGTCAATATTTGTTGTTGTTGTTGTTGTTGTTATTGTTTAGCCGATCAGCCCACCCTGATCGAGGAAGCCGGCGACACGCAGGTAACCGATCGCCCTCTCCGGAGTGGACCAGAGGTTCAGCGCACTCGTGATGTTGTGTTGTGTTCGTTGTTGTGCTAGAGCGGTACAGTCCATCATAATGTGTTCAATTGTTTGTGGTGTGTCTTGGCACAGGTGGCAGGTGTCGTCTATGGAGTTGTCTAGTCTGTGTTTATATGTCCATAAGTTGGGGTGATGTCCACATCGGAATCGTGCTAAGTTAACTCGATCCGATCTGCTCAGGCTGATCTCTGACCTGTTAATGGGCGGCGGCTTCGCACCTAGGACCGCATTCGGACCGAGTCGTGTCAGTGCTTTGTGGGTTAGGTGTGTGTGTATGTGTTTTCTGTACTGTGTGATGTCTGTGGGGCGTGGTATGGAATGGAGTATTTGGTTATAATGTCTCTCTGGTGTTACCTTAATGGTGCGAAGTGTTGGTGCATGATTGTACATGTAGTGGCAAGGGTGTTGTGGGTTAGTTGTCGCTGCTGCCATGAATTGTGTTCCCCTCATGTCTAAATGTTCCCTAACTTTTAGTATTTTTGTTTCTGTGTGCAGGTGTTCTATTGGTGTTGTTTGAGTGCATCCTGTAATGATACGAAGTGCGTTGTTTTGTATTGTTTGTAAGGTGTTTATGTGTGTGTTTGAGATAATGGGTGCCCAGCATGGGCTAGCATAGTCCATAACTGAGCGAATATATTGTTTGTAGATGAGTGATGTTGTTTCCTGCTGGTGTCCAAAGTTTGTGCCTGTTAGTACCCTAAGCGTGTTAAGTCTTGACGTACATTTGTTTTTAATGTCCTGAATGTGGTTTGCAAAAGATAATGATTTGTTGTATGTGACACCTAGTATTTTGGTTCTGTGAGTGTGTGGAATGTTGATGTTCAGTGTAAGTTGTGGAATTACCTGGTGTTCTTTTGTGTTGCTTGTAAGCAAGGTGATGGTTGATTTTGTGGGCGCTACTTTGAGTCTATTGTGTGTGAGCCAGTCTTGTATACTGTTTATGTATGTTTGTAGGTTATTTGTAGCGGTGTCGATGTTGTTGTGGGTGGATGTTAGAGTGATATCATCTGCATATGATGATAAGGTAAGCTTGTTATCTATGGGTGTTGGAATGTCATGCATGTATAAGTGAAGAGTGTTGGTGAGAGAACAGAGCCTTGAGGGACCCTGTTCGGAAAAAGCTTGTTTTTGGATGACTTGCCATTAAATGTGACATGTGAGTATCTTCCTGAGAGATAGTTGCTCAGCCACCTTTTGGTGTTATTGTGCATGTTTGTGTTGAGTATTTTGTTTATGAGAGGGAAGCGTGGGATAGCATCAAATGCTTTACTAATGTCTATTGTTGCTAATAGTGTACGTTGAGCTGGTCTTCTAGAGTTGATGCCATCCATGATGTGCTGCGTCAGGTTAGTGAGTAATGTCGTGGTTGAGTGGTGAGGTCTGAATCCATGTTGAGTAGGCGATAGTGGTATGTGTGGGTTGGTGATTTGTAAGATTAGTCTTTCTGTTACTTTGGAAGGTGTGCATAGTAAAGTAATGGGTCTATAGGAAGCTGGTTCTGTTGGATTTTTGTTTGGTTTGAGTAATGTAATAATTTTACCTTGTTTCCATATGTCAGGAATAATACAGTGTTGGTATGAATATGTGCTGATATTTGTGAGAGCTAGTATTCCTTGTGGGCCCAAGTGTTTAAGGTGTATGTTAGATATGTTGTCTGGTCCAGTAGCCTTCGAATTTTTAATGTTTTTGATGATCTTGGTGGTCTGGTCTGTATTGAAGGGTGTAATGGTCGTGTCGAGTCTGTAGGTTTTCTTGTGTCTGGCTGTTTGTTTGTCTGCGTGTTTCTGGTTGTTGTCTCTGTTTAAGTGACTTATCTTTGCGTAGTGATTAACTAGAATATTAGCTTGTTGTGTGTATGTTGGGATATTATTTTGGCTGCGACAGATAGCCGCGTGTGAGGTGTGAATGCCGCTGTTAGAGTGGGTAATGCTGTTTATAGTCTTGTATAGCCTGTATGTATCTGTGGAGTGGTTTAGTGTTGTTATGAATTCCCTGAATGTTTCTGTTTGTTTTTCTTTGAGTTTGTTGTTTATTTCTGTGTTGAGCTGTTGTATCTGCTGCTTTATGGCTTCTGTGTGTGGTGTTTGTGTGTTATGTTTGAGGTTGTTACGTTGCCTTATGAGGTGGGCTATTTCTCTAGTGTAATTTGGGTTGTATTTCCTAATGTTGCCCTTGGGTATGTATTTGTTTGCATTATTGATAATCTGATTAAATGTCTTGAGTGTTGTATCGATGTTTATGATGGGTGTGCTGTTTAATGTGGTGAATTGTTCCTCAGTCTGTATTTTGAACTGTTCCCAATCAGCTTTCTTGTAATTTCTGTAAGTGTGCCTAAGGCTGTTGGGGCAGAGTGTAGAATGTGTTGTAATGATGATGGGCAGGTGGTCTGATGACAGTTGTTTTTCTGTTCTCCATTGTGTATGTGTTGCTAGTGAGGGGGAACAGAACGTTATGTCTGGGGAGGAGTTTGAGTATCCTGCTTGATGTGGTATGTGTGTATGTTCTTCTGTATTGTTAAGAATGAAGAGGCTGTTTAGTTGTGTGGCTATGTTGGCACCTCTGGTGTTGTTTTGGTTGTGCAGGTACCAACTAGTGTCTTTGGCGTTGAAGTCTCCTCCTAAGATGACATTAGTGAGAGAGGCAAGATTGTGTAACTGTGGATTGTAATTGGCTGGCACCTGAGGTGAACTATCTGGTGGGATGTAAATGTTGATTAGTGTGGTGTTGTGTTTTGCGCGTGTTTTAATGTTAACTGCCTGTATTTCTATCGTGTTATCTGCTTGGATTGTGTTTGTAATGTTTTGGGTAGCATCAGTGTAGCTAATGCTTTTACGTATGTAAGTGATGAGTCCACCCCTGTTACCCCCAGTACGATCTTGACGGATCGCCGTGAAGTTTGTGATGGTGACATTTGCTCTCCAGGAATGACTGTTTCAATTCATTCATTAATTTGTCTAGATGTTTTTCAGATTTAGTTTCAGGTTTTGAAGTATCACTTACCTCCTCGGTAATTTGAACACCATAACTGAGTTCTAGCCTCTCCTTCAGGTGTTTCTGAGCAGATGATAGCTTACCACGAGCCTTGCACTTTTTCTGGCTTAATGACAGCCCTTCTGAAAAGAACAGAAAAAAAGGTTTCACACACTTGAATATTAGTAATTAAATATTAATTATAGTACCTTAAATGCTATATAATTGGCTATAAGTATAAGTTATTATATTAATTTATTACTTACTTTTTTAACTGGTGTTTGGTCCAGAAATGCTAGAACTGGTTCAACTGAAGTTGAAGGATTTTCCTTTATCAAGCAATCACTGTCATTGTCCAGATCTTGAATTGAAGAGATGTTACTCAAGCCACTGATAGTAGATGATTCATTTGAATCCTGCTCAGACTCGTTGTTTTCAGTGGTACTAAGTATAGTGGGGTTTTTCATTATCAGTGTCCAGCAGTTCACACACAACAATGAGTCTTTTTTCACTCTTCCAGCACATTTTTCAACAAGTACATCAGTCACTTTTCTAAGATTGATTGTTATGCGTTTCTTGTGTTTTTGAATAGGGTCCTGGCAGTATTTCAAGTGCTGAACCATTGTATTTTGATCTGTAAAGATATAGGATTTACAATTAGGTAATATATATTTTTTAGAAAATATATAGCTATACACACTTAATATTTTAGGCCTTGATAGTCTCTGAGGCTCATTAAAACACCATACCCACCAGCCACCCACAGTGCTGGCTGGAACTGTACTAACCTGTAGACAAGGAATTTTGCAACTATCTGTGTTGATTCTGCACTTAGACAAGTAGCAACATGTTTCAACAGGTTTGTTTAGGCTACATGTGAGCTTAGTCTTCCCCTTTCACTATTATAACTATTATTGCCAGTGTAGATTAGCAGTGAAATACAATTTTTATTAAATTCTTGGAGCTTGAGGTCAAATTGATAGCTAAGATATAAAAATTCCTTGAAATGACAAGCAATTTATAAATATGGTGTTCACTTATAAGTTAGTTACATGAAAAGTACCAACATAAACAAACTTTTTATGATTGTTTCTATTAGTCAAGAACTCTGACTTTGTTTTTTATATCTATAAAAAATGTAATTTTAATTTCTATAGGTCAAATTATGAGCTTAAGTGTGAAAAAATAGGTAGAATTGACGCACAACTTATGAATATGGTGTTCACTTATATGTTAGTTACATGAAAAATACTAACATAAACAAACTTTTTTTGCTGATTCTAATAGCCAATGCCTATGCCTTCATTTTTTACATTTAAAAAAAAATTCTCATTTGATACCCCAGAGGTCAAATCGTGACCTCAAATTTTGGTTACAGTGTAACTTTTTTATTTTTCAACCTAGAGTTCTAAAACTTGCATATTTGGATTCCTTGTCGTTTTCTGATTCTAAATATATATACTTTTATATAATTATGACAATTATTACCCAAGTTATGGCTCGCCAAATGTTAGTAACCTCGCGAGTGACCTCAAATTGCCCGAGGTCATATCTCTTGAACCGTTGGTCGGATTGACCTTATAATTTCAGAAATGGATTCAGGGCTCACAAACTCCTATAAACCAAATTTCAGCAAAATATGAGAGATGAGGGTATTAATTTCAATTTTTTTGGTTGATCTGACAGAGAATGACCCTATATCAGATCCAAAGATCCAGTCAATTTCATTATGGTACCCATCAATACCAGTACCATGCCAACCAAAAATAAGTCAAGGTCCATATCAAATGCGGACCAAGTCACAATTTACATCCATATACAATATATATACAGGGTCCCATAAGTCCAGCATCATGAAAAATAATAAAAAAGGCAAAACAAAAGCTTTATTTACAGAACGTGCTCAATATGTCCAACATTGGGTAATTATTCGTTTTAGTGCTTTTTTCCTTTCTGAACCAAAACACATTTTTTTGGTGTTTTTTGGTGTGATTTGTTCAAATCTGAACTTCGTTTCTTTGGGAAATGAGCCTTTTTGAGAAATTTTAAAATTGAAAATTTCTCAAAAATGGTCATTTCCCAAAGAAACGAAGTTCAGATTTGAGCAAAAAACACCAGAAAAATGTGTTTTGGTTCAGACCTGACCTGACCTAACTTAACCTAACCCGCATTTTTTTCGCAATTTCTTACCTTAAATAGCACCGTTGGGGTGTTTATACAAATCCGCGGCGACCAACATGAATTTGTGGAGATGTTGAGTAGGATATTCACGGTTAAACAAGTACCATGGAAGATACTTTGAATAGGATTGGGTTTTGTTGCCAGACCGTAATATCCAGCTCTTCACGTCTTTCCAACAACGCTCAATATTTTGAATGTGAATGGTGTCTTCCACAACCGCTGTGAATGGTTGACTGTCTGGTGAATGTAGCCTAGATTTCCGAGTTGAGAATACGCACGCCACTCGTCGGAATAGATTGTAGTCCCAGGCCTAATATGTTGCTGGATCAGGTGAACAAGAGTTGTTGCGTCTCTCTGAGGAACCGCAAACAACAGTAGTTTTTTGGAACTGCGTTCCAAGGTACCAAAAACCCAGGCAATCACAACCTCCGCAAACCATAATGAAAACCAGACTGAAAAAGCATTCTTGAATGAGTATGCATTATTTGAGATTCAAAATGTACGTCTCTGATTGGTCGGATAAGGTCACGTGAAACAAAAACCAGATTTAATTGGCTGATTTGACCTATGTTTCCTAATTTTGCCATGAGATGTCCCCATAAAACTGGAGACGGCGAGGTTCATTAAAATTTTAATAGCATTAAGAGCTAAATACTCGGTCAATGGCCTATAATGGCTGCTTTTTACATCTAAATTTTTTTTTTTTTCATAAAAAATAATTATTATATTTCCTTGATTTTTATCAGTTTCCCTGAGGTTTCAAGGTGTCCTGAATATGAATTTATATGTTAAATTGTCATAGAATCTCCTTCTATCGAAAACGAACAAAGCATTAAAACGAATATTAACCCAACATTGTTTTCAATACACAAATTCAGAATGATGTCAGGAGTAATGGTGTTACATGCCTCAATAATGCGCTGCCGCAAATGTTCAACACTCCTAATTTTCTCTGCGTATACCAGCGCTTTCAAGTGGCCCAGAGATAAAAATCTAGTGGCGTGAGATCCGGGTTTCTAGCTGGCCATTCCACAGGCCCTCGATGTCCTATCCAATGACCAGGGAATTACTGGTACAGGTATTCCCTTACTTGGGTGCTGTAATGTGCAGGAGCGCCGTCTTGCTGGAACCATGTTGGGAAATTTCCTTCTTCGTTCAAGACACTGGGAAATGCTTCTTCCTTGAGCATACGTAGGTAGCAGTGGTGTGCGGTCCATGGAAGGAAGGGAAGCAATGCTTCCCTATTCAAAGAAAGAAGAAAATGCTGTATTATCCTTTAAAGTTTAAACAGTTCACTATGTGTTAATAATTTGTACAAAATCATTTTATTATACTATTTATAGCATTTGATTGGTAATCAGGTGGATACATAGTATATACATTGGTTGCTGTTCGTGCAAGAACCTTTGAGAAAGCCGACGCAAAAAATCGAGTTGGACAATAATTGACGAAATGCATCGTTTTTCCCAATGACTTTCGCTTTTTTTTTACTGTTACAAATTGTTTCTTTCCATTCTAAAAACTCATTTAATGTTTAATAATGTAGTATTTATTGAATACAACAAGTTTCATATATAGTTTTTCTACTAAAAATTTCCATGGCCATGTTAAGCGAAAAAGAATATATATTATCGTTATTTTATCCTTCCCTATGTCAAAAAGGAAGCAATTTAGATTTTGCTGTCCAGATCTTATAGTTAATTTTCTTGAAATATCTGGCAACTTATACGTGCTGTCTGCCCTCAATCTCAATTGAGAAAAAGCTTCTTAAGGATATGAAAACCGATGCCTTTTATGAAGAAATAATAGATATATTTAATAAAAAAGAAAGAAGAATAGAATTAACCTATAAGTAAAGTAAGTAGATGATTATATGTATTTTGTTTTTATTATATACGAGTATTTTAAAGTTTTAGTTTTATTTTATATAATCTTTGTTGTTTTTGCTTGAATTGCTTCCCCTTAACGAAAAATCACCGCACGCCACTGGTAGGTAGGTGCCTCCAGTGACATGTTCATTGAAAAAGAGGGGGCCTATGATGCGATCCTTCCAAATGCCACACCATACCATCACCCGAGATGCACCTTGTTCCTTTGAAGAGGTATACTAGTGAGGGTTGTTTTGAGACCAGTAGCGGGTGTTCTGTTGATTTACCTCACCATTTCCATAAAAAACAGCCTCGTCACTGAACAGAATGGTGGATGGGAAATTGGCATCCCGAGCATGAGAGTTTTGGTTTGTAGAAATAGAAAAATATGAATTTCTCCTATGATGCTGGACTTATGGGACACCCTGTACTTAAGAGGAAAAGTGTGGGTGTGGCTGTAAAGACTGTACAGTAATGTAGAAATGTGTGTGCACCCATTTTGGGTCTCCCATTTAAAGGTGTTTGTGGGGCAAGTGAAGATCATGAGTTTTTCAATACCTCACAGTACTATGGGGGGCACCGCTCGGCAGAGGAATCTCTTTAAATAGGGTGTGTAAGGACAGAGAGTATCCCCTAACCCAAGATGTTGCCTCCCTATATCCCACAACACCTGTGTTGAGCTGTGGGATCTATCATCCAAATGCACATAATATATATGAAATAAACTAGTACCATTTATGCAATAAAAATGGGCTTAAACACCATCACCAGATGTCCCTTGCAGACATCAAACTATCCAACCTTCTTTTGAAAGAATCAAGCGTATCCAACCCTTTTATCATTTTATACACCTCTATCATATCACCCCTTAACCTCCTCCTTTTTATGAGAACATGCTTAGATACGCCAGTCTCTCCTTATATGTCAATTGTCTTAGAGATGGGATCATTCTTGTTGCTCGTTTCTGTACTCTTTCCAGTTTCTCAATATCTTGTATCAAATAGGGACTATTAAATTGAATGCAGTATTCAAGGAGGGTCTCACATATGAAATGTATAGTTGCTTTATAATATTGGGTGATTTGTATTCAATGTGTGTCTGCATGAGATTGAGTCTAGCATTTGCTTTATTTCTGATTACCATACAGTGATTTGAGGGTTTAAGTTCATTTGTCACAGTGATACCCAAGTCTTTCTCTTTATCATCATTTTTAATCCAAATTCCATTCATATTGTATTCAAATTCTGGATTTTTTGGCCCCAATATGCATAACCTTGCACTTATCAACATTAAATTTCATCTCCCACTTATCTGCCCAGGCTGTTACTCTGTCTAAGTCTTTTTGTATTGTCATTGCTCCTGCTACTGACTTAACATTATGGCCTAATTTTGTATCATCAGCAAATTTTGAGGTTTTATATGATAGGCCCTTCTTTAGATCATTTATATAGACAACAAAAAGCAGAGGTCTCAGAACAGACCCCTGTGGGACTCCGCTCAATACGGGTCTCCAAGTAGACTTATTTCCATTTAGATGAACTCTGTTTTCTATTTCTCAGCCATTCTTCTATCCAATCAGCTATATGACCTCTTATACCATGGGCTCTAACTTTTACCAACAATCTTGCATGAGGAACAGTATCAAATGCCTTTGCAAAATCTAAGTATACTATATCTACTGGCTCTCTATTGTCCAAATGCAATAGGACTCCATCATAAAATTCAATCAAGTTGGTTAGACAGGACCTTCCATTTCGAAAGCCATGCTGGCTACCATTTATAAGGTTGCTCTCTTCAAGGAACTCAGTAACTTTACCTCTAATGATACTTTCGAGTAATTTGCAAATAATGGAGGTGAGGCTGATGGGTCTAGTTTTTTGCCAAGTTTCTATTTCCTTTTTTAAAGATTGGAGCCACATTTGCTTTCTTCCAATCCTCAGGAATTTCAGTACACATCAATGATTTATTAAAAATAATTTCTAGTGCCTGTGCTATATTCTTTTTGGCAGCTTTTATGACTTGGATGCATTTCATCTGGCTCTGGAGATTTTTCCATTTTTAATTTATCTATTACTTTTAAGATATCTAGTTTTGTTACCCTTAATTCATTTATTTCTCTATCTTGTCCTGGTAGTATAAGATCAGGAATATTATTTAAATTTTCATTTGTGAATACTGATGAGAAGTATTTGTTTAGTTCTTCAGTTATTTCAAGATCATCATCTATAGTTTTATCATCTATATGGAGGGGGCCAATTTTCTTTTTCACTCTACTTTTCAAATTGAAGCGACTGAAAAACTTCTTAGGATTATTTTTTGAGTTTTTGGCTAGGTTTTTTCCAGGTCACGTTTGCTATCTCTGATTACTTTCTTGCAAATGCTTCTTTTACTTTTATATATTTCGGAGTCTGTGCCATTTTTAGTTCTTTTGAATTTATGAAATGCTTTTGTTTTTTCTCTGATTGCTCTTTTTACATTGCAGTTTATCCAAGGTTTTTTTTATTTTTTCCAGTTCTGATTTTACACTGTGGGATATGCTTCCTTTGTATGTTCATTATTATACTTTTAAATTTTTCCCACATACTAGTTACTGTCTGTTCAGGCTGTAGAATATCTGTCCAATTTATTAGACACAGATCATTTACTAGTCCATTTATATTTCCTCTTGTAGTGAATACTCTTATTTTAGTTTCAAGTTAAATGTTAATTTTACCGTCTTGAATTTCAGAATAGCTATAAATTCATTTTAAATTAGTTACCCATCATAATTCAATTGTGAACCACATTAATACTAATTTTATGTACAGTGCCCGCGAAAAGTATCCGATCACCCTTGAAATTTGTATTTTTTACATAAAAAACAATGTTTAAATGTATACTAACCTTATATTAGTATTTTGTCATCTGTCCTTTGGTTTGGATGACTTGTTCTAGACGTTTTGGCATGGATTTAATCAAGTTTTGACAAACTTCCACTGATATTTCCTTGCACCATACCTTTTTGATGGCCTCTTGTAATTTTTCGACTGAGCCAGTGTCGTGGCATTCAACCTTATTTTTTATTATTAGCCACAGATTTTCTATCTATCGGATTGAGATCTGGACTATTACCAGGCCAATCCAAAATATCAAATTTATTGTCAGTAATCCATTTTGTCACTTATTTTGGCCCTGTGACATGGTGCACCATCATGCATGTATGTTTTTGTCCTTTGGATTGCCATTGCCATTGGAAGTTTATCCTGTAGCATTGCTAAATACCGTGCACCATTCATAGTTGTGTTCTTCGGAAGAAAATATAAGTTTCCACGCCCATAGTAACCGAAACAACCCAAACCATCACACTTGGAGGGTGTTTCATTGTCTTTAGGGTGTATTTAGGGTCCATCCTATTTGAGCCAATAGGCCGGCGAACCTTTTTGGACAACTTCTGAATGACAAAAATGTCGACTCATCGCTAAATAAAACCTTCTTCCAGTCATCAACAGTCCAATGAATGTATTTTTTACAAAATGCGACACGTTTTTTACGCATTTTTTCATTAATGAACGGTTTCTTAGCAGCATGGCGAGATGGTAATCCGAGTTCTTTTTGGAGCCGCTCCTGGATAGTTCGTTCAGAAACACCAGATAACAAATTATTCATATTAAATTTTATTTCTTTCGCAGTTATTGTTGGGTTTTTCAATACTAAACGTTTCATAAGTTTGTCTGTTCGCGAATTTGTTTTTCTCGGTCTGCCAGATCGTTTTTTAGGGACTGGCGTGGTTAGGCCACCATTGTTCTTAGCCCGTGAAACCCATAAATTAAGGGTACTTTGGGATATGTTTAATTCCTTAGCTATCTGTCTCTGTGATTTCCCACATGCATGCAAAGCAACAATAGCACCTCGACAATCACTCTTAAGTTGTTTTTTAGCACACATTATATATAAATTTTATTTACACCACTTTCTGTAAAAAAAAAAAAATATCAAGAAATTTACACAAACAGTGAAATCTGACAAATTTGAGACACAGCCACCCGCAACGAAGGCTACCAGAACACTAATTTGAGAATGCGTTGGATAGCTCTCATATCAGCGAGCAACCTCAAAGTTACCAGATGTCGCTAGAACAAATAGAAAGTGAATTACGTGTCTCTGAATATCAAGGGAAAATATTGTATTTTCTTGAGTGATCGGATACTTTTCGCGGGCACTGTATATTGTATTATTTTATTGTATGTAAACATAATTAATTATATATCACAATTGTCAGTTAATTATTTATATTCAAATATTTATTTTAATCTAATACCATGTCCATTTTACAAATAAACAATAGAAATCCAAGGGTTATATTTTCCACCTTTGGTACTGTCGCAGTTTCGCCTAACGGACTCAATACGGCTAGTGAGATAATCACTGGTTGGCACTTAACTAGCGGCAGTGCTTATGGCTACATCATCCAGTTAACCTATACCGATAGATGCGCTAACGGTCCCAAGCCGTAGCTTGCCTAGGCCGACGACGACGACGTAAACCAACAATTGGTGACTCCGGAGTTGGATTCCCCCCTTTTACCCGAGCGACTAGGACCAGACTGTAACGTCGTTCGTGCCCATCACCCCCTTCACCCGAGCGACTAGGATCAGACTGTAATGTCGCTCGTGCCCTCTGCCCCTCACCCCTGCCCGTGCGCTCTGTGCCTGCGCTCGTCTCAACCTCCACTCCTTCGTTGGTAACTTGTCGTCTTGCTTGTACGTCAGCAAGCATAGGAGAAGATGCCTGACGACGCTGGTGCCATCTCCCACTTGAGCGTAAAGCTCCCCGTCTTCTGGCCGGGTGATCCATTTATTTGGTTCCACCAAGTGGAATCACAATTCAACTTGGGAAGGATCACCGCTAGCAGGACGAAATACGATCGTTTTGTCCTCTCTACCAGCGAGCATCATCTCTGAAGTCCGTGACGTCATCGTGTCTACTTCCACGAGTGAGGACCCATACAACGATCTGAAGTCTGCCATCCTGTGCCGCACCACTGTCTCCGAGCGTGAGAAACTACATCAGTTAATCTCAAAAGAAGAACTTGGAGACCGTAAGCCCACTCAAAAGCTGAGGGCTATGCAGTGCGCTCTAGGCGAACGCGCACAAACCTTCGATAAGGACATCTTTAGACAGTTGTTCTTGCAGAAACTTCCTCCATCAGCTCAGCGTGTCTTGGCCACTATGGATCCTGCTACTCCAGTTGATAAACTAGCAGAAACTGCCGACAAAGTAGTGGAGATTGACACAGCTCCGGTCAACAACGTGAACACACAATCGGAACTGGAGTTGAAAGTGAAAGAGTTAAGTCAACGACTCAACCACGTTTGTTCTCTGCTACAAAATCAATGGCAAAGAAGCCATTCTCGTCAAGATTTACGAAGAGGCATCGTTCGAGTTCCGGGAAGATCTGCTTCTACCACTCGAAATTTGGAAAGAAGGCTAGGAAGTGCATCTCCCCTTGCAATTTTTTGTCGGAAAACCCAGCAGCGAGTCCTAATGGCGTCTAGTACTCGCACTGCCAACCTGTTATTCATAAAGGACAGGAACTCTGGTGTCAATTTCTTGGTCGATACCGGAGCGTCAGTCAGTGTATTCCCTCAAAAATCTGGTCATAAGCACTCGGAATCTCCGCCTCTATACGCTGCTAACGGTTCACGCATACCCACGTACGGTACTCAGTCGCGTGAACTAAACTTGGGCCTTCACCGATCCTTCAAGTGGATTTTCATCTGTGCTCAAGTGCGGCATCCCATAATCGGCGCTGACTTCCTCCAGCATTTCAAACTCCTGGTGGATCTTGACAAGCGACGCTTATGCGACCAGGCCACACTGCTTTCTGTTCTTGCCAAACAGGTTGCCCTTCCGGACGCCTCGAACTCTGCACTTTCCCTCGTTCCCCCTAATTCCATGTACCAGTGCCTTTTCCAGCGATATCCAGGAATTCTTCAACCGATGCAGATGGGTGATACCATTAAGCACACCATTACCCATCACATTACAACAAAAGGTCCCCCTGTGTTTGCAAAACCCAGACGTCTTGCCCCGGACAAACTGAAAGCTGCCAAATCGGAATTCCAGCTTATGCTGGATCTTGGGATAATAAGACCTTCCAAAAGCAGTTGGTCCTCTCCCCTACACCTGGTCCAGAAGAAGTCAGGAGACTGGAGACCATGTGGGGATTACCGGTTTTTGAATTCGACAACCATCCCGGACCGATATCCGGTACCAAATGTCCAAGACTTTACTTTCTTCTCCACGGCAAATCTATCTTCAGTAAATAGATCTCGTTAAGGCTTTCCACCACATTCCGTAGAGCCTTCGGATATTCCAAGACTGCAGTTTGAAACCATTTGGGTTATCGAATTTTTGAAGATGCCGTTCGGGCTACGGAATGCTGCGCAAACCTTTCAGAGGTTTATAGATGAGGTCACCAGAGGCTTAGACTTTGTTTATGCCTACATCGATGATTTGCTTGTGGCCAGCTCAACGGAAGAGGAACATAAGGAACATCTTTCACTCCTCTTTCAACGCTTAGAACAATACGGTGTTACTATTAATGCATCTAAGTGTGTGTTTGCACAGCCAACCTTGGAATTTCTTGGTCACACGATTTCGCAGCACGGAATTACCCCCCTTCAGGACAAGTGTGAAGTGATAAAAAATTACCCTATGCCAAATAATCAGCGTGAGTTACGTCGGTTTCTAGGTTTGGTAAATTATTACCACAAGTTCATTAAAAACTGTGCCAGTGTTCTTGCTCCTCTACACGCTATGATCACACACAAACGCAAGGTAACGAAATTGGTATGGTGTAGCGATAGTTTACAGGCGTTCGACAATGCCAAAAATGCTATCAATAGTGCATTGTCTCTGTCATTTCCTATCAGTGATGCCCCCCTAACTCTGACGGTCGATGCATCAGATGTTGCGATCGGTGGGGTGTTGGAACAAACCATTAACGGTCAACAAGCACCCATCGCGTTTTACTCGAAAAAGCTGCAGCCAGCCCAAACGCGTTATAGTGCTTTCGGACGTGAACTTCTTGCTATTTACTTAAACGTGAAGCATTTTCAACATTTCCTTGAAGGCCGAGAGTTTTGTGTTTTTACCGACCACAAACCTTTGGTCACTGTCTTCAATAAAAACAGCTGTAACCACTCTCCCAGAGTCATCAGGCAACTCGATTATATCTCGCAATTTACCACAGATATCCGCCACATCAAAGGTGTCTTGAACACTCCAGCGGATGCACTTTCAAGAATAGAGATTACTTCTGTTACCCTCAGCTCTACACTGTGGAATGCTATTGCACAGGATCAAGATAAGGATACGGAACTACAAGACCTGCTCAGAGAAGACTCCACTCACTCACTTTCCCTCAAGAAAATGAGTATGCCAGGATTGTCTGTGCCCCTCTATTGCGACGTATCAACAGCTGCTATTCGCCCTTATGTCCCTCCATGTCACAGACAAGCAGTCTTCACGGATCTTCATAAGCCCTCCCATCCTGGTATCCGTGCTTCGCAACACCTGGTTACCTCTCGCTTTGTTTGGCCCTCGATGCGGAAGGATGTCAAACATTGGACCAAAACGTGCCTTGCCTGCCAGCGTGCCAAAGTCCAAAGGCACACCAGGTCCCCCTTTGACGCATTTCCGCCCCCATCCCAGCGATTTGAGGTAATTCATGTAGACATTGTTGGCCCTCTTCCAGTGATTCAAGGCCAACGTTATCTGCTCACCTGTCTCGACCGCTTTTCCAGATGGCCTGAAGCCATCCCACTTCCTGATATCCAAGCGGACACTGTTGCAAGAGCCTTTCTTCATGGATGGGTATCAAGATTTGGATTGCCGACAAAAGTCATCACTGACCAAGGTCGCCAATTTGAGTCTTCGCTTTGGAAGAAGTTTACCAGCTTGTTGGGTACAGTACATGCGCATACCTGTGCGTATCATCCGCAAGCTAACGGCCTCGTCGAACGCTTCCATCGCCAGCTGAAGTCATCCCTTATGTGTCACGAAGACTCCCATTGGATGGATAAGCTTCCACTCGTGTTGCTTGGTATTCGCTCTGCATTTAAGAGTGATCTGAAGACTACAGCGGCTGAACTAGTCTATGGAACAACACTGCGGCTACCAGGTGGCTACTTCACTGCAGGGGATAAGTCATGTGATCCTACGGAATTCGCTCAAACACTTCCTCCTCTCATGCAGTCCCTTCAGCCTGTTCCCCCTCGATTGACTAGCCAACAGAACATCTTTGTTTCCCCAGCCCTCCAGTCTTGCACCCACGTTTTCGTTCGTGTACCTGTCCCAAAACGGCCTCTCCAATGTCCATATGACGGGCCCTATGAAGTTCTCCGACGTACGCGCAAATCATTTCTCATCCAGCGCGGTTCCAAGGTCGACAAGGTTTCTATCGATCGTCTTAAGCCTGCGTTTTTGGAATCAACCTTAAGTGAGGTACATGTAGCTACCAAAAAGGTCCAGGGAAATCTGTGTCGTTCGGAACTCTTTGAACTTCCTCTCTGGTGGGGGAGTGTGTAGTGAATACTCTTATTTTAGTTTCAAGATAAATGTTAATTTTACCGTCTTGAATTTCGGAATAGTATAAATTCATTTTAAATTAGTTACCCATCATAATTCAATTGTGAACCACATTAATACTAATTTTATGTATACTTATTATTTTATTGTATGTAAACATAATTAATTATATATCACAATTGTCAGTTAATTATTTATATTCAAATATTATTTTAATCTAATACCATGTCCATTTTACAAATAAATAATAGAAATCCAAGGGTTATATTTTCCACCTTTGGTACTGTCGCAGTTTCGCCTAATGGACTCAATACGGCTAGTGAGATAATCAATGGTTGGCACTTAACTAGCGGCAGTGCTTATGGCTACATCATCCAGGTTAACCTATACCAGATAGATGCGCTACGGTCCCAAGCCGTAGCTTGCCTAGGCCGATGACGACGACGTAAACCAACACTCTTTTAAAATAGTTCAAGAACACAAAGTGTTGCCAGAATGTTGGTCCAATAAACAGTTTGAATATTTTAAGGAACAGTACGCATGGTTAGAGGTGCAAAATAAAAAACTAGGCTGCAAGCCATGCTTGACAGTAGGCTCTCTTGGTATAGAAAAAGCAAAGCGTGTGCATGTAGCTTTTCAGTGGAAAAACTGTTCGGTAGTTGCAAGTGGAACAACAAAAGAAACTCGGCAGGCATCTCTAAGAAAGAAAATAAAAGAACATTCGTTATCAGGTGCTCATTTAAAGGTCACAAAGATATTGGAAGAAGCCCAAAAAAATGTACTGCCATCAGTAATTGACACAATGAACAGTAAAGCTCTAGATACCACTGTTAATATTTTTAACGTGGTTTACAGTTTAGTAAAGAGAAATAGGCCTATGTTTGACATTGATGATGAACTCGAACTCCTAAAGAAAAATGGAGTGGATGTTGGCAATTGTCTCCATTCTCGGTTTTTGGCGACTAGAATATATGAACACATAGCGGCTCAAATGAAAAAAACAAAGTTTTCTAACATAGTCAAGGAAGAAGCTAAAATATACATAATCATTGAAGAAGCATCAACAATACCAAAGAAAAGTGTGTTAGTTATTTATTTACGCTGTAAAGTGCAATTTGCAGATGAGTCATTAACCATTTTTGTTGATTTGAAGGAACTATCATCTACGACTGTAAGCAGCATATTTGAAACTTTAATTGATGTTTAAAAAACTATGGGTTTGACAAAGAATACTTGTCCAGAAATCTCATAGCTTTTTGTTCAGATAGTGCCAGTACAATGCTGGGAAGGCACTCAGGAGTAGCAGCAAAGGTGACAGAGTTGTTTCCAAATGTGGAATTGAAGAATATTCCTCTTCCACCTAGAACATAAGAACATAAGAAATTTTTATAGTGGGCTCACTAGGGGCCACTTCAGCCCATCAAGGTGGCTCCACTATATAAAACTACCTGTACATTGGCAATAACCAATTTTTACAAAACCAATTAAGTATAAATTTAAAACTAATTAATTATCAATTTCAAACTAAAGATAGAATCTCTGGATCCAGAGGATCAAAGTCATAATAGGCTACTATCCACAAATATGTTACACACTATCTATTTATAACTGACATGCAAATATATCAGATCCAAAGAATCCAGTCAATTTCATTATAGTACCCATCAATACCAGTACCATGCCAACCAAAATTAAGTCATGGTCCATATCAATTGCGGACCAAGTCACAATTTACATCCATATACATTACAATATATATACTTAGGAGGAAAAGTGTAGGTGTGGCTGTAAAGACTGTACAGTAATGTAGAAATGTGTGTGCACCCATTTTGGGTCTCCCATTTAAAGGTGTTTGTGGGGCAAGTGAAGATCATGAGTTTTTCAATACCTCACAGTACTATGGGGGCACCGCTTGGCAGAGGAATCTCTTTAAATAGGGTGTATAAGGACAGAGAGTATCCCCTAACCCAAGATGCTGCCTCCCTATATCCCACAACACCTGTGTTGAGCTGTCGGATCTATCACCCAAATGCACATAATATATATGAAATAAACTAGTACCATTCATGCAATAAAAATGGGCTTAAACACCATCACCAGATGTCCCTTGCAGACATCAAACTATCCAACCTTCTTTTGAAAGAATCAAGTGTATCTGAAGTCACCACTTCTTCTGTCAGACTGTTCCAAAATTTAATTACTCTGTTTGTAAAACTATGTTTTCTTAAATTTGTTCTACATCTTGGCTTAAATAATTTCATACTATGACCTCTAGTCTGATTATTGTGATCTTTAATGAAAAGAGACTCAAAATCTATCTTATCCAACCCTTTTATCATTTTATACACCTCTATCATATCACCCCTTAACCTCCTCCTTTTTAATGAGAACATGCTTAGATACACCAGTCTTTCCTTATATGTCAATTGTCTTAGAGATGGGATCATTCTTGTTGCTCGTTTCTGTACTTTTTCCAGTTTTTCAATATCTTGTATCAAATAGGAACTATTAAATTGAATGCAGTATTCAAGGAGGGGTCTCACATATGAAATGTATAGTTGCTTTATAATATTGGGTGATTTGTATTCAGTGTGTGTGTGCATGAGATTGAGTCTAGCATTTGCTTTATTTCTGATTACCATACAGTGATTTGAGGGTTTAAGTTCATTTGTCACAATGACACCCAAGTCTTTCTCTTTATCATCATTTTTAATCCAAAGTCCATTCATATTGTATTCAAATTCTGGATTTTTTGGCCCAATATGCATAACCTTGCACTTATCAACATTAAATTTCATCTCCCACTTATCTGCCCAGGCTGTTACTCTGTCTAAGTCTTTTTGTATTGTCATTGCTCCTGCTACTGACTTAACATTATGGCCTAATTTTGTATCATCAGCAAATTTTGAGGTTTTACATGATAGGCCCTTCTCTAGATCATTTATATAGACAACAAAAAGCAGAGGTCCCAGAACAGACCCCTGTGGGACTCCGCTCAATACGGGTCTCCAAGTAGACTTATTTCCATTTAGATGAACTCTGTTTTCTATTTCTCAGCCATTCTTCTATCCAATCAGCTATATGACCTCTTATACCATGGGCTCTAACTTTTACCAACAATCTTGCATGAGGAACAGTATCAAATGCCTTTGCAAAATCTAAGTATACTATATCTACTGGCTCTTTATTGTCCAAATGCAATAGGACTCCATCATAAAATTCAATCAAGTTGGTTAGACAGGACCTTCCATTTCGAAAGCCATGCTGGCTACCATTTATAAGGTTGCTCTCTTCAAGGAACTCAGTAACTTTACCTCTAATGATACTTTCGAGTAATTTGCAAATAATGGAGGTGAGGCTGATGGGTCTAGTTTTTTGCCAAGTTTCTATTTCCTTTTTTAAAGATTGGAGCCACATTTGCTTTCTTCCAATCCTCAGGAATTTCAGTACACATCAATGATTTATTAAAAATAATTTCTAGTGCCTGTGCTATATTCTTTTTGGCAGCTTTTATGACTTGGATGCATTTCATCTGGCTCTGGAGATTTTTCCATTTTTAATTTATCTATTACTTTTAAGATATCTAGTTTTGTTACCCTTAATTCATTTATTTCTCTATCTTGTCCTGGTAGTATAAGATCAGGAATATTATTTAAATTTTCATTTGTGAATACTGATGAGAAGTATTTGTTTAGTTCTTCAGTTATTTCAAGATCATCATCTATAGTTTTATCATCTATATGGAGGGGGCCAATTTTCTTTTTCACTCTACTTTTCAAATTGAAGCGACTGAAAAACTTCTTAGGATTATTTTTTGAATTTTTGGCTAGGTTTTTTTCCAGGTCACGTTTGCTATCTCTGATTACTTTCTTGCAAATGCTTCTTTTACTTTTATATATTTCGGAGTCTGTGCCATTTTTAGTTCTTTTGAATTTATGAAATACTTTTGTTTTTTCTCTGATTGCTCTTTTTACATTGCAGTTTATCCAAGGTTGTTTTTTATTTTTTCCAGTTCTGATTTTACACTGTGGGATATGCTTCCTTTGTATGTTCATTATTATACTTTTAAATTTTTCCCACATACTAGTTACTGTCTGTTCAGGCTGTAGAATATCTGTCCAATTTATTAGACACAGATCATTTACTAGTCCATTTATATTTTCTCTTTTAAAATAGTTCAAGAACACAAAGTGTTGCCAGAATGTTGGTCCAATAAACAGTTTGAATATTTTAAGGAACAGTACGCATGGTTAGAGGTGCAAAATAAAAAACTAGGCTGCAAGCCATGCTTGACAGTAGGCTCTCTTGGTATAGAAAAAGCAAAGCGTGTGCATGTAGCTTTTCAGTGGAAAAACTGTTCGGTAGTTGCAAGTGGAACAACAAAAGAAACTCGGCAGGCATCTCTAAGAAAGAAAATAAAAGAACATTCGTTATCAGGTGCTCATTTAAAGGTCACAAAGATATTGGAAGAAGCCCAAAAAAATGTACTGCCATCAGTAATTGACACAATGAACAGTAAAGCTCTAGATACCACTGTTAATATTTTTAACGTGGTTTACAGTTTAGTAAAGAGAAATAGGCCTATGTTTGACATTGATGATGAACTTGAACTCCTAAAGAAAAATGGAGTGGATGTTGGCAATTGTCTCCATTCTCAGTTTTTGGCGACTAGAATATATGAACACATAGCGGCTCAAATGAAAAAAACACAGTTTTTTAACATAGTCAAGGAAGAAGCTAAAATATACATAATCATTGAAGAAGCATCAACAATACCAAAGAAAAGTGTGTTAGTTATTTATTTACGCTGTAAAGTGCAATTTGCAGATGAGTCATTAACCATTTTTGTTGATTTGAAGGAACTATCATCTACGACTGTAAGCAGCATATTTGAAACTTTAATTGATGTTTAAAAAACTATGGGTTTGACAAAGAATACTTGTCCAGAAATCTCATAGCTTTTTGTTCAGATAGTGCCAGTACAATGCTGGGAAGGCACTCAGGAGTAGCAGCAAAGGTGACAGAGTTGTTTCCAAATGTGGAATTGAAGAATATTCCTCTTCCACCTAGAACATAAGAACATAAGAAATTTTTATAGTGGGCACACTAGGGGCCACTTCAGCCCATCAAGGTGGCTCCACTATATAAAACTACCTGTACATTGGCAATAACCAATTTTTACAAAACCAATTAAGTATAAATTTAAAACTAATTAATTATCAATTTCAAACTAAAGATAGAATCTCTGGATCCAGAGGATCAAAGTCATAATAGGCTACTATCCACAAATATGTTACACACTATCTATTTATAACTGACATGCAAATATATCAGATCCAAAGAATCCAGTCAATTTCATTATAGTACCCATCAATACCAGTACCATGCCAACCAAAATTAAGTCATGGTCCATATCAATTGCGGACCAAGTCACAATTTACATCCATATACATTACAATATATATACTTAGGAGGAAAAGTGTAGGTGTGGCTGTAAAGACTGTACAGTAATGTAGAAATGTGTGTGCACCCATTTTGGGTCTCCCATTTAAAGGTGTTTGTGGGGCAAGTGAAGATCATGAGTTTTTCAATACCTCACAGTACTATGGGGGGCACCGCTTGGCAGAGGAATCTCTTTAAATAGGGTGTATAAGGACAGAGAGTATCCCCTAACCCAAGATGCTGCCTCCCTATATCCCACAACACCTGTGTTGAGCTGTCGGATCTATCACCCAAATGCACATAATATATATGAAATAAACTAGTACCATTCATGCAATAAAAATGAGCTTAAACACCATCACCAGATGTCCCTTGCAGACATCAAACTATCCAACCTTCTTTTGAAAGAATCAAGTGTATCTGAAGTCACCACTTCTTCTGTCAGACTGTTCCAAAATTTAATTACTCTGTTTGTAAAACTATGTTTTCTTAAATTTGTTCTACATCTTGGCTTAAATAATTTCATACTATGACCTCTAGTCTGATTATTGTGATCTTTAATGAAAAGAGACTCAAAATCTATCTTATCCAACCCTTTTATCATTTTATACACCTCTATCATATCACCCCTTAACCTCCTCCTTTTTAATGAGAACATGCTTAGATACGCCAGTCTTTCCTTTATGTCAATTGTCTTAGAGATGGGATCATTCTTGTTGCTCGTTTCTGTACTTTTTCCAGTTTTTCAATATCTTGTATCAAATAGGAACTATTAAATTGAATGCAGTATTCAAGGAGGGGTCTCACATATGAAATGTATAGTTGCTTTATAATATTGGGTGATTTGTATTCAGTGTGTGTGTGCATGAGATTGAGTCTAGCATTTGCTTTATTTCTGATTACCATACAGTGATTTGAGGGTTTAAGTTCATTTGTCACAATGACACCCAAGTCTTTCTCTTTATCATCATTTTTAATCCAAAGTCCATTCATATTGTATTCAAATTCTGGATTTTTTGGCCCAATATGCATAACCTTGCACTTATCAACATTAAATTTCATCTCCCACTTATCTGCCCAGGCTGTTACTCTGTCTAAGTCTTTTTGTATTGTCATTGCTCCTGCTACTGACTTAACATTATGGCCTAATTTTGTATCATCAGCAAATTTTGAGGTTTTACATGATAGGCCCTTCTCTAGATCATTTATATAGACAACAAAAAGCAGAGGTCCCAGAACAGACCCCTGTGGGACTCCGCTCAATACGGGTCTCCAAGTAGACTTATTTCCATTTAGATGAACTCTGTTTTCTATTTCTCAGCCATTCTTCTATCCAATCAGCTATATGACCTCTTATACCATGGGCTCTAACTTTTACCAACAATCTTGCATGAGGAACAGTATCAAATGCCTTTGCAAAATCTAAGTATACTATATCTACTGGCTCTTTATTGTCCAAATGCAATAGGACTCCATCATAAAATTCAATCAAGTTGGTTAGACAGGACCTTCCATTTCGAAAGCCATGCTGGCTATCATTTATAAGGTTGCACTCCTCAAGGAACTCAGTAACTTTACCTCTAATGATACTTTCGAGTAATTTGCAAATAATGGAGGTGAGGCTGATGGGTCTGTAGTTTTTTTCCAAGTTTCTATTTCCTTTTTTAAAGATTGGAGCCACATTGCTAAGGCTAAGAAAATAATGAGCACAATTGCTATTAGCAGCGCGGAAGCAGAACGAGGCTTTAGTGTTATGAATGATATTGCGAAAGCAGAAAGAAGCAAACTTTCTCTTAATCATATTTCTAGTCTGATGACAATAAAAATACTAGGAAAGCCTGTAGCAGACTGGGATGCTGTGCCATATGTCAAGACTTGGCTAAGAAGTCATTGTCAAGCTGATGATACTAGAGTTCGTGAGAAAACTGATACTCAACCATTGCAGAATGAACTGGCTATATGGAAACTTCTTGAATGAGACATCATGATTGAGAAGGTAAATTTATATCTATTTTTTTTCAGGATTTTATAGAAAAATATAGGTAGTATCACAAGCAGTGGTTGTTTCAATACGTATTTACTTATTTTTTGATGAAAAATTAGTTTATTTTTTGGTAGTCATTAGTGAGTATAAAGAATATGTTAAATAATTCTTGCCAAAATGTTACAAAATATTGGGTGCTGGTTAAGTATGCGGTCTACCATCTGAGTTTTGACAGAATATTTTTGTTAAAACTAACAAAAATATCACGACAACCTAACCAATTATCAAGGGCGTACAGTTGATCTATTATTAATATACATTGTTTGTTTCTGGAATAGTATTTACTATTTACTAATAGATCAACTGTACGCCCTTGATAATTGGTTAGGTTAAGTCGTGATATTTTCGTTAGTTTTAACGAAAATATTCTGTCAAAACTCAGATGGTAGACCGCATACTTAACCAGCACCAAATATTGTTTGGAAAAGCTAAAATGCATTGGCTTTCAGGGCTCTACCCCAGACCCCCTAGCTTAATGACTCGTGCCATTGGTGCTTGCCAATTTACACCCCTGTCTGTATCAGAACCAGTTGTTAAGAAATTGGCAGTGCACCCCCTGATTATAAGTGATGTCATTTTCTGTACCATATTGTTCACATATCTCTAATAGTACCGTACTCTCAACCCATGGGGAGAGGATGACAGAAGAACAAGGTCATCAGCATACATTAAATGATTAATTTTTTCCTTTCCACTGATGTGCAGTTTTTAGTTCATTGGTAGGGTCATCCATGTATATACAGAAAAGATAGGGTGATAATATACCTCTTCACCTAACATCATTAGTTACTTTAAAACCTGGTGTTACAGTGCTTTTCCATCTTGCAAACATGGTCTGCTCTGTGTACCAGAATGCAAGTATCCTAAGTATATATTTAGGTACCTCTTGACACAAGAGTTTCTTGAAAAGTTTGTGATGGTTAACTCTATCAAATGCTTTTGCTGCATCCAAAAAACAGGGATATACATTACTACTTGACATCTTGTACTTTAGGATGGCTTCCTTTAGCATATAAATACGCGTCACTACCATGTTTCACTCTTAAGCCAAATTGATTGTTATAAGTCTGCAAGTAAGTACTGTACTTATCCTATTATAAATGACATATTCTAACACTTTAGAAAGTATACTGGCAAGTGCTACAGTATTGGCCTATAATTATTCTTATCACAGATACTAGCACCCTTATTTTTAACAACTGGCAACAATACAACTGACAAAATGGACTGTGGCAAGTACCCATGTATCATACAGCTTGTGAAACACATTGCAAGCATGGGTATTATACAAGGGCTACAATATTTTAAATGTTCTGCTTGTATGCCATATAGGCAGGTCCGGCACCAGCCTATTTGGCGCCCTTAGCAGGACTGCAGCTGGCGCCCCCACCCGCCTCCCACTTCACGATTGGGTTTGCCCACAAAGTAATCAAGGTACCATATTGAAGAAACTATTTGCCTTACACTGATCTATTTTAATTTGCTAATACATACATTTATTATAAAATTATAAAATCATTTCACAGTTCAAGAAAGTGTCATGACCAATCAAAACAGCGAGTAAAGCGAGGCATATGTAGTAACAAATCAGAACGCTCAAAAGTGCTAAAATATGCGTGCAAAAAGGACATATCTACTGTTTTTTCCAAGCAAGAAGGGCATGTCACATAAAAACAGTTATTCGCTTATTGACGACTCCCGGAACTCATATTAAGCCGTAAATAAGCAGAGTCGCTTATTGACGACTCCTGTCTGTGCACGCAACATTTTTAAATCGCTTAAAGGTCGTGATAGTGAAAGTTCTATAATGACCCAATAAGATGAATAAGTTAATTATGTAAATATCAGTCAAGCTAAACTGGTGTACATACGTCGTACAACCTTTCATCATTTGTCTATGCTTCTCATTCCTTCATTATTTTTTTCATGTTGTTCTTACATAATACTATCAGACATGCACAGGGCGGGAGGCGCTGGCACCCCCCAGATCTTTGGCGCCCTTAGCATTTACTAACCTCGCCTAATGGAAGCGGCGGCCCTGCATCTAGGCCACAACTTTTGTTATCTAACTTGAATAGCCTGCCAGACTTCTGAGTCATTAATTAGTAGCTCCTCAGAGCATTCTGCATTTAGACATATATTTAGTCTATTCCAGCCTCCCCCCTCCCCCTCTCTGACAATTAAATAGGGTTTCATAATGATTTTTCCACAGTTCTGCAATGTTTTTTGCACCATGTACACCCTCTATTACATCTAGCAAGGTAAGATTACTATTGTTAATTTTATTAACCTCCTCCCAGAATTCCCTACTGGAAGTATTGCTATTGGGTCATTCCAGCTCAACTGGTACAGATTTCAGAAAGTTGGTCGGGTGACCATCTCCGATTTTCTTCAAATTTTCAGGGTTGATTCATACACCATTCAGTAGCTTAAATCTAAAATTTTAGCTTCCTCAGTCAAAAACATTTAATTTTATGGTCGCTTAAATGGCCCCCACCTTCGACAAAAAATGCCCATGTTGGGCTTGATCGGCCAATGCCTTCATTTTGAGAGGCCTTGTAAAGTGTCTTCTAATAGGAGTAGAAGCTTCAAATTTGTCATGCCAATACAACGTCTGGTGGGCTTTTCAATTTTGTAAGCTAAAAGGCTGTGGAACAAATAGTTTCTGAGTTACAAGGGCTTAAACATGGCTCCATTTTGAAGCTTGCATCAATTCCCCCACTTTTACGACTACCATTTTCAAAAGTTTTAGTTCTACATCAATCACAGCTGTTTTAATACTCCTAATAGTCTCTATGGGTTGTAAATTTATGAGTGAAATAAAAAAATAACCAAAAAAGGATTTATTTTTATTTTTAAAAATTTCCAAAAGTTGATATTTTCACAAAATTTGCAAAATTAACATCAACTTTGGGGCTTAATATAAAGGTGTCTGAAATTAGTCAGGGAGTTGATACTTCTAGTAAAGAAAGATACATATGTGTACAAAAACATATATTAAGGAATAGATCTCAACTCGACTCCTTCATATAGTTTTGGCTATTCAAAGAAAAGTACTTTTTGTGAAAAATTCTGAATTTTTTCAAAATTTTGAAATGTTTAAATTTCTTTTTACAACATTGAATTGTAATTTTACTTCCATTTTATTACTTGGTAAGTTAATTCACAAATGTTAAATTATCTAAATAAGTTTTACTCATAAAAAAGACATAATATATACACCTAGATTATTACTACATTTGCAGTTAACACAACAGATGGACCAGCTTGTAGGCTCAATACTTGGATCTACCTAAGTAAATTATGTAGAACCGTGTTCTACTGCTCTTTAAGCACTTCCTAGTAATTTAAATTATGCAGTTAGTACAGATAAACTAGCAGTAACCACCATTTTCAGTACAAAACCTTAAATTTAAGTAGCTTTGTTGTATTACTTCCCTTAATACAAGTGTACAGTACTTAGCTATATACAATAATGAATTCCTGAGTTTTTAAGCATGTGAATTATTGGCTATAAGTTCATATTCTTTTTTTAATACGTGTTGTTTTATGTAAATTCGTATGTAAACTTATATATAGCTAATAACTCTTATGTTTAGACACTGACTCAGGAATTTATTATTCAGGCTTTAAGTCTGATTGTCTTCAACACTCCATGGCCTCACAGCCATAAATTGGCAATTTATTATTCAGCTTGATACAGGTTTGTAGTTACTTAGGCTTTTTTTAAAATACTCCTCAATTTTAGATAAACAATCATTTGATAACTTGTACTGTCTCCCCATTTTCCCAGCAACTGTAGGTGGTTCAATTGAACACAAAACATGTTGGAATGGAATCCAGCAAACGTCCTCTTGTTCAGGCCATTTAAAAGGATTCTTTTTCATGAAATTTACTAATAGATCCTTCTCAGTATCACACACTTCAACTATGTTTCCAACAAACCAGTCACCTTCATAGAAACAGGCCACATATGTACCAGGTTTATATTGGTAAGCCACATTTTCTTGTGTAGCATTGAGGAAGGAAAGTTGTACGTTAAAGAAATTTTCATCACTAGAAATTTTGTACAGTTTAATGCCTGTTGATGAAGGTCTAAAGCAGTGATATGAACGGGTTCCTGGGATTGTCTTAATTAAGGAATACCTTTTTTCTAACTCAAATAAATTAGCATTTTCCTCAATCTCAATTTTAGCTGAATCAATGTACAGAAATTGTATACCATTAATATTAGATTTGCACCAATCGAACATCTCTTTTGGATTGGTGATGTGACCTTTACTTGTTGCTTGTAGACTTGCCCGGGCAACTAACCTTTTGACGGTGCCACCAACACCATCACAGGGGCTCTTTCCGTGAGAGGTGGCAAAAAAGTTCCATTCACATGTTAGTTGGAAATCTTTTTCATGTAACACTGAATTAATGATGTTTTTATAGTTTTTATATTGACTTGCTGCGCCATCGCTAAAGTAACAAATATGTTTTAGTTTAGGATTCTGACTTTTAAGTAATTTCAAGGCTTCACATAAAAAAGAATGAACTGCAGTTGTGTTGTGTGTAAGTGAATCTGAATTATAAAACTATAGTTTTCAGAGAAGTCAACAAGCACTAATGCTGTAGAATCATTGAGGTTTTCTTTACAGTTGGACAAATATTTTGATTGGGCTTTTGCTATGAAATGGTGTACTTTCAACTTTTTTGCACTTTCACATATGTCTTCTACTACATTCGAAACACTTTTTGTCATTGTGACCAGTTGGGTATAGTCTGTATGAAGCCACTGCTTAAAGGAAACCTCATCATCCATGTCATAATCATTGTTTTCAAAAATGGTAAGAAGCCAATCCCGTAATTCATTTAAACCAGGACATGTTTTGCAGTTATTAATCATGCAGTTTCTGGTTTCAGTGTTGCAGACTATTTTCCCTAGTAACTCTCTTAATTCTACTTTGACAGGGAGTGATTCACATAAAAGTTTAAAGTTCTGGTGTATTTCACAAATGCATACATTGTGTGATCCTTTACTCCCCACACCCATACACCATTTTGGTCTCAGTTCAAAAAACTTTGATTTGGAGATTTTGTCGTTTGGATATTTATTTTTGTAAAGCGTATATAATTCTCTGATATTTGTCAACAACAGTATTTTCTGCTTGTGAACCTTCCCTTGTGGTGTTTTTATTGATTTGTAGTCTTTTTTACCAGGGCATTCTCTAGTATATTCATTGTTTTGGAAAAATTCTATCACTCTTTCCTTTATTTCATCGCTTATACCCTTGCTACTCTTTTTATTTCTCATTATAGGAAGGATACCTTCTTTTCTCTTTAAGGCCCTCACAGCATTAACCATTCTGGCTGACACTTCAAATTCTTTCATAATTCTTTCATAATTCTTTCTCTGGACCAGGTTTTACCAATTGGAAGGAGTGTTAGAATTTGTATCTTTTCTTGTCTGGTACTAGTTTTACACTTTTCTTTCAGTTCCTCTATCATATGCTGATAACACTTTTCTTCCTCACTCTCTATAGGTTTCTCCGCTTCCTCAGCCAAAATGCTAGGCTTCATATGAAGTACTTTTGACAGCTTTGATTTTGTTGGTTTCAATTTGCTTTAGTTTCCTTTTCGCGTAAAACTTTCGATCTCTTGCTCTTACATACTTAATGGGTGAGCATTCTAGTGAACCTAACATTTCGTCAAATGTCTCCTTAACTATTTCTTCTGGAACATATTCATCACTACCTGAGTCTTTTTCATCTTCAATCGTCTTGGCTCTAGAGAGAAGCATGTTGAGCAAAGTTTCTGTCCTGGTATCAGATTCAGTCTAGTTGCTATGTCTTTGTCAATAATTTGTAGTGATTCTGCAAATAAAGTAGGGTAATGTAAACTCTAAACACATTGGAAAATAATTTTAAAACCTCAACATTTGGTTATAGGCTATTCGTATAAAATATTCAAAACATATGCATTCAGTAGCACAGTATATAGCCTACCCTATTAAAATTAAATAGCTAATTTAGGTTACAATTTACAATATAAACTTCTTTATGAAATATAAATATATTAGTACCTATATTTACTTACTTATCTTCCTTCGATGATTTCTCCATGGATCTTGGCAGCTATGTTGCATTTGTTGGTAATGCATTCCAAACATTTTTTTCATGGTGGTAGCCAAAGCTGGGCACAAACCGTTAATCCATTAATCGTTAATTAACGAAGTTAACTTTTTCATTAACGATTTAACTTTTAAGTTAACTTTGAAAATCATTATCGGACTAATTAACTTCCGTTACATTTAACTTCCGTTAACTCAAGTCTGTTAACCCAAAAAATTCATAAATAAACGTTTAAAAGTTTATATTATTTTCAGTGCTGAGCAGGTGCGCAATTAATCCACTACTGTTAATAGTGATGAACGAATTTCCATTTCTGCAGTGCAAAATCAGGCGATATATTTGTTTCGGTCGCCACAATTTGTGTCTTACCAAATATGGTAGTTATTTATGGCATTGGTTTGAGCAAAACATGGTCGACTGTAAAATCAGGCGGAAAGATTTGCCATTTGAGTTGAATGTTTCAACTTCTTTCAAGAAATATCACGAGCATTTTAAGGCACTTTCAATAATATATATGTAACAATTACAACAAATAACTACATTCGTTTCATTTGCAGTCTGTCTCTTGCGCAACATGTTTGTGCTAGTGAATATTTAAAAATAATCGTTGTCAAGTAAGTCATGTATATTTATAATATGTCTGTGAGTACCTTATTAGTAGTCTCCTTGATACATTTCAAGAACCATAAAACTGATCAGGTAAGATTTCAATTCTCATGTCACTTTGATGACATAAATTAAGTCAATTGATGTCTTACAATGGGAGCGTTTTCATCTCATCTGGTTGGACAAGTATGACAACACCAAGGTCGCCAGGGTGAGGAAAAGCATGGAGGGTACAGTCGAGGAGGCCATGAAGCAGCAGTCCAACGAAGTGGGCAGCAACAGTGGAGGCAGCAACAATGAGGAGGAGGAGGAGGAGGATGACTTCTTCAGTGCTATCATCCAGACAAAAGAGAGCAGCAGAAGCCACAGGTCACTCAAGGGCAAGGCCCAGAACTTGGTCAAGACCTGGCTGGAGACCAACTCCAAGGACTTGCTGACAGATGCTGCCTTCTTGGGTGAGCAAGTGTTGGTGGACTTGTTCATCAAGTTCAACACAGCCATCCCCTCCAGTGCTGCAGTGGAGCGTTTATTCTCTATGGGCAAGGACATCCTGAGGGCCAAGAGATCATCCCTGTCTGATGAAAACTTTGATATGCTAATTTTCATGAAGGGCAACATGCATCTCATGGACAAAATGGAGAACGAGAAGAAGAGGGAAAATTAAATTTATATATACTGTATATTGTGTTTTTCATTTTTTTTATAATAAAAGTTAACGTTAATGGTTTATCGGTAACTTCCGTTACATGTTTAACGGTTAACGAAGTTAACTTTTTGGTTAACGGATTAGCGGTTAACGAAGTTAACTTTTTGGTTAACGGTGCCCACCACTGGTGGTAGCATACAGTAGCACTATTTGGGTTGATTACAGTTGCTTTTGTTCTCCACAATAGCAGTTTCCTTGTTTCATCTGTCAGCTCATGTAAGGTATACATACCCACCTTCCTGGTGAGTCTGTGTTCATGACATGGATCATCCAAGTACATACCAAAGCTGCACTTTGATTCTTGATTAGAATAAGCCATTATTACAGGCAGTAAAATTAAGTTAATTGCTCTAGTTAAATTTTCTGAAAATAAAAGATCATGATCTATAAAATAGGCCTGGACATTAATGATTAACCATCATGTTTTACATTTATAAGAATATACAAAGCGAAATGAGCTACCCAGAGCCCTTCGAGTCGCTGGTTGTTTTGACAGACATATTAAATTTCTTGCATGTTTTAGACTTATTTACATATTACAATTGTAAATCAACTTAATAAGTAATAAAATGGAAGTAAAATTACAATTCAATGTCATAAATAGAAATTTAAAAATTTACAAATTTTGCAAAAATTTGAGATTTTTCACAAAAAGTACTTTTCTTTGAATCACCAAAACTATATGAAGGAGTTGAGATCTATTCCTTAATATGTGTTTTTTTACACATATGTATCTTTCTTTACTAGAAGTATCAACTCCCTGACTAATTTCAGACACCTTTATATTAAGTCCCAAAGTTGATGTTAATTTTGCAAATTTTGTGAAAATATCAACTTTTGGAAATTTTTAAAAATATAAATAAATCCTTTTTTAGTTATTTTTTTATTTCACTCATAAATTTACAACCCATAGAGACTATTAGGAGTATTAAAACAGCTGTGATTGATGTAGAACTAAAACTTTTGAAAATGGTAGAGTCATAAAAGTGGGAGGAATTGATGCAAGCTTCAAAATGGAGCCATATTTAAGCCCTTGTAACTTAGAAACTCTTTGTTCCACAGCCTTTTTGCTTGCAAAATTGAAAAGTCCACCAGAAGTTGTATTGGCATGACAAATTTGAAGCTTCTACTCCTATTAGAAGCACTTTTCAAGGCCTCTCAAAATGAAGGCATTGGCCAATGAAGCCCAACATGGGCATTTTTTGTTGAAGGTGGGGGCCATTTAAGCGACCATAAAATTAAAGTTTTTGACTGAGGAAGCTAAAATTTTAGATTTAAGCTATTGAATGGTGTATGAATCAACCCTGAAATTTTGAAGAAAATCGGAGATGGTCACCCGACCATCCCTGTACCAATTGAGCTGGAATGACCCAATTGCCTAATTTCCTGGCTAGAGATTCTCTTCATTTTTCCTTATAAATCTAAGAGCACCCTTGAACCTAGCATGAGTTCTATTTTTCAGTTGGAAGTGTTTCCCCTGCCTAGGTTTCCCCATAGTAACCCATTCCACGAATACATTTTTTGCTACATCATACAAATCAGCATAGTATTCTGCCCACTCTGCATTGACATTTACTTTTTCCCATTTTTTATTCTTAAAGCTACTTCCACTTGCAGCCTTAACGACATGTTCAAGCTCACCGTAATACTTAAATATTTAAGAGATCTATATTGTTTACATCATCACAGGAGGGATTCCTACAAACCAAAGCTTCTGCAGGAATCCTCACAAGCCTTAGTAGTGCATCAGTCTGCATTGTATAGTAATCTACCTCAGAGTGACTAAGATTTGACCAATTACACCGGTCTGCATGAAAATTGATTTCTTTATTTTGAATTGTGATTCTGAAGCAGTTCGCTGCGCTGAATTAAAAAATGCTACCAGTTTTTTTCTATCACCCACAGTTTTAAAGTTATTAGCAAAACAATTTTGGGGCATTTTGTAATTTTTTACCTTTTTTGTCTTTTATTAATTTCGTTTTTTCATATTTTTCAGATAGATAATTCTAACATTACGTCTTTAAAATTTTAATAATGGCTTCTAGAGGATGTACCCATAGTCCAGACATATTTTGTTATATTTGTGGTTGGTATGTTGTTGTAAAACAGAGGACAAATGTAACGACCTTCATTAAGAGAGTTTATCATGCTTATTTTGGAATTAAATTAGGAGATCAAGACAAAAGTTGGGCTCCACACAAGGTTTGTCTTACGTGTGTTGCGGCACTAAGGAATTGGAGCAAAGGTAAAAAGAAAAGTTTGCCATTTGGGATCCCTATGGTATGGTGCGAGCCTAGAAACCATACCAATGACTGCTACTTCTGTTCTTACAATGTTAAAGGTTATAATGCAAAGAATAAAGAGAGCCTTCAATACCTAAGTCTTCCATCTGCAATAAGGCCAGTACCCCATGGTCCAGAAGTTCCTATTCCCCACCCACCCAAGAGTCTGGATCAATACAATTCAGATTCTGATTCAGCTCCAAATCCAGACAATGATGATGTTTATGAAGAGCCAACAGCTGACCGAGATCCTCCTAAACCATTAGCCCAAGCCGAATTAAATGACTTAGTCAGGGATTTGAATCTGCCTAAGGACTCTGCAGAACTTTTGGGGTCTAGATTGCAGGAGAACAATTTATTGGCATCCGACACATACTTCACTTGGTAAAGAAGGTAAATATATTTTGTTTCTTTATTTTTTTATCCTTTCATAAACAAGGAATATGCTTGTCCAAGAGCTAGGAGCTATTTAATTCTGCTTTAATTAGGTTTTACTCTATCACCTAAAGATTTCGTGCTACGAGGGGTGTTGTAATCAGGGCTGTGGAGTTGTTCTATTTTGAGTGGAGTCGGAGTCGGAAGTGCATAGTTGGATGGAGTCGGAGTCGGTGCAAATCCTTCAATTATAACCATAGTAGCCTAGGCCTAGCTCAATTTTATGAATAAAATAGATTTAACTTAGTTTTAATATACAGGGTGGGCCAAAAGTCTGGATCCATAGGAAAATATTTATTTTGATACATAAATTACAACAAATGGTAAATACTTAAAATGAATATCAACTTTAACTCGTAAACTTGGTAGCAACTTCTCTGTGTGTAGCGCCCTGTCTTGCGTACATGAGCACAAGTTCTACCCAGTCTTCTGTTGTTAGATTCGAAGCCATTTCTGGGCTGAAATAAAAAAGTATTTGAGTATTTATACTGGAGTACAAACTACAGGAATACCTCAGATAAGACGGTTAATTCGTTCTGCTGACATGCCACACTGTTTGAAACCGCCCTGTTCGAGGTATGTTTTAATGGGAAATACTGTAGGTCATTCCAAGACATTTTAAATTACGTTTTTTGTATGATTATTTTCGATAATTATAATGATTTAACATGTTTAAATGTGAAATAAAACAATAAGAATGAACTTAAAGGTTTTAACTCTATAAAAGTAAACAAAGTTTATAAAAATAAAGATTATTATATTCCGTTTATATTCCGTATACTGTACACTAGCTACAAAAGACATAAGATATTTTTTTCTAAATATTTAAAAAGATTTTAATTGAACATTCCACAAAAAGAAATTAAAAAATATTTTGAAAGGTTTTATTGAAGACATAAGATAAGTTATTTTTTAGTAAAATATTTTAAAAGTGTTGTCTACACAGATTTTGACTTCTTCTCTTCAAACATATCTTTATAGCATCGAATAGCATCATCTATAGATTGGCGAACTCTAATGCTACGTTCAATGCTACTCTAATGTCAACATCTGCACTTCACTGTGGTCGGTACAATACTGACTCGTACTGATACAAATACCGTAGAATAGACCGCGTGGGTTGTTTGAAACTTAATATATCGTCGCACTGACATTCCTTTTATAAATATCTTAAATATTACATTAAATAATTAATTTTATATTATAATATTCAATCCATCCTGTTTGAAACCGTCTTATCCGAGGTATTCCTGTACTGTACAGTATCACGGATACGCATTTACGAGTTAAAGTTGCTATTCATTTTAAGTATTTACCATTTGTTGTAATTTATGTATTAAAATAAATATTTTCCTATGGATCCAGACTTTTGGCCCACCCTGTATAATATAATATATAAATAATATATAATATATAAATATATAAATATAAATAATATATAAATATAGTTGCTTATAATTAATAAGGATTATAATTAATTAACATAATTAATAATAAGGAAATTTAAAAATTTTGTACTAGCAACCCTAAATCTTTTTCAGATTTTTAGATTTCAATTTGATAATTTTGATAAGCATCACTGAAAAAAGATTTAATGGAAGCGATCCTTTTTTTAAGAACAAATTCAGTTTAGGTTAGTACATTTTGTTACGGATGTTTATAATAATACAAAAACATCTTATTAATTTGCTAAACCAATAATAATCTTATTTTGTTTAAGTTTCAATCAGTTTGTATTTTGGGATTTATTGTAATTTTTGAATAAAGAGAAAAAAAGCCATTAAGGAATAGTTACAGCCACTAAGTAACCTGATGAGTCATGTGGTGGTGACGAAATGCCTTGTTTATGAATCTCCATTGGCCTAATAAAGCTAATCATAATCAATTTGGCCTTAACATTCCATCAGAGTCGGAGTCGTAATTATACAAGTCAGATTTCTGGAGTCGGAGTTGGAGTCGGCAAATTTTATCACTGACTCCACAGCCCTGGTTGTAATACCTCATCTGTCCCCAAATGTTAACCACCCATTGATGGGAGGGGAGAGAGTATTTTGCTGGGAATGGGACTGGTTGTTATATATTTACCCTACATTATTATGTAAGCGTTACTGTAGTCTATAACAACAAAATTTATGGTTTAGCATGTGCAATCCAATGTTGGTCTCGATAAGATGGTTCACATTTGGGGATAAATGGGGGATTTATGACACACCCTGTAGTAAGAAAACCATACGTGATAGGGAAAAACTAACTATATTTTTGAGATCAGTGCACTCCAATTATATAGAATAACCAACTATTGTAAAAATCGATCAACAAGTTTTCAAATGTGTACTGGTGTTATCCTTATAGTAATCAGCATTATCACAGTCATTGTCTAAGTCAGGTGCTACCATACAATCAAGCCCACTACAAATGGGATATGATCAGATTCAAATACATCATAAAGTATGGACATGCTATTGATTATATTATAACCATCGTGGGAGGCTATACAGCACTGGGGTCATTCCAGGACATTGTGCAAAAAAATGAAATTTGTAACCACTCTAACTTGGATTTTTCTCAAATTTGGTATATACACGGTGAACCAAAAGTAGGTGGACAGTAGGTTGAATACGGTTTGTGTTATAATATATTATAACTATGGTGTTCATTATAACTATGGTGTTTGTGTTATATTATATTAAATATTATAACTAAATTTATTTAAATTTTATTTTGTATTATAGTATACAAAAAAATTAAATATGTATTCTCAAAATAAACGTTATCATTTACTGTCCACCTACATTTGGTTCACCCTATATATAAAGTTGTTTTTGTGAAAAAACATGAAATCTCAAGTTTTAGCGCAGAGTAATGGTTCAAAAGTTATGGGCCTCCCAATTTTAGGGGGGGGGCTGGCCCCTTAATGTTTAAAAGTCCATAATTCAGTCCCTAATTAAGCTAGGAAAAACATTTAAAAACCATTTGAAAGCTCAAATCCTAAAGAATAATTGACTCTAAGTAATAAAATGCATTTAATCAAATAGTTAAAAAGTTATATCAGTTTGAATATTTTTTGGGGGGGGCCCACCCCCTATGATACAGATATTCAAGATATTTTTTTTGTTATTTTGTACCTCAATTACTCTTCTGTATGACTTAGTCAATGATATTGTATATTTTTACCTTTAAGTTGTGTATTTTTTTGCACTTTATTGTAAGGTACTTGCTAGTGAAAAGATGACATAGTAGCCCAAGTTCAGGAATTGGGCTATACTAACTATAATAGTTGTTTTAACTATATATATTGCACACACACACACACACAGGCATTATTAAAATAAGAGAGAATTTGTACTCCCTGTTTGTAAGGTTGAGTGATATCACACTTGTGTAGCCATGCTACAACTTGTCACAGCAAAATGACAGCCTTGTCTGAGGGCTCCTTCCATTAGCATGAGCCTTGGTTATTAAGGGTTCAGTTTGCCTTTTGTGACCACATGATAAACACTGCTCATATATGGTATCTGCTTGCCTATATTGGCTGTGCTTGTGTTTGCCTGTTATCATTAAAAATCATTAACATTTAATATTCTTTGTACTTATTACAGGAAGTGAAGCTAATATATAAATTTTAAACATGTCTTACCATTTAAATTTTCATAAACAGTGTTGTGACCCCTTTAAGAGACACAAGAAAAGAATCTTAAAGGGTTTAAGAAATTTACCATTAAATGTAATGGAAAAAAGTCCCACACTCCTTAATTGGAAAGTTTGTACAAACTGTTCTGTAACATTAAATGAACTTGAAGAACCTGATAAATTATTTAATGATGTTTTTGAAACAGTCATCTACAAGTACCTCTTCATTTCAAAGCAAACTGACAATCCTGGTGAGATCAGTGATATTGAAATCTGTAGAGAACAAACTAAGAACATTCTTGAAGAAATGGAGATTTTGCCAATAAAATTCTGTAAGTAGTGTATGAATTATAATTTGGGGACTTATTTTTGAAAAGTATAGTTATCAGAAAATGCATTACCTATATGATTTTTAAAAACCATCTAAACTCTTTATCTTTGTGTATACATTGTTTCATAGGTTATCAAAATAATGCAGTTTTATCAAACTTGTGAACATAACATTCTTTAACAATTTAAGGAATTGCAAAAAAATAATTATGTACAATAAATGAATTCTGATTAGTTATTAAATTATGAAAATTTGTTGCTGTAACTTACAGTAATTCTAAGTTTTGGGTGATGCCTAATTTCAGATGGTATGAACACTGACAGGATATCTAAAAAAGCATCAGACAAATATGAAATATGACAAGTGTGTATCTACTTTGAAAAAGAATTTTGAACAGTCTTTTTCAGCATCTGTGGATGAGGGAGCATCTATATCCGAGAGATTATGCATAGAAAAAGAATTGGAAAGGTAAGGATTGCTCAAATTCAATTAAATTAGCAATTCATGGTCACAATTAAAGACACTTGATGTATATAATTTTAGATGTTTTAAATTTTAATAGCCTAATTTTTCTTCAATATCATTCTTACGTACAGAACACAGTCACACCATTTTAAGTCTAAAAAATATCTATGGAAGGTAGATATTCTATTTTTTCTATGTAGGTCCCGATCTTAGAGAACATTAAATTAATAATTTCAATTTAAGAAAATTCTGATATCCCCTACCTTTTATTTATCTAATAGGTATAAAACTATGATGAAGGAGCTCGCAGAAGCATTCAAGTCTACAACTTCCTACCAATGAAGGTTGCAGATTCTTACTCTATCCCTATACATGATCTCAAAAACTCAAGAATTCTTTGGGGCTAGTAGATATCTTGTTGATAAAGCGAGGAGCATGAAGCAACAGTATGGAATATTGCAAATGTTCCTAAATAAGTGAAGGGAAAAAGATAAATGATGAAACTATTTCTAATGTGACAGCTTTTATGAGGACCCAGAATTTAGTTGGGTGTATCTAGGATGAAAGGATTGTTAGTGTTAGAGACAAAGATAGAAACAAAATTTGCAAACAAAAGCATCTCTTACTCAGTAATTTGAAAGAACTGGTATCTTAGGTATAAAGAAACTGACTCAAGTATAAGGTTTTCAACATTTGCAGCTCTTAGACCCAAATGTGTGTTATTGCTGGAGGTACAGGTACACATTCAGTTTGTATTTGTACCTATCACCAGAACCCCAAATTAATGGTTTCAGCAAGTGGTGACAAGGACTTGACTTATCATTCATTGATTCAAAAAAGTGTGTGCAATGTGGACAACATTAAATGTGTTACACCAGTGTAGAGAATGTCCTGGTGTTGCTGGTGTAGATAACTATTTGAACACATTAAATGTACTGACTTCCAGGGATTCAATTGAATATGACCAGTGGACCAGCACTGACAGAGCAACTTTGTCAAATGTAACTGTTAAGTGGAGAAATTTATTGAAAAACTTTCAGAATCAATTTATTCTCTTACTCATCATCATTATATAGCCAAGAGTCAAAGCCTCTACATGAAGACCCTTAAGTAAAATCTCGGTGAAGATGAAGTTTTAGTACTGGAAGACTTTTTTGAGAACTATTCTTTGATCACTCAAGATGCACCATGGAGCTTCCATTGGATAAATTAACAAGTTACATTACACCCAATGGTTGTATATAAAATGGAAGATGGTAAATTGAACCACACTAGCTATTGTATCACATTATTACCTAATAGTTTAGATCATAACACCGCAGCAGTGTATACATTTCAAAAATTTTTAGTTCAAGACATTAAAGTGAGATTCCCTAATGTTGAAAACAATGAAATATTTTTCTGATGGTTGTGCTGGACAATATAAAAACCATTTTAATTTCAGCAATTTATGCCATCATGAAACAGGTTTTGGTATAAAGGCAGAGTGGAACTTTTTTGCCACTAGTCATGGCAAAAATGCCTGTGATGGCATTGGAGGAAGTGTGAAGAGAGCAGCAGCTAAAGCTAGTTTGCAAGGAACAACAACAGGACACATCTTGTCTCCACAGAGTTTCTATGACTTTTGTACACAAAATTTTTGAGAGTCCATCAAGTTTAAATTCATTACAAAAGAACAAATAAATCATAATAAAACAGAACTCTGTAGTAGGTTTGTAAAAGCAGTGACAGTGAAGGGCACACAAGGTTTTCACAGAATTGTGCCAATGTCTCAGAGTCACATTAATTTTAAAGCTTATTTAGTTTCTGACTAAATGTTGTTAGGGTTCTGACCTCTGAACAAGGTGTTTCAGATATGAGTCCAGGTTTATCAAATGAGCAAAAATTTCCTGTGGGAAAGTATGTTGCATGTATTTATGATGGTAGAAAATATCTAGGAATCATTTTAGATTATTCAGAAGAATTCCAAGATTATAAAATCAAGTTTCTAACTCCTATTTCCAACAAAAACAATAGATACTATTTCCCAACTAATAAAGATGATGTTTGTTGGGTAGAAGCCAAAAACATCTTTCATGAAATGTCAACTCCTAATATTCAATCTGGCACCAGAGTTGTGTATATCTTTGAAATATATGATACTGAGAATTAGGCTAGGTACCAAAAATGTTTCGGATTTAATGTATTGTATAGCAATTATTTATTCAATTAATGTCTTAATTTGTTCAATAAAACATAACTATACTAGCAGTATTTTTTTCACTTTTAAGATTGACAAAGTTGAGAGAGAGTTTATTATTAATAATAAACTCTCTCTCAACTTTGTCAATCTTAAAAGTAAAAAAAATACTGTTAGTATAGTTATGTAAAAAAAAAAAAAAACTATATATATAGTTTTTTTTCATAGTAAGAATACCATAATAGTTCCTACTGTTCCTGAAATATTTGCTTGTGATTTAGGATGTTCAATTTCTAGGCATTCTTGTTCTGACCATAACAGAGCCGGATTTAGATGTGTGGAGGCCCTGGGCAGCCTCCATGTGGAGGCCCCCCTACCTTAGCGGAAGACATAATTGAAGTCATCCATAAGATTCATAATAATAATTAATACATACACTTTCAAAACATCGTGCACTCTTGTGTCTGTCCATTCCACTCATTTCTGCAAAAAATGAAAGCCTCGGGTTACTCGGGTATTCCATTATAGTGAGAGTAGGCCTAAAAGAGTAATAAAAACAAAATAATCATCAGTACACAACAAATAGTAATTGGTAAAAGTTTATGTACTACAGTGGTATTGGATGCGCGTGTTTTTTTGTTGATCATCTATCGGGTTTTTCTATTTTGATAATGGCTTGTCAATATGTGGAGACCCCCAAGATGTGGAGGCCCATGGGCAGCTGCCCACTTTGCCCACTCCTAAATCCGGCCCTGGACCATAATAGTTCCTACTGTTCCTGAAATATTTGCTTGTGATTTAGGATGTTCAATTTCTAGGCATTCTTGTTCTGAATTTATTTTTTCAGGAATTTTGTTGACATTATGAAGTTTTTTGAATTTTAATTGTGTTCCATCTCTTTTTGGATTTTTTTTATTTGTAATGATTAGGTCCATAGGCTATGGAACAAAAATGTGGGATATTCCTGTAAAAAGTAAGCACATTTTCCTGCAACAGGAAGTGACTCAAAAAAATTTCTTGGGATAAAAATAATTTTGTATAGGCTCCTATATGAAATTTGCCAGAAAAATTAAATTAATTAAACTAAGCATTCCCTAAAAGTGGCCACTCAGTACACATAGGAAGGCATCTTGTTCAGTTTGCAAAAGAAAAAATTCCATTAATAGAATTATTGAAATTCCTATGCTTTGTTCCAAACCAGTATGAATAGTGTGTGGATATTTCTCTTCATCATAAGAACTGAGATTAAGGTTTTCTTGAAAAGTGATTCCCACTGAAGCTATAGGGCTAGTAATTCCAAGAGAAAAAAAATTCTTAACTCGCAGCTTAACCCTTTAAGGACTAGTCCGCAGCATATGCAGTAGGGTGGCCCACTTTTCAATTTTTTTTTAAAAGTATAGGTTATCGTAGTTTTTCCCATTATTTGGCACTATACTAGCACATTGCTACCATTTTTAAAAAATTGATCAATATTTAGGGGTCTCGCATCGACCTTGAAATTATGTTTTTTTTGAAAAATGCGTACTTTTTAACTTTTTACTGAATCAAGATAAATCATTAAGTAGGGATGTTTTCTGAATCCTCTTGATGAGAGAAGTCGTTTGGTGTGCCTTCCAATGTCATACGACTAACGGTTTAAAAGTTGTGCCTGTATACAGGTAATACCAATGTGCTAGTATAGTGCCAAATAATGGGAAAAACCACGATCACCTTCTTCTTCTTCTTCCGCAGCTTATTATCCCATCTTTACACGGGGTCGCTGTTTTTGGTTCATCTTCTCCACTCTCCTCTGTCGTATACCATGTCCTCCTCCAAGTCCTTCTCCCTGATGTCCGCCACCACACAGTCCCTCCATCTCGTCTTTGGTCTTCCTCCTCTTCTCCATCCCGGCAACTCTATCTCCAGCACTCTGCGCCCCACATACTCCTCCTCCTCTTCTCCTGACGTGTCCATACCACCTCAGCCTGGCCTCCTGCACCTTCTTAGATGCTTCCGCCACCTTCACTGTTCCTCTTATATGCTCATTTCTGACCCTATCTCTCCTCGTCACTCCACACATCCATCTCAACATCTTCATTTCAGCCACATCAATTTTTCTTTCATTGCTTCATGATCATCTATACTTTTCAAAAAAATTCAAAAAATTCCTTCTGTGCAATGAGGAGCCCCGGAGATGAGAATTGCTTGGCGGTGCTCTGCCATTCCAAGGAAGTTCTGAAACGCATGCCATATATTTCAATTTCATGGTTGTAAAGTAACCTATTTTTGTTCATATTCAGTTCTCTTTTTAATTGACATTATGCTTCATGAACCTCATTACTAAATTGATAGCTATGAAAACTTAATCAACTGACCTTCACCATTTTGTCATCCCAGTGGACAACAGTGTGCCTCGGTGGTATGAAGGAGTCCTTCACAGCGATGTGACACACTTCCCTGGTGAGCCGTTTCTTTCGAGATGCTGAACTGATTGAGGTCTGCTGGTGGATCTGCCAAACGTGTGATAGCAGCCACAATGCTTACTACCTATGTAGAGAATGGAAAGTGGAAAGGAAACTGTCAAGAATACATGTGGGTTACAGGACACTTTAAAACTGACGCTATCGATGAATACTATACACAATATGCACCTGATTATTGGACATGCGGAAATGATCAGCCACTTCCATGACAGCAGGTGCATTAAGGATGCGGCGAGGAAGATTGACACACACACTTGGCTCTTTCGGCAGAGGGAATGCTAGTTCTGTCTCTGACTCTCCTGACATGCCAGTATCATCATTCTCCATGGCCTCATCTCCGGTTTCGTATGCACACTTTGAGGTTTGCGGCTCCTGGCGAGGACGTTTCTTCCTTCCTGTAGCTTTCTTTTTACAGCGAAAACTTTATCATTCCCGCTCATCATTGCCACTCGAGGACCACGTTGATCGAGGTAGAAGTCAATGTCTTCTTTCTTGTCCTTGTCGGACAGCAGTTGATTCTTCTTTATATCTTCGACAGCGTCAGATGCTCTGATATCCCACAGCTTGTCCACACTGTCCGAAAACTTCTGCCATTTTCCTCTGGCGTCAGTTTCTCATTTTCTGCTCTTTTGGAGTAAGTGCCACTCTTTCCACAATGTCTCTAGCTTCCGTTCGCAGTTGAGCTTTGTGATTGTTTTAATGCGGGCCATGTTCCAAAACTTTTAAGACATTGTTTATGGTTTCTTTGAATGCGTCTTTCCTGTTAGCAGTGTACTGGATAACACTGAAGAAGTATTGCAAAACCTGCTGTGTTGTTGGCAATTTGCTACCACTGATGGAGGACGACAGTTGGCCAACTAAAAAAATTTCCCAGGCCGATCTTAGAGAAGGTAGCGATGTTATTTTCGCCTTTCCTTTTGATGACTCTCTATTTGTAGCTTCAAGAGTTCTTCCAGTTATGGTTGCCATCGATTTGTCCATGACAAAGGATGAGGAACTCAGACAGAATTTCAAAATGTTATGATCTGAAAAAAAAAGAAATAGGTTAGGTACCTGGCACAGGCATAGTGCATTTTCTAATTACCTATATACATTATACATTCCGCCCGGGTATGGTGACTCATTTTTTTGAAAAGTATAGGTGATTGTGGTTTTTCCCATTATTTGGCACTATACTAGCACATTGGTATTACCTGTATACAGGCACAACCTTTAAACCGTTAGTCGTATGACATTGGCAGGCACACCAAATGACTTCTCTCATCAAGAGGATTCAGAAAACATCCCTACTTAATGATTTATCTTGATTAGTAAAAAGTTAAAAGTACGCATTTTTTAAAAAAACTCATAATTTCAAGGTCGATGCGAGACCCCTAAATATTGATCAATTTTTGTAAAAATGGTACGAATGTGCTAGTATAGTGCCAAATAATGGGAAAAACCATGATCACCTATACTTTAAAAAAAAAATTGAAAAGTGGGCCACCCTAATATGCAGTCACTCTTGTTACTAGAACGTATAGGTTTTATTGTTATTCAAAACTAAATATTTTAGTAACTAGTCACTGAAATGATACACATTTTGGGTTCCTTTCTCAACAACTAAATGATATCTATAAAAACATGTAGAAACATTTATAGAAATGAGGCATTGTAGTACAATTTATATTATTATTTCTGGTGGACCTTGAGGTACCATCCATCATTAAAGGGTTAAGGTAATATGAATTGTAACTCCTTATTTTGTTGACATGAAGTGGTATAGAAAACAGTACCCTCTATATTGTCACAGTTTCAGTGAATCTAAAGAATAGATTTCCTTTTTCATCTTGGTTATTTTTCTTTTAATTTCAGCCAGTAACTGCAGGCCTGTAGTATAATAAAAATGCCTTCCATTTTAAGCCTGCTTTGTCTAGGTTTCGTTATATTCATCATAGATAAATATCTGTCATCAAATAAATGCAAACTGATGGAAACCTGCTCAGACTGCATAAGAACACCTAACTGTGTCTGGTGTGCAGCAAAGCCAGGGGTAAGTCAGAGGATATTTCAGGAAAAATATAAAGTTGCATGTTGAATTAATATGGGAAATAAGGTTTTATTTTATCATTTATGGTACAGTAAACAACTTATCTGACCTTAATGAGACCTGGAGATGGTCAGATATCCAAAAAAGTCAGACACCTGGACAGACTTTTTAAATATGTTACTGCTTATCCAACAACTTTGTTTTTGTCCTTTTTTTCAGTTTTTTAGAATTACACACTGTTGTTGTACTGCATATTGGTTTTTATTAAATTTTGATTAGAATTACAGTTTAAAGGACACTAACCATCTGAGCATGTGTGGATAGTGGATACAGCTCCCCTGGTGACTGACTTATGAACTACGTACAAAGGTTGAATAACAGAAAGTGAACCGATATTGGATAATTGGAGAAGTCATTTATCTGGAGGTTGGATAACAGGATGTTTACTGTAATTGTTAGGATCTACTGGCCTGTTAGACTGGTAACTTAAAACTTCTTTAAAATAAATCCTAATTTACCTAATATCTTGGCTTATTCTTATTCTTTATGATAGACATAGATTGTCCCACTCCATAAACTTGGTCTGTTCTTAACTTAGGTCCAATCTTACTGAAACTAGACCATGGCATATATAAGCTGACCTGGTTTGGCTATAGAGGCTATGAAACTCAATAAATTTTAGTAGATAATTTAAGTCTATCATTTAACTTTTAAAGCAGTAAAGAATTAAAGTAATACAAGTGCAGGAAGACTTAACAGGTTTGTAAATATGAAATACTACTGAATAATGATATATTTATTATTATTACTATATGACTACTATAACCTATATAGTAGGTTTCACTGAATTCATAGTAAATTTAGTATTTGCTTTACATCTTGGTCAAAACATTAAAATGAGAGGGAAAGAGTATCAGTACTGATAGGCTACCATACTTAATTATGTTCTTAACTAAATAAATCTGGAGGGGGGACAGGGTCATACTGGCTGGATTCACTTGTCCATCCTTCCATGTTTATTCATCACACTTTCATGTCCACACTATATATTTTGAACTGCTCAGTATAAATTGATGAAACTTCACACACACACACATCATCATAAGACAATGTGCTGTCAAATGTTAAGTGGAGTCCATGCCATAACTTTTGAGCCACTCAACATAAATTAATGAAACTTCACACACACAACCTACTATATGGATCATCATAAAATGATATATGGTAAACAAAAATGCCTATATTAATTAAACTGATTAAACTCATTGCGTAACTCCATCACCTACATCAAAAGAGAGCTGCATGCCCTACAACCAGAAGTGAGGCCCAATGAAATAATAAAGTACAGGGTGTCCCGTAAGTCTGGACCCATAGGGCAAAATTAATAAAATTACAAAATAGTCCAAAAATTTATTACATAATCTGTTCAAAGTGTCCGCCGTTGTGTCGCACACATAGTTCAAGACGCAATCTCCACTGCGACAGCACTTTCTGAATCACAGTCACAGAAATTTCTTGACACGCCTCCACAATGCGTGCTTTAAGGTAGAAAATGTTCTGCATTTTGACCTCGTACACTTTGGCTTTCAAGTGGCCCCACAAATAAAAATCCAGCGGAGTAAGATCAGGGCTCCTTGGTGGAAACTCAACATGTCCTCGTCGTCCAATCCAGTGTTCTGGAAACTGTGTGGTAAGGTAATTTCTAACCGTCGTGGCATAATGCGGAGGGGCACCATCCTGCTGAAACCACTCCGGGTAGTCGCCTGCTGGGTTCAACATGCTTGGAAATGCTTCCTCCTGCAACATCTTGAGGTACGTGTCACCGGTTACCGTCACGTCAAAGAAGAAGGGACCAACGATTCTGTCTTTCCATATCCCACACCAAACCATGAGGCGTTGGGCACCTTGTTCCTTGGAAGGATCAAACCAATGAGGATTTGTTGGTGACCAGTATCGAGTGTTCTGACGGTTGACTTCCCCAGAAACATAAAAGTTCGCTTCATCAGAGAACAGAATTTTTGATGGGAACGTCTCATCACTCACGCATTGTTCTTCTGCCCATTCGCAAAACTGAACTCGCCTATCAGGATCATCTTCACTTAAACGCTGATGGAGTTGCAGTTTGTATGGATGCCAGTGATGAAGTTTCAAGATGCGGTGGATGCTGCTCTTGGAGATCCCAGTTTCGCTGGACATGCGTCGAAGTGACTTCTTGGGACTGACAGCGAAGCTAGCCAACACATTGGTACTGGTTTCGTCTTCCGTAACAGTCCTTGAAGGTCCTCTGCGAGGCTTGTCAGCTACGGATCCAGTTTCCTTAAATTTGGCTATCAACTTGCCAACACATCTGTGTGTGATTGGTGCACAGTCTGGATGCATATTGTTGAATTCTTCGGCCACTTCCTGGTGACTGCGGGTCCCGACCAGCAAAATAACTTGAACTCTCTCCTCTCTAGTCAGTGACATGGTTTACCTGCAACATAATAAAAAAATATATTATAAATCCCTATGGGTCCAGACTTACGGGACACCCTGTATGGTAATTTCCTTTCTTTACTATTAGGCAGCACTAAATACTGAAGGCAAATAAATTTAACATTAACAAAAAAAAATTACTTAACAAGGTCTTTTGAACACTTCCACAAACAACTTTAGAGAAAGTTTTGAATATCAAAAGGGAGTTTATTCTTCATAGGTCCAAGTGCGCTAGAAATCATGGTAGGCCCAAGTGGAGGACTAGGGAAATAGGGGAGTTCATAAATGAGTGTACCAGAGCGTATAGACTTAATAAGCGCAGTGGCATGGTAGCTAACTTTACTAGATATATTGAGCTTAGATGTTGGGTTAAAAGATCTGTTAGGAATGCTAAGCATAATTTAGAGATGCCTATAGCTACAGAGAGTAAACATAATCCAAAAAAGTATTTTGACTTCGTGAATAATCGTAAACTGATAAAAGATAACATAGGCCCTCTAGTGGATGTTAACGGCGCTTTGGCTTTCAACACTCGGGCAATGGTGGGTATTTTTAATAACACTTTTGCGACAGTTTTTACTGTAGAAGACGTAAATAATGTTCCTGACATGGATGATATTGTTCCATTTAGTAGCGAGACTATTTTGAATGAAATAACTGTTTATGAGGGTGTGATTACGCAATATATTGATAAGCTAAAAGTGAGCAAGGCTCCAGGCCCTGACTTGCTTTATCCTAGACATTTGAAAGACATTATCATAGGCCCCTTAACAAAAATTTTTAATAAGTCACTGGAAGTGGGGATTATTCCTGAAGACTTCAAATTAGCTAACGTTACTCCCATTTTTAAAAAAGGCAACTGCACAGTAACGCAATTATTTGTGTATTAGCTTAATGTCAATTGTCAGTAAACTTTTGGAATCTGTAGTTAGGGATCGAATTGTCAATCAATTAGAAAGTCACGATTTGATTAATAGTAGTCAGCATGGGTTTTGACACCACAAATCTTGTTTAACTAATTTGTTAAGAGTTTTATAATGAAATAGTGTGCAAATACAATAGGCATAGAATGGCTGATGTTATTTATTTAGACTTTAAAAAAGCATTTGATACGTTTCCACATAGAAGATTAATTGCGAAGGTTAAAATGCATGGTATATGCAATCAGGTAGCTAACTGGTTAGAGCAGTGTTGTCCAACTTCTATAAAGCCATGGGCCAAGTTGTTTACAAGAGTTTAGAGTTGCACCGATACCAATATTTTGACCAATACCGATACTACAAAGTGCTGATACAGATACTTTTTAATTAATTAATAGTTTTAAAATTGATTATTAATAAAAGTTCAAGTAAATGATATAATATCTCAATTAACTTAAAATGCCTTTCCCAATCCCAACTTTAGTTCCATTTAATTTCATAATATAATATATTATAATATATAGCTAGAGCCTGTAATTTAATTATTTAAAATTGAATGTACTAAAAAAGTAAAAAACATTGCAAACAAACAACTTATAAAATTATGTCTACAATAAAATGTATAAATTTTTAATATACAGCTCTTCAAATACAATAATTATACCAGTAGTTTAATGAGGTTTGTTAAGCATTATAAAGTTTTTTTTCATTTCAATAAATAAAGTAGAGTGTAATTAAAGTAATAGTTTGTATTTTCAAAGTTTTTATTAATAAAAATTACAAAATTCAAATAAATGTAGTACATTAATAAAGTCCTATAAAATATTATTAAAAAAACAAAAACTTTCTACTGTACTGGGCCACTGCAACAATTGTAGTATAAAAAATACAAAATTCAATATAGTATCTATAATACATTGATAAATCCTTATTATTCAGTACCATATATTGAAAAAATAACAATTTGTGGTTACTTGCACAAAATGAAAATCTTATTAATAAAACATGAAAATTAAAAAAAGTCTACAATAGTACTGCCAAATAATTGCATTGTAAAAAAAAATATATACCGTAAGATGGGGTAACTGGGCCCTACTAAGTTTAAGGTAAATTTCGTTATATAAAAGTATGAATTAGTTCCATAAATTGTACGTAGGTACCTACCTACGCAAAGGTACCTAAAATTTATGGAAAAAATAATAATGAAATTTACCTTAAAATTATTAGGGCCCAGTTACCCCATCTTACGGTATATTCTTATTGAAAATTTGTACTCCTTTTATTAATTATTAAGCCTATTCAATTCCTAATAACTAGTTTCTATAGAGTCATTTAGTGTTCCATTGCAATACTTTGACTTCTTAATGTTCCTTTTAAAGCTGTAATTTATTAGAATCAAGAATAGGGAGTCCATCTGTCTCTAAACAATATAATCCTATAATTCCTATTGGACCCTTTTGTTCAAGAATTCAATTCCTAATAACTAATATTTCATATTGAGCAGTCTCAAATTATAATTTAAGAACATCAACTGCTCTCCATTATTGGGAGATAACCTTTTCTCTTTGGTGTATAAACTAATCCTCCAAAACTAAAAAGTCTCTCACTTACTGTATTGAATATTTTTAATCTTGTATAGGGGCCTATAGTTACATTTTATGATTTTTTGTTTTGTTAATAAATGTAAACATTGCTCATTTTGATAAAATATATATTAAACAACTAAATAAGATATTACTGTATAATAATAAAAAAAATTAATTTTATATAAAATAAGATAATTTCTTCAAAAAACAGTATTTCAAAGTATCGGTATTGGTATCGGTTTTCAGAACAGTATCGGACGATACCGATACTTTGTGAAAAGTGGCCGATACGGCCGATACCGATACATCGGTGCAACTCTACAAGAGTTAGATGGTGGTCCACAATTACATTTATTAAAAAAGTAAAATTGTAGGCCTATAATCATACACCATTGGTTAATATGACTTAGGAACCCGCTGAATGCTGTTCTACCTACTAGAAATAACAAAATAGGGAAGAAAATTCAGAAATGAAATTTGGCAAAATTCCATTCTGCGGGCCGCCAGTTGGATGGCGCTGGGTTAGAGGAATGGCTTCGTGCTAGGAAACAGAGGGTCGTTGTTAATGGTAGTGAATCGGGGTGGTTGGATGTAGGTAGTGGTGTCCTACAGGGTTCAGTGTTAGGCCCATTGCTATTTGTAATCTATATTAATGACATAGATATAGGCTTGACCAGTAACGTGTCAAAATTTGTGGATGATACTAAAATAGGCGGTAAAGTTCTTAATGTGGATGATAGAAATAGGCTTCAAGATGATGTAAATAGGATTATGAAATGGATGGATAAGTGGCAGATGCAATTTAACGTAGACAAATGTGAAGTTTTGCATATAGGTTCTCGTAACAATAATTACATATACACGATGGACAATAGACAGTTAGCAAGCATTGACAAGGAAGTAGATTTAGGTGTACACGTATCTAAGGATTTAAAAGTTAGGAACCAGTACCTGGAGCAAAAGCTAATAGGATGTTAGGCTTCATAGAGCGTAATTTCAAATTTAAATTGAAGAATATTATATTGCCCCTTTACAAGTCCCTAGTCAGGCCTCATTTAGAATATGCCATTCAGTTTTGGTGCCCATATTTGTGCGAGGATATTCATAGATTGGAAAGCATTGCACCATGAAACTAATTCTGTCATTGTGCAACAAGTCTTATGAAGATAGGATTAAAAAGTCAGACTTTCATTCATTCAAAACTAGTAAATTAAGGGGTGAGCTTATTGGAGTTTTCAAAATTGTTAATAAAATTGATAATGTAAATTTTGACAAACTGTTCACTTTCGATAATAGCAATACTTGTTCACTTTCGATAATAGTAATACTTGTAATAATGGATTTAAGTTGCGTGGCAGATGTTTCATTACTAACATCACTAAAAACTTTTTTACATTTACAGTAATTGATAAATGGAATAATCCCGCATCTGTCTTGAACTCTACCAGCATTAATATGTTTAAAAACAGTTTAGATGGCATTTTAAAAATATTAATGTTGTTTAAAATAATTAGCAACAGGAGCTCTCGGGGTAGTGGTCAAGGATAAGTCTGTTGATAATTAATTAATGTCAGCTTGTGACATGCCAGTGTGAGATATGCCAGCAATAAAATTATATTAAAAAAAAAATATTAACACTAACTTAGATGTAGCTCATAGCGTAAACTAACCCACTTTTTGTTATACTCTTCCTACTTTTTTTTTTCTTGCATGTCTGTAGTTTGCATGGTATGAGTGTTTGAGTTAGGACTGTTTGCATGGTTTGTAAGCAGCAAGCATTCTTATTTTACTTCTTTTCATCTTTCACCCCTTTCCTATTCTCTTTGACTATTTTTCCCAACTTGTTGGCTGGCTGGTGGATGATGATGGTGTCTTTCTTTCTCTTTTTCTGAATGAATGTTAACCCACGAATGATAGGTTTTGCTACTTACTTAACCACTTATTCTCTTCTTTTAACCCCCTACTCTCCTTTCTCTCTGGCTAACCTTAGAGTGGATCTTAGGGTCTTTGTTAGCCTTACCTTTTGTAGATCTGTAGAAGAATCTTTTCATTTCTAGGCTATAACTTTTGAACTACTGAACATAAGAAATTTCACATACACTATTCTAAGATAGTGTGTCATAAGCAAGATAACATTAAGGCACAAGACTAGTACACCAGGCATTCTTTGCTCAAAGACACACACTACTGAGTTAGTGTTAAGGATTTTCATGATTATGAATTCATTATGAATTTGAACTTGCTCATATTTCAGAAGCAATTACCTCTTTGAAATAAATCCTAATTATCTTTATTAAAAATACATCATATCACAGTATTCCAGTGTTTAACTCAATTTCACATTTACTTTAAGAATTATATATTTCATGTGTTAATTGCTAAGGCACTTGTTAGGATAGGTGCAGTTGGCATTAATAAGGTCATGGCAGCACCCAATTTTTTTCCATGGTTTCTTGTTTTTTTGTTTATTTGCATTTGCATATAAGGCATAGACCTAGGTCTATATTGGCCAAATGTATAGTTGGGGGGGTGGGGGGGGTAGTTGCTGAGAAAATATATTACTAATAATTGTTTCTTTTGTTTTATATATTGCATCTAGCCAAAATAAGAAATAAAATTACTAATTAGTAACATTTGGTGATTTTAAGTTTTTTATCTTTTTACTAGCTTTTTACTTGTATAGATTTATTTCAGTTATGTTTGGTTGGATTATGCGAGGTAGTAAAAAAAAATTCATTTGGGCTAATTCAACATCTAGCAGGTGCTGAGTACAAAGATGACCATTTATTTAATCCAAATAGTCATCCATCCATCCATAATAACAGGAATTTAATTTTTCAGAATTTTACAACTGATTCCACATCAGTATCAAGATGTGAAGAGAAACAAGATGATGATGAATTGAAAGAGGTGTGTGATGCACATAATATTTTTGCACCAGAGAATTATGTTCAAATTTTGAAAAATGTTCCTTTCACTGAGGCAAATAGAGAGAGTATATTCCAAATGAAGCCGCAACATGTGAAAATGGTTCTTAGAAATCGTAAGTTTTTTCTTTTATTTTGCTTACTTATCGGGTGGATTAGGCAGTTATAGATATGGAAGTTTACTTCAGATCCATTTTGTGAACAGTTATTTTTGCTCTTTCTCATGGAGTGAGCAGGTACAGTATATTTGATGAACTGCTACATCCACTCAGTGATTAGTGGTCACACCCCTGCACCCAACTTGGAAGATCACATGAACACGTTTGATTCTGGCATTGTGGGAGTGTGTTTTTGGGGTAGTTTAACCTCTTATAATGACAAAGGTTATAAGATGTAGAGCAGTGGTTCTTAACCTTTTTAGGCCATGACCCAAATTCTGGTCATGGGGCTAGTTTGGTAACCCCATGCCTTCAAACAGTTCACTTGTAATATATAATAAAATAAATAAATAATAGTAAAATGATTAGGGATAAAGGGGAATTAAATGATAACCAACATGGGTTCTGGTCAGGAAGATCATGCCTATCACAACTAATGGAGTACTATAACATTATTATTGACGCACTTTAAAGTAATGAAAACTATGATGTAATATACACAGACTTTGCCAAGGCATTTGACAAATATGACAATGGAATCATAGCACATAAACTGAAATATATGGGAATAACTGGGAAAATGGGTACTGTATATAATTTCCTTAGTGAGTGGCAGCAAGTCATTACAGTTCAAGGAATATCTTCATCAGAGTCAGTGGTCCTTAGCTCACTAGCACAAGGAACAGTATAAGCTCCACTACTCTTCATAATCATGCTAACTAATATATCATAGATGAGGAAGCTACCAGTGAAAAGCACAGTAACATCCCCTTTGCCAATGACAAAAACTAGTAGAAAAATAAGTCCAGAGGATGTAGGATCTCTACAAACAGACATGAACAGAATCTAAAATTGGTTTGAAGGCAACAATGTGACAGATGATGTGAAATTTGTGAAACTTTAAAAGAAGGAATAGAAATATAATGATTCCTCTTTTGAAAACACTGATCATATCCAAGTTGGAATACTGCTTCGTCTTAACTCTTAACATCCCCATTTAAAAAAAGAAGACATTAGTTAACTAAAAGGGATTCAGAGAAGCTTCACTGCCAAGATCAATGGATGCAAAGAGCTAAATTACTGGGAAAGGTTATGTGAATTAAACTTTTATTCACTAGAAAGAAGAAGAGGAGAGGCACACCATTATTTACATTTGGAAAATAATGGAGGAACTAGCCCCTAATCCAGTACTGGCTTGAGGTTAGTCAGTACCCCAAGCAAATTGAATTTCAGCATGTTTAAGACTTACCATTTTAATTTTTTCATAATGATAAAAAAGTACAAATATAGGAATAAAGAATAGGTCTCTCACCACAACACTAAGAAATAAAATACACTCCTCAACAATTTGACTGCATGTCAGACCATTTTTATATTTTGAATTTCTTTTTATTCATTTAAGTTTTTCTGGTTTTTGGCACCTCTCAGCACATTGCACCCTGAACAACCACCTGGTTAGCCAGGGCCTTGAGCTGGCTCTGCCCTAATCTTACTTTGAACCCTATTACCACTCAAACAACAGTAGAAAGTAGAAAAAGAAGAATGTTTCATGTGAGAGGACCAAGTTTGTTGAACCAGCTGCCCAAGGAACTAAGGAACATGAGTGGTGTAGTGGTAGATATCTTCAAAAGAAGACTAGATGTCTGGCTCAGAACAATTCTAGATGAGCTGGGTGTATCTGGCTGTGTGGGGTGGAGAGCATAATGAAACCAACTTTCTCCTTCGCCAGGTCAACTCAAGAGGAGGGGCAACAAGCTTGACCTTTGTGAAATGAGGAATTATCACACAGAACATGCGAAAAGTCTTTCATATCCATCTCTTGGTTCCTTCCTTCCTCACCCACAACTTTTCAGAACCTTTTTTGCAAACGTTTGTGCCCTGAGTCTTTGGAACTCGTGGGCTATGATCAGTGGCCAGACTCGTTCTTTACCTTCAACAAGTAACAAGATACTTTTGTGGAAGAACTCTTAAGAATTTAACAAAAAAAATTTAGAATGATCCAATTTCTCAGAAACCAAAAAGTTTAGGCTACTTAAAACATTAATAGGAATTTGTTGCATGATTCTGTTTTTAAACTATTCAAATCATATTTATTAAAAAACTATCTTTTTATTTCCTGCTGGGCAAAAATGAAGAAGTACAGTATTATGTTTTTGCATTGTCTGTAGACCTGCCTTTTTATCATACCATCCATTTTACACCCCTGGTGTACTGTGTGGTAGAGGTGGAGCATTCATGTTCTGATAATGAGACTAAAGCACACACATCCATTCACATATGCACCTGGTGGACCAAGGCCTCCCCACATGGCTGTATTTCACACCTAAGCAGCCCTTTATAGGCTATGTGTAGTGGAACTCCCAGGATTTGTCAATGTTTATGGAACTGATAAATAAGTGATAGTGCTGTCTGCTAGGTATTACATGATCATTGTCATTCTGAACATATCCAAGTAAAATGCATTAAATATTTTGGCCACCATTCTATTTATTGCATTTAGAGATTATGCAGTGAATAACTGCTATCCACATACTCAAAAAATCAATGATGATACATTTTTTTGCATTTTAAAGTTTTTATAGTAACCTTCACAATTCTTAATAATACGTTATAATCCTATCATGTAGGTCTAGTTAGATCATTATGGATTGTACATTTATATGGGGTAAGATAATTCTGGTAAAGATTAATTTATCAATCTGATAGATTTAAATAGTTCACATTGCAAAATAATGCTTAATATCTTAAGCAATTGTTAAATAATAGCTGCAACATTGAAATACAGTAAAATTTGTTGCTGAATTACAATTTAAAAGTATTTTATCAGTTATGAGTGTATGATATCCGAGGTTTTTATTCTTTAAATTTTTGTCATGCTACTTTTTTTTTTTTGTCTTAAATGCAAAACATGAGACAGGGTTCTAATATACTGTATCTAACAAAGTATTCAAGTTAACTTTTTCAAATTCTACCTTTTTATTAACGGCATAGTTCCATCTATGACCACTAGTATATAGTTGTAAATTTATTTATTACGAGGTACTTAGAGGAGGTTGATAAAAGTAAATAGATGCCACACTGATTGTCCTCAGGAACAAATGGCAAAGTTCATCATTGGACTGCAAGAATGTGTTTTGGCTTTACATAATGTAAAAGGAGAAAACAACATGATTCTAAATATATTGATTCAATAAATCTGTTGTTACTGACTTTCATTATGAAATAAAAAAAACTATGTGAAACTCAAAGGTGTCTATTTACTTTTGTGAACCCTCTGTAGAGCTACGTATAGTGTACTGTATTTAAAGGAGGTAGCTTGAGAAAGCTGTGGATGTAATTTATTTCTTTGTTGTCTCCGTTATACAGAGAAGAATAGAGATTCATCCCATGTTTTGAGAAAGATTCCTATGGGTCCCTTCATCTAAGTTTTTTAACTTTCTTAAAAACTTGAACATTTTCAGTCTCAACTTATTGGATAATATGAGTATTGACTTAAAAATTTAAGTTAGATACTGTAAAAATTGAGATAAAGTTATTAGTGAAGACAACCATTGTAGTTGTAAACTGAACTACAGCATTCTTTCTATTTTTGAATAAAGTATTAAAGTTTATCAGTGCTAAAAATGAGAGATATATATCTTATGAAACTTAGTGGATTTATTATACTTGCTGTCAGTGCTTTTACCATTTTATCAAAGTAGCATTTTACTTTTCTGTTAGAGGAACCTCAGAAAATAAACATCAACTTCAGAGAAACTGAAGATTTTCCAGTTGATCTCTATTACCTAATGAGTCTTTCACGAAGCATGGCTGATGATAAGAAGATCCTAAGTACCCTCGGTTACGGGTTGGCTGAAAAAATGCAGAGCATTACTCGGAACTTCAATCTTGGGTTTGGTACCTTTGTTGATAAAACTGATATGTCTGAGAAGTAAGTTTGTGTGTAAAATATTTTAAATATAAAAATTATTTTTGTTAGGATAATTTATTTCTTGAAATGAAATCACATTGTACAAATTTTCATATAGGAATTAAATAATTCTGTTATAAAGGCTAAAATACAACTGCCAATCACTCAAAAAGTTGCATGTTATTCGGTATGAATTCAAGGTTGCAGCAGTTGTAGGGTTAAATTCCTGTCAGTGATGCATAAGTACTAATACATAAGAAATTGTCATTACCAATTGATGACTAATTAGCTCTCAAGGTTTATTATGCCCTGCCAAATAAATTTGGAGGGGCCATACTGGAATGCACTTGTCCTTACATTTGGCACACTCTTGTGTCTGCTACATAACCTCATAATTTATGAGGGTAATGTAAATGATTGTCCTATTCAGATAAGTATGATAATGGATGTTTTCACCTTAATCGTACAACAAAATATGACTTCGGTTGATTAAACATACTGAGAATTAGCTGGAGAAGTTCTCTCCTATTGAGTCAGTCTTCTTTTAGTACATTATTATTAAATACTGATACCATTGACTGTTTGCTGTGAGCGCATTATTACGCAGTTATTTGCAGAGACAGACACGCAAAATATATACAGTATATATTTATGGATATTTCGTGTCGTTTTCATGGTTGTATTAATAAGTGATGGACCAGTATATATCAAAGTAAAATTAAGTTGTGACCATAAGAATGGTTATTTTCAGGGTTTTTAAATACAACTACCAAAGAGCCAGTAATTTTCATTGTCATACAGACAAATAAGATCCACATCTTCGATTATTGTTGCGTTTTCTGGCTAATAATCTCCATAGGTTACCTTGAGTTTTTATTGTTAATGTATGGAGAAAACTAGTTTAGTTATTAACAGTATAACACGTCTGAGTCTTCATAAAAGCTTTCCAAAATTTCATTGGAGATTGAAAATATCATAGAAATAGGCGCATAAATATTTTTCATTGGATATGGTCTTGTTAATGTTTTAAGAGTTAAACTATTTTTATATATGTACAAATTGTACATAAGTGGCATTCTCAAAGATTTTTGTCTCATAGATTCATTAGGCGTTGTGTTGGCTGCGTTCCTCCTTATGGTTTTAGAAATGTCTTAAGGCTTACCAGTGACGCATCTGCTTTTGTAGTAAGTATGACGGGTTCAGCGAGAAGTTCATGATCTTGCAGAGTAACTTCTTGAGGGAAGTCGGGTATTAATATAATGTAAGGCAGGGATTCGAAGGAAACTCTGGGTATAAATTCACAGATGCAGTAGGGTAATTTTCAATGTAACACTTTTGGTACCTTAAAAAACTTGTATAAAAAATAAACATTTTTGTTGTCTGAAAGAAGATATGTTGTCTTGATTAGGTTAAGGTTTAGCTAGGCTAGGCTACATTAGATATAATTAGCGAGTACCTCACTACTTAATGACTAAACAGATAACACCCTTCAAACCCTCACTTGCGTCCGAAACATTTATCACACCCTTCTCGGTTCGATGTCACTAAGGTTGAATTAGGCTAGGTTGAGGGCTGTGGAGTCGGAGTCAGGAGTCGGTCAATTTTGAGTGGAGTGGAGTCGGAGTCGGTGCAAATCCTTCAATTATAACCATAGCAGCCTAGGCCTAGCTCAATTTTATGAATAAAATAGATTTAACCTAATGTTTTAATATACTGTATAAATAATATATAATATATGAATGTAAATAATATATAAATGTAGTTGCTTATAATTAATAAGGATTATAATTAATAATAAGGAAATTTAAAAATTTTGTACTAGCAACCCTAAATCTTTTTCAGATTTTTAGATTTCAATTTTATAATTTTGATAAGCATCACTGAAAGAAGATTTAATGGAAGCGATCCTTTTTTTTAAAACAAATTCAGTTTAGGTTAGTACATTTTGTTACGGATGTTTATAATAATACAAAAACATCTTATTAATTTGCTAAACCAATAATAATCTTATTTTGTTTAAGCTTCAATCAGTTTGTATTTTGGGATTTATTGTAATTTTTGAATAAAGAGAAAAAAAGCCATTAAGGCATAGTTATAGCCACTAAGTACCCTGATGAGTCATGTGGTGGTGACGAAATGCCTTGTTTATGAATCTCCATTGGCCTAATAAAACTAATCGTAATCAGTTTGGCCTTAACATTCCATCGGAGTCGGAGTCGTAATTATGCAAGTCAGATTTCTGGAGTCGGAGTCGGAATGTTAAAATTTTTGGAGTCGGAGTTGGAGTCGGCAAATTTTATCACCGACTCCACAGCCCTGGTTAGATTAAATTAGGTTGGTTGGATTAAATTAGGTTGGTTGGATTAAATTAGGTTGGTTGGATTAAATTAGGTTGGATGGATTAAATTAGGTTGGATGGATTAAATTAGGTTGGATGGATTAAATTAGGTTGGATGGATTAAATTAGGTTGGATGGATTAAATTAGGTTGGATGGATTAAATTAGGTTGGATGGATTAAATTAGGTTTTTAGATATAGGGATTTTAAAAAGTTGATACCTTGCTTATGCAGACGTGTGGCGGGGAGGGGGGCTATGTACTAGTATAGGTGAAGTAACACATATGTCCCATATCCCCGAGGAAAGTGAGGGTTAGGGGCCTCACCCTGGGCTACCTTAACCCCAGCCAATTAAAGTTGGGTGGGCAACCCGCCGCTTCGACAACCGCCCAGCTCTAGGCAGTACTGGGATTTAAACCCACGACTCGGCGGAGTCTCAGCACTGCCGGGCGGTACCCTAACCGATCGAGATAAGAAACGCTCTGTAAAGAGTAAAAAATGACAAACGCCTAAAAGTATTAAATTTAATATAACTAGCGCATTTTACCTGGGGTTAGCCAATTTGACATAATGTAAAAAAAAAAGGCTACGTCATAGCCAATGTCGTAACACCGCTTCACGTTGATCAGCGATATTGCGTCGTACAGTATAATAGTTGGATGGGAGACCATCCGCTGCGTCCAGACTGTAGCGACTGGTGATTCGGATCCTACATAAAGCTGTAGGTCCCCGCCGTCATATAACCTTAGAGGTTGGGAGGGAAGTTAAAGAACCCAATCATTACATTTAATGCTAAAAAATTCATTGTATTTTTGCCTGCCAGACGCGAGTCAATAATTGAAGTACAGTAGCTTGCATGGTGCCACAGTGACTCTGTAATGTCGCAGTCTTATGAAGTCTCGTATTTGTGTAATTATTGTCCATTCGAGTAATTAGCAAAAGTTTTGATTGGAAGCTACCAATACTTCTGACCCATGACCATTGAAAGGCTGTGGATTCCGGATGTAAACAACCCTTAAATGCATTATTTGGCGTTCCATCCATAACTTAGATAAATTAAATTTGGATTAACTCTTCAGTTTATGGTTGGTTATTGTTCCTCCAAACTTGGTCTTTTTTGAAATTTTGATACAAGGTAGAATTTGGAGCTGAACAATTTAAACATGAATTCATCTAGGCCCTACATTCCTGTTCACATTCGATTTCACATTCAGAATATGTGGATAGTTAAAATGCGTTTAATATAACAAGTTTGTTATATGGTATTGGCTCTCGTATTAACAACCAGGGTCATATGACGGTGGAATCCTCTGGACTGAAGACTGTCATCCATCCAAGTATCCTCGTAACACGCTTAACTTCTTTTATACTAAATATTGATTTCGATGTTTTTCATTCAGAGAGAGGTGAATGGAGCTCGTGTGTCGAGGGAGGTGAATGCTCCGAAGGGTGGGTTCGGCGCTATTATGCAAGCCATCAAATGCAATCATCACATTGGCTGGAGAAATAGTGCGAGGCGCCTCCTCCTCGTCGCTACTGATTTGGAACTTGATGACGTGCGGGATGGAAGGGTAAGGTTGGGAGACTTTATTACCACATTTCTAAAAATAGATAACTGGTGACATCCGAAACTCATAATTCTACTTCAGTCTCCAGAAGGGGAGGAGGAGGTATCATAAACCTTATCTTGAGTATAACAAGTAGGGGACCAGCCCAGCTCACCCCAAGGTAAAAGAGGGAGTCGGGCCTGGTATTACGTTCCGATCCGAATCTCTAACTACTGAACCCCGAGTATAATGGTGATAATAAATACCTTATCAGTAATTATTGTAGGCTAATTATTACTAAAGACATTAGTGTAAATATATTATTGCTTTCATTCCTGTCTCATCCTTCAAGTTCATCATAGTTTTTGTTGCGTATATTGGACTCAGCATAGTAACTATAATAATGTATCCAAATTGTGTCATATTTTGATTTTTAATTTTTTTTAAAAAGTCTGATGAAATAGCTTACCCCGATGTTGGAAAATGTCATTTAGACAAGAGAGGCTACTACATTCACTCAGATGACTTGGATTACCCTTCTCTCTCGCAGGTAAGTCCTAACCTATTAATTTTTCCCCCGAGTTTCATTTCGTATAAAAACACATTCTGTTTTTTATGGAATGGGCATGATGCTTGAACATGGAATTGAAAGTGCTCAAATCAGTTACACACACATATGCGCGCCCGAAATGTATTTTTAGTGGTACGTCAGGTGAGACAATGTCCTATTCACACGCGCCTCACTGCTTTTATTCTTTCTTTGCCATTAACTCTTGTGCCATATTTATATTGGCTCACTATTATATACTTTTTCTTCACAGGCCCTTCATTATTCAGTCTTCCTACGTAGTGATACTAACTTTTTTCATCCCCAGTGACTTTTTTAATAACCCACACTTTTCCCAAATATTCTCATTTCTCACACGGTCAATCCGTTTTACATCATCACGCTTCTTGAATTATATTTATCTCGACTGATCTCACTTTTGTCAGCGAACTTTCATGGCAAACGCTTGTTGTCGATCAGCGAAGTTAAGTCACTGCGTCTGGAGAGTAGTTGGATGGGTTTACCCGACAGAAGCACTACCACCCATGTAAAAAATTCTCGCTGCATTTAACAACTTAGCATTGATACCATATATTTTGAACTTTCACTTTATCATACGCTTTCCCCAAATCCTTAACTGCCTAATATACCTAATGATGCAATGGTTTTTTTCCACAAAATTTTTTTTATTGTTGGTCAAATAATTTTACTTAAAATCTAAGCCTAAAAGTGATTAAATAATGTTAAAAAAACCCTCCAAAAAACCTTCTTTTGACATGTCTTAGGAGGATCACATTAACTCCTACTGTTGACTATATAAAGCGTCCGAGAAAAAATAATTTGTCATTTTTCATATTAGTCACTATTCAATATAATATATCGTCGTTTACATTTCCAAACGGTCCAACTTCAGAACACACACAAGATGACTATCGTCTGTCGCTACAGTGCGTATTTGATGTTCGAACTCTATCAGATCATTAGCAAGATGCTCCTGTGGAATGGATCCAGTTACCTTTGTTTTTTTGATGGACTAATGGGCTTGTCACAATACACAAGTGTTTTAACATACCCCGTAGATAAAAACCCGTAGTAGTAGTTAGTAAGGTGATTGACGTGGCCATGCTATCGGTCGAACATGGCTTATCCAGTGCTTTGGAAAGGTTGCGTCGAGAGAGTTGCAAACAGCAATGGCATAGTGAGAAGTCGTTCCATCATGTTGAAAGATTACATTTCTCGTGTCATTTCATAGTTGGGGAAGAAAAATGTATGTAACATGTTAAGTATAGTTTGCCCCAGTCACGGTACGATCGTCCAAGAAAAATGCACTGATTATGTAGTAACCTCGTAACCCTCATAACCTCGTAGCAGTTCTGTACGTTGATCTCTTCACACGAAGGTCAAACTGGTGGTCCCACGTCTAAGCCTGGCTTGGTGGTGGAGCGAGTGCTTCTTGCGAGAGTTTGGAAATGTAAACAACCTTTTATATTGTTATTAATATATATTAATTTGTATAATATATTACGAGTAATAATAATAAAAATAAAATGACTGACTATTTTTTTAAGCATTGTTTGTGGACACCCTGTACTTTAATTATCTCGCATTGCTAAAACAAATTGGTTCTTTGCCAATAGTGAAATGGTAAATAATTACTGTTGCATCGAACATTAATTGCATGTCAGTAAGTACTTTGATATACCCTATTATGGTATAGTTGGGATTTTAACTACGAGTATGGCATAATTTCCTGTCCAATCCCAGATTGCTCCTAACTATTGAAAATGTAGAAGAGAGTTGAAAATATTAGGCATCTTCCTGTCTATTTCTAAAAGTAAATATAAAATCATGTATAATTTTTACGCGCATGCCAGATATTTTTCTTTCTTTTTATAAGATCTATCGAGTATTTTATTCGTTATATATTGACTCGTAGTTTTTATTTGAAATACAGGGTGTACATAAAGTCAGGATCTATTTTTGTGAAGCACTTGGAAATTATATGGAATTCAATCATAAAATAATAAAGTGGTAACATTTATAAAATAATTAAGAGTAGGATTCGACGTGACGCCCATCAGTATCCCTGCACAGCTCAAATCGTTCCGCAGCATTTCTAAACACATTCTGGAGCATTTGCGGGGTTATGTTATCTGCAGCAGTTCGTATACGTGTACGTAAGTTTTCAAGACTCGTAATGTTCGTCTGATAGACGTGCGATTTGATAAAGCCCCATGCAAAGAAATCTAAAGGGGTTAAATCTGGTGATCTCGCTGGCCAAGGTCTTTTGTTGCTTCCGCGTCCGATCCAGCGATTTGGAAAACGTCCATTTAGATAATCCTGAACAATTTTGGCATAGTGACAAGGAGCACCATCATGTTGATAGACGACAGGTAATCCTACCCCGTCGTCTATCAACATGATGGTGCTCCTTGTCACTATGCCAAAATTGTTCAGGATTATCTAAATGGACGTTTTCCAAATCGCTGGATCGGACGCGGAAGCAACAAAAGACCTTGGCCAGCGAGATCACCAGATTTAACCCCTTTAGATTTCTTTGCATGGGGCTTTATCAAATCGCACGTCTATCAGACGAACATTACGAGTCTTGAAAACTTACGTACACGTATACGAACTGCTGCAGATAACATAACCCCGCAAATGCTCCAGAATGTGTTTAGAAATGCTGCGGAACGATTTGAGCTGTGCAGGGATACTGATGGGCGTCACGTCGAATCCTACTCTTAATTATTTAATAAATGTTACCACTTTATCATTTTATGATTGAATTCCATATAATTTCCAAGTGCTTCACAAAAATAGATCCTGACTTTATGTGCACCCTGTATAAAAGAAGTTGAAAATGGCTATTAAGCCTATGCTGTTGTAGCCTGTAGGTCTAAGCTTAATTAAAAGAAAAACCGTTTCATATATTTATAATATACATACTGAATATTTTTTGTTTTTACATTTACAATTACATCAAATAATTTATTGAAACACTTTTATTTATCTTTTATGTAAGGGAATTTTCTCTCGCATAGAACAAATACATTTTCTTTACATAAACCTCCCAACCCCCTCCCCCAACACCTCATGCACCCTTTTACATCCAACTTCCAATGGGTTTTCCGCTCGTAAGACCTAGTGTTTGCATTAATTTATACGTTCTTAGTGGAAGTGCTAAAGCTCTCTCGCCTCAGATTGGCCAAGCAGCGAAAGAGGAGAATATAGACATTATTTTCGCTGTGACGTCTGAACATTCTGAAGCGTATGCGGATCTTCCCCTTTTTATTGAAGGTTCAACTGTGGTGGAATTGGCCTCAGATTCGTCCAATATTGTCAAACTTGTTAGAAAAAAATATCAAGTAAGTTTGATCATAACGAGTCCTCTCACTCGTTCATAATATTGGTTTGGATATTATCTGTGTACCGTAACTACTAAATATTTATCTATCTGAATAGTTCCTCTTTCGATTTAATTCTCTCTCTATTCTTTTAACTTTACTTCGATATAATTTTGCCTGATTTAGAGATACTTTTTAAGATGAATATGTACGAATAATCTACGTGCATTTTATAAAACCCCATTTCCGATTCTACCTGTGGTGGGCACGATGCTCGAATGATTCTTTAATATTCTACACTGCTGCGCGTGCTCGAAGAACTTTTCGAGGGTAGTGTTGACGGGTACGCCGGCCAAGTTCGAAGCTGTGTGGTATTCGTGAGAGTATTTTTCCAGAGATGAGAACCCAGCTCAATCTCCAACTCTGTTGTACGCAGGGAGGCAGAAGATATATTCCCATCCCAGAGATATACTCACCTTCACAATTCTCACGAGGAAGGCGAGGAATCCGTTCTTAACTGGGTTTTCCTTTTGGGTATTATGATGATTTTTATAGGTTATATGTGTTAGTGTGAGGGTTTAATAATAATCATTTCTATTGTAGAACATTACAAGCCGAGTCGAACTTCGAGATAATGCAAAACCGCCCGTCTTCATCAAATATTTTAGCAGTTGCAAGGAGAAAACAGAAGCAGAACTCGAAACCTCCGTCTGCGATAACGTTGGTGCTGGGGATGAGGCGCAGTTTACGATGGAAGTCTATGTAAGTATCAGTGAAAAAGTTTGAGTGTGTGTGTCGTAACTGTCCAAATGTGTTGTGTGATCATATTAAGGAAGATTAAGAAGACCGCACTTGTCGCTTTTCATTGACAGGTTGATAAATGCCCTCTCAGTGTCTCGAGGCAACAGATTGAAATTTATCCCATTGGTCTTCCAAATACTTTAATTTTGGAGTTGGAGGTGATATGTAGATGTGAAACAAGAATTGGAGAAACAAGAATTGGAGAAACAAGAATTGGAGAAACAGAATTGGAGAAACAAGAATTGGAGAAACAAGAATTGGAGAAACAAGAATTGGAGAAACAAGAATTGGAGAAACATGAATTGGAGAAACATGATCTGGTAAGTGTTTCTTCACTGTCCTTAAATGGTAGGTTACAGATAGAAAAGATAGTAGCTTACTGTTGTTGCAATTTTATTAAAAACCCATTTCACGTTCTTCATGGATTGAATGTGACCTATTGGCTCCAAGTTGAGAGTTCTCGACATTTCCTGTTTATACAAACAACTACACTAGCTCATGTTATCGCTGAGGATGAGGCTCTAGCCCATTGTAAGAGATTTTCTGAAAATGGAAAACCAATGAAGTTAGGATGTTAGTATTTTAGCTGTGTAAAATCTCGACTCGAATTAATTGCTTGTTTGTTTGCGTAGAAAGTTCACCACTGTTTCTGTATGGAAATGTCGTCGTATCACAAAGGAAGGTAAAAGAAGCGGCAAAGTTGCGTTAATTAGTTGCATATTTGTAAGAAAGAGCACGAAGGAATTAGTACCGAATGTTTGGTATCCACCAGTATATTAGGGAGAGGAGAGTTATCATGAAATACAGTATTGAGATGGTGTTGATGAAGGTCTGTATATTTATATTATTCTCTTAACGTACTACTAACTAATTTAGGCTAAACATTCATCATGCATCACGAGTCAAGAGCTTTCGAGGTGGTGGGAGTGTTGCGAGTAGAGTAATGAGAAACGGAGAGGAATGGGAGCAGTTTGAGGTGTGTAAATGGGACGTTGGTCTCACCTGACGTACCACGCTAGAGATATACCCCCAACCGTGTCATGAAAGGTGACACTGGATCCCTAACTTTGGATGGTACCTTATCCCCAGTGGTGATCCCTTTGTATCTGGTTTTTTTTCATTCCCTAGCTCAAGCGCCATGTCTACCCCATTCAGAATTGAAAATAAGTTTAGATAATGTACATAATATATGTACAGTATATAAATATAATTTATCTTGGCTAAAAATTTCGTGAAATTTAAACCATTTTTTATTTCTGTTAAATGTAGGTATCTTGATTTCCCGCAGACACCCTATTTGTCCTTCAGTGATGTGGACGACTCCGCCTGCAGAGCCGATGAATCTTCCGAAGTCTGTTCTGGTCGGGTACTTGCATCATGAATAATTATTGCCTTTGCCACAACAGAATGAATGTCAACGAGGTAAGAAAATATTTACTGCATTTTGAAATTATTATTATTATATTATTATTATATTATTATTATTATTATTATTATTATTATTATTATTATTATATAATTTAATAATTCAATAATGTGTGTAATTGAAGGCTGCTTCTAGATTCTCAGTAGCAATAATACAAATAATAACTTGTATGAAATTAGACTATGTTTATTTGATGGTGCGGTTTAATATCGATCGATGGTGATTAGATGATCAGTGGCGTTACTGCGAGTGCACCAATTTCCTTTGTGATCACCATAATGGACAGTTATGCTCAGGACCTGATCACGGCACGTGCGAGTGTAACCGGTGCTTCTGCAAACCTGAATGGGTTGGAGACGCCTGTGATTGTGAGAACAGCATGAGCAGTTGCATAAACCCAGGTACAAATTTTTCATATTTAAATCCCGTGTTCCATTCCTAGGGTTGGTGCAGTACTTAAATTCTAGATCAAGTCCAGTCAATTTACAATCAGATTTTAAAGATAGGAACAACCATATATCTGCTCATTGATTATATAGATAATATTTTTTATCTATGTATACAGAGAAAAAGATAGTTGCATGCAGAAGTTAGGGTATCCTTGCTAATAAATTCTTGAGAATGTTTTTATTCGTGATGCACCCACAGAAAAATGAAAGCTCAGACATAATATGTAAAAAGTTATTATTGTTGGTTATATACAGTGTATATGTAAAATTAGTAAAGATAAATAGACATGAAGATAATGATGTTTGTTTCTGACGACTGCAACACACAAGTTTAGACACCCATCACATTAGTAACTCGTAGAACTTACAATGTGCTCAAATATATCACAGGGATTTGCAGTTATCAGAATTTATTCCTTTATACTTAGAAATATTTACTACATACAATCTAATTTGGTATACCGTTAGCATTTTAGGTTTGAAAACGTTGATTCTTTAATATAGTGTCAACCAACAATGGGTTCTTAAGAGATCTTTTGGAGGACTTGCAGAAAAGTATCAACTCGCACGAGTTTTGAGTAGGCTGCAGAAAATTTACGAGCTTCTCGACGTGTCACTGCAGTCCGGAGCATCATCAAGGATATCCATGATTATCCGTGATGTCGTCGAGAACCTCCACCTTCCTGCCAATATGGGTAATTTGGTTTGAATTAATGCAGTACTGGATTCAGCAAAGTATCAGTAAATTTTGGATGATGAAATTAAGATGATGGGGTGCGGTTGAATATTCCAGCAGAATAATGATCCGAAGCATTTATCCAAAAGTACAGTAAAATGTTTTAGAATGGCCTTTATATTCCCCGGACCTCGATATCGTCGAGTATCTTTGATCAGATCTGAAGTGAGTGGTCCATGCAAGAAATCTGAAGAACCTAACCGAATTAGTCATTTTGTCAAGAAGAATGGTGACGACTACCGAAAGAACGAAACCAGAAGAGTACAAAAATATAGGAAACCTCCGCTTGAAGTAATTGTAGCAAAAGGAGGTACTTCTAGTTACTCATATGAAAAGTTCCTAAACGTTTGGGTTGCAGTCTTAAGAATAACATCATTAGCCATTTTAACGTATTTTCGATTTTCCTATACTCATTAGGGTCTGGTAGTAGCTGGATGGGAGACCGTCCTCCGCGTGCAGATTATATAGCGACCCCGTGGTTCGGATCCCACGTAAAGCCGTAGTTTTCCTCCGTCATATGACCTTAGATGTTGCGGAGGAGGTTAAACGACCTAATCATTATTATTCCTATACTCGTTATTTCTCGTAAGTATAAAAGTAGCTTTATGCATATTATGTTTGGGTATTTATACTTCTCTGGTTGCATCGCAATTCAAACTTTTTTAGAATTTAGTAGGGGTGCCCAAACTTTGCGTGGAACTGTCGATAAGATGGTGTGTATTACCCCGAATTGACAGTTAGTATTTGTAATAGTGGGCCGCATACAGGGTGTACATAAAGTCAGGATCTATTTTTGTGAATAATTATTTTTTTCTATTTTTCTTTTCAGAAGCCCTTAGAATGAATACAGAAGAGCGTGTGGCAATAGTAATTTGGCGAATCGAGGGAAAGAAATACAATGACATCAGAGAGAAGTTTAGAAGGAGATTTCATAAGCCGGGGCCAATAGACAAGACAATACGAAAATTGGTGAACAAATTTAAACGAACGGGATCTGTAAATGATGAAGCAAGATCAGGACGACCGTGTATGTCAGATCTTACCGTGAATGCAGTACGCGGAATTATCACTGAGGAGCCACGTACGTCCGTTCGTGCTACATCACACAGACTCGGCCTCCCGACGTCATCTGTGCACAAATTTTGAAAGTTAATTTGCAGAAGAAAAGCTATCATTTGCAGGTTTTACATGATTCACATGAGGAAGATTTCCCTCGACGAAGTGCTGTGTGTGCTGATCTCGTAGAACAAATCTGGAGTGATAATTTAATGGAGAACATTCTCTTTAGTGATGAAGCCACTTTCCATACGTGTGGAAAAGTAAATCGCCATAACTGTCGAATTTGGGCAGATGAAAGACCAATGATTTCGTCCAAAATTGGGAGAGAGACTCGCCTAAAGTTAATGTCTGGATGGGTTTAACAAAATCTAAGGTTTATGGTCCTTTTTTCTTTGCTGAAGCTACAGTTACGGGGCTTATTTATCTGGACATGTTGCAGCAATTCCTTGAACCTCAGCTGATTGGGGATAGGATTGTTAGTACCGTCGTCTATCAACATGATGGTGCTCCTTGTCACTATGCCAAAATTGTTCAGGATTATCTAAATGGACGTTTTCCAAATCGCTGGATATGACACGGAAGCAACAGACCTTGGCCAGCGAGATCACCAGTTTTAACCCCTTTAGATTTCTTTGCATGGGGCTTTATCAAATCGCACGTCTATCAGACGAAGATTACGAGTCTTGAAAACTTACGTACACGTATACGAACTGCTGCAGATAACATAACCCCGCAAATGCTCCAGAATGTGTGTAGAAATGCTGCGGAACGATTTGAGCTGTGCAGGGATACTGATGGGCGTCACGTCGAATCCTACTCTTAATTATTTAATAAATGTTACCACTTTATCATTTTATGATTGAATTCCATATAATTTCCAAGTGCTTCACAAAAATAGTCCTGACTTTATGTACACCCTGTATTATGGCAGACATTTCTTTCATAAAATGGCCGTATTGTTTTTAGTATCTACCGATGCTGAAACCTCTTGTTTTTAAGTATTAGTTTAGCATTAAGAACGTGTTGGTTTGAAGTTGGTTAGAGTCGCACAATTTATATATATATATATATATACTGTATATAGTGATCGATTAATAAAATTTTAACAATGGGGGATGGTGGTGAGGGTGGGCACAGTAGGGGGGTCCGGGGGCATACCTTCCGTGAAAATGAAAAAAAATATATGTAATTGCATAATGGTACATTCTGGTGACTTTCCAGGGGAAGATGTGCAATCAAATCATAGTCTCGTGAAATGTTTGTTTTATCTATTTCCATATTTTTTCGTGAAAGTAAATTGTGACACCTGACTCGGAGCTTATATTTTGAAATACCCTGATAAAATCTATTTTAATCACAATCAACCCCCTGTTCTCTTCCCTAATCATGACACCTTGTATGATCATAGAATATTTATTTTAAATCATTTAAATCGTATAAAAACACTTAAATTTATTAGTCTTTCAATAAATCTCAAAAAAGTAGCACCGTGCTGAGATATTTTATTTTACTTTCTGTGCTTTAGTCGGAATTCAACATCTGAATGGTTCGATATATTTTTTCGCCAAATATACACTACAGTTTTAGTTTTTTTAATCTCGTATAAAAACTCGACATAGAACATAATTTATTTTAATTACAATGACATGATAGATTCATGCAATTCTTTCTCTCTTCTCAAAAAAAAAAAAGAAAAATTTCCATCTTTAGGTTGTTAAAGCGTATTTTATTTAGATAACAAGGGGATGGTTATTTGATTTTGAGTTAAGAAGGGATGCCATCCCCCTTCATTCCCCCCATCAATTCGACCGCTGTATGTATTATTATATATATATATATATATATATATATATATATATATATATATATATACACACCACACACACGCACGAGTTTCATTTGAAGTCCGAATAAAAGTGATATTGCAATAAAAAATCCTGTAAGTTATCCTGTCTAAGCAGTCTCTAAGTAGTGAAATAGCGGTGCATGTTAAAATAAAGCCAATAAAATCAAAGCAACTTTATCTATACAGTTTTTGAGTGTTTTCTCTCCGAAGGAATTTAGTCGCCCATCGAAAGGCAATATCCCTGTTATTCCCCGCGGCACACTCCCGGGCACCAATCAGCGAGAATCTACAGCGTGCCACATTCCCCATCCCCCGGAGTAACGGAAAAACTTTCCCTCCCTCAATTCTAAAGTCAAATTAAGTAGCTCTCTTAATTACCCTTTTGAATCAATTTTGTGCGCAATTATTTACATACCATTAGTAACATGGCAACGACAAATAAATTCCTACAACTCTGTGGATATTGTAAAAAAAATAACATGAATCAAAGACAATCCATTGCGACCTTTGCCAGTCATTAATCGAATTTGAATGCCTGAGATAGAGTGACGAGAAATCTCACACACCAACAGCGCGAAACAATTGAACGGAACAAAGTTCCGCAAAATCTGCATGATCGATATAAACTCGTTTACGGTCCTTTAAAGCAGAAAGAGACTATGAGGAAAAGGCGTAAGAGGAAATTATGAATGGCAAACAGAAAAAATAGAAGGAATAAGACGGTGAAAGAGGAAACTGTGAAAAATGAGCAGAAAAACGAGTAAACGGAAGTAGAAATAAAAGAAGTACCAACACGCGCGAGGAGGGCGAGAATAAGAGAGAGAATATAAATACAACAGAGAGCATAAAGAAAACAGAGGCACAAAACCTAATCGAAAGATTTCAAACGAAGGACATTAGCAACAATAGGAAAAAAGTAGACAATCAAGAAATCAAACTGAAACCATCAAAAACAAGTGAAAATGGGGAACAAAACTATATGTAAAATAATTGTAAATATTAATGTGAAAAAATTTGCAGATATAAGGGAGGACAATGTATATACGAACACACCTCCTTTGTGCAATACTACTACTACTACAGTAATGGTCACTGTAAATTCGGTCGAAACTGCAAATTCTACCATCCGAACATTTGCAAGAACTACGCGACATATGGAACTTGCCAATACGGAAAAAAATGCTACCATCATCATCTCCCCACAAGTTCAAAGGACAACAGGAAAAATATTTTAAAAAATGTACACAAATAGAAGACAGTTTTTTCAACATCTCGGACACAATACGGCTGGTGAGTCTCATACAGCGCATGCAGCTGACACAGCTGGGAACCCCGAGCCGGACCGCTTCCTGGCAAGAAACTACCAGAACAGGTAGGCGGAATCAGATCTCTCGGAGGACCACAGGGCTACAAAACAGGCGATATCAAAGGACAACAAACTTAAAATGCAGAAGGGGCAATGCAAAACAAAGAACAAACATTGTCCTGGCAAATATTCAAGGAATAAAACCGAACAGCTCGCTAAACAAAGTTTCGTACCTGAAAGGATGTATGGACGAAACAAAGGCGGACATCGCATGCCTCATAGAAATATCTTAAAGATTGCCAAGAAACTGCGAAAATTGCTAACGCTGTATCGATAAGAAAGAATTGCATATCGATGGATTCAACTTACTAAGAGCGGATAGAACAGCGAGACGTAAAGGTGGCTGTGCTATTTATATACACGAGAGTCGTATGACAGAGATGGTAATAAGTAAAACCAAGAGCTTCGTGAAAACTCTTGCAGTGAAAATAGAGAAACTGAACATGGTATTGATAGTCATCTATACACCTCCAAACTCTCCAAATGAAAAATTCTGGGATGCCATTGATGATATGAGAAACCATGAAAATAAAAACCCACTCTAATAGACAGAGTTTATTTCCACGACAGTTTCGACGCCCACTGGCATCCTCCTCGGGTGGATACAGAAACACGAATGAACCAAAACAAGAGGGAAAAACAGTCCAGGGACCGACCGTTAAGAAATTCGCACCTAGGTTAGATCCCATTCTCCCGACACCGGAAGGGCATTTTCATTAAGTACATTCGCGCAAATTTAAAACTATCTTCCTGTTCTAAACATACAGCTTCTATTTTTTTTTTTTTTTACATAATTATTACATTTATTATTAAATTTATTACATTTAATATTGCATAATTATTTATTACAGAAATTATAAATTTATTATTACATAAATGTCTCTGGATTGGAATGTTTCCTTACTCGCTTTTAGTAAATGTAATAATGGAAGTAATAAATGTGGAAATAAATATAAATGCAACAGATGTAATAATAAAGGTAATATTATAAATTTAATAATTAGGGTAAAGGTAATAATAATAAATGTTAAAAAATGTAAATGCAGTAAACAGTAATATGTCAAAATATTAGAATCTGTATGTATAGAACAAGAAGATAGTTTTAATTTGTGGGAATGTACTTATAAGCGGACCCTATAATAAAATGCCCTTCCGGTGTCGGGAGAACGGTATCTAACCTAGGTGCGAATTTCTCAATGGTTTCTGGATTGTTTCCTAATCGGCTTTTTTCATTCGTTTTTCGGTTTATAAGTTCTGTATAATAAACAACAATGTAATAATAAATTTATAATTTCTGTAGTAAATAATTATGCAATATTAAATGTAATAAATTTAATAATAAATGTAATAATTATGTAAAAAAAAAATAATAGAATCTGTATGTTTAGAACAGGAAGATAGTTTTAAATTTGCCCGAATGTACTTAATGAAAATGCCCTTCCGGTGTCGGGAGGAATGGGATCTAACCTAGGTGCGAATTTCTTAACGGTCGGTCCCTGGACTGTTTTTCCCTCTTGTTTTGGTTCATTCGTGTTTCTGTATCCACCCGAGGAGGATGCCAGTGGGCGTCGAAACTGTCGTGGAAATAAACTCTGTCTATTAGAGTGGGTTTTTATTTTCATATTTTGACCTTCACGTAGAAAAAAGTGAAGTTTTTTGCATTTAATATGAGAAACCTAATGAAGTCCGTAAACTCTCCATCCCCAATATAATAACTCTGCGGCGATTTTAATTTCCCATTTATAAAATACAAAAAGGTGGGTAGAAATAGAAAGCAAATATGTTGATGGCTCTAACGAACAAATTTATGTTGACACGATAACGGAAAACACCAGGAAAAATAACTGCCTATATCTGGTATTTACGATTAACACGAACTTTATTGTTGACATAAAAAATAACCCCAACTATTATCTGAGACCACAACATAATTGAGATATCAACAAATATGGCGAAAACATTAAAAGTCAATACCCATAATGAAGACGGAAACAAATGTGGGACCTTTAACTTCAACTCTAAGACTATACAGTGGCAGATCTCACACGGCCCAAATAGAGTGGGAAAACAGTTTTCGAGAATAAAACAACCGAAGAAATGATAACAATCTTAGAAGAGAAGACGTTGGGAATTTTAGAAAAATATGCTCTGAAACCACGGCCAAAAGGAAAGAGGAACTGATTCGAGAGGCAAAAGCGAACAATATTCTGTAAAAGAAAGAGTAGCGGAGAAGTTAGTAAACTGCAGAGACAACAAATACCGGAAAAGTAATACAAGAAAAACGGGGGAATATCGATAGAGCAATACAAGCCCTGATTCAGGGACATAAGAGAGGGAAGAGAAAAAGGTGGTAGCAGCAATAAAGGAAAATAAAAATATTTCTACAGCTATTCGAAAAGAAAAACAAAAACGCGCGCCACCATCGGGCCCCTGAGGAAAAGAAATAGTGAACTAACGGACGATATAAAAGATATATCTGAAACATTGAGAGCCCAATATGACTCTGTCCTCTTCAGTACCCCAAAAAGTGACAAAGCGATACCTGTCATAGATATATTCTTTGAAGAGAAATGGTAAAGAGATTGTATAACAGATTTTTATTTTATCGCAGAAGATATAGCGCGAGCTATAGGACAAATGAAATCACACTCAGCGGCAGGTCTGGGCAAATGGAAAGCATTATTGATTAAAAACTGCAAAAATGAAGTAGCTACACCCATATATTGGATATGGAGAAGATCCCTAGACACTGGAGAAATAGTGAGTATCTTAAAAAGAGCGAACATTGTACCTCAAAGTATTTGAAAGATTAGTTAGAGAGAAAATATATGACTCTCTGGAGACACTGGAAAGTTTCAACGAAAATCAACACTGATTCCGATCGAGAAGATCTTGCCTATCACAACTTATAGAACACTAACAATATCTTAGACGCACTTGAAGGCAATGAAAATTACGATGTCATATACACAGATTTTGCTAAAGCCTTCAACAAATTTGATCATGATATACATAATAGCGCATAAAATGAAACATGGGAATAATGGATCTACAACTCCCTCAGAGAACGTATACAGGTCGTTAAAATTCAAGGTATATCATCATCAGAATCGGAAGTACGCAGCTCAGTACCACAAGGAACAGTATTGGCTCCGCTCCTTTTCATCATCATATCGTGAGATATGGCAAAAAAACCAGCGATGTAGAAAGGGGTGGAGGTCTTGCAGAGGGACACGAACAGAATACAGTATACAAATGGTCAGAAGAGAACATGACATTTAACACCGAGAAATTCCAACTCTTGAGGTATGGTAGAAATGAGGAACTTACAGACAGCATATTATGCCCCAGACAGACAGGAAATTCAGAGAAGCACGAAAGCGATAGATTTGGGGGTTGTTATGACCGATGAAGTGAAATTCGAGACACAAAATGAGATAGCGATAAACAAAGCGAAAAGAGTCGCAAGACTGGTACTAAGAACCTTTAAAAGAAGGGACAAGACAATAATGATTCCCCTCTTGAAAACACTGATCATACCAAAATTTGAATACTGTTCAGCCTTGACGTCCCCATACAAGAAGGAAGAAATAAATAAACTAAAAGATATTCAGAGACATTTCATAGCAAAGAACTCAACTACTGGGAAAGACTACGTAAACTGGAAAGAAGGGAGAGGTACACCTTAATATATACATGGAAAATCATCGAAAAACTGGTACAAAACTTCAAACTAAACCGAGTTACCACCTAAACAACACTGGAAAATAGGAAAGGCATAATGTGTCGTGTTCCCAAACTAAAGGCCCGACAAGGGATTTCCTCAACACTGAAAGAAAACAAATTGGTTGTCACAGGGCCAAGACTTTTTAACCAGCTTCCAAGAGACCTCAGAAACATGACGGTGGTCAAAGTTGAAGTCTTCAAAAGAAGTCTAGACGCCTGGCTCAGGACGGTACCAGATGAACCGGGTGTACCTGGCTATGTGCGGTGGAGAGCGTAAGAGAGCAACTCGCTCCTCCATAAAGTTAGTCCTAGATGCGGGGCTTGACCTTCGTGTGAAGAGAGACCAACGCATGAAACTACTACGAGGTGTACAAGGTATATTCAGCAAAGGTGTAACTTCAGGAACTGAATGAGTTTTGCATACTTGATTCTTTTTAGTAAGAATAAAGGCACATTTAGGCATTTTATATGGCTGAATTTTTGTCTCGTGATTGTCTTTTCTTTGTTTCAGGAACCGGACGTATTTGTTCTAATAATGGAATTTGTGACTGTAACCAATGCCGTTGTTATAGAACGCACGGCGGAAGATACTCCGGCAAATATTGTGAAGATTGTCCGGTAAAGCTAAGTCATTTAATATCATTTACTACATTAGTTTATTGTTTTATATTAACATTACTGTATTTTTGTATTTTGGAATTGATATTCAACGTTTGTTATAGGAATAAATTGTCACAGCTGGGTAGAGGTTTTGTGGTATCATGGTCTTTAATTTTATCGTTTCTTCCCCTTCTCTCCACACCTCCGCCTGACTACATCCTTCGAATGCTACATCAGACATGTGGAAACACGTGTATGACTTTTAAACCGTGTGTTCAGTGCGTCATTTTTGGCACTGGTGAATTGAACGATGAAGAATGCGAAGAACAATGTGCTCACATCCCTTTTCACAGGTTTCTGGTTCTCGAAGGTAGGTCACTCGAATAGTCGAACAAGGAGTTACTTGACAGTTTCCTGCTTCAAAATATGAATGTTGTAAACCTACTAAAACCTCACAGTTCTGAATAACAATTATTAACTTCCTGCTTTTTAGATTAGATAAACTGATTTATTATTTTAGCAAACGTGTAGTGTACATGTGGGGAGAAAACGGTGTAGTTACCACACCCGAAGGAACTCTTCTTGTTGGGGACTGGTCTTGCTTCTGGAGTCGAGATGCGTCGTGAACTCGCTGCATGAGGAGTTGGATGGCATGACAAGCAAGCAAAAATTAAAGACGAGGTTCCTAACAGTGGTTTGGAGGTTGAAACAAGAATGATAGTGCAGTTCCAGGCAAATAATAGTGAGAAAAGAATGAAGTTGTTGATATATATATATATATATAATTTGACGGCTTACAAGACGCACCTTAATTTTGGAAACGTAAATTGAAGAAAAAAAGTTTTTGATGCACTTTATTGTTAATACAATGGATATGTAAAATTCAATAGAAAGATATGATTATTACTCTTATTATTTGTTATTAATCAACGGTTTTGCGCATGTGCTATATTGCCACTTTGGGCTTCTAAGACGCAGGGCGATTTTTTAAGGTATTTATATGGAAAAAAAGTGCGTCTTATAAGCCGACAAATACAGTATGTATATACTGTAAATATAAATAAATTAAATTATATATATAATATATATATATATATATAAATAAATATATATAATATATATATATATATATATATATATATATATACAGGGTGGGCGGAAAGTAGCTCCCTATTTGGATTGGTAAAAAAATACGTATATTATCCATTTATTTCAGAAGAAATAATATGAAAAGGTAGGCATACATGGTAGGTTTTCTCTAAAATTCAATGTGGGCTCCAACTCTTTCCACCAGCTTCTGGAGCCGCCCAGGATGGCGTCCACTGACTTTAGCAGGAACTCCGGCGGGATGGAGGACATGACTTCCCGAATTCGGTCCTCCAGTTCTCTCCAATGTCCTCGGTTTGGTGCGGTAGACTTTTTCCTTTACCCACCCCCAAAGAGAAGTCGCACGGTGTCAAGTCGGGGCTCCTGGCTGGCCATTGATGTGGACCACGACGACCCATCCAACGCCCAGGGAAGTGGGCATCTAGCCACTCACGGACAACAAGAGCGAAGTGCGGAGGGGCGCCATCTTGCATAAATATCAGATCGTCGATGTTCTCCCATGTGCTGACAACCGGCCAGACCTCGTTTCGCAACATAGCAAGGTACCGCTCAGCATTCATGGTGTTGCGCAGAAGGAACGGGCCCACAACCTGATCTGAGGTCATACCACACCACACCGTTACACTGAACCGATTCTGCCGTTTTTCAGCGGTAACCGTGCGACTTCTTTCTTTGGAGGTGGGTAAAGGAAGAAGTCTACCGCACCAAACCGAGGACATTGGAAGAACTGGAGGACCGAATTCGGGAAGTCATGTCCTCCATCCCGCCGGAGTTCCTGCTAAAGTCAGTGGACGCCATTCCTGGGCGGCTCCAGAAGCTGGTGGAAAGAGTTGGAGCCCACATTGAATTTAGAGAAAACCTACCATGTATGCCTACCTTTTCATATTATTTCTTCTGAAATAAATGGATAATATACGTATTTTTTACCAATCCAAAATAGGGAGCTACTTTCCGCCCACCCTGTATATATATATATATATATATATATTATATATATATATATATATATATATATATACGGTAATTATTTATGTAGTGGATCGGAGGATTCTGTGAAGCTTACTAAATTCTCTAAGGGCTCCCTGATTTTTCTTGTAGCGTATCGGGAAATTATTTTTCTCTATTTGAAGACTAAGTTCTCTGAAGAGAGCAAGGCTCGAAAGAGAAGACGAATCTTACTGTAGTTTACTGCTAAAATGTTACAGATAATGCTCAGTCTCGAGGTCAGATCAGACAAATCGGAATCAGAATGAACACTGGAGAAATTCTACATGTTTATATACCTAAAATTTAATGACATCATTATTATTTAATGCTGACCTGTTTTGCTTTTTATTCTCAATAGATATGAGAATAAAAACCCACTCTAATAGACAGAGTTTATTTCCACGACAGTTTCGACGCCCACTGGCATCCTCCTCGGGTGGATACAGAAACACAAATGAAACAAAACAAGAGGGAAAAAAAAACAAAAAAAAACAAAAAAACAGTTCAGGGATCGACCGTTAAGAAATTCGCACCTAGGTTGGATTCCATTCTCTCGAGACAGGAGGGGCATTTTCATTAAGTACATTCGCACAAATTTTAAAACTATCTTCCTGTTCTAAACATACAGATTCTATTATTTTTACATAATTATTACATTTATAATTAAATTTATTACATTTAATATTGCATAATTATTAATTACAGAAATTATAAATTTATTATTACATTGGTTATTACATTGTTGTTTATTATACAGAAATTATAAACCGAAAAACGAATGAAAAAAGGCGATTAGGAAATAATCCAGAGACCATTGAGAAATTCGCACCTAGGTTAGATATCGTTCTCCCGAAACCAGAAGGGCATTTTATTACAGGGTCAGCTTATAACTACATTTCCACAAATTAAAAATATATTCTTGTTCTATACATACAGATCCTAATGTTTTGACATAATTACTGCATATATTTATTCCACATTAATTACTTCCATTATTACATTTACTAAAAGCGAGTAAGGAAACATTCCAATCCAGAGACATTTAAGAAATTCACACTTAGGTTCGAACACGTTCCCACGACTCCGTAAGGGATTTATTGACCAAGAATCTCATTAAAGGGTCTAACTTATAAGTACCTTCGCACAAATTAATGTGGAAATAAATATATGCAGTAATTATGTCAAACATTAGGATCTGTATGTATAGACAAGAAGATATTTTTAATTTGTGGAAATGTAGTTATAAGCTGACCCTGTAATAAAATGCCCTTCTGGTTTCGGGAGAACGATATCTAACCTAGGTGCGAATTTCTCAATGGTCTCTGGATTATTTCCTAATCGCCTTTTTTCATTCGTTTTTCGGTTTATAATTTCTGTATAATAAACAACAATGTAATAACCAATGTAATAATAAATTTATAATTTCTGTAATTAATAATTATGCAATATTAAATGTAATAAATTTAATTATAAATGTAATAATTATGTAAAAATAATAGAATCTGTATGTTTAGAACAGGAAGATAGTTTTAAAATTTGTGCGAATGTACTTAATGAAAATGCCCCTCCTGTCTCGAGAGAATGGAATCCAACCTAGGTGCGAATTTCTTAACGGTCGATCCCTGAACTGTTTTTTTTGTTTTTTTGTTTTTTTTTTTCCCTCTTGTTTTGTTTCATTTGTGTTTCTGTATCCACCCGAGGAGGATGCCAGTGGGCGTCGAAACTGTCGTGGAAATAAACTCTGTCTATTAGAGTGGGTTTTTATTCTCATATTTTGACCTTCACGTAAAAAAGTGAAGTTTTTTGCATTTATTCTCAATAGGTTGAATTATTTTGCAAAATATTTAAAGATAAGGTAAATATTTTAGCTCGAGCAATGTCTAGACAAATAAACAAGATAAGCACACCGGACAAAAAATTAGTCACCCCTAATTAGCACCGATAGTAGGAAGTTCAAGGTCACACAGAGGGCGCTGATGTAGCATTGGTAAGTGACAAGTAGCGGTGACGTAGCACAGGATCAGATCTGTTTCGTGAGGTGGTGAAGAACAAAGTGTGTGTTGGATATAGTCTGCAAAATGGGTCGTGAGGCAGACGTTACTCAGTGGCAAAAAGGAGCCATCGTGTTTGGCAGAGCCCACGGACACAAAATGTCTGAAGTAGCCCAATTTGTTGGTGTGTCAACGCGTACTGTCCAGCGAGTTTACAAAGAGTGGTGTAGTTCGCAATCAACTGACAATCGACGGCGTAACTGTGGCCGGAAAACAATTCTCGACAATAGGGGCCGCCGCCATGTTTCTCGTCTAGTAACTGCAAATCGTTTTCAAACCAGAGAACAATTGCTCCAAGAAACCAATGAGGTTCTCCAGCGACCAATTTCCGAACGGACATTGCGACGAGAACTGCATGCGATGGACATCTGGAGCAGGGTACCACGGAAGAGGCCGCTGTTAACAGCAAGTCACAAATTGGCACGTTATAAATGGGCTCAGAGGCACAAAAACTGGACTGCGGCAGATTGGAAACGTGTAATTTGGTCCGATGAGTCCCGTTTTTGTTTGTTCTCCAATGATGGGAGGCGACGAGTACATCGCAGGTCCAATGAAGCCTTTAATCCTGAATGCGTCGAAGGTGTTGTTCAGGCTGGAAACAGAAAGTGAAGCGCAGGAATAGACACCCACGGACTCTGGCGGAACTTCGGGACCGGCTGATGAACGAGTGGCAGCAAATCGATGTTCAGTACATGCACAACCTCGTAGAGTCTCTGCCTCGCCGGATTCGTGCGGTTATCAAGGCCAGAGGCGCCGTCACACGTTATTAGGTACATTCTGAGAGGGGTGACTAATTTTTTGTCCGGTGTGCTTATTTGAAGATGAAGCCATATTTTTATTTTAAACCGCATATATTAACAGATCTGATGATGTCATGATCTGCCGAGTTAACTAAAAAGGGAAATTGAAATATGCATTTTATTATGGATTAAAATTAAACATGCATGTGAGCCAAAAGTAAATGCTTAAAATTTAAGATTAGGTGTTAAGCAAGACAGACTTCATCTTTTACATCGAAGAGAGAATGTATAAAGAAAATGAACATTGCAGAATTTAACAAGATTACATTATTAAGCTAAATAAAATAAAAATGATTGAGTAATTTAAAAAGAAATAATTCATAAACTATTCAGCAAAAATAAAATAGAAAAAAAAAAAAAAATTATCCGAACTTGCGTCAGCGTTATGCGAGTTTGGACTCAAAATGAATATATGAATATAAGAATTGTTCATTTTTACAGTGCTTTTCCCTCTAGAATGATATTAATACAATAATATAGTTTCCTAACTAGTCCTAACTAGATGATAACTAATGGTTTTTATGATACAGATTTAGATACAACACATGAGTTGGGGTGGTTAAGTCTAGTTCACGCGGTCTGGGTACGCACTCTTGGTCGTACATAAATAGTTTCACATCGTTCGGTGTCTCTTAGTTTCTTTCATTCCAAGAATGATCTTTTTACTACAAATATACCAAGGATAATAGCATACATAATAATGATACTAACGGCAGATGTTGAAAAAATTGTTACTGGTCGTAGTATTTGTAAAAGGTTATTCTGATTATCATCTGAAATTTTAAAACTCAATTGATTATTCCATTTAAGAGCATGAAGTTAGGGTAGGATGGTTACCTGCTTCATGGAGAGATTTAAGATTTCTATAACGGGTTTAAATTTAGTTTGGGATGGGAAGGGGTATGAGTCATTAATGGTAACCTTATAAAAGTTGTATATTTGGAAGGTTTTTGAATGTAAGGAACGACTAATTGGTAGACGGATAACAGTAGGTATTTTGGTGAGGAAATAATTTGACGGACACTCGAAAGTAGCGGTAGTCTTATTCGCGAAAGAAACCCAGATGTCTGGTCCAATTCGGAATTGAACGGTTTTAGAATGGAATTTCGTGAAAGAACATACCGGGGCATGACGGTCACGGATTAAGTCTATAAAGCAGGACCTAGTGGTTGGAAGAATTACTGGTTTGAATGGAGGGCAAACGAGTTGCTTATTCGTTTGCAGGAATCTGCAATGCCAGATGTCGCTATCTGACATTATAGAATATGCTGAAAGGTCTTTGGTGAGGAAAAGGTAAAGTGGTATTGTGGGTAGATACATCCGGTAGATATTAAAATTGTTTTGGTAGGGTGAAATTTGTATACGTCATAAGTGAGTACATCGAAAAATGGTACAATCATGAGGTAAGTGTAGAGGTGTGGTCCATGTACACTGTACAGTCCAGGTGTATTCTAGAAATTGGGGGGTAATTAGTATGGTTGAGTGGGAATATGGGTGATAATTTGAATTGTGTCCGAGAGGTGTGCATCAAGGATTGAAGTGTATCCCATGGTATTAGTGTGGAAAGTGTGGTTTTTCTATGGGCTAGCTGGGTCGCACGCAAAACTGGAATGAATCGTAATTATTTGTTGCAAATATTTATCGATTAGGGTTACGTGTAGGTCAATTATTTATACTAATTCTAGATATCTTTTGTGTTCTTTGTATTTAGCTAACAGGGATTCAAGCTATGCAAATTTGTCCGAAAGGGCGTAGAGGAAACGAATGTTTTGGTGTAGTGACTCAATGGTTTGTTCTAAAATGTGTCCATTATATTGCCGATTCAATTTGAGTTCAATTCTTAAAATGTCTTCTTCGGTCGCTAATCCGAATAAACCTTTGAATATCTTTCCTCCCATATCTATCAATCCCCTTTTATTTCTTTCATTAAATTTTGCTGAGTTTCGAGTTCGTTTGTATCCATGGTAACGCTAATTAATATATCTGATAGTGTGTGCTGTAGTTTGAATGTTTTCGAATGTATTTTCTAATAAAACGTGACTAATCTGGTCTGTTCCCGGGATATGTTTAACAGAACCGTGAATTTTACTTTCAAATGCTTTTAATTGGGTTTTTATCTGAAGGAGATTGGTTTTAATTCGAGCAGGTGGTTGCAAATTGATAAAAAGGTCCGCGTATCCTTTAAAAATTTTCCTTCTGCAAGTTTTTCTATAACTCCGGTAGAAATTTTGGATCAAATGTAGAATTCGGACCCCAGCCTCCTTTAGTTAGCTTTATAAGGCTAACTAACGAAAATATCATGACCTAACCTAACCAATCGTCAAGGGCGTACAGTTAACCTAACGATTGGTTAGGTTAGGTTGTGATATTTTCGTTAGTTAGCCTTATAAAGCTAACTAAAGAAGGCTGGGGTCCGAATTCTACATTTGATCCGAAATTTTAATACTAGGGCTACAAGAGTAAATAATTTGCAAAATTATAAGGACGACAATTTTTTTCATTTCTACGTCTTAGATTATACGGAGCTGGGGGTTGCCGTGTGGATACTTGTTTGTATGCGCAGTGGTCTGCTTTGTTTTGGTGGTAGTGGGGATCGACCATGAAGCTCGGATTCTGAGCGGGTTCGTTTTTTATGTAAAGGTTGTAGTTCACGTGGTTGATGCATTTGTGGCTGGTATGTAGGGTCCGTGCGTCGATCATCAACCGGTGAGGGTGGTGACGGAGGAGATGGTGGAGTTCACCGAGTGATCCTCTAGAAGGGGTTTCTCCAGGGTCTGGTTCCGATGGGCCTCTCGGTTCTGGGACCTCCTCTTGTTCAGAGATTGGCTCGAGTACTGGTGGTATTACGAGGTACCAATCTTCGTCACCGGTAGTGGTTTCCGCGGTGACCACTTCGGTTTTGTGGTCCCTGCTGGGTAGGCAGCTCAAACGCCTGGCAGATGTTTTTGGGGAAGGTGGTGTTCGGCAGCTATCTTCAAATTAGCGTGAACGATCTTTAGTTTGGAATGGTCTCGGAGGTCAAGGATTTCGTAACGGTTCTTTCCGAGGTTTTTCATAATCCTATATGGGCCATCCCATTTTGGGTATAATTTGCGACGAGCACTTGGCGGTTTCACGCTCTTTATGTAACAGCGCATACCGACGATTATAGTCCGTTGACGGGATGACGCCTATGTTGCTCTTGCTCCATTTGCCGATTTCGTTACTCTAGGGCATATCAGATTATGTAAAAAATTTTGAAAGATCGTTCAACTAGTTGCTGATTTGCTTCTGCCATCTCAGAAGGTGTTAGAACTGCCTGGTTGATTTGGTCAGGCAAATCAAAAGGTAGCCGAATGATATATGACGAAATGAGGAGTGTCCCCGATGGACACATTATAGCGTTATTGATGGCTGTTTGCACCATGGGGAGGGAATCATCCCATGTACGAGAGGATACATCGACGTGTGGTTTTAATTTTACACATTTTACAGTGTGATTCGAACAGCTTGAAAGTGAAACTAAGGGCGTTATCCGAAATTAGGATGGAAGGAGTAGTATGGTTTTGGATGACGCGTACCACTAGGGCTTTTGCCACAGTTTCCGAGGTCTGGTTTGGAATGGCAACTACTTCGCTGTAACGCGAGTAGTCCGTAAACACAATGATGTACTGGTTTCCCTTTGATGTTTTGGGGAATGGTCCTAGGATGTCCATTCCGGTTCTCTGCCAGGGCCGTTGGCATACTGGATATTTATGCATGGGAGCTGTGAATGGTACATTGCCTTTGTTTTAAACAAGACGAGCATTCAGCGATGTATTCGTGTACCTTTTTGTTCATTTCGGAAAAATGGTATCGCTCCAAAAGACTCTTGATGGTGCGATCGGGCCCCATGTGGCCATACAAAGGTGAGTCGTGACAAAGTCCGATGGCTATATCTACGAAATCCTTTGGTATTTCAACGAGGTCGTTTTCATCTTCGTCCCTAAAATGTACGAGCCCATCTTTTATGATGTACTGTTCTTTTATCTTAGATGGTTCCTTTTGTTCCAGGCGAGCCCCGAAGGTTCTGGGTGTGTTGGTCCTGTTGTTGGGAGTATTGCAAACATTCGTGGTCGAACACGAGAAGAGTTTCTATCTTATTCACTTGGGTGTCGTGCTCGAACACGAGAAGAGTTTCTATCTTATTCACTTGGGTGTCGTGCTCGAGTCTCGACAATCCGTCTGGAATAACTTGAAGTTTTTCTGGTTTGTATTAAAATTGTATACGAATTTTGCTGCAAAGTCTTGAGTCAACAGAGCCCATCTACTCAACCGTCCTTCAAGTAGCTTGTCCTTGAAGAGATACGTGAGTGGCTTATGGTCAGTTTTGATGGTTATATCGTAGCCGTAGACGATATTTCGGAATTTTTTCAAAGCTCGATATACCGCTAGGGCCTCTCGGTCCGTAGTGGAATAATTCCGTTGAGGTTCAGAGAGAAACTGACTGGCATAAGCAATGGGTAATTCCACACCATCTACGTCCTGTAATAGGACGGCTCCTAGTCCATAGAGGAAGCATCTGTAGCTATGACAAAGGGTTCGGTATAATCAGGATATTGGAGGATGAGCTGACAGGTTAGTTACTGATTAAAGTTTCAAAAGCATGTTGGTAATCAGATTCCCAATTAAATTTAGCATTTTTCTGGAACAAATTGGTAATGGGTTTAGCAATGTTCGAAAATTGGGGGATAAAATTTCGATAGAATCCGACAAATCCAATAAATGCACGAGCGTCGTCGATGGTTTTAGGTACAGGACAGGGTACCTTTCCAGTGCTTCAAGTTTGGCTGGATCAGGTTTAATACCAGTGGATGATAGTAGAAATCCTAAGTATACCAGGGATTCCTGCAAGAAGTTGCACTTTGCAAGTTTCAGTTTAAGGTGTGCTTTTCTCAACCGTGATAGCACATTCTGAAGACGTTGAAAGTGTTTTTTTATATCTGAACTATAAACGATAATGTCGTCAAGATAGACCAGAGCTTCAACGCCTAGTAGGTCGGAAAGGACTATATTCATCAACCTAGAGAAATTAGCAGGCCCATTTCGGACTCCGAAAGGTAAACCCTGGAATTTGTAATGGCCTCGATTAGTGGAAAAAGCAGTCAATGCCCGAGATTCGGGACTGACCTCCATTTGCCAATAACCGGATGCTAAATCGAGGGCTGCAAAGAAGTCAGCTCTCCCTACGTTCAGAAATGTTTCCTGCATGTTTGGAATAGGAAAACGGTCTGGGATGGTAATATGGTTAAGGCGTGTAAAATCTATACAAGGGCGAGATGTTCCGTCCTTTATGGAAACGAATCACAGGAGCGGACCAGGGACTAGCTGAAGGCTGAATGACATCCTGCTCCAACATGTCCTTGATGTGTTCCTCAATAGTTACTAATGAGGAATGTGGAACCCTATAGGGAGGAATGAAGATGGGTTTCGAATTGAGTTCCAGCTTGATTTCGAAAGGGATCAAATTATAATGTTCAGCCCAGAGGATCTCCTTTCAGGGGCAATCACATCTCTATTTCTATCAGGAAATCGAGAAGTGATTCCAGTATTTTGGGATCCTGTAAGGCTGATGACTCCTGAAGGGAATGCTCCAGACATTTCCTATATTCTTCTTTTAATGCTGAAGGGTTTAACTCCGAGGAACTTGAAACACGATTTATAGTACTCGTTGGGAAATCTGAATTCTACTGTGGAAACCGTTCCTATTCTCTGATTTGAAGTTAATTCAATAGGGCTTTTCCTTTGTTTAAACAAACAGGGATAGCTAAATTCTAACTATGACTAAGAACTTGGTCAATAAGAACATCTCTCTTGAAATTACTTTTCTCTGTAATAAGAGTGCGATCTGACTCTAATAGTTTTCCTTGACCATTTACTACTCTCGCTAGGAAACATCTCATGAAGTGCTATTGTTATATGCTCCATAGGGCATATGAAAAATTGTGAATCTGACTGGTTCGGTGATTAAAATTTGCCTTATTGGCTGAAAAGTCGTTTAAGTTGGATTTCGAATCTCAACTGCTGAGTTAACTGAAACTGGCTGACTGTGTGGTCAAAATGCATAAAGTGACATGGCCTGCCCCGGCAATGGAGGCTAAGTTTATATAATGTATTTTTTAGTCGCTCTTTCTTGATATGTTACCCGTTTCCTGTGCAAATGCAAGATTATAGAAAAAAAATTACAAGTTACATTTTTATAGTGAATCGCATCTTCTGAACTGGTAATTTCGCGTACCCCTTCATAAGTTTTAGTTCCCTAAAATGTCCACGTGTGAAGGTTGTGCTGTTTCATTCTTAAATGCCATAGAACGTTTTGGCCATGATAATAGTGAATCAATCAAATGTTTTCAATTGCATGGTGTGCTACCAAAGTCTAGAAACTGTCCTAAGTGTTCTAAACCCTGTTACTATTACTATTTTGATTTCTTAGGTTAGGTTAGGTTAGGTTAGGTAGTCAAAAATACATTTTTCTATTATATTTTGGTATGCTCTGTTGAAATATAACCTTTATTTCTTGTGCAAATGGAAAATATATATATGATTTTTGGTGCATTATTTTAATGTACTGAAAATCATTTGTTTTCATTTGCACAGGAAATGAAGGTTATATTTGAACAGAGCACACCAAAATACACTAGAAAAATGTATTTTTTAATTCAACTTCAGGCCATGTCATTTTCTGCATAATGACCGACTGTGTTGATTCTGCTGGATTCAACAACTGGAACTGATTTCTGAGCCGGTTGTCCCTCTGGATGCGACCGACTGACTTGAACTGCTATAAACTGGAGTGGGTTTCTTATTTCTTTCGGAAATCTGAACTAAACTGATTCTGTTAGCATTAGGCAGAACGTGCGGCATTTTTCTATTCTCATGGAGTGGGGGTGTCCTATTTCTACACTTAACTAATTTTCCGGCTGGGTAAATTTCCCATTGATTCTGGTTGAAGAAATCCATACCTAGTATATAATATATCTATCTGAAAGGTGGCGGCTGCGTCCACAATACAACATTTTGAGGATATACCACGTTACCAACTTCTAAATATAATTCGATTTCTCCATATGTAGGTATGGGTGTGCCTGTAACTCCTCTGAGTTGGCAGGAAGGTTCCTTAATTTCATATTTATAATCTGTAATTTCTTGTAACTCATCTGCACATTGTTTCTTAATTAATGTCGCATGTGCTCCTTATCTAGGAGAGCGGTTAAATCTCTGTTATCTGTTCTGCAATTTATTATTAAATCTAGTAGGTTAGCACTTATAATCCTGATGGGTAGTTTATGGGTGTGTTGGGGTTTATTACTACTATTTAGGAGGGAGGAGGCTGAACTGCTGCCTCCAAAGTGGGATCTAAAAAAGAATTTGAACTGACTTCGATGGAAGAACCCGAGTCATATGCTACGGGATCACCATACACTGGAGGGTCTTCTTGAAAAGTGTACTTTGGGGAAACTGATTCTTCAACGGGTGCTTCTACGTGCCGGACCATCCGACCTTGCTGATTATATTGGGGTCTGGATATCGGGTAATAGTGTAGTTGACCTTGTGGTCGTGATCTATTTGGTTGGTGGTTCTGTTGAGGCTGGGAATTAATTGGTTTTTGAGAATTGGAAGGCTTTTGGGAGCGTTGGTGATTTGACTTCTGGAAGTGGGGCCTGTACCCTGCAGGGGCTTTGTCAGCACATTTTTATCGGTCGCCACGGCGATAACCATGTTCATGACAGTGGGAGCAATACGGGCGATAATTGCATTGACTCATCATGTGCCCAAAACTATCACAATTAAAACACTGAGGAAGAGGGCGTGCATTCGGGGTTTGTGGAGCTTGTTTCTGAGGTGGTGTTCCCTGCATCGGCCTAGATTTATGAGGTTGTTGTTGTTGTAGTTGTAGTTGTATATGGGGGAGTCTCTACCCTTCCGGTAGTTCTGGCTCGCTAAGTTTGGGTAATGTTCCCTTGTTTTATTTATGGCTTCGCTTACTGGTTTGTCAATATTTAGACACACTTGAAATTTCTTTTTAGGTGCTATGGTTAGGTTTTGGTAAATGGATGCTGCTACTATTAGGTTTCTTTGCTGTGAAGTGAATGTAATGTATGCATTTTCTCCGGCTCGGAGGGCTTCTATGAGTTTGTGTTCGTGTAATAAAATTATTTAAATCTTCGTGTTCTTCTTTCTTCCATTTAGCTTGGAAGACGGCTTCTAATGTGGGCAAAGGTTGTGCGAGTGTTGTTTCTTTGAAAAATTCTAATAAATTTTTTTTTAAATTGTTCCAAGTTGTAGCTTCGCTAATGGATGGGACGTACGTAACTGTATCATGGGCATTCCCCTCTTTAGGATCAATAAACCTTTTAGCTTCCCTAATCATTGTCATCATCTGTGATGTTTTCGCGTAAGAAATGCAGTTCTAGAGACTCAATCCAAGGTCTTACGTGCGGTTCAACGAAGTTATTATCTATGGTTCCCTTAAAAATTAGGACAGTATGGGGAAGGTTTACGAGTCTACCTAAGTTAATGTATGCTGGGGGAGCAGTTTGAGACATGCTGGCTCGTGCTTGATCTGAAGTTTGCGTGTTTGGAAATATGTTTGAAGGGCGCGGGGTAAGTTGAAAAATGGGTGTAGGGGAATTTTCATTGTCAGAAAGCGTAGCGTCTGAATCGTTCATATGTGAAGATACTGTTAATGTATTTTAATTTGGTCTGCTTAACCGATCTCATCTACGGAATAATCACTTGAGTGGCTTTCCTATCTAAGAAATACACAAATAAATGCGCAACAAATTACCTAACGGGGGAGAAAATTGTAAACAAATGTAAACAAAAATTCACTAATGTACGTGAATGTACGATAATATTATGATTGGCACATTAAATAAAATTATTCTATGCTAACCAATAATAGTGGAAATAACTCGGTTTCAATAAAAAGAAATATATCACTGGTGTATGGAGTGTTCACTGTGTTTTGCGTTAATTCTGGCTTGATACTAATTATTAACTGTTAATTATATTGACTTCTCATATGTTTAGTAAATAATTGGAAAAAAAGATCCGTACTTAACAAGATTCCTACAGCGAAGTCCTGGAAGGCGCTTTTGCGGGCATTGCCGTTGGTCTTTTCTTCCCGCATAAAAAAAATTGCGTACAGGAAACAAAAATAACTCGCTACGATTCGAACCCAGGATCTCCTGAGTAGGAGTCGCAATCGTTACCATCACTACGACGCGATAAAAGTTAACACAACCAAGGAAACGCTTAACGCTTTCCCGTCCAGAGGTGTTTTACGTGCTAACACTTCTGGTTTTACTTCATTAGAAAACTTGAATATGTAATTAAAAAAATCATCACATCTACCAGTTGGTCATTAAAATTTTTTTTTTTTTTTAGTTGAGGACATGAGTGTGCAAAGATTGTGTAAATTCTACGACGAAGATGATTGTATGTTTACCTTTGTCTACGGTTCTAAAGAGAGTCGTCCATACGTGAACGTTAAAAGTACGCGCGAATGCCGACCTCCCCAAATATTTCGAGGCTACGACTAGTTTCAACAGCGTCTAGGGTGAGTAGGTCCCAGTAGTAATAAATAGGGATAGAGTTATGAATCCCGGGGAGTGTACCGACTGGGAACAGCCGAAGTTTTCAAGAAACATCCGGGAACTTTCACTCCCAACTCAATCTCTTTTCAAAAGACATGTTTGCCCTCAAGCGTGCGCTTATTTAACCCTTTCCGGCCCCATTTATTTACAAATTAGTGGAAAAGATACACTATTATGGGTCCATGTTGACTTCGAGCCGGGTAAGGTTAAGCTTAGCTTCGAAAATTAATTACAACCATTTTGGTACCTCGGTTTTGCTTCATAAACTAGATATTAAATGTAAATGGTTTTATGGTATTATTGAGAGAGTAATTTCATGTTGGCTTGAGTGAAGTAATCAGCCTGTATGTCAGAATAGCAGCATGACTCGTTATAGTTCCGTCATCAAAATTTTGTCTGCAGTAGCGAAAGGAAATGAATATTTTTGCTATAATTCATTAAAAATTATTGCCGAGTTTGTGGTCTGAAGTATTCGAAAGGCAAGTTTGTTAAGTCATTTCGTGTTTGAGTATTATCCGTTTTGAAATTTAAGAAATTTAAGTTATTTCATTCGATTCACTAATTTCAAACAGGAATTAATTAGTTGGGTGGTATTAGAATGCTTTATATATATATATATATATATATATATATATATATATATATATATATATATATATATATATATATATATATATATATATTGTGTGTGTGTGTGTGTGTTTTTGGCTACCTTACAGAACTCCGACACATTCAGAAAAACGCAGCCCATCGCAACATCAGTAGTCACCATTGTTTGTCTAAATTTTTTTTTTTTTTATGAAATTCATTAACGTCATGAAGAATTGGGGATATAATGAAGTTTATGCTAGGTTAGGTAAGGTTATTTAGATTAGGTTAGATATTGCCGTCCACAATGGAAAATGCCGTGGTAATGTTGCAAGTCCATTTTTCCTTCCTTCCTTCAAACTGCGATAGTTAGTTAAGCAATATATCCAATATACTCTACAGGACTTTTCAAGAACATATTTCCTCGCATGTCACTGTGATTCTTTCTCCAAATGAATTTGGCCTAAACGTTAGAAATATATTTTTCGGGTCAAGTAAAGATAAGCACCCCCAGCCTTCTTTAATTAGCCTTATAAGGCTAACTAACGAAAATATCACGACCTAACCTAACCAATCGTTAGTCAACTGTACGCCCTTGACGATTGGTTAGGTTAGTTCGTGATATTTTCGTTAGGTTAGCCTTATAAGGCTAATTAAAGAAGACTGGGGTGCTTATCTTTACTTGATCCTATTTTTCCTTCAATTAAGTTAATTATTATTACAAAAAATTTAGTAGTCAGAATTTAGATTTCATTCAAATTAAATAACTTTATTTTTTTTCAGGTCGCGGATAACCTAAACAGTTATCGAAAATGTAGCTAAGGTCACTTGGGGGTGGAGGGGATACTAATCTAAAAGAGACCTCGTGCATTCAAGAACGGTTGAAGGATTTTCTGTCCTTCCTACGACGAAAGTTTCAGCATTGGGATTAAGTTATTTGAGAAACCACACGACATTGTTAAATTAGAATAAAAAATTGGCGTTTATCATCTTGGGTTATCAGTAAAAATATTTGAATCTGGAAACTTTTAATGAAAATATTTTGTTTTTACATTTCTAGTTTTTTTAAAATGTAAAATGCCTAATTCACTGCTCAATAAGCTCTTAAGCTTACTTATAACCTCAAAATGGGTACAGGTACTCAACGGGTAAAACTCCTTGGAGAAAGGAAACAGCTTTAAATGTACTAGCAGAGAACCCGCCCTTCGTGCTGGTTGCAAACAAAAATATCCCGTCCTGTAACGGGACATTCAATAATTTTCCCGTAGGTCTCGATTAATTTTAAGCGACTTTTACCTAGTAATTTTGTCTCTTGAGGAGCCGTTTCCTTGTTTTACAGAGACAGACAGACAGACAGAGACACAGACAGACGTAATCCTTAAATAGCGAGGTAAGCTGCAGCTGTTGAAAGAATTTATGGATCACCTGAAGATCAGGGTCCCCAGCCTTCGTTAGTTAGTCTTATAAGGCAACTAACGAAAATATCACGACTTAACCTAACCAATCGTTAGGTCAACTGAACTGTATGCTCTTGATGATTGGTTAGGTTGTCGTCGTGATATTTTCGTTAGTTAGCTTTATAAGGCTAAATAAAGGCTGGGGGCCCTGATCTTCAGGTATCTGAATTTATTATTCTCCGTCCACAATTCGTGACGTCACTTTAATTATCTCCGCCCATTTTATGACGTGTCTATGACGTCACTCGTATTAATTATCTCCGCCCATTTTATGATCACTTTCAACCAACCAGGAATACATGGTGTCTACAGACAGACAGGACTACCTTTTTATAGTATAGAAGATGTATATAATGATGTCTTTGGAAGGAAGTTACGGGTCAATTTTTTCATAGCAATGCATGGAAGAGAATCTATTAGGAATTACACGTTTACTAAAACACGAAAGTTCTCTTTGCCAAAAAAAAATTTTTTTTTTTAACTTTCTGAATGGATAAGATCAATCAATGCACGATTCAAATTTAATGAAATGTACAAAATTATTATCGTATCTTTGCCATAATGGCGTTGATTTTGTCTATCTATCTATTTGTGGAAATAGTCTCATTAAATAATTTCATACCAAAGATTTTGAAGAGAAATTTATTAAGGCGGTGAAAGCTTAATATTTACTTTAAGTTCACGAGTAACTTAGATTTTAAATGCAGCTTCACAAATCTTAACACAATGGGTTCGAATGTGAAGCTTAATATTTCCATGGCTGCGTTCTTTTCTATAGTTTTATTGACTGAATGACTTTTCTCTATTTCACAAACGTGAATGGAATTTTTTAGAAGAGTTCACAGACTAAACTGATGATGATTATTAGAATGAAGTGTTGATGTTAGTTGTATGTTGATGTTTGGTACAATTATTTGAGACACGAATTTTTTTCATTTCCTTTTTCCTGTTTGTATTAAACAGTTGTCCGGAATTAGATGGGGCCGAAGGTCCCAGCACCGCAGGTCTAGCTAAATGGGCCTGTAGAACCCATCTTTAGCTAGTTGCATTAATTCGCAGTTAGAAAAAGAAAAGTAACCTACGTTCACTGTCTCTTTTAATGGTATTTAAACGAGTTACCATTTCTTTAAAATAAATTATTTTTTTTCTTTTGTGAAATTGTGAAAAAAGTATGACAATCAACTTTTTGGAAGTTTTTTTTTAATATATAATACGAGGTAAAATGTGTTCTATTTTATTAAAGTGTTATCCAAAGTAGTTTATGCTTGGTGTAGAAAAGAAATGTTTAATAGTAAAGTATGGTTCCGTTACACTATATTATGGAATGTTATAATTTGGGACTTTACCATGTTTTGATTTTAATGAAGTGACCTTGTCTTTGTTTATACTTGAATACAAACTCTATTGTACATGTTAATTATGGCATTATTATTACTATACTCATAGGTACTTACATATATATATATATTTTTTAATTGGGGTTGTTTAACCTGCTTCGCAACATCTAAGGTCATATGACGGAGGGGACCTACAGCTTTACGTAGGATCCGAACCACGGGTCGCTACATAATCTGGGCGCAGAAGACGGTCTCCCATCTAACAACTACCCAGACCCAATGTCGCTTAACTTGAAAAAAAAGAATATATATATATGGGCTACGTCGTGGCCGATGTTGTAACACCGCTTCCCGGAGATCAGCGAAGTTAAGCGACATTGGGTCTGGGTACTAATTGGATGAGAGGCCGTCCTCTGCGCCCAGATTATGTAGCGACCCGTGGTTTGGATCCCACGTAAAGCTATAGGTCCCCTCCGTCATATGACCTTAGATGTTGTGAAGGAGGTTAAACAACCCCAATTAAAAAAAAATATATATATATATATAAAACCTAACATTAACCCGTGTATTCTCCGATTGCGTGTGCTAACCTGGGTGGCTTCGCCCCCAGACCCCCCCCATGATAATATATACGTACTAAACTTGGTAATTATTGAATATCTAGGTCACTGTTGGTGAAACATTCAATAATAACCGACTAATTCACCTAACCCATATATATATATATATATAAAATGGTGGGGGTTATTCAAACCTATTTTGTTGTAGAAAATTAATTGTTTTTAATTGTAAAAGTTTATTGCAATAAATTTCCTTTTGAAGGACAATATTTTTTTATAATTAAGTCCTAGAGTAATATTAAAAAGCCCTTTTTCTTAATGCATTATGCAGAAAGCAGTTTAACGACTATTTTTCAGTCTTCATCGTTGTTGCCAACCTTCTTTTAATGTGTCTTCGTTCTAACTTTCGCGTCATTACATTTTTTGTAAGCTCCGTTTTACCCGAGGGTCATCGGGTCGGAAATTGGGATGGGTTCTTTGGGATACTATAACTTTATTTAACGAACCGGAAAAGAAAATATGCGAAAGTAGGAAGGGAGCTCATGTATTTCCAGTCTTGAGTTCACACTTTCTACATTGCCATAAGTTAATAACTGGGTGTTAACCACTGAAAACTGACATTTCAGTTTGGACCTAAAACTAGTAAAACTACAGTAAACTTGGTCTTCATTAGTAAAGTAGGCAGATGTTAAGTAGTTATTAGTTTCAGTTAACAATGAGTAGTCCTTAAGAAGTGTGATAGAAGAATTTGGCTTTGTTTTATAGTCGCATCAACTAGAAGATTTAGACCTCGGCATAGTTACCTCATGATTTCGTCCTTTGTGGAATTCAGAATTTGTGCTTCAAATGTTTCCCGTGCGAGTCTTAAAAAGGAACTTGCAGGACAACCCTGAGGTTCGGGACTAGAATTGTTGCCTCCGTGTGTCCCAGAATAAAAAATCTCTCTCAGTAACGTCGAAGTATTCTCACGCCACCGATCTCCTCATGGTGTGTCAGAACTATCATTCTTTTTTATTTTTACCTTAATTGGTTGGATTAAAGTTTCCATGTTAATTAAAATTGGAACTGAAAATGAAGTTTATTGGCAAACCAATAAATAGTCCATATGACAAATAATAATACAAAATGACAATAAAATACAATGAAAAATCAAGTACGAAGAATAGAAATACAAATAACTTGTGTTAGAGTTTGAAAGATCTGTTATAAAGCAAATTTAGGGTTATGATAGAACATTTTATATAATTCACCCACGGTTGCTGCTCATAAATATTGTAAAAGGTATGAAAAAAGTCCCTCTCTAGCTTCACTTGTAAAGAATCGGAAATTCCTTGTGTCACGCTTGCTTTAGCACAGAGGCTTCGATATTGTTTTCTTATATAGGGAGTTATCACTCATGGACCAGGTGATAATTTGACCTAAATACTTAAATTCTTGTACTTTTTCTATCGCTGAGATTCTTAATCACGGGGTCGCCAAGCATTGTTCTTTGAGTCGCGAAGCCATTGAGAGAACTTTGAATCTCTGACACTGGGCAAATTTTGAATAAAGCAGTTACCCAAGTATCTGATTCAGAAACAGTACTTCGTATCCTCGTGCCTTTTCCATCCGCATACACGTGTGAGAGAGGCTTCTCGCCTCTGCTTCTTGTAAAATCAAAATCAAGAAACCAGCTCCGTGTTGAAGATATCCGTTCTGCGCTATCCAAAACATCACCACGGATTGATCAATTAGTGAAGGGAAAACATTATCAACCATCTCATTAGATGTGGTATGTTACTAAACTCTACAGTCTTGCACACTTTCTAATTTTAATAAACATTTAATCATAAATAAGATGTTTTATTTTTGGGTGTGGTCGCGATGACTAAATTTTTTTAAATGGGTCGTCATTAGAAAAGTTTGAGAACCACTGCCCTCTCGGTTCGTCTTTCATTTTGGAACTAATATCAGCTGACTGGTTAGAGCTTTTGGGATGGAATTGCGTGACCTTAGTTTTTGTAACATTAAAACAAACGCAAAGGATACCAAACAGTAACAGCCAGTCTGGTCCTTTACGAGGCTATGTTTACGAAGGAAGGTTAGAAGAAGAAAGAAATTTAAAGATAAAGTAAAAAATTTAAAGTAAAGAGGAGAGAATCCAAGTGAAAGTTCTACAATACTTCTACTGTACGCGCTAACAAATGCTTCTGACTGGCGGTTTACCCACTAATTTCAGGCCATTACCGCGAGTTCTATGTATTTCTGAAGGTGAAATATTTTTCGGCGTCGACATTATCAAAACCTTTAATCATTTTAAATACACCGTTTTACGAGTGAGAATAAATTTAATGTTTCTAAACGGGCAGCGTATGAGTTTTTTCTAAGTCTTGGCATCATTTTAGTAGCCCGTTGCTGCACTCTATCCATTCTATGGCCATGTTCTGTCGTAAATATGGGGACCAGAACTGAACGCAGTACTCCAGGTGGGGGCTTACTAATGAATTACATGATGTAAGCATTGTTTTCTCCGAATTGAATTCGAGTGATCTACGAAATGAATCCTAAGATTCTATTTGCTTTTTTGACCGCTTCGATAAATTGTTTACTCGGTTTCAGTGTCGTCATCAATAATATCTAAATGTTTCTCTTCCGTAACACTCGTTAGTCTTGTTGCGCATAAAATACGTTTTTTTTAAAATTGTTTCTACCGATATGCGACGTTTTACATTTATCTATATTAAAGTTCATTTGCCAAATTTCCGCCCACTCAACAATTAATTAATATCTTCTTAAATCGGCAAACGTTCTGCAGCTGATTTTGTTCGTCCCCTAGTTTGGTATCATCGGCAAATTTTAAAGTTATACTCTTAATCCTGTGTCTATGTCATTGATATAAATAATAAAAAAACTGGTTCCAGAACTGATCCGTGAGACACGCCGCTAGTTACACTTTTCCAGTTAGGACGCTTTCCATTAAAGACCGCTTAACTGGGTACTAAATAGTAGTTTGATCTAATTTCACTATTTTCAACTGAACTGAAGTACGTTCGATTTCTTCCAGTCTGTTTCTACTCGACTTTCAGTTAAACATCAATCCATCGTCAAACTTAGTTTGTCTTCGACTTTATTCAGTTATTCCACTTCAACTTTATTCCATTCGACGTACTACAATATATATATAACCTTAGTTTTAACCTTTGTTTTGCTTCCGCCCGAATTGTTCATTCTGACGAAGATCAGTTTGTCACTCCACCTCGGCCTACAGTTTAACGTGGAATTCGAACCATGCCCTTACTACCATACATATATACTAGAACGCGCAAAGGCGCAGCAAAAAAAACCCTGAATTGCAAAAACACTAATGTAGTAATTCATTTAATCATGAAGGTCCGAATGGCTTCATGTCTTCCAAATGTATGCGCAAAGAAGTAAAAACTCAATAACAAAATTTCAAAAATCGTACGGAAAGTGTGTATCGTATGTAAAAAACAGGTTATGCAGAAGTATTAAAGAATAACAGATAAGGAATTAGTGTATCAGTTCATACCATCTTTTTACGCTGTCTGGAATACCAAAGGTTAAACAAACATTTTGTATACAGCATGATTCTTTCAAAAATTAACTAAAAACCAGTGGATTAACTTATATGTTTCTGAAACTTGATAGAAGTGTGATAGAAGAATTTGGCTTTGTTTTATAGTCGCATCAACTAAGATTTAGACCTCGGCATAGTTACCTCATGATTTCGTCCTTTGTGGGAATTCAATTTGTGCTTCAAATGTTTCCGGTGCGAGTCTTAAAAAGGAACTTGCAGGACAACCTGAGGTTCGGGACTAGAATGTTGCCTCCGTGTGTCCCAGAATAAAAAATCTATCTCAGTAACGTCGAAGTATTCTCACGCCACCGATCTCCTCATGGTGTGTCAGAACTATCATTCTTTTTATTTTTACCTTAATTGGTTGGATTAAAGTTTCCATGTTAATTAAAATTGGAACTGAAAAGAAGTTTATTGGCAAACCAATAATAGTCCATATGACAAAAATAATACAAAATGACAAAAATACAATGAAAAATCAAGTACGAAGAATAGAAATACAAATAACTTGTGTTAGAGTTTGAAAGATCTGTTATAAAGCAAATTTAGGGTTATGATAGAACATTTTATATAATTCACCCACGGTTGCTGCTCATAAATATTGTAAAAGGTATGAAAAAAAGTCCCTCTCTAGCTTCACTTGTAAGAATCGGAAATTCCTTGTAGTCACGCTTGCTTTAGCACAGAGGCTCGATATTGTTTTCTTTATAGGGAGTTATCACTCATGGACCAGGTGATAATTTGACCTAAATACTTAAATTCTTGTACTTTTTCTATCGCTGAGATCTTAATCACGGGGTCGCCAAGCATTGTTCTTTGAGTCGCGAAGCCATGAGAGAACTTTGAATCTCTGACACTGGGCAAATTTTGAATAAGCAGTTACCCAAGTATCTGATTCAGAAACGTGCTTCGTATCCTCGTGCCTTTTCCATCCGCCATACACGTGTGATGAGAGGCTTCTCGCCTCTGCTTTTGTAAAATCGAAATCAAGAAACAAGCTCCGTGTTGAAGATATCCGTTCTGCGCTATCCAAAACATCACCACGGATTGATCAATTAGTGAAGGAAAACATATCAACCATCTCATTAGATGTGGTATGTACTAAACTCTACAATCTTGCACACTTTCTAATTTTAATAAACATTTAATATAAATAAGATGTTTTATTTTGGGGTGGTCGCGATGACTAAATTTTTTTAAATGGGTCGTCATTAGAAAAGTTTGAGAACCACTCCCTCTCGGGTTCGTCTTTCATTTTGGAACTAATATCAGCTGACTGGTTAGAGCTTTTGGGATGGAATTGCGTGACCTTAGTTTTTGTAACATTAAAACAAACGCAAAGGATACCAAACAGTAACAGCCAGTCTGGTCCTTTACGAGGCTATGTTTACGAAGGAAGGTTAGAAGAAGAAAGAAATTTAAAGATAAAGTAAAAAATTTAAAGTAAAGAGGAGAGAATCCAAGTGAAAGTTCTACAATACTTCTACTGTACGCGCTAACAAATGCTTCTGACTGGCGGTTTACCCACTAATTTCAGGCCATTACCGCGAGTTCTATGTATTTCTGAAGGTGAAATATTTTTCGGCGTCGACATTGTCAAAACCTTTAATCATTTTAAATACACCGTATTACGAGTGAGAATAAATTTAATGTTTCTAAACGGGCAGCGTATGAGTTTTTTCTAAGTCTTGGTATCATCTTAGTAGCCCGTTGCTGCACTCTATCCATTCTATGGCCATGTTCTGTCGTAAATATGGGGACCAGAACTGAACGCAGTACTCCAGGTGGGGGCTTACTAATGAATTATATGATGTTAGCATTGTTTTCTCCGAATTGAATTCGAGTGATCTACGAAATGAATCCTAAGATTCTATTTGCTTTTTTGACCGCTTCGATAAATTGTTTACTCGGTTTCAGTGTCGTCATCAATAATATCTAAATGTTTCTCTTCCGTAACACTCGTTAGTCTTGTTGCGCATAAAATACGTTTTTTAAAATTGTTTCTACCGATATGCGACGTTTTGCATTTATCTACAGTATATTAAAGTTCATTTGCCAATTTTCCGCCCACTCAAGCAATTAATTAATATCTTCTTAAATCTGCAAACGTTCTGCAGCTGATTTTGTTCGTCCCCCTAGTTTGGTATCATCGGCAAATTTGAAAGTTATACTCTTAATTCCTGTGTCTGTGTCATTGATATAAATAATAAAAACAACTGGTTCCAGAACTGATCCGTGAGACACGCCGCTAGTTACACTTTTCCAGTTAGACGCTTTGCCATTAAAGACCGCTTAACTGGGTACTAAATAGTAGTTTGATCTAATTTCACTATTTTCAACTGAACTGAAGTACGTTCGATTTTCTTCCAGTCTGTTTCTACTCGACTTTCAGTTAAACATCAATCCATCGTCAACTTAGTTTTGTCTTCGACTTTATTCAGTTAATTCCACTTCAACTTTATTCCATTCGACGTACTACAATATATATATAACCTTAGTTTAACCTTTGTTTTGCTTCCGCCCGAATTGTTCATTCTGACGAAGATCAAGTTTGTCACTCCACCTTCGGCCTACAGTTTAACGTGGAATTCGAACCACTTCCCTTACTACCATACACTATATACTAGAACGCGCAAAGGCGCAGCAAAAAAAACCCTGAATTGCAAAAACACTAATGTAGTTAATTCATTTAATCATGAAGGTCCGAATGGCTTCATGTCTTCCAAATGTAATGCGCAAAGAAGTAAAAACTCAATAACAAAATTTCAAAATAATCGTACGAAAGTGTGTATCGTATGTAAAAAACAGGTTATGCAGAAGTATTAAAGAATAACGGATAAGGAATTAGTGTATTCAGTTCATACCATCTTTTTACGCTGTCTGGAATACCAAAGGTTAAACAAACATTTTTGTATGCAGCATGATTCTTTCAAAAATTAACTAAAAACCAGTGGATTAACTTATATGTTTCTGAAACTTGACACGTTTATTGTTGAAGAATGGGAATTATTTTATAGGCACACGACATGCTCAAAATGAGTGTCCTTTCCTTTGAGAGATTACAAATTCGAGCAATGTAATTTCTTATCAGGGCCTCCATCGTTTCTTTAGCTCAGTTTTTATTGACATAACGGGAAACCAAAATGTTTACCTCCGCATCCTCTGACAACATTTCTTATATAGACACTGATATAAACAGTTTGGTTTCAGCAGGACGGCGCGGCGCAAGACGCATACAACAAATGTTGTTTTAAACCTTTTACATGCATGACACCTTTACACCTTTAACCTGAGGGTCCATTGATTTTACAGGTACCCTGTTCTTCACAACTGTAGTCTTGCATGTCCTCCATTGTCACATAATCTCAATCCCTGTGATATTTTATGGGTGCATCTAAAAGATAGGTTCTTCATACCAAGTCCCAGGACAATAGAAGCTCTAAAAGCAACAACTGAACATGACACCCCTTCCATTGCTATCGAAACGTTGGAAAGTGTGATGAAAATTTACACTGCCCAGATTTATTAAGTACGAGGGCCACTCAATATATTTTGCCCCACCTTTTTTTTTCCTTTCCACATAGTCTCCATTCTTTTCTACGGCTTTCCTCCACCTCGAAACAAGCTTTTATTCCTTGCTGGTAAGAGTCCGCTGGGTTCCGCTGGAGCCACCTCTTAACCTCCTCAACAACCTCATCGTCACTCTGAAACTTTCTTCCACGAATAGCATCCTTCATTGGCCCAAACAAAGGGAAGTCTGACGGTGCCACATCCGGGCTGTATGGAGGGTGGGGTAACACAGTGAAGCGCATTTTTGTGATGGCCTTTCTCGTTTACAAACTGTTGTGTGGTCTTGCGTTATCGTGCAAAAGGAGGACATCTTCCAGTTTTTTCTTCGGTCGAACTCGCTTTATACGTCTCTAGGGTCTCTGTATGGTAACAATATATGCCTCTGAGTTGATTGTTTGTCCTTTCTTCATAATGTCCACCAGAATCACCCCTTTCATGTCCCAGAAGATGGTGGCCCATAACCTTTCCTGCAGAGGGAGCCATTTTGAACTTTTTCTTACGTGGGGATTCTGTGTGATGCCACTCCATGGATTGGCGTTTTGTTTCAGGTCCAAAGTGGTGTACCCAAGTCTCATCCCCAGTCACAATTCGTAAAAGGAAGTCATCCTCTTCTGTCTCGTATCGAACCAACGACTCAGAAGCAATTTCTTTTCTTTGTGCTTTGTGATCTTCAGTTAGTTGGCGAGGAACAAACCGTGAATACACTTTTGAGTATACCAGTTGCTGAATTATCGTATTCACACTTCCTTCACTAATTCCTAGCTCCAGTGATAGCTCCTTGTATGTGACGCGCCGATTTGATCGAATGATGCTGTTAGCACGTTGCACAGTGTGAGATGTCACAGCCGATGCCGGGCGACCGCTGCGTGGCTCATCATCGTGTTTGGTTCTCCCTCTCTCCGATGATCTCACACGTTTAGACCAGAGTCCAACTGTGCTTCGATCAACAACAGCATCTCCGTAAACGTTTTGTAGACGTTTGTGAATATTTCCAACTGTTTCCTTCTCTGCGAATAAGAACTCGATAACAGCTCTCTGTTTATGACGCACATCACTGTCAGACGCCACTTTCGAAACTGCGTTAACCATCGGTTTTATACAAGGGCGTTTAAAAGCAGTTTTATACAAGGAAGGGAGGTTCAAACTGGAAAAATCCGGTTATGTGAAGCGCAGAAAATTCAAAAGACATTTCAGCCCCATGGCCTATTATTTAGCTAAGAAAAAAGGGTGGGGCAAAATATATTGAGTGTCCCTAGTAATTTCGCAAAGGGAGGAAGGACTCTATGATAAATTCTTCCCTCCCATCCCACCACAATAATCGTTCCAAATTTTCTGATGGTAAGTTACCCATTGAGTTTTATTAATTTCAGACTGTGGCAGAGTTAAAGAATCACTCCTATACATGAAGTAATCGCAACTGTGCTTCCATTATTCTGTTCAACCTCAACTTTATTCGAGCTTTAGTAGTGGTCACTGTCATGAGGGGTTTCACTATAGTTGTTTTGACTGATATTGGTTAGTGTGGATTAATAATAATAATAACTGAAGTTCTTTAATCTTCGTAACGGCAAAGATCATGTAACGGAAAGGACCTACACCTTAACCTACATCTGAACGCAGATGATGTAACGACCCCATTTAAATAAATGAACAGACCCAACGTTGCTCAACCTCGCTGACCTAACGGGAAGAGGTGTTGGGACGTGATCACAAAGTAACTCAACCATTGTCAAGCTCCGTAAATATTTTGATCCAGTACAGTCTTCGATTCACACTTCACAACTCTTCCGTCACGTTCTGTCATTGCTACTTTTCTACATTTCGCCAATTATTGTGCTTATATATAAAGTATTTTATTGTTGTTTTCATTTCCCTCCATGACGTCATAACCTTAGGGCCTAATCTTTGAGATACATTATCACTCTCGGCAACTTTTGTCACTGAGCCACCATCCAAACGGGCTCCATTATTATTCTCCCCTTTTCAGAACAAGTTATATATTTTTCAAAGTGTAATTTTGTATTTGATCTGAAATAACAGGAAAAAATTGGCATATATTAAAATTTTAGATGTTCTCAGTATCATAGAAGTTGACTGAGCAAACTTCTAAATTTTGTATACTTTTACCTTCAAACTACTGAAAGAGAATTTCTTCATCTATTCCTTCTCGTTTTGATTTCCTCAACAATACTTTTCCTTGAACTCGGATCAAAGAATTGACTATGTTGCTATGCCAGATCTAGATCAGTTTCAGCGTCATTTCTAACTTTTCTTGTAACTTTTACTGCTTCTTTTGCAAACCCTTTTACTCTAGTAGGCTACTAATAAATATTTCTTCTGTTGTGTCTATCGCTCTTCTCAGACATGGGCAATAAATACTTTAGATGTATTTAATTAATAATAGATACATTACTTGAAAATATAAGTAATTAAATACAAAATAAAATTCAGGTTTTCAGAAAGTATTTAAATACTAAATACATTAATCCTAAAATGTATTTAAGTACATTTCAAATACAATTTAGATACTTTTCAAAAAGCACATAAAATCACTGCAGCCATGTTGCAAATGTTGTCCTCGTCTAATATGATCAATATTCAATAGGCTAAGGCTAATTGCACAGTTAGCGCTGAACTTTACACAACCACATATGACGATGCCTCAGGATAGACTGCCGGCTGCCGCACTGCAGCTGTGAGTCTGACAATCGCCACTAGAGCAGGTTCGAAGTTCCATTTTTCAAGGTGCTTCCAGAAAATTCCAGCCTGCTGAGCCTGGAACTTTCTGGAAGCACAAGCACCTTGAAAAATGTTTTACCGTGTTCTGTGGTACCAGTTAAATACTGGGTGGTTAGTATTGTACATCCTCGCAAAATTGAACAGTTATTAAAAATATCTTAAAATATCAACCACACCCAATCCAAACCTAATTTGGTTGGTATGTGAAATCTACATAAGTGGTTTCGTCACATAGTGGCGTGACGTCACTGTCTTTCGGACTTCAGGTCGCCGCCTTCAGCGGCAACGCACTTGCTCATTGGATCGCAAAGCGTCCAGTTCAAATTTTCAACTATTTGCTTACGAGGGCGTCTAGCCACGTAAGGTGTCAAACTGTGTTCAATTGTATTCAAATTATTTTTCATTTGTAGGCTTTATATAATTTGTATAAAGTTAGGTAGGTTAGTCTAATTTAAGATTTCTTTTCAGATTAATTTAAGGTAATTAGTATTGTAAGTATTATTTCATTTTCGAAGGTTCATTGGTGAGTGGGATTGTACTGTAATTTTGTTCGCCGTTGAACGGATTAAATTCTTTTCAACCTCTTCATCTTTTATAAGTACTAGGTTAGAGCCTCGAATCGTCTGGCGTCAGCCAGGACAGTGACTCTAGCTTCAGTCTTTGTGTTGGTTTAATTCAATTTAGTTTTTAATCATTCATTCAAAACATAAAAACCAATACAGTTTACAAAAAAGTATTTTAAAAATGTATTTAAAAACAGGTATTTACAAATACTAAATACTTTCCGAAAGTATTTAAATACGTAATTAAATATACTCTCCAAAAAGTATTTATAAATGCATGTATTTAAATACATTTGTATTTAAATAGTATTTAAGTATTTTCAAATACAGTACTGCCCATGTCTGGCTCTTCTAATATTTCAATGGTTCTCAAGTCTTTTCAGCATTTCTAACTGTTTCACAAACAAATATTTTTGATCCTACTTCCGAAATTCTAGTGCGAGGAATTTCCAATGTACACGGTATGGAGTGGTTAATATTTTCCTCCCGCATTTATCCAGTTGGTGTAGAGGGGAATCACTTTGACGACTCCAACAATTCTATCCAACTTATCAACCAACCATCGTGAATGTCTGATTGCAGTGGACATTATGGTTTCCTGTTGGATCTTTTTCGCACAAACTATACCAATTTTTATGCTGTTAATGTCTCCTCTCCCCTTGGTTTATGTGACTAATGCATCACCTCTGCTACCACATGGTTTTTCCAAGGGCGCTGTTTTCAAATGAACCCATTTTGGTTGTGGTAACAAATTGGCATTACGATAGGGCGAACTAGAACAGCCTTCGCAACTTTTCAGACAACCCTTCTTTGAGTGCTGGCAACATTACTGAGATCCATTATGGTAAGCATGAAAGAAGTTTTACTTAAAAAATCTTCAACCTTCCAACTTTAAGTATTTGGCTAGACATTTCTTTACTTTCCTTCTTTTGTAGATACTTCTGTGGTTAGAGCTCTGAAGGGCTTCATTCAATTATGCTATCTCTTCGCACCTACTACGGCACTCTCGATGTACGAGCAATGACGTGATCGCACCCGCCCTTGTCGTACAACTGCCACAATGCAGAACTTTTTCATACCCAAATTCCCAAATTCCCAATTTAAACTCGTTTCCACTTTCTGCTGCTGACGAGGACGTCGATAGACGAATGGAGTGTGTTGGGCTCTTTATACTTTGTCTATCCCTGGCATGGAGCCGTTTTAAAAAAATCATATGTCGATTTAATATATGACACTGGTGACGATATCGAAAACTACAACACTAAATGTGCGAGAGTTTCCATTTTTCCGATCAAGCCCTTCCCTCATTAAAATCTTTAATATAATAGATTTCAGTCGTAGGGAGAAAAATCCAAAGAAAAATAACATCCACGGCATTAATAATAATAATAATAACAAATATAGAATTATACGAACGATGTTCGAACTTTCTAGCTAAATTTGAAATCAGGAATGGAAGCAATCCGTTTCTTCATCAAAATCACCTCGTCTAATTTTGGCTCAAAAACATCTTGATAACATTTGTCTAAAAAGCTTCCATGCTTCCAAAGACATTCAGATCAGAATACTGTGAATATACAGGGTGTCCGAGAATTATCTGTACAACTTCTGGCTGTTATTAAAAGTCAACCATGAAGTGTAGAAATTCCAGTGTTGTCCCATTTTACAGAGAATATCATTAAGTTTTTTCTGATACCAAGTTTTGACAAGTTTTTTAGAAATTCCAGTGTGTCCGAAAATTATCTGTACAATTTCATCTTTTAATAAAATTCTTGATAACACACGTAAAATTCTTAAACAAGATTATTTAGAATCTGTATTTTCAAAAGTTTCTTTTATTAAAGTAACGTTGTTACAAACATTCGATATGTGCACCATCAGGTGCATACACACAGACATTGATGATTTAAAAGCAAGAATCACAGCTGCTATTGAGCGAATTGATGTGGATATGCTGCAGCGTACATGGCAACATTTGGATTGTCGATTGGATGTTTTGCGAATCACTGATGGTGCACATATCGAATGTTTGTAACAACGTTACTTTAATAAAAGAAACTTTTGAAAATACAGATTCTACATCTTGTTTAAGAATTTTACGTGTGTTATCAAGAATTTTATTAAAAGATGAAATTGTACAGATAAATTTCGGACACACTGGAATTTCTAAAAAACTTGTCAAAACTTGGTATCAGAAAAAACTCAATGAGATTCTCTGTAAAATGGGACAATACTGGAATTTCTACACTTCATGGTTGAATTTTAATAACAGCCAAAAGTTGTACAGATAATTCTCGGACACCCTGTATTAATACCACATCAAATATCTAAATTGTACAGAAAAGTTTTGGAAATATATTGTAAAACTTTGTCGCTCGTATTCTTCTTCTGAATAAAGGTTTTTGTTTGTTTGTTTGAACCTAAATATGACTTCCGGAATCTTATCATCTTATTGTTCAGTTATCTGAATGATTAATTGAAAATATATAAAAACAAATACATATATCATGGTGTGTACTTCACTTGAAGGCCGCACTTCTATTCGTGTTAGGAAATGCACCATCTCAAAAGAATCCTTTGAAGAAGTAAATAGTTTTGCTGATCTATTTCCTTTTTGCAAACATGAAATTTTTCATTTATTTCCACATATAGGTTGATAATAATAATAATAATAATAATAATAATAATGGCAACACTGACAAAAGTTTCTGAAAAAAATCAGTAAATATGAACTAATAATTGTAAAATTAGTTATAAGAATGATAATGATTTTGATTGGCACTTAATTGTATAATTTTTTAAAAGACTTTTCGCGTCATCATAGATTTTGTACTTTATACCAATAAAAAAATAATTAATAGTTGTATTTTATTTTAATTACTGACTGTTATATTAACATTTTTTTAATATGACGTTTGATTTTAAACAATTATATAGTACGAAAATCAAATTGTAGATAAAGATAAATAAATGGTATATAATTTAAAGGTTTTTAAAAAAAAAAATTGAAAATTTAATTTTTAATCTATGACAAGTTATTTTCCCTTCAAATCGGATAATATTTCACTGAAATAGTTAAACTTTACTGACTGCTACAATAGCTATTGCAAATTTTTGTGATTATTGTAACTTCTCTGCGATTATCATAACTTATAATTAATTAATCGGGAAATAAATTCTGAGATTTTTATTACAAAATAATTATTTAATTTTTCATCTTCAATAACTTTGTATGAAATATTTTGCTTTAATTTATTTTAAATTACAACGTCATTCTCGTATGTTGCAGTTAATTTTGCAAATATTGTCTCTTACAACGATACCACGATGACATTTTTGAAAAATTTCTTTTGATTGGGAAAGTGAAATAAAAAGGAATTATCTTTGTTGTTTTTAGGTTTTCCTTATACGTATTGGTTGACTGGTTGTTCATTTTAACGTTCATTAATCAGGAAAGGTCATTGAGACGGGAGGTAAAGCTAACAACCTAACAACCGGGAAAAATAATCCCTCATTTCTATGGAAGCAGTGATACAGTCAAATAAATTAACGGGGGCAGTAAGCTCACCACTGCCTCATCAACTCCCCATTTTTTATTCTTAAAAGAAAAAACGCTTTCGATCTTTTAACTTTAATTACTTAGCGAAACATTTCTTCATTTTAAATTAAAATAGACGTTTCATTTAGACGTTTCATTGTCCCAATTTTGTGAATTTTGAAATGAAATGTCTAATGTCAACATTATGGCTCAGTTGCATAATATATATAGCAATGTTAAATCCACATTTGTATCTTAAAAGACACTTAAAATGCATATTCATTACGTTGTATTAAATATATACAGTTTTGCTTATACACACACACACACACACACACACACATAGGGCTACGTCGTGGCCGATGTCGTAACACCGCTTCCCGGAGATCAGCGAAGTTAGGCGACATTGGGTCTGGGCAGTAGTTAGATGGGAGACTGTTCTCTGCGGCTAGATTATGTAGCGACCCGTGGTTCGGATCTCACGTAAAGCTGTATGTCCCCTCCGTCATATGACCTTAGATATTGCGAAGGAGGTTAAACAACCCCAATTAAAACAAACACACATATATATACACACACACACACTACCTATTAAACAAGCCTTAAAATTCCAGAAAGGAAACCCTAAATTTAAGGAAACTCATCTTTATTTTATTTTATTAACTGATATGATCTCACAGTCATATTTAAATGACTCTTATTGTTTATCATCATCTAAAGCTAAAACAAAACACATGTTGTAAACCTATGACGTAAGGCTTTTCCTGACTGCGACTCCAGAGCATCGTCGACGCGACTGTTTTGCAATAAAATGGATAAACGCATTACGCATTACGCATCACGCATGCGCGTAATATTTGATTCTGAGCGTAGGATGAGTGTGGGTTAATATCTTTATCGAATGATTAATTTCCCATTCTTTTCAGGAGACGCTTGGCGACTGTCATTCATTCAACTCATACGTGATTAATGATTCAATGAGGCAAGTTCGCATGGAGCCAGTTTCACTGTCATTTCTTCTTCTTCTTCTTCTTCTTCTTTTTCTTCTTCTTGTTCTTATTCTTCTTTTTCTTTTTCTTCTCTTCTTCTTTACATCATGACAACAACATTGTGACGTCACCAAATGCGTGACGTCACTAGGTCTAGGCCGTTAGATTTAAGATAAGGGAAAGAAAAACAGATTATTGTCATAATGACTGTGACGTCATTCGTATAATGCAACGATGCCCACGACTGACATCACTGACATTTTTCATTCAGATGAAGATTACATAAATTATGACTGTTTTGACAATTTGCAAATACTTCACGTTTGTGCTTTAGAATTCGTGACTTTGCAAAATTCTGTCGAGGATGCTCCCAGATTTTGGTCATTTTACGAGAATGAGATGTCACTCAATTTTCTGTACACACGAAAAAAATAAATTTTAAACAACTTTTCTTAAGTATATATATATATATATATATATATATATATATATATATGTGTGTGTGTGTGTGTGTGTGTGTGTGTGTATAGTGAGAGAGAGAGAGATTGCTGAAAGTTCCGTTAGTTCTTCTCCTTTATTATCTTTTTGCATCCATTAGCTCCTACCCTTGATAGGAGATATTTGTTTCAGGTCAGATACGTCGCTTTGTTCCAGCGTGATTGTATCCGATGTATTTAACATAACACCAGGTCCATGTTAGTTTGGACTAAATTAAGTTTGGTTACGCTAAGTTTGGTCAAGTTAGGTTTGTTAGTTTAGGCACTGTTAGGTAAGGTTTGTTTAAGTAAAGTTAGAGTTGCGTAATAAAGTCAAAGTAGGAAAAAGATAATGCTTTAGAATTTTTTATATATATATATATATATACCTTGTAACTTGTAGCAGTTCCGTGCGTCAGTCTCTTCACACGAAGGTCAAGCTGGTGATCCCACCTCTAGGCCCCCCCGCAAGGGGGTTCTAAGCTCGTGCTCTTGAGTGCTCTTTGTGCTCGTTTGTACGTGCTTGTTCCTGGAGGTTTCACGTGCGCCCTCCCGGCCCTAGCACCCAAGGATGATGGGGCTCGACCTTGCAGTCCTTGTCATCCTTGGTCTTTTTCCACTTCGACTGTCCCCTCCACCCTTTCTTTTTCCTGTCTTTCCTCTCACTTTTTCTTTGTTTTTCCGCCGAGATATGCCCTTTTAAATAGAGGCGAACCGGTTCTTCCCGAACTTAAAAAAAAAAAAAAAAACCTCTAGGCCTAGCTTGATGAAAGAGCGAGTTGCTCTCCTGCGATCTCCATTGCACACAGCCAGGCACACCTGGCTCATCTGGTACCGTCCTAATATATACTGCATATATATATATATATATATATATATATATATATATATGAGGGCGCTGATCACTAGGCTACGACAGGATAAAAGTTAATAAAACCCGAGGAAACGCATAATATTTTCACGCCCAGAGGTATTTTACGTATTGACCCCCTGCACTCGAGGGTGTAGCACTTCGGTTCCATACATGCATTATGTTAAATCATGCGTTATACTTGTTCATTCCACATATATATATATATATATATATATATATATATATATATATCTCTTAGAACAGTTCAAAATCAACTAAGCCTCTTGCTTCAGTTAACTTTCTATCAGGAAAAAGTACTGAGGAAACCTTCTTCTATTTTTAGCAATATTACAGAATTATTTCTCGTGAGCATTTTCAGAAAATAATCAGATAACAAGTAAAATTCCCTTTATCGAACTTTTATTGCCGATAACAAAATATTAATTGAGATGTGCGACATTGATTGGTCGATTAAAAGCACCTCACGACATCGTTCTTTGATGACCGAAATAAACCGTAGCATTTTGGACTTCTGAGATTGTTCTTATTGTGCGTTTATAGTGCAAGAGAAATTCCCAATGATTACTGGAATGAGTTAAATAGTCGTCGAATACATCTGCTATAAAAATAATATTTTATATCTTGACTGCCAATACAGCTGCCCCGATCCCACGAGAATGATATGCATTTTATGTCATCAATAGCCGACTGAAAGAACCTTTTTGAATCTCCCTGCCGCCTTCTTCTTTCAATGCAAAATCATTGGCACTGCTGAATTAAGCTGTAATTAGACTTTTTATGGCTTACTCTCTCTCTCTCGTCTCGAATTGAGCGACAAAACATCTCAGCAGGAAACGCTACCTTTATTAAGCGTTTATAAAATGTGTATTAAAGAACAGCTTCCAAAACGTTGGCTGTGAAATGTTTTCCTTAAGGCAACATGGTACAAATTTTGCAAGTTCACCAAATGTCTATACTCACAATGACTACGAGTCGGTTGTTTTTTTTTAACACCTTCGAGACGTTAGCTGAAAGACGTTTATTATATAGGCTTTTGAGCATAACGTTTCACCGTAGTACGTTTACGAAATGTATAAAATGTACAAAAACCTAAAAAGATTCAAACAAAGAATATTCAAAGCGTGTTTTTAGGACGTCTTCTGCTATCACGTAGAATTCAAACGTTTGCAAAAGAACGTTCGAGGATTGTTTTTTTGCGTTACTTAAATTCATCAAAGGATCAGAAACATCTCGACTTCGGAAACCAACTTCCCTTACCATAAAGCATTAACTTTCCCAGTTTACTAGCGTAGTTCAGAAGGGGGTAAAAATTAATGTGGTCATTGCCACAACGAGTGCCACAACAAGTGCCACAACGATGCTACAAAGAGTCCAAACCCTCAATAAAGCACATTGAAAGGTTACAACATTACTGCATGCAGTTTACTTATAAATTTATCATGTCTTTTAGATATACAGATTAATAATAGTAAAACTATATTTAATTTATTTATATAAATATATAATTGCTTCTCAATCGTAAGCATAATAAAACCATATTCCAGATAGAATGCTAGCGCTTATATAAGACTCTTATAAACTAAAAATCTAAATGGGCTATTATTATACCCACATATATTTCATACCCACATGTATGTATTTCAGAGTTTGAACTATATTTAGATATATTTCTTTAAAGAATGCAATTATTAATCAGTTTAAAAAACAACATCAACCAGGAACTCATTTCCTCACGATGTGGGAGTGAGTGTACCTCAAGGGTCACCTTTAGCCCGAGCAATGACAAGGTAAACAGACAACTCAACACACCCCAAGAGCCAGCAGGTGGGAGCGAACTACAGCCTCACCGCTCAGAGTCAGCCGCCGTAATCACTGAGTTACCGAGTACTCTCTCTTAATCAGTTTTAGATAGTGAAAATCACATACTATAAGTATGTAATAGAGGAATGACAGCTTTTGTAGGACCAAAAATAAACTTGGAGGTGTTTTTTTTTTAAACTGTTGAAAAAAAGCATATAAAACATTATTTTATTATGACTTTATTACTTCTGTAATGAGTCTAATGACTTATGATGTATTATAGAACAAATCCGTTATCAAAGTTATTTCAAAAAAAGTTTTTAATCTTAAGGGATATATATATATATATATATATATATATATATATATATATATATATATATATATATATATATATATATATATATATATATATATATATATATATATATAATATGCAAACACGGAAAAAGAAAAAACTTATTTCAAGGCCTTTCGTGTATTCAGCATTACACCTCGTCTTTGTGGGTTTGCATCATTCATTCATTTCACGTGTTTAAGTTGAAATTCATCCCATATATATATAATATATATATATATATATATATATCTCAATTACTATGTAATAGTTATAGAGAGTATAAAGTAATAATAGTTTCAAGAGAAAATCACAATAAACGTGGGAACGTAAACACTAGCCAGTGTTTGGAAGCTTGAAAGTAACCACAATCCAACAGTGTTCTTATCTAGCACACGGGAAAGTAGAGCCATCTTTGTTCTCCTCTCTACCTACAGTAGATGGGGTGGAGGTGCCTGTTTCTGCGGGAGTCGCTCCTGACGAAGAAGCAGTCTTGGAGAGTATTACGCTCTACTAGAAAAATAATAGTTTCTTTTTCTACAGGTTCATCCTAAAAGCATTTCGGTGAAACCTTTGCTATTGCGCTAGACATATCATAAGTTTTTGATAGAATCTGGCACAAACTCTTACTTTCCAACCTGCCCTCCTTCGGTTTCTATCATTCTCACTGCACTTTCTTTTTCTGGTTTCCTTTCTGGCCGATCTATAGCTGCGGTTGTAGATGGCTACTGTTCTTCTCCTCAATTAATAGTGGTATTCCTCAGGGCTCTGTCCTATCGTACGCGTTTCCTTTTATTTATCAATGATCTATTAAGTCGCACTTTCTGTCCTATCCACTCCTATGCCGATGATTCTACTCTTCATTTCTCCACCCGTTTCACAAAGCGTCCCTCTCAATAGACGCTCAATGCTTCGCGTGAGACGGCTATGATATATCTGACCTCTAATCTTTCTACTATCTCTGACTGGGACAGAGAAAACCTTGTGGCTTTCAATGCCTCAGAAACTCAGTTCCTTCATTTGTCTGCTCGTCGCAATCTTCCACACGGCAATTCAAAAAAACACAAATCAATCCTTTCTCTTCCCTTAACATTTTTTGCATTTCCTTTTCTCGTGATCTTTCCTGGAAAGATCACATATACTCTCTTTCTAAAACAGCTTGTAAGAGGTTAGGTGTGCTGTACCGCCTCCGCACTTTCTTCACCCGACTCATTTGCTGTCTCTGTCCAGGAGTCTCGTCCGCTTCTGTATGGAGTACGCTTTTCATGTGTGGAGTGGCTCAACCCACACAGCTCTACTTGACCGAGTGGAATCAAAGGCTTTTCGTCTCATTAATTCCTCGCCTCTTACCGACTGTCTTCAATACCTCTCTCTTCGCCGTAATGTTGCCTCACTCTCTCTTTACTATCGCTATTATAACAGACTGCTCTTCTGAACTCTAACTACATGCTTCCTCCTTTAAGAAGAGCACGCAGTACCAGACTTTCGACACATTCTCATTCCTTTTCTGTCGAACTCTCTAACGCAAACGTTAATTGGTAGTGTCAATCTTTCATCTACTCATCCTGTGAACTCTGGAACAATCTTCCTCAATCCATCTTTCCCCCTGTCTAAAACCTCCAATCTTTTAAACGCAGTGTGTTCAGGGATTTCGAAAACGTTGGATTTTGATTTTGGCTCTCTTCTTCTACTATGGTTTTTGCGGGCATTTGCCCTTGGCCCTTCCTTTCTGCATAAAAAATAATATGTCAGATGACAAAAGCCTCATATCGTATCAGAAAGTGATCGTGTACATGCTACATCGAATGGCGGTGGTTCCTGATGAACATTGTTAAAACAAAGAAATTGAGGAGGAACTAAATTTTAGGAATTGTTTACAGTTTAATCTTGCGAATTGCTCTTGATTCATCTGTTCATTCATCATTCATTTATTCATTCATTCACTAGAAGTGATTTTCATTCATTAAACAGCAGAAAAAATAATGAATAAACTACTGCAGAGGTAAAGTGATCTCATCCTTTTTCTTCTTTTATGAACTTAATGTTGAGTAAACAAAAGTCTCAGAAGTTCTGAAAAGAAAAATATATTTTACGATTCAGTTTTTGTATTTACAATTTTAAAAATGTTGAAAAACTTTAGTTTATTCATTTTTGTAAACTTCAACGGGACAGCTCACTTCTCTCGGTAGTGGAGTTGTTAGCGTCGCTGACTACAAATCCATCAGCCCCGGGATCGAGATCCGGTGACGGCAGGCGGCGCGCAACAAAACCCAGCTGTTTATCCTTCTACACAATAAAGAAATTGGTTGGGAGATAATGGCTACCCTGGGAAGCCAAGTGGTTAAGACGCTGGGCTGCTGATCGGGAGGTCGTGAGATAGTGTCTGGTCGAGGACTTAGTAATTTCTGACCGCCCGTGGTAGGACGTGGTTCGGATTCCACGTTAAACTGGAGGTCTAAGGTGGAGTGACAAGCTTGACTTTCGTCAGAATGAACAATTCGGGCGGAAACAAAACCAAGGTTAATCAAGGTCATATAATTATTATCGTGGTTCAAGTTTGGTCTGTCTATTTCTTCCCAAAAACATTTCATACAAATTTAGATATTATCATTGCAATTCACTGAATTTTGCCCGAGATTTAATCCTTGATGTAACCTTTGCTGCGCACAGATACTATCGTTGGCCGCGCATGACAGACACTCATGCTGTTATTGGCCGACCTTATGAGATGGTGTGCGGTTTCATCTTTAATGACTGAGTGGACATGAATTGTATTCCTTCTTTCTCTCTCTCTCTCTCTCATTTTCAAACCTGCCCATTTTGGGTGGGGGGGTGGGGGGAATGAAGGGGAGGGGAGAACCTACTTATTTTTTTATTGTGCCTGTTCTTCTCTCTGTGAGTTTGTCTGCGGCTGTATAAAAGTTCAATAACTTTCATACAGCCGCAGACTGTAAAGCTGTAAAGTTGTGGCTCCCTCATTTCCTTGAAACGCCTTCTCTCTCTCTCTCTCTCTCTCTCTCTCTCTCTCTCTCTCTCACACACACACACGTTACTACGGTATGAAACAACGACATTTCACATTTTTAATTATATTTGTATTTTTCATTATATGCTTCCTTTCATGAGTTTCAGTACAAAAGATGTCTTAATCTATGACGACACTGTCAATGTCGCTACATGCACGCTTGTGTGCGCCCAGATTATGTAGCGACCCGTGGTTCGGATCCCACGTAAAGCTGTAGGTCCCCTCCGTCATATGACCTTAGATGTTGCGAAGGAGGTTAAACAACCCCAATAAAAAATAATATATATATATATATATATATATATATAGAGAGAGAGAGAGAAGAGAGAGAGAGAGAGAGAGAGTTTATAGTGGTTAGCGTCGCTGACTACGAATCCATGGGCCACGGGATCGAGACCTGGTGAATGCAGGCGGCGCGCAGCAAAACCCAGCTGTTCATCCTTCCACACAATAAAGAAAGTGGTTGGTAGATAAATGGGTACCCTGGGTGGCCTAGTGGTTAAGACGCTGGGCTGCTGGTGGGGGCGTGGTTCGGATTCGACGTTAAACTGTAGGTCTAAGGTGGAGTGACAAGCTTAACCTTCGTCAGGATGAACATTTCAGGCGGAAGCACACCAAAGGCTAACCAAAAGTTAATGATGATGATAATATTTACCTGTTTGTCTGTTCTACGTTCGTTTATATACACCTTAACCGCTATGGTAATCTGCACCAAATTTGGTATACACATTAAGGAAGAACCAGGGAGGGTTTTTGTAACCCATCCGCCCCTTTCAGTTACCCTAAGTTGTGTTTCGGGAGGCTTTTTCTGCGCAAAACGCAGCGGGCATTTATACTTCCACTTAAACTATGAATGCATCAATGATTAAATACACATCTATACAGTATAGTTATATATATATTATATATATAATAAAGAAAGATGTAATCTAGCTCAATTTTGTGAAAAAAAGTAAAAAGAGAATTTCTGTTGAAGGACTGAATCAAGTTCTATTATTGATGGCGAGAGAATATTTTAAAAGGCAAATTCAATTTGTGCTAATAATAACATTCAGAATATTCATACACGCAAGTTTTGAGGGAGAGTCAAGCACACCGTGAAAGCAATTTGTTCATCTATGATTGAATTTTGTATGCAAGCCCAATTTCTTTGTGTATATATATATATATAGTAGATAGCATTTGTAAGTCTCATCTTTAAGAGAAATATATTTATGTTTATTTACAACTAACCATCGGTAGGCCTTAAATTTCTGGAACGAAATCAAGAGATGTGGTTTGCGTGTGAAGTTGTTCGGTGTTCGTTCATCGAAAGAGAAAGAGGCCCGCCTGCACGACGTTCGGTTTCATTTCCGCTGTCGTCCATCGAGGAATGATTTTCCAGCGCGCGAACTTTCCTCTAGGTTCTACTTTTCGCCCTAAAATGTGAATCACGGTTCTGTTGGAATACTCCCGGATGTCGATAAGAATTATCAGATACATGAATGTAAGAAAGCAAATAGGATGTGTAAAGAATGCGAAATATATGTATGTAGGAAAGGATGTTTGTCTGTCTGGGAAAAACCTGCATGACTAAAAGTAGTTATAGCACTTACGCTAAAGACAGTTTTACAGTATTACAGTATATATGAATAGTATTTGTAATAGCTGTAGGTGTGTGTGTGTGTGTGTGTGTGTGTGCGTGCATATATATATATATAATATATATATATATATATGTGTGTGTGTGTGTGTGCGTGTGTGCATATATATATATATATATATATATAACGTAAAGAACGACGCTTGTATAGGAGATATTCCGCGCAAGACGAGAGAGAGAGAACGAAACAAATGAAAAAATGAGGTAACCACCCGGAATCGAACCCGGGATCTTCCGATTGCCGGTCAGATGCGATACCATTACACCATGGGCCTCACTCTTCCAAATGCCGTAATTCTTCTACATACTCGCAGAAACCAATGCCCCAAGGGGGCACCTCCCGCATGCCGTAACATTATATACATTCAACTGCAAAGAACACGCAGTATAAACAACGTAAAGAACGACGCTTGTATAGGAGATATTCCGCGCAAGACGAGAGAGAGAGAACGAAACAAATGAAAAAATGAGGTAACCACCCGTGAATCGAACCCGGGATCTTCCGATTGCCGGTCAGATGCGATACCATTACACCATGGGCCTCACTCTTCCAAATGCCGTAATTCTTCTACATACTCGCAGAAACCAATGCCCCAAGGGGGCACCTCCCGCATGCCGTAACATTATATACATTCAACTGCAAAGAACACGCAGTATAAACAACGTAAAGAACGACGCTTGTATAGGAGATATTCCGCGCAAGACGAGAGAGAGAGAACGAAACAAACGAAAAAATGAGGTAACCACCCGGGAATCGAACCCGGGATCTTCCGATTGCCGGTCAGATGCGATACCATTACACCATGGGCCTCACTCTTCCAAATGCCGTAATTCTTCTACATACTCATACCTCATTTTTTCATTTGTTTCGTTCTCTCTCTCTCGTCTTGCGCGGAATATCTCCTATACAAGCGTCGTTCTTTACGTTGTTTATACTGCGTGTTCTTTGCAGTTGAATGTATATAATGTTACGGCATGCGGGAGGTGCCCCCTTGGGGCATTGGTTTCTGCGAGTATGTAGAAGAATTACGGCATTTGGAAGAGTGAGGCCCATGGTGTAATGGTATCGCATCTGACCGGCAATCGGAAGATCCCGGGTTCGATTCCCGGGTGGTTACCTCATTTTTTCATTTGTTTCGTTCTCTCTCTCTCGTCTTGCGCGGAATATCTCATATACAAGCGTCGTTCTTTACGTTGTTTATACTGCGTGTTCTTTGCAGTTGAATGTGTATATGTATATGTATATATATATATATATATATATGTATGTGTGTGTGTGTGTGTGTGAATTTTAAATTACAATGAAAGAAACGAACGAAAAATTATTTCTATTCCAGAAACCATTTTGGAGAAATGAAAACCAAAATATAACCATAAATTATGAGAAAACTTTTCCACTTTTTATTTAATACAGTTTATATGACGCAAATTACGATATAATAATCCTTAATATGCTAAAACATATCCGCATTCGGTTTCTGTAAATTGCTGACATTGTCAAGTTGTGGCGAATTGAGGCGAAATTTTTAATCATTCGAGATCGGAAGTTCACCACATTCTGGCCTCTCTCTCTCTCTCTCTCTCTCTCTCTCTCGTTGTTGATTGGTTTGTTAAATAAAGGACAGCAAAACCAGTTTACTTACAAACACTATTCACTGTAACAAAATTTTCGGCAATGTTATGATTCCCATCACTACTGAGGTGGGAAATACGTCACACTATAAACCTATTAAAATATAACTAACTGGAACTGTAATATGTAAACCAATTAACTGATCTAATTCTTAAAAGTTAAATCTAAAAGTTAATCCATCAACCATCCACCAACTCAAAATAAAACCTTCTAAATTTCGAACTTATAACTTCTTTTTGAGGGTTCATTGTAGGTGAAGTTTTACCTTCTTATGAGTATCAAAGCTTCTTATCAGATAGAATGACTTCTTTTAATGATACATAACTTCTTTAGGGAGAACAAATTGTCTTCAAAACCTTCTTTTTTGAGTGATTTGAGACAAAAGATAATATTTTATTTCTCCCTTTGTTCAACTCGATCGTAATAACGTCTTTCGAGCCATTTTTCTGTTTTGGCAACCTTGTCCAAACTCTTTTCAAAGACTTAAGCATTTATCTCTTATTTTACTTGAATTATTGCTCCTTTTACAATTCTTTTTCATTTGAAATTATATAAAAAGGATATAAAAAGACTTATTTTCAATGGTAAATAATGTCGTATTACGTTGAAAAGTCAAATAGATCCTATTATGTAATAATCAGTCGGAAGGGACAGAAACTGGCACAGAGCTCAAGCCAATTAATGAGGCCCATTGCTCTAACTTCTGTATCATTATTATTATTATTATTATTATCAGTATTATCGGGTATCGATTCCCGACCTCGGTGCCTTCACTTCTTTAATGGGAAAAGGTTACCCACTTACCTACGGACGCTGGTTTATTATACACAATACTTCATACTTCCAACTTTGAGCTTTTATTCCAAAAGGAATACAAGTGACAGAGTTTACAATTTATAGATATTTGTTATGGCATTAATATATTCACAGTACTCTCATTCAAATATGCTCTTGAAAGCATGGAGTCGTTTTAGGCATAAGTAGTGGCATTTACTTATTTATTACATAAAACATATGTAAAAAATTTTGCAAAGTTTGGATTGTCTTTAAAAGATGATGTAATCGTTCTGGAAGAATTCTTATTAAAATCCTTATTTTCTACTTGCAATGTTTCAGTTTTCGCGCGCAAGAAAAACTTTCTGGGCAATTCTAGGAGATTTCTAACGTGAAATCTTTTAGAATTCTACGGAGGTTTACGATGTTTTATCGGATAACTTATGTACAGGGTGTCCACAATGTCTTGTCACCCCAGTAAAATTATGATGGCAAAACCATTGAAAATATTCGCGCAGACTTGGTCGCTCATGGACCCAGGTACTTGTCAATATGCGTTGTTCAATCGTATAGTTGCTGCTATCACGCATTTCAAATGATCTGAAAGAAAAACGAAAATCACTTAGTATTTTACTAGGGTGACAAAACATTGTGGACACCCTGTACTCGTCATGTTATCTGATGTATTTTAATATCTTCACTGAAGTTTATAGTATTTTAATTGCATCTTTATCAGTTTTATGTGTAACCTCTGACATTAAGTTTTACATATTAGTGAGTCTCGTTTGTCCAGTTTTGGGAAGTTTTCCTTTTAATGTTGTAATAGAATACTTATTGTGGTCATATTAATTACTAGTGTTACGTAATTTCATGATGTGAGATACTTCTCTTCTTCAACACTGATGATAGTAATAGCACTCACCCATGATTTACTATCCTGAATAAAATGTTTATGATGGTTGGTTGTGCTGTTGAAGCTATAATTGCATATATATATATATATATATATATATATATATATATATATATATATATATATATATATATATATATAAAGGGAACCTTGCTAGTACGTTAAGTCTATGTACTTGGCAATGATGCTGAATGGGTGTATAGGTGGAGCGGTGCTTTGTTAAAAACAATGAAACCTTTTTGCTATCTATCTATCTATTTATCTATATATATATATATATATATATATATACACGGTGAACCAAAAGTAGGTGGACAGTAGGTTGAATACGGTTTGTGTTATATTATATTATAACTATGGTGTTCATTATAACTATGGTGTTTGTGTTTTATTATATTAATATTATAACTAAATTTATTTAAATTTTATTTTGTATTATAGTATACAAAAAAAATTAAATATGTATTCTCAAAATAAACGTTATCATTTACTGTCCACCTACATTTGGTTCACCCTATATATATTCCTTTTTACGCAGGAAAGAGTGGCCAAGAGCGAGCGCCCGCAAAAATGCCTCCCCTATATAAGAAGGAGAGAGCCGAAATCAAGGTCTCCGAGGCTCACGATGCCATTTTTTTTTAAATTTGTAAAGATTGTGTAGTGTGTAAAATGCGTGTATGTGTAGCGAAGAATAGAGGAAGAACAGTGTGTTTTTTAGAGCATGCTGGACTGCCCACAGGGTAGATGAGACACGGAAAAGGTTCAGCTAAAGAGGATAGTGATCGGAGAACGGAGTTCCAGGCACTCCCTGTCCTCCTCTCTAACGTCCTTCCCGGAGTACTTCCTGGTCGACTCCTCCTCTGAAATATATATATATATATATAGTATATATATATACATATATATAGATATATATGCATTTTGAATTGAAATTAATAACTTTTTTGATAAAATAAACTTCGTCTTAACAAATAATTACGAAATTGGACTATTTATTTTATTTTAAATTTGCCTTAAGCTTTAGGCTTTACTGGCTCAATTAAAAATAAAACAGATAGTTTTAATTAATAATACATAATCATGAATACAAATTATTAATTAGAGTATGTATTAATCTTAAGTTATTATTACACAGCTCAACAAAAAAAAAAAAAATTTCGTTGCCAAGGAAAGTCGTACGAATTTAGGGTATTTTGGGGTTGCTGGATTCCAAAATGAGTAGTTTTTTCCGATTTGGCTCTAGTTCTTGAGATAATGATACCCTCAATTAATAGGAAACGTAACCATAACGCGTGCATATGGGAACTACCGGAACATTCTAGATGGTGAGACCGAATAAAATGCCATTATGTATTTCATGTGTTTACTTTTGTATGATTTGAGACAATTCAATGCGATTTGTAAGTAGGCCTCCGCCTGAACATTAATTTTTTTGCATTTTTACGCGTTTCAATGGGTACCAATTATCTCATAAATTAGAGCCAATCTAGCAAAACCGATGTCATATTCGGAATCAGCACCACAAAGTTACCCCAAAATCACTCTATATATTAGCATAAAATGAGTGTTGACCAGTGTTATCGATCTAAAACAAATACAAAGTCACCATTGAAGGTATGATACCAATACTGTACAAAGGATCACTATTAGACATGAAGTTGAACAATACAATAATGTAAATTTTATCCTAGATTACACACGAAAATGAATAAGTAATAGCGTAATGTACATTTAATCTTAGTTTTTTATTAGCATCCATTATTAATCGAGATTTCAACTTGGTTTTAAACCAATTTACATTCACAATATTTTTTATATCAGCATTTAAATCATTCCATAGTTTCAATCCAATGAAATGGGTAATTTTGAGATGAGACAATCTAAATTGAGGAATAACGTGCGTTGAATCTATTTCTGATCTGAATGAGTGGATTCCTTGATGAGTTACAAAATATTTATTTGTCCGTTTAAGTTAATGTTTTTGGTTCTTACAACTCGTAAATAAAAAATAAAATGTTCAGTTTGATTACATCTTTGAGCTTCAGTAGTTTTAGCTCTTGAAATAATGCACTAGAATGATCATGGAAATCAACATCAGATAGTAACTTTTGCTCGTTTTTGGGTGACAAAGATACTGTTTAAGAGTTTTGCGAGTTCCCCAAACAAGGTGCAGTACGTTTATAGAATAACAAGAGTATGATACGAATTAACAAAACCTGTTTAGGGACGACAGTTCGAAGCTTAAACATTATAGCAACGCTCCTTGAAATCTTATTAAGATATAATTTACATGATCACTCCATTGCAATTTTTATCTGCATTACACCAAGAAATTTTGTTACAATGCACTCCTTTACAGCAATTTCATCAACATTTAGTTCATCAAGATACACATTTTGTTTATTAGTGAAACAAGAAATTTGTTTTACTGGTATTTAGGAAGAGTTTATTGGTGGTCAACCATTTCATTACATTGATAAATTCTGATTTAAATATATTCTTAGCTGAATTAACATCTCTACAAGAAAAGACACAGTCGTATCATTTGCAAACATTATGAAGTTAAGTATATCAGATAAGCGTGGAAGGTCATTTATATATAATAAAAATAACAGTGGATTCAAACTGAGCCCTGAGATACATCATGTTGACAAGCGTTTCAGTTGAGCAAGACCTTATTTACTGACACAAAATGATATTATTGGATAAATAACTTTTAAACCAATCACTGATTGCTTCTCTAAAGCCGTAACAATATAATGTTCAGTAGAATATTATGCTCTATTATATCAAACGCCTTACTCAAATCCATAAATAATTATATCATTATTCTGTGTTCTCTTTAGCTATATTTGCATTTACCATAAGGTTTAAAATACTGTAGCTATTTCCGTTGTTTTATTATTACGGAAGCCACATTGATTTAGAGATAATAAATTGTAGGATTCTAAATATCGCTGCATTCTACTTTTTACAATTTTTTCAAAAACTTTGCTAAAAGCAGATAATGAACACCTGCAATTTGTTGCTAGTGTAGGATTCACCCTTTAAAAAAGAGATATTATACAACCAGTTTTTAGCGGTGATGGGAATATTCCTTTTGGAAATACTTTGACTGGTAATTTTAACCAAAGTTACAGAGATCTTATCTTTGACAAGCCTCAATATACGTAGGTACAGGCATGTTAGAAGTTATTTGTTTTTGTATTTTTTGATAATATCGGACCTGAGTAGAGTAGTATATATATATATATATATATATATATAAGTAGACAGGCAGATAGATAGATAGATAGATATGATCAGTGCTCGATATACAATGTCAATAGCTTAAGCGTAAGAGGGAAGAAACGATTCATTGAGTTCCACAAAGCACCGCTCAACCCATACACCTAATCAAGTTATGAGCAGCTCGCAGCATCATTGCCAAGTGCATAAAGCGTCAACATAGAACGAGGCTCACCGTACGTGGCTCATCACCACTGGAAGCAACACTGCTTGTGTTGTCATAATCAAATGAAGTCTGATTCATATCCATTTCCGTGCTTGTGTCATTAGTTTGCTCTACCTACAGACACTCCTGTCTTTTTGGTCCGGGTGCATGACTCTTCAGAAGCAAAATGCACTGCGATATATATATATATATATATATATCCTGGGGGAGAGAACACTCCTACCAGACGCTTCCCTTGGGTGGCGGATGGGGGAACCCTGGAACTTCGTTCTTGGGCTGCTCCGAATATACAGAATAAGGAGCCGCGAACCAAACAAGCAGCAGAGTGATGGCAGACCGGCTGCTTTATTTACCAAGAAACCCTATGATGATGACGCATACCGCGTACGGGCGAACCGACGCACCTTCCCTTTCTGGCCCAGAGGAGGGAGGTGACAAACGAGAAGAACCTGGAGCGAAGACGCCATCGGGGGACCCGACCCGGCTTCAAAGCCGGATGGACATAAGTCAAGTCAAGAAAATATATATATATATATATATATATATATATATGTATGTAATACCTTGCCGTAATAAAAAGACACCTCCTTAAGTAACGGAATGAACACTGTAGTGTTTTATTTATTAAATGTTCTATTTAGCCGATATATTATAATAGTACAACGGGTAAATGAGTATTTGTCAAACCTTACCAGCTGACTTTTCACTGTCACAACCTTAACGAGACAAAATGGTTCACGGTTGGATTTTATGATTATTAAAATAATTGTAACACAGTTAAGAAGTCAAGACTTTCGGGCAAAGGTGAATGTTATGTTATACGTTAAACAGCACGAGAGAGAGAGAGAGAGAGATAGAGAGAGAGAGAGAGAGAGAGAGAGAGAGAGAGAGAGAGAGTCTGGTAATTGCGACTAATAAATTGATAAGCTATACTTAAAAAATTTCGAGAGCCCAAAAACCTGTGATCCTGACTGAACAAAATCTAGAATTTAACTCCGCGGGTATGCAGAGGGTAGAAGGTTTTCCCCCAGTTTCTCCCCCAAGGGGGAGCCATTCTCCCTCATTCCCAACAGAAACACCCACAAAAAAATATAAAAACCGTTACAATCTATGAGAATTTACCTTCAAACAAGCTTCTTCAATTTATCTTTCCAAAATTAGAAAGTTTAATTAGAATACTTACAAATACAAATACTGTATATACACAAACAAATACAAATACAAATACTGTATATACACAAACAAATACAAATACAAATACTGTATATACAAACAAATACAAATACAAATAAACTTAGAGGCTATTTTAGAATTTCTCTCGGTGCCATTTATTAAATTTATTACAAATCAGGTCTGCACATGTGGCACCGTCCTCTGGAAACACGATGTTCTCTGGGGAAGAACACTACTGTATTTTGAAACAAAGGCAGGAGGTTCTTATCTAAGATGGATATGTAACCTTGTAAATTAACACACCCGTCTACGAACACAAGGTCAGTTTTCCCACAGTACCAAATACTGCCCACACCATAACAGCACACCCACCGAATTTCACTGAGGGTTGCATCAGTTTTCGATTGAACACGTCTCTACAAGTTCTTCATACCCAGATCCGTCTACCTGAAACAAACTGCTAGAGACAGTGGCTTCCGTTTAACCACACGTCCTCCGTACCCAACTCTACGCAGGACGTTTTCGGAGACTAATAGGGGGAAACACTATAAGTGCTCCATATAAATAAAGGACAAGTCTGATCAGTTTTGACACTCTGTTGTCTTCTCAGATGAACCAAGATGCCAACAGTTTGTTTCAGGAGGACGGATCGGGGTATGAGGTAACCTGTGAAGATGTGTTCAATTCAAAATTGATGCAACCCACCCCACTGTAAAATTCTGGGTATGTGCCGTTATGGTGTGGGCAAGCATTTGGTACTGTGCAAAAACTGATCTTGTGTTCATAGAGGGACGTCTTAATTCACAAGGTTATTTATCCATTTTAGGTAAGAACCTCTGCCTTTGTTTCGGAATGGTGTACTTCCCCTGAGGACGTCGTGTTCCAAGAGATTTCTCTACCCGCGAAGGTCAGGCTGGTGACCCCTCCTCTTGGTGTTCCAGAGAATTGCTTTCCTGGGCAGTCTATCTGACACAACCATGTACACTCGGCTCATTAGGGACTGTTCTGATTCAACTGTATATATAGTGGCACTCATAAGTATTCGTACAGAGAAATATTTCAGTTATATTTATCCTTATCTTTTGTACCATGAAAGGATAGTTACAAAAAGTTTACTCTTCGTTTGGAAAAAATTAACAAATAAAAGAATTAATTTTACTTCAACATATAACGTAAAACATCAAAGAATTTGAGGAAAAGAAAAAAGTTAAAATGCAAAAGTTTTCGTACATTTAATTACAAAATGACTTAATACTTTGTGTGTCCACCTTAGGTTTGAGGAATTAAATTTTTTTATCAATAGTTAGCTGTTTACTGGTTAGAGACTGTTGGCAATTCTGAATTCTAGAATTTTCTCTGTGAATCTTCATGGAAGACGGATGACTGTACGAGCCATTAGTAAAGAATGGGTCTTCGTTGGTAAAAAACTGTCTACAGATCTTAAGAGATCTGTTACTGCTGCACATGAGTCTGGAAAGATAGGAAGATAGGAGAAGAACTTCGAATTCTATTTATGACGGTTGCTACAGTTATGAGGAAGTGGAGAGGCTTTTAACAATCAAAACTCTCCCAAGGTGTGGATCACTGTAAGATTTTAGGTACAGCTAGAGAGATTGAAAGAATGGCTTCTGTGACCCACGAATACTGCGGGTGATATTTGCCAAACATTAAAACTGTCTAAGATTGATGTTCATCCCTCTACTGTACGTCGTACATTGAGAAAGAAGGGTCTGCATGGAAGAGTTGCACAAAGAAAACCTTTACTACGAAAAGTGGACAAAGAAGCTCACTTAAAGTAAGCCAAGAATCATCAAAATGATGGATTTGCATTCTAGAAGAAACTTCTCTGGACAGACGAGACCAATATTGAATTATTCGGTAAAGCTTGTTGTCATCAATGGAATCTTGAATTCGAAGAAATATCAAGAAATTTTAGAAGAAAATGTATTGCCTTCAATTCGAGAGTTGCGAATGGGTTGCAATTGGGTACTGCAACAAGATAATAATCCAAAACATAAAAGTAAGAGCACCATGAAATGACTTCAACAAAACAATTTCAACCTTCTAGAGTGGCCCAGTTAAAGCCCAGATCTCAATTTAATCGAGAATTTATGGTCTGATTTGGAAAACGCTGTCCTCAAGAGAAACCCTACGAATCTGAATGAATTGCAACAATTTTCTTTAGAAGAATGGGCTAAAATTTTTACCGAAAGATGTCAAAACTCGTAGAAAAATATTCAAAACGAATCATTGAAGTCATTCAAGCAAAAGGTGGACACACAAAGTATTAAATAACTTTTTAAGTAAATGTAGAAAACTTTTGCATTTTAACTTTTTTTCTTTTCCTCAAATTCTTTGATGTTTTACGTTATTTTTTTTTATTTTTTTTTTTTTCCAAACGAATGATAAACTGTTCATAATTATCGTATGCATGGAACGAAAGATAAAGACGAATATAACCGAAATATTTCTCTGTACGAATATCTGTAAGCGCCATTTTATATATATATATATATATATATATACACCCTTAGGGGGGATGTCAGACTAAATGAGACTTACATATACTGTAGGTCCAATATTTTTCTTTCTTTATGAAGCAAATGTGATTATTGCTCAGAACCCAATTTGGGCTCGTTCATGCAAATAGGGTAAAGATTAAACTCTAACGATTAACACGTATATAAACATTAAAATCATCCTCATCAAAGGTCTGTGTATTGGACCACACCTTGCTTGGCTGCGTAAATACCTTCACGCAAAGCATGGAGCGTTTCACGTTCCAAAAACAGATATAGACGGACTCGTGTTTCACGGAATTCGAGACTCCAAATACGGAATTGCTTCTTCGCCAAGTTGGAATAAATACCCAGAGTATGCCCGTTTCGGGGTCATTAAACGTTTGTGATAATTCCTCTCTGTGTACATTGCTTTTTTGTTACTTCATTCAAGCTCTCGTACGTACGAAGGAAATGTTTACGTGATATTTCAAATGAGCAAAAACCTCGTGGGAATCAGTTTTCATTTTGGGAAAATGAAAAAATTTCAAACTCCTTCCAAGATTATTTGTTTTCTTTCATGCGTTTGACGTCCTTCAACAACGGAGGGTCGTTGAAATTTGGGGAAAGGGGGAACGGGGATATGGCCCCCAATTAGAAAAATAACTCCATGAGTGTGTAATTGATTAAATGACCTCAAAAACATTCCAGCAAAAAGATCTTTTTAATTCTTGAACACTACTTTTTATGATATATATATATTATATATATATATATATATAAACCCTGGGTAGCATCGTGGTTAAGACGCTGGGCTGCTGATGGGAGGTCATGAGATCGAGTCCGGGCGAGGACTGTAATTTCTGATCACCCGTGTCGCGGTCGTTGTTCGGATTCCACGTTAAACTGCTAAGGTGGAGCAACAAGTTTGACCTTCGTCAGAATGAAACATTCGGGCGGAAGCAAAACCAAGGTTAATAACCCTGGATAGGAATTCACGGGTTCCACAGACCCCACACGTAAATTCATTTTTGACCCATGATTTCCTATTAAAGGTTAAGGTGTATATATATATGTGTATATATATATATATACTGTATATACAGTATATATATATATGGCGCGTTATCGTGATGAAGCATCCCGTCTTCGGACTCCCACTTCTGCGGCCGTTTCCTCCGAACTGCTTCATGTAGACGTCTCGACATGCAGAGACATGTTTAGCACCGTCACATTTCCAAGCGTGACCTTGTTCTAAAAACGAAATCCTGTCCGGATACCTTTTGAACAAACTTCGTGTGTGTGTGTGTATATATATACATATATATATACATATATATTCATATATATATACACACGATGATGATGATGCTCTATATTCGTTTATACACGCCTAAATGGAAGGAGTTAATCTGCATCAAATTAATTTAGTATACACATTCAGGGAAAACCAGAAAAGGTTTAGTAACACACCGGCCCCTCCCAGTCAAGGAACAGCGGGCATTCTAGTATATATATATATATATATATATATATATGCAAGGTTGTTCAAAAGTCAAACACCATAGCGCCACATTCACGTATTTATTTTATGTAATTTCTTTGGCGCCTGACTTTTGAACAACTTCTCGGTGACTCCAAATTTCCTGACTCTCTTCGGTGACTCTCTTTATTAACATCATATCACGGTCCATTTTTATGAAAATCATTTACTTTGAAATCATCATTTGTCAGATGATCCGCATGTAATTTCGTGTTGATCTTCAAATATTTGGACACGATATCTGTGTATGCAGGAACCCCTCAAATCTATATGATCATTTAATTGACTTAATTGACTTAATTTAATTGAGAGGACATCCCAAACAAGTCATTCAATTGAGAAGTTCAACATTTTCCTTCAATTGTACTTTGTTCAATTCAAAATATATTTATTTGGAAATATTTAAGAAGCTTTTTGTTTACTTAATCTCGTTCCGATTCACATCGAAGTTCAAAGTATTTGCGATACCATTATCACGATAGCACCAGTACTTAGAAAGTTCTGTTTACCTAAATTTTTTTATATATTTATTCATAATTATGATTAAGGTATTGAAGTACGGTATATATATTGACTATCTCGCGTTATCATAACGAGTCGAACGTAGGTCCTCCCATCACGCTTAGCTCCGCCTCCTTTTCAAGAGCGTATAAAAGGAGCGAACGGGAATTTGTTTGGACAGATTTGAACTTGACTTGTGATAGAGGGCAGTGAGCAAGCATTTTAGCAGGCACTGCTTCAGTGAAGTCGAGTTACCCACTCGGTTGACCATTCGAAAATAACCTTTGACATTTTTTATTCACTGGTTTATTAGCCTTGTAAATTATTAGGTAAGTTCCAGACCACTTTGTTATATAATGTTATAATACCTTTGTACTTCATGAGAACCGTAGAATTTGGCGTGAATGATGAAAAAAGTCGTTTTAACGAAACAATGTTAAAATTATTTAATTGAGAAAATTGAAAATCATTTAATATTAATTTGAAAATAAAAAGTAGATAAGTTATGGAATTAATAAAAAACTATGTTTCAGTTATTATTAAAATTTTAATACTTTTCACCTTTTTTAAAAGTACTCAACCTCATTACAAAATAAAATACCTTCTAAAATAGTTTTTAGATTAAATTCTTTAGCATAATATATATATATATATATATATAGTCTTTTGAGAATCTTGCCTTGTCTGTCCTAAACGAGCTTGTTGCTTTTAAGTAGCTAAAATATAAATACGTTAGGTTTTGTTCATAGTTTGATTCCTTTCCTCTTATACCTTCAGATGTGCCATGGGAAACGTTAGTGCCAAGCAGCTCCGGCATAAGCTTGATGGCACCCCGGCGCCGACTTCTGCGTCCGTCTTTCTCCATCAGACGGAAGGTCGAAAGTCTTCGAGTGGTTCCTCAGAGTCTTCTTCGCAGGACTTTCTCGACGCGGAGTCTGAGTTACATTCGTCTACTGACGACGAACGCGAATTGGAAGACTTGATCAACAGGACGCACGGAGAGCTTTTGAACAGGACGCACGAGGACGCATTCATGAAGGCGGTTCTCTCCTTCTGCTCACATGGGCGGCCGAATGGATAACCTCGATAACGCTCGTCTGTACGATGAATTCTGCTCGTATGCCGCGGCACACAGGCCAAATGTTGGGGTCGTTTGATGGTCATTACGGACTTTAACTGAAACGTTTAAGGACGAGAGATTGGGATCCATTCGGAAGGACGGCATGGACGCCACGTGGGAATCGGTTGAAATTCAGGTGGAGGAAACGAGCCTCCTACTCCTCCTCCCATCCGCTTCACCTGCAACAGGTGTCCGCCGCTGTCTCCTTCCTAAAGAGAGGCTAAATAGGAAGTCTTTTAACCCTTTAACTGCGGAGAGGTCATATCTAAGTGACCACTGACACTTGAAGGGTTAAATTGCATTCATTCTTCCACAACAGCATTTATTTTAAAGGTACTTTTCGCTCTTGGTTTTAGAGTTAGGTTAAAAGTGACCAATAGTAAAAAATGCTTTGAATACAAAAGACAAAAAGTTTGTTTTTTAACAGTTCTGTGTCGTCTGGTTTTAATCCTCCCCGTCACAGCTAATAGGGATATTAGTCGTTGTGTGTTCATGGAGATTACTGCTACGTATTTCACTTATTTTAGCTCCTTTTAGTATGGGAGATATGAATGTCTGAGTTTGTATATGTAATAATTCTCCCTTTTGTTTAGTGTTGGTGGATGTAAAATGTAAATAGAAAAATAAAAGATCTCATGTAAAATATTAGCTTGTATTTAATATATACCTAGAGTGAGATGCTAATAATAATAATAATAATAATAATAAAATATGCTATGTTTTGTAAGGACCAAAATGTACTTTCTTAGCGATAGATATTTGGGACTGTTTGTACATTATGAAAATTCGCTCCTGACACTCTGGCCGAACGAAATCTGCTGAATCATTGTTGGGGTTAAGTCAGTCACTGCTGGGGAATGCGAGAAGTCACTGATCGTTCGGTTGGTTGGTTATTCTCTGACTCTTTTTCAATATCTCTCTCTCTCATCCATTTCATTTCATTTCCTTCATTGTCTTTTATTTTCGTTCAAGTTCTGCGTAAAATTGGACCAAAAGCTTCTTATTTCTTCTTTTTCATTCCCGTTTTCTCTATTTTTACTTCAAAAGAGATTGAACGCTGGAAAAATAAAGTAATTTATGTGAATTTATCAAAATCATTTGAATCACTTTCCCTTTCCTGCGCAGAGTAACGAATTCTGTGTCTCGACGCATGTACGCTAAACGGACGAGCGTCATGTTGTAAAGCAAGCCTCGGACACTACTATCTAATTTATGTATTTATATTAGCATGTAAATATTCAGGAATTTTACACGCTTTGTATATAACATTAAATAAACAAATGTTAGACGAAGCATTGTGATATATTTTGTACCTGTCAAGTATTTTAAACCCATATAGAAATTACCATTTTTGTACAATATGAATGAGAGAAGCTTAATGAAGGAATAAAGATTTTTACAATTTTCTTTTTTTTTATTCATGACCCTCAAATAAATACGTAAAAGCTAAGTTTTTATATAAAAATGCTATTATTTCTTTCTAATTTTACTTCTATTACAAAGGAAATAAATAATAAATCTTTTAAATTTGACCGGAACTCCCCCCGCTCAACCGCCAGCGGGGAGCCACGAAAATAATGGCGACTCGAGAGTCGAGACCATACTTCATAAGCCGAGGCCAAAGTTGCGAGAACGGACACGAAATCAGTCAAAATATTTCTGCACCGGAATGGCGTCTCCGACTCTCCTCCAAAGAAGCCAAATACAAACAAGTAGCGATTGAACGTCGCCTGTTTTGCGTCATGCAGACGGTCTTGGGGCGACTGCTAATGTCTATAATGATGCTATTCATACCCTAAAATATGGTAAACGGTATAATGACGATGGAACCCTTTTAAATGTGTATGAATAAGGAGCAATGCGTATGCGCCAAAGAGACTCGATTCATTAAGCGAATGCGCATTGTGTTTACGTGTTTGTCTGAAATGACTTTTTGAGGACGTTTTTACCGTATAAGGACCTCGGTCGCGTCGTTGACATCTTCGGACGGCACGAGAGCGTCGCCATAATGTTATCGTGGCGACATGCGAACCCTTTCCGAATGTTAATGCCTTTGGTTGGTTGTTTGGTTGATTTGAAAGAGGTTAAACGTCATTTGCGTTGTTGTTACTGTCGACGGCTTTGTTTGGTTAAGAGCGTTCTGCGCCTCCAATCATTTGGCTCCGATGCCATTCGGGTATGTTGAATAAACATCTGTGGGAACGAAGGCATACAAAAGACAATTAATAAATAATAATAAATAATTTATCGTCAATAAATGACGAAATAACAAATGAAATGTTATTTATCAATTATTAAATTTATTAAATGTGAAACGTATTAAATTTATATATATATATATATATATATATATATATACCCTTTCACGACCCAAGTAAAAATTCCTGAAGAATAATTGACCCGTGAAACAAAACGCCTAAAATTGATGTGATGTGGAATACTTTCAAAAACAGCTACGATATTTACGTTATAATTTATTTTAAAACTATGAAGCAGTTAAACAAATTTGCAAACCAAATATTGAAACGTATTTGGTGATAAAGTAACAATCAATTTATAAAACCTAATTCGGAAAGTATCTTAATATATAAAAAAATAAAATATGGCGTTAGCCTCGTTTAAAAATGCTAAAGATTCATTTTAAATATGGATAACTTTAGGTTAAAAAGAAATCTAAGTATAAGGTTAAGTTGGTTGGGTTAACTAAGGTTAGTTAAGGGTAAGACGTCAAGTGTATGTGGTTAAAATGCGCTGTAGTTAAACTATGTACCTGTTTTTAAGCTTGAATGATCTATTTGGATAGGTGTCGCGTAGCGTGCTCCCTCCTGCTTGATAACAAATGATGCGGAGATTGCATGAAGTAATTTAGCCCAAATACAAACATCAAGAGGTTCGTTTCACTCTGCAACCATGCACCGACTGCAAACTTTGCAATCATGGTCATGACGATGCATTTATTATTATTTAAAGGGATTTCGGAATACTTTGAAAAGCCTCTTTGAAGACTTTAAATTATGCGCTGAAACGATCGAAGGATAAGTTATTACATCAGTTTTTTGCATGGACTCGATCAATGTCGGTCGAGAAAGAAATGGAACCAAAGAAAAATAAAATTGGAGCCGTCTATTTTAATGGATTTATACCCAATTGGTTGACGAGATATAATAACATCAACACCATAAAATACTAACTCAACCTAACCTAACCTAGCGTAACATAATCTAAATTAACCTGACATAACCTATGTTAACCTAAGTTAATTTAACGCACTTCTCAGTTTTATGCCGCGTCGATCAGATATCATTAGCCCAATTTTAACTTCTCCATTCCATTATTCATTCACTGACGAGGAAATGTATGAAAATACAACAAAGATTCGGAATATTTTAAAGCTTAGAGTTTCCAAACATGTTCTCAAACTGATAAGGAAAATCTTTTTTACCTTAACACCTATTATCCAGACTTTTTGTTCTCTTCCAAAGTGGGTGACACGCAGTGCTCATAGCAAGGATTTAGACAAAGAGTGAGGTAAAATTAATGATACAAAAAATGATTATAGACGCGTGATACGTCCAAGGTCCTTATACACTACGTCCATCGCCAACGAATGTCGTCCGCGCCTTTATGGCACCCCCTCCTGCCCACGAGTGAATCCTGCGGTGAGGTACAATGATTGACAGCAATACTAAACCACGCATTCAGGCTACGGCAATCGACCCGCGTAGTAATAGTCTGGACGAGTAAATTATTTTAATTAATTAATTTTGATCGTAATAACGAAATTAAATAAAATATATTATAAAATTAAAGAAAAGGTTTCATTAGTCTTTTTTGATCATTTAAAACTGAATCGTAATTTAATATAGATACGATATTGACGTAAGATGAAATTCATCTCTTTAAGATCGGGATGGATCCTGGTCTTGCAAAATAAATATATTTAATAATAATAATGGCATTCAATGCATCATGTATTCTTCACGTGCTTATTGCAAGAGAGAGAGAGAGAGAGAGAGACATCGTATCTTCTGATTCCTTTATGAAAAATCATGTCCAGAAAGAGGAAGACCGTATCAACTTCTTACTACGCAGTTTTGACTTTGTTCAGATAATCAAAATACAAAAACAATAATTCAGACGACCCATAAAATGGAAATTATTCAAAATACTACATATTTAAATCCCAGCCATAGATAATAATAATAATAATAATAGTAATTACTACTATACTACTACTACTACTACGACTACTAATTTTTTATTATTAACTAGTATAGATAGTATAGCTGTAGTTTGTTTATACAAAACAGAGTGTGATAGATCATGGCGTCCGTGCAGGCTTCAAGGATGAATTTTTTCTATTTTTTTTTATGAAAAATCTTTTACTAAAATTGAAAAATCTTGTAAAAGAACATTCAGGAATGGAAATAGAAAGGTCCTTTCCCGAAACAAGCTGTCAGGTCTGCGGCTATATACTATATTGTTACCAAAAATACATTATTTCTTGCCTGACTGAGTCCGAATGTACTTTTGCAGTTTCACCGAAGTCCGCCCAGTTACATTGCGCAAAATTTGACCTATACCGCTCTGACCTTGACTTTTGGCTTGCAAAGACCAAAACCGAATGATTTTTTCCTTGGTTGGAACCCAACCCATCTGCGTGCGCACACACACACACACACGCACACACACACACACACACACACACACACACACACACAAACTTTCCATTTTGAAGGTGGGGTTTATGATCATAAATTTCGTGCCATAGATATGCAGGGTGATTTAAAAAAAGTTATTCCTAACAATAATTTATTGTACACGATTTTGTGGAACACCATTTTGGATCACCCTGTGCATTTTTTTTTTTTATGATAATCTGAAATTGACAATTTTAAAAACTTCTTGAAAAATAATGACAAGTTTTGATCTAAATTAATGATAATATTGGTGGACGGACGGTCGTTGGAGGTGAACGTTTGACCTTCTTTGATTTATCTCTCGCTTTACCAGAAGTTAAATATAATTTTACGGATATGCGAACGACTTAAACCTGCTTTGTTTGCACAAGTTCTTGCACTCATTTTCGCAAGTTCATTAGTTAGAAGCATGGACCAGTTGTTAGTTCAGTGTCACGGAGTCAATCTAAGCATTGTGCTTGTCTCATTTCACGCAAAATATGGATATTTAGTTAAAGGACAAACGAAAGCAGATTAAGAGAGAAGGATAATAATTATTGGTTTTATTTAACCTCCTTAGCAACATCTAAGGTTATATGACGGAGGGGACCTACGGCTTTACGTGGAATCCGAACCACGGGTCGCTACATAGTCTGAACGCGGCGGATGGTCTCCCATCGAACTACTATCCGACCCAATGGCGCTTAACTACGCTGATCAACGGGAAGCAGTGTTACGACATTGACTACGACGTAGCCCAAGAGAGAGAGAGAGAGAGAGAGAGAGAGAGAGAGAGAGAGAGAGAGATTCTCATGTAAATAAGTACACAAACTCGTAGGACTATGTCCCGTTATACTATAAATAACGCCAAGAAATTAATTTCCTGATTCTTCATCAATGTTTTTACTTTTTACTTTCTGATCGTTTTGAGAGAGAGAGAGAGAGAGAGAGAGAGAGAGAGAGAGAGAGAGAGAGAGAGAGAGAGGAGAGAGAGAGAGGTTTCCTTATTTTTGTTTTAAGAGGAAAACCCCTTCCTCTTATAAGAGGTTCGAGTTTCGGAACAGTAGAATGCACTCATCTGACTATATATCCAATTATGCGATAACGCGGCGGAAGAATTGCATACCAATGTGTAAACGGAAAAAATTATGATAGCGTTGCAGAATACTGAAAAAGGAGTTGCATATATGCGTGTGACCCCCATGCAATCTTTTACTTTCTTGTACTGGGACAGACACTCGTGCCACACACCACACCACCACCACACGCGGGTCTCTATCAATATACCCATGCTTCCCTAAACAAATTTAATTTACACAACACTCATTTTGTTTAGGGATCGACGTAATGTTTACACTTTAATCACTTTTGTGTACAATTAAACATTGACAATGAAGCGAAAAGGTCAAAAGGAGTCACACAAGTTTTTTGTCGCTGTTTTTGTTTTCATTGACGCAGATGGGAGAGCAAAGCAGATGTCTTTTACATCTAATTTCTTAGAATTGGGGAATACATATTACATCATTTAGGAAGTAGGAGTAACTTGGTGTCAGAAATTGTATAGAAATCATTGAAAAGAGGATTAAAATATGTATATCTGTGTTTATATACAGGGGTAAACGCTTATTTATGTTTACTAATGCTTTTAACCAGACTTGAAAAGCTTTTTTTCCCGCATGCGGTTTGCATACATCTAAAGAGTTTAACATTTACTATTTGATATATATATATATATATATATATACACAAATGCAAATTGGCATATATATATATATATATATATATATATATATATATATATCAGTGCAACAGTTTAAAAAAACGGGATTTACTTTTGCATGCGAATATCAATTTTTTTTTTTTTTTTTTTTTTTTTTTTCTAAAGGAAAAAAGTGCAATTCTTTGATTTCATTCGATTTCCATGAAGGAAAAATCGTCAATTAAATGTTCAACTTTATTAATGTGACAGTTTGTTCTGCCATTGCAAACCTCTTACTGATTCCTACATCGGATTAGGGGAGAACTCCCTAAGCCTGCCATTTATAGTGTAAATAATACTGGAGGACCATTAATATTTCCTTATATGTTAATATCAGCGAAGGAGGGTCCGTGCATGAGCAACGACCCCCGCCTGAAAGTCGCCTTAAAACTGATAAAAGGGATCCAATTATTGCCAATTAGTGGGTCACTATTTAAATTGGACAGTCGACGACTCACCTATAACTCCAACCATCAATTTCGTGACGTCACGACTTCTATTTGCTTCCACCTTTTGCTGTTCAATTTTTAAGGTTTTTTTTTGGTCGAAGTTAGTATCAGTTTAATGGCTCAATGCACTTTGGTTTAACCTTCCTTCATATGACTTTTAGGTTTAGGATAACGTTATAAAATTATCTATGGTTTAAAATTTGTCTTTTCTTCAACAATGTTATCAATTCAAAGAATATAGTTTGGGTACACATATTTATATAGGATTTCTCTCTATCTATCTATCTATCTATCTGTCTATCTATCTATCTGTCTGTCTATCTATCTACCTATCTATCTATCTATATATATCTATCTATCTATCTGTCTGTCTATCTATCTATTTATCTATCTATTTGTCTATCTATCTATCTATTTATCTATCTATTTATCTATCTATCTATTTTTTTTATTTGTCTAAAATATTACTACAGCGAAAGAATTACGGAATCGGTGAACGAAGATAATTTTTTTATTTCTTGGTAAAACTGTCGTCGAATATCTCTTTCACGTGAGTGAGTCAGTGGGTCTGTCCAGCACCAGCTGTCAGGTGGTTCTACGCGTCGCCATATGAACAAAATTTCCAGCGACACAAGATAAGCAACTCCGACTGTCAGGGACGCTTCCTGCTCAACGATCTTGGCACGGCGACAGACGCTCCCTAGGGACCAACTAACCAAAATGCCAAGCGTACACTCTGAACTTTTTACAGAAGGCAACGACGAATTCATTTAACTTCGATCGCACGTTTCTGCGTACTTAATTCGAAGACACGAGTAAATACGCTAAAAAAAGGTTAATTTTTAATTCATTTTAGATAACAATTGATAAATAATTGATAATTTAAAGATAAATAGATAATTTGTAGGAAATATGTAATTTTAAAAACACTCTTTAGAAATAATCGTGTGAATCTTACGGACTATATTTTTATTGCTATCAAAGATGATGATGATGATGATGGTGATGAAGTTATATTTAACCCTAAAAGGACGACTGCTACATATTGGTAACCTTTCAAATACACTCATTCATAACTTAACCCCACAAACAATTCCGGCGTTAAAGGGTTAAAGGTTAAATTCGATTGTGAAGCTTTATTTATTTCACGGAATTGATTCCAATTCCAAAGATAATTCCACGTTTGAGCCATCGATTAAAATAAAACTACAGTAAAATAATTAAGATTACGATAATTATCATTCAAGGTCATTTTCTGAAGCCATTTTCTGCATTTTGGAACGAATTCGAGCAGTGAAATGATAACATTAACGAAAATAAGTAACAAAAACTCGTACAACGAAAAACTTGTACTGTAGAACGAGCTGATGTCGCGATTTCTTATTCTACAAACAAAAACGAAATGAAACAAATAGCGACAATCGCATACGTCAATTATCGATGTAGATTGACGTTTATCAAAAAAAATTCAAGCGATAATAGTAATGCGCTCTGCACTGTCGCATAGTGGAAACAAATTGTTACGTAAAACTATTGATTCTTCACCAAATGCGGGTGAAGATGTCATTTCATGAACACACTTTTGTCAGCTTTCCCGCATGAAGGCTCCTGAAAGACTCCAGATGATCTCGATGACTTTTTCTGCTTCTGTTCTTTTATATATATATATATATATATATATATATATATATATATATATATATATCGCTACAGAATTTAAATTCTGTAGCGATTCATCGATTTGTCGTACCTGGTATTCCCTACATTAAAACCAAGCTCACCCTCTCGTCTATTGTTAATTTCGCAGCCATTCCCTACGTAAAAGGAAAAATATATATATATTAGTCAACACTGAAAATTCCTATGGTGCGCGACTTTTGCGCCACCCTGTATAATGCACTCGTGCAGTGGATAAGTTTTGTATTGTGTTAATACAGAAATACTGTATTTACTTCTGATATTTAAACTTAAGGAAATTACTGCTAATAAAATTTTATGAAATTGCGCAATATTTTCCAAAAAAAAAATAACTACGTGGAAAAATCAATCATTTATATACAGGGTAGCCCAAAAATCAGGACACATAGGGAACACTTATTTTTATTAATACTGTTCGTTTTCTCTGTTCCAAGTGTGAGAATGTCACTCAGAAGAAGAAATGAGAATTGTATCAAGGTTAATGAGTCTCAGTTTGCGTGTTTATTTTGAATAAACCAACATAACGCGTGAAACCGATTACTTTACTTTAAGCCACCCTGTATATATATATATATATATATATATATATATCTCATATTACATTCTACTGCAAATGTCCTGCCCGTCTTCCGTGAACGCGAGACAGAAACGCAGCAGTTTCAGTTTAAATTCTCCAACGCCGCCCAGTTACCATGGAAACCAATATATGCTTTTTAAGGAAATCAATCATTTGGCAGGCCAAAGAAGCCCATTTTACAAAAATTCATTGTGTATATATATATATATATATATATATATATATATATATCCAGGTGTTTAAAATGATTAAAGGTTTTGATAACGTCGACGCCAAAAAATATTACCCCTTCAGAAATACAGATACAACTCGCAGTAATGGTCTGAAATTAGTGGTCAAACATTTTACAGTAATTCTGATGACATTAAACAGTTTTTCTTCAAATTTCTTTAATTTGTGGAATGGATTGACAGCGAGCTTAGTTCAAAGTAACTCAGTGGAGTCCTTTAAAAAGAGATTAGATGCTTAAGCATTTATTAGCGCAAAAAAGTAGTGTAGAATTTTCACTCGGATTCTCTGGATTCTCTGGATTCTCTCCTCTTTACTTTAATATTTTCAATTTTATCTTTAAATTTCTTCCTTTCTTTCAAATTCCTTTCTTTGCTTTGCTTTAGAATTTTCACTTGGCTTTAAATCTTCTTCCATCATTTAACCTTCTTCCTCAAACAGCCTCGGATGGACCAGCCGGTCTTTTGCTGTTTGGTGTCCTTTATATAACACACACATATATATATATATATATATATATATATATATATATATATATATATATATATATATGGTTTCTTCGTAGGGAACGTTAACCTAAAGATGAACAGGAAAACAAACGAAGGTGCGTGCCATTTTTTTTTCTCTAATTGTTACTACAAACGTTTCGGAAGTGTGCTTCATCTTTGAGGATTTATAAAGCGAGTAAATATTATTATATTTTGGTGTTCGAAACTTCAATATAGCACGACAATGAACAATATTGCAAATATTTATTATTAAATATAAATGTGGAGTCGCAAACATTAGAGTGAGAACGTAAAATTTAAAATTAGAAATTTGGTGAAACTGGAAATAGAAAATTTGTCGAACGAAAGGTCATTTTGTAATAGTTCAAAGGAATTTATGTATGTGGAGTGATTCGACGATGTGTGTGTGTGTGTGTGTGTGTGTATGAAATAGGATGGATATATAGGGTGGCTGGAGGTGACAGTGTTTGTGGATAAACAACTAATTGGATTGTCTGTTTATGGGAATAAGGTTCTGCTAGAAATGCCGTCTTGGTTCATTCACTCTTACTACTTGATGTTGGCGGTAGATGCTACCAATAAAATTGGTTGAGCAGAGAATACAATTGGAAGAATAAACAGCAAGTGAGATAAGGGCATTTGGCAGTTTATCCGTGTGAATGAAATATGATTTCGAACTGCGTTGTTGGTGGAAACGAAATGAAAACGGCTTTAATGTAACGTTCATTCAGTAAAGAAATTAGGTCAGATTAATTTTTTGGTTTAAATATCCGTAACAGCGGATAACAATGAATAGAGAACATAATCTTTATCATTATTTCATTATTTTCTGTAATATTTTCAAGCATACTTTTAGGAAAGGCTTTCGATCGTCATTTCATACATAGTAGTTGAATACAGAATTTTATTATACTGCTATTTCCTTATTTTCAGGCTTAATTGTTTGCACGATATGAATTAAAATGTTGCGCACCTTTGGTTGAAATGCTGAAGGAGAAGTTTCAGGAAAGACTGCTCAGTGAAGAAGTTTGGATGAATTGCTTTTACTTGAGCACAAAAAGGTAAACGAAGCGCGTGCAGGTGACAAACGGGTTAGCCACTAGACCAAGGTTTTAGGTGTAAAAAGGCCTACTGTCATGTAAACCAACTTAGCTGGGAATTTATATAATTGGTAAACTTGTTGGAGTTTTGTGTACCGAGTTTTCATCGCATTGAGACAGTTTCGTGGTCTGTCTCTAGGATTGACTTGCATGGTAAATGGGAAAGTCGATTCAGTTTTTTGTCTCGCATAACCAGGTACACCCGGCTCATCTGGAATTGTCCTGAGACAGGTGCCTAGATTTCTTGTGAAGGTAAGGTTCCTCATTTATCAATATAGATTACATAATTTTCCCCCTCTAACGACAAAACTATTCTCCTTCAGAATTCAGGATGTTCCTTGTCTAGCCCCCTCAACTTAGGGATACTACACAATTTGCCTTGCCTTTTTCCCACTGTTGTTTGTGTAGTTATAAGATTTGAGAGTAGGAACCAATTTTTTTTTAGCTACTTTCCGTGTGTATTTTTTTCTCCAGCGAATGCAGATTTAATTTACTGTGCCTGCTTTCCCAGTAATTTACAGTAGTTCTTTGATTCTATTGAGGTTGGCTGTGAAGTTTCTCTAAATTCTTTCTAAATGACTGAATTCTTTTTTATAACGGGGACATTAAGGGTGAACAGTATTCCAGTTTTGGTACGATCACTGTTTTCTGAAAAAGGAACAACTAAAATCTGGTGCCTTCACTTTTTAAAGGTTCTCAGTATCTATCCAATTTTTCTTTTTGTTATATTTATTGCTACCTCGTAAATCCTTTGCTTTTGAGATTCTCTGTACTTCCTGTCCATTTGCGGTATAGTTGTCCACAGACTTTTTATTTTTTTTATTTTTTTTGTACCTTTAGAATTGAAAATTTTACTTTTGTATGTAGAAAGGAGAGGCCAAGGGCAGACGCCCTCAAAAATGTCCCCCCTTTGTAGGAAAGAATGAGCCAAAATCAAGGTCTCCGAGGCTGACGATGCCATTTTTTTATATATATATATAAATTTTGAAAAGATTGTGTAATGTGTAAAATGTATGTATGTATGTGTGGAGAAGTGTGTGTTTGAGAGCATGCTGAACTGCTTACAGTAAGGGTAGATGAGACACGAAAAAAGATCAGCTAAAGAGGACAATGACAAGAAACGGGAGTTCCAGCACTCCTTATCTCCCGCCTAATGTACCCCCCATTACCCGGAGCACTTCCCTGCAACTCCCGGGGTGTTATAAAATAACACCATCAGGATTTGTGTCAGTTGATAAAGAATATGCAGGGAATCCATAACTTATCTTTGCATATTCAATTTCAGTTGAATTTGTAAAGCTAATTTAGGGACACCTTGTATGTCGCCCGTACCTTTTATTTGTCTGCAGATTCTTGTATCGTCAGCGAACGATGCTACTATACTACTACTACTACTACTTGTTACTTCATTATTTATATCAGCAAGTATGATTATAAAGAAATAGTGAAGCAAGTACTACTCTTTGTAGTACTGAGTTATACGTTCTGATGATGATTTTCGTTGGACTGTAACAATTTGCTTTTGTCTGCTTTTCCTACATTTTTAGTCCATGATCACATTTGTCAAACATTTTGGCAAAGTCTGTGAATATAATATCATCATTTTCATTGCTTTCGAGTGCATCACTGATATTGTTATAATGTTCTATTTTAAAATAAATCTATTAGTTGTGATTGGCACGAGCGTCCTGATCAGAATCCATGTTCGTTCTTACTGAATCTTTCTTGTGCGCGCAAAATAGTACATTTTTCTAATTTTTCTTTCGGTTATTTTAGTGCATAGGACGAGCTGTTATAGTTCTTTGCTTGAAATGTATATCCTCCTTTATATGTAGAGCGATGTTCACTGTCGTCTTCAAAATGTCTGGTATTTCTCCCATGGCCAGATATCTTCTCCATATCCAATACAGAAGCGTATATTTATTTAATTCTTACGGTTTTTAATCATACGTGTATTGTAGCGATCCAATGGCCACTTTTCTGGTATTGATATCTTTGCAGTTCTTTACTTTTGTAGTAACTCTCTCTTACGGAACATTGCTCACTTTTCTCTCTAGAAATTTTCTCTTGTTGTTTTAGCCAAGCCTTTCAAATAACTATGCTAAGATTTATATGATGGAAAGCCATTCCCTCCTTCTTTCTTCCTTTTGCTCCTTGCTAATTTCTTTTTCGGCAGCGTAAAGGGAGCTGCTTACAGAGAGGGCTAGTTAGGATGGAATAGAAGCAATAATGTTACTTTTGCCTAGAAATGTAGTAGGAGGCGCTGGTCGGTCTTGTTCCAGGGTGTTGAGAGTTCTTAAGTTCTTAGATGGTATCAAAGATGATACCCCATTAGCAGAAACGGGAAAAGCTTGATGGGAATTATCGAGAGTCAACCATCCGAATGTACGTATTCAGTTTTAGAGATCTTACTTGGGGCTACAGTGTAGGGTTGGCAGTACTTTCTGGGAAAATCGTTGTATGTTAATAGTTTTACAGTGTGAAATAAAATTCCTAAAACACATACACACACACACGCTCGGGGTAATGACCAGCATTTCATTCAAAGTATCTGGTGCAACGCTGGGGTCCCATAAATGGAATATCATGCATGAACATGCATAATTTTGCATAATGCAGAAATTGCCTCCATCAGGGTTCGAACCTCGACTGCGGGAGGGTTAACACGTAAAATGCCTCTGGGACGCGAAAACGTTATGTGTTTTCTCGGTTCTTTAAACGTATGACAGGTTGTGCTAATTTTTATCCCGTGGCTAGCCCCTCGCCTTCTGTTCAAAAGGTGGCGGGTTCGAACCCTGGTAAAGGCAATTTTTGCATCATGCGAAGTCGTGCGTCTTCATGCATGCTATTCCATATATATACTCGTATATATATGAAATGTGTATGGCGGAGGAATTAGTGCTAAAATGTGTATGGCGGAGGGGTTAGTGCTAAAATGTGTTTGGCGTAGGGCTGCTAACCAGATGGTGGGCCCTATGTGACTCAGTATATTTCTTTTCTAATCAATTCTAATGCAAGAAATTGCAATTTTATGGAACTGATCTTACGTATTCTCCGCAATAATAAGGTGGTCTTTAGTATTCGTTGAAAAAATATTGGGAATTATTTTAATAAATAAATTATAAAATTTCTTCCAAAGATGCATGTTGCAAATTTGCAGTATTTCGTGCAATTCTTTATTTTTCATTGTCCTCTAATGAGTAATTTGGTACACATTGTTGCAATGTTCGATTTTATTTATATCTCTGAATCGTTCTAAATTGTAGCCTTGGAGAAGCGTTAATTTATTCCAATTTGCTTCTCTCTGTAGTGTGTGTGTGTGTGGTTTTGCTTTTGATGTAGTCGTCATATTGGTTGTTATTACAATAATGTTATGGTCCGATATTACTTTGGGAGTTATATCTTAAAATTTCATTAGTTAAATAGCTATTATTCGTAAAACTAGATGTAGGCAGTTATTTTTCCTGGTATTTTATTATGTTATTTCTTGGGTTAACATAAATTCGTCCTTTAGAGGCATCGGCATTCTTGCCTACTCATCTCATGATCTTCCCTTGTGCCTCCCTTGTCTTTATATATATAATTATATTATATATATATATATATATATATATTAATATATATATATATATATATATATAATATATATATATATATATATATATATATATATATATATTATATATATATATATATATATATATATATATATATATATATATATATATATAAATATATATATATATATATATATATATATAAAATATATATATATATATTATATATATATAATATATATATGTGAATAGAAACGACGTAAATAAGGAGCGTCTCTGCACACGGGTGGTGCAAAAGTCTGGACCCATTGGCGGTTTATATGGAAAAAAAGTGTGGCCTGCAGGAAGTTTATTATGAAATGAAATTTAATTAACCATACACCAGTGACTAAATTATGTTAAATTTAACGTTCTAGTTCAGAATTACAATAAGTGTTCGAATTGATGTCCATCTTCTTCCAAACACTTTTCTACTCGGTTGACACAAGACCTTTGCACATTTGTAAGCATAGTAATATTCGTTCTTATGGCTTCAATTTCTGTTGTGAACTTGTGATGTTATCCTTTAGCGCTTGCATTGTTCTTGGTTTGTTAACGTAAACCACTGATTATAAAAATCGAAAGATATTTTTTATATAGTAAATTGCCTATGGGTCCAGACTTTTGCACCACCCTGTATATATGTGTGTGTGTGTGTGTGTGTGTGTGTGTGTGTGTGTGTATGTGATCTACCCTGTGAGCAGTCCAACATGTTCTCAGACATATACTTCTCCCTCCATTCCTCACTGCACATACTGTACGTACATCTTACACATTACACAATCTTTTCAAAATTAAGAAAAAGGCAGTCTTCAAGAGCCTCCCACTTCTGGCTCTCCCACTGCCGATATCGGGAACGCAGACTCGGGCAGCGGTGCTGGTTCTGCTACTACCCATTCGGGCAACATAAGCTTCTGCAACATTCGTGGCCTTTCCTCAAATTTCCATTCTGTTGAATACCATCTCTCTTCCTCTAAACCTGGTCTTCTCTTCCTCACTGAAACTTAGGTGTCTGGGACGACTGACAGCAACCCCTTTTCTGTACCCTTCTACTTTCTTTAATCACAATTTCATTCCAAAGGTGGGTGTTGCTTAAATGTACGCAACGACTTAACTTGCTCCCGTATTCCGAAGCTGAATCTTCCGGATTCTGCACCCTCTGCTAAATACTAATTACATCTGCGGTGTTTACCTTTCTCCTAATTATAATTACTATCCAAAACTCTTTGACTACCTCACTTCCAAAGTGGAATACATTCTATCCTATTCTCCTTTCGCTGAAATCTCCATTTTAGGATATTTCAACGTTTACCACCACCTTTGGCTTTCCTCCCATTTCACTGATTTCCCTGGTGAACTAGCTTACCGCTTCTCTAGCCTGAAAGACTTAGAGCAGAGTGTATAGTACCCTACTCGTATCCCCGATCGCCTTGAAGATAGGCTCAACATTCTGGATTTATTTCTAACCTCTCATCCTCCTTGTTCTGTAAAACATTTTTCTTCGTTGACCGTTGGGCTCCTCCGACCACAATTTTATATCTGTTTCCTGTCCTATCGCTCCAGTTCGGCCTTTGGATCCTCCCGAGAGGAGGCCCTTGGGCAGTACCTCACTGGTTTCCCGTGGAATGATTACTGCTTCTGTGGCCGGGGCCCATTCGAGTGTGCTGAGTGTATTACGGAGGTGATCCTTTTGGGCATGTGGGAGTACATTCCATATTCTTTTCCTACTACTACTTCTTCTACTACTACTACTACTACTAATGCAAAAAACCCTTGGTTTAACTTTGCTTATTATAATGCTATCTGCAACAGAGAGGAAGCTTTCAGAAGGTACTGTCGCCATCCAACACCTGACTCTCTCTCAGCTTATATTTCTGCCCGGAATCGTGCAAAATCTGTTCTTCGATTCGCCAAAAATTCCTTCATTAGGCAAAAATGTGAAAATCTATCTAATTCTAATTCTTCTTGCTCTTTCTGGCATCTAGCTAAGAACCTCTCCAACAACTTTACTTCCTCTTCTTTCCCTCTTCCATTCCGATGGCTCAGTTGCTATCTCTTCACTCAAACTTTCGCCTCCAACTCAACCCTCAACGATTCCAGTGCTGTTCCTCTACCTCCTCCTCCCTCTGACTTAATTATCTCTGAAATTAAAATCTCTTCCAAAGATGTTTTTTTTGCCCTACCTGGGCTCAACTCCAGGAAGGCGTACGGTGCTGATGGTGCTCCTCCTATTGTTCTCAAGAACTGTGCTTCTGTGCTACCACGCTTGGTCATCCTCCTTTCTGATTTCGATGAGATTTTGCTATTACGCTAGACACATCAAAAACATTTGATAGAGTTTGGTATGAATCATTAATTTCAAAACTGCCCTCCTTCGGTTTCTATCCTTTTATCTGTGCCTTCATCTCTGATTTCCATTCTGGCTGATCTATAGCTGTGGTTGTAGATGGCTACTGTTCTTTTCTTAAAGCTATTAATTAATTGGTGTTCCTCAGGGTTCTGTCCTGTCACCCATTGTCTTCCTTTTATTTATTAATGATCTATTACCACGCTTCTCAAACTAGGGGTCGCGTAAATATTATTGGGGGTCGCAGAAACATTTGAAAATATTATTTTGTTCATAAATATACAGTGTTAGTACCTATTGCTTTTATGACATTGAGTGAAGAGTCGCGAAAAAATTTGTCTGATCCAAAGGGGTCGCAAGTGAAAAAAGTTTGAGAAGCCCTGATCTATTAAGTCGCATTTTCTCTCCTATCCACTCATTTGCCGATGATTACACCCTTCACTTCTTCACCCACTTCACAAAGCGTCCCTCTCAACAATCATTCCAAGCTTCACTTCAGACGGCTATGGCGCACCTGACTGACCTCTGCTCTTTCTACTATCTCTGACTGGGGCAGAGAAAACTTTGTGGCTCTCAATGCCTTAAAAACACAGTTCTTTCATCTGTCTACACGACCATCCCCTTACCTTCAACAGTACACAACTCAATCCTTCTTCTTCACTTAACATCCCTCGAGTATTTTCCATATGTATGTTAAAGGAAAATGAAACCAAAGAACAACAGACAGGCTAGCCTCTACGAGGCTCAACATCTGTGTATCGCTCACGTCTTCATTCCAAGGAGTGGAGTTTTAGGGTTTTGTAGTCGAAACCAGTAGTCTTCTCATATATATATAATATATATATATATATATATATATATATATATATATATATACAGAGCCTATCAGAGGGAGGCTAGGAGGGCCATTTGGCCTGGGCCTCAAGCTTAAGGGGGGGGCCTCAAATTTAGGAACTTTCAGGTTTGAATATAATGTTTTGCAGTGATAGTAATAATTGGGTTTAGCTATGGGCCTCAAAAGCTGGAAGTGGCCCGGGCCTCTCTGAACCTCTGAGAGGGCCTGTATATATATATAAGTATATCCTTGTCTTTTATGTTTAAGAAATGGAAATTAAGAACGTCACAGTATAATATTGGGAGTTGGGGAGTTCAATATTTCAAGTTTCTGATCTCTAATTTTGCAGTGGAGTGTTAGGAGGTATATGTATATAATAATAATAATAATATATATATATATTATATAATATATATATATATATATATATATATATATATATATATATATATATATATATGGGATGAATTTCACAATTAAACACGTGAAATGAATGAATGATGCAAACCCACAAGGAAAAACAAAAACGATTTCAAGGCCTTTCGTGTATTCAGAGCTACACCTCGTCATTCCTGACGAGGTGTAGCTCTGAATCATATATATATATATATATATATATATATATATATATATACGATTGGTATCACGTTTAATTTCTAATATTTGATGCCAAAAGTTATATTTATATCATGTAAAATGCAAACACACATTTTTAGATTTTTTCTTGGCGCTCCGTCCTCATATAGATGTGAATTTTGTGTATGCGTCGATACCCTTTTTTAGCGCAACCGGTGATTCCCATTTGCTCTTTAAGGCACTGGGTATGCATGGTTCGCAACTCGTATAACTGATAATGGCTCTCTTAATCAGAGTGAAATCAGGCATCAAAATTCATTCGGGGTTTCTCGCACCTTTTATCTTGTTTACCTTCGGACAAAATGAAGGTTGCTCAAATAAGCAGTCTCAGAAGAAGTGTGTCACTTCTGTACTTTAAATAATAATAATAATAATTATCATTATCATCATCATTATTAATTTTTATTATTATTATTATTATTATTAAAATAATATATATATATATGTAATAGCTTATAAATTTGATAAAATTAATTAAATTGCAATAATTTCCGATCTCTAATTTTAGCAAATTACGTTAGCAAATTTCGTCATCAATACCGTTAGAAGGGTATACAGTCGGATGTAGTTACAGTGTCTTTTTCCGGCCTGACACGTAAAAGTATTGTGTTTACCTCGTACAGAACGGAAAATTGAGGTGGATAACAGTGTATATATGTATGTGTGTGTACATACATACATACTTACGTTACAGGTAGAATTAATTACGAAGAAAATGAATGGACGTAACCTATGGAGATCCGGGGATAAAAACGTCACTGTTTGCACAATACTTAGATTCCAAAATGGAAGAATGAATTTGCAGTTTGTGGTTCGGCATTTCCATTTCTTAGAGAATTTAAAGTAGACGATTTCTCACAAGGGAAGAAGAAATATCTTTTACATTATTTTGTTATTTCATGGCCGATGACATAAATTCGAAATTTTCGGTTATTTCCTACAGGGTGTCGCAAAACTAACACATGACTAAATTGAAAAAAAAAAAAAAAAAATTCTTGACTATTAGGCTTATAGCAATCAGTTACGCCATGTTGTAAAGCTTGGTTTCCTTTTCGGGGCGACGTCGTGGCCAATAATGTAATACCACTTCCGTCGATTAGCGAAGTTAAGCGACATTGAATCTGGTTAGTAGTTCGATGGGGTATCTATCGTCCTCTGTGCCCAGATTATGTAGTGACCCGTTGTTCGGATTCCACGTATAGCCGTAGATTCTCTCCTTCATATGACCTTAAGCGTTGCGAAGTTGGTTAAACAGCCTCATCGAACATTTCCTCTTTCGAGTGGTATACTGGACATCTCACCATACGTTGATATCTTCTTCTTTTTAACAAATAATTACAAGATTGTGATAAAATATCTGGGAAAAGCCAGTTGGAGACAAGAGAGTGTTCAATACACTTACCGCCAGAGCAAAGAAGCGATGTTAAAAACATTTGAAAAGTTATAACTTAACTGAAAATTTCTTTAATATCTCATCTTGCAACATGTATTGGAAGTGTCCACCACCATTCCTTTGAATGCACAGGTGAATATGTCGATGCAAATTCGTTCTCATACGTTATAGAGCAGGGGCGCCCAACATGTCGACTGCGGGAGACCGGTCGCCCAAAAAATAATGTTGTTACCCACTAGAATCTTGACAAACCAGAGATACAGTGACAATAGATAACACCTTCCCCTACACACACACACACACACACATATATATATATATATATATATATATATATATATATATATATATTCGCATGGGCAGGCGGGGAGCAGTTCTCCCAGCCATTCATTCTTCTATTAGTTGGTAGATCAATAGGTACTATAAAAATCCCCAAAATGAGGCAAGATGCTGCAGAAGGGTCGAACACAAGTCGATGTTGAACATTTGTTAACAAAAAAAAATTAAAGAGACAAACTGAAACTCTAAAATATGGTGAAATCACCAAATAATAATAATGAAAAAGAGACGCCATTAACGAAAAACATAATTGAGATCGCCTGCAATTAGTACACGAAGGGACAATGTAAGTACAGAGATGGACAGTGAATTTATGTGCCTCCAACTCTACGGAAATTTTATTACATAAATGGTAAATGTATACTGGGAAGCAGTTATCGTACAAGTTCCACTACCTCGTTATGCACAAAATGTATGCAAGATGGGGAAGGTTGATGAAAATACGGGCGAAAATGTCTTCATCAACATTTTCAAATAAACTCCGCAGTCGAGCACCCAAAAATGGATGCGAGATCACCGACAAACAACGTAATGATTTTTTTGAGATGTTACTAACACGATATAATTATTAAATATTATTCAACAAATACAACAACAGTCGACACATATAAGAATTCCCAAGACGAACATAATAAAGGGAAATTACACACGATATCGGGACAGTATCGATCAAAACAGATAAAAAGTATCGAAAAGTTCTTTGATGAACGATCACAAGACAACGAAACATGCTCTACTGAGGGGTAACGAACCTGAAATACAGAAGGATGAAAATGAGAATGAAAAAATAAAAATTATCCTAGCTAATATACTGGACTTAAACCCAAATCATTCTACAAATGAAGAACTTATGAAAGAAAGAGGCCAGCAGACTTTGCATGCCTCACTGAAACACATTTGAAAATGTGAAAACTGAGCGTATTTTTTTGGTAAAAAGAAATACAAATTGAAACTCTGATAGACTTCAATCCAATAGAACAACAAGACGAAAAGGGTGGGGCACGGGAACCAAGTGTTTTTGGAATAATCAGGAAAATGATATTTATTTTTGTAAAGAAAATATATTGGTAGAACAACATTCGTAAGAACATAGCATTTCATGTCATAATAATCATGTACCGAAAATTATATCTGGCATATGATGTCCTTGGCCGTCGACGCATTGTTGAAGGCGTTTACGAAAATTGGCCTCCACTCTTCCCAGCAGGTCTCTGTTGATTTGGATGATTTGTTGACGGATCGCTTCCTTCAATGCATCTAATGTACGGGGCTTGTCCTCGTAGACACGTGACTTGAGGTACCCCCATAGAAAGAAGTCACATGTGGACAAGTCAGGGGACCGAGGGGGCCATGCAATGTCACCAAATCTCGAAATGAGATGGTTGGGAAACAGGGGGCGAAGAACAGCCATTGACGCTCTGGCGGTGTGTGGCGTGGCCCCATCTTGCTGAAACCACAAATGTCGACGAGCAATACGCCTTCTTCGTAACTCAGGGATGAAAAAGGTGTTCACCATCTCAATGTAACGCCCAGATGTTATGGTAACGGTAACCCCATTTTGTTCGAAGAAATAGGGACCGATGACGCCAAACTTTCCCACCGCGCACCAAACTGTAACCTTAGGGCTATGCAACGGTTTTTCATGGAGTTGTCGCGGATTTTCAGCAGCCAATACCGACAGTTTGATTGTTGACGGCCCCATTAAGGTGGAAATGGGCTTCATCACTCATTACCACCATCATGTTTTCATTCTGCTCATAAAGTGCAAGCATTTCCTGTGCAAATTCAGTCGTTGGGGGCAATCGTTTACATTCAATTCCTGCACCATCGCTAACTTGTATGGGTGAAAATGTAATTCTTCATGCAAAATCCGTCTAACAGTACGATTGCTGATTCCGAGTGCAGCTGAATGTCTCCGAGCAGAGCGGCCTGGGCTTTGCAACATCGCTTGTCTGACCCTTTCAACGTTCTCTGGAGTACGCACAGTGCGTTGCGGCCCCTTCGGTTTTGTTTTCATTATTGAGCCTCCTGTTCGAAGATTGTTAACCCAACGTAAGATTGTGTCACGAGCGGGAACAGAGTCATTTCGATGAATGTTGAATCTGCGGCGGCGAAACGCACGCTGAACTGCTGTCACTGACTCGCCACTCCTAACAAAATGATCATACGCGAACATGCGGTGTTCTAACGTCCACTGCTCCATGATGGCACCTGAAAGATAAAGGTGAGTGTTAGTTAAAGTTAAATGCTATGAACCCAGGAATGGAATGCTACCTACCGCACGCCCCTCCCATTCCTAATGGCCGATTACTAGCTATTCAAAAAACACTTGATTCCCGTGCCCCACCCTATATATATGGCAGAAGTGATAATAAGTAATTCAAACAACTGCGTATAACTATTAGTAGCAAAAGTTAAAAAGTTATGCATGATGCTTATAGTAATATACAACTCCGGACCAAAAAAATAGAATACTGTTTCAAATGCGCTCATGACTTGATAATACCTTTAAGTTATACACCTTTATGAGGAATGTCGAGTATCCGTGACGTCATTATGATTAAAAGACACCTCTGTGTACCAGTTTTGACAAAAATTAAAATATAGTAAAAACCTTATTAAATACAGAAAAGTTAACGCATAGCGACATACGAAAATATAGAATATCTTGTCAGATGTTACAAAAATATAGAATAAATTCATTATATATTCAACCTCTGTCAAAGAATTTTTAACTCTGCGTCTTAGTATTTAGTTGGTCCACCCTTAGTCCTGATTACGGACTCCAATCGACGTGGTATCGAGTCGACAAGCATCTTGCATTCTTCTGTAGTTATCGGTTGCCAGGTTGTTATCATTGATAACAACTTATCAACTTATCAAATACCTCTTCAGTTCACTAAGTGTTCCTAGTTTACGCTTTTGGACCTTCTGCTTAGCAATATTCTAAAGAAGATTTTCTATCGAATTAAGATCGGGAGAATTAGCTGGCCATGGTAGTACTTCAATTTCATGAACATCAAACCACGCAGGTGTTGTACGAATCGCATGAGCTGGAGCCAGGTCAGGTTGAAAAGTAAATGGTTCGTCTCCATACAGCTGCTCCGCAGACTCCAGCATGAATTATTCTAAGATTTCTTGATAAACGTGACCATTGTCGTTGTAGTCCAAGGAATAGCATCGTCAGAATCGAATGCTTCCCACCACAAGGAGCAGTTCCATTACTATTCATAATCATGCTAGAGAATGTAGTTAATGAAATAACCAATAACAGTACAGAAACACCTTTTGGTGATGATACAATAATTAACAGAAAAATAAGAAACTCAGGTGATATAGAATCTTTACAAAGACATAGCATATGTAGATGATCAGAAAACAACAATATGAAATTTAACACCGAGAAATTTCAACTCTTGAAATACGAAAAAAGCGAGGAACTACTCGTATATGAAATCTATGGACATTGGACAGGTATACTCCAAATGAAGAGAAAATTCAGAAAAATTGAGAAGCAAAAGATTTAGGAGCTATAATAACTGACGATGCCAAATTGAAAAAAAAAAAACGACAGCAAAAACAAAGCAAAAATAATAACTAAACAAATACTGAGAACTTTTAAAACAAGGGACATGACTGTACTGATTCTTTTACTGAAAATACTGATCATACCAAAACTGGAATATTGCTGTCTTAACATCCCCATACAAAAAAAAGAACGCGCATTAGTCAGTCAGAAGGGGTTCAGAGAAATTTTACAGCCAAGATCAGTAAGATCAATGAATGCAAAGTAAGAACTCAATTACTGGAATAGATTATGTAAATGAAAACTATATTCCTCCGAAAGAAGAAGAAGAAGAAGAAGAGAGAGGTACACCGTAATTTACATATGAAAAATAACAGAGAAACTAGTTCCTACTCTCGAACTGAACCCTATAACCATTCAAACAACACTGTAAAATAGGAAAGGAAGAATGTGTCGTGTTCCCAAACAAGGCTACACAAGGAACATCCTCAACTCTGAAGGTAAATAGATTTGTCGTGAGAGAGCTAAAAGTATTTAACCAGTTTCCCAAGAATTTTTTGAGCATGAATGGTGTTCATGCGGAAGTCTTCAAACGAAGACTAGACTCCTGCCTCAGGACAATCCCAGATGCGCCGGGTGTACCTGGCTATGTGGAATGGAGAGCTCAAGAAAGCAACTCTCTCCTTTACCAAACCAGTTCTAGAAGTAAGGCACGAGCCTGACCTCCGTGTTGTGAGGAATTCAAAAATAGTAATAGTTATAATATATATATATATATATATATATATATATATATATATATATATATATATATATATATATATATATATATATATATATAATATACTGTAGCTTTGTCATTATCATATATATATATATATATATATATATATATAGAGAGAGAGAGAGAGAGAGAGAGAGAGAGAGAGAGAGATGATAATGCCCGTAGCTCAGTGGGTAACACTGTTTCCCCATTAAGGAAGTGAAGACACTACTGTCAGGGGTTCGACTGCCGATGATGTTACTAATAATAAATAATACAGAAGTTAGCTTAAGAGTTATATATGTTGGGGTAAATGTGATAAATTTGTAATTATGCATAATTACCGGTAATTATGCATAATTGAAAATATCATGACTTAACCTAACCAATTGTCAAGGGCGTACAGTTGACCTAACCGGGCATTCAATTGACCTAACCTGGCATTCAATTCAATTGACCTAACAGGGCATTCAATTGACCTAACTGGGCATGAATTTATAACGAAAGATTGATGTGATAAACCAATAAACCAATCTTTCGTTATAAATTAATGCCCAGTTAGGTCAATTGAATGCCCTGTTAGGTCAATTGAATTGAATGCCAGGTTAGGTCAATTGAATGCCCGGTTAGGTCAACTGTACGCCCTTGACAATTGGTTAGGTTAAGTCATGATATTTTCGTTAGTTTGAAATTATGCATAATTACCGGTAATTATGCATAATTACCAATTTAGCACATTTACCCCAACATATATATATAAGTCGGAAGGCAAAGACCAACTGAACAAAAGTAATAGTTTTGACCCCGCTATTGAAAAGTTTGAGCACCTCTGCTTTTAGTCTGTCTTTTATGCTCCTCATGCACGTGGCGATATTGATCTTTTAAACGTAATGGGTCCTTTAGGCTATTTTCGCAACTCTACCTTTGAAGTATCCTCAGAGAAGGAAATTGGTGGTAATAATTTGTGGATTGAGGAGGTCACCAGTCTTTGGTGGTGAGTCGATCGCCAAAATATTCACGAGGCACTGCCATCGTTTTCCATCAGTGTTCGGGCCTTACCACTGTTTTGTTGAAACCAAGCGCCCCACTCGTAATTTTCCAAATGAACTATAGATTGCTGGATTAAGTTTAGGTATCGTACAACGTTTATCGTCTCGTTAAACAAAAAATAAAATGTGGTGAAATGTCCTGTATACCACTGGAAAGAGGGGGAACCATCAAACTTTATTAAAAGCAGGCTTATGAATTTCTAAATTTAGACGTGCGTAATTTTTGAGACACCCTAAATGCGTGTTAACTGATCATTTGTGAAAGTGTTTTAATATTTGTTTATTGAAACCTTGATTTTACATCATTCCCACCAAAAGGAAATGAAATTCAACCCTTTTATATCACTCTTGAGATTTCCTATTTATCACTTAAATAGGAAATGTTACGAGAACAGTTTTCTTTAGTTATTTATTTAGCTAAAGTTAAGCCGCAGTTCTCGAATCTTTTGCGAAGTTAACACAATTAAGACGGTAAAGTTCATGGAGTTGTATGACGTAAGGCCTAAATGCATGACCACCTAAACACTGGGAATAAATATTTCACTTATATAGTTGTCAACGATCTATTACACTTCATTTTATTTGCTACACTTTTTTGGGTGGGGGCCTACGTCATAGCCAGTGGCGTAACACCGTTTCCCATTGATCAGCGAAGCTGAGCGTCATTGGGTCTGATGGGAGACTATGTAAAGCTGTAGTTCCCCTCTGTCATATGACCTTAGATGTTGCGAAGGTTAAACTACCCCATCGTTACATTTTACTACATTTCTGCACCTTTTTTTTTTTTCAGAGAAATAAAACGAAACAAAAGAAGTTGAAAGGTTACCACCTTGCAGGACATCTTAATATAAGACGCAATTGTCAATCTATATCTGAAATGTTGTGAATTCAATTTCGGCTTAAACCGACTTTGTAACAGTATAAATTCAATAATTTAGAGTTAAGTCAGTCTTCTGGCTTTCACACTACTTTAGTAAACATACTTATGGCATACAGAAGCTAAGGCCACATGAAATTATCGTCGTAAGAATAGTGGTCTCATAACAGACCTGAGACCTTAAGGGATGAAAAATGTTAGGTTTATTTGGTCTGCGCCTCAAACAAACAGAAAGCATAAATTAAGAGAGTGATCCTATGTTTATTATAGGTTTTGTCTTAGACCGATCGTTTTCAGAATATTCGTGTAAGGTATAGTACAATAGTACATACTTGTACACATGTACAGTATGACTGTAATTATTTTTCAAGAATTCCTTTCATACGCACATCGATTCAGATATAAAGGTTAAATAAACATAAATGAGAAAAATATCAGCAAACGCCAAACATTGTTCAGAAGAAAGAATTGCAGAGATATATAGGCCCTATATACAGAGTGTTCACAAAGTCCCTTTGCAGTGAAATTACAGCATATCTGTATGTTGCCCTTGTTTTTTATGCAAAAGGACTTTGTGGTCACCCTGTACTGTTTTATGTCACGTGTAATATAGTTTATGACAAAGAATATTTCTAAAAATGTAAATAATTATTTAATTTTGATTAAAGATAACTATTATTTAGATAAAAGACCTTGTTTAGACTTGTTGTAAGTCGAGTAAGTAGCTTTTCTTATTTATTACATGCCAGTACATATAATTATCCCACAAATTCATCTTACTCCAACATATGATGTTTACCTTTAATTTCCTGAGAAAAGGTTTCTGTTTTGTTTTTCCAAACAATTTTTTTTGTTTTGGTAAACAAGTTTTGTTTACCTGAATACTTTCTGCATGAACAGTAGTATAAAAAGAAGGATGATTATTCTAGAATAGCGAGTCGTAAACAAGTTTTTCAATCTCCAACTAAAAACATGATTTCAGGCACCTTTTTTTTTTTTGTACCCCCTTTTAATCGCATTGATCTCGCAAATACATTTCTCGAAGGATCAAAAATCATTAAGATCAGATTTGTTTTTTATTCTTTAATTAAATAAAGAATATAAAAATAAACCTATTTTCCATCAACCTTTCAATTTAGGCCAAGCTTAGACTTACATTTTAATTTATCTCTCTTTAGCCCAACCTTCACTTTCATCTGGATTCTAGGAGATACTCGACATGCAGATAATTCAAGGAATTGGGTGTGACCCTGTATTAGATTAGTGACCTGACCACTCGTTCTCTATAAGTCTTCTCAAAGAAGAGGCCAAAATCCATCTATACCTTCACGCGGTTAGAGTATACAAAATACTCACTCGTTAGACTGACCTATATACAAGGTACCTCTAATTTATAACATCTCAGATGTTATGGATTACGATTAAAGTCCTATAATTGGTTGAAATTTATGTACTCGTATGTTTAATAATAAAGATTCTCGCCTTCAATGGCAGAGATTATGTTTATTTTCATTTATTGCTTATCAGTTGATAATTAATTATATGTTCAATGCACACCTCATTCACATAAATTCACGTTATACCTAGAATTCTTTTAAAACATCTCCACTTTCTCTCTTTTATATATATATATATATATATATATATATAATTTTTTAAGAATTGTTGTGTCTTGGATTCAATTCTACAGTTATGTAGTTTCGAACGAAATAAATACAATGGTCTCTCTCTCTCTCTCTCTCTATCTCATATATATATATACACACACACACATATATATATATATATATACTCGTATAACCTTGGTTTTGCTTCCGCCTGAATTGTTCATTCTGACGAAGGTCAAGCTTGCCACTCCACCTTAGACCTACAGTTTAACGTGGAATCCGAACCACGCCTTACCAGCAGCCCAGCGTCTTAACCACGAGGCTACCCAGGGTACCCATTTATCTACCAACCACTTTCTTTATTGTGTGCTACGTCCTAGCCAATGTCGTAACACCGCTTCCCGTTGATCAGCGAAGTTAAGCGACATTGGGTCTGGGTAGTAGTTGGATGGGAGACCGTCCTACGTGTTCAGATTATGTAGCGATCCGTGTTTCGGATCCCACGTAAAGCTATAGGTTCCCTCCGTCATATGACCTTGGATGTTGCGAAGGAGGTTAAACAACCCCAATCGTTATTATTATTGTGTGGACAGATGAACAGCTGGGTTTGCTGTGCGTCGCCTGCCGTCACCGGGTCTCGATCCCGTGGCCGATGGATACGTAGTCAGCGACGTTAACCACTACACTACCGAGGCGCATCTTTCTCTCTCTCTCTTTCTCTCTCTCTGAAGACAGTAAAGAATTTGCATAAAAACATTTAAAAACAAGTTTTTATTATCTCGGTTTTCGTCAAACACTTCATCAATAGAATTTTGTTGAACCAAAAAAAAAAAAAATCCAAAATTGAAAATTCATCTTTCGTAAGCGAAAATATTTTTTATTTTTTTATCTGGTTAACTTCATTGTATTTATTTCGTTCGGGAATAAGTAACTGTAAAATTGAACCCCAAGAAACAACATTTCTTAAAAAGTTACTTTTGAATACTTAAAAATGAAATTACAAATTCAGCTCCCTATTAGCCAGGTTTTATAGCTTTTTAGAGCTCGCTTGGGATCCTTTGAACGTTGCCTACATCGCCAAATGAGTCATGAACAAACTCTTTGCATAGCAAACAGATCCTTGACCGAATCTTGTTCAAACTGTTACGTGAGCTTCATCATGTTTAAAGAGTGTTGTTGTCCCTAATTACTTCATTGTCTCGCTTCAATTATTATACTTATTTGGGTATCCTGCATGGAAATTATCCCCTTTTGTTTTGTATGCTGCTATGATGATGATGATGATGATGAAGAACCCCTTACCCTGGTCTTTCATTCCCCTTTTTTGAAGAGGTTATGGTTACGGATGATTCAAAGTGCCTTCACGAGTTCATTGACTGTCGGTATGAATTATATTCAAATAGTCTAATTTGATTGCTGTTCGCTTTGCATACGGAGTCAATATGTATTAGAAATTACATTTTCGAAGCGCAATGGCGTCTATATATAGGTTCTGTTGTATCAAATTAGATGCATTTTTGTTTCTCAGTATAATGTATTCAGAATATATTCTAGGTTTAAAATGAGTATGTTTCAACATTTCAACTGAGTTTTATCGAATTTAACAAGGTAGTTTCATCGCAATTTGGTTAAATAAAACATTTTTCTATATGATGAACTATAAAAGAATTTAATTCATTGTTAACATTTGTTAAAAAAAAAAAGAACTTACAACAGCGAATTGTTAATTCATAAAAAATTTTCATACGTTACTTGAAGACCTTAATTTTTTTTACTTGAACACCGACAACAGAATCTTGAGATCGAAACTGAAGTGTACTATTTTTACTTTGGTTTCTGACTCCGATAACTATTACGGATGAATTATGTAGTATTTCTTGCGTGTTAGAAGATAAGAGCCAAATTATAATTTCCTTTGAAAAACAACTCGAGTAAAGTTAGCTTACATTCAATTTCTCTCCTGGAAAACAATGTCGATATTGTATAAATTGTGCACGCTCGGTTATGTTTATGTTATGTTCATTTAAAATGGTTGGTTGATTGGTTCACTTGTTATATAAAGGCTCAAATTTCGCTCCTCAAAAGCTATTTACTTCTTTTATATTACTGGTTATTTACGTAGGATTTAATAATAAAACGATGAATTCTAACGTCTTAAAGTCTCAAATTTTTTGGCTGTTCTAAAACCATCTTGAAAAAAATTAAATTTTAGTTGATAATCAGTTTTTATTATTAATGTAATTGTTATTTTAAAGTGAATATTTTAAAGAGGATTACGCCTGCGGCGCGCGGACACACACACACACACACACACACACACACACAAATATATATATTATATGAACAAATGAACAAAGAGAAATCGAATTAACTTTATACATAAAATGTTAATATAGATATGAAGATGGTATGATATACTGTAGAATGTAGAAAGTGTCGAGATAAAGGGTATGACGATAAATAATTCTGTAAGATATAAAACTCTTATTACATAGAATGTAAGATGAAGGCACGCAGACATCCCTCACATGTAGCCAATTCGTAATATTTTATGGTAGAATAATCGCATAGTTCAGATTCCTTTTGAATTAACCTGCTACTAAAGCGGATGCAGCCGTCTTCATTCAGGTCTGTGAAGTACACGATTTTACAGGTATTTTACAGGTATACAGTTCACTTAATAAACATGTTAAGTATGAAGGGAAATATGTTAAATATTAACAACTTTTTTAACCGCATTATTCAGAAGATAAGACAATTTGCTTCGTTTACATTTTAGTACCGAGATTCCGTATATATATATATATATATATATATATATATATATATATATATATATATATATAAAAGAGAGTAAAAGCTCAAATATCAGACCTTGAAAATAATGTTTGTTGGGAGAAATATTTGCTGCTCGACTCCTCTCTCTCTCTCTCTCTCTTCGTTGTGGAGCTCTGAAGGAGATTAATTTACGGCTGACAATCTTCCATGTCTGGCTATCTGAACATCAATTTTTTCTCCGTATTTATTCGAACCATCTTTGTCACCTGGGATTCCAAACCATCAAGAAAACCGTCCACCCAGCTTTATCCATTAGAAGAATGAGGAAGATGTAAGCTCCGTATGCTACGATCTTATAGTACTTTCCAATGATATTTGGCAGAGGCGACATTCTTAGTTGAAAAACATGGCCGCAATATCATGGTTTATTTGCGATATTAAAGAGATAATTATACAAAAGTTGTAAATAAATTCTATATCTAAAAACGGGTTTATTAACATAAATATTTCAGTTAATTAAAAAAATTAATTTATAATTACGCGAAACCTGATTATAAATACCATTAATTTATTAATTATTAATTAAATCTATAAATTTATCCTAATATTTTAGTTTAATTAATAACATTACAATTTCTCAAAAGAGAGCTTTTATTATAAACATTCAGTCCTGGAACGCTTCAATTCGAGACGGTTTCCTAAATAGGACCCATAAAATGAGATAATTTTAGCGTTAATTTAACTAATAAAAATGTTCAACTCTCCTTAAATGGTAATCATAACTTGTAATAAATTGTAATAAAGGAATTTTTCTGTTAAATCTGATATTTACCTTTTTTTTTTATTCAATTATATTTCAGTAAGAAATAATTGATATTAAGACTGGATTATTTTGATATCATAATGAAGACTTTACCCAATTTTTATATAGTGAAGCCATTTAATGAAGCCTCGGAATTTTAGTAAAGGTAAACAAGACATTAATTTCAGTTTAACAGAACTTAATGTTAAAAATTCACCTATTTTAGGCCAAATACACAAACAGAAAATAATATTTAAGCGATTTCAGATTGAATTTCAAAGCAAACTCTGCTGTTAAAGGATGCGAGTCATAAAGGCTGTATTAATCTTTTGAAAGAGAAAGGAGGTCGCAAAAGGTCCACTTATTATGTAGAGAAGGTCACCAACTATCATGGCGCCGGTTCAAATCAATCGTGGCGCCAATGCCTCCCTCACAAACTCTCTCATTGGCATTTATAATGAGTTTAACACGGGGGTAACTTGAGGATTAATAGAGAACATTATTGATCTGTGCTAGTTATGTTGCCCACTCCATCTGATTAGCTTCTCACAACTCACCTCACGGACACTTTTATATATATATATATATATATATATCGTTAAACGACGCGAACTGACAAGAAAAATCTTAGAAAAAAATTGGCCTTTCGTCAATTATCTTAAATACAAATTTTTTTTAAAGTAAATTGGATTAATTATACTTATTTTTTAAGATAATTAACAATTAACATTCGTACGAAACTTATAAAAGAAAATTTACAATTATCTTAATTAATAATTTTAAAAATATATATTTTTAATTCTTTTCGCCAGTCAAAAAATTTGAAAATATTTTAATCCAAAAATTTTATTTATTAATATTTTTTATGTTCATTTTATTTATTTATTTATTTATTTATTATTATTATTATTATTATTATTATTATATATTATTATTATATTATTTCGTTTCTGAAAAACAAACTATTTTTTTCCTCTCTCTCTCTCTCTCTCTCTCCTCTCTCTCTCTCTCTCTCTCTATATATATATATATATATATATTTATATATATATATATATATATCTTAGGAAGTGTGTTTTGTTCACATGTGAATGCTACAAAGCAAGATTTGGAATATTTTCTTTAAATTTTTTGGAATTTGATCATAAATCTGTTGTCATCGTCAGTGGTATTTGTCAGCAGTAATTCTCTAATAGATGTATTCCAAATGTTGATCTTCTTTTTCTTCTTCTTCTTCTTAAAGATATACACGTAATCCTTCAATGTTTGAACAACAGTTACGCTTCAATGTTACTTACAACAGACACCATTGATGAAGGTAAAAGAAATATCCCCGAAACGTTTGATATTATTATTATTATTATTATTATTATTAAATGTAGTAGTAGTAGTAGTAGTAGTAGTAGTAGCAGTAGTAATGAGCAACGCGAAAAAACATTTTATTAAGATTTATTTTCATTTGCGAACAGAAATGAATTTTTGTATCATTTACAGCGAATTAAAGAGGTTTGAAAAATTTGGTGCCAAAATAGCAGTTTTTTGTTTTTTTTGGCAGCACTATGCGGCATTGCCTCGCAAGAAGTTCCGTTACGTCAATCCGTCATGGGAGAAACAGATTTTTAATATACGAATAGAATCGCAACGTTGTTTTTAATAAGATCGGATCATTTTTCAGTTTTTTAGTACAGTATCGTCATTTTTAAACTGTGTTACATAAATTTTAAGGTGTAACTGACCTTCATTTCTACGATAACAGTGTGGTGTGTGTATATAGTTTGCTTAAGTTTCTCTGTATGAGGACTTCGTTCAGTGAGTGTATACACATACACACACACACACACACACACACGCTAAAACGTGACAGAAGATATTTCCACATAACATTATCATATGTATAATAACATTAGAATGGTTGTTCAAAATGTATGAACCTCTTGTTGTATTCTCTCTCTTCTCTCTCTCTCTCTCTCTCTCTCTCTCTCTCTCTCTCTACGGAAGAGCCATTTGCAAGAAATAGCTCCTTGAAGAACTTCGGGATAAAAATTTCTTCCTTGAATTTACAAATGAATTTTTCTTTGTTTGAAAAACCACTTTTAATTAAATAAGAAATGCCCACAAAAGGCAATTTCGCTCTGCCCATTCAACAGTCACGATTAAGGTATGCATGCATATATATATATATATATTATATATATATATATATATCAGCTACGAACTAGTGACATTATAAAATTACTTCTAATCATTATTATTATTTTTATTATCATTATTTATGAAATAGGAATTTAAAGACATTATTTTAATGTAATGAAAACTCCACTTTTGGTTGTTAAATAGTTTTAGTTTTGTGATGGAGCTAATTCTGAGAAATGGGGGCGAAGAAATAAGTTAAATAAAAGTGCCACACCATCTCTCTCTTTTTTTTTTTATCTCTCCAACATGATATCATATTTTGTATTTACTTGGCGTTTTCTCTCTCTCTTCTCTCTCTCTCTCTCTCTCTCTCTCTCTCTCTCTGTCTCTTATCTCTCTCTTTCTCTCTTTTCTCTCTCTCTCTCTCTCTTTTGTGTGTGTGTGTGTTTTGCATGAAATTTAAATAATACAGTATATGCTTGGAACTTCGGAAGTTCATTGCCCTTTGATTTATTTATACATTTCTTGACGCCTTCCTAATACTTCCTGAATTAATAAGTCAATTAAAAGTCTTTTTCTGATGAATTACTAATCGTATCAATGTTGGCAAAAGCTGTCTACCCTTAATGGTAGATCTCTCTCCCTTTTACCCCCTCATCGATGTATATTATACGCGAAGTGTCGCGGCTTTATCTGACGAATTTGACGACGAATTATCGTTAAAATTCCATTCAGGTGAGTCGTTGATTCGTCTCGACTCGGTAAAAGGCGAGGATTCATTTTCCTTTTAAAGAGAGGAGTGTTTTGGACGCACTTAAAACCACCATTTTATGGTTTTTATTCAGGATTACCAACTGTGTTGTTTTCGTTGTTTCATTCTATTAAAACAGTGTCTTCAACGCTCAACATAAATGGTTCAAGAGAGAGAGAGAGAGAGAGAGAGAGAGAGAGAGAGAGGAACAGATGCGTGAAGCAGATGTATAATTATGTAATAAAAAGGTTGTCCATGAGGAGTGACGTCTCATTTAGAACTTTATTAACGAGTTTGGAAGAGCCTCTGAGTGGTTAAGATGATGTCCACATTTTAAATCCGCGCAAGTGATAATTAATGCGGTCTAACCTAACTTAACCTAAACTAACCTAGCTGAACCTTACTTAGTTCTTCTTTATTTAACCTTACTTATCATAATACATATTATTCTAACGTAAAATACAGTTCATAGTTTAATCTGTCGGCCGGCAAATGTCGGACGGAAACTCATAAGTGCGAGCATTGCTGATTGAGGGGAAGGATAAGTTATTGAGGGGTTTAATGCGATTGACATTGCCCTTTTTGACACTGATGACGAATGAGGGAATTCGCCTTGCTTTCCTCGGCCTTCAAAAGAGGGGCCAACGACGTCTGAGGCTTTGAGGCCACTAAGAGGCCTTGCGTGTGGTAAACGTTCTCAATCACTTAAAATCAGGAAGAGTTTAAATCATTCGGACGAACGAGGTTGAAAAGGCTGATGATGTTTGGGGACTTCGTCTGTGGATCATCCTTTCAGAGAATGTTTTTCTTGCCTTTAAATGTCGCCGTCCTAAGAAATAGAAACAACATCGCATTAAAATAGAAAATTTTAATAACTTTTTAATATCGTAAATAGGAGGTCATTATAACATTTTTTCCTTGAACTATTCTTAAACAACCTTAAAACTAGCCAATGAATATTTACCCAAACTAAAGACACGTCTCTCCTGAATAGTTAATGACTTCAACCTATTTTATGGAAACAACAACAACAATAACAACAACAAAACAACAACAACAAAACAACCGCTCATGCTGGAAAAAGAGATGCGTTTTTATGTGTTAGGAAAGTAACTTCATTTTGGGTATTAATCTTGAGAGTTTCCTGTTCTGTAGAGAAGCCAACGTATGTCAATATGCCAAAGCGTTTGTTGAAGTAAGGTAAGGAATTGTACAGAAATGGAATAGTTAGTTATCTATCGCAAAACACAACCAATACAGGACACAATGATACATTCATAAATCAACTATTAACGGGAAACAGGACTGATTCTAGTGAATTATGTTAAAAATTGTAATCGTTTGAATATTAAAATATCTAGACCTCGGGCAGGCTTGAACCTATGACCCTACAATAAACTCGAAGACGAGGCGCTAATTCATACTACACCACAACGAAATCAAGATCCTATGCTGCGACTATACAAGTATAATATAATATCACAATTAGAGAGAGAGAGAGAGAGAGAGAGATATCTGCACAATGTCGACATGCATAAGGTCGATCTGCACACTGTCAATATGCATAATATCGATACTAAGAGAGTAATTTAAATTAGGTCAGATTGGGTTCACTTGGATTAGGTTACGTTACATTATGCCCAGTTAGGTTATTCTAGGTTAGATTACGTCTGATTAGGTTAGGTCACTCATCTCCATCAAAAATGTAATTTGAAATCTGAAATCCAATAAGTCGAATCGATTGTACAAGGTCGAATGTCGACATTATGAAATTCAATTTTGTTCACGTAAGGCAAACCTTTAATATAATATTAAGATACACTATACATTGGATCAAATTTCATTAATATGTATTTAAATATTCCAAATGTACATTATAATGTTTTTGCTTAGTTACGTAACGTAATACTGATAATATTTGCAAATGACGTTACGTTATATTATGCTATTTCTTATTACCATTATTGAATAGTTTTACTCCGCGTCCCAAATTAGGGAGCAGTTGTGGTAAGAGTGTAGTGGACAATGGATTCACGTCAAACACGATTAAGTCGACTTATAACGAAACTATTGGTATATGAAGGTCATCGTGATGGAATCGAGCTATTATTTGCCGAGTCATCTTGATTTTATTTTTATTGTATTACGCCTTATTATCATTAATTAAATCATTACATTCTAGGATGATTTTAATTAATTTTATTGCTGATTACTGTAAGTCACGCTTATTCTTTCTAAAATGTTAATGAAACTAATGTTCAAATAATAAAAAATAGAGAGAGAGAGAGAGAGAGAGAGAGAGAGAGAGAGTAAAGTAGTGAGAAATAAGAATGAATTAATAAAAAATAAATAGAAAATAAAAAATGGAATGCAACAAGGAGAGGTATTTGGTCCAAGGGCGTTTTGGCGTTTGAGTAACTAAGAAGCGTTGCTTGGTTGCCAACCGAAATCAGGATCAGAGGCGATTAAAAAAGTATCAGAGGAACGCTCCCACCCGCTCTTTATTACCTGGTTTTAGGTCGGCACTTCTTTGGCCTTTCAAAGGTGACATAAACCCTTTTGAATCAAATTCGAGTGTCCGTGAAAATCACTTCGAATTTAATGGCATCTTAAATCAGTCACTAAATGCGAACAAATTTCCACTTACGAGTCGACGTGTTTTTTTTTTTTTTTGTTTACATGGTTGCGATATTTCGTGATTCATTTGCATTTAATGCTTTGCATAAACATGAGCAGGATGCCTTGTGCGTCCGTATCGGGACTGCTGAACAGGATTACTACTTGCGGGGGACAATATCCAAGTAAAGTCAAAAGCTTAATTAGAGCCAGATTAGGGTATGAATGAATGAATGAATATTGAATCTATATAAACGAATAATTCTTTATTTACAAAATAAATATCTTACAATTTTTTGGTGTGAAATTGGACTATTTATTTAATTTAATTTGGCCTTTAAGTCGTAGGCATTACTGGGCTCTCAGATTAAAGATAAAACATCCCTTCATAAATAATAATGATTCATAATACTCGTAAATAAATAATGAACAAGAAGTATTAATTAATTTAAAGTCCATAAACGAACTAATAATTGAAAATTAGACAAATTAATTTTAATTAATGTGACGTCATTACGTCGTTGTAAAGATATTTATTTTTGTTTATTTATTTATAATTAGAAATTTATTTATAAATAAATATTAAGTATTAAAATTTCTATTATTTTACAATAATACAATAAACCAAACTACCAGAATACAGGGTGTCCAAAAAGAAACGCAACCCAATGGAGAATGCCTATATCATTGTAACCTAACCCTTTTCTTTCTGTTTCGGGTTGAGTTTCTTTTTGAACACCCTGTACTGTCATCTGAACTTTTTATTTTATATAATGTGGCCCTTAGTCTCTAGGCTTTACTGGCTCTCAGAGATGGTTAGAAATAAAATGTATGATATACATGTATCATACATGTATATCATGTATACATACATGATATCATGTATGTATATCATGTATACATACATGAATCACGTTTAAATTATGGTTAATACACAAGCGAACTAATAGGGGAAATAAAGTATATAATTCTTAAGTTATTGATAATAAAAACCCACTCTAATAGACAGAGTTTATTTCCACAACAGTTTCGATGCCCACTGGCATCCTCTTCGTTTTTCTGTATCCACCCGAAGAGGATGCCAGTGGGCATCGAAACTGTTGTGGAAATAAACTCTGTGTCTATTAGAGTGGGTTTTTATTATAATATTTAGACCTTCACGTAGAAAAAAGTGAAGTTTTTTGCATTTTTTTAAGTTATTAGTATAGATATGAAACAAATTAACTTTAAATTATTATTATTATAGATATAAAACAAATACAGACAAAGCCATTAGGTATTGAAGATTTGATGCCAATACAGTAAAAAGCATGACCCGACAATTCAGCGCAGGACAATTCAGCGCCGACAATTCAGCGCCGACAATTCAGCGCAAGACAATTCAGCGCAAAGACAATTCAGCGCAAGACAATTCAGCGCGAAAGAAGAAAGAACAAATCCAGAGGGAAGAGAGGCTTGCAACTGTTAGGTTAGGTTAGGTTAGGTTAGATTAGGTTTCTAGTTTTTGAAATAAAATCTTAATTTTAACAATTCTAACAAATTTTGTTTTTTTAAATAAAATTTTAATAATTATACTTCTTTGAATTTTATCTCCGATTTGTCACTCCTTCGTTATGTCACTCCTTCGTTACGGTATTTATGTCACTCCTTTGTTATGTCACTCCTTTGAAATGTCACTCCTTCGATACAGACCCAATTTAGCATATATATAAATATACAAATTTTTCTCTTTTTTATTTATTGCGATTTATTTTTATCATTTTTAACTAAACTTTTAACTGTACTGACTTGCGCTGAATTGTCGGCGCTGAATTGTCTTGCGCTGAATTGTCTTTGCGCTGAATTGTCGGCGCTGAATTGTCCTGCGCTGAATTGTCGGTGCTCCAGTAAAAAGAATTGATAGACAGTACACGAGAAATGTATGAGTAATAGTAGGGCATAATGTACATTTAATCCTAGATTTTTATTAATATTCCATTATTAATCGAAATTTCAAATTGGTTTTAAACCAATTTACATTCACAATATTTTTATATCAGCCTTTAAATCATTCCATAGTTTCAATCCAACGAAAATGGTTAATTTTTTAGGTGAAAACAATCTAAATTGAGAAATAACGTGCTTTGATCTATTTCTGATCTGATATGAGTGGATTTCTTTGATTTCTCGAATATTTAAAGGATCATCTGAAGATCAGGGCACCCCCCAGCCTTCTTTAGTTAGCTTTATAAAGTTAACTAACGAAAATATCACGATCTTACCTAACCAATCGTCAAGGGCGTACAGTTGACCTAACGATTGGTTAGGTTAGGTCGTGATATTTTTGTTAGTTAGCCTTATAAGGCTAACTAAAGAAAGCTGGGAGCCCTGATCTTCAGGTGATCCTATTTATTTGTTCACTGTAAATTAATGATTTGTTCTTAAACTTTTAAATCAAAATAAAATGTAATACTTTCATTACATCTTTGATCTTTAATAATTTTAATAATTTTAATAAGTTTAATAATAATTTAATAATTTTAACTCTTTAGACAATGAACTTGAGTGATTTTTGGATGACAAAAATAGTGTTCAAAGCGTTATTAACGGGATTTAACCCCATACAAGGGTGCAGTAGAACAAGAGTATGATACAGAGTTAATACAACCTGTTTAAAGACCATATTTCTAAATTCTAAGCATTAATGCTACGTTCCTTGAAATCCTTTTTGAGATATAATTTACATGGTCATTCCACTGCAAATTCTTGTCTAACATTACACCAAGGAATTTTGTTACAGTGCATTCCTTTACAGCGACTTCATCACTAATTAATTCATCAACATACACATTTCGTTTATTAGCAAAAACCATAAAAATGTATTTTAATGGTATTTAGGAAGAATTTATTGGCGGTCAACTATTTCATTACATTGATAAATTTTGATGTAAATATATTCTTAGCTGAATTAACATCTTTACAAGAAAAGACACACTTGTATTTTATTAATACAATACAATATCACTTTATTTCATCAATAAAGCTTTTATTTTCATCAATAAAGCTTGTTTTTTCCATTTCCTGCCGGAAATTCATCGGAAAAGTTTAGGTTTTTTCGTATGAGTTACGCTATAAGACCTTAATACTTCCGGAGCTACTGCGGTGGACCTACATTATACGCAGAAAAATATAATTGGTTGAATCAACTAGATTATTTGAAAGCCGAGCCACATACTTAATTCACTCATTAAATTTGTTATAACAAAATGATAAACATCGTTAATGTTATAATTCTATTGTTGAATTAACCTAGATTGGTTGTGAAGTGATTAACCTTGTATTTTAATTGTTTTTGGTTGTTCCGGTTGTTTTAGTTGTATTTTTGGTTGTTTTTCTGTATAGCGCAGAAATTCTGACCTTCAAGGAATCGATTTCATTTCCATTTTAAACAAGAACTTTTTGATTCCGAGTCCAAACTGAAAATTTCTAATTCTGACAAAATATAATCTTCATTTCTGATTCCGATTCCAGTTCCGACTAAACAATTTAGATTTAAGTATCTGGTTCTGATACTTATTTCAATTCCAGCTTCCGCTACACATACCAAAATATCGATTTTGTTTTCATTTCCAACCAGACCTTCTCAATTCCACTGCCAACTGCGAACCCCACCTTTATAAAGCTCCCATCCCCCCCAAAAAAGGTGCAGTCCTGGACCGAAGGTGTCCTTCGGATGTTCTTCAGGAAGTATGAATACTAGTCACAATTTCCTCCCTAAATCCACCTGATGAAGTGGCTCTCAGCGGGGCTGGAATAAAGGTACGCATGAGTTCCGGCTCCTGATTCGTTCTGAAAAAAACTCTTCACATTCACTCCGGTTTACATGGTTTTAACCACATTGACAGCGATTATTAGTCGCATTTACGAAGCTATTTCCTCGGCAGCGCGGTATATTCATCATCGTCTCATGCGGCTTATAACGCCGGGATTCTGTTATCAAGGCGGCAAGAATCGTTGCTACAGTCGCTGACGAGGGATGGATAGCGAGACTCTTTGGTCTGAGACATTTGTAACTCCTCATTAAAAAGTGGTACCTTTATACCTCACTACCTGCCACCGTCTTTGTAGTTAACCGAAATAGATCAAGCACGGTTAATGATCGGGAATACAACACTCTCTTCACATATTCTGTGTGGAGTCGATAACTCCAGTGTCGAAACACAGCACAAACTAGTCGCCTCACCTTCCGGGGGCCTACAGTTTAGTATGGAATTTGACCTATGATCCCGCAAAGGAACACCCAAAGGAAACACTTTTGTCCCTCAAATCTGAAACCTCAAAACCCAAGCCAAGACTGTAATTATGTGTATATAGATATATATATATATATATATATATGCGCCTCGATGGTGCAGTGGTTAGCGTCGCTGACTACGAATCCATCGGCCCCGGGATCGAGACTCGGTGACGGCAGAGGCGGCGCGCAGCAAAACCCAGCTGTTCATCCTTCCACACAATAAAGAAAGTGGTTGGTAGATAAATGGGTACCCTGGGTAGCCTAGTGGTTAAGACCCTGGGGCGTGGTTCGGATTCCACGTTAAACTGCAGGTCTAAGGTGGAGTGAAAAGCTTGACCTTCCTCAGAATGAACAATTCGGGCGGAAACTAACCAAAGGATATATATATATATATATATATATATAAGGAGAAAGCGACGTGAACTCTGATAGCTATAAATTAAACAGAATAAAAGTAATTTAAAAATACAGACTTGTATACGGTAAATTTGCAAATGTTTGCGGTTTTTGATTCAGTTTGTGCAGAGCAAGCTTGGAGTAGTACGAATGAAACTGCCATTGATACAGATAGAAATGTAACTGCCTTGCGGGGTGGGGGGGACACAAACTAATAGTGCGCATTGTTCCTGAAGAATCATGAACCTTGACTGATAATAACTAGAAGTATTTGCAATACAAACTGACGAAAATTGCACGAAAACGGTACAGATTTGGATATCTTTGAATTGAGATAACAAAATATTGTTGTTTTCAATAATGATGAACATCGTACGGAGGCCTTGTCAGTACATTGATCCCTTTTTTTGTCTGGTAATACTGCTGCCAGCTGCTCGTACCCTGAAATGTACATTTTGTCAGAATTACGTTCCGCGTAAAAATGTTAAGGCATTTGTAATTGTAGCTCAAGTGGAAATGATATGAAAAGTTTAAGCAGTGATTGGTGCACACACACACACACACACACACACACGCACATATATGTATGTATGTATGTGTATGTGTGTGTGTGTGTGTGTACAGTATGTATGTATAACAGCCTCCCAAATGTTCGCTAACCGCAACGTTCCGAGCCTCCGTGAGGTAACAAGACGTGCTCAATACAGTCTAATGCGAAGAATTAAAAACTCAGACAGTCCAATTCTACAAGCTATTCATCAGTCCTGCTTTATATATCTTCTAGACTGTGGTGGGCCTCTTGATATGAGAATGTTTGTCGATAGCTCCACTTAACTCCCACATATTAACCAGTCCATTACATGTACTTTTTACTTTTATGAAGCTGTTATTACTAATTTTATATTATTTCTCGTCTTCTTACGTGTATTATTATGATTATTATTATTATTATTATTATTATTTCTTTATTTTCGTAGTTTTTCTTTGTTATTATTTTTTCAAATTTATTGGTTCATTAATTGTATTGTTGATTACCTTGTGGATACTGTACCTCTATTTTTAGGTGTGTGGGGTGGAAGAGCGGCGTGGGGACCTGTCTCCCATTACTAAATATTATTATTATTGCCATTATCATTATAATCCTTATCACTAACATATACATATATATATAAAATACACATTAACAAAAGTTATATGTTTAACATATATAAATGTCAGTATTGTCACTACGTGTACTGTCAGTCATAATTTTTAGTTTTTAAAATTTATTATTGGTTAATTTATCTTATCGTTTATTACCCTCAACAATATTTATACTATTTTATGGGCTTTAAATCCTATCAATAAAGGTTATATATATATATATATATATATATATATATATATATATATATATATAGTGTGTGTGTGTGTGTGTGAGCGGCAATAAGCGAAATCTGGTATTACTCTTAATGCCTAGCCAATAAGCTGAAAACAAAGAATACATGTACTCATAATATAATGCCTATTTATATATCTATAATAAAATAATAAATATAACCTAACCTAACCTAACATAACATAAACAGTGAAAGTGACCATTGTAACTACTGCTATATGCATTCTTAGCTTTCAGCTTATTGCCTAAACATTATCTTAATGCCTGATTTCGTTTATTACCGCTAACATATATAGTACAGTATCATAAGACACTTCGTATGGTGCCTCATGGGTCTGTATCGAAGGAGTGACATTTCAAAGGAGTGACATAACAAAGGAGTGACATAAATACCGTAACGAAGGAGTGACAGAATTGTTAAAATTAAGATTTTATTTCAAAAACTAGAAACCTAACCTAACCTAGCCTAACCTAACAGTTGCAAGCCTCTCTTCCCTCTGGATTTGTTCTTTCTTCTTCTTTGTTGGTATTTTCGTGTCACTCCTTTAAATTTTATCTCCGATTTGTCACTCCTTTGTTATGTCACTCCTTCGTTATGTCACTCCTTTGAATAGGACCGTGCCTCATATTTGGCACTTCTTTAGGTATACAGTAGTGCCGGAAATTGTATGTCTTTTTCGCAAAAACTACGTTGAACCTTCTCTATTTATCTTCTAAACAAAGATTTTGAATTTGCGTCACTTCCTCTCTTCCGGTTTTTATGTAACTTCAAACATTTCAAGTATTTCCGTTAAACTTTACTGAAATTCATAAGGAAATATCCGTTTTAAAGAGAATTTATTTCAGGATGTCATTGGAAACTTATTTATATACCTATACTACTCCTTGCCACTCGTCCCTATACTTGTACCTATCAAGCATCAGTTTAAACAAAAGCAGTAAAAGTATATTCTCATTCTTTTTTGAGGACCAAAAAAGAATGTAAAATGTAAAAAAATGTAAAAAATGTAAAATGTAAAAAATGTAAAAAAAAAAAATTTTAAAAATGTAAAATGTAAAAAATGTTAAAAAAAAAAAAAACGTATTTGTAAGATTCTTTTTATGTTATTTACAAAGGATAATATTTGTGCTTGTTTCATTACTAAATGGTCAAACGAATGTCAAACCGTGAACAATCAAATACTTTAATATTAACGAAGTTTCGTTTGGTCAATGTCGTAACATCGCTTCCAGGCGATCAGCGAAGTTAAGCGACATTGTATCTGGGTAGTAGTAGCTGAATGGAGGACCCTCCGCTGCGTCCAGGTTCCCCCCGCCATATGAACTTAGCTGTTGCGCAGGAGGCTAAACAGCTACACCATACACGATGAAAATATAGGCGCGCCCAAAAGTTTAGAATACTTCATAAAATCTTTGGAATATGTCGTTTTTTTTGCTTCACAATTTTTTCATTCAGACACTTTAAAGTTAGAAAATGACACTTATGAAATGCACTTTACCTCGTGGATGATTGAAAATGCGTGTAAATACAGGAATATTCTTATCTTAATGGTAGCGAGATTAAGGGCTGGAGGCTGATTTGAAAAAAATAGGCTTTAGGCAGTAATCATAAATAGCGAGATACAATAAAAAGCTTATATCCGTAGAAAATTAAGTTCTTTAAATATTATATATTATTTTAATTTCATTTTTAATTCTATTTATACATTTATTGCAAAAAAAAAATGTATTTGAATAAATTCTATTAAATGTATTGCAGTTTGAACAAATACAATGAAAATTCATAATTTGTATATTAATATTAAATTTTCTATTAAAATTGGAACGATTTAATATCATTTTTGCTGTTTTAAACCGAGGAAAATAGTAAATTTATAATTATTCCTTTAACTCGTGCGCATTATCTAATGAGTGTCGAGTTTATATACCTGCCAAATAAGGCAAAAAACAAAAAATTTCCCTACAGAAGCGAGGCCAAGTGGAAGTATTTATAAATCAAAAGCAGATAGCCTCTTCATTTCAAATATTGTATCTCAGAAGTATGCAAGATCAAAAAAGGGTATTTTCAGGGCCGGAAAGTAAGCCAAAAAGAAGATCCATGAGGGCACGAATAACTCCTTCATCACCAGTGCCCAGATGAAGGAGGATCTTTCTATTCTATTTAGTGGAAGAACCATTTGGAGGCGGCTTCGGAGTGGTAGTAAATTAGTCGCAATGAAACTCAAAAGAAGAAACGACTCCTTTTTGTAGAGAAATATATTGACTGGACCGATGAAACATACGAAAGAGAGAAGAGGTGGATTATGCAACTTGAGCAGGATCATTTTACGGCAGCCGTCAACCTGATCAACGACATCATTTCAAATACTGCACTGTCACCATGAAACGTTCCCCAAGGCACAGGGAAGCTCTGGTTTTGCGCAAAAGATACGACCATGAATTCCCATATCTATTTAAACACATTCGAACTTAATCTGAGATCAGTGCGGGAGGGCAGATATTCCTGTATGGTTCTAGCAGGATAATGCATCTTGACAAACAGCTAAAATTGTTAAAAAAAAAGCCTTATGAAAAAGCACATTTCAACTTTGGAATGGCTCCAACTCTCCTGACTTCAGTCCGATTGAGAACCTGTGGAAACTTCGGAAGGTGAAAGTCACTAGAAAGAAGCCAAAATCTCACGAAGATCTTTGTTCTGCTATAAAAACAGTGTGAACCCAAAATGGTCGTGGAATTGTGCTAAAACCTTTTCATAACATACAACAATACTACAAATTCATTGATGGCAGAGGGGAGCCCACTAATTCCTAAACTTACAATAAAAAGATAATTTCTTTAAACTTTGATTCCAAACTTTTGGCCACGACTGTGCCATTACTATCAGAAACGAACAAATCCCACCAAATTACACTCCAAGAAGTTAGGACGTTGAAGAACGAGTTACAAAGCTGTATATCATTTTCAAAATCTGGTGAATCTTGTATATATATATATAATAATATATATCATATATGATATATATATATATATATATAATATATATATATAAGAAAAATTGTTAGCTGCCATACAATAAGACTTTATTTTTAACTAAAAATAGATTGTGAACCTGTCGGATCTATCATAGAATGGCTATTTTATTACAGAAGTCTTATATATATCCAAAAATATAGGAAAATATAAAGATAATATTTCTATATCTTATTTATTTCTAGACTACACTTACACCTACAGTATATACCGGTATATATGACCATTACACCTGTATATAAAATGTAAAAAATGGGTTTCAAGGACATAACTAATTTATTAAATATATTATCAAATTGGGGGAAATTTACACTTTGTGACGAAACATGTTGAAGATGTCCTCTTCGTACAATCTCATGATATCGTAACCGATGATGAAATTGCCCAGCACAGCCTCCAATTTGTCTGCTGAGATCTAAATACTCGTACACTTCACTGAAGGTACCGTCAGTTCTAAAGTTATCTCGAGTTGCTAAGGACTACTTTATCTCTTTTTTACAGGGTTATGGTGTCAAAATTAATGAAGCTTGGTTTCAACAAGTGGCACAAGGCCTCACACAGCGGGCGTTGTGTGGATTTAATGTGGAAAACGTTTGTAAACATAGTGCTGTGAAACGGGTCCCTGAAATCTATGGCGGCGGAGGTTTTGGTTTGGCCACACGTGTCTTTTGATTTAAACCCTCGTGACTATTTCCTTCGGGAATACTTAAAAGAGAAAATCTTCGGATCCGACCCACGTACACTGAAAGCATTGAGAGTGGCAATTGAACGAGAAATGTATTCGATCTCAACAGACACACTGGGAGCTGTGTTCCTGCGCAATTTTATCATCCGATTACGACAGTGATTGCACAAAGAGGACATATTGAAACATGTTTTGGCATCAAATGTAAATTTCCAGTGTTTGATAATATTTAATAAATGATTCATATTCTTGAAACATCTTTTACATTTTATAAACAGTTTTAATGGACAGATGAATAAAACAAATCACCCGACCCGATATATAATAATAATAATAATAATAATAGGAATAAATAATAACTGATGCGGGCAACCTAAGTTACCGAAAACGTTTTTACTGTTTATTCCTATTGGTTTTCTAATTTTTTTAAACTTATTACGTGAATATATATATTATTGTAATTTTAAGTGGTTTCATGCGGGGGTTACAAGGACGTCAGGCTCAAGGCTTTTGTTGCCACCCGTTCGGCGTTTTTCATCCGGACAATCTGGGAATTGGAGTCCGGTTGAACCCTTGCCCCAGACGCCTTATGTCTGGGAATTGGATTTTAATGAAATAGTGACCACTTTCCGAAAAAGAAACATGATTTCTCCAGGTTGTTTAGACCTTTCATAAACATGCACTTATTTTACCACAGGTAGATAGTTATCTTGGAATTGAAGCACTGCCACGTCGTACTCGGGCTTCATGAAAAATTTATCGATCGGGTAGGGACGAGTTCGGGATTATATTATATATATATATATAGATATATTATTATATAATATATATATATATGGTGTTTAACAAACCGTTCTGCCATAATTTGGGGGTGATATAGAGTAAAAATGTTAATACAACATCGGTCGGTGGTTATTTCCAACCGTTGCGGAGCTACGGACGTTTAAGGTGCACGGAAAAAAAAATAAACGAGACTATTAATCTGATGTATTTATTGCTACATTTATGAGAGAGACACCTTATAAATGTTTAAAATGTCCGCCTCGGTATTCAATGCACAGCCTCGCTCGTTCAAACAAGAGTCCCTGCCCATTGAATCATTTCGGGGTGTTCTCGTATGTAAGCAGCGACATCCATAATCCGACGCGAGAGTTCCTCTCTCGTTTGTAGTTTGGTCTTGGAGACGATCTCTTTCATAAGGTTCCATAAAAAGAAATTTGACGGGTTAGGTTGTGGTTGCGGTTCAAAATTTTTATAGTTAATTATTTAATTATGTAGATTTTAGTCTACTGATGTATAAATAGCTTCATTTTCAATACAATTTTTACGGCTATCACAGCATACCATTTTGGTACTGGGTATTAGGGAATGGCACTCATATCAAGGCCCTGCCCCTAGAGTTAGCCTGGTGGAGAAAAAAAAAAGGTGCTTTCTCGAGCTCTCCATCTTACGTAGCCAAGTACGAGTACGTACACCCGACGGGGGGGGGGAGAGGAAGTGTCCTGGGACACGTACGTGTCTATTCTTTGAAGACGTTAATTTTCACATTAGTAATATTGCGTTATTCTTATGGCAATTGATTAAATATATCATTATTATCATTACCATTAATTATTATTATCATAAATAATTTTGGTCCTCAAACTGCCAAAATATTCTCAGATTAAAAATTTCCTTTTCTTGTTTTTACTTACGGAAATGTACTGACATTCTGTCATTCCTATTTTCCACTGATGGTCACAAGATTATGCATCATTTTTTACAGTTGTTTTCCATGTAGAGTATATATGCTCGGAGATGATGGCATAGGCGGATCCAGAAGGGGACCAGGGGGCTTAATTAAAGCAACGGGGCTTAATTTAGAGATCTCATACATCCTGGTTAAACGAAATTAGTTAAAACGTATGTCCACGTTGCTTCAATTAAGCGCCCTGGTCTTCCCTTCTGGATCAGCCTATGGATGATGGAGTCCTTCTTTTCTCGTCTTTTCTCTAAGGAGCGCAATTTAGTCCAAGTAATTCAAGTCTTTTTAACCAACATATTTTATTCTAAGCGACTAATTTCTTCTTTTTTATTCAAATTTTAGTATTATTAAGATTTTCAGCAAAGAAATCAATCCTTTTTATGTTCTTCATTTGAAAAGTTCTTCTATATTAATATCGCCTCTTGTTCTTTTCGTTTTGTTCATTCTGGGTCTCAAATTATTTCGCACTGTTTGTCATAATTATTTTCAAGTCCTTTGCTTTTAAGTTACTTTGTATTTCCTGTTTATTTTGGGTATATAAACTATAATATTTAGTAATCTTTTCCGCGCCTTAAAAACTAAAAAAATTTCTTATGAAATTTCGTGTTATCTCATGACCATCTGTGCGCTGTATTTGTGTTTTTTTTTTTTTTGGTAGGGACTTATCATCTGGAGGTCTTATCAGTCTGTTTTTTTGGGGTCATCTGCAAAGGATGCTACTGGTCACCTTTGGGTCGTCTGCAAAGGACGCTACTGTACTATTACTGGTCACTTTTCTATCTATATCGGTTAGCATTAATATAAACAACAGTTGGACAAGTACTATTCCTCGTAGTACTCCGCTAAAGACCTTGGATTCTGATATTTCTTGTACTGTAGCAACTTGTCTTCGTTATCTAAAGGAGTTATATATCCATTTTCCAACTTTTTCTGTTAAACCCATAAAGTTCAGCTTATGCACTACTACTCCAAGGGCGGTGGGGTGGGGGGTGGTATGTGATGACCAATGTCGTGCCACCGCTTCCTGTTGATCAGCGAATTTAAATGACATATGGTTCTGAATAGTAGCTAAATGGGGGACCATCTTCTGCGTCCAGATTATGTAGCGACCCGTGGTTTGGATCCCACGTAAAGCTGTAGGTTCCCTCCGTCATATAACTTTAGGCGTTGCGGAGAAGGTTAAACAACCCCTTTAACCAAACCTACTCTCAATAACTCGTCGACAGGATCGTCGTTGGCATTGTTTTTAGCTACGAGAGGCACGATCTTCTTGATCGGAATCCATGTTGAGGTTATCGAATTTTTAATGTTCCTCGAAAAATGTATAGATTTTTCCCTATATACAGAGGTTTTATGGTCCTTGTGGATGTTTATTTTTCCTTTGTGCAGAATTATAGAAAAATTTGTCTTCCTTTATAGTAGTTTCTATGGCCTTTTTTCCTCTTTCTCTATCAGTTTTTCTACTAACACTTTCGTATCGCAATTTGTAGTAGGCCTATATCTTCAAATTGCCTTCGAATCACGTTTACGGTGCTGATGCCTCTGTACTTATTTAATCTCAACACTATTATCCTCCTGAGGCGGAACAATGTTCGTTTTTTCTCTTCCCATCTTTATCTTTTTCCTCGTCTTTGTTTTTCTAGTTTATATTTTCTTAGAATTTCTACTGTTTCCTCTTTCATAAAGGGTACAGGTCCTATTTCAGTATTTTATTCTTAAAAATGATGGCCAAGTCTATTGCTACCATGTCTGATTTTATGCTATGGTACTCAGCTAGGAAGGCCAGAAACTGGCATAGTGCTCAGGCCAGACTAATGTGACCAATTGCACCAACTTCTGGATTACTCTTACCAGCATCATCAGGAGTAGAGTCCCGTACCTAAGCGTCTTCACGATTTAACTATCCTAGCCTAGGGCTAGTATTTAATGGAGTTCTCCTAAAGAGTTCAATTTTAATTACCTCTTTAAATTTTGGTTTGTCATTCGGTTAAATTATCATACGAGTTTTTATGACTGGTCCAGTACCATTGTTCAATAACGAGTACATCTTCAACTAAACCGTTTTTCTTTGTACAGTATTTCTGTTATTCTCGTGTTAACATAAACCCGTCTGTGAGGACTAACGGCATTTTCACTCGTTCCTAGTCTACTTTTGGCCCTCTTGTGTCGTGGTTAATGCGTACATTTCTTCCTATCCTTGTATATTTTATGGATGGGAAGTTGATCCGTACTCAAGCTACTACTATACGCTAGGAATTGTGAGATTTTAAGTTTTACAACAAGCTTCTGATTTCATTTAAGACCTCAAAGAACTTTTTGATTGGGGCATTTCGATGTCTTCAATACAGTTATTAATGTAACTACTCGTATTATATTTTTATAATGTCATTTCTGTAATGGTTTTTATCGTATGTTATATCCCCTTTTTCGTCTTTCTCTTTTATCGTCTGACAAAATATTGTAGTTGTCTATTTAAGATGAGTTTCGGTTAAATGTGTAAAGTCTTCTTTCGTCCATAATTCCTTTCAGATACAAGACTTTATTCATCGTGATTTGTCCTTAGGACCTTATCCTTAGACCTTGCCCTTAGAGCTTGTCCTTAGGCCTTTTATGTTTTCAAGTATCATCTTTTTTTCTGTATATACACTGCGTTCGCACTTATTAAGCAGATTACATTTTCTCCAATGTTTTCAAAAGTTTCTCCCCGATTTCAATGAAATTTGTAGCAAATAATCATTATATATAGCAGCATTGATGGTATTCATTTCGATAAAATATTTTGATAATTAAAATAATTATCTCATTTTATTGAAAAATATGTAAAATATTGTGTTCCGAATTATTAAGCAAGTATTCTATTGACGGATCTAAATGGTGAAAATGGGTAAAAAGAAGGATTTAACATTAACTGAGAAAAGAAAAATAGTCAAGTTACTCGCTGAAAATATAAAATCTATTGAAATTGCGAAGCAGTTTGGCAGAGCTTGTCGAACTGTAAACAAGTTTGTAGCGGAGGGTACCAAACTGAGGCAGCGAAGTGATAAAGGAGCTATAAGAAAAGTGACAAGGCGGCAGATATCTGTAATCAAGCACAAATTGCAAAGCATCCATTGTCCTCAAGTAAAGAGGTTTTTGAGCAGGCTGGCATACATAATGTACCAAGAACATCTCGATGTGGAATCCTCCAAACAATTGGCAAGACGTGTAAACCTACGATTCAGTCACACCATTAACACCCAGGTACAAGAAGCAGCGTGTTGAATGGGCGCGTCAGTACGTGAAAACAAATTTTAATACTGTATTGTTAACCGATGAATGAAGAGCAACCCTTGAGGGATCTGATGGTTCGTCAAGAAGATGGATTGCTAAGGGTCAATCTCTACCATGAAATGAGGTTTTCTTTTAGAAAGTTTGTGTAAGACTGGGCATTCATTTTTACACCATCAGGCACTCTGTATGGGACAGCTACTTCATTGCCTATCAATCCTGCCCAAAACATGACACTACCTCCACCTTGTTGGCGTCTTAATCTCGATGGTAGAAATTGGCTCTCAGCAATCCATCTTCTTGACCAAACATCAAGTCCCTCAAGGGTTGCTTTTCATTCATCGGTGAACAATACAGTATTAAAATCTGTTTTCACGTACTGACGCGCCCATTCAACACGCTGATTCTTGTACCTGGGTGTTAATGGGTGACTGAATCGTAGGTTTACACGTCTTGCCAATTGTTTGGAGGATTCCACATCGAGATGTTCTTGGTACATTATGTATGCCAGCCTGCTCAAAAACCTCTTTACTTGAGGACAATGGATGCTTTGCAATTTGCGCTTGATTACAGATATCTGCCGCCTTGTCACTTTTCTTATAGCTCCTTTATCACTTCGCTGCCTCAGTTTGGTACCCTCCGCTACAAACTTGTTTACAGTTCGATAAGCTCTGCCAAACTGCTTCGCAATTTCAATAGATTTTATATTTTCAGCGAGTAACTTGACTATTTTTCTTTTCTCAGTTGGTGTTAAATCCTTCTTCTTACCCATTTTTACCATTTAGATCTGTAAATAGAATACTTGCTTAATAATTCGGAACACAATATTTTACATGTTTTTCAATAAAATGAGATAATTATTTTAATTATCAAAATATTTTATCGAAATGAATACCATCAATGCTGCTATATATAGTGATTATTTACTACAAATTTCATTGAAATCGGGGAGAAACTTTTGAAAACATTGGAGAAAATGTAATCTGCTTAATAAGTGCGAACGCAGTGTTTTGATGTTACGGCCTTTTTGCGAAATCGGCCATTTTGCAAAAAGATCGGCCTTTTTGCGAAAGGGCCAAAAAGCCGGGCTTTTTACATAATGGCATTAAATACCAGGACACGCAAACAGGCCTGCATATTGGCCATTTTGAAAAATGGCTGGTTATCCAGCCGGCCATTTTGCGAAAAGGCAGAACTTCAGTTAAGAGATTCAATCCAGTTCGATTGAAATTATTCAAATTATTGAAATTTAAATTATTGAATGCCCGGGTAGGTTAACTGAATGCCGGTTAGGTCAACTGTCCGCCTTTGACGATTAGTTAGGTTAAGTCTCTCTCTCTCTCTCTCTCTCTCTCTCTCTTTCTCTCTTTCTCTCTTTCTCCCCCCCCCCACCTGCCTGGTGACTGGAGGGAAGCCAACGTGACCCCTATCTTTAAGAAAGGGGATCACGAAAGTCCAGGGAACTATCGTCCCATTAGTCTCACTTCAGTTGTAGGTAAATTATTAGAAGGGATAATAGCTGATAGGATCGTTGACCATTTGGATTCCTACAAGCTGCTTGGGGACTCCCAACATGGGTTTAGACGGCATAGGTCGTGTCTCACCAACTTGCTCGAGTTTTTCCACGTCATGTTGAGTGAGTACGATAAGAGTAGGGCGATTGATATACTTTATCTCGACTTTCGGAAAGCCTTTGAAAGGTACTCACCGCCGGCTAATGGCGAAAGTGCGCGCGCTGGGTATCGGTGGGGAAATAGGTAGGTGGATTGAAAACTGGCTGAGGAATAGGCGGCAGAGGGTGGTAATTAAAGGTGCTAGTTCGGGTTGGGCCTCGGTCACTAGTGGGGTTCCTCAGGGTTCCGTTTTGGGGCCACTGTTGTTTGTCATTTACATAAATGATATCGACGGTGGCATCGTCAGTCGGATCGCCAAATTCGCTGATGACACCAAGCTTGGGGCCAATGTTGGGACGCCCGAAGCGATCGAGGAACTGCGTGCGGACCTAGGTAGGATAGGAGAGTGGTCCGAAAAATGGCAAATGCCGTTTAACTTGGGTAAATGCAAAGTGATGCACATTGGCTACGCCAATCCCAAGTCGGACTACTCGATGTTGGGTAGTAATATCGAGGTGACTGATTTAGAAAAGGACTTGGGTGTGCTAATTAGCAGCGACCTTAAGTTTACGAAACAGTGCGTAGAGGTGGAAAAGAAAGCCCAGAAACTATTGGGTTATATCAGGAGGCAATTTCAGTTTCGGAACAAGGAGATTGTGCTCTCACTGTACAATTCCCTTGTTCGGCCACACCTGGAGTATGCTGTGCAGTTCTGGTTGCCCACCCTCAGGAAAGATATTGAGAGGCTGGAGCGAGTGCAGGCGAGGGCCACAAAGTTAATCCCTTCCGTTAGGCATATGGGTTACAATCGACGGTTACGCGCCCTGAACTTGTTTTCGCTTGAAACTCGGAGGCTGCGCGGTCAACTGATCGAGGTTTTCAAGCTCTTACGCAGGTTCAACGATGTCGATTTTAGAAGTATGTTTAGTTTAAATGATAACCGAACTCGTAACAATGGTTGGAAGTTGGATTTGAAAAGGTTTAGGACTAGTGTGTGTGGGAATTACTTTACGTATAAGATCTGTGACACATGGAACAGGTTACCTTCGGAAGTTGTGAACAGTTCCTCTGTGGATCAGTTCAAGAAAAGGTTAGACCAAATCTTGCACACTATTTGAGTGTGTAGAAAATTTTCCGTGGCACCCGTTGCCATTGGTACCTCCTCGGTATGGGCCGCAAGGCCTTTTGAGGTACTTCTTTTCCTTGTATCTCCTTGTAACCAATCGTCAAGGGCGGACATTTGACCTAACCGGACATTCAATTAAACCTAACAGGGCATTCAGTTGACCTAACCGGCCATTCACTGTCCAGTTCAATGTGAAGTTCTACCGTTTGGCAAAATGGCCGACAGCATTACCAGTCATTTTGCAAAATGGCCAATATGCCGGCCTGTTTGCAAAGTGGCCTGGCATTTAATGCCATTATGCAAAAAGGCCGACTTTTTGGCCCTTTTGCAAAACGGCCGATCTTTTTGCAAAACGGCCGATTTGGCAAAAAGGCCGTAACATATAATTTAAAATTATATACAAGGTGTCCAAGAAATAATGATGCAAAAAATAATTAGTAATATTTTATATATATATTTTTTTTTCACGCAGTCAGTGCCCAAGGTGTTTAGATTTCCTTTCCAGTGTTCAATGATTAAGTTTAGAACACTTCCACATGATGACCTTCATTCGTCGTTGCATTGCATATTCGACACTCGAATGTCGTTAGTGTTAAGCAAGATTCTCTCGTGGAATGGATTCAATAACCTCTCTGATTCTTTGTCGGAGTTCTGCTGCCAGATCTCAGCATTTGTCATGCAACAAAAGTGTTTTAATACACCATGGTGGACCGACAGTCAGCATGACCATCTCGATCACGTGACTTAATCCCCCTCAGATTTTTATCAGTGGAGTATGTTAAAACTTGTTTATCGTGACTAACCCAGGAATCAGCGCTGTTATTGGTCCATTGCACAAGAGCGTCTTCCTAATGCTCTAATGAAGTATGAGCGTCGAATACCCACTGTAGCAACGAATGGTGGTCATCACGTGGCAGTGCTCTAAACTAAGACAGTTTGAAAATGTAAACAACAACTCTCTCTCTCTCTCTCTCTCGATATATATATATATATATATATATATATATATATATATATAATATATATATTGAAACAGAGTAACAAAACAATTCGCGGAGAAACTCGACATAGTTCAGAATTCTAAAGACTTTTCGCAGTGTATTATTAATTTCATTTAGATGTACATTCAATCACCGCAGAAGGGCGTTACTCTCCTGATTAGACGTTTTAAGGGAGGATTCGCATGTTAAGAAGGGAATCCAGTCCCAGAATGCTTTGTCCCATCATCCCAAAGTACCATCCCAAAAGGGAGGAAGCGCCGTTGGTCAAATTAGGTCCAAAGGACCAATGGAACATATGGAATGGCAGAGGTACATACCATTCTTTATTAAGAAAAGCAAACAATGATGGAGCAAAACTCAAATGGCGACTCTTCCCTCAGTTGAAACAGAAAAATAAGAACTTTGAAGTTAAGATTCGTAACTATTTTTCGAGTTTGTGTAATGTCTTATTTTACTGAAGGAAATCATATTTTTTTTATATATCCCTTTTTCTTTCTGTTCATCAAATTACGTTCTTTGATGATGTTTCCTGCAATTGATTTGTTTTTAGTTTCAGCCTTAATTTTTCTCATGGCTTCATTTATTTATTTTGGCATTCAATGCTGCATCAACGCCGTTCCGTTACTCGCAAAGAGGAAAGAATGTTTCATTGTTCTGCACTTTGCACATTGTAAAATTAATATTTGTTTGTTATATTATATGATAATCGATATATTTTGATTAATTTCGGTTCCTTTCAATAGAGAATATAAATGTATTAGGTTCAATGTACCAGCAGACGTAACACAATGGGTAACGCCGTTTTTCTGTAAGCGAAATGAAAATTCTGAGGTCGGCGATTCGAATCCTGACGAAAATAATAATTAGTCAGGAGGGTCGGGAGTTGGTACAATGCTCAAGCCAACTGATTCGGCTCATTGCTACAATTCTTGTATTATTATTATTATTACTAGTATCACCGGGATTCGAACCCGCGACCTCATTGTCTTCGCTTAGCTTATAGGGAAACGGTTTTATTCACTAGTATCCCATGGCATCCGATGATGCCAATTATAATAATCTAGGAGTTAGCCCAATGAGCCGCATTCGTTGGCCTGAGCGTTGTACCAGCTCTTGACCTTCCTTTAAGTTTAAAAGCTTCGACATTCGAAACCTACTTCCTCTCTGATAATGTTGATTATATTTACTTACTTGGATCAAGTAAAGATAAGCACCCCCAACCTTTTTCAGTTAGCTTTATAAGGCTAACTAACGAAAATATCACGACCTAACCTAACCAATCGTCAAGGGCGTACAGTTGACCTAACGATTGGTTAGGTTAAGTCGTGATATTTTCGTTAGTTAGCCTTATAAAGCTAACTAAAAAAGGTTAGGGGTGCTTATCTTTACTTGATCCATTTACTTTAACGTAACAAAGAGTTGCCAGTTTTATATTTCGAGTTTATTACAAAAGGTTAATAAAGCAAATGTTCTAAATAATGAGTGAAAAGCTCTTTTTTTTGCAACCTTTTGCTCGTAATCCAATCCTCTTTTTTGGAGGAGGAGACCGTAAACACCAATTGACCAGGGAAATACTCCGGGGGTGGGACGTTAGTTAGGAGACAGGGAGTGCTGAAACTCCCGTTTCTCCTTTCACTGTCCTCCTTAGATGATTTTTTTTTCGTGTCTCGTCTACCCTGCGAACAGTCAGCCCAGCATGCTTTCAAATATACACTTCTCTCACAATTCCTCACTACACATATTGCATCTTACATACTACACAATCTTTTCAAAATTAAAATCCAACATTGGATCTTGATTTTGACTCTTTTCTCCTCTATGAGGAGGGGGGGGGGGGTTACTGGCATTCGCCCTTGGCCCCTCCTTCTTGAATAAAAAAATAATCGCATATGTTGATGGAAGTAAACACGCACTTCAGATCATGCGCAGACAAAACACGTGGTCGCGAAGGCCGTGACATTCGCTCATCTTTACAGCTACCAAAACATTCATTTTTTCTCCAATTGTGTAATGGTTGACTTACGCGTAGTATTAAAAAAAATGAAATAAATGCAATTCTTTCTAAAACATATTTTGAAATACGTCCATTAAATGTGGAGTTTGTGTCGTATATTTTCACCTAACCCCGGGAAGCAGACAGGAAGGCTATGTCTTCGGAGTGAGGGGGGGGGGGCTTCCGACCAAAACTACCATTGGAAATGTGGAAGGAAATTTAGATGCCTGATGTACAAATAAATAAATAAAAAAATAAATAAAACAAAATCCACATTTATAAATTGACTCCTGATATAGGATGTGAACCAAATGTCCAGCCTCATGTTCAGTATTTATTAATTCCTTTAATGGTCCTACTGAAGTCGTGGAACCGTTTACACACGTAGTTCCTCACATAAACTGATGACATTCCGCAATATCCTAATAGAGACGTTGGCACGTTTTTATCGAATGATCATGAAATTTTAGTTCCGCAGTAGTGAATGACCATGATTTCTAAACCCCCAGCAGACTTCAAGTGATTCCCCCAAATGAAAGCGAACAACGTCAGTACTGGAATGTTACACAGTGTCTGTAGTAACTTATATAAGAAAATTGACATGTAAGTGGATTTGCAGCTGTACTTTGAACATTTACTGAATTAATAAATCTTTCACCCTGTATGTAAAAAAATTGAATATATATATATATATATAACCTTTGGTTAGCTTCCGCCCGAATTGTTCACTCCACCTTAGACCTACAGTTTAAAGTGGAATCCGAACCACGCCCCATCAGCAGCACAGCGTCTTAACCACTAGGCCACCTAGGGTACCCATTTATCTACCAACCACTTTCTTTATTGTGTGGAAGGATGAACAGCTGGGTTTTGCTGCGCGCCAGCTGCCGTCGGGTCTCGAACCCGGGACCGATGGATTCGTAGTCAGCGACGCTAACCACTACACCACCGAGGCGCATATATATATATATATATATAAATGCAATTTATTTTGTGTGTGTGTGTGTGTGTGTGTGTGTGTGAGCGTCTTTCCAATAGAAAGTACACACAAAAATCCTTCATCGAAATGCAGGTCGGGGAAAGACGCTCGACGGGTCCGGTCCAGGACTCCAGGTGATACCCCCAGGGTAGGACCTTTGGGGGAACCAACCTTTTTAGGCCCCATGGCGCCAGTGATAATGAGAAGGGGGACGAGACTGGAGCACAGGAAGGACTTTTGGAGGAGGGGGGGTAAAGAGATAAAAATACTACGTAAACTTAAACCCACAATTAATAATGAGTCCTGCTCAAACTACAACGTCATATCCTTCACAATGTTTAGGAAATCAGCAACAGACTCATCTTCAATTTAATTTTGAAGCGGAGTATTTTATGGTTTCAATACCAGTCTTTTCTTTTTTTTTTATTTATTCATTGAATGTTTTGGATAGAATTGAAACGTTTTTAGTTTAGGAAAACTTGAAAGGAAATTAAGCGAGTTTTTTTTTGTATTTATTTAATAAAAATGTCCTTCAAGAACGCAAAAAAAGAGTCGAATACAAAGAAACCTTCGGTATCGAAACGATTATGCAACCACACACACACACACACACACACATATATATACAGTATATATATATATATGCCTCGGTGGTGTAGTGGTTAGCGTCGCCGGCTACGAATCCATTGGCCACGGGATCGAGACTTGGTGACGGCAGGCAGCGCGCAGCAAAACCCAGCTGTTCACACTTCCACACCATTAAGAAAGTGGTTGGTAGATAAATGGGTACCCTGGGTAGCCTAGTGGTTAAGACGCTGGGCTGCTGGGTGTGTGTGTGTGTGTGTGTGTATATATATATATATATATATATATATAAAAGGTGGCGTAAAAGTCGAGCACCATGGAGTAAATTACAGTAAAATGTAAAAATTACATCTCAAGGTAAAGTTCAGTCAGTATTTGAACTGGTTGGCGACCATTAACTTTAAGATGCTTTGTGATTTGGTGTACACATGATGTTTATTAACTTTCAATTCTCATTTCTTGGTCGTCTACGTTGAACATCCTATAGATATAGAGCAATTGAAGGAGAAAATAATATTGCAATGTGCCAAAATGAGCGTCAGCGTGCTTCTTAGAAGTGTTAAAAAATGATGTGTACAGAAAATCAAAAGGTGGTTTCGAGTTACTGGTCACCAGTTCGAATAGCGACTGTAATTTAATGACCAGAAGTCTGAGTCCACATACAGTTAAGAATGAAAAGTAAGAATCAATTTATTTCCTATTTCATACATAATTTACATTATAAAATACTAGACAGTACAAATAAGTTACTGCAAATAGCTAATAATTATGAAGATTGGCCGCTGTTCAGTATTTAGCGTGACCTCTTCGAGCAAGGTGACCTCTTCATATCTCGAAGGCATCGAATCAACCAGAGCCTGAAGCCTTTTTGTAGGAACTGTGTGTGTGCTATTTTGAATGGACAATACACCAGATGTCCTGTAGGCTTGTTACCTTCACTTTCAAAATTTCTTTGTTTATACAAATTCTCAGTTGGGTTTAGATCAGGACTTTGTGGCGGAAACTTAGATCCTCTCCCGACTGAGTACTGTAATGATAGCTTTCTAATACAGTTTGTAGATAAACCAACTAGGAATCAAACAATCTTAGATTTGGTTCTGTCTAATGATTATGAGGTTATTAGGGAACTTGCAGTAGGAGGGTCATTAGGGAATAGTGACCATTTTATCATAAGTTTTAAAATAGAATTAAAAGGGATCTCGTTAACAGTGACCATCTAGTATCTTGCTTCTGAGTGGTGAGTGTAATAAATTTAGGGAGTAGTTAGGCTCATTAATGTGGGATAATGAATTTGCCAGTACAATGGAAATGTATTCCTTTCAGAACTATTAGGAATAACAAGATTGAGAGACCTTTGTGATGGAATAAGGAAATCATTATTAAAAGTATTAAAAATAAGAAAGGAGCACGTAGGGGGTTTAAAAGCAATAATAGCTTTGTGGATTTAGATAATTTTAATTTTTGCCTCAAGGGCGAGCGCCCACAAAATTGCACTCCCATAGCTGAAAATCAAGGTTTAGGGTTTTTGAGACGCCCGGACACTCTGCGTTTGAAAGATTGGAGGTCATAGACAGGGGTAAAGATGGATTGAAGAAGATTGTTCCAGAGTTGACCGTCAGTTAAGAAATAAGTTAAACAATTTGATTAGGAAAAGCAAAAGGCGTATTGAAATAAATCTAGCTAGAAATGGCAATAAGGGGCCATTCAAAAATTATGTAACGCAGAAGGGGTGGGGTGGGGTGTTACCTCAAGTGTTACGTAACACTTCATCACCACAAATACCTGAAACTGGGAAATGACAAGATATGTAATTTGAGCACGTATCTTGTATATAATATAGGTGATAGTAACAAATTATTATCATGTAATAAAAAGGTGTTTTGAGTAAGTGATGAGCAACAAGTTTTGGGGGAAAGAGTAGTAACAATTTATTGAAAATAACAGTTTATACGGCAATGCGAGCGGGTGGTGGGGGGGGGGAGGGGGTTAGTGCTGGTGTTACATAATTTTTTAAGGGGTGGTTGGATAGGTGTAACAGAGTGTTATGCGCGGGGGAGGGGGTATAAATTTTGGTGGAAAAAAGCGTTACATAATTTTTGAATGGCCCCTAAGGATCTAAAAAAACAGGATAGGACTGGCCCAATAGAACATGATGATTGGATATTTGAAAATGATCATGATATTGTTGATGTTTGTAATAATTATTTTAGCTCAGTTTTTACTGAAGAAAATTGGAATAACTTTGATTTTAGATTCTCTAAAAGAGTCATATACAGTAAGATAGGATGATGTTAGGCAAGTAATTAATTAATATAATGAAACCAAAAGAAGATGCTGGTCCTGACTACATTTATGATAGGATTTTCAGAGAAGGGGTGGATAAATGCAAAAAACTTCACTTTTCTACGTGAAGGTCAAACTATGATAATAAAAACCCACTCTAATAGACAGAGTTTATTTCCACAACAGTTTCGATGCCCACTGGCATCCTCTTCGGGTGGATACAGAAAAAACGAATCCACCCGAAGAGGATGCCAGTGGGCATCGAAACTGTTGTAGAAATAAACTCTGTCTATTAGAGTGGGTTTTTATTATCAAGGGAGGATAGCTTAGCTGAGCACTAACTGTTTTTTTGTTAGAGATATTAAATATGCAGAGATACCCAAACACTGGAGAAAAGCAAATGTAGTACCCAATTCCAAAAAGTGTAGTAAAAAGAAGGCAGGGAATTATAGGCCTGTTAGTTTAACATCATTGGTAGGAAAGATACAAGGAAAAATTAGTATTCAAGGTCATTTGGATAATTTTAATCTTATTTCAAGTTCCCAAAAATGGATTTAGATTAGGAAGGTCTTGTTTTTCTAATTTCTTAGATTTTTTAGAGTTTGTAACTGATTAGGTAGATGATAGATATGATGTAGATGTCATTTATATTTTGGTAAGACATTTGTCAAGTTCCACATAGGAGACTTCTTTATAAATTAAAAGCTCATGGAATTTTGGGGTTAGTCGTAAATTGGGTGGAAGAAAGGTTAAAAGACAGAGAACAGTGGGTAATTTTAGATGGTCATGAATCAGGGTGGCAGAAAGTGAAAAGTGGGGAACCACAGGGATCAGTGTTAGGTTCATTACTCTTTATTGTATAGCTAAATGATTTAGAGAAGGGATTAGATAATGAAATATCTAAATTTGCAAATGACAGAAAACTAGTCGCCCCTGTTACAAGTAAAGAAAGTTCTTATATATAGCTACGAAAAGATATAGGCACGATATAAATATACTTGAAGGTGTGCAACGTAGGGCAAAAAAGTCCCCAGCTTAAGAAGACTGAAATTCAGTGAAAGATTAAAGGAACTGGGCATGTTTAGTTTTGAGAGATGTTGTTTCAGGAGAGATAGGATAGAGATGTTCAAAATGTTTTCAAGTCTGGACAATTTAGATCAGTGGTGCCCAACTTTTTTAGCTCGCGGGCGGAATTTGTTATCTTAAAATGGGCCAAGGACCATATATATATACAGTATATGTATATATATTTCGCGGTGTGTATTTCCACTTGCATTCTTTTCCACCGCGGTGGAAGGAATTAATCAAGTTCTACTTCGATAACAGCACTTGAAAATATAGGTAACATATTTTTTATCTTTGCTTCATTCATGGAGGGCCGGATGGAAACTACTGGCGGTCTCTGGTTGGGCATCATTGATTTAGAACTAAGTAACTTTTTCTGTTTAGCGTCTGATGGAAAAACTCGAGGGTATAATAACAAAATTAGAAAACAGACTTGTAGACTGGATCTACGAAAATACTTTTTTCATTCATAGAGTAGCAGATTTTTGGGATGACTTGCCATATGATGTGGTAAATAGTAACTCCTTAGTTAGTTTTAAGAAAAATTTGGACGCTTTCATGAGATAAAAAGACAGTTTGTAAATTGTGTAAATAATGTATATTTTAGTTTAAGTTATGTTGGCTACTTCGGTAGCTCTGTAAATAGTTTTATGTTAACATCTTTTGGACCACTGGGTCGAATATGCACTGTTTCCCATACACCACGCACTCATAACTTAACCCTACAAAAACTTAGGTCGTTAAGAGGTTAATTAGCAGACTTGACAATGGTATTTCGCAAAATTTGATAATAAAACATAGATTTAAGTAATTTATGACTTGGATAATCTGGATAGGCCCGAGTGGTTTCATGTTTTCCAAATGTAATGTAATAGAATGTAATTCGTTCCTGCCTCTCCAAGTAAGCCTAGTTTAGTAATGCAAAATGGTTTGGATCATTGTCATGTTGGATTATGAATCCTCACCTAATTAAACGATATCTACTCAGCAGTTCATGCTGAACCAAAATTATGTGGTAGTGCGTTTTATTCATATTTCCAGCGATTTTTACGAGATCATCTTAACTGAACGGAAGTAACCCCATAACATAAAAGAACTACCGCCATGTTTCACGGTCCTGCTGATATAGCTACGAATGAGATTTTTAATGGCTTCGTCGTCTCACAAATCTATGTCTTTTATTTCACACCCACTCTCCGAAAAAGCTCAGTTTTGAACTCATTACTCCGCAGGACATTCTTCCATGTATCATTTCAGTCTTGGTGTTCCTCTACAGAGTCTACACGCTCAGCCTCTTTTTTTTTTATTTACATCACTAAGCTACGACTTTCTCACAGCAAAGTTTTCTTTCCAACAAAGTTTCCTTCTTGAAAGTTGAAACCTTTTCAGTAGACGGGTTGACAGCAATTACTTAGTCCTCCTGAATGGATGCCCATATTTCTAAAGCTGTCTTAAAGGAATATATAATAATAATAATAATAATAATAATAATAATAATAATAATAATAATGAGTTCAGTTTTTTAGACAGTAAAATAGTAATGACGAGATTCAAGAGAGTTAATGTACTACTTTTTGCTGCGTGAATGTCATTGTCAGATTGAAGTAAAGAAGTTAAAATTAACCTGTTTATTAACTATATGAAGGAAATAAATATTTACAGGATGGAGTATGTCTCTTTTCCTTTGTTATTAAAACTTTGAAAGGAAACCTCGGACAGTTTTCTTTGTCTTTATTTTATTTTTAAATAATCTTGCGCCTAATGAAGCCTTGTCTCGAATGACGCAATCAAGATGGCGCCTGGCTAGATTTGTTTAATCCCAAATTGCGGAATAGTTCTTTTCGCAAAGCAAAACGTTGGCTTTGAATTTGGAATTAAAGAACTGATTCGGTGATTTACAAATATATTTAAAAATAAATCTTCGAATTTTGGCTTTAAAATCCCTTCAAACCCGTTTGGTTGTATTCACCATACTTCATGAAGGAAGGTCTCGTTAACGGGAAATCTTGACTACAGAGTAGCTATAAAAATAATGTATATATCGGCTAGTAACTCGTAGTGTATACTTGGGTTTATCATATAATATTTAATGAAAGTTTTTAAAAATTAGCCGCAACTCGATGAAGGAGCAAAATATACAGTGGACCCTTGTCCACGTAAAACTAACGAAAATGTCACAACTTAACCTAACCAATCGTCAAAGAAGACATACAGTTGACTAAACCGGGCATTCAATTGACTTAACCGGCCATTATATCCCATAGAATGAATTGTTTGTTTAATTTGTCCTTTAAATTTTTTGTTTTAATGTAATTGAACTAATATTTGGCATCATGATTCCCCCTTTTATAGTCCGACTTCACCTCACATTCGTCTCCAAAGATAAAATCAAGTCATTTCAGGTCAGGTCAGGTCAGCACAAATTCAAGTTAGGTCAGGTTACTTCAGCGCAAATTCTTTTGTAGACTAAAGATATCTTTGTAGACCACACGCTATAGTAGCACCCTTAATTTAACCTAACCTAACCTAACTCGACTTGGCATTCTATCGACAAGTTATTATTAGATTAGGTTAGGTTAAGTTAGGCTAAAATAGGTTAGGTTAAGTTAGGCTAAAATAGGTTAGGTTAAGTTAGGCTAAAATAGGTTAGGTTAAGTTAGGTTTTTAGAGTGTCGATGTTTTAGTCTTGTCGATGAAATATGGATAGGTTCAACGTAAGTACATTTTCCCCATAAGAAGTTAAGTTCACTTAACACGGTTTCCCATAAGGTGGGGGTTCTCTCAGAACATAACCCATCCCCCCCTTCTTAGAGGAGGGATGGGTCTACTGTATATCGGGGGTCTACTGTAAATCGGTATGCTGAAAACTCGAACCCACATTCCAATTTCGTGGGCGGTGGGCAATTTCTTCGATCCTCTGATAACCTAACCTAACCTAACCTTGAAAAACTTGTCACTAAACTGCTACATCGACCATATGTCGTTAACCAAGAAAATTCACCGTTAGAGATTTTGCCACAAAACATCTATTGGCATTGTGATATTAACTAGCATTCCTTTGGTGGTTAACAAACAGGTGCGAACTCTCTCTCTTCAGCCCCTTCATTTCAAAGTTTACAGAATAAAGGTTCGGAACACTTATTTCAAAAAGGTTCTTTGTCATTAGAAATGAGATTTGACCAGCAGTATGTAAGTACTGAGAAGATGAGAGCAGAAAGTAATTCTCTCTCTCTCTCTCTCTCTCCTCTCTCTCTCTCTCTCCTCTCTCTCTCCTCTCCTCTCTGTCCTTCGTAAGCTTCCTCTTATGGAGAGGACTAACATTTAAGGGTCAGTCGTAGGCCGGTCCTTCATTGTTGTCCCCTGATAAACAAGAAGAGAGAACAAGTAGGTAGGTCTGAAAACAACGTGAAAATACGGTCAGTGATATTTCGTCTTCAAAACAACATTCCTTTTGTATTGTGTTTCAAATCCTTATTAGGAGAGTAAATACCAGAATCGCGGACGACTGTCCTTTAGCTTAAGTAATGGTCAATTTACCATTGTTCAATCACAAAATGTTGCTCCATAAGAACAAATTATTATTATTATTATTATTATTATTATAGCACTACACTAGTTTTTTTCTGTACAGTTAGGAATGGAAGCTAATTTTATTCGCTGTAATTAACAGCGTTATTAATTACAAATATAATTTTTAGCCTCGTACATACGAATATGTGAGACCCGTTCTGTAAACTGTAAGTGAAAAATATGAGTGTTTTACACACACACACGCACACACGCACACCTATATATATATATATGTATATTATAAGAATTTAGAAAGAACACATTACCATAAGATGTACATTACATCCATATAGGTTTGCACAATGTTGGCAGTAACGTTTTTATTTTTTATTATTTTTTTTTTAGTGACAAGTAATTTAATTACAGTATTTTTATTTGAATATGCCGTTAGTTAACTCTGTCATTACGAATGAAAATTGAGATAATCTTCGAAATAATATATATATATATATATATATATATATATATATATATATATATATGATGAATAAAACCACGAAGGAAAGGAAACACAAAATGGATGTCATTAGACGAAAGCGCTTGAGCACCATTTTGTGTTTCCTTTCCTTCGTGGTTTTATTCATCATAATATTTTTCACGTGTTACCTTCGTGAAATAATTTTCATATATATATATATATATATGGAATATCATGCATGAACACAATTTTTTTTCAGCGTTACAATACTTTGAATGAAATGCGGGTCATTACCTCGAGTGCAGGAGGGTTAATTAACACGTAAAATGCCTCAGTTAAGTCGTAATATTTTCATTAGTTTTAACGTTTTATTAGATGGATTCATTTTAAAAAAAGTCTCCTAAAGATCCTAGTGTAGTTTACGTTCCCCAACTTTGATCTAGTGTAGTTTGTGTCCCCCTTTTGCGTCAGGGGGACGTAAACTACACTTGCTCCGAAATGTTTCCAGTTACTGGAATGTATTATCATGCTTTTCAAGGTCACAATTTGTATTTTAAGTTTTTAAACAATATTTCGTCAAATTTAACGTGAATTCTAACGAGATTCATTACCAGAGGTTAAAATGGTCTACTTTTAAACAAAGATTTTTATGCTCTATCTTCTTTCTTTATTTCCAACATCTTCAAAATATGCATAGATCAGAATCTGCCTATATGACGCATCACCCGTGGCAGGTCCTTACTAACCTTAGTTTTGCTACCGCCCAAATTGTTCATTCTGACGAAGGTCAGGCTTGTTACTCCGCCTTAGACATATAGCTAAACGTGGAATTCTAACCATGACTCACCACGGGTAGTCAGAAATTACAAAGTCCTCGCCCTGACTCGATCTCACTACCTCCCGATCAGCAGCCCAACGTCTTAACCACTAGGTTACCCAAGGTATCCATTTATCCACCGAACAATTTTGTTTATGTAAGAATGAACAGCTGGGTGAGCTGAGTGCCACCTGCCATCGCTGGTGCTATAAACCACAACGACATCTGATCGATTTGACATTCTGTCGACAAGTATATTGAGGGTTAGATTAAGGTAGGTCAAGTTACCATAGGTTGGATTACGCTAGGTTAGGTTAAATTAGTTTTTTAGTGTCGTTGTTATGGTCTTGTCGGTCCTATGGGTATAAATCTTTTCGTTTCACGTCGAGGACAGAATGAGAGCAGACACTCACCAACTCCCTCTTTCACCAAAACATGATCTCTGTAACAAAGAAGGACGTGCTAATTCGTCCAAGACTTAATTAGGAAATATTTTAATGATAATGATAAGCTTTAGTGGCAGGATATAGATTCCATAACATAGTACATAGCATAACATAGTACATAACAACATAGTACATAACATAACATATTTTAAATGTAAACAAGTTTATATACAGCTTGGTTAACCTTGATTTTGCTTCCGCCCGAATTGTTCAGTCTGACGAAGGTTAAGCTTGTTACTCCACCTTAAATCTACAGTTTAACGTGGAATCTGAACTACGCCCCACCAGTATCCCGGCGTCTTAACCACTAGGCTACCCAGGGTACCCATTTATCTATCAACCAACTTTTTTTATTATTGTGTGGAAGGATGAACAGCTGGGTTTTGCTGCGCGCCGCCTGTCGTCACCGGGTCTGGATCCCGTGGCCAATGGATTCGTAGTCAGCGAAGCTAACCACTACACCACCGAGGCGCATTAAAGCTTGAAGTTAGTTACGGGGTGAACTAAAAATTTTGAACACGTGACCTATCATTTTGTTGAAGGGAAAAAAACAACGTAATCCTTTTGAGTATTTTCTATTTTATTTTAACTCTTCCAATCAATTGTTATAAATAGATGTTTCGGCTTGCGATGTAAAGTTAAAAATGTATTACTAACATTTTTGTTCAAATTTTTAATTGGCATTATTTTCCTATTTCGTTTATTGTCAACAGATGGCGCACATGTGGAAAATGGAACCGTACAATTTGAAGAAATTATTCATATTCCAACAAAATTTTCAGCAATATCTCTATACAGGAGGTTGACAAAAGTAAATAGATATATTTTTTTTTTAATAGCTTTTTATTTGATAATAAAAGTCGATAAGTAATTGATGCAAAGCTGACACACGTTCTGGTATTCCATTGATAAGATTCACCATTCGTTCTTGAGGACAAACATCGTGGTGTCTATTTATTTATGTCAACTCTCTGTACATCGTGCGTTTGGCCATACAACCCTAAAATGAAGAAATACGAATGAATACCAATAAAAATGAATGGAAATAGTCGAGACGTTTATTAAAGGCAAAGAGAAGTGAACTTTCTCAACTACACCATATAGAACACTCGTTACACGCAGTAAAAGAGCCTTTCTGAGAGATCTTTATACACATTTACCGTTACAGAAATAATGTATTGAGACATGATGAGGTGTAATTATAAGTTGTGATGGTTGAATTCACTTCTGAGATGAAGAACTCTTTGTGAGTGTGGTAGAAGATCGACAAGGGCGTTACTGTTGTAGGATTAACAGACTCGGGGTTTCATTTTCCACAATTATCTCGTCAGAAACGTTATACACATTTCTCATTAAGATGCATTCAGAAATAATTAGGAAATTGACGGGTTTTTTTTTTAATAGGCGAAGTTCAATGAATGTTCCATGCATACACACACACACACACACGCACACGCACACACAAGATAATTTTTGCATAATATCCTTAAAAATAGAATTAGAAACCACGTGAAGCAACCTTATCGATAAAAGGACTAAGTAAACAAAATATTATTTTAGTTTGTATTTTCATTGCTTTAAATGGATTTACGTTATGATTATAAGGATATATATATATATATATATATATATATATATATAATAGCCATGTATTATCATTCCAAGTTCAACAATGTAAATTCCACGGTCCCATTTATAGAATTCTGAAACGTGAATGTAAATATAAATGTAAATATAAGTGTAAATGTAAATTGTATAAGTGTATCCTACAACGAAGCAGCTTCATTTTCTTTTATACTAATAATTAACGTCCTAAATCTTTATTCATTATTGTATAATTTAACTCAATTTTATCTCTTCAATAACAAATTTTTAACACTGAAATTTTAGTGTTACGAAATCATGTTGTTTTTGTGGGGGTTTCGCTTACAATGTAATTATTTAAAATACCAATCAAAGAGTTATTACAAAGAAGAAAACAAATAGATTAGTTAAAGATAGTTTCTTTCCATTTAAAAGTTAAAAATTTTTAAAAAATAATTCGATAATTGAGATTTAATATAAAAGTAAAAATTTTAAAAATGTTACAAAAAAAATTATTTTTTTCTCGTCAGTTTTTAAGTTTTAATTTTCGATTTAATTCGAGTTGGTGCTTAATTGCGTATAAAATTAGAGTCCATTTGCGTCACTCTTCGTAATAATATTGTTTAAAACGTTTGTGTGTGTGTGTGTATATATATATACACACACCTTAGGTGTTAGTCCATTTTTCATTTCTTGTAAAAATTCTTTTTTTCTACTTACAAGGTTTTTAGAGGAATTCTACCATCGATATTGTTCTACAACACTTGTAAAATACAGGGTGTTCGGAAAGTGACTATGCACTTATATTTATTTAATAGCATACAATAGTATAACATATATGATAGAGGTTATGGATGGGACCATCAGAACTTATAAAAGGTGTTGAAAGTGATGTCCTTTAACAGCAATACAGGCCTGGACCCGTCTTATTTTATTTTGAAACACCTTTGTCAGTTCTTCATTAATTAACATTAATTATATAAGTGCACAGTGACTTTCAGAACACCCTGTATTTGCATGTTCGTAATGCAAGAAGTGTTCAGGAGATTTTAAGAAGATAATTCTCTGGCATTGATTTAGTCATTGGGTTTGGAGGGACTTCTTCTGACATTTGTTTTACATTTTTTTTTCATTCAGTTCGTTGTTTGGGAAGAAAATATGACCAAAAATGGTTTGGGTTGTACTCAATTAGGTTATGAATCATTCCAGATTCTAAGTAAATATAAACAAGTTTGTAATTGTATTTAGCAAACATTTCTTATATAAAATCCTTCAGTGCACGAAGGTGCGGCTCGTCACCCTTCCTCTAGAATTGGATTAGTGAAGGAGAGTGTTGCTTTCTTGAGTTAGACATCTCATATCTCACATCAGACAAGTGTCTAGTCTACTTTTGAAAATGTCTACATCAAAACCATTTGTCCTCTGAATTTCCTTTCATAACTGCATGGTTAAATAGTTTTGTCTCTTTAACAACAAAGGTATTTCTTCATACAGAGTTGGGGATGAGCCTTGTCTAGTCTCCAGTTCAAGGACACCGCACATACTGGCTTTCTTATTTTTCAATGTTTTCTGGATAGTTATAGAGTTTAGTTCGAGATTAAGAACCAGTTTTTCAATTATTTTCCAAGTTTAAATTACGATGTATCTTTTTCTTTCTTCTTTCCAACAATTGCAAGTTTAATTTACGAACTTTCTTAGTAATTTAGTTGTTCGCAGTCAGTGATTTTGGTTGTAAAGGTTCTTTGAATTCCTTCTTATTGACCAATATTTTTTTTAATGGGGACATTAAGATTGAGCAATATTCCATTTTTGGTATGATCAGTTTTGTTTTTTTTCAGCAAGGAAATTATTACCTTCTTGTCCCTTCTTTCCAAGGTTCTTATACTATATATCCCGTTATTCTTTTTTGCTCTATCTTATTTTGTGTCTCAAATTTCGCATCGTCGGTCATTATAATTCCTAAATTTTGGTTGCTCTCTCGAAACCCTATTAAACGTTTGATTATACATTCTACGTCCCATTTTAGTAGCAGTTCAAGCGTATGATTCAAAGAACATTCATTAGCAGTTTGGATAAACGCTTCAATTGAAGCGTTTAACTCAGCCGTATAATGAATGCCCATTGAAATATACATTTGAAATGGTACTAAAGTGGGACACCAAATGCGTAGTCAAACGTTTAATAGGGTTTAGAAAGTTGAGTTCCTGTCCATGTGGGGCAACGTAGTCCATAAATTTTTTTTTTTTTTTTTTTTTAGTATCTTTAGGGGTGAAAATATTTGGTGTCAAGTTTCTTATTGTTGTCTGCTAAGTATATTCTATTTGTGTCCATTGGTAAAGAGTTATATCACCTGTATTTTTATTTATCTACTTTATTATTGTTGGTTACGTCATTATGTAGATAAGTTAGCATAATTATGAACAATAGTGGCGCAAATACCGTCCCTTGTGGTACTAAGTTACGTATATTCCAGATTCTGAAGATGACGATATTCCTTGGATTGTAACAAATAACTCTCTGTAAGGCATATACTATATATATATATATTATATATATATATATATATATATCCACTTACTTATTTTGCCTGTTCTTCCTATATTTTACACTTTATGTGCTATTATTCCACGATCACATTTGTTCAATGCTTTAGCAAAGTCTGTGTATTTTACATCACAATTTTTATTGCTTTGAAGTGCAACGATAATATTGTTACGATACTCTATTAATTATGATGGGAACGAACATCCTGACCGAAATCCATGTTGGTTCTTATTGAATTTTTCTTTTTCTCTAACTTTTCTTTCCAATATTTTAGTGCATGGAACGAGATGTTATAGCTCTTTGCTTGAAATTTATCTCTCCCTTTATATATTAAAGCAATGTGCACTCCCCTTCAGGATGTCCAGTATTCCTTCTGTGTCCAGATATCTTTTCCATATCAAGTAAGAAGAGTTTTTAATACTTTTTCAGCGAAGATGCAGTGTAGCGTTCCATTTGTCCGGACGTGCGGCTGAATATAAGTGCACTTTTCCAATAGTTCGTGCTATATCATTTCATACAAAATTAAAAAGTCTCTTAGATTCCCTCCTCATGAGTCTCCTTCGAAAAAGGAGTGTTATTGTTGCTTAAGAACAAATTATAATGTAATCTAAAATCATACCTTTAATTGTATGAGAATACGCCTTTAAGTAGTAGGTCCATATATTTTTTAAAACGTTCTCAAATGTTTGTTTACATTTGTTTACGTACTGTTATGCTTTCAAGGTCAATTTTAAAGAGAGAAAGAAGGCTTTTGTTATTTAAAAGAGGAATTCCTACTAGTAATTCGAGTATCACAAAATTAGCTTGTGTATGTTACAAGGAATCTGTGTAACTAGGGATTTTATGAAATCTCTGAAATGTTCAGGGATTTCATGCAAGATTAAGTCGTGATATTTTTGTTAAACCTACGGGAAAATTATTGACTGCCCGGTTAGGTCAACTGTACGTCCTTGACGATTGGTTAAGTCGTGATATTTTCGTTAAAACTAACGAAAATATCACGACTTAACCTTACATGAAATTCCTAAACATTTTAGGGATTTCATGAAATCCCTAGTTACAGAGAGTCCTTGTAAAATATATATACACCTTTTATTCTCCTAAAGATACATGGCATTTCTGACGACAGGGATGGGGTTCTGTTGGACTCTATTTCTTGGGATACTAAATTAGTTATCTGAGTAATGCAGGTAGGCTACTTGAAGCGGCCCAAATCTAAATTAGGCCCTACCCAAGTCTAAACTTAACTTTGCCCTACCTAAAGCTAGACCTAACTTGAGTTTGGCAATTTTGTTTGCACCTGCGCCACTTACTGTATTTACAAAGGTGGACAAATTATCTACCCAGGCCATGGGTGGCTTTCTTTATCTTGCCTCTTAAGACCGATAAGAGCCATTTACACATTAATCAGCAACAATCATGTTTTAAAATCGTATCAAATGTATTAATCACTATTCAGCGACAAGACTGGAACTTTTCAAACCCCGAGTGATGCTCATTAATATGTAAGCGGCTACAATCGGTTTTAAACGGGCACGATTCAGCGGTGAAAAACCGGCAACAAATGGCCGTGTGATATGGGCTTAAGATTACATATCTCTCCATCTCAGGTAAAGGAAAATGCTCTAACTACAGAATATCTGATGGGAGTTTAACGTCAAATTTAGAGCCATGTAAAGAAGGTGAAGATTTAAGAGCTTTGAGTGAAGGATGATTTAGTAAAAGTTAACGTTCCTCCTCACTTTCTTAGGTTGAAAAGTTTATATAGCATTTTGAGAAATCTAACTGAACTGGCAATTCCTCCTACAAATCCAAATAAAATGATGTTAGGCCTCTATGCTACAGATAAAACAAAAAAGGGTCATATTCCATAAAAGTGGAATTTGATACAGAATCTATTTGTCAAAAATGCTATAAAAATGGACATACTACATTCGTTTGTCGTGCCTCTCCACCAGAAAATCATTTTATGTCCTTTAAAGTAAAGAAAACAAAAGAGAAAAAATATATCCTTTATTGAGGAATATGTAAATAAGGATGAATTAAGTAATTTAACATTTGAAGATCTTCAAGAGGAAACTGTCCTCCTTCAGTTAACTAATCTAAAGAACACTTTACCCCCAATTACCATGATTAAAGTAAACAAGGTATCTGTTCTTATGGAGTTAGACATACTGTAGAACCTGTTTTGTCTATTATCCAAAAAATTACGTCGAAAAAATTCTAGAGATTCGAATGAATCTCCAGACAAATGTAAAGTTCATTGTATACCCTATTACCCTAGTGAAACTATAAAACTTATAGGTAGTGCTGAATCTGAAGTGAGGTTTATGAATAAAAATAAACGTGTTCCATTAATCACTACAAAAGAAAACCATTCTCCATTATTTGGTCGAATTGGTTAGAATTCTTAAATATGAAGTTAAGTGAAGTTGAAAAAAGAAATGATTTGGATGAAATAAACAGTAGCTATCCAATAAGTAAAAAGTTAACAAAACTGCTACAGGAACACAATTTTGTGTTTTCTGAGGGCTTAGGTGAAAAGTGAAATTATTTTAAAAGAGACTGCAACTCTTAATTCATAAAAGCTAGGTCAGTACCAAAATGATCTTGAAGAAGTAAATTATAGTGAATGAGCTTCACCCACAGTTTGTGTTCCAAATTGTGTGTTCCAAATCTAAATGGTGAAACTTGTGAAGATTTTGAAGTTATACTTAACAAAATCATCAGTTTGATACTGTGATTAAAGGTAAAATTTTGACCAAAATTAATCTAAGTCGAGTTTATGAACAGTTTGAACTAACAGAAAATTAGAAAGGTCTTGTAATAATAAATATAACACCTTGTATTGTTTCGTTACACTCGTTTGCACTATGGAGTTATGGAGATGCATCAGCAGCAGCACCAGCATTCTTTCAAGATGAATTATTTGCTACAAGGCCTCAGAAATGTAGTTGTTAAATGGGCGATACATTATTTAATAATTAGTTCTATCAAAGAAGAACGATTTGAAATAGTGAATGAAGTCCTTCGGGGTTTAGAAAAGTTTTGTGAACCGAAAAGGAAATGTTCATTTTTGCAAACTTCTGTAACCTGCCTTGGTCATAAAATAGGTAAACATGGCCCTTATTACTTCAAAAGAGAAAATTAAAGCAATTCAAGATGTACCAGTACCTAACACTGCGAAGGATATGAGTTTTTTGGTCTCATTAACTACTCTGGAAAATGTGTGAGGAACATATCCACTGTAGCTAATCTTTTCAATCACCTATTGAAGAATCATGTGGAGCGGGATTTGCATTATCTGCTTGCAGATATGGGCAGTATCGATGATACTGTATCTTAGATACAAATTGCATCTTATATCTATATCTTGAACAAAAATATAAAATTATCTTATTTCTCGTATCTTTGATGCCAATTTATCTGTATTTTGTATCTTAATATGGTATATTTGATACAAGATACATTTCAGGAACCTCAATTCTCGCTGTTGTGATTTTTGAAATAAAAATTACCCATCTTCCAACTAATGGGAGTGCCAAATGTATAATAGCTGATCTCGAGGTGTGAACTATTGCACAAGCGCAATTAATTGTGTGAACCGGAGTGGCGTAGGTTTACCGGAAATGTCGCTGTGGTCAAATCTCTCCGGATTTCTGCGTACATATTTTACTTTAAATAACGGCATGGAGAAAAGTACCCAGTTCTTCTACTGCCTCGACCGTTATCTGGAGTTAATAATTAATTAATGCTGTGGTATAGCCATGGGGGACGTGAGAGGGTAATTGCCCTCCTCTAGAAAAATTGCCGATGTCAAACTAAAAATGGAATAATTGTAAAAATAAGATACTTTTAAAACTAGATGTAATAATAAATTATAATATACAGAACTATAGCGTTCGTTACATTTATTACATTTTACAATATTTATACAACAAGGTCAGTATTGTTTCTTCCAACGATAATTTTCTTGGCCTTCCAAATTTAGAAGTCTAGGCTACGTGCCTAAAATTAAAAATAAAGAGTGAACGCACAAAGCGCGGCTTTGAATAAATTTTTCCTTATTATAAGTCTAGGGTATATTTATTTATTTGAATATTATTAGATTTAGGGCAGTTACAAACAGGTTCAACAAATGAAGAAACTTTTTGCATCATAAAGTAGTCTAGTGCCTTATTAAATGGAATATTTTACAATATCATAAGCGCATAACTTGCGAAAATTTTCCAGAGATTTCAAAATGGAACCAGTAAGGATTAAGTTAGCAAAACCTTTGTTTACATGCCAAAATTAATTTTAGGCATGCCATTTATTTAAAATATAATGATTTAAATTACTTAAAAGAGTTCTTTTCCTTATTATTTCTAGTGTTCAAACTTAAATTGATTAGAGAAGTATCTCGTATCGAGAAAAGTATCTTAGATATGTATTTTGTATCTCTGTATGTTGCCCGTTTCTTAAAAAGTTATTTGTATTTTGTATCTAAGATGCATTTCGTAATATATCTTGTCCATCTCTATCTATCTGCTTGTCAAAAACCTTTTGATGATTTAAAGATACATTTAACTGAAGCTCTCATTTTAGCGTAATATAATGAAAATCTTCCATTAAAATTAACATGTGACGCATCTTCCACAGGAATTGTGTGTGTGATCTCTCATGTTTACAGGAATTGTAGTGAGATCTCCCATGTTTACAGGAATTGTAGTGAGATCTCCCATGTTTACAGGAATTGTAGTGAGATCTCTCATGATTACAGGAATTGTAGTGAGATCTCAAATGTTTACTCAAATAGAGAAGAAAGGCCAGTTGCATTTGCTTGTAGAACAATGATCAGTTCTGAGAGAAACTATGATCAGATTAAAACAGAACCGATCAGATTAAAACAGAACCGAACTAATCTATGAAATACCAAATTTTTAGCAAATACGAGAGCAGATATGGATATCCAGATTGTTAAACAGTCTATTTGAAAATGAAAACAAAAGAAGTTCAAACAAAATACTTCAAACAATTTTACTTCAGTGTACCGATTAACCCCTCCTGTAACCACAAAGGTGTATCTTGTAGAATTATTTCTTCAAAGAAGGCTCAAAACGACGTTTAGATCTTATGACGCCTAATCTGGAATACAAAATTAAAATTACTCAGGAAAAACATTTTCAGTCAAGCAAAAGACGAGTTAGAAAAATCAGTGGTTCCCAAACTTTTGAGCTTGTCGACCCCTTGATGAGCTTATAAAGTTATCATCGACCCCCTAACCCAAATTCTCAATATTTAAAATAATTTTAAATGAAATGAAGTCAAGAAACATCAAAATGTAATCAATATTTATTAATCATTATAGTTATAAAATTACCATTATTAGTAATTAAGTTAAAATTAATAACTGCTAAATACCTCTACAATTAAAGCTTCTCTAATGAGATGGATGGGCCTGATGAGCATTAACAAGGGCATGAACATTAAACTGTAGGTTTGAGAGTTTAAGCCTTAAGTCACCGAGCTCATCCATGTTAAGCCTAGAACTTAAGCCTAGACCCTTAGAACTTTATCGACCCCCTATCAACCCATAGATCTTTATCGAACAACCGCACAGTCCCATCGACCCCAGGGGGTCGATATTGACCACTTTGGGAACCCTGAGTTAGATCATTCAGTGTTGGTCATAACGTAAAAGTTCTTGACTTCAGAACCAATAGAACAAAGTAGGTTACTAGACAAACAGGACCTTTATTTTTTTAATGTTATGAAAGTCGAAAATCAACTGTGGAAACTTCGTGTGGATCAAATGTTCTTAAATGAGTTTCCAAGTGAACCTACATACAGTACGTACTCCACACAAAAGGAGTCATTCCACCAGAGTCGACAGACTCTTCAAGACTTTACTTGGAATCTAAAGTGTTTAAAAAAGAATCTGAAGACCCAGATTATAAAAATGAGCTCACCAAAAGTACCCTTGTTGTTTTGTCCTTAAAGGTGATTTCCCAGGCTATTGCCACCATGCTCAGCTTTATACTGTCCCAATTTGGTCTTTAAGTTTTGAGGGAATACAATAGCCATATTATGCACAGAAAACAAAGATTTCCCGCAATCTTCCATACATAGAAATACTATCTTCTATTCTCTCAAATCATTCCAAAAAGAAGTTTTGAAGACAATTTCTCCTATCTAAAGAAGTTATGTATCATTCAAAGAAGTTATTATATCATCTGACAAGAAGAAGACACGATACCCAAACGAAGGAAAAACTTTTCCTAGAATGCACCTTCAAAAAGAAGTTATAAGTTCTAAATTTAGAAGGTTTTATTTTGAGTGTAGTTGTTATTTCGGTACTGTTGTGAAATTATATTATTGTGGGAGTTATTCTTATGTAATTAATTGAATTTATATTATTTGTTAATACTAGATGCGGGTTGTTACTTTTCCTGGTATCATCTGTTATTTATTTTAACATAAATTCATCCGTCAGCATCAGGGATATCAACATTCTTGCTTCTCTTGATTGATGTACAGTATATATTTCTTCCTGTCGTTTTATGTTTTATTAATGGCAAATTAAAATATCCACAAGGTATTAAATTGGGAGTCGGGAACTTTAAGGCTGTTATCAAGTTTTTGATCTAAGATATGACAGCGACAAATTTTCAGCTGGGTATTTGTAGGTCTGTTGAAACTATTAGAATCAAACAATTTTTTCAATGTTGCTGCCAAGTTTTACGTCATTGTTGGACTTACGATAATTTCTGATAAATATTTTTCATGTATGTATTGACACACAACCTCCTTTTCGCCTTTCTGTCCTCTCAGTAAGTAATAAATTGTAGTAGTGGAATTGTACTTTTTCATCAATCCATTACCCGCCGTTTCAACAAATTTGTAATGGCCACGGTTATAATGGAAATTGCATAAAGATGGATGTGCGTAGATAGTAGATACATTGTTCGTTTCTGTATTCGCAGTTTCTTCTTGCAAGGTGTCTGCATATCATTTCAATTGTACACTACATGGAGACTTGCTTTCTCCTCATTGCATTTGCCTTGCTAGTGTTAATTTTCTTGGTTCTATTGAATTCTCTGTTATTTTCTTCGTTTTCCTTTTGGGCCATTTGTGCTTCTCTTTGTGACGCTTGTGTTTCTCTTTGTGCCGCTTGTGTTTCTCTTTGTAACGCTTGTGCTTCTCTTTGTAACGCTTGTGCTTCTCTTTTTTATATATCTTTATCCGTCAATCTGCTGGCTTCTTTATTTTCTTCTTTTCTCGCGTCGGCTATGTCTGTATTATTCTTTTGAAATTATTCTTCGTATTAAATATTGCGAATAAATTTACTTTCGTTGTACAGTCGCCACAGTTCATCCCTTCCCTTCATGGTATATGGTTCCGTAAACCAAAAGGTATTGTTACTCAGAACTAAATATTTCAGTAACTAATTCCTTAAATGTTACACTTTTGGGTTCTTTTTTCCACACCTAAACGACACCTATGCATAAACAGGTAGAAACATATGTAAAACATTGCTTTCTAGTACAATTTATATTATTCTCGGCGGGACCGTAAGTTAAAGTAGAGGTAAAGACAGAAACTGTATCGTGTGTGCCTGGTTTCGTTCTTAGCAGATTTGCAGATTTTGCAGATTTTGGAGAGTGAGG